>OY848917.1:14995014-16434544 GCA_963693285.1 Xestospongia muta | reverse complement strand
AATATAATTATATATATATATAATATATATATTATATATATATATATATTATATATAATATATATATATATATATATTATATATATATATATATATATATCAACAACATCAACAACAACAACAAAACAACAACATCAACAACAATAACAAACAAACCAACAGCAACAACAAGAACAACAACAACAAAACAACAAGAACAACAACAACAAAACAACAACAACAACAACAACAATAAAACAACACACACACATATATATACCAGGCCACGGTGACGATCTAGCTATATAATTATATAGATATATATATATGTGTGTGTATGTCTTCATGCTCTTGCGGGGCGCGGCAGTGAAGCACTATGAATCTCATTAACGGTAACTATGAATATAATTACACGTATCGATGAACTAAAAAGACTGTTAAAATAATTGAAACTAAGGCTATACTTTTAAGGGCCAAGAATAAAACTAGTCCAACTAAGGTAAACTAGAATAACATATATACAACATGTACCCTGATCCACTAATAAGGATGCTTTAAGTTAATTTAAATCATGAATATTATCAAACAATGCATCCAATATATATATAGCTTGATGGGTATGTAACCATCACAGATACAATTGTAGGAAAAACAATGTATAATTTACATTGATGGTATGCTCCAGCCAGGATTACCTCGTCTTCGGATGAGTGTTACCAGGCCACGGTTGACGGTCCTAGCTAGCAATAGGAAGGACTCCTGGAGCCTATGGAAGCCCCAGTGGATGAGTGAGAAGGAATTGTTTGGGCAACACGTGTTTTTTATAAGTCTTTTATTTATTCAAAAAAAACACATGACAATTATATCATAAATTTATTTAAAAAAACACATAACACTACAATTGTAATAAATCCATCATATATACATTACCTATAAAATACATGGTACAAAATGAGAGGAATATTTATTATTGTAATTATAATATGAACCATTTCATTTACATCATTAAAACAATGAATGTATTCAATACATTTTTCCTGTAATTTTTCCTAATAGGTTATTGTGCAATAAACTATTACAAACTTTAGTTTAGATCAAAGATGTAGCATTAGTTAGTGAGCATGAAATCAAGGACTGTGTCCACTGAACATATATTTGTATATACTGTGGCTGTAAAGATACATATGGTTATGTTACAGAGCATTACTTTGTGTCATAGATACTTAGTCTTCTCTCCTAATATAATTGTAAACAAGATAAAATACCTCATTTTTGAAAATCATGATCATTTCAGTACATCTTGTCTATTACAATTGGTTGAGTGTGAATTTAGTTGGGCTGGATGTAAAATAAAAAGAAGAGGGTGAGAACTTCCAATACATTGCTCTGAAAATCTTTCAAAACATTTGTCTTTTGTTGCAAAAGCTTGTAAAGAATTGAAAAGAGAAAATCAACTCTTGAAAAAAGAGAATGCTAGGATAAAGAAATATTAAAGAAGAATTAGAAATGAAATATTCTGATTATGAAGAGTCTTTTTAAAGAGGATGAGTTTATTAAATACCTTTTTTCTGTGTATTACTACACTTTATCTTGGTCTAGCCATGTTTCATTGTGCTATATTTTATCATGATCTTTTTTTAAATTTTGCTGCTGTTGTTAAAATATTTTTAGAGACTTGTTAAGAATTTAAGTTCAGTTATTTGTTACTAACTTCTATACAATAAAAACAGCTTATGGGTGGAGAGTAAATTTAATAACAATTATTATTATTAATCTTATGGCAGGAACACGTATAAAGAGTCGGCATAGGATGGTTATTGGATATTATAAAGACGAACTCAGATTTGTTGAAGCTAAGAACCGCCAAAGTTACTAGAACTAGAGTGTCCAGTATGTCTACAGGTTACGTTAAATGATCCTTATCCAGTGCCTTGTTGTGGTCATCATTTCTGTGGTCCTTGTATTAAGGAAGTACATGAAGCAAAACGATCATGTCCACTTTGTACATGTAAACGGCGCCGTTATCAAGCAATGTTTGATAAAAATATACAACGTAAAATTAATGGTTTACATGTTTACTGTATCAATAACAAAGAAGAATATAAGTGGAAGAGAGAACTTAAAGATTTGTCATCTCATCTTCAACAAGCAAAGAGAGAAGGAGAATGTCAGTATGTGAGAGTTCATTGCAAACACCAACATTATACATTTGTAGATCAATGATATACAGTCAAGACACATGAAAGAAAAGAATTGTCCATATCGCCCATATACTTTTGAACATTGTGGTTACAAAGATTCATTCGGTTATATAACTGAGATACATTATTAACCTCGCTGTGCGTGGGCGCATAGCGAGGGTACTGTAGTCTGTTTGTGTGTGTGTGTGTGTCTGTCTGTTACCAGGGTTGTTTTTTTGAACTGCTATAACTTCGCAACCGAAGCATTAGCAGCTACCAACGTTTAGCAACGAATAGAAAAACATGTGGACTTTACAACAGTAGTATCAAGAACATCGTCAAGGAAAACAGAAGCTTAAAACTCGCAAAAGAATTTTCAGGCTGCAGAGGTCAGATGCCGTTTCTCGAAAAGTAAAAAACTTAACGTGGAGATTTTTTAGTATGTTGTAAACAATCTCAGAGGAATACGGATCAGCAAGATAGAAGGCCGTTGGTCGAAGTAATCGTTAGAAAAGTTCTGAAAAATGTTTTGTAGACTTGGAGCGAAGTAACGCATTCAGGAAACGTCTCCAAGCACTGAAAAGACTGCTACTAATAGATAATATATCGATTTATATTTGTACTACGGTACGTTTCCAAAGAACGTTTCATCTTCAAGTTACAATAAATTTTGTATATGAAATATTGATACATTTTAAAGGGTCATGTAAAGACTCAGAGAAAGTTTTCATCACGAAATTAGCACTTAATCTTGCTTGGCAATTGAATGATACTATCGCTTACTCAGTTACTGCTTCACAAACATGGCAAAGCTAGAAATCAAGCAACAATTAATGAGCATATACAGAATGACAAAAATTACCATTTTATAACCACACCTTCTGGAATGTTAATAAATTTTCTTGCAATAACAACATCATAGCTGGGCCTAAGCTGGCATAGAATTTATAAATAACTTAGAAACTACAGCGAGGTTCGGCACTTTAGTGCCTTTCATTCAAGTTGTTATCAATACCCAGTCCCCTATCCTAATAATTGCAAACAAGAGAAAATTCCCCGTTATCAACTAAAAGATCATCTTGATACATTTTGTCCATTCCAATTAGTTGAGTGTGAATTTAGTTGGGCTGGATGCAAAGTAAAAAGGAGAAGACATGAAATTCCAAGACATTGCTTTGAAAATCTTCAAAAAACATTTGTCTTTTGTTGCAAAAGCTTGTAAAGAATTGAAAAGAGAAAATCAACTCTTGAAAAAAGAGAATGCTGAGATAAAGACATACATTACGATTATTCAAGAAGAATTAGAAATGAAATATTCTGATTACAAAGGTTCTTCAATTTGTAAAGATTATGGGCATAGTTTAATAGCTGCTTGTCTATGTATTACTATACTCTATCTTTGTCTACCCATCATTTTCTACATTATTATGAAAATTTTTTTAAATGTAAAGTTATTTGTCAGTTCAGCTTTTATTATTTTGAGTGAATCTGAATCGATATTTTGTAATGATGTAGTTAGTGCGTGTGTGTGTGTGTGTGTTTGTACAGAAGTAAATCAATAGAAAACTGTAAGTTGTGCCCCTGATGATATATATTTTTCCAATTTTGTTTTCATAATTATGATTATGTTGACATAATATATTTTGGTGTTGTTTCAATTGGAAAAAAAAAATATATATATATAATATGTGCTTTGAAGTTCATTGTTTAGAGACTCATTCCTAAATTTGCTTTATTGTTAGTTGTGCTCATAAGTTTATAAATTATTAATTGCATAAAAAATTAATAAATTAATAAATCCTACAATAGAATGTAAAAATATGTTAAAGACAGTTCGTACTTGTGTTCATTGTAAGCCTAAATATTGGATACTTCAATGATGACCTTATATTTTTTGAAGAACCACTTGAACTTGAATGTCCAGTATCTACAGGTTAATTCTTCATTGACCAATCAGATTTCGTTTTAGCATAGGCGTTTACGCAAGGGTGTGACTTGTGACTACGGGCTGTGCAGGTATACTTGTTGCAAGTGATATAATATTATAATGGCTACCGTTTTTTTCTTTTTCTCAATTACTATCATCATTGGGACATTTAGTAGACAGCAGATATTTTAAAAATGAGCTCACATTTGTTGAAGAGCCACCAAAGTTACTAGAACTAGAGTGTCCAGTATCTGCAAGTTATGTTAAATGATCCTCATCTAGTGTCTTGTTGTGGTCATAATTTCTGTGGTCCTTGTATTAAGAAAATCAATGGACCTGTCATTTTCTAACTAAGGTTAATATATATCTCTGGTAATAATTGTTATAATAATAAATAATCTTCATTAAGTTCTAAAGTAATGTAACATTACTTTGGAACTTAATGAACATTATTCATTAATACTATATTAATACATTGGTTTGTGATTAATAATACTTATTTTCTATAACATTTAACAACATCAAAACAATTAGTCAGTTACCATAACAACACAATACAACCTGATGACATTATTGAATGAAATATACTACTCTCCAGATTTTCTCTGTAACCCAGATGAAATCTGCAGTCTCATTTCTCATATTCCTATTGACACTGCTTCTGATCCTGATGGTATCTCCTCTATCATTCTCCACAACACAGCTCCTAGTATTTCACTTCCTCTTTCTATTATTTTCAACTCCTCCCTCTCAACAGGTATATTTTCTTCAGACTGGAAAAACTCCAATATTGTACCTATCCCAAAATCGAAACCCCTTCTTCATTCCCTTCAGACTATTGCCCAATCTCTCTACTTTCCCTCCCAAGTAAGATCCTGGAACGTCACATATTATTTAACTACCTGTATGAACTTTGTTCTGCTCACAACATCCTCTCTAACTGTCAGTTTGGTTTCCGACCAGGATTCTCAACTGAAACAGCTATATTATCTACTATCAATTGTTGGTTTTCTTCACTGGCTCACAAAAATGGAGTCTGTGCAGTTTTCTTTGATCTCACTAAAGCATTCGACTCAGCCCCTCACAAACTTCTACTTGACTCCTTATCTTCGCTCAACCTTCCTCCTCTTTTTTTGTCTTGGCTACATAGCTATCTCCAAGGCCGTACTCAATAAGTAATGATAAATGATTCTCTATCTTCTAAATCTGAAGTCACCTCTGGTGTGCCCAAGGCTCCATTCTCGGGCGTTTCCTATATTCATCATCTATATAAATGACATTGCTAAATTGTCCCACCTCTCTTCAGCCACCCTCACTCTTTATGCTGATGGCATTCTTCTCTCACAAGAAATTTCTTCTACAGCCTCAATGGCCATTGTTCAGTACAACATGATTTTTGGTAGTATATTTAATTCACTCATATAGAGATTTGTATTTAAAAAAGATTATGTCATAGATACTATTATTTTATCAAACCTCTTTAACTGCCTCAAAAACAGTGTCATCAACCTCATCTTCAGGCATTTTTTCTAATTTATGCTTTTTGCAGTAATGATGAACAGTTCTCATAGAAAAGCCTTTGTCAATGTTTGGAAACATAGACTTAGGATATCGTAAGAATGACCATCCTTTCTCCATTTTCTAACCATGCTTTCATCCACCTCCTCCAAATAAAGTTTGCAGTGATAAAAGTACAAATTATTCAATTACAAAAAATTACATTATATAAATCAATTGAACACATTCTTGCAAAACTACAATTGGTGAAATTGTTAATCTGTCAATATGCATCCAATTCTGCAAATCTATCAATTTGTTAATTCTGTATATCTGTCAATCTATAAATTTAAAAATTCTACAATTCTGCAAATCAAACAGTCTATACATCTGAATTTCTGAAAATTTGTAATTCTGCAATTCTGCAATTCAGCAAATCTGCAAATCTGTAAATCTGTAAATCAGCATTTCTGCAAATCTGTAAATCTATAACCTGCAATTCTGCAAATCTGCAAATTAGCAAATCTACAAATCTGCAAATCTGCAAATCTGTAAATCTGTAAATCTGTAAATCTGCAAATCTACAAACCTGCATGTCAGCAAATCAGGAAATTGTACATCTGTAAATCTTCAATTCTGTAAATATGTCTGTAAAAATGCCCTAAAATACAGAAATGCAGATTGGCCACTTTTTACACCGGTTCCACCCAGTATAGACAACAGTACCACTTCTTACATTATTGTTCCAGGAAGCCATCAAACTGGATCAAGAAATACTAGAAAACACAGTTCCTGGAGCATGTTCTACTTAGGGACAAAGTCCTACATTTCACTTCAAATAAATCTACATACCAATTATTATTTCAACAATATTAATTTCTCTTTCAAATTATGTTGATATAACAAGTTGATTTGTGTATGATAACTCTCAATATAGTAACTTACTTTATATGCCTCAATAGTATTACACATATAATTAATTAATCAATTATTATATATATGTAATAATAATTATACTTAAATCCTTTAATGATTAAAAGATCATGTCTTTCAATGATCAAAGGAAATAACATATAGTCTAAACCAATCTTAGGAAAACCAAACATACTATGTACATGAACATTAAAAAGTTATTTTGTATTATACATAATGGTTCAGAGGTCTTTATGTATTATACGATTCATATGATTTTATTATGTATTATACTATTCACACTTACCACCTATGATGTAAATAACACATAGAGATAACAAGTAATCACATCATCATAAATAATGAGCAAAATATAAGAAAGAAAACATAATAACACTATTGTATACACTAAACGTAGAAGTTATACTACATTATATTGCACTTACCAGCTGTGATATTGTAAATGACACATAGAGACAACAAGTAATCGCATCACTATAAATATGGGAGTAAAATATAAGAAAGAAAACAAAATAACACCATTGTTTACACTAAACTTAGATGTTATATTACATTATATGACACTTACTTCCTATGATATTGTAAATGACACATAGAGATGACAAGTAAGCACATCAATATAAATATGGGAGCAAAATATAAGAAAGAAAACACAAATAACTCCATTATATACACAAAATGTAGAGGTTATATAACATTA
Source organism: Xestospongia muta (assembly GCA_963693285.1). Taxonomy (NCBI): domain Eukaryota; kingdom Metazoa; phylum Porifera; class Demospongiae; order Haplosclerida; family Petrosiidae; genus Xestospongia; species Xestospongia muta. The sequence continues at coordinate 16,427,328 of OY848917.1, read as the reverse complement.
TATAACACTTACCGACTATGATATTGTAAATGACACAAAAAGATGATAATTAATCACATCATCATAAATATGGGAGCAAAAAAAGAAAGAAAACAAAATAACACCATTGTATACATTAAACTTAGAAGTTATATTACATTATATAACACTTACCAGCTATGATATTGCAAATGACACATAGAGACGACAAGTAAGAATATCACCATAAATATGGGAGCAAAATATAAGAAAGAAAACAAAATAACACCATTGTATACACTAAATATAGAATTAATATTACATTATATAACACTTACTGGCTATGATATAGTAAATGACACATAGAGATGACAGGTAATCAGATCACCATAATAATAAAAGTAAAATATAAGAAAAAAAACAAAATAACACCATTGTATACACTAAATATAGAATTTATATTTCATTATATAACACTTACTGGCTATGATATTGTAAATGACACAATGAGATGACAAGTAATCACATCACCATAAATATGAGAGCAAGTTATAAGAAAGAAAACAAATATCACAATTGTATACACTAAATATAGAATTTATATTACATTATATAACTCTTACTGACTATGATATTGTAAATGACACAATGAGATGACAAGAAATCACATCACCATTAATATGGGAGCAAAATATAAGAAAGAAAACATAATAACACCATTGTATATACTAAATGTAGAAGTTATATTACATTATACAACACTTACTGGCTATGATAATTTAAATGACACATAGTGAAAACAAGTAATCAAATCACCATAAATATGGGAGTAAAATATAAGAAAGAAAACAAAATAACACCATTGTATACACTAAACTTAAATGTTATATTACATTATATGACACTTACTTCCTATGATATTGTAAATGACACATAGAGATGACAAGTAAGCACATCAATATAAATATGGGAGCAAAATATAAGAAAGAAAACACAAATAACTCCATTATATACACAAAATGTAGAGGTTATATAACATTATATAACACTTACCGACTATGATATTGTAAATGACACATAGAGATGATAATTAATCACATCATCATAAATATGGGAGCAAAAAAAAGAAAGAAAACAAAATAACACCATTGAATACATTAAACTTAGAAGTTATATTACATTATATAACACTTACCAGCTATGATATTGCAAATGACACATAGAGATGACAAGTAAGAATATCACCATAAATATGGGAGCAAATATAAGAAAGAAAACAAAATAACACCATTGTATACACTAAATATAGAATTTATATTACATTATATAACACTTACTGGCTATGATATTGTAAATGACACAATGAGATGACAAGAAATCACATCACCATTAATACGGGAGCAAAATATAAGAAAGAAAACAAAATAACACCATTGTATATACTAAATGTAGAAGTTATATTACATTATACAGCACTTACTGGCTATGATATTGTAAATGACACATAGTGAAAACAAGTAATCAAATCACCATAAATATGGGAGTAAAGTATAAGAAAGAAAACAAAATAACACCATTGTATACACTAAATATACAATTTATATTACATTATATAACACTTACCATCTATGATATAGTAAAAGAAACACACAGAGACAACAAGTAATTAGATCACCACAAAAATAATAGTATAATATAAGAAAGAAAACAAAATAATACCATTCTATACATTAAATATAGAATTTATATTACATTATATAACACTTACCGGCTATAATATTGCAAATGACACAGGAGAAAATAAATAATAACATCACCATAAATATGGGAGTAAAAAATAAGAACGAAAACAAAATAACATCATTGTATACACTAAATATACAATTTATATTACATTATATAACACTTACCAACTATGATATAGTAAGTGACACATACAGACGACAAGTAAAAACATCACCATAAATATGGTAGAAAAATATATGAAAAAAACAACATAACACAATTGCATACAGTAAATGTAGAAGCTATATTACATTATATAACACTTACCAACTATGATATTGTAAATGACACAGAGACAACTAGTAATCACATCACCATAAATATGCGAACAAAATATAAAAAAGAAAACACAAATAACACCATTTTATACACTAAACATAGAAGTTATATTACATTATATAACACTCACTCCCTATTATATTGTAAATGACACATAGAGAAGACAAGTAATCACATCACCAAAAATATAAAAGCAAAATATAAGAAAAATAAACAAAATAACTCCATTGTATAAACTGAAGCTAAAAGTTATATTACATTAAATAACACTTACCACCTATGACATTGTAAATGACACAAAGAGATGATAAGTAATCACATCACCATAAATATGTGAGCAAAATATAAGAAAGAAAACATAATAACACTATTGTATACACTAAACTTACAAGTTATATTACATTAAATAGCACTTACCAGCTGTGATATTGTAAATGACATATAGAGACGACAAGCAACCACATCACCATAAATATGGGAGTAAAATATAAGAAAAAAAAACACAATTGTATACACTAAATGTAGAAATTATATTACATTATATAACACTTACCACCTATGATATTGTAATTGACACATAGAGAAGACAAGTAATCACATCACCATAAATATGCGAACAAAATATAAGAAAGAAAACACAAATAACTCCATTATATACACAAAATGTAGAAGTTATATTACATTATATAACACTTACCTCCTATGATATTGTAAATGACACATAATGATGACAAGTAATCACATCACCATAAATATGCGAACAAAATATAAAAAAGAAAACAAAATAACACGATTGAATACACTAAATGTAGAAATTATATAACAATATATAACACTTACTCCCTATGATATTGTAAATGACACATAGAGAAGACAAGTAATCACATCACCATAAATATGGGAACAAAATATAAAAAAAGAAAACAAAATAACACTATTGTGTACACTAAACGTAGAAGTTATTTTACATTATAACACTTACTCCCTATGATATTATAAATAACACATAGTGATGACAATTAATCACATCACCATTAATGTGGGAACAAAATATATGAAAAAAACAGGATTGTATTATCCAAACTTAGAAGATGAATTTCATTATATCACAATTGGTTTCATAAGATGATATGTAAACATCTTTTCCAGGGTTAATCAAAATTATGAAGCTATACTTACTATTAGAGATAAATGTACTATAATACTACCACCTATGATATCAATGTTTACTTTAATTACTAAACTCTGCCACAGCATTGGTATGCTATTAACTAGGGATGACCAATATCGTGATAGTGGTGATTATAAATACTTCTAATAATCTTATTGTCCTAATATTGTCATGTCTTGGTTATAAAAGTGATACATTGTACAACAATTCGGACATAAATCCATGTTCTCTGCATTATTATGTCACATTTTAGCATTACTTACTCAATGTACTACATTTAATTTAAGCAATGCTTATAACTGTATAAAATTTATATAGAAAGACACTAATGCAATAATTATTATATTTCTATAGCAGTAATTGTCATCTTAGATTATTATAATCACATATCCTATAGGATTAATACTACACTATTCTTATATGACAAGAAAGTTTTAAATAAACTTTAACACAATGACATTAATTCTCTGCATTGTTTAATCTTATAATCTCTATTCAAACCACAACTTAGATTACTGGGATAGCACTCTAGAGTATGCGGTTTAAATTGAAATTGTTATCATGTTAATTGGAATATATTCTCAAGCTAGGGTAGATCTAGCAAAAGAAACTTAGGAGGGCCAGAAATTATATTACATGTACTCATGTATTAAGCATGATATTTGCAGAAATCACACTACTACCTTTAGACCATGCATGTACATTTCACTAGTTGTTAATGGAAACTTCTACCACACCTAAGAAGTAAGGGTACAGTGTTTGGATGGGCCTGGCCTACTCTTAATTATAAATCTGTTCTAAAGTTAACAGATCTATTTGTCTATGCAAGATCCTATTCACAGTGATAAAGTGTACAGTAAACAAGATATAACAGTAGACTATCCCACAATATCTCTGGATTACTAACTAGGGATGAGCAATATCATGATAATGATGATCATAAATACTTCTAGGATTACTTCATCCTAATATTGTCATATCTTAGCTACAATGAATGGGTTATAAATCTATGTTTCTGTATAATAATATATCATTTTAGCACTCTTTACTTAATATACTACAGTTAATTTGAACAAAGTTTATAGCTATATCAAATTAATATAGGAAGACAATATTGACAATAATCATGAAATCTGCATAGAAAGTAATTGTCAATTTACATTGTTAACCTCGCTGTGCGTGGGTGCATACCGAGGCTACTGTAGTCTGTCAGTGTGTGTGTGTGTGTGTGTCTGCACTACCTATTACCAGGGATTGTTTTTGAACTGCTATAACTTGGCAAGCAAAGCATTACCAGCTACCAACCTTTAGCAACAAATAGAAAAACGTGTAGACTTTACAACAGTAGTATCAAGAACATCGTCAAGGAACAGGAAAGCTTAAAACTCGCAAAAGAATTTTCAGGCTGCAGAGATCAAGGTGCCATTTCTCGAAAAGTAAAAAAACTTAATGTGGAGATTTTTTAGTATATTGTAGACAATCTTAGAGTAATACGCATCAGCAAGACAAAAGGTGGTTGGTCGAAGCAATTGTCAATCATATGCTTTCTATCATTTTATCTGTTTATTTTAACACATGATAACTAGCTGTTTAGTAGGCGAAACAGTGCTTTGATCATTTCAGAGTTGTACAGGGAGTAGGCAAACAGGGATAGGCTAACAGTTAACAAACAATTAATTAATAACTATCAGATATTAAAGTAAACATGTACAGTTACATGATAAGAAGTATGAACTACTATACATAAAGTTATGTACCATGTATAGTATAAGTATATATAGATACAGTATGGGTCAGAATAGTCTTAGGATTGTCTGCTGGCACATTGCACTTGCCAGATAGAAAAAATTAAATCCCAAATTTGCTCGATTAGGTATATTGACAATTGTTTTTAATTTCACATAGACCACAGTATGAATGTTTAAACTTCATTCACTTAGGACAATCTGTACACATTACAAACGACAGTCTTGCAGTGTACATTAAACTTATATAAAATTCAGATAATGGCCCTATAAGTTTTAAGAGTATACATGACCTTCCACAGAAATATTAGAAGTATTATGTTGTATATTTATATTAGTTGTATGATTTAAAATCCTTGGGATGATTTCAAACTTGATAAATTCTGGAATATACTTTATTCTGTTTGATATGACTTAGCAAATTTATTTTTAACTGCATATTGTTTTGAAGTTAGATATTATTAAATTCTTCTAATTCTCATGGTTTGTTATCACATATTAACAAAATGATTGACATTTTTTAAGAACTCTTTTGAACTCTTCTTAAATGTCCATGTAAATTATATACATAACTTTTTTGATCTTGTCAAACTTAATGGATAATGTTAAATATTCCATTCAACAACAAGGTATACATACATATAGAAAAGCTTTTAGGCAGACTGAAGCATATAGTGTACTTTTATTTATCAGTAGACTATTAATTCAGTAAAAAAAGAATAAATCCATTGCACAAAAATAAAATTAACTATTAGAAACGTTAATAAAAAACCCAGTAAGACAATCAGTCAGTTAGCAATGAGTCATTTTTCAATGGGTTCTGCAAAAATGGTTACAGAAATAGTTTGTCTCATCCCACTAGTGAGTGGGCGTCTAAGTACAAGACTGAAAACTTTTAGTCAATACTTAAGTTGCTATAATAAGACAGTTATTGATACTAATAGTACACAATAGCACACACTAATACAGTTGTCAAGGGACTATTCTAATTTTCATGTAGTGATCAATAAGCTATCTAACAAAACAAGGTGAATGTTCTCAGTCTTTTCTGTTATTTATGACATAATAAGATACAGCAATAAGACTATGTGCTTACCTTAGTTTATGATAATACCTCATACATGCAAACACAAGGACAGCAAATGTTATAGTCGTCCAATAGGAGTACAACAAAGTAGGAGATTGAAAGACTGTCACGAGAATATTTGCATACACCGTAGATAATTTCATGAGTAATTTGGTGAGCGTTAATGTAACTATTACAAATGAAGAGACCAATTGGAACAAATATAGTGGACACAAGACAGTTAAGAAAAGGGCATAGAAGGACTTTAGAGAATCATTATAGTTCATGTGTTCATATTATCTTTACTATATCATAAATAGAGTAGAAATAACTTTTTTGTGTTAAGTCTTCAAAGAATAGTGTCTGACAAAATTAAATTTAAAGAAATAAAATCAAAGTGCAAAATGAAGTCCACACCTTAGTTTAATGTTTTGTATCAACAACAATGGCTCCCGACATCGTATATAGCTAAATCAGCTATCATCCTTTCATAGTGAGTAAAAAAAGAACATATAACTTATCCACATTTATATCTAGACAATGCACTCAAAAAATCAGAAATGTCATTTAACTGGATTCCAACATCAGAGACATAAGTGATAGCACTTGTTAAACCAAATAAGGATAAAATTTAATATAAGGTACCTAATTCGTGGAGAATACAAATGGAAAAGAACACAAATCCGATAGAAAACATATAGTTACGAGCTGATAATAAACAAATAAAATGCAATTAACATTTATAATTACTATGTTCTGTAGTAGTCCATAAATGAAGTAGTAGTTCCATACCAACAACAACAACATTTCATTTATTAGTTTCCATGATTTTAGCCCAAGATGTACTATATTTATAAAATCAATTTAACGTAAACGTTATATTGTAATCATTCTTCAAAGTTCAAATTGGTAAAAATAGGTTGAGCAAACATTTTAATAAGCATTACACACATGTTCATTTTTAAAAGAAAGTCACCCAAAAACAACAGAATGTTTTGCCTGAGGACAAACTCTGTGCAATGGACTCAATAGAATAACAATTCTTGATAAGTTTATAAGGTTCATCTTAAAGTACAACCTTAGTCATGTAAGAAATACATTCTTAAAAAATAATGCACAAATTTCACAAGATGTTTGGGAAATCCCAAGGACAGACTATAATTAGTTGACAGTTTATATAGTACTACTCATTTACACTTTGATCTAATTACTTTTCTAGTTATATCTCTATCTAACTGACAGTACTATAGTGTAGAACTTCAGTGGTTTCTATAGTGATTATTTAATATTACTGATGTCAGCAATATTACTACAATATAATATTATATTATCTTTATATTCCAGGTTTATTGATAATGATTTACTACTGAAGTATTCTAAATGGGTACTAGATCATGATGAACTAAAAGGAGTTAAAATATTTATTGACAGACTTGGTAAAGACAAAGGACGTATACAACTAGAACATTCTATAGTACTTGAAAAATTATCACCATATGTTCAAGTAGTCTACTCTACTTAGAACACTTAATACATGAGCTAGAATTGAAGGTAATAGTGTATTATTAATACTAATATATCATTTAATAAGTCTATTATATTGATAATGTATGTATTAATAATATTACAGGTATACTGTTTGTTGTTGTGTTGTCTAGGATGAGGTCTTTCATACTCGTCTTGGTATGTTGTATTTAGAAAAAGTGTTAAAGTTAAAAGAAGAGAAGAATACCAAACACTTAAAAGAGGCCAGGTACATATATAAATATTGTTGATCCATTTTACATGACACTTAATAATATTAACATTTTAAAATCAGTCTAACATTACTAATTATCATATTTATTATTTGACAGGGCAAAACTACAGACTTTTCTTGAAGAATCATCTAGTTATTGTGCCTCCTTTTTATTAAACAGAGTTCAAGACACTGCTATTCTTTATGGCAGAGTAAGTCAATGTATTGTAGCATATATCAGTGGTAAAACTTGATAGACACCTCACATATCATTTCTTTAATCAAAAAAATCTTAAAACTATACATGTACATGTATATATATATATACACACACACGCACATATATATAAACACTAACACATTTATTGTAGTATTATCATTAGAGAGTATATCTGTACATGTACATAACAGTAGTTATTATGTAGTTATTATATGTCTTTATAATTTATACAGATGGATGAACATGAAAAAGCTCTTAGTATATTAGCTTATCATTTACAAGATTATGAAGGTGCTGAACGATATTGTTCTACATATACAAAGGTAAGCTAATATATATACAAATAAGATTCAATAATATAATACATGTTATAAGTTTGTTATAGAATAAAACATTAATTATGATAGGGTTGTAGCAGACAAGATCGTCAATGACTATACTAGACATTATTAACTGTCTACTTTAGACCATCTGACAGGTAAGTTAGTTTACCCTTTATTAACTAACATAACATTATTTTAGTTCAAAACCACCTCTTATTAAACAAGCACTAAAACTCTTCAACACACATGGTGAAGCATTTGATGCTGCAAAGGTAAGAACCGTGTGTGTGTGTGTGTGTGTGTGTGTGTGTGTGTGTGTGCGTGTGTGTGTGTGTTGTGTGCAAATAATTTATGCTATCCTTGGTAACTGTAGTATAGTAATTTTTTAATTTGCCAAGTTTAACTTTTCAAACACCGTTTCAGTCATACAATTTTATTTTCTCTAAATTTCACACTGTACAGTGGTTAAGAACATAGATAATTTGTGTTTGTAGATTTGTGAGAACTATTTCACTCATTTATGATACATGCCTTCACTGATAATATCCTGTATAGCTTTTTATACATGTATACTTTCTATCATGTAACTCTATCTTTTAACACATGATAACTAATGTTTATTTGGTGAAATGGTACTTTTTATCATGTAACTGTATCTTTCAACACATGATAACTAATGTTTAGTAGGCGAAATGGTACTACTGATCATTTCAGAGTTAAACAGGGATTAGGCAAAGCAAGAATAGGCAAATAGATAACAAACAATTAATTAATAACATTATCAGATATTAATGTAAACAGTTACATGATAACAAGTATGAACTACTTTATACATAAAGTTATGTACAATGTAGTATAAGTGTATATAGAGACAGTATGGTCCAGAATAGGACTGTCTGACCCACCTCATATGCTAGGCAGAAAGAGATTAGCAATATATTTGATAAATACTAAGTTTGCTTGATTAGGTATATTGACAATTGTTTTTATTTCACATAGACCACAGTATGAATGTTTAAACTTCATTCACTTAGGACAATCTGTACACATTACAGACAACAGTCTTGCAGTGTACATTAGAGTTATATAAAATTCAGATAATGGTCCTATAAGTTTTAATAGTATACATGACCTTCCACAGAAATATGGGAAGTATTGTATTGTATAGCTAATGATTTATATTAGTTGTATGATTTAAAATCCTTGGGATGATTTCAAACTGGATAAATTCTCGAATATAATTATTCTGTTTGATATGACTTAGCAAATTTATTTTTAACTGCATACTGCTTTGAAGTTAGATATTATTAAATTCTTCTAATTCTCATGGTTTGTTATCACATATTACCAAAGTGATTGACATTTTTAAGAGCTCTTTTTAACTCTTCTTAAATGTCCATATAAATTATATACATAACTTTTTTGATCTTGTCAAACTTAATGAATCATGTTAAATATTCCATTCAACAACAAGGTATACATAGATATAGAAAAGCTTTTAGGCAGACTGAAGCATATAGTATACTTTTATTTATCAGTAGACTATTAATTCAGTAAAAAAAGAATAAATCTATTGCACAAAAATAAAATTAACTATTAGAAACGTTAATAAATAACCCATGCAATAAGAAAATCAGTCAGTTAGCAATGAGTCGTTTTTTAATGGGTTCTGCAACAATGGTTACAGAAATAGTTTGTCTCATCCCGCTAGTGAGTGGGCGACTGAGTACAAGACTGAAAACTTGTAGTTAATACTTAAGTTGCAATAAATAATACAGTTATTGATACTAATAGTACACAATAGCACACATTAATACCATTGACAAGAGACTATTCTAATTTTCATGTAGTGATCAATAAGCTATCTAACAAAACAAGGTGAATGTTCTCAGTCTTTTTCTGTTATTTATGACATAATAAGATACAGCAATAAGACTATGTACTTACCTTAGTTTATGATAACACCTCTTATACACAAACACAAGGACAGCAAACATTATAGTCGTCCAATAAGAGTATAACAAATAGGAGATTGAAAGACTGTCACGAGAATATTTCCATATACCGTAGATAGTTTCACGAGTAATTTGGTGAGCGTTAATGTAACTATTACAAATAAAGAGACCAATTGGAACAAATATGGTGGACACAAGACAGTTAAGAAAAGAGCATAGAAGGACTTTAGAGAATCATTATAGTTCATGTGTTCATATTATCTTTACTATATCATAAATAGAGTAGAAATAACTTTTTTGTGTTAAGTCTTCAAAGAATAGTGTCTGACAAAATTAAATTTAAAGAAATAAAATCAAAGTGCAAAATGAAGTCCACACCCTAGTTTAATGTTTTGTATCAACAACAATGGCTTTCAACATCGTATGTAGATAATTCAGCTATCATCCTTTCATAGTGAGTAAAAAAAGAACATATAACTTATCCACATTTATATCTAGACAATGCACTCAAAAAATCAGAAATGTCATTTAACTGGATTCCAACATCAGAGACATAAGTGATAGCACTTGTTAAACCAAATAAGGATAAAATTTAATATAAGGTACCTAATTCGTGGAGAATACAAATGGAAAAGAACACAAATCCAATAGAAAACATATAGTTACGAGCTGATAATAAACAAATAAAATGCAATTAACATTTATAATTACTATGTTCTGTAGTAGGTGAAAATGAAGTAGTAGTTCCATACCAACAACAACAACATTTCATTTATTAGTTTCCATGATTTTAGCCCAAGATGTACTATATTTATAAAATCAATTTTACGTAAATGTTATATTGTATCCATTCTTCAAAGTTCAAATTGGTAAAAATAGGTTGAGCAAACATTTTAATAACCATTACATACATGTTCATTTTTAAAAGAAAGTCACCCAAAAACAACAGAATGTTTTGCCTGAGGACAAACTCTGTGCAATGGACTCGATAGAATGACAATTCTTGATAGAGTTTATAAAGTTCATCTTAAAGTACAACCTTAGTCATGTAAGAAATTTCACAAGATGTTTGGGAAATCCCAAGAACAGACTATAATTAGTTGACAGTTTATATAGTACTACTCATTTACACTTTGATCTAATTACTTTAATAGTTTTATCTAGTTTTATACTAGTTAATAGTAGGGTTAATGTAGATGTAGTTATATGATATATTATATATCTAACAGACAATATTATAGTGTAGAACTTTGGTAATCCCAAGGACATACTATAATTAGTTGACAGTTTATATAGTACTACTCATTTACACTTTGATCTAATTACTTTTCTAGTTTTATCTCTATCTAACTGACAGTACTATAGTATAGAACTTCAGTGGTGTCTATAATGATTATATAATATTGCTGATGTCAGCAATATTACTACAATATAATATTATATTATCTTTATATTCCAGGTTTATTGATAATGATTTACTACTGAAGTATTCTAAATGGGTACTAGATCATGATGAACTAAAAGGAGTTAAAATATTTATTGACAGACTTGGTAAAGACAAAGGACGTGTACAACTAGAACATTCTATAGTACTTGAAAAATTATCACCGTGTGTTCAAGCTAGTCTACTCTACTTAGAACACTTAATACATAAACTAGAATTGAAGGTAATAGTGTATTATTAATACTAATATATCATTTAATAAGTCTATTATATTGATAATATATGTATTAATAATATTATAGGTATACTGTTTATTGTTGTGTTGTCTAGGATGAGGTCTTTCATACTCGTCTTGGTATGTTGTATTTAGAAAAAGTGTTAAAGTTGAAAGAAGAGAAGAATACCAAACACTTAAAAGAGACCAGTACATATATAAATATTGTTGATCCATTTTACATGACACTTAATAAGATTAACATTTGAAAATCAGTCTAACATTACTAATTATCATATTTATTATTTGACAGGACAAAACTACAGAGCTTTCTTGAAGAATCATCTAGTTATCATGCCTCCTTTTTATTAAACAGAGTTCAAGACACTGACTTATACAAAGAATGTGCTATTCTTTATGGCAGAGTAAGTCAATGTATTGTAGCATATATCAGTGGTAAAATTTTATAGACACCTCACATATCATTTCTTTAATCATAAAAATCTTAAAACTATACATGTACATGTACATGTATATACTAACACATTTATTGTAGTGTTATCATTAGAGAGTTTATTTGTACATGTACACAAAAGTAGTTATTGTGTAGTTATTATGTGTCTTTATAATTTATACAGATGGATGAACATGAAAAAGCTCTTAGTATATTAGCTCATCATTTACAGGATTATGAAGGTGCTGAACGATATTGTTCTATATATACAAAGGTAAGCTAATATATATACAAACAAGATTCAATAATATAATACATGTTATAAGTTTGTTATAGAATATGATATAATATAACATTAATTATGATAGGGTTGTAGCAGACAACAAGTATACCAGACATTATTAACTGTCTACCTAAGACCATCTGATGGGTAAGTTAGTTAACCCTTTATTAACTAACATATTATTATTTTAGTTCAAAACCTCCTCTTATTAAACAAGCACTAAAACTCTTGAACACACATGGTGAAGAATTTGATGCTGCAAAGGTAAGAACTGTGTGTGTGTGTGTGTGTGTGTTGTGTGCAGATAATTTATGCTATCCTTGGTAACTGTAATATAGCAGTTTAGTGAGATTTTTTTTAAGTTGACAAGTTTAACTCTCCAAACAATTTTCCAAACACCATTTCAGTCATAAAATTTTATTTTCACTAAATTTCACACTGTACAGTGGTTAGTTGATACAAAGTATCAGTTCTTGATCTAGCTTTGTGTAGTCATCAACAGCTCTGTTAGATGATTGTCCGTAAATATTACTATTTTGTTAATTTGATGTAAAGTATAATTATATTATAGATACATATTGTTATTATGTATTGTCATGTTATAGGTACTCCAGATATTATCATCTCAATGGGAAATCAGTACTGTCAAAGATTTTCTTGTTCGTAGTATTCGTAGTACAACTAATGCTGGACGTACAAGTAAAATAGAACACAGTCTAGCTAAAGGAGAAAATTTACAGGTAAACATTATGTACTGCTACAGTAATAGGATTTCAAATGTGTAACACATTAATTGTACTATATTTTATGTCATAATAATAGATATATAATGAATGTATTACTAATACAAGTTATTAAAATGTTTTATGTAAAATTGTAAATATTGATTGTATTTGATGAGTCAGAGGTAGCTCGCAATTATCTTAGTAATTAACACTGTTTTTTCAAATGAGGATTTTCATTTTTAGAGACATTACTAATATTATTGATAGAATTATTATTCTTTATTTTACCTTTATTTTAGACAAAATTTGAATTAATGAAATTACAAGAGGGACCTGTGAAAATTACTGATACCAGGTACATGTTGGTATCATTATCACTATGACAACAGATTGTAATCAATTGTAGTTTGTTTACAACTTGTTGTCAAAATGATCTTTTAATATAGATTACATACAATATATCTTTATTAGTTGTCTATACAAAAGACATTGTCTACATATATTATAGTAAATGTAACCTGATACTCTCTCTTCTATAGAGTATGTCCAGTTTGTCAATTACCATTCACTGAAGCCACTGCATTTGTATGTTATCCTAATGGTATTATCACTCACCTCAAATGTGGACGTAATAAAAATATATGTCCCATAACTGGTACTTGGTTCTCTGATTATTAATTATCTGAGTAACTGTTATTATTATTATTATTATTATTATTAACTTTTTTATTGTAGTGGTTCACATGACAGTTTTGTTCTGATTTATGATTTTATATTATAAATAAAAATAATTTACAGAATTGTTAAATTCTTTGCATCATTATATTTCATTAACAAACAGTAGTCCACTAACTAGCTGTTGTATAAGGTAACAATAATGTGAAAAGATGGATACATTAAAAAGGGGGTTTTGCTTAATTTAAGGGTCTTGGTAAGTAGTTATGTGACCAATGTACTATGTGTGGTATATTGTTTTCAATTCCTATATAGCTTCACAATCATTTCACTATCACATGCTATGGTATTGAATCAGTTCGACCAATCACTGATTAGGCCACCTAATTGCAACTAATTATGTGCTCAAGTCATTGTGATGGATAAAAAGGAGTCTTTCTAAGACATGCCTTCAACACAGATGAAACCCACATGGCCTTGTTTAACTAAACTGTACTTGTTTTGATTTAGTTGACCTGACTTTACATAGAAAGTTATATTATCAAAAGATATCAATACTTAAAATGTCAATCACTCCGTGATATAACAATTGAAACTAAATAGTGTTTAGTGAATACTCAATTGAAATGAAATCATTATAAGGAAAACAAAATCAGCAACTACAAAATATCAATATATCTAAAAATACACTACTAGTTGAGGTAATTAAAAGGTACATATAAAAGGTACAGCAATCAATTGAGTTTACTAGTTCAGTGTTATTTTTTAACCCAGCTTAGGCCAGTCAAATGTACACGAGCATCTGGAGGTACTTTTATTAAAGCACTCTCTGTGGTGTCAAGTACTACACCAACAGCAGTCATGAGATTCTCAGCATTAACTGTCAACAAACTAGTAGCTTCTGTATCTCCCTCTAGGTCTATAAAATCAAGGAATTAAACAAGGTGGATAAGTTACATTGTAATACTATATGTAAGATACATATATGTACATGTGTAGTATAAACTGGCTGAAGAAAGGTTAATATTATACAATAATAATATAGCCACACTATTATAATATGGACAACAGCTTTTAATCATGGGGGTACCCACTGTGTGGAACATAGTACTTTAGTTACTCTTTAAGACACAATATATCAAATAAGTCATCATATAGTTTACTCTTGCAATTGTAGAATCACTTGTATAACATGATGACTATATGAATTTATATACTAACATTTTTAGACCAATTCTAATTATTTAAAGCCTTACAAAACTATGTGTTACTATTAGTTGCTTTTGTTACTCTCTTAATCTTATTATTAATGAAAGGGAAAATTGTCTTGGTTAAATCAGTTTACTTCTGTTTTCTGAATTCTATCAATGGTTGAGTACAAATACTCCACTTAGAGTTTACAGCTTACCATCTCTTTTTGCATGGACACCAACATTTATTTTTAGTTGTGTGGCATAAGTTGGAATACCATCAAGAGCTTGTGACAGAGTCTGTAAAGGAATGTATTAAATAGAATTAAAGAGAAGTTTTTAAATGACCAAAGTCAAGTGTGAATAAATATTACAGTTTCAATCAATTCATATAAGAAGTGTCAACTAATTATAATTTTATTACACACACATGCACACATTAAAGGTACTCTATGTATGAATATTTTTGTTATCAAACTCTGTAACTCACATTTTTCAGCTGTGAGTCTGTACATAGCTCAGTAACTTGTGTAGCTATTTTAACAACCTCCTTACTGTCTTTGACAATAAGATTAGCTGTTTGGATAAAGTCTTCTATAGAATTTACATCACCTTCTTCATCTCTATAGAGGGGAGGTTGTCATAATTATTATCAAACTGAAATTAATACATTAATACATCACTCAATGTACAGTACTAGTTGAAATGCTAAATATAGACTATTATCTACAGTTATATATACTTGTGATATTTAGTTCCATAAAATTTTTATAAACTACAATTGAAGTATACATTTCACTCTATAATACTTACTGGGCAAACTTTGACATTTGCATTATCAGTCTGGCCATACGTTTAGCAACTACAATCAAATCATTATCTTTTTCCTCCCACTGTTTAGTTTGTTTATGAAGACAATGAGCAGCAAACTAATAGAGAGATGCATTCACAATATTAATAAACACATTTGCGTGTATATGTGTGTGTGTGTGTGTGTGTGTGTGTGTGTGTGTGTGTGTGTGTGTGTGTGTGTGTGTGTTGATATCAAGATAGATGAGCACAAAATTTTATTTATTGTGCATGCACTTGAATTTCAGAGAATATTTGCATTTATACATAACTATTTTGTGGTACATGTTACTACAATATACAAGAGTTTTATGAAATTATGTCACATAATGTTATAGTAATAAATCATAATAACTAATTAACTTACTCCAATAGGATTGGTTGACTGTAAGGGAGCTTCTTGTTCCATTTCATCTACTACTTTGACTGGAAAGAAATTAAATATTTAAATTCTTTCAAATATGTTCATGTTATAGAAAGAAATTTGTCTAGTTGTTGCATATCTACTTTCTCACCAAGTTGTGGTGTATTTGGAGGTTGGGGACCAGATAAAGGTTGACCTATAATGTAAGTATCTTAGAGTCTATTTAGTTGTAGGTACCGTTCTTTTTAGCTGGTTTTGGTGAAATTGGAAGTGGAATAGTAGGATTAATAGGGTGAACTGTAATATAACAAACATGTAAACGAGTCATACAACATTATAGCTATATTGTTATACCTTTTATTTCAGTAGGTTTTGTTTGAACTGGAGGTGGAGAATTAAAAGTAGTAATCACTTGACCTATAAAGGAACATTAGAGAAATTGTTAAATAAATATTTTCTAACTTTACCAGGTTGATAAGAAGAGAGATATTCATTCCTGATATCAGATCTTGCTAAAAATTTATATATCTTTTCAGCTACTACATTGTGTTCTATAGGTGGCTCCTTCACAACAGTGATGATCATTCTCCAAGACACTTCACATGTTCTCTTGTCTATCCACACCTGAAGGACTTCTGAGAGTTTTGTGGTATGGTCATATGCCACATTATATTCAGCAGACTTTATATCACAATAACGCACTTCAAGTTGTTCACCAATAGTATTCCACATGTACTTAATTTCATGAAGTAGTGTCATCAGGTGTTTTTTCTTGGGCTCTTTACCTAATAATGAGAAAATGTGAAAGGTGATTCAATTAATTCAATGACCAAATTATCCATTAACTTGGATATTATATAACTCACATAATAATTCATCAGATATTCCTAATGGATATGATAACTGTGTATAGATAGAAGGAGTACTACTGGTGGAAGTAGGCATACTGCCAGTAGTAGGAGCAGAAGTAGGCATGCTGTCAGTAGTAGGAGTATTAATGGAAAGAGTGCTGGTAGGGTGAGCTGTATCAGCAAAATGAGCAAACATTTCTTTATATTACTTCAATATTTTGGAAAAGCTCAGGCAATATTTTATGCTGATATTAATATAAAACATGAGTATATTCTATTTTTAATGTCACTCACTTGTTGTCTCCTGTATTTGTTGCAATTCATAACAAGCAATTACCAAACTCATTTGTTCACTCATTCCATTAAAAGTGAGCTCTAAGTCAGTGAGTTTCCTCTCATCTTTGAGAGTGACTCTAAATTTTAAGTAAGGTAGTACAGCAGTGTCTGGTTGACATTGATCAATGAGTTTCCTAGAAACCTTTAACGATACAAAATCTAACTTCATGACATCAACTAGGACTTTACTTGAAATGGATTCATCAATGGCTTAATGTCATAATACTCATTAGCAATTGTAACTTCATTAATGTCAGGATCCAAAATAGTAACTGGGTCTATCCTTTTCCAATTTTCAAAACGTTTCTCTGTGTTTACTCTCTAATATAGACAAAAGAACATGTATATAGTGGTAATATAGTATTGTAATTCTCTTTTTGTTATGTCTTCATACCTCAAGAAAAGGTCCAAGATTTTTTGTGACTACTGCTTGTAATTCCCAACAAAAGTTCATCACCTCTTTGAAAAAGACCGTCATTATATAACTTTGAGATGGCTGAAAAAGGGCAGTCTTTATCTTTTTGATGACAATGGCAACAAAAGAGAAATCAGAGATTCCTACGACACCAGAATTGTCATAAGGCCAGAATACTTGGTCTGATTTAGTTGCTAACAGCTCAAACCTGTAAGGTGGCAGTCCTTTAGCTCTGATAAAAGCTAGCTGTTGACTTTCCTGTTGTGATCTGAGCTGAACATTGTGTTGGAGATGAAGCTCAATAGGTGCGGAGAATTTTCCTCTTGTTTCAATCTTGTAGAAACAGCTGACAAGCTCAACATCGGGAGGGAGGATGATCTCTGATTCTTCTGGTACAACTACATTGACTTCTGTTTTGACTTCTTGCCCTACTTCCAGTGATGAGGGTGGAATGATAAACATGATTCCATATTCATGTTTCTCAAAAACCTGCTCTTCATTGAGGTATTCAATATTCCATTTAGACACATCTTCCAAAACTAAATAATAACAAATCAAACAAGTAGGAGTACTATATAGTTGTTGTTTAATATCTCACCTCGTTTTGGATTGTATTTAGAGACAAGACTAGCAATTTTATCCTTGCTTGTGGCTTGACATTCATCTAATGGAGTGTTACTGTCATTATTCTTAATAGTCATATCTGCTCCATGAGATAACAATGATTGTATAATATTTATATGACCCTTTTTACAGGCAATATGCAATGCAGTATTATCATCCTGTGTTAATGTAGATTTAGAATAAAAGAAGTGATAGACTGACCTTGTCACAAATATTAGGAT
Source organism: Xestospongia muta (assembly GCA_963693285.1). NCBI lineage: Eukaryota > Metazoa > Porifera > Demospongiae > Haplosclerida > Petrosiidae > Xestospongia > Xestospongia muta. Next base: position 16,408,443 of record OY848917.1, on the reverse strand, counting down.
CTGCATTATACTGCAGGAGTAACTGGACTATCTCAGTGTGATTATTGCTTGAGGCCCAATGTAGAGCTGTCATCTGATCCTAGACAAATTTATATTGTGCACTATGATATAAACTTAAGAATATGTAGTACATACGACAATATCTATATATAATACACACTAACCTTGTCACAAATATTAGGATCAGCATGATAATGTAAGAGTAACTGGGCTAGCTCAGTATGACCATCACTTGAGACCGAATGTAGAGCTGTCATCTGATCCTAGACAAATTACACTATACACTACGATATAGACTTAAAACTATGTAGTACATACTATAATATCTAAACACAACACACACTAACCTTGTTACATATATTAGGATCTCCATTGTATTGTAGGAGTAAGCTCACTATCTCAGTGTGACTGCTATTTAAGGCCAAATGTAGAGCTGTAATCTGATCCTAGAGAAATGAATAATTATAATAATAATTATGTTACACATTAACTAGCACAAATTAACATCAATGATATTGTTAACTCACAATATGAAATATGGTGTATGTTTAACACTATATAGTACATACACAATATTTGTAGACAACACACACTAACCTTGTTACAAATATTAGGATCAGCATTATATTGTAAAAGTAATTGGACTATTTCAGTGTGACTGTTACGTGTGGCCCAATGTATAGCTGTCTCCTTACACTAAAAATGTAAATTATTAGATTTCACATTGACTACCACATAGTAGATTACTTTGGAGGGAGAAAATATTATAGAATTGATATTAAAAAAATTGAAGAAGTTAACTTAGTCAAATGACTTATTCAGTCTACTATCAATCAAACTATTCCAAGAAAAAAAGGTTAATGATTGAAATACAATTCACCAAATTTCTCAATACTTTTCCCCTCCAAATTGCTAAATATATTGTACTTCAACATTTACTTCAATTATATTATATTACTAACTCACACTATATACTACATCTACTATTGTTATGATATATGATATAAAATAAACACTATACTATGTTGTTAGAAAATATTAGTGAATTGATACATACTAGAGTTTGAAGAAATTAACATAGGATAATGATATCTTCTACCTACTACCATACCACTAATTAAAGTATTGAGGATAAGATTTTGGCAATTGAAAAGCAATTCATGAAATTTCTCAATATTTTCTACCTCCAAAGTTACTAAGTATATGGTACTTCAACATTTTCTTTAATTGTATTATATCATTAATTTACACAATACATAAATATCCATACACATGCACACTGTGTTACATATATATATATATATATATATATATATATATATATATATATATATATACATTCTGGGCATGATAGCTATATGTTAAACAGTATAGCCACATCAAATGTAAATTTGATGTTATTGATGATTGCATAACTAAATAATAACAACTTACATATTATGGACGTCTAATATTGTTACTACAAAAGTAATGGCACCCTGGTTTTACATCTTAGTGAGGTTTGACAATGTTTTTACTTGTTATTATTTATTAATAATAATTATAATTCATCTGTGGTGAATCACTAATATCATTTGTGGTCTATAACTCGTCAGTGATTTTATAACACATCTGTTGGGATGGTTAAACATGACCTATATACAACCTGTAGGCACTTTCATGTTCTTGTAAACTCTGATTTACATGTATTTGTACAATGCTCTGCCTTAATTGACTAATCAGATAGCTCTATTTCAGGTCAATTATATCCTTATATATCTTCTGAGGTATAAAAAATGTCATTCACTCTTTTCTGAGGCTATGACTGACAAGGTTATTAGCAATCAGCTAGTAACCATTTATTTGTTATTGAATTGATCATTGAAAATTTTATGAAAATTGTAACATTTATTCTAATTTTATAAAGAAGCTGTTTCCATTGTGATAATCACTAATTTGCCATATTTCTTTTTCCTCAAAATACAGCCACATTTCATCTTCAGTTATACAAGTTTTGTTATATAACATATATACATGAACACTTACTGCATTAACAAGGTCTAGATTAGCTCCTTTCTGGATTAAAATCAAAACAATATCTTTGTGTCCCCTCTCTGCTGCTAATATGACTGGAGTAGTTCCCTCCTAAATATATATTATAATAACCACATTAACATAAACTAAGAAAATATACGTAACATCAGTAAATTATCTATACTAGTATTGTTATATACATGTATGTATTACATGAGTACAGTAGTAACATTATAAACATAGACAACATTACAAAGTATGAGACAAATCAACTACTCTTATACTAAACAAACTACTCCTCTCAATAACTCTTACAACAATGTTATCAATACACTCTAAGTACACAAATATACATAGCCATTATATCACAATAGACATATTTTGGCACAAATATCAACATGACAATATAAATATAAATTTGACAACTTCACAATGATCATAATAAAAATTATCTACTTAGTAGAATAGAGGAAGAACTAGCACTCCTTACAAAGACAGTTTACAAACACTTTTTTTTAAAAAGGCTTTAGACAAGTACTTATTTATCTTTCTTAAAAAAACAAATTCAACAAATAGCTTCTTTACTATAAAAGCAGAATACATGTACAACTATTGTCAATGCTACAAGTTCTCAAATAAATACAAAATGTTCTTCAAGTCTCTACACTATGTTAACAACATAACAGCACAAGTATAGCAACATAATCTCTTTTAAGAAGCCATGTACCCTTAATTACTCACAGTATAAATACTTAATAAATTAAATAATAAAAATGCACTAAAGTACTTAACCTCGCTGCAGTGCCGAGTGTAAATCTATACTGCAGAGTGCATGTAAAATGTACATTTAAGATTGGACAAGGTGTGGTCAAATTATTGATGGGATCACGTGATGATTTTACTCGATCATATACCACATAGTTTCAGACTCTTTACTCATTTCATGTTATTGGCTCCTGGCAATATAATATGTTGGTAGTTATGCTATCATTATCATTGTTATAATGTACACCAATAAAAAAGATCCATTACTAATGATGTATGCAATATAACAATTTCATAGCAATACTAAAATCATTTTAAACAAATGATAATTCTGAGTAGAATGATAAGCCCATTCTAAAATTGGCTAAACATGATAAATCATGACAAAGCTTAAAACCAATAAAAGTGTGAAAAACATTAAAGGTATTAGAGAACATTAACATTTACGTAATGACAACAAATGTTATAAAAACTTGAAAATTATTAGTTTAACATTTGTAAATAAATATTTTACAATGACAACATTGCATTGACTAATACATTAACTTATATTATATCACAATTGTAAAGAACACATTTCAGATGACAAACAATCATAACACTGTTAATGTGAAAACAAACAATAGAGTAAATTAAATGTAAACATTGTATTAAATACAATTAGAAATTACACTATAATATATCACACTTACCGGCTATTGTATTGTAAAGGATACAATCAATGATAAATAATCACAGCAACATAAATGTGGAAACAAAAGTTAATGGAATGACAACATTGCATCACATACATTTAAAAATTCTACTACACTCTGTTCAAGGTGAGTTGGTGGTGGCTTATGTAATTTCAATAATGAGTATGTCATGTCTGTGTAGTTTACAAGTCATAGCTCATAAAACTTCTTCCTATAGCTTTTGGCTGTTGCGTTCCTCTTTATCATTCTTACTTTTGCTACAAAAGTCATTTTCTATTGTTTCTATACTTTTTAGCTGCAGTTAGAGAATGCTTTGTGTGTATGTGTTCATTAATAATATACAAATTATCTGTGATCTTATGTCATAATGAAATGTGAGTTAGACGATTCACTTTATATGAAATTTCTAGTTCACTATGTTTCTGAATGCTAGTACTCACGTTTTAAAATAAAATTGAACAGATGCAAGACCTATTAAATAGTGTAACAATCTATTTCTAGATTATTCCTAGTCTTAGTTATAACAATAAGTTAGCTGTTTGACTCATCATAAACAGAGTGTACATTACATCACACTTACCAACTATTACATTGCAAGAGACACAATTAAGTAAGTAGTAGTCACAGCAGCAGTATAAAAGTAGGAACCAAGACAATAGAGTAAACAAAATGACAAGTAATCACAGTACCATAAAAGTAGAAACCAAAATAGCATATAAAATGACAATGTTAAATTGAACAAACCTAGAAATTATACTATATTATATCACACTTACCCACTATTATAATGTAAGGAACATATTCAAATGACAAGTAAACACAGCACCATAAATGTGAAAACAAACAATCAAACAATAGAGTAAATAAAATGATTACACTTCATTCCATACACTTAGAAATTATACTACATTATAGAACACTCACCCACTATTATATTGTAAAGAGGATTTAATAAAAAGTAACCACAGTGCCATAAATGTGGAAAGAAAAAGGATATAGTGTAAACAAATGATAACTTTGCATTGAATACACTTAGAAATTAAACTATATTATATCACACTTACTGACTATTATAATGTAAGGAACACATTCAGATGACAAGTAAACACAACACCATAAATGTGGAAACAAACAAACAAACAATAGAGTAAACAAATGATAACACTGCATTCATACACTTAGATAATATACCACATTATAGCACACTTACCCACTATTATATTATAAAAGACACATTATTAATAGCAAAAAAAATTTCAGCACCATAAATATGGAAACAAAAAAGGAATAGAGTAAACAAAATGATAATGTTGCATTAAAAAACTTAGAAATTAGATAACATTATATCACACTTACAGACTATTACGTTGCAAAGAACAAATCCAGATGAGAAAAAATCGCAGCAGTAAAAATATAGAAAACAAACAAACAAACAACAGAGTAATCAAAATGACAAACTTCATTCCATAGACTTATAAATTCTACTACATTATATCATACTTACCAACTAATATTGTAAAGACATGTTCAGATAACAAGTATTCATATCACCATAAATGTGGAAAAAAGAAACAAACAATAGATAATAACATTGCATTGTAAATAGTTAAATATTTCTTTAAAATAATAAGGAGCAACATTTAAATGATTGTACATTTAACAACTAGTTAACTCATATAGAATGAGACTGAAATTATACATGAAAATGTTTAACTGTCAAGAAAAGAATAAATTAGCAATCTACCAAAGATAAACAGTTGTCTTTAAAGTTCGCACTTGTCTACTAAAGTCTTGAGAGAGGACACTAAAAATCAGCAATCAACAATGTGATGTGATTCTAATATTCATAATTATTAAGCAAATTTAAAGTGTGGCTAATGGACATACTATAACTTTATCTTTAAGATTCTGCTTTCTTGACCTTCTAATTTCATTTCATACATCATATTTTATTGAGTTTGAAGTAGCAATTAACTTATTTGGCACCATTAGGTGTCTACCACATTGTCTATTTAATACCAGAAGTTTTCATAATGAAGGTTACTTCTTTGTATTATGAGATAATGAAAAAAACCCAAAACATGTTAATCATTTTCTTCATTTTTGAGGAAATATAGATTAAAACGGAGTATCCATTTTTGTGAGTGCTTGAGAAATTAAGATTGCCTAGACCTACAAAGACTGCAGAATTAGTTGCAGTGTCTGTGGAATACAATAACTATAGAATCCCAGAAAAGAGAACAAAGCTAATGATAGTCTTTTAGCATTGTCACAAACCCTTCATTGTAGCATTCACAGTTAGGGTTAAAGAAATTCAATGGTTACGATATGTGTCAGCAGTTAAAGGAGGCAATTTAATCTCATTCATAGTGGACACAAATATTATATATATTATATATATATATACCATGGCTTCAAGGTGTATGGCAGTACTTGCAATACAATTGTAGTACATAAATTTGTTAAATTCAGGTATAGTAGTCTATGTTTTCTCTAATACCATATAATTGGTTACATTAAATTTATAGAAAAGTGAAGTAGAAATTCCATGACATTTAATACTAAAAGGAAAAAAAATTAATATGACCTATGTTAAAGTTGTAATTAAACTTTATTAATTTACAAGTAACTAAAAACATTTTCTAAAAATGAAGCAAAGGTAATGTAGAAATGCCTAGTATCATAAAGAATATATACAAGACTGTGAAAATTGATTGGTTGAATTAACTAATAAATGGTTATACAGGTTGTATATCTAAAATGTAAACATAATACTATTTTGATTACTGATGTACTCTGAGATTGATGATTTTATAGCTACATAAACAGTAGTACATTAGTAATGAAAACAGAATTATGATTACTTTTTCAACAAAAAAACAGTTTGCAATTGCAACCTGTATAACCAAATGATGGTTGAATCAACCATCATTTTTACAGTATGGAACCATGGTCTGCTTGCTGTTACACAAGGGGTACCTACCCTGGTGCTCTATTTCAGGAACCAAGCTTGACAAACAATCATTAAAATTGTAATATTGTTGAACATTTACTGAGAAAGTTGTCTCACATGTTCTCGTTATTTATAAGAAGAGGTACAGTGCTAAATAACATGCAGGTTGTATGAGATATTCATTAAATTTATAGGATGGTGAAGTAGAAATTCCATGACATTTAATACTGAAAAAAAACAAATTAACATGGGCTATGTTAATGTTGTAATTAAATTTTATTAATTAACAAGTAACTAAAAATATTTTCTAAAAATGAAGCAAATGTAGAAATGGCTAGTATCACTAAGAATACATACAAGATAGTAGAGATGGTAATTGCATCATCCTACATAATAGCACAGGTGGCACTAACAATTAAGGATATTCACAAACATTTACATCAATCAAACAATACCAATAACATATTGTTGCACTATATGCCTGTTATTATGTAAAGATGATGCAATTTCCACCCTTATTATCATGTTTGCAACCTTTGTATTGGACTGATTTAATCATTCTATATTTACTTGATTTTTATAAATGTTTTTATTTACTTGTTTACTCCATTTTCTTATGAAACATGTTTTGATAACTATAGAAGAAGTTGTAGTGTACAAGAAGGCAATGTATGTGGTTTCATTTTCAACAATGTATGTGGTTTCAATTTTTATTATTATTAGTAATTATTAATAATAATTAATAATTATTGTTAGTGACTAAAGTGATAACAGGAAAGTAGCTGGGAACTTGAAATTGTTCCATGTGTTCCAGACAATAAGGAGGTATTCCAGAATATCCAACAATAAGAAAGTTGTAATGATACTTAAGTACAGTATTGCAAACTTTATTTTTTTAATCTAAATTACCTTTGTAATAATATTGATATCAGCATTATAATTAAGTAATATTTGAACGATGTCTGTATATCCTCCATAACTTGCATAATGAAGAACTCCACATCCTCCCTGTTGTAATAATAAAGAAACCTTCAACTGTCAAATTAGACTAATAATACTAATAAAATAATGTTTGTTATACAAGGTTTGTTATATAACATATGTACATGAACACTTACTTTGTTAACAATGTTTAGATTGGCTCCTTTCTGTGCTAAAATCAAAACAATATCTTTGTGTCCCTTGTTTGCTGCTAACATGACTGGAGTAGATCCATTCTAAATATATTATAATAACCACATTAATGTGAACTAAAGAATATATCATAATAACTGTACATTATCTATACTAGTAGTGTTATATACATGCATGTGTTACACGAGTACACAACATTACAAAGTATGAGTGAGTCACATCAACTAATCTTATGCTAAACAAATCATTCATAGCAATTCTTACAATAATGTTATCAATATAAATAGAACTGTTAAGTATCTAAATATATATAGCTTTGCATCATAATAGACCTATTTTACACAATTATAGACAAAATTATAAATGTATATTTGGCACTTCATTTCTGTGTCAATAATAAAATTGCTTATTTCTTATTGTTATAGAGGAAGACCTATAGTCTGTTATGATAACAATGACCTCACATCTTTCGGAAAAAGCTGGTAACGAATGCTTATTCTTATTTCTGATAAAAATTGGCTTCTTTATCATAAAGACAGAACTATACAACTGATGATAATTTTACAGACTGGTAACAAAAAAACAAACAAGTAAAAAACTTTCTATATTTACTTCAAACAAAAATAAAAGGTTCTTTAAGTCTCTAAATTATGTTAACAAGTTCATGGTATAAGAACATCAACACATTCCCTCTAGGAATACACAACTCAACTACTGACAATATATAGACTTGAATAAATGAAACTGTTCCACCAACAACAATATTAATTGCACAATATTAAATAATAACACATTTTCAACCATAACCAGCAAACAATATATTGTAAATCCACATTTTTAATTAATAATATAATTATTGTTGGTGATGTAATCAATACTATTGTTTAATGCACAATTACATAATTAAATGATTTACTTAATGGCATATGTACTACAACAGTTTTATAATGGTACTAAAGTCCTTTTAAGCAAATAACAATAAATATTTCAGAAGAGAATAAAAAAACTAATAAAATAATGTATTAAAGACAAAAGAAAATAACACATTAAAGTCAAAACAAACATTACAATAAACAAAATGATAATATTACATTGAATATATATTCATAAATTATACTATATCATATCACACTTACTGTCTATTAAGTAGTAAAGGACATATTCAGTTGATAAATAATCAGAGCAATATAAATGTGGAAAACAAAGAAACAAACAAGAGAGTACACAAAATAACAATATTGCATAGCATACCTATAAAACATATACTACATTATATCACACTTACCCACTATTTTGTTGTAAAGGACATATTCAGTTGATAAATAATCAGAGCAATATAAATGTGAAAAACAAAGAAACAAACAAGAGTGTACACAAAATAACAACATTGCATTGCATACCTATAAAACATGTACTACATTATATCACACTTACCCACTATATTGTTGTAAAGGACACATACAGATAAGAAATGATCACAACACCATAAATACGGACACAAAAAGGAATAGAATAAATAAAATACAACAATATATTTAATGCATTTAGAATTTATATCACACTTACTGGCTATTATATTGTAAAGAAAACATTCAGATGAAATTAATTATAGCGTCATAAATGTGGAAAAAAACAATAGAGTTAATAAAACGAACATTACACTACATTACATCAAACTTACCTTCTATATATTGTAATGGACATATTCAAATGACAAGTAACCAAAGTACCATAAATTTGGGAAAAAGTAAAATAAAGAAAATAACATTAACACATTGAATACAAATAGAATTTTTATTATACTTACTGGCTATTATATTATAAAGGATATATTCAGATGACAAGATATTACAGAACCATAAATGTGGAAACAAAAAGAATGGAGTAAACAAAATGACAATATTTAATTAAATCTACTTGAAAATTATATTTTATATTTTAGCATTATATCACACTTACCAGCTATTATATTGTAAAGGAAGTATACAGATAACAAGTAGTCATAGTACCATAAATATGGAAAAATTGGTAAACAAAATTGCAATGGATACACTTAGAACGTTTACAATATTATATCACACTCACCTCCTATTATTTTGTAAAAGAAATATTCAGATGGCAAGTAATCACAGTACCATAAATGTGGAAACAAAAAGACCATAAAGAACAAATGACAAAATTCTATTTAATAAAATTAGTTAAAAATAGCTAATGAGGAGGGAACACAAGCCCACCAACTGGGTTTTAGAGAAGGATTTTATTGTTATGTACAACCTGATATATTATTGTGAATGTCAGAACAACTGCACTTTTAGTCAAGGTAAAACTGAATCAAGTGGGCATGTGCTAGCAAATGACCTCACCAGTTAGTGAAGAATGTTGGGATGATACATTCACAGCTACAAATCCATTCACCGATGTCCAACTTACGCGGTGGCGTATTACCAATTACCAATTATATTAACATAGCATACTAAACAGATGTAGCAGTACAATGTATATACTGGTAGAGTAAAAGGAGCATACTAGAATCGGCATGTAGGCTTAAAATTGTATTCTTACTAACAACAACATGGAGTGGGACATATTGTTAGTGAAGAATGTTGGATGATACATTCACAGCTACAAATCCATTCACTGACGTCCAAATTGTGCGGCTCAATAACACACTGGCTGTAAGGTCAGGGTTTTCCATTATTATATTACCAGTATGTTAACATAGCATACAAAAACAGTTTAGGGTTTAGGGTTTTGTGCACATACTCACTAATTGCTACTGCCAGGCTCAATTTATATACTTGCTAATCACTGCTAATCTCATTGGTACTAGAAGATGCTGAACTCCATAGAATTGCAAAAGGCTCATGTAAGCTAGAATTTAAACAATTGCTGTGCTATGCATGAGATATATTAGACATCTTAATTGTTTTTAGGCACAGCGTCTACCTTGCCACCAACAACACCAGTGTTCTCCTAATCAATCCTCCCAAATATACCGGGCTCATTACTATTTACGTCCACAGCAAGGAACTGTTGGTGGTACTCAGTGTAACAATATGCTGTTTGTTATTTACATTTATTATTGTACTGTTTCTATATGTTACTATGTTGCTACTATGGCTATAAAAAGCTATTTCATTACCAAAGAAGGCATTTTTGATGTCTTCACTATATGTTATGACAGTATGTTGATGACCTTATTTATTGGTTATGTTTGAAATATAGAGGTAGTGCAGTCAGAACTGTCTATATTAAATAGATTGACTCTCAAACATTAGCAACTTGTCAACTTGCAGTAAATACACTATCCTAGACAAAGCAGCTGAAGTCAGTTAAACTCCTGATTCCATTATTGGAAAGAGAATGAGCAGATTATAACTCCACAGCTAGAAAATTATGTTCTAAGTTTTAGGACTTATTTTAATCATGAGCAGCACATAAAATTAGCAGAAAAAACATGATCTCAGCACTACAGCAACCCCATATAATTGAGGATTATACTTGCAATAGGAAGTAACATTAAGCACAATTGTGTGACTATTCAACCTAGAAGGTTTCCTCATATAAATCATGCAAGTTGCTATCCCAAAATATACACCAGAAAATGGAGACTCATTACAAATTTGTCCTACACTGAAGGTTGGAGTGTGGACGATGGTATTGATCTATCAAAATCCTTCCTGTATCATACCTAGTTGACTGACTTGCTAGCTCAATGCAGAAGTTTGGGAAAGGCAAATCAGTGTATAGGCAGGCTTCTATTCATTAGAAAACAAGCACTTGCTAAGGGTCAAATGGAAGGGGAAGCCTCCTTATATTGACTGTACGTTGGGCTACATACAGCATTAGTAATATACACAATAGTATGAGATACCTTCCAGATGGTCACCCACAATCAAGCAGTTGTCAACAAGATCTGACAACGACCTTAGAGGAGAGTGCTCATTTGGGTATAACAATGGCTTCGGAGAAGACAGTCCTACCAACTGTGACAATGAAGTGGTAGTCTGCCTCCATCACTCCAAGTCTTCCCAAATAATATTGATGCATTGTGGATTTTTAAGACGTTTGTTTTTCTTTGAGACCATTTTTGATTGTCTCTATGTTAACACATATTGCAGGAAAACTAATCTAACTGAACTGATGTTAGAAATAAAAACCAATTCTTTTCTCAATTCTCTCAGGCAGACACAAACCCAACCTCAATAGTGTATTTATTGTTGCTACTCCTCTTGCCCTCCAGCTTGGAATGGACATCACCAAACTGGACCCATTGTTCATCACTACATTAAACTATGTGAAACACATCTACTAACTGGTATAAATTGCACTATGAGGAAGTTGTTAGCATTTTGTGATATCTATGTTATCACATCTTCCATACCTATGTCGTTGACATTGCTGTGTTATTGTCCTCTATTTAGGGAAAAGTGGTCACAAAAGTGGTCTAGCTCCTTACATATTTGGCCACAATCCATCACACCCAAATTTTACTAAGCCTCTTTAATCTAAGGAAAATATTATCTTTCCCTCACTTGCATTTAGTTCAACCAGGAATAAGCATTCTTACATCTCAATTATTTGGCCAATGCTGAATCTGGTTTGTCATAATTGAGTTTTAAAAGTCTACTTGAAAGTTTGAAAATATAATTAGCTAGGAAAGGGAGTGAATATCCATATTAGATTATCTAATACAGAGCTATTTCTAAACTAATGTACAGTTCAGTATCTCAGGACAAATGGGTGGTCATTTAGAAGTGGTACTCCATTGACAAAGAAGCATTCATAGTAACACCTCTTGCAGATTCAAACCACAATGCTGGTTGCAGCTTCAGAACTGGAACAGCAACAATAACAGCAAAAGCAGATATTCTTACCTCTACCAAAAATTGTTAGGCCATTAAAATAGCAGACTTTCTGACAAATTAGAATGGACACATGTTAGCTTACAACTATAACTAGGCTCTTGACAAGACAACTACAACTCAGTGGTCAACGCTCTCTCCTTATTATTTGTTATGATATTAATTACTATAAATGATTCATTAGATGAAAAGGAGTGTCATTTGGGATAACTGAGCCATTTTGGCTTAGTCTGCAGGGCCATGGGATTTATGAATGATTCTTACTCCTAAACATATATGTAACCAGTGTTATGCTATTATAGCAGGGTTTGCAACACACCCACCAAATGCTAAATAATTTCCATGATACAGTTCTCACAAACTACAACTTGGCATTTAAAAATCAGACATTCCATATTACATAATGTTATGAAACAACAGGTTGACTCCTTCCATAGGCTTATAGATTTTGCTTACAGCATGGTTTCTACAGTCAGACCTTAAGAAAAAAATATTAATAGCCAATAAAGCTTAACCCTTGCCTTTTGCCCAAATCTCCAAAAAATCAGTATCCACTAAGAAGTTAACGTAGTATTAAATGTTATACAATAGTATATAATACTTACCAACTGTGATAATGTAAATGACACATAGAGATGATAAGCAATCCCATGACCATAATGTGGCAGCAAAATATAAGAAAAAAAAACACCATTGTATACACTAAACTTAGAAGTTATATTTCATTATATAACACTTATTGCTATAATATTGTAAGTGACACATAAAGACAACAAGTAATCACATCACCATAAATATGGGAACAAAATATAATAAAGAATACAAAATAACACCATTGTATTCACTAAACTTAGAGGTTACTAAACTTAGAGGTTATATAACATTATATAACACTTACCTCCTATGATATTGTAAAAGACAGACAGAGACAACAAGTAATCACATCACCATAAATATGGGAACAAAATATAAGAAAGAAAAAATAACACCATTGTATACACTAAATGTAGAAGTTATATTACATTATATAACACTTACCGCCTATGATATTGGTAATGACGTCCACATAGAGACAAGAAGTAATTACATCACCACAAATATGAGAGCAAAAAATAAGAAAGAATTCAAAATAACACCATTGTATACACTAAACATAGAAGTTATATTACATTATATAACACTTATTGCTATAATATTGTAAGTGACACATAAAGACAACAAGTAATCACATCACCATAAATATGGGAACAAAATATAATAAAGAATACAAAATAACACCATTGTATTCACCAAACTTAGAGGTTACTAAACTTAGAGGTTATATAACATTATATAACACTTACCTCCTATGATATTGTAAAAGACAGACAGAGACAACAAGTAATCACATCACCATAAATATGGGAACAAAATATAAGAAAGAAAACAAAATAACACCATTGTATACACTAAATGTAGAAGTTATATTACATTATATAACACTTACCGCCTATGATATTGGTAATGACGTCCACATAGAGACAAGAAGTAATTACATCACCACAAATATGAGAGCAAAAAATAAGAAAGAATTCAAAATAACACCATTGTATACACTAAACATAGAAGTTATATTACATTATATAACACTTACCAGCTGTGATATTGGCATAGACACATAAAGACAACAAGTAATCACATCACCATAAATATGGAAACAAAATATAAGAAAGAAAACAAAATAACACCATTGTATACATGAAACTTAGAAGTTCTATTCCATTATATAATACTTACCGACTATGATATAGATAATGACACATAAAGACAACAAGTAATCACATAACCATAAATATGGAAACAAAATATAAGAAAGAAAACAAAATAACACCATTGTATTCACTAAACTTAGAAGTTATATTACATTATATAACACTTACAAGCTATGTTATTGGTAATGACACATAAAGACAACAAGTAATTACATCACCATAAATATGAGAGCATAATATAAGAAAGAAAGCAAAATAACACCATTGTATACACTAAACATAGAAGTTATATTACATTATATAACACTTACCAGCTGTGATATTGGTATAGACACATAAAGACAACAAGTAATCACAAACCATAAATATGAGAGGAAAATATAAAAAAATAACACCATTGTATATAGTAAACTTAGAAGTTGTATTTCATTATGTCACAATTTCTTGCTATAACATTATAAATGACACATAAAGACAACAAGTAATCATATCACCATAAATATAAGAGGAAAATATAACAAAGAAAACATAATAACATCATAGTGCATACTAAATTTAGAAGTTATATTACATTATATATCACTTACTGACTATAATATCAGCAAGACACATAAAGACAACATGTAATTACATCACCATAAATATGGAAGCAAAATATAAGAAAGAAAACAAAATAACACCATTGTATTCACTAAACATAGAAGTTATATTACATTATATAACATTTACCAGCTATGTTATTGGTAATGACACATAAAGTCAACAAGTAATCACATCACCATAAATATGAGAGCATAATATAAAAAAGAAAACAAAATAACACCATTGTATACACTAAACGTAGAAGTTATATTACATTATATAACACTTACCGCCTTCGATATTGGTAATGACACAGAGACAAAAAGTAATCACATCACCACAAATATGAGAGGAAAATATAAAAAAATAACACCATTGTATATAGTAAACTTAGATATTGTATTTAATTATGTCGCAATTACTTGCTATAACATTATAAATGACACATAAAGACAACAAGTAATCATATCACCATAAATATAAGAGGAAAATATAACAAAGAAAACATAATAACATCATAGTGCATACTAAATTTAGAAGTTATATTACATTATATATCACTTACTGACTATAATATCAGCAAGACACATAAAGACAACATGTAATTACATCACCATAAATATGGAAGCAAAATATAAGAAAGAAAACAAAATAACACCATTGTATACACTAAACTTAGAAGTTATATTACATTATATAACACTTACAGACTATGATATTGGTAATGACACATAAAGACAACATGTAATCACATCATCATAAATATGGAAGCAAAAAATAAGAAAGAATACAAAATAACACCATTGTATACACTAAACTTAGAAGTTATATTACATATAACACTTACCGACTATGATATTGGTAATGACACATAAAGACAACAAGTAATCACATCACCATAAATATGGGAGATAATATAAGAAAGAATACAAAATAACACCATTGTATATACTAAACTTAGAAGTTATATTACATTATGTAAGACTTACCAGCTATAATATTGTAAATGACACATAAAGATAACATGTTATCACATCACCATAAATAAGGGAACAAAATATAAAAAAGAAAACAAAATAACACCATTATATAGACTAAACTTACAAGTTGTATTACATTATATAATACTTACCAGCTATGATATTGGTAATGACACATAAAAAGACAACAAGTAATCACATCACCATAAACATGGGAAAAATGTAAGAAAACAACAAATAACACCATTGTCCACACTATACTTAGATGTTATATTACATTATATAACACTTACTGGCTATGGTATTAGTAATGACACATAAAGACAACATGTAATCACATCATCATAAATATGGGAGCAAAATATAAGAAAGAAAACAAAATAACACCATTGTATACACTAAACGTAAAAGTTATATTACATTATAAAACACTTACTCTCTATGATATTGGTAATGACACAAAAAGACAACAAGTAATCACATCATCATAAATATGAAAGCAAAATATAAGAAAAAAAACAAAATAAAACCATTTTATATACTAAACTTGAAGTTGTATTGCAGTATATCACACTTACTCGCTACAAAAATGTGAATGACACATAGAAATGACAAGTATTCACATCACCATAAATGTGGGAGCAAAATATAAGAAAAAAGAGTAAAACATACTTATTCTCATGATTTGAATTACCTCAGTAACAACATTGATATTAGCACCATAGTTGACTAATACTTCAACAATGTCTGTATGTCCTTCATAACTTGCATAATGAAGAGCTGCCCATATACCCTATTATAAAAACAAAGTATCAACTGTAAAATTAATGTACTAATATATTCTATTACAAAAACATATATATTATAGTATCTGGTAATAAATGAGGCCAGTAAGTACTCATTGCTTAGGCAATATTGGAGGTGGACCCAAAGTTAATATTAATATGGAAACAAGGATTTGATGATATTTTTTATATTCAAACAAACTAAATCAGACAGGTTGCTTCATTTATAAAAATATTATATATATATTCCCTTGTATAATAAATGAAATAGACTTACTTGATTTGTAGCATTTATGTCGGCTCCTCTTGACAGAGCATTTTTTACTCCTGATAAATCTCCTTTCTCAACACATTTAATTAGAATGTCATTCTATAATAATAACAAAAACTTTAAATGTAACAAGTAAATAATGAATGATCTGACTTTACAAACTTAAATAACATTAAAACTATTACCAACAACTTGTTAGTCACTTTACTTCAGTGATATTTAAAGTATAAAAATTACTTAATTACTTGGTGATAAAAGTTAGTGTATACAGTCTTAAGAGAACATGTTTGATACTGTGCCATTCTCTGACTTAGTGTTATATTTTAGACTAAAAACAAACAGGTTTACATCATTACATCATCAATAAATTCTTGCAAAAACTTTACTGGTATTCTATATGATGTTCTATAATTACTTGATGTCTAAAAACAGTATGGACATGATTATCATGTATGTATTTTAAATTTTCGAGTCATTAATTCAAAAATCCCATAAATCCATGTTTTAAGAACTGTCATACATAATTTATTATTTTAGATGGAGGTACCATGTTGTTAATGATACTCATAGCATAACTTGTCTAATATTTAACTCTATATCTTTTGTACAACTTTATATCAATGGTATTTGACTTCATTCTATGTTTCAACTTTCAAGGTAATTCCACATAGCAATACTGAGTTATTGAAGTGACTACTCACAATGCAAAGATACATTTTTAAAGAAAAACTTCAAAGACAAAGATTAATTATGAATATAGTTAACTTGTTATGAATATAATTATATATTCTCTTATATGGTCATTCACAAAAGATGTCTTCCTTTATGCTATAAGTGTGGAAAGTTAATTATACTAATTAGACTAGAACTTCCATTTTGTATAATTGATTTCCCTGGGAACTTCCATTGCCAATAGGTTTGTTAGAGATGACAAAAAAGCTTGTAACCAAAGAATCATAATTTCTTTGTGTTTATCATACTCATATTCCTCAAAACGAAATAAATGAACATTTATTTATATAAATTTGTGCTCCAAAAAATTCCAAAACTTATGGTAAAACAACATATTAAGTAGCCATATTTATTACATCAATTAGATTGTATAGACAGGTCTTTATTATGGGATCATGCTAACATTAATACCACACCTTTTTTATATGAATTTTCATAAACTACAACTATAATGTGAATTCATGTCTGGTATATACTGGTAATTAGTGTTTGTAGATTTAAGACAACTATTTTGCTTATATTATGATAACATTTATACTCATAGTATCCTATAGAGCCTTGTACATTTATATTAGTTCCTACTCTCCATCTTGTACTGTATTATACATTTGCCACTTAATGATATCTATTAATTTATAACTATATTGTACATGACTATCTGTATAGTAGTACCTACTCATATCACATATGCATGAGTAGTTCCTACTTTATATGATATCACTGTTTACATTAATGCCTGATAATATCTACTACAATTACTTAAAGTAATTAGATACTTCAGGCTATTACTCAAAATGTATAACAGAGCAGAAGCAGTTTGGCTATTTAGTGCTATTGTCATGTTTTATGAAAGCAAGAAATTACACCAGTAGATACTTTTTAAGGCTGACCATGCAGTGGAGGCATACCCACATCTTCTCACTATTTTTAACTTTTATTTTAACTGCAGTGATGGTAGAAACAGATAACAATTGCAAAAAACCTTAAGGTTATTTTGATGGTACTGTTGTTGTTGTAAGGGACTGTATTTTGGCAAGTATGAATACTATAGAATTAGAAAAGCTATGATATTGCTCAAAGATGTTTTACAAAAGCTCCAAGCATTGACCACTCGCACCTAATTTGAAGAGATTTGTAGAAGCAGAACCTGTATATCAGTGGTTACTCTATGAAGACTAAATTTATTCATTGACTTTAAAAGTCCCATACAACAATATAATAAAACAAGGCAAGTAGACACACAACAACTTGTACATAAAATCCATCCAAAACTGCTTGAGATATTACATATGTCTGGCAATCACAAACATTTCGTGAACAACATATTGATAGGCCTCAAATTGTACATTTCGTCTTTGATTATTTAGTTGACAACATCCACTTATAACTTAATTGTTACATTTTGCTGGACTTTAGCATAATATTATATTACTATTTTGACCATCTTCTAATAAGTTTATCTAGGTATAAGCATAACTAGCCTGACAGGGCATTGATAGTTGGTGGAAAGGTTAATGCTATGTAAACTAGGCTGGTCTTAGATCTAATCTATACCACATACATCTGGACAAATATAATGTATGAACTCTGATATGGCAAGGTAGTCTACTTAAACTAGTACAATAGCTGAAGCTATAAATAAAGTTCTGAAGAAAAGTAGCACTTGCAGTAAACCTGTTTTATCACGTCAAACTTTAGCAATGTTACATATACATAACAAAGGCTCTTACGGGAATAGTTAGGTTGAACATTACTTAGGATGTAATGAATTACACAGTTAGACACAACTACTAATACAAATAGTAAAACAACAACAGCTATAACATGATTGGTTATATATTGGGGACTACTCTGATGTCCATAGGGCGATCTACCCACTATCTAAGATAGTGATTTCTAACCATCCATGGTGGATTTGATACTTTTATTTTTGACAGGATAATATAAAACAATAGGACTATAATTTACTTACCATTTCCTGCTGGTTCATGATAACAGATCACAAGCGTAATCTAACAAGGAAAGTAAACGTTCAGAGTCGCCCGACTACGAAAAGGAAAACTCTGCTTTGTTGACAGCAAATACACCATGAACGCGCCTTGTTAAATATTTGTGGTTTCAACTACTTTGATAAGGTGGAGCTGGAGTTGACTTTTTAGTAGATTTACATCTTTGCAATGTTGCAATATACTTATAATATCATTGTGTGTAAGATAGAACATTTCATTGGTTTAGTTGACATATTAAAATGAACAGGAAGGACTGTACTTAAAATGAACAAATTGCTAATAACTAAAACACATGTACAATATTCCTGAATTTATCTATCTCTGTTCAGCCAACTTGAGAACATAAGTATATACACTATTCATGATAATGCAAGTGATAAGGCTAACGAATTTATTCTAACTTTGACAATTATTATATGGAAGCAAACTTATAGGAAAACAGTTACTACATGTTTGATGGCTATATCAGTGATGATGAAGTCATGCAAGTAATGGGATTGCACAACAGAGCTGATGATGATTTATACAATAGTGATGGTGATGAAGTGGGTAATGATTGATGTAATGGAAGTGACTGAAATTGATGATGAATATTATGATAGCAATGATTTTGATGTAGAAACTGAAATAATAAATGGAAATAGTGTATGGTGATGAAATTAAAATCAGTGCAACAAAACACATCTCTCTGAGTAGTGCATCAGCAGCAGATGATATCCCAGACTTTGTTGTTGAATGTGAAGGAACAGAAGATATCACAGATAAAACACCAATTGATTTTTTGACAAACTCTTGTTACAGCAGAGATAATAGAAGAAATGGTTGACCAAACAAATTTGTATGCCCAGCAAAACTTTGAAGAGCACACAGAGGTTTCACACAGATCTCACTTAAACTATTGGAAATAGAAGATGCATACAGCAACAGAAATGCTACAATTTTTGCTCTGACTGGTAATAATAATAGGAATAATCCACTACCTCAAATTAGAAGATTACTGGGCACAGTACTGGCCTTTTAGTACAGTCACCTTCTCTTGTGTAATGTCAAGGGATCGTTTCAGCCTAATTTTGAAGTTTCTACACATAAATGACAAGAAAGGCCAAAAACAAAAAGGTGAACAAGGATATGATCCATTATATAATATACGTCCCCTTCTTACATCACTGATTAGTAACTTTCAAACTAGTTATAATTCTGGACATGATCTCTACATTGATAAGACCATTGTTAGCTTCAAGGGCAGAATTTGGTTTCTTCAATACATGCCTAAAAGATCAAACAAACAAGGACTAAAAGCATTTTCTTTAGCTGACTCAAAAAAGGTTATACTTACAATTGGACTCTGTATGCAGGTAGGTACATATCAAGTAATATTGGGTTGACTATTGTACATGTATAATGTTTACTTACTTTGTAGGAAAGGATGATATGTTAGATGTTGGAGAGAACAAAACTGTACACATGGTATTGTAATGACACTACTTGAGTCACTAAAGAAAGCAGGACACCATATATACATGGACAATTATTATATCAGCCTGTTGCTGTTTGTAGATATGAAGCTGAAAGGTTTGGGAGCATGTGGTACAACCCATGTAGATAGAAAACGTATACCTCTAGAATGGAAATCAAAAGCAAAAGGTAAAGGACAAACTGGAGAGAAAAGAAAGGGATTGAAGAAAGGAGAAGTAAGAACAAAGAACCTAGAGAATGGCGTACTTGGCTTGCAATGGAAAGATAAATGGCTCATAACCATTCTTAGCAGAGTCCATGATAGCAGTATGGTAAAGAAAACTCGCAGAACATGATTATCATCTACAGGAAGAGAAAATGTAGAGAAGCCACTAATGGTTGATAGGTACAACACCTTTATGGGTGGAGTAGATAAACGTGATCTACTTTCATACTACAGCTTCAACCACAGGACAGTGAAATGGTATAAACGAGCAACCTTCCTCCTGATAGGCTTAACTATTGTGAATGCCAACATCCTGTATCAAATGTCTACTCAAACAGAAAAGGATATGAGCCATATCCACTTTCAAATAAAGCTAGCAACACAAATGGTCACCAGAGCCAGTATTGATCTTGCTTCATCTGCATCTTCTCCACGACTCCCTCCAGATGCATTCCTCCATGAGCATCGTTTCCTTGGCAAATACCACCTCGTTCAAGTGGAAAGCCATCACAGCATGAATGTAATGTCTGTAGTCATAAGAAACAAAATGGTAGAAAGACCACAACATACCATTATAAACAAAGAAAAGTAGCGTTATGTGTCATGCCATGCTTTAAATTATATCATACTTATGTAGATCCAACAAGATACTTGTGATATTTCTAAAAGTATGCAAACATATTGTAATGTCATATATTTTATAAAGCTAAGCTTGGACAACCATTTATAAAACAACTATAGTCTACTCATAATTATGATGCAACTTACCCTCTCCCTCATTTCACTAGATAGAAGGTGTAAACTGCTGTCTATTGAAAGCATACTTCTTGAATACAGACCTTAATAATGCAATAAATACATACAGCCACAGAAACGCGTGGTCAAATGGTTAATGGTTACAAATTGTCCAATGGAACTGGTCCGACATTTTCTATTATAGTCTTGCATTAAAAGTAGCAACCTGTGGCAACATGTCAGAAGAAATCACCCCATTGAATGTAAGAGACTTGGAAATGTCATGAAAAGATGTTACTCTTATTAATAATGTTTATTTCATGATAAATGGTGTGGTTTTCACTCTGTATTTGACCAATGTTCCTGAGCCTGATCAAAAACTGGACCAGTTATGAAGTTCTTTTATTTGAGGTCAGTTGACAATAACATGTACATGTATGCTGTATAATTACATGTCATATTATAGTCCTTCTAGAAGTCCTTAAAACATTGTCCAGCTCAATGTCAACATGATGTCCATGTTATTCCATCTTACAGTTGGATTTTTGAAATGTGCACTCAGTGATGGAGCATCAATAGAGACTGTTGAAATTTTCTATATACCGTATATAAACAAAACCTATTTAAACAATAGTCGGTACGAACACTACAATTAATATATATAGTCGTAGAATATGACGGTTTCCCAATACATATAGTCACAACAGATATTAATAAAACATAACAGTTGCCCACTATATATAGTCACAGTAGTTTCTCACTCCATATATTAAGAACGTCTATTAATAAAACATAACAGTTGCTCACTATATTTAGTGAAAATAGGTATTAATAGAACATGGTGATCACCCAGAACAATTGATGACTATTTGATTCAATATTACACATCAGAAATAATAAAATAAACAAGAGACAAGATGTATCTAGATTTCACAGCAAATATTTCAATCTGCCAAACTATAATATTAATAGTACATGTGTATTTATAGCAGGTTCATTTTAAACCAAGCAGATAAATAAAGTCCAACAAAATCAGTGACATTAAACATTAGAAACAAATAAGATCATCAAGTAGCATTTCTAATTAATAATAAAATAATATAATATATTATTAAGGAGTTACCTGTCCATATTGATTTTGATAGATCTTCAGCAATCATTTAATATTACTTATATAACGTCAGGAAATATAGATAGTGTTATAGCAAACACCAAAAATATGCTAGCAGTAGAAATCTAAGAAATGTAATGTCAACTTTACATTAATATATCAAGAAGTATATTACAATGAAGCTAATGTACATATATAATATATTGCCGCCATAATGTTAAACTACTGACATCGCTGCTGCAAGAATCAAAGAAGGATTGAAGGTCTCTCATTCTACCTTACAAGATTGATATATTTTTAGTTCACAGGTATTAATGGAGTAGAACAAATAGTCAGGTTTATATCCTAACTCCTGGATAATGGAGAATATGTAAGACTGTTGTATATTTGATCTTGTATTCTCTCACTGTGTATCAGATTTGTACTGAGTTTGTAAAGTTGGTCAGCCAAATGTCTGTGTCAGTAGTATTTTCAATATTTGCAAATTTGCTTTGGCTTTGCAATTTCATCCATCAGAAGCTTCTGCTTCCGAGTAAAAGATTCTTGATCTTAAGATAAAGGTGAAATTGAAGGATATGCATGCTTCTCTTGACTAATAACGTTTCACCTTTTGAAGGGGTAGGCTGGTCCTCATTCATAGAACTGACTGGCCCCAGGTCTGATTTTGAGTTCAATTATAAATGAAATATTTCCATGAGCTCTGCATGTGTCAATATATAAAACAATTTTTTTGTTGTGAATACATGTACAATTAGAATTATATTAAAAATTTACTACAAATAGCAATAAATAAAATATTACTTCAGCAGTTCTATTGTTGTCTTGTATTCATACTTATCTACAATGACCTGGCCACGATTAGACAGGTGTTAAGAGATGGTTGCTGGACATATGTAATGAGCATTGTAACAAGCGTCTGACAAATGAGTTGCTTGTTTGCAAGATTTCTGTAGAAAATAATGTAGAAGAAAAAGATGATGTTAGTGTTGAGTTAGACAGAAGAGGGAATGTCAGTAGTTAGGTGAAAAGAGGAGGTGATATCAGTAACGAGGAAGATGGAAGGGGGTGATGTTAGTGAGAAAGAAACGCAAAACAGTGTTAGCCACAAGGAAGAGACTAAGTGATATTTTACACCTCTTCTCTCTTGTGGTGTGTCTCTACATAATTATCCTTTTCACAAAGATTCACCTATAACAATATATATTTTTTTAAAATTGAAGAAAGCCAAGAAAGGTGCATGTGTTCAACAGCTAGATGAATAGCAGCAAGCAGCTACCTGCAAAATCATCGGTATAAACACTTTTTGATTCTGGATCAGTACCATTATCAAGAAGGAAGTACATCGACATTACGAACAAAACAGGCAATATGAATGGTTGAGTACCCTCTGCTATCAGTAACACTTGTACTAGCTCCATTGCTTAATAAAATCTAAAACACCTTGAGGAATAGACTAAGTGATGATTTTACACCTCTTCTCTCTTGTAGTGTGTCTCTACATAATTGTACTGTTCACAAAGACTCACCTATAACAATATATTCTATTAATATTGAAGAAGGCCAAGAAAGGTGCATGTGGCATTACAAATGAAACATTCAATATGAATGGGTGAGTACCCTCTGCTATCGGTAACACTTGTACTAGCTCCATTGCTTTATAAAAACTAACACACCTCCTTATCCATGTGTTCAACAGCTAGATGAATAGCAGCTACCCGCAAAATCATCATTATAAACACTTTTTGATTCTGGATCAGCACCATTATTAAGAAGGAAATTGAAAACATCGACATTATGAACAAAACAGGCAATATGAATGGGTGAGTACCCTCTGCTATCGGTAACACTTGTACTAGCTCCATTGCTAAATAAAAACTAACACACCTCCTTATGCATGTGTTCAACAACTAGATGAATAGCAGCTACCTGCAAAATCATCAGTATAAACACTTTTATTTCTAGCATCTCAGATGTCACTATCTTTAACTTGATGGATATCACCATCAGCACAAGCTCGATGAAGTTTTGACAACGGCTCATCTGACATTCTATACCTAGTTAATTGAAACAAGAGATTATATTTTACGTTAAAGCTAAACCACAAACTCACTTCCAAATATGCCCATGTAGTCTTTGGTTAGGGGTGGAATTTCTGGACATTGCTTATATACTCACAGAGCAGCCCTGAAACGTGTGCACATAATATGACATGATATGATAGAGAGTCTGACTCTATAATAGAGAATAACAAACAAAGAAGACAGCCAATCAAATGTCTACGAGAGAGTCAATCTGTCTGCTTAGAACAATCCACTTGATCTACTTGGGTCTAGACAAAAAATTCATAAATTTTGTAAGTTGTAAAGACTTCTTTGTGGTCTTTAACACAACTAGAATAATGTATCCCAAGTGCATTTTTTATGCTTGGAAATTTGAGTGCAAAGTTTTGGTCAAGATTGAGTTCTATTCAATTGATTGCACTAACCAAGACATCTGTTGTTGAAGAACATGGAATTAAAAGAAAAACATTCGATTGAAATACACTTAGAATTTATACTATATTAAATTGCACAACTATTATATTGTAAAGGACGAATTCAAGTCACAGGAAATCACAGCATCATAAATATAAAAAGAAAAGCAATAGAGTAAATAAAACGAAAAACAATGGATTGAAATACACTTAGATTTTGTACTATATTAAATTGCATTTACAAACTATTATACTGTAAAGGACACATTCAAATTGAAGTAAAATCACAGCATCAAAAATAGGAAAGAAAAGCAATAGAGTAAATAAAAAGAAAAACATTGGATTGAAATACACTTGGAATTTATACTATATTAAGTTGCACTTACAAACTATTATATTGTAAAGGACACATTCAAATCACAAGAAATCACATGATCATAAATATGAAAAGAAAAGCAATAAAGTAAATAAAAAGAAAAACATTGGATTGAAATACATATAGAATTTTTATTCTAGTTCATCACACTCACCACCTATTATATTGTAAAAAACACATTCAGATCACAAGTAATCACAGCATCATAAATATATAAAGAAAGCAATAGAGTAAATAAATTGAAAGCATTGGATTGAAATACACTTAGAATTTATACTACATTAAAATACACTTACCACCTATTACATTGTAAAGGACACATTCAGATCAGAAGTATTAACAGAATCATAATTATGGAAAGAAGAAAAAATGTTTTCAAGTATTGTTACTTTAATATTTATATATAGTACTTGTCTTTCTTAAGTTACATATAGTTGTTGTTCATGTGTACACTTTGATTTTTTTTCTAGTTCATCACACCTACCACCTATTATATTGTAAAGGACACATTCAACTCACAAGAAATCACAGCATCATAAATATGAAAAGAAAAGCAATAAAGTAAATAAAAAACATTGGATTGAAATACACTTAGAATTTATACTATATTAAATTACACTTACCTTTTATTATATTGTAAATGACGCATTCAAATCACAAGATATCACAGCATTATAAATATGAACAAAAAGGAATAGAGTAAATAAAATGAAAGCATTGGATGGATTTAGAATTTATACTACATTAAAGTACACTTAATGACTATTACATTGTAAAGGACACATTCAGATCACAAGTATTAACAGCATCATAATTATGAAAAGAAGAAAACATGTTTTCAAGTATTGTTACTTTAATATTTACAATGCCTGTCTTTGTTAAGTTACATATAATTGCTGTTAATGTGTATAAAGATGCAATATTTTAGTCATTGTAAACATACTAAACAACTAAGGGGAGACTTTATTTACAATAGCCAGAACTTTTTCTTAAGCTAGTCAACTATGTAGAAATATTCATACTGTCATTACTACTTTGAGCTTTTCTCTTGTCTGCTTTTTTTTAATTTGTTATATCATAATGTCTAAGCTATAATTTCTTTAATAGTTAATATCTATTTATTGACACAGATTAAAACACTACAGTGAAACACATCATTCTTGTCATCTGAATTACCTTAGTAACAATAATTATGTCAGTATTATGGTTGACTAATACTTCAACAATGTTTGTATGTCCTTCAAAACTTGCATAATGAAAGGTTACCCATCCAAACTATTGTAATAACAAACAAAATATTAACTGTCAAATTAGACTTACAATCCATGCTTTAAGGTGAAGGTGACACACTACTCCTTTACTATAACAATTAATATTATCATCTCAAAAAAGAGAATCCAAATGGTTGTAAAAATAGACGATAATTCATTGAACAATGAGAAAATGAAAAGATTACAAAAGTTTTGGGCAAGTTAAAGTGATTCCACAGATGATAAATAAGAATATAAAAGTGTTGGGACGTTCATCATATCAAAGTAACCATTAAAAACCAAAAAACTTATAAATCTGTTTATTATAGGTCCAATAACAACAAAACAGGAGAGAATATTGAGCTTTAAAAGAGAACCATGCATATTTAAAATTAATTAATCGAAAGTTAGTAACATGTCAGTATGAAAAGTAAAGGCTAAGAATTTTTTAGAGTATCTAGAGGCTGAAATAAAACATCTTGTGTTAAGTACATAAAAGAGACGTACAATCAATGTTGTAGCGACATTGTTAAAAATACTAGAAGTAGAGGATGAGGAAGATCTGAACAAGACAACCTGATTCATATCAATATTGATAGATAGGTGTGATATGGTATAATCAAAGTGTACACCCTACCATGTGGTCAATGATATTGACTTTAGATTGTAGGTTTAGGTTGAGTAAACCCTATAATTTATCATGTGTAAATTGTTGAATAATTTACTAAAGTAGACAATACAGGACTTTGTTAGAAATTTTTCTTTGTTCAGCAAGGTTGTTATGTCCCTTTGATAAAGTGTGTACAGTTAATAGTCACATATAACACGTTGTGTAACAGACCCAAAAAATTATGATTTCTTAATATATTATGTTAACTGGACAGTGTGTATTATCTACATGCAAATCATATGATGTGTTATCAAATTTTATACTATCATCTACTGCATTTTATAAAGTGTAAAGTATACCTTATAATTTTTTTTCATATTATTATCAGTGGTGGGTATGTGGTAAATTTGGCAATAGTAGCATAATTATATGCATAGTTGAGTAATTAGTAAAAGTGGGTGATTGAGGTGGACCTATAAAGGATTTGAACCTGATAGACAATGTATTCCACCACCTTTTATCATATTTTCACAGATGTCTGTTTGCAAAAGACATTAAAGCTTAACAGCAAATATACAAAAACAATAATTGTCTTATTTGTACTTTATAGAAAGCTAACTGGATTATACTGTCCAACGTTACTCAGATTATTGCCATTGCAGCATATAAAGGTTAAAGTTTTGTTCATACATATCATTTATCAAGCATTTACCAAAACATTTCATAGTTAACTGTGTTAATCTATTTAATTTTCAACTTGTAAATTCTAGGACTAAAGGTAGATATAACACTTATTTCTTATCCATGGATAAGAAACGTAAAAGATGTGACTTGTGAGGATATTTTATATTACAGCTAATTTATATATGTATGTGCAATAGTACAGCTATAAAGAGCTATATATGATTGGAAATATGAAAGCTGAATATGTTTGTAGATTTTAATATTGTTTTAGTTAACTAAAAGAAAAACAAATCCTTTTAGTTGATGGTTTTTAACTTTTAGTTAACTAACTAAAACTAACTAAATCCTACAACTACTGTGGTAAAACTAACAAAAATAGATTAAAAACATTCCAGACTAACTAAAACTAAATTAAAACGCAATTTCAGCTAAACTTATTAAAACAACTAAAATAACTAAAAGTACTTTTGATCTTGTGTTATCATCTTATCAGTAAGTATATACTAATTATGTTGACAGCCATTCAGGCATGAAACCTTATACAGCATATATAAAATCAATGACATAGTGCATACGTAAAGTCTATTTTCAATAATTGTATTACAGAGTTAGTGCAGCTGTACTGAAGTGTTTTAAATTTTGTTGAATTACACCAGAGTCTGTTCAGTTAGAGATCTACCACAAATATCAAAGTTTGTACCAGGATGACCAAAAGGTAGTCCACTTTGGGACTACTTCACTTATATAGAAGACTCTAACGTGACCATTTGTGAAATTCTTAAATCTGAAGTTAAGTGTGGAGTCAAAATCAAGGGAAAAAACCTACTAACTTAAAGCAGGATTTTTAAATGCTCACTACTCTGTGAACCTTAAATCGATTATAAAAGAAAGAACAAGGACTAAAATATAAAAGGAAAAAAATTGCCCAGCAGTCTAAAAGACAAACACCATGGTCAAGCATCTATTAACAATATGCTGTGGACTACTCCTTATAGCAAAAGCAAGCATAAAGTACAAAATTATTACAAGGAAACTAGCTGTCTTTGTTGGTACAGCAAATGTGGCCTAATATCATAGAATGTCCAGACTTTAATGATTTGCTTAAAGAAATAGAGCCACACTATGCCATTTCCTGGAAGAATTGTTGTTGAAAAGGAGGTATTGAAAATCATAGCTGACATGAAAAAATGCATTTGTGAGGTGTTACAAGAACCCTGACAAATATATCTTTGTTGTGATATTTGGTCAAAAAAAGACCAAACAGAATCCATTGTTGGATTAACAGCTCATTTCTTTGCAAGACACAAGCTGCACAAGGCTATTCTAGTAGTCAGGAGAATTTTAAGTTCTGAAAATAGTGACAACATACCTCTCTACATTATTGCTACAGCCCTTGATAGGAAGTACAGAATTGTGTGAAAAGATCTTTCCCAAAAATAAGCATAGAAGATGAAGCTATTGAGGTAATTGTAATTGCAATTACAAAAATTAAACTTAATTATCTCATTAATTTCATAGTCTATAGTGTTCTCCATAAAATGATTCCACCATACAATATCTGAAGGGACAGAACAGCCTCTTTTTAAACAATTTCATCTTCTGAGTCAGTTGATTTTAAATAGTCAGGAAAACATGATGAGTCAAATGAAACACACAGATTTGATGAAATAAACTAGTTCTTTAGCTGTAAAAGACTGTCGACTGTGAGAAATTCTACCTTCTGGACTGAATAAGAAAAGTTATACCAAAAATTAGCTCTAGTAGCTAAAGACATCTTGGTCACTTCTAGCACACCAATCAAAAAAAACTTTTTCACAAGCTGTCTATAGCTCTAGTGGAAGGCAAAATCGTCTGAGTTGGAAGCACTTAGAACATGAAGTGTTTTTGACAATGAACAAGCAATACATACATGTATAATATCAGGTTTGATTAAACCCAAAGTATACTTATAAGAACAAATGTCTTTGCTCGCAACAACTAAAACTAAAATATTTCCCAAACAACTAAAAATAACTAAAAGAGTTTTGACTTTTAGTTAACTAACTAAAATTAAACAGTTTAAGCACTAAAGTAACTAAACCTAATTAAAATCTCACGAATAAAGTAACTTACAAAAAAACAACACTAGTAAATCCTTTGCTTATTTTCACTTGCTAGGGACTTTTCTCTTTATCTAATACCATAATAAGTGGCTGAGTTAAAGAGCAAGGTTGTATGATTTGGTAAGTCTTGGATAAAGCTGATTAATTCTCTCTCAGTTAAGAAGTAAGCGGACTACGAGAAGGGGAACGTCTGATTTCTCAAGATGTCGTTGATAGTAGTGGCTTTACATCCTTGGGAGGAGGTGGTGGACGAGGAAGCACAACATCCTGTGGTAGTGGCTCAAAAACATCGAATAAGACAAAGATCTGCAGATACATTATGCAGGAGCATTGGTGAGATAGCGAGATTGTAATAAGAATTTTGTTAAAATGTCCAGTATTGTTGATTACACATAAATGAGCATATCTGTATTAAATGACGTTTCATTGAAATTACAATATCATCAGTTAATCTATGAAACATGTTATACCATTTTAATTTTGCATTTAAGTTCTCTCACACACGTAAATCTATATCTAAAAGAGATGATTAGTTATGGACTACTTAACAATTGCTATACACTCGATACTTCTCAAATAAAAAAGCCTCTGTAATACCTGAAATAAAGAACATCAAATGGTTTATTGATATTCTAAAGCTTGTGTTAAATGGGCTATTGTTAATATTAATAGACTGTTAAAACTAATAACACATATCATGATCACATTGATCATTCTAAAACACCCAGGAGGAGTTATTTGCCAACTAAACCAATCAAGGGAAATAATGAGCCAACTTAAAACTGCTAGAAAGACATACGAATGTTCAATTGTGTACTTAGAAAATGTCTTCCTTTAAATTGTAAAAAACCAAGACTATCAGATTTAGCCATTATACATGAAACACATCATAAATGTGACATTCTAAATCCTGATATTTATTTAATTTTCCCAACTATTTGTTAAGACTTTTGTGTGAAAGATAAACATAACTGCTAAAATAAAACCAATTAACCAATTCGTGTAAGTTTTAGTTGTAAGCATCCCTA
Source organism: Xestospongia muta (assembly GCA_963693285.1). NCBI lineage: Eukaryota > Metazoa > Porifera > Demospongiae > Haplosclerida > Petrosiidae > Xestospongia > Xestospongia muta. Next base: position 16,376,858 of record OY848917.1, on the reverse strand, counting down.
CAAAATATATAGTGTATATAAGAATTTCATAGTAGCAGCCCTGGTTCAATATCTCATGAATGCAGTTCTTAAACTTATCTACATGAATAGTCAATTCCATAGTACATTTATTATATTAACAATGAAAACTGTACATGATGTTTACTTTATTGCAGTAAGTAGTTTGTGAGTACACACAACAGTCACTGTAAAAATCGATTTGTTGATGTAACCAATATATTGTTGTTATACAGGTTGCATGTAACAAACTTAAAATGAAATTAAAAGTAAACATAACACTGTTTGACTACTAATGTACTACTGATTATGTAGCTAGAAGTACATTAGTCATAAAAACTGTTACGTTTACTTATACAGCATACAAAATCAACAATCAATTTTTAGAGGTATAATAATACAAGTAATCAGCTGTTCCTACTAACTATAAAGTCCAATTGAATGTTACTAGCAATATATTGGCACTAACATTTACTCTTTGTCAAGTAGTACTAGTTTTAGGTATTTGAGTCATACAGTCGTATAGTCAAAGTTGCACTATAGAGCATATCTTAGCATGGTTTGATGCATTTCACAACAACTTTTTGTAAGTAGCTCCACCCACCCCAGATGAGCACTATAAATAGGCTGCAATTATTCTACCACTTACTCTGTCAATCAATATGTTACATTTCTGGCAACTACCATTGATTGTTGTAGCAATCTTCTGCACAAGATGTAACAGTGCCAAGTTTGTACGCCATCCTTCCTTTGAAAAATTATCTGAAGATGATTATTTTCTATCTGTGCCATCACCAGAAGCTAGTTTTGACCTGATGTCTGTTGCAGACAAGATTCAAACACTTATCTCTGGTTGGAGACAACTAAATCACAAGGACAGGCTTGAATTCTTTGAAAGCCTGAATGAAGCAATGAATAGGCTGGAATCTGAAGCTGATGAGGAGACAGATGACTTTGAAACTGCAAGAACCTATAGCACAAAAGTCTATGACAACATTGAGCTCTATTCATATTACAGTTACCTGTATTATTACCCCACTATGCATTGGCATCTTGACAAGACTCCTGATACAAATGATTACTGGGTGGGAATATACAGAGTTGGTGACAATGACAAAAATTACTTGGCCTACCAATGGCTTCGAAAAACAGCTCAGGGTTCATATAAAGTTGGAAAACTTAGCACCACAGCTGGAATGAAATCTCGTAAGCGCTTTGAAAAGTTTGAATTACGTATTTTCAAAGGCAGTTATAAGCGTGTGGATACAGTCACCAACATACTCCATGGTGTAGTTCATTCCCCTGCAGTTGAAATATATGAAAATGACGAATCTTCAGCAAAAACAGCTGAAGAGACCGAGTATACGTCTACACTTGAGCCTAAACTGCAGGCCTTTCTTTTGTCTCTGGAAACTGCAGTGGAAACCTCGAATACTAACAAGAACCCATTCGAATCAGTTCAGTATTCTCAAGAAGACCTGAACAAGCTGTGGTTCCAGTTTGATTGGCAAGAGCAACAGCTGCTTCTTCCCATATTGGAACAAGATAATCTTCCTAATTATATAAAGAAACCAGGTCTACAATTAGATGATCAACTTGAGCCAAAACTTCTGTATCCTCATCTTGGGAGCAAACCAACATTAACACAGGCTATAAGTGCTAGAGAGCCAAGCAAAATCACTCTTACAATCACACTTGATTATAGTTACACATATGTGTACCCAGTTGTTAATACTAAGTCAGCTCTTTCTGGGAGGTGGGCTTGGCTGGGATTGTATTATCCAAAAATGTAGGTTAATATTATATTAAAGTTATATTGAATAAAATAAAGTAATGACAAAATTTAGACTCTGAACAAAATTAATTGATATAACATTTATATTTTTAGGTCTGATCTCTCTTATGGTCCAAAAGGTTATCTGAGAAGGCAATGGGTTGGTCCGGGTTATGTCAAAGAAACAAAATTCAGTTATATTAAAGAAGAGAAGGCAGGTACAACAATAGTGAGCTATGTGGGACCCATTTTTGACTGGATAAATATGGCTTATCAACAAATAGGATTCGCTTCTAGTGTTATTCAAGCAACAGTATCTGCCACTCCTGCTAAACCTATTCCAAAATTTATTCCAGGATATAACATACAAGATGCTCTTACATTTTCATATCTGTCTGAGTTAGCTTACAAGCCATACAGCAAAGTCATGCAAGACGTGAAGAAATATAATTTGGAAGCTAAGCTACAGATTTATGATCGTCAGACTGACACAAATGGTTTTATAGCCTCTAATGATACTACACTGGTTGTTGCATTTAGAGGTACAAATATTTATTCTGCTAAAAATATTTTGACTGATGCCCACTTTTTAAAAAAAGCAGTTGCCAACAGTCAAGTATATTGTCATGGAGGTTTTGTTGATGCATCCAATGCTGTTTATACTTCTATTGAAAATTATGTTAAACGACATGTTGGCAAAAGGAAGCTCTTTATAACAGGACATAGTCTTGGAGGTGCTTTGGCATCTATAATAACCTATCGTCTCTCTAAAAAATATCAACAATTACACCCAATTATGTATGTTTATGGATGCCCACCAACGTGTGACAAGAAATTTTCAGACTATTTTAATGTGATCTCTTCATATGTTATCACTATTGATGGAGATAACATTTCCGGTGGTTATGCTACAACACTAGGTTCATGGGTTGATCTATATAAACCATTAAAAGTGTATTTTCTTCAAAGTGCTGCTGGTCATAGTATAAAATACTACATTGACCAGTTAAAAAAATTGCAATGATGGCCAATAGCAATGCAGCTGTGTTTAACATTGTAGCATGTAGACTGTAGTGTAGTCTATATTTTCATTTTAGTTATAGTTAGTCATTTTGTACCTATTTTAACAAAAATAACATTCATTCAAAATATTATATATTCATTATTGGCAAGAACAAGAGGGTCATACTTTAAACGAGTTAGCTACAGAGTGAAGAAATCAATGTATATATTAGAGATTATTATATGCTTTTAAATGATACCTATGATTAAGAAGTACACTTCCATGTTTTCACTACATACAGTTAAAGAGTGCTGTTTCTCCATTATTTAATAATAAATTAATCACAACACCAGAAGTATGAGATTAGGTTGTTGGATGTGAGATAAGGATCTTGTCGAAAAGCTCAATAGTGCTGATTACACTCACCTAAATGAAACATATTTGTGTTAAATGAAGTTTCATTGAATCACAATGTCATCAGTTAATCTATGAAACACGCTATAACATTTTAATTTGGCAGTAAAATTTTCACACACACTTAAATCTGTACCTAAAAGAGAACCTTGTAAATGCACTTCTTGACAACTGCTATAAACTTGACACATCTTCCAACAAAGAAGCCTCTATATTTCCTGAAATCAAGATCGTCCAATGCTGCTTTGGCCTTTAAATAATTACATCATACTCCTCTTATTTACTGCAGGTGCTTTGATAGCTCAATACCACTGATATAGTTCATAGACAGGTAAGTTACTACAGAAGTAACTGTTAGGTTTCTTGCTAAAAATGATACCAATATTTTTTAAAATCTATTAAATCTATCAACCTTGAGATGAATACACAACTAAGGACTGTGTTCATGATAACATATATTATATCTATAATCTAGTTAGAGAAATATATATGTTAGTCTTTACTTAACTGTAAATAAGCTGTTATTAGTTTTAATGAATTATACACATTAAAACCTGATTTGTTGTTTTAATGAGCAGTGTTATTGCTGTATGCCAAAACTAACATTTTGAATAGAGATGTATGTTTATATACACGACTGAGAAATATTACAATAACAAGTAAGAAACGAACAATTATTGGTGCACTATTTTGTTTATACAGTGAATGTAATGTATGGATAATATAAATGTGCATAATTTTATAAGAACAATATGAAATGTAAGCATGTTCATTTTTAACATAGACATCAGATATATAAATTGGGAAATGTAATAAATTGTTTGTTATTATAATGTACAACAGTTACTTTCCATAGGAATTTTATTTGAGCGATGATTAAGCAATACATCAATGGTTAAAATGTTTAGGTACACAACAATATATTTTTGACTCCTCATAAACATGTCCAAACTTCACATCTTTATGATTCATGTGACGAATCAGAACAATGAAATTGTTGGTTCAGGCAATGAAGTGTTTTACCAATTGATGAACTACATTGTATGCATCAGTTTATTTAATGCTATATGTACTACGTACGTGTCTGAATATCATGATTGCCGAATATTGGTTGCTTACTCATTACATAATTGATTTGTAATCAAGTTAAAATCAAAAGATCTTCTCTATACCTACAATAATTCAATCAAACTCTCATAATGACAACGCTCACACATGTGACAACTTGTTACGTTCTTGCAGAAACTATCATTTTTAGGTGGGTATTATGTACTGTTGGTTTTTCATAAAAGTAACTATACTAACATTGTTGAAATATGGGTGCTAATTTTGCTAGATTGTTGAAATGTGTGGTCCTGCTTTAACTTTTAATAATTACATACTGCTCCTCATGTTTACAGGCGGTACATTTTTTGGTAGCTCAATACTTCAGAGTTAGCTCATGTACAACTAAGTTACTAGAGAAGTAACTGTTTGGTTACTTATAAAAAATAATTCCAATAATTTTTAAAATCTTTAAAATCTAGCAACCTTTAGATACATTCACAGCTATTCACTCATGATAACATATATTATATCTACGATATATCTACAATCTAATTAGAGAAATATATCTGTTAGTCTTTATTCAACAATAAATAATCTATGTTAGTAGTTTTAGTATATTACACTGCAAATTTAATTTGTTGTTTTTTATTGCTGCAATGCCAAAACTAACATTTGAAAATTATAACAATAACAAGTAAGAAACGAACAATTATTGGTGCACTACTTTGTTTATACAGTGAATGTAATGTATGGATAATATAATTGTGCATAATTTTATAGGGACAATATGAAATATATACAATTTCATTACTTAATTTAGACATCAGACATATACAATTAGGGAGTTGGCAAATACATTAGCTTTATTAGGTTTACTATATAGTATACAACAGTTTGCTTATGCAGGGACTATTACCTAACGAAACTATCTCTACTTGGTGTAATTTATTGACAAAAATTTGCTATTGTTTGTAATTTTAAATCAAGTTGTGGCTACTCGGATTGAATTACTCTCTCCATTTTCACTATTTTTAGGTTGTTGCTAATCTGAATAGGTAATTCTGAAAGAGGTTGCAGAAAGCTTGTTAAGATGAAGTTTATAACCTGGTATCACATTTTTGTACAGAAATGCCATCGTATAGGCTTGTTTTCTCGCAGATCAAGTCACTTATTCATTTTAATGCATTTATTTGAATTTAGTAGTAACAATAAATAAATGGCAATAAGGTTGTTCCTATAGTTTGTCATAGTTAAGAAGAGCCATCTAGACATGTAAACAAGTTTGTGGTTTTATGTGCTATCCACATGGGACTTGCACCAATCAATTCAGCTTGCAAACGCACATTTTATGTATAAAGTTTGGTTACAGTGTTACAAGTCTAGTGCTACAAGAAAGTAGCAAATTATAAAACTCTATACATTTCAATGTATACCTTCGATATTCTTCAAATTTTGCACCTTCGCGAATAACATCTTTCGCCCTGAGAAGTCAGCCGTTTGTCACGTGGCAACTCAAAATTTAAGGAAGCCGCAGTATGACATTCCAATTCCTATTTCCAAATTCTTCCGTGCACCTTCGCATATTTGAAAATTCCAATTAACGACCAAGTTGGTGAGTTCTAATTCCTATATTTCCTATTCCATTCTTGACTCGTGGCCCATTTCTAATTTTTATTAGACATTTCTTATTTCAAATTTCCATTAATAACATGTGCTTATGTATTTTTATTCTTATAAAATGGCTGGTACAGAGCTTACTATTTTTAGTGGCATTCCTATGTCTCGTCTTATAAATTCCTCTGAATTTTCAAGAGATGTCAGTTGCATTCATATGTCTCCTATTATAAATTCTTTTGACCATAACTTCAAGCTGTATGGCAGTACTTACAGTACAATTGTAGTACATAAACTTGTTAAAGTCAGGTATAGTAGTCTTGATTATTATAATGTCTATACTATGCTTTCTCTAATACCATATAATTGGTTACATTTGACAAGGAAAAATCTTGTCAAATTTGAGACAACCACTGGTAAAAAAATATTTGCATCATATTTTTATAAATGATGAGTAAAGTACAAAATTTCAATCTTTATGGAAATTTACCTGGCACATGTCTAATAATAAAGAGCTATAGACAATACTTGAATCATGGCAGGTATAGAAGACAAGATAGAAAGAAAATCTGGTATTTGCGTCTACCTTGTCAACAACAAAATTTAGACTATTGCCATCAGAAAGACCCTAAATTATCAAGCAAAACCAAGAACCCTGCTTGATAGATACACTGTAGTAGCATGAAAATTGTACTATTGTTGGACACTTAGTGAGAAAGCTGTCTCATGTGTTCTCATTATTTACAAGAGGGGCATGGTACGGATCCAAGTAACATGCAGGTTGTATGAAATATTCATTAAATTTATAGCAAGGTGAAGTAGAAATTCCATGACATTTAATACTGAAAAGAAACAAATTAATATGGCCTATGTTAAAGTTGTAATTAAGTTTTATTAATTTACTAGTAACTAAAAATATTTTCTAAAAATGAATCCAAATTAACGTAGAAATGGCTACTATCACAAATAATACATACAAGATAGTAGAGATGGTAATTGCATCATTCTACATAATAGCATAGGTGGGCACAAACAATTAAGAAAATTTGCCAACATTTATGTCAATTAAACAAGACACATTGTTGCATTATATGCCTGTGTTATTATGTAAAGATGATGCAATATCCATCCTTACTGTCATGGTTGCAATCTTTGTATTGGACTGATTTAACCACTCTACATTACTTTGTTTCTATAAATGTTCTTATTTACTTGTTTACTCCATTTTCTTATGAAACGTGTTTTGATAACTGTATAATAAATTATTATTATTATTAGTGACAAAAATGATAAAGAAAAATAGCTGGGAACTTGGAATTGTTCCACGTGTTCCAGACAATAAGGAGGTCTTTCAAAACATCCAACAATAAAAAAGTTGTAATGATACTTAACTGATACAACTAACAATGTAACTTTCTCGCTATTCAATCTAATATAGTCATTGGCTTATCAGTCATAGTACATAAAATTCCAATTCTGTTGATTATCTTATGTACAGCATAGTAAACTTCATTTTCTTAATCTGAATTGCCTTTGTAATAATATTGATATCAGCATTATAGTTAAGTAATATTTCAAAAATGTCTGTGTATCGTCCATAACTTGCATAATGAAGAACTCCACTTCCTCCCTGCTGCAATAATAAAGAAACCATCAACTGTCAAATTAGACTAATAACACAATAAAATAATGTTCAGTTATACAAGGTTTGTTATATAACATATGTACATGAACACTTACTTTGTTAACAAGGTCTAGATTGGCTCTGTGTGTATCTTTGTGTCCCTCGTCTGCTGCTATTATAACTGGAGTAGATCCCTCCTAAATAAATTATAATAACCACATTGACATGAATTAAAAAATATATCATCATAATTGTACATTATCTATACCAGTAGTGTTGTATACATGTATGTACTACAACAACTTTGTAATGACACTAAAGTCCTTTTAACCAAATAACAATCAGTATTTCAGAAAAAAGGTAAATCTAAAACACACAATTAAAACATCCTAAAACTAATAAAAATAATATATTAAAATCAGAAGAAAAAAGCATTAAAGTCAAAACAAACATTACAATAAACAAAATGTGATAACATTACATTGAATATAAATTCATAAATTATACTACATTATATCACACTTACTGACTATTAAGTAATAAAGGACACATTCAGATAACAAATAATCAGAGCAATATAAATGTGGAAAACAAGGAAACAAACAAGAGAGTGCACAAAATAACAATACTGCATTGCATCCCCTTAAAACATGTACTACATTATATCACACTTATTCACTATTTTGTTGTAAGGGACACATTCAGTTGATAACTAATCAGCAGAGCAACAAAAAATGAGGGAAAACAAACAAAGAAACAAACAAGAGAGTACACAAAATAACAATATTGTATTGGATACCTTAAAACATGTACTATATTATATCACACTTACCCACTATTTTGTTGTAAAGGACACATACGAAATGATCATAACACCATAAATATCGACACAAAAAGTAATGGAATAAATAAAATGGCAACAGTGTATTTAAGAATTTATATCACATTTACTGGCTATTATATTGTAAAGAAAATATTCAGATGACAATTAATTATAGCACCATAATTGTGGAATAAAAAAACAATGGAGTAAACAAAATGAACATTACACATTACACTTACAGTCTATCTGTTGTATATAAAGGACATATTCAATTGACATATAACTAAAGTACCATAAATTTTTAAAATAGTAAAAGACATTTATCATACTTACTGGCTATTATATTATATAGAAAGGACACATTCAGATGACAATTTATTACATCACCATAAATGTGGAAAAAAGAATGGAATCAACAAAATGACAATATTTAATTGAATACACTTGGAAATTATATTTTATATTTTAGCATTATATCACACTTACCAACAATTATATTGTAAAGGAAGTATACAGATAACAAGTAGTCATAATACCATAAATATGGAAAATTTGATAAACAAAATTGCAATGAATATATACTTAGAAATCATACAAGATTATATCACTCTCACCAACTATTATTTTGTAAAAGACATATTCAGATAGCAAGTAATCACAGTACCATAAATGTGGAAACAGAAAGACCATAGAGAACAAATGACAAAATTGCATTGAATAAAATTAGTTAAACATAGGCTCAATTTATATACTTGCTAATAACTGCTAAACTGATTGGTACTAAAAGATGCTGAGCTCCATAGAATTGCAAAAGGCTCATACAAACTATAATTTAAACAATTGCTGTGCTATGGATGAGCAATATTAGACATCTTAATTGTTTTGCAGCCACAGCCTCTATCTTGCCACCAACAACATCAGTGTTCACTTCATCAATCCTCCCAAATATTTTGGGCTCATTACCACCCATGTTCACAGCAAGAAACATTCGGTACTGCTCAGTGTAACAACATCCTGTTTGTAATTTATGTTTATCACTGTACTTTTTCTATATGTTATTGTCCTGCTGCTATGGCTATAAAAGTTACTTCATAAGTAAAGAAAGCATTTTTTGATGTCCTCACTATATGTTACGACAGTATGTTGATGACCTTATTTATTGGTTATGTTTAAAATATTGAAGTAGTCCAGTCAGAACATAAAACAGCAGTCTGTCTATATTAAATCCATGTTATTATCGATCTCAAACATTAGCAACTTGCAATTGTCAACTTGTAGTAGGTACACTATCCTAGACAAAGCAGGTGAAGTCAGTTAAACTCCTGATTCCATTATTGGAAAGAGAATGAGCAAATTATAACTCCACAGCTAGAAATTATATTCTAAGTTTTAGCAGAAAAACATGATCTCAGCACTACAGCAAACCCTATATAATTGAGGATTATACTTGCAATAGGAAGTAACATTAAGCACAATTGTCTGACTATTCAACCCAGAAGGTTTCCTCATATGAATCATGCAAGTAGCTATCCCAAAATCTACACCAGAAAATGGAGACTCATTACAAATTTGTCCTACACTGAAGGTTAGAAAGTGGACAATAGCATTGATCCATCAAAATGTTTCCTGTATTATACCTAGTAGACTGAGTTGCTAGCTCAATGCAGAAGTATGGGAAAGGCAAATTGGTGCACAGGCAGACTTCTATTCATCAGAAAACAAGCACTTGCTAAGGGTCAAATAGAAGGGGAAGCCTCCTTACATTAACTGTATGTTGGGCTACATACAGCATCAGTAATATACACAATTGTATCAGATACCTTCCAGATGTGCACCCACAATCAAGTAGTTGCCAACAAAATCTGACAACAACCTTAGAGGAGAATGCTCATTTGAGTATAACAATGGCTTCAGAGAAGAAGTCCTACCAACTGTGACAATGAAGTGGTAGTCTGCCTCCATCACTCCAAGTCCAATCTTCCCAACTAAACATTGATGTATTATCCATTTTTAAGATGTTTGTTTTTCTTTGAGCCCATTTTTGATTGTCTCTATGTCAACACATATTGCAGGAAAAAATAATTATCTAACTGAACTGATGTTAGGAAAATAAACAATTATTTCCTCAATTCCTTCAGGCAGACACAAGCCAAACCTCAATAGTGTATTCACTGTTGCCACTCCTCCTGCCCTCCAGCATGGACTGAACATCACCAAACCAGACCCACCACATTAAACTATGTCTAGCCCATCTATTTAACTGGGATAAATTGCACCATTAGGAAGTTGTTAGCATTTTGTGATATCTATGTTATCACATTTTCCTTACCTATGTCATTGACACTGCTGTATTATTGTCCTCTATTTAGGCAAAAAAAGATAATAAAAGTGGTCTAACTCCTTACATACTTGGCCACAAACCATCACACCCAAATTCTACTAAGCCTTTCTGATCCAAGAGAAATATTATCTTTTCTCAATTGCATTTAGTTTAACCAGAATTAATCATTCTTACATCTCAATCATTTTGCCAATGCTGAAACTGTTTTTTCATAATTGGACACTAGATAAGAGACACTGAAAATAAAACTAAGGGCCAGCTGCAGAAATGTTAAGCTCCTTTGGCCTTTAAGAGCTTGTGAAGTAACAGAATCATCACAACAAGAATTTTAAGCTACTAAACATTTGTATATGAGACATAGAAGTGAACTCACTATCAGAACTAAGCTCTAAAAGTCTACTTGAAAGTTTCAAAATATAACTAGTTAGGAACGAGAGTGAATATCTATATTAGACAATCTAATACAGAGCTATTCCTAAACTAATGTACAGTTCAATATCTCAGGACCAATGGGTGGTCATTTAGAAGTGGTACTCCATTGACAAAGCATTCACAGTAACAGCTCTTGCAGAACCAAACCACAATGCTGGTTGCAGCTTCAGAACTGGAGCAGCAACAATAACAGCAGCAGATATTCTCACCTCTACAAAAAATCGTTAGGCTATTAAAATAGCAGACTTTCTAACATAATTGAATGGACATGTCAGCTTACAACTATAACTAGCCTCTTGACAAGACGACTACAACTCAGTTAACACTTTCTCCTTATTATTTGTTATGACATTAATTTGTATAAATAATTCATTAGATGGAGAAAGTTATAGTTTGGGAGAAACTGACCCATTTTTGCTCAGTCTGGGCTATGCAATGTATGAATGGTTCTTATTCCTAAACGTATATATAACTAGTGTCATGTTATTATAACAAGGTTTGAAACACCCTCACCAAATGCTAATTATATCATTATATCACCCTTACTTCATATTATAATGTAAACGACACAAAAAGACAACAAGTAATCACATCACCATAAATACGGGAGTTAAATATAAGAAATAAAACATGATAACACCACTGTTTATACTAAACTCAAAAGTTATATCACACTTATAGGCTATGATATTGAAAATGACACATAAAGACAACATGTAATCACATCACCATAAATATGAGAGCAACATATAAGGAAGAAAACAAAATAATCCCATTGTATACATTAAACATAGAAGTTATATTACATTATATAACACTTACTGGCTATGATATTGTAAATGACACGTAGAGACTACATGTAATCACGTCACCATAAATATGGGAGCAATATATAAGAAAGAAAAAATAACACCATTGTATACACTAAACTTAGAAGTTATATTACATTATATAACACTTACCCACTATGATATTATAAAATGACACATAGAAACGACAAATAATTACATCACCATATATATAGGAGCAAAATATAACAAAGAAAACAAAATAACACCATTGTTAACACTAAACTTAGAAGTGATATTACACTATATAACACTTACCGGCTATGATATTGTAAATGATACATAGAGATAACAAGTAATCACATCACCATAAATATGAGAGCAATATATAAGGAAGAAAACAAAATAATCACATTGTATACATTAAACTTAGAAGTTATATTATATTATATAACACGTACCGGCTATGATATTGTAAATGACACAAAAAGACAATATGTAATCATATCACCATAAATATGAGAGCAATATATAAGAAAGAAAATAAAATAACACCATTTTACACAAAAATTATAAGTTATATTATATTATATAACACTTACCGGCTATGATATTATAAAATGACACATAGAAACGACAAGTAATTACAACACCATATATATAGGAGCAAAATATAACAAAAAAATAACACCATTATATACACTAAACATAGAAGTTATATTACATTATATAACACTTACCGGCTATGATATATTGTAAATGACACATAGAGACAACATGTAATCATATCACCATAAATATGGGAGCAATATATAAGAAAGAAAATAAAATAACACCATTTTACACAAAAATTATAAGTTATATTATATTATATAACACTTACCGGCTATGATATTATAAAATGACACATAGAAACGACAAGTAATTACATCACCATATATATAGGAGCAAAATATAACAAAAAAAATAACACCATTATATACACTAAACTTAGAAGTGATATTACACTATATAACACTTACCGGCTATGATATTGTAAATGATACATAGAGACAACAAGCAATCACATCACCATAAATATGAGAGCAAAATATAAGAAAGAAAACAAAATAATCACTTTGTATACATTAAACATAGAAGTTATATTACATTATATAACACTTACCGGCTATGATATTATAAAATGACACATAGAAACAACAAGTAATTACAGCACCATATATATAGGAGCAAAATATAACAAAGAAAACAAAATAACACCATTGTATACACTAAACTTAGAAGTGATATTACACTATATAACACTTACCGGCTATGATATTGTGAATGACACATAGAGACAACAAGTAATCACATCACCATAAATATGAGAGCAAAATATAAGGAAGAAACAAAATAATCACATTGTATACATTAAACTTAAAAGTTATATTACATTATATAACACTTACCGGCTATGATATTGTAAATGACACCAAAAGACAATATGTAATCATATCACCATAAATATATGAGCAAAATATCAGAAAAAAACAAAATAACACCATTGTATACATTAAACTTAGAAGTTATGTCACACTTACTTGCTATGACATCGGAAATGACACATAAAAACAACATGTAATCACATCATCATAAATATGGGAGCAAAATATAAGAAAGAAAACAAAATAACACCATTGTATACACTAAACTTAGAAGTTATATTACATTATATAACACTTACAGGCTATCATATTGTAAATGAAACATAGAGACAACAGGTAATCACATCACCATAAATATGGGAGCATAATATAAGAAAGAAAAGAAAATAACACCATTGTATATATTAAACTTAGAATTTGTACTACAAATATCACACTTACTTCCTATGATAATGCATATAAGATGTAGCGACAACTATAACAGATGTATTCAAATCACCATAAATATGAGAGCAAAATATATGAAAAAAAAACAAAATAACACCATTGTATATACTAAACTTAAAAGTTATATTACAATATATTATACTTACTTGCTATGAAAATGTGAATGACAGATAGAGACGTCAAGTAATCACATCACCATAAATATGAGGCCAAAATATATGAAAGAAAACAAAATAACACCATTGTATATACTAAACTTAGAAGTTATATTACATTATGTAACACTTACCAACTATGATAATGTAAACGACATATAAAGATGACAAGTAATCACATCACCATAAATATGAGAGCAAACGTAGAAGTTATATTACATTATATAACACTTACAGGCTATGATAATGTAAACGACCCATAGAGATGACAATTAATCAGATCATCATTAATATAAGAAAGAAAAGAAAATAATACCATTGTATACACTAAACTTAGAATTTGTACTACAAATATGACACATACCTGCTGTGATAATGTATATAACACATAAAATCAACTAGTAGTCACATCATCATAAATATGAGAGCAAAATACAAGAAAGAAAACAAAATAACAACATTGTATATACTAAACTTAGAAGATACATTACAATATATTTCACTTACTTGCTATCAAAATGAGAATGACACATAACAAGGACAAGTATTCACATCACCATAAATGTGGAAGCAAAATATAAGAAAAAGCATTGTATAAACTAAACTTAGAAGATGTACTTCATTATATCATACATACTGGCTATGATATTGTAAATGAAACATAGACACAGCAAGTAATAACATGACAAAAAAGTGGGAGCAAAAATACAAGAGATAAAACAAAATAATAACTTTGCATTTTATAAATTAGAAAATAAATGATAACTTTGTTAAGGTATATATTTTGTTATACTTTACTATGTAAATGATATCCAAAGGATCTATCTTTTAGACTACTTCCTCATTAACCCTTGTGGCAGTAGTGTGAGTTAGAATTACTGTACTGCTCTGTGTGTCAGTGTGTCTGTGTGTTTGTTACCAGGTAATGATTATAGCTGGCTTGTGAGTAATTTAGCAGTAATAGTATTCAAAACATTTACTACAATGGATGTGACTATTTAGGATTAGGCTTCTAATAATGATTCACTTCTTGATAAATTCTCATACAGTGGTATCATGGTAATTGCAAAGTAATACCATTTAGTGTAATTTAGCTACTATTGTGGCAAGAGTTATCTACATTAGTGCTTTTCATAGTTAATGTACTACAAATATAAAGTCATTATCATGTCTATGCTATGTCTTCTCTAATAGTTACTATCTGTTCACATAACTTTAAGGTTAGAGTAAATAACACTTATTCTCATGATTTTAATTACCATCATAAAATCAAGAATATTAGCTCCATATTTGTGTAATTCTTTAACAATATCTGTCTGCCCTTTTTTACTTGGATAATGAAGAGCTGCCCGTCTATCCTATCATAAAAACAAAGTATCAACTGAAAAATTAAAGTAATAATACAGTAAACTATTATTAAAACATACACACACCCTATAATAGTATCTGGAGTTATATGAAGCCAGCAAGTACTCATTGCTTAGGCAAAATTGGAGGTGGACCCATATTTAACATCAATATGGAAACAAGGATTTGATGGTATTCTTTGTATTCAAACAAACTAAACCAGACAGGTTGCTTCATTATAAAAATATTATATTTTCCCATGTACAATAAATGAAATAGACTTACTCGATTTGTAGCATTTATGTCAGCTCCTCTTGAGAGAGCATTTTCTATTCTTGACATATCTCTTTTCTTAACACATTCAGTAAGAATGTCATTATATGATAATAACAAAAACATTAAATGTAACAAATAAATAATGAATTATCTGACTTTACAAACTTAAATAACATTTTAAAATAATACCAACAACTTGTTAGTCACTTTACTTCAGTGATATTTAAAATATAAAAAATTATTTAATTATTTGGTGATTAAAGTTAGTGTATACAGTCTTAAGAGAACATGTTGGATACAGTGCCATTCTCTAACTTAATGTTATATCTTAGACTAAAAACAAACAGGTTTATATCATTACATCATTAAAAAATTGTTGCAATAACTAGTATTCTATAAAAATTATGTTCCATAACTATTTGATGTCTAATACAGTATGGACATGATTATTACATACATATTTAAGATTTTCCAGTCATAAATTCAAAAGTCCCATAAATCAATGTTTTAAGAACTGTCATATCTTAATAATTATTTTACATGGAGACATATGTTGTTAATGATACTCATAGCATAACATGTTTAATATTTAACTCTATATCTTTTATACAACATTATATCAATGGTATTTGACTTCTTTCAATGTTTCAAGGTAATTCCACATAGCAATACTGAGTTATTGAAGTGACCACACACAACACAAAGGTACATTTTTTTAAGAACACCTTTAAGACAGAGATTAATAACTACCTACCTTGCTAGTATAGTAACATTAGATATGTATCCTGTACACAATACAAAGGTACATTTTTCAAAAAAAAAACTAGATCAATTATGAATAGAGTTAACTGGTTATGAATACAATTACATATTCTCTTATATGGTCATTCACAAAAGATGTCTTCCTTTATGCAAAAAAAGTGGAAAGCTAATTATATTAATTAGACTGGGACTAATTACATACTTCAGGATATTACTCAAAATGTATAGCAAACCAGAAGCAATTTGGCTATTTAGTTCTATTGTGTTGTCTTATGAAAGCAAGAAATTACACCAGTAGATACTTTTTAAGGCTGACAATGCAGTGGAGGCATACCCACATTTTCTCACTATTTTTAACTTTTATTTTAACTGCAGTGATGGTAGAAACAGATAACAATTGCAAAAAACCTTAAGGTTATTTTGATGGTACTGTTGTTGTTGTAAGGGACTGTATTTTGGCAGGTATGAATACTATAGAATTAGAAAAGCTATGATATTGTTCAAAGATATTTTATAAAACCTCCAATCATTGATCACACACACCCAATTTGAAGTAATTGCAGAAGCAGAACCTGTATATCATTAGTTACTGTACGAAGACTAAATTCATACATTGACTTTAAAAGTCACATACAACAATATAATAAACCAATACAAGTGGACATACAAGAATATTTGTATATAAAATCCGTCCATAACTGCCTGAGATATTACATATGTCTGGCAATCACAAAAATTTGGTGAACAACATATTGATAGACCTCAAATTGTACATTTCCTGATTTATCATTTAGTTGACAGCATCCACTAATAACATTATTATATTTTGCTGGACTTCTGTATATTTATTGCTATTTTGACTATCTTATAATAATTAACATGTGCATTAAGTCTATCTAGGTAAAAATGACTAGCCTGACATGCCACTGACAGATGGTGGAAAAGTTAATGCTATGTAAACTAGGCTGGTCTTAGATCTAATCTATACTACATACACCTGGACAAATATACTGTATGAACTAATACGGCAAGGTAAATTCAGGCCTCCTGAATTTACCACCTTGAAATGTAGAAATAGTTCGTAATTAGCTGATTTTGAACCACTTCTTTTAAACGTTACAATTTTAAATTTTAAAATTTAATATACCATTCACAATAAACACAGCTGGTAAAAAGCACATACTAAGAATGGACATTGACCTTAAAAGCAGTGATGGTTACGAAACAGATTGTGAAGTACAGGAAAAGGCGACTTGTACATAGCTAGCAAATTAAGAAGAAGGCAAAAAAGATATACAAACAGAAATATAATCATCAATGGGAAAAAGATTCAGAATTTAAGTTATGGATAGCACCATCCAAAGCAAGTGACTATAATGCTGAGTGTACAATTTGTGGCAAAACATTGACAACAGGGCTATCTGAATTAAAAAGGCTTGTCAATCAAAAAAGCACCAGGACGTGGTTAAATCACAAAAGACAACTAGACCTATTACTGATGTGATGGGACCAACAGACACATTAAAAGATGATATGAAAAAAGCAGAAATGGCTGTGTTCATCATTGAACATAATATCCCCCTTCAAGTAATGGATCACCTCTCTGATCTACTGTCCAGTGCCTTTCCTGATTCAAAAATACCATCAGAGTTCAGTTGCAAGCACACCAAAACTCCAAGTATTGAAACGTGTTGGCTAAACAATTTTGAAATGAATTAGAAGCTGTACTAAAGTGTACTTTGTTTTCAATAATTATCGATGAAAGCACTGATATTTCAACCAATAAACAGCTGCCAATAGTTGTAAAATTTTTGTGAAATAAAGTATAAAATTAAAAGCCGTTTTTCAAACTACACTAAGTTCCTGCTGGTGATACAACAACACTCGTATCATGCATTACTTCATTGATTGAAAAGGAAAAAAATTCCTTTAGACAACATGATAGGTCATGCGTCAAATACCACCAATGTAATGTTTGGGCAACATTATTCTGTAGTAAGCTTACTCAAGGATCGTCTCCCAAACCTAATGGTGATGAAATGTCTCTGTCACACAGCCCATTTATGCTCCTCACACACATATGAGAAGCTACCCAGGGCAACTAAAACCCAGATTCGTGATATTTACTCACATTTCAGCCACAGCTCCAAATAGCAATGGTCAGCATTGGAGGCCTACTTTGAAAACTCTGTTAAAAATCACAGGCTGGTTTCTTCTCTAAATATACTATCAGCTTTGAGAAATCCAAATTATAAGCTGTACTTTTTTCTGAAATATGTTTTTATAAAATGTACTATTTTCTGAAATATGTTTCGCCAAAATTTACCCATTTCAATAAACTTTTCCAAAGTGAAAAACTAAATGTACATTTTCTTGATAAATCTCTTACAGCAAATTATAAGGCATTCTTGAGCTGCTACACGTCAACCACATACCTGTAGTCAAGGCCAATCAATGATGTTGATCCAACTTTTTTCATCACATATGCTGCCTTTATTCTCCATGCATAGGCTACTACTCAAATCAAACAACATTTTCTCATTGACAACCCAATTATCAAGTCTCTTGGATTTCTAAATCTAGACACTTTGCACTCAACAAAAGTAGCAGATGTTCTTCAAATTGCTTCAAAGAGTCCGAATGTTGAAAGCATTGAAGATTTACGAAACTTGATGATGAGTGGCATAAACTTCAGTTCATGGATAGATCTGACTTTCTGAGTATTCAAGCCATAGACTTGATGTTGATACTTATTGGGGAAATGTAGGGAACATTCACAATGCTTTAGGTGGTCTCAGATTTCCAACTGTTTGAAAGTTAACGAAAACATTGTTTTCCATACCACTCTCTAATGCTGATGTAGAAAGAATCTTCTCTCATTTAATCTCATTAAAGCAAAACAGAGGAACCAACTGAAAACCTCAACTCTAGATGTCCTGTTGATGGTAAAGCAAGGATTACCCTGAGAATCATGTGTCAAATTCAGCCCTGATCTAGATGTGTGTCGTTGTATAAATTTGAGTATGTACCTGAATGACTCTTCAAACAGTGATTTACTTCAGTTACAATTATCAGCTCTTGGAATATGATAGACTTTGTGAAATGTTATTGTATTTGCAATTTGCAAACTTAGTCTTGATCAAATGGGTGCGATTTATGGGTGTGGTCAATAATAATTTTTAAAAATATTGGGAATTCGAGGGAATTTTGACATAGGCTCAGGAATTTTTGGGGATAAATTTGGTATAAAATCTGTGGAATTATTTTGGGATTTTCTGACATAGGGCTGTGGATTTTTAGGGTGAACTTTTGCATTATCTAGGGAATTTCTAATTAATACCCTATTCAGGAGTCTACTTAAACTAGTACAATAGCTAAAGCCAAAAATAAAGTTTTAAAGAAAAGTAGCACTTGCAGTAAACCTGTTTTATCACGTCAAACTTTAGCAATGTTACATATACATAACAAAGGCTCTTACAGGAATAGTTAGGTTGAACATTACTTAGGATGTAATGAATTACACAGTTAGACACAACTACTAATACAAATAGTAAAACAACAACAGCTATAACATCATTGGTTATATATTGGGGACTACTCTGATGTCCATAGGACGATCTACCCACTATCTAAGATAGTGATTTCTAACCATCCATGGTGGATTTGATACTTTTATTTTTGACAGGATAATATAAAACAATAGGACAATTTACTTACCATTTCCTGCTGGTTCATGATAACAGATCACAAGAGTAATCTAACCAGGAAAGTAAACGTTCAGAGTCGCCCGACTACGAAAAGGAAAACTCTGCTTTGTTGACAGCAAATACACCATGAACGCGCCTTGTTAAATATTTGTGGTTTCAACTACTTTGATAAGGTGGAGCTGGAGTTGACTTTTTAGTAGATTTACATCTTTGCGATGTTGCAATATACTTATAATATCATTGTGTGTAAGATAGAACATTTCATTGGTTTAGTTGATATATTAAAATGAACAGGAAGGACTGTACTTAAAATGAACAAATTCCTAATAACTAAAACACATGTACAATATTCCTGAATTTATCTATCTCTGTTCAGCCAACTTGAGAAGGACATAAGTATATACACTATTCATGATAATGCAAGTGATAAGGCTAACGAATTTATTCTAACTTTGACAATTATTATATGGAAGCAAACTTATAGGAAAACAGTTACTACATGTTTGATGGCTATATCAGTGATGATGAAGTCATGCAAGTAATGGGATTGCGCAACAAACTTTGAGTAAATAGATCCACACATATCAAATACAGTAAGTTTCTTTTTTTTGATTTCTTTCTTGATTTTTAATTTTTTACAATTACTTGTTGTTTTATAGTAAATCAGGAATTTTTTTTATTTGGCTACATAGCTTTTACTAAATAGTTGAGAAACTAGACTAAACTTATGTTCAGTAACTTCAGTTGAAATGTGATGTGTCATCCGTTTTCCTTTTCTGTTATAACTACATGTCCTTTTTCCATTCAAGAATACAGTATATTGAGTACTACATTTAGAACTTGTTACAAAATTTGAGATAGTGATAGTTTTTAGCAATTGAACAACCACACAAGATAATATAAATCATTAGGGTATAGAAAGTAAATTTCCCTGTAACAAGCTTTGTGTGCCCATTTAATTCAAATGGGTTCAACATATCTTTCATTATAAGTATTTTATACAAACATGAGACAATTTGACCTTCATCATCATATAGTACTATATATATGTTTTATTTATCTATACTTGGATCTAACATGACTAAACGAAAGAGCATAAATAGAACATTATACCTTTTTAGTATGTGATGTTGATGTTTGTAGGAGTATAGTGCACAAAATATAAGAGATTATACTACATACTTCCATCTTTTTGTTTAGATTTCATCAACAAAGAAATCATATAAATGTCCTATTAATTGGTGGTCTTGAGGCGTTGATGGCTTTCTATAAAATGATGACAGATGTGACATGTTCAAATGTGACATTGTGTAAAACTGCACTGGCTAAAATAACTGGTGTATTATTATCGCGAATGAATGTATTTTCTATTACCTTTTATGTGATTGATCAATCTCCACACTACATATGAGAAATATTAATCCTGCTGTGAGCTTGTCACAACATTGTGTGCTCAATTATACTTTTTCACCTATTTTTGTGTATTGCATGCTATTGTGCTCAGAAGTACTAGTCATTCCATAAATACGTGTATTATTTCTCTTTTGATTGTAATTGGAATGTAAGCTTCATAACGTAGTTTTTATTATAATTTCCCATGTATAATTTTAAAGTTATCTTTCACTATTTTAATCAATGTTATTATTGCAACAATATAATTGGAAAAAAGAGAAGTCACAAACAGTGACTTTGTATCAATTTAGCAAAAAAATATATATACTCAATCACATGTAGATTAACTGACACACGAAAGAGGCAAAGTCTTATTAAAAGCCATATGTCCGAAAATGAAAAGCAAGCAGAAAGAATTGTAAGCACTAGGTAATGTTCATTAAATAGAAGAAGTGGTAATTATAATAAGACAATATCGTAGTCTACATCCATTAGTTACAGGTATACTGAATAGTTGTCTTATCTTTTGTATAATAGTACCTACAATAATAATTTAATAAAGTCATGTAGTTAATTATGTCCTTATTCTTACCAATAGTAGTTGCTCTATTAAAGTGAACATATTTGACATCATTGACATGTGGATACAAAGACACTTTAAGTTCAAGCAGATAGACCTCAAATTTCAAATGCTTTACATAAGTACCATGGTCCACTACATACCTAATTGCAAATAATAAGAGTATAGTGTAATACTATCTTAGTCTTACCTATAAATAGGTTGTGATAATACTGACAGTCCATACCAACTAACAGATCCTATACTGGTTTAGAGAGTAAAGCATAGTCAAACTCCTCAATTAGATTTATCTTTTAAAGTATTTGGTTCAAATAAATTTCCATTGTCTACAGGACTGGGACTACCAATCTCAATACCAGTGTTCCACTGATTCCAGGACTCTAATCCAACATCTATCTTCCATTGTGTATGGGCTGAATCATTCAATAGATATGTTGACTAGAAGATGTGATGTAAATGTATCTTACTTATAATTATAGCCGATAATGGAGCTAATTGTTTGAACTATGTTAAGAATGAAAAGTAGCTCACTTTCTTAACAGCTATTTATACAGAGTACCGGTGGAAACAGCATGTGTGGTGAACTACTATAAGTAAGTGAGGAGCATGGCTTCCCAATTGTTGTGCAGGTAATTAATTTTTTGTGTGTGTACCAGTATCCTCTTTTGCACAGCTTGCCTAGTGTTTCCACTAGACACATACTTACCTAGCCATATTGATGTTGTGATCCCCACATGGAAGCATTGTGAGTCTGCAATGTGATCTGTCTCTAACTAGTCTCACCTATGTCTCAATGATAGAAGTAGTTTCAAATTACAAATCAAAATGTTTGTCAAGACTGTGAAGGAAAATGTTATCAATGTAGTTGCACTATACTTGTTAGATTGAGCAATTGATACAGAATATAGTAGCAAATACATGTATAAGATTTCTTTCAATAGCAAACCATTGTGAAGAACAAAACCAATTCTATGCAGAAACACACAATTTCACAAAATACAAAATTGTATTATATATATATATATATATCAGCTATTTGGACTCACATTTCACATAGCACAACTGACCCATTCTGTCAGGGATTGTACATATCAAAATGCCATTCCCATCCCAATATCTGGTTACTGCTATTATGATGTTTGGCAGCATCTAGAGCCTGGCACCAGAGCTACTTTTCTATGTACAAATGATACTCTCTAATTGCAGGCAACGTTAGTAGAGAAAATCAGATCTGCCCTGCATAGAAAGGGAATCGATTCCCAAATCTAGTAGCAGCTAGCATGGCTGCAGTAAAGGGTATTCGAGATTCCCTCACTCAGGTCATGATGGGAAAGTGGCAGAGCACAGGCTATTTACAATGTCAAAATTCCCTAGGGACAATTAACAGTTGTATCTCAAACTTTAATGAATTAAGTGTTTTCCTCATACTTAGTCAGCTTTGTTTTTATATCATTGTGTTGAGTTAATTATATCTGTCTCTTTCTTAATTGCTCTCAAGATGCTCCCCATCATCAAATCAATTTAGGTAGCTGAGATTGCTAAAAAAGATATCCCATTATTTGAGCAGACGTCAAGAGAGTATGCTGCTTACTTAAGTGATTATTCTGTACTTATTGCACAAGTTACTGGTTTTTCTGTTCATTATTTCCCACTCTCTTCCTTCGAATTATACATCATGTAAATTTTTGCAATTGTGTCATTGGCTTGGTATTATTCCAATTACAGTAACCTTTATGAAGTGTTTAGTAAATATTTTTATTTTGTCATGTACTTGTATGCATGCCTAGTTTCATTCCAAGACTGAATATCTGAGAATGAGATTAGTGCATAACTTCATTTTTGAATTAATAAAATTACAAGAAGGACCTGTAAAAAAATACAGATAGCAGGTACATATTTGTATTATTATTACTGTGACAATTAACAGAGAGATAATTGTAATCAATAATAGTTTGTTTATTTTTTATTGCCTAAATAATCTTTTAATATAGATTACACACAACATATCTTCATTAGTTGTTTATACAGAAACAATGTCTACATATATTAATCTAACTGAAAGGTATGTCCAGTGTGTCAGTTACCATTCACTGAAGCCACTGTTTTTGTACATTATTCTACTGATATTGTCACTAAACTCAAATGTGGATGCAATAGAAATATGTGTCATAGTATTTGCTTCCCTGAATAATCCTTTTTGAGTAGCTCTCCTTGTTATTATAATTATTGTACCTTTTTATCATGTATCGTCATAGCTGTGTTCTGATTTGATTTTATTAACTTTTGTAATTGCTAAATTCTTTGCATTATTTTTCCTAAAATGTGGAGTATGTTTACTAGAGCCCATCAAAAAGCAATAGAGGGTGAAAATATACTGTAGGAGGATGCTTTTTATCATGAGAAGACTTTGGTTCCATGTTGCTAACATCTGTAGTAGTTGTGACATAAAGCTTTCAATTCCTGTATAACTTCCCACTCTCATTTTGCAGAGATGTCTCAAAGACCTAGAATAAGTCTAGACCTAAAACAACATCTAAACATATGAAATTGTCTTCACAGGTAGCTATAGTTTACTCTCTTGTATTAAATAGATCAAGTCTCTATATACTTAATGCATGTACATATATAGTACTGTCAAATAAAGAAAATAATCACCATACCTATATATACATATGGTAAGTATGGTCATGTGATAGAACTCTTGTAAACACACACAAATAAAGATTGATTAATTTAATAATACTTAATTTATTTTTCTTGACTGAAAAGGTGTGAGAAACCTAAGATGGTACTTCATTCATTTATCCATTAGCCATGTTCTCCTTGTTACCATGGTAAAGTTGAAAGAGAAGGATTATGAGATGGAGAGAACTATCTTGTATAGTTCAGAGTATGTGTCCTTTGTTTCTCTGATACAATACATTGGCTCATTTTACACTTATTTATCTATACTCTTCTCATTCTATTTTTACAACAAATATCAGTCAAGTTCATAAAATATATATACTATTATTGTCTTCACTATATCACTACATAGAGTAGGATTTACTTTTGTATGTGATAATACATGTAATTTCAAAAAAATTAATAATTGTTGACAAAAATTAAAATATTAAACAAAGTCCACACTCTAGTTTAGTTTGTATATAAAAAAAGCCAAAACAGCAACAAAAATAGCTCCCAACAGCAACAAAGGCCAGTATCTTAAACTATCATTCTTTCCTAGTGAGTTAAAAACATTATAACTAACATATACAGACAATGTACTAAATATCAGAAAAATTGAATTTAGTCTGAATTCCACATCAGACTAAAGTAATGTCACTTCAAGTGATATATTGCACCTACATATGTATTACCAAAAAAATTCCAATTGAGTTTTTAGTTTCTAACTTTGCCTAGAGTGATCATAACCATTTGGTACTTAGCAGCAACTTTGCCATCAGTGATGTCTAAAAATACAAGTTGTTGCCATCGCAACAATGACGTCATTTAATTACTCCTGTTAATTGTTTTGCACATTTTATATATATGCAGTCTTTCAGTTTTGGCACAATTATAGCATTGATTAGTTATCGGTAGAAAGGTCTCTTTGAGGACTATGACTCTCAGATCAAAAATGTTATTTACTCAAAATATATATTAGCATTTTCAAAAATATATTATTAAGTGCTCTGAATGAAATGGTATGTACTTTCTTAACTCACATCTGAAAAATTATAACACATCATCAAAACACTAAAAAGAAAGGCAGTTTATCAAGTCAAAAATTGAATAGTCATAACAGACAATGAGAAAAAGTTGGAGATCGTAACACCCAAAAATGAGCCTTCAATCACTGCTTTCTGAAATCCTTGTGTGATTTTAGAGCTTGTTTGTACTTTTTAACTAACTTCTCTAAGTCTGAGCCTCCTGTTATACCCTCAAGGTAACCAAACATGTAATAGCACACCTTGAAGTGTTTCTGGATTGTTTGGTGGGTACTGAATCTAATTAATCTAGCCAACTCTGCTGATTCTGTTTCACTCTTTTCAAGTACAGTTGTGAGCTGAAACCAGAGAAAGAGACCAAGTAAAACTCTATCTTCATGGTTGAGATGAGTGAGTGACCGATTCCTCACAAAAGTTGTCAATGATATGATTACTATCAGACTTTAAGCTTAAGTCTAAATCAAATGATGGATCAATATTTTCATCCTCCATATTTAAAGCATCACCAGACAGCACCAATAACTCAGCAAGTCCTTTAGGCTCAGTTCTAACCTCATCAGTCGTTCCACTAAACTGACCTTCCATCATTGTCTCATTCTCACCAGAACAACTCATTTTACTCTCTCTTGCTAGTACTAGTGAGTCCTGGTGTTGCCTTTGTCTTGTCGACTTTGGTGACATCGTTAAAGAGATAGATAGATTTCAACGCACATAAAGTTGATCGCGGGAACTCCCGGGAGATGTGAAGGAATCAATTTATGACGTCATGATCGTACAAAATTTTTAAAAATGTACAAAATTAGGTGGGCAAAATACAAATATTATCATCCAATATTATACTTATGGATATCATCTGAGAGACCTCGTCACATGCTAACATTTAGTGCAAAAATTTTAAGGATATAATGTAAGAAACGGAAATTACATCAGCATGGATACTTTGGAAGTGCATGCATGGGTGCACTATATTGCTTTAGTAGTTTGTTTGTTATATTGCAGTTCACCCTATTAATTTAATAGGGTGAACTGCAATATAACAAATATGCAAATGAGTCATTCAATGTTATTGCTATATAGTTGTACCTTTTATCTTAGTAGGTTTTGGAGAATCAAAAGTGGTAATCACTTGACCTATAAAGAGATGTAAGAAAAATTGTTAAATAATCATTTTCTAACTTTACCAGGTTGATAAGAAGAGAGATATTCATTCCTGATATTAGATCTTGCTAAGAATTTATGTATTTTCTCAGCTACTACTTTGTGTTCTATAGGTGGCTCCTTCACAACAGTGATGATCATTCTCCAAGACACTTCACATGTTCTCTTGTCTATCCATACCTGAAGGACTTCTGAGAGTTTTGTGGTATGGTCATATGCCACATTATATTCAGCAGACTTTATATCACCATAACGCACTTCAAGTTGTTCACCAATAGTATTCCATTTGTACCTAATTTTGTGAAGTAGTGTCATCAGGTGTTTTTTCTTGGGCTCTTTACCTAGTAATGAGTAAATATGAAAGATGATTAAATTAATTTAATGACTAATTATCCATTAATTGCATATTCACATAATAATTTACATAACTCACATAATAATTCATCAGATATTCCTAATGGATATGATGACTGCATATGAATAGAAGGAGAACTACTAGTAGAAGTAGGTATACTAGCAGTAGTAGGAGTAGTGGCTGAAGAAGTGGTGGCAGAGTTAACTATTAGGAAAAGGCGCATACATATTAGTATATTCAGTATTTTATAAAAGCTCCAGCAATGTTTTATGCTGACAGAAACATGACTAGATCCTATTTTTAATGTCTCTCACTTGTTGTCTCCTGTACTTGTTGCAAATCATAACTAGCAATTACCAAACTCATTTGTTGACTTATTCCTTTAAAAGTGAGCTCTAGGTCAGTGAGTTCTTTCTTATCTTTGAGAGAGACTTTAAATTTTAAGTAAGGTAGGGCCATGTCTGGTTGACATTTATCAACAACTTTCCTACAAACCTTAAAGGACACTATATTTAAAAGATTATAAAATCAACTGAACTTTACTTGAAATGGATTCATCATTGGCTTAATGTCATAATACCCATTAGCAATTGTAACTCCATTAATCTCAGGATCAAAGAAAGTAAATGGATCTATCCTTTTCCAGTTTTCAAAACGTTTCTCTGTGTTCACTCTCTAATATAGACAAATAACATGTATATAGTTGTAATCTAGTATTGTAAATTTTTTTGTTATGTCTTCCATACCTCAAGAAAAGGTCCAAGATTTTTTGTGACAACTGCTTGTATTTCCCAACAAAACTTCATCATCTCCTTGAAAAAGACTGTCATCACATAACTGCAAGATGGCTGTCGTAACAGAGCACTCTTTTTTTTTTTAATGACAATAGCCACAGAAGAGAAATCAGAGATTCCTACAACACCAGAATTGTCATAAGGTCTGAACACTTGGTTTGATTCAATTGGTAACAGCTCAAACTTGTAAGGTGATGACCTTTTAGCCCTGACAAAGGCTAGCTGTTGGCTTTCCTTATGTGACCTTAGCTCAACATTGTGTTGAATATAAAGGTCAATAGGTCTAGAGAACTTTCCTGTTGTTTCAATCTTGTAGAGACAGCTAACAAGCTCAACATCAGAAGGGAGAATGATCTCTGACTCTTCTGGTGCAACTACTTTGACTTCAGTTTTGACTTCTTGTCCTACTTCCACTGATGATGGTGGAATGACAAACTTGACTCCATACACCGATTTCTCAAAAACCTGCTCTTCGTTCAGGTATTCAATATTCCATTTAGACACATCTTCCAGAACTAAATTTAAAAAAACAGGATTACTACATAATTGTTGCTTAATATCTCACCTCGTCTTGGATTGTATTTTGAAAAAAGACTAGCAATTTTATCCTTCCTTGTGTTTTGACATTCTTCTAATGGAGTCTTACTCCGATTATTCTTAATAGTCATATCTGCTCCATGAGATAGCAAGGATTGTATAATATTTATATGACCTTTTTTGCAAGCAATATGCAATGCAGTATTACCATCCTGTCTTAAAGTTGATTAACAATAAAATAAACCACAGACTAACCTTGTCACAAGTATTAGGATCTGAACTATACTGCAGGAGTAGCTGGACTATCTCAGTGTGATTATTGTTTGAGGCCCAATGTAGAGCTGTCATCTGATCCTAGACAAATTTATATTATGCACTATGATATAGCTTTAAAAATACGTAGTACATACATCAATATCTGTACATAATAACATCTATGCACAATACACACTAGTCTTTCTAAAAATAATAGGATCAGCATTATTAATGTAAAAGTAATTGGATTGTTTCAGTGTGACTGGTCAGTGAGGCCCAATATATAGCTGTCTCCTGACTCAAAAGATGTTATGATTTTTTTTACATTGACTATCATGTAGTGGATAATTTTGAAAATATTAGTGAATTGATATAAATTAGAGTTTGAACAAATTAACTTAGGTGAATGATACCTTCAGTCTACTACCACACCCCTAATTAAAGTATTTGAGGATAAAATTTTGTCAATTGAAATACAATTCATGAAATTTGTCAATATTTTCTACCTCCAAGGTTACTAAGTATATGGTACTTCAATATTTTCTTTAATTATATTATATCATTAATTCACACAATACACTACATCCTCTACTATATAAACATAACACTATACTATGTAGTACATACATGAGTATCTGTACATACATATGCACAAGGACTGTGTTACATACTAATATTTTGCCATTCTGGGTAATATAGCTATATGTTAAACAGTATAAGGCATCATGAGGTAAATCTGATGCTATTGATGATTGTATAACTCAATAACAACATGCATATTAGTGATATATCTAATGTTGCTACAAAGTAATGGCACCCTGGTTTTACATCTTGGTGAGGTCTGACAATGTTTTTACTTGTTAGTATTCAAATAAGAAGTCTATTTCTTCTACTACAAGTAAAACAAAAAGCACTCTTTTGTTAGCTAAAGTAATATTACTTAATAAACAGATCTTGACATATGTATATCCAAAGCAGTATACACAGCATATCTAATAAGTGAAATGAAACAATCTGATTGGTCAACATGGTACAAGTCAGTGATACACCTCAGTCTCATCAGATATGTGTTTATACAGCTCTGGTATGCATATCTTCAAAGCTACATAACCTGAATGTTGGTACCAACATGCATTGGCACTCCATTATTATTGCTAGTCCTAATAGCTAAACTAGTGCTTCTGTTGTCATAAGTTACATAACAATACCAGCAACTATTGTTATATATTAGTTAAATCACTATTCTAAGTGCAACGTAACTAATTAGTACACTTTTACAATTAGTTTTATTACATTACTGGATCACATATCTTCAAAGCTACACAACACCTGCTCTGCTCTAAGAGTATAGTAGCAGTTCTCTAGGTATTTGATTGTTTGTGTATAAATGTCTATCTTGACCTCATTGTATAATCTATATATTTACCATGATGTAATATATATACTACGCACATGTGGACATACACATATATATGCACACAATTGAGGGGTGACAATATATATATATATAGCAGCAATATAGGGTTGAAACATGAATATGGTTGAGATTCTACTATGTGGCTACTATGTAATAATAACAACACTCAAGAAAAGAAAAAATAGGAAAGCAATACATTAACAAAAGAGACAAAACAGTCAATTAATAATTAACATTAACAAACAACAATTTGTGACTATCTGAAATCTCACAAGATACACATTATCTAGAAGGAAACTGCAATCATGCTCTGGTTATTGCTACACAACCTAAAGTTCCTTCCCATTTAATTGGTAGTCAATAGTATATAGATACAAGTAGCAACAAGCAGTCTTTAAGACAATAACAGACCATAACATTTTACACGTACAACCATGTATTTGATATTGAATTGATCATTGAAAAATTTATGAAAATTGTAACATTTATTCTAATTTCATAAAGAAGCTGTTTTTATTGTGATAATCACTAATTTCCCGTATTTCTTTTTCCTCAAAATACAGCCACATTTTATCTTCAGTTATACAAGGCTTGTTATATAACATACATACATGAACACTTACTGCATTAACAAGGTCTAGATTAGCTCCTTTCTGGGTTAAAATCAAAACAATATCTTTGTGTCCCCTCTCTGCTGCTAATATGACTGGAGTAGTTCCCTCCTAAATAATAACCGCATTAATGTGAACTAAAGAATATATCATAATGTTTGTACATTATCTATACTAGTAGAGTTATGTACATATATGTATTACATGAGTACACTAGTAACATTATAAACATATAAAACATTACAAAATATTAGACAAATCAACTACTCTTATACTAAGCAAACTACTCTCAATAACTCTTACAATAATGTCATCAATACAAATAACACTCTAAGTACACAATATACATAGCCATTACATCACAATTGACATATTTCTGCACAATTATCAACATGACATTATAAATATAAATCTGACACTTTACAGTAGTCTGTGACCATAATAAAAATTACCTACTTCTTAGTAGAATAGTGGAACTAGCACTCCTTATAAAGAATTTACTAACATCTTTTCAAAAAGGTTGTAGACAAGTACTTATTTATCTTTCTCACAAAAGCAAATTCAACAAATAGCTTCTTTACCATAAAGGCAGAATACATGTACAACTATTGTCAATGCTACAAGTTCTCAAATAAGTACAAAATGTTCTTTAAGTTTCTACACTATGTTGACAACATAACAGCACAAATATAGCAACATAATCTCTTTTAAAAAGCCATGTACCCTCAATTATACACAATATAAATACTTAATAAATCAAATTGGTACATATTTACATTATATTAATTAATAATATACATATTGTATAAGGTAAACAATCACAACATCACCAGCAAACAATGTAATATCTAGTGAAACATAGTATAAGAAAAAACAACAACTCTCATTTTAAAAAACACTGTCAAAGGGAGTGCAACTCAAACTTACAAAAACTGTTACAGTATTAGACAAACTACAGTAGTCAGCTTATGACCACTTTTGAAAGCTTAAGTACTTCAACATCATGAAAGTAATTAACTACATAATGAATGTAGTTTTAATATTTCCTTATGGTCATTCTCAAAAAAGATTTTGATCATATACCATATAGTTGTGCACCCCTTACTCATATTTCATGTTATTGGCTCCTATCAATATAATATGTTGGTAGTTATGCTATCATTATCATTGTTATAATGCATAGCAATAAAAAATCCATTACTAATGATGTATGCAATATAACAATTTCATAGCAATACTAAAATCATTTTAAATAAACAATAATTCTGAGTAGAATGATAAGCCCATTCTAAAATATGATAAATATGATAAATCATGACATAGCTTAAAACCAATAAATGTGTGAAAAGCATTAAAGGTATTAGAGAACATTATCATTTACTTAATGACAACAAATGTTACAAAAACTTGAAATTTATTAGTTTAACATTTGTAAATAAATATTTTACAATGACAACATTGCATTGACTAATACATTAAATTATATTATATCACAATTGTAAGAAATACATTTCACATGACAAACAATCATAATACTGTTAATGTGGTAACAAACAATAGAATAAATTAAATGTAAACATTGTATTGCATACAATTAGAAATTACACTATAATATATCGTACTTACCGGCTATTATATTGTAAAGGATACAATCAATGATAAATAATCACAGCAACATAAATGTGGAAACAAAAGTTAATGGAATGACAACATTGCATCACATACATTTAAAAATTCTACTAAACTCTGTTCAAGGTGAGTTGGTGGTGGCTTATGTACATTAGATGTGGCCTCACATTTAAAATGTTCTTGCAGTTTACAAGTCTAGCTCATAAAAATTCTTCCTAGCTCTTGGCTGTTGCTTTTCTCTTTGTCATTCTTACTTTTGCTACAAAAGTTATTTTCTATTGTTTCCGTACTTTTTAGCCGCAGGTAGAAAATGCTTTGTGTGTGTGTTCATTAATAATATACAAATTATCTGTGATCTTAAGTTATACTGGAATATGAGTTAGACTATTCACTTTAAATGAGATTTCTAGTTCACTATGTCTCTTAATGCTAGTGTTCAAGTTTTAAAATAAAATTGAACAGATACAAGACCTATTAAATAATGTAACAATCTCTTTCTAGATTATTTCTAGTCTTAGTTATAACAATGAGTTAGCTCTTTAACTCAACATGAACAGAGTGTACATTATATCACACTTACCAACTATTACATTGCAAGAGACACATTTAAGTAAGAAGTAGTCACAGCAACAGTATAAGAGTAGAAACCAAAACAAAAGAGTAAACAAAATGACAACACTCTATAGCACACATTTGGAAATTCAACTACACTAGTTCACACTTACCCACTACAGATTGTAAAGGATATATTCAGATGACAAGTAATCATAGGACAGTAAATGTGGAAACAAAAAATAGAGTAAACAAAATGATAACATTACATCACTTATACTTAGAAAGTTATGCTATATTATATCACATTTACCTTCTATTAATTTGTAAAGGACATATTCAGATGACAAGTAATCACGGCACCATAAACGTGGAAACAAAAAAAAACAATAGAGTAAACAAACGATAACATTGCACTGCATACACTTAGTAATTATACTACATTATATCACACTTACCCACTATTATATTATAAAGGACACATTTAAATAACAAGAAATTGCAACACCATAAATGTAGAAATAAAAAAGGAATAAAGGATAATGTTGCATTAAAAAAACTTAGAAATTATACTACATTATAGCACACTTACCCACTATTATATTGTAAAGAGCATTTAATAACAAGAAATTGCAGTACCATAAATATGGAAAGAAAAAGGAAACAGTGTAAACAAATGACAACTTTGCACTGAATACACTTGGAAATTATACTATATTTATATCACACTTACTGACTATTATCATGTAAAGGACACATTCAGGTGACAAGTACCCACAGCACCATAAATGTGGAAAGAAAAAAGAAATAGTGTAAACAAATGACAACTTTGCATTGAATACACTTAGAAATTATACTATATTATATCACACTTACTGGCTATTATAATGTAAAGAACACATTTAGGTGACAAGTAAACAAAGAAACCATAAATATGGAAACAAAAAAAGGAATAGAGCAAACAAAATGATAATGTTGCATTAAAAAACTTAGAAATTATATAATGTTATATGACACTTACAGACTATTACATTGCAAAGAACAAATTCAGATGACAAGCAATCGCAGCAGTATAAACGTGGAAAAAAACAAACAACAATAGAGTAACCAAAATGACAACACTTCATTACATTCACTTATAAATTCTATTATATCATACTTACCAACTAATATTGTAAAGATATTTACAGATAACAAGTATTCACAGCACCATAAATGTGGAAAGAAAGAAACAAATAATAGATAACAACATTGCATTATAAAGACTTAAATATGTCTTTAAAATAATATGGAGCAACATTTAAGTGATTGTACATTTAACAACTAGTTAATTCATGAAATTATAGATGTCACTATTACTTGGTCATATTTTATGCCGTAAGTATCACAACTTTTGTATTTACATTACTTGATTTTGAGTGTATGAAGTGCTGTATATATATATATACATATACATATATATATATATACTATAACTATACTATGTTTTCTCTAATACCATATAATTGGTTAGATTTATCAAAAAAAAGTCTTGTCAAATTTGAGACATCTCCTAGTAAAACAATTATTTGTATCATATTTTTTTAAATGATGATAAAGTACAAAATTTCAATCTGTATGGAAATTTACCTGGCACATGTCTAATAATAAAGAGCTATGAACAATAGTTGAATCATGGCAGGTATAGAAGACAAGATAGAAAGAAAATCTGGTATTTGTGTCTACCTTGTCAACAACAAAATTTAGACTATTGCCATCAGAAAGACCCTAAGTTATCAAGCAAAACCAAGAACCCTGCTTGATAGATACACTGTAGTAGCATGAAAATTGTACTATTGTTGGACACTTAGTGAGAAAGCTGTCTCATGTGTTCTCATTATTTACAAGAAGAGGGGGATGGTACAGTGCTAAGTAACATGCAGGTTGTATAAAATATTCACTAAATTTATAGCATTTGAACTAGAAATTCTATGACATTTAATACTAAAAGGAAACAAATTAATATGGCCTATATTAAAGTTGTTATTAAATTTTATTAATTTACAAGTAACTAAAAATATTTTCTAAAAATGAAGCAAATGTAGAAATGGCTAGTATCACTAAGAATACATACAAGATAGTAGAGATGGTAATTGCATCATTCTACATAATAGCACATGTGGCACTAACAATTAAGGATATTCACAAACATTACAAGAATACCAATGATATATTGTTGCTTATATGTTGTTATGTAAGGATGATGCAAATTTCATCCTCACTATCATGTTTGCAATCTGTGTATTGGACTGACTTAATCATCCTATATTTACTTGATTTTTATAAATGTTCTTATTTACTTGTTTACTCCATTTTTTATGAAAAGTGTTTTGATAACTATAGAGAAAGTTGTAGTGTACAAGAAGGCAATGTGGTTTCATTTTCAACCAAATCACAAGAGCATTTTATATATTATGATAATAAATTTTAATTATTATTATTATTAGTGACTAAAGCACTGACAGGAAGTAGGTGGGAACTTCAAATTGTTCCATGTGTTCCAGACAATAAGGAGGTCTTCCAAAATATCCAACAATAAGAAAGTTGTAATGATACTTAACTAATACAACTAACAATGTAACGTTCTCACTATTCAATCTTATATAGTCATTGGCTTATCAGTCATAGTACATAAAATTCCAACTATTATCTTATGTACAGTATAGCAAATTTTATTTTCTTAATCTAAATTACCTTTGTAATAATATTGATATCAGCATTATAGTTAAGTAATATTTTAACAATGTCTGTATATCCTCCATAACTTGCATAATGAAGAACCCCACATCCTGCCTGTTGTAATAATAAAGAAACCATCAACTGTCAAATTAGACTAATAACACTAATAAAATAATGTTCAGTTATACAAGGTTTGTTATTTAACATATGTACATGAACACTTACTTTGTTAACAAGGTCTAGATTGGCTCCTTTTTGGGCTAAAATCAAAACAATATCTTTGTGTCCCTTGTCTGCTGCTAACATGACTGAAGTAGATCCATCCTAAATATATTATAATAACTTCATTAACATGAACTAAAGAATATATCATAATAATTGTACATTATCTATACTAGTAATGTTGTATACATGTATGTATTACATGAGTGCATAATTTTACAAAGTATGAGTGAGTCACATCAACTAATCTTATCCTAAACAAATCATTCATAACAATCCTTACAATAATATCATCAATATAAATAGAACTGTTAAGTATCTAAATATATATAGCTTTGCATCATAATAGACCTATTTTATACAATTATTGACAAAATTATAAATGTATGTTTGGCACTTCACATCTGTGTCAATAATAAAATTGTTTATTTCTTATTGGTGTAGAGGAAAAACTACAGTCTGTTATGATTACAATGAGCTCACATCTTTCCAAAAAGGCTTGTAATGAATGCTTATTCCTATTTCTGATAAAAATTGGCTTCTTTATCATAAAGGCAGAACCTATATAGAACTGATGTTAATATTACAGGTTGGTAACAAAAAAATGTAAAAAACTCATTCTACATTCACTTCAAACAAATAGAAAAGATTCTTCAAGTCTCTACACTAGGTTAACAGCTTCATAGTATAAGAACAGCTACAGAATTCACTCTAGGAAACCACATACACTTAATTATCGACAATATATATATTTGAACAAATGAAAATGTTCATAGTATAAAAACAGCAACACATTCCTTCTAGGAAATGTATTTAATGGCATACTTATTAGTGTTGTAAAAGTAATGGATTTGTATTATAGTTATTGTTATCATTATTGTAAAGCATTTGTAATAATTATTGTTTTAGTTATTAATTGTTTACAAAAACTTCATGAATTTTAGTTTTAGTTATAG
This sequence comes from Xestospongia muta, assembly GCA_963693285.1. Lineage (NCBI taxonomy): Eukaryota > Metazoa > Porifera > Demospongiae > Haplosclerida > Petrosiidae > Xestospongia > Xestospongia muta. The sequence continues at coordinate 16,339,994 of OY848917.1, read as the reverse complement.
TAATAGGTGTTTAGTTATTGTTATTATAAATCAATAAAGTTGAAAAAACCCAAGAAGATAATAAATTTATTACATGCTAAATACACAGGTAATCCTTGTTATCTTTGATTAATACTTCTCTTTTAACTGTTTATACATTTGAATGGTTAACTGATCTGATTGTGTAAAATATGGAAATGAAATGGCTAAAATTCACAACTACTTTTGTGCAATTTTAGTTTTTGTTATTAATTGTAAATCAATGGCTGGTTAATTTTAGTTATAGTTTTGTTATTGTTAACAATAATGATTTGGCCATTACAAAAATAGTTTTAGTTTTAGTTATTGTTAAACAATTTCAACACTAATAATTATGTGTACTATAACAGTTTTGTAATGGTACTAAAGTCCTTTTAACCAAATAACAATAAACACTTCAAAAGAGAATAAAAGACAAATCTAAACAACACAATTAAAACATCCTAAAACTAATAAAACAATGCATTAAAGCCAAAAAACATTAAAGTAAAAACAAACATTACAATAAACAAAATGATAACATTACATTGAATATATATTCATAGATTATCCTACATCATGGCACACTTACTGACTATTAAGTAGTAAAGGACACATTTAGATGACAAATACTCAGAGCAATATAAATGTGGAAAACAAACAAACAATCAAGAGAGTCCATAAAATAACAATACTGCATTTGCATATCCTTAAAACATATACTACATTATATCACACTTACCAACTATTTTGTTGTAAGGACACATTTAGTTGATAAGTAATCAGAGCAACAAAAATTAGGGAAAACAAACAAAGAAACAAACAAGAGAGTACACAAATAACAACATTGCATTGGATATACTTAAAACATATACTATATTTTATCACACTTACCAACTATTTTGTTGTAAAGGACAGATGCAGATAAGAAATGATCACAACACCATAAATATGGACACAAAAGTAATAGAATAAATAAAATTACAACAATGCATTTAATGCATATAGAATTTATATCACACTTACTGCCTATTATATTGTAAATAAGACATTCAGATGACAATTAATTATAGCACCATAAATGTGGAAAGAAATGGAGTTAACAAAATGAACATTACACTACATTACATCACACTTACTCTCTATATATTGTAAAGGACATATTCAAATGACAAGTAACCAAAGTACCATAAATTTGAAAAAAACGTAAAATAAAGAAAATGACATTAATGCATTGAATACAAATAGAAATTTTATTATACTTACTGTCTATTATATTAGAAAGGACATATTCAGATGACAAGTTATTACAGAAACATAAATGTGGAAACAAAAGAATAGAGTAAACAAATGACAATATTTAATTGAATATACTTGGAAATTAAATTTTATATTTTAGCATTATATCACACTTACCAACTATTATATTGTAAAGGAAGTATACAGATAAAAGTAGTCATAGTACCATAAATATGAAAAAATTGGTAAACAAAGATGCAATGAATACACTTAGAAATTATACAAGATTATATCACACTCACCTCCTATTATTTTGTAAAAGACATATTCAGATGGTAAGTAATCACAGTACCATAAATGTGGAAACAAAAAGACCACAGAGAACAAATTACAAAATTATATTGAATAAAATTAATTAAACAGAACTAATAAGGAGGGAACCAAAGCCCACCAACCGGGTTTTAATGAAGGATTTTATTGTTATGTACAACCTGGTATATTATTGTGAACGTCAGAACAATTGCACTTTTAGTCAAGGTAGATGTGAATTGAATCAACTAGACATATGTTAGCAAATGGCCTCACCAGTTAGTGAAGAATGTTGGATGATACATTCACAACTACAAATCTATTCATTGACGTCCAACTTACATGGTGGCATATTACTAATTACCAATTATATTAACATAGCATACTAAAACAGATGTAGCAGTACAATGTATATACTGGTAGAGTAAAAGGAGCATACTAGAATTGGCATGTAGGCTTACAATTGTATTCTTACAAACAACAACATGGAGTGGGACATATTGTGACTACTAAGCTACTAATTCTGGGAGGCAGCTCACTGATGATTTACTATAAACATAGATAAGCCAAGTGCCAAAAAGAGATGTTACAGTTGTCACAGATCATTGTTTCTGGGAATTGTTATGAGGTTTTGTGTATATACTCACTAATTGCTACTACCAGGCTCAATTTATATACTTGCTAATGACTGCAAAACTCATTGATACTAGAAGATGCTGAACTCCATAGAATTGCAAAGGCTCATGTAAGCTAGAATTTAAACAATTGATGTGCTATGGATGAGAAATATTAGACATCATAATTGTTTTCCAGGCACAGTCTCTACCTGCCACCAGTCTCTCCTCATCAATTCTCCTAAATATACTGGGCACATTACCATCCATGCTCACAGCAAGAAATGGTTGGTGCAACTCAGTGTAACAATATGCTGTTTGTTATTTACATTTATCATTGTACTGTTTCTTATGTTATTGTCCTGCTGCTATGGCTATAAAAGCTACTTCATAACTAAAGAAGGCATTTTGATGTCCTAACTATATATTACAACAGTATGTTGATGACCTTATTTATTGTTTTTTTTTGAAATATAGAGGTAGTGCAGTCAGAACCATCTATATTAAATAGATTGCCTCTCAAACATTAGCAACTTGTCAATTTGTAGCAGGTACACTATCCTAGACAAAGCAGGTGAAGTCAGATAAACTTTTGATTCTATTATTGTGAAGGAAATAATGAGCAGATTATAACTTCACAGCTAGAAAACTATTTTCTAAGCTTTAATCATTAGCAGTACATAAAATCAGTAGAAAAAATGCTCTCAGTACTAAAGCAAACCAATATAATTGAGGATTATACTTGCAATAGGAAGTAACATTAAGTACAATTTTCTGACTATTCAATCCACAAGGTTTTCTCATGTGAATCATGAAAGTTGCTATCCCAAAATCCACACCAGAAAATGGAGACTCATTACCAATTTGTCCTACACTAAAGGATGGAGTCCAGATGATGGCATTGATCCATCAAAATGTTTCCTGTATTATACCTAGTTGACTGACTTGCTAGCTCAATGCAGAAGTATGCGAAAGGCAAATCAGTGTATAGGCAGACTTCTATTCATCAGAAAACAAGCACTTGCTAAGAGTCAAATAGAAGGGGAAGCCTCCTTACATTGACTCTATGTTGGGCTACATACAGCATCAGTAATATACACAATTGTATCAGATACCTTCAAGATGGGCACCCACAATCAAGTAGTTGCCAACAAAATCTGACAACAACCTTAGAGGAGAGTGCTCATTTGGGTATAACAATGGCTCCAGAGAAGACAGTCTTACCAACTGTGACAATGAAGTGGTAGTCTGCTCCCAGCACTCCAAGTCTTTCCAACTAAACATTTATGCATTATGCATTCTTAAAATGTTTGTTTTTCTTTGAGCCCATTTTCGATTTTTTCTATAGGTAACACATATTGCAGGGAAAACTAATTATCTAACTGAACTGATGTTAGGAAAAAATTTTTTTCTCAATTTCCTTAGGCTGACACTAGCCCAACCTCAATAGTCTATTCGCTGTTGCCACTCCTCTTGCCCTCCAGCTTGGACTGGACATCACCAAGTTGGACCCATTGTTCATCACCACATTAAACTATGTGTAACCCATCTACCTAATTGGGATAAATTGCACCATTAGGAAGATGTTAGCATTTTGTGATATCTATGTTATCACATCTTCCTTACCTATGTCTTTGACACTGCTGTGTTATTGTCCTCTATTTAGGCAAAAGTGGTCACAAAAGTGGTGTAGCTTCTTGCATATTTGGCCATAACCTATCACATCCAAATTTTACTAAGCCTCTTTAATCTAAGGAAAATATTATCTTTCCCTTGGTTGCATTTAGTTCAACCAGGAATAACCATTCTTACATTTCAATCATTTTTCCAATGCTGAAACTGGTTTGTCCGAATTGGACACTAAGAGATGCTGAAGATAAAGCTATGGGCCAGCTACAGCAATGTTAAGATCCTTTGGGCTTTTAAGAGTTGTGAAATAACAGAATCATCATAACAATAAATTTAAGCTACTAAAGTTTGCATAGAAGACATAGAAGTGAACTCACTATCAGAACTGAGCTCTAAAAGTCTACTTGAAAGTTTTAAAATATAACTAACTAGGAAAGGGAATGAATGTTATTATTAGACAATCTAATACAGAGCTATTCCTAAACTAATGTACAGTTCAATATCTCAGGACCAATACATGGTTATTTGGAAGTGGTACTCCATTGACAAAGCATTCACAGTAACAGCTCTTGCAAAACAAACCACAATGCTGGTTGCAGTTTCAGAACTGAAGCAGCAACAATAACAGCAGAAGCAGATATTCTCACCTTTACAAAAAATCGTTAGACCATTAAAATAGCAGACTTTCTGACAAATTTGAATGGACACATGTCATCTTACAACTATAACCTGCCTGTTTTCAAGATGACTACAACACAGTCAACACTCTCTACTTATTATTTCTTATAATATTAATTACTATAAATGATTCTTTAAATGGAAAGGAGTGTAATTGGGAGAACTGAACCATTTTGGCTCAGTCTGGACCATGGAATGTATGAACGATTCTTAATCCTAAACATATATATAACCAGTGCTATGCTATTATAACAGGGTTTGCAACATCCCCACCAAATGCTAAATAATGTCTAGGAATACAGTTCTCACAACTACAATTTGGCAGCTAAAAATCACACATTTGATATTACATATGAAACAACAGGCTGACTCCTTCCATAAACTTATAGATTTGCTTAGAGCATAGTTTCTGTAGTCAGACCTTAAGAAAAAAATATTAACAGTCGATAAAGCTTAACCCCCCACTTTTGCCCAGATCTCAAAAAATCAGTATCCACTAAGGAATTAACATAGTATTAAATGTTATACAATAGTGTATAATACTTATCAACTGATATTGAAAATGACACATAGAGATGATCCCATGACCATAAATTTTGGGAGCAAAATATAAGAAAGAAAACAAATCTCACCATTGCATACATTAAACTTAAAAGTTGTATTTCATTATATAACACTTACCGGCTATGATATTGTAAATGACACATAGAGATGACAATTAATCACATCACCGTAAATATGGGAGCAAAATGTATAAAAAAAACAAAATAACACCATTGTATACACTAAACTTAGAAGTTGTACTTCATCATATCACACTTACTCGCTATAAAATTGTAAATGACACATGAAGACAACATGTATTCACATCATCATAAATATGGGAGCAAAATATAAGAAAGAAAAAAAAATAACACGATTGTATACACTAAACTTAAAAGTTGTATTTCATTATATCACACTTACTTGCTATAACATTGTAAATGACACATTAAGACAACATGTAATCACATCACCATGAATATGGGAACAAAACATAAGAAAGAAAACAAAATAACACCATTGTATACACTAAACTTAGAAGTATATTACATTAAATAACACTTACAAGCTACGATATTGTAAATGAAACATAAAGACGACAAGTAATCACATCACCATAAATATGGAAGCAAAATATAAGAAAGAAAGCAAAATAACACCATTGCATAGACTAAATCTAGAAGTTGTATTTCATTATATCACACTTACTTGCTATAATATTATAAAAGACACATTAGCACAACATGTAATTGCATCACCATAAATATGGAAACAAAATATAAGAAAGAAAACAAAATAACAACATTGCATACACTAAACCTAGATATTATATTACATTATATCACACTTACAGGCTATGATATTGTAAATGACACATAGAGACAAAAAGTAATCACATCATCATAAATATGGGAGCAAAATATAAGAAAAAAACAAAATAACACCATTCTTTACACTAAATCTAGAAGTTATATTACATTATATAACACTTACAGGCTATAATATTTTAAATGACACATAGGCACAACATGTAATCACATCACCATTAGTATGGGAGCAAAATGTAAGAAAGAAAACAAAATAATACCATTGTATACACTAAACTTAGAAGTTATATTACATTATGTAACACTTACAGACTATGTTATTGTAAATGACACATAGAGACGACAAGTAACCACATCACCACAAATATAGGAGCAAAATATAAGAAAGAAAACAAAATAACACCATTGTATACACTAAACTTATTAGTTATATTACATTATATAACACTTACTGGCTATGATATTGTAAATGACACATAGGCACGACAAGTAATCACATCACCATAAACAAGGGAGCAAAATATAATGAAGAAAACAAAATAACATCATTGTATACACTAAACGTAGAAAATATATTACATTATATTATAACACTTACCGGCTATGATATTGTAAATGACACATAGAGATGACAAGTAATCATATCACCATAAATATGGGAGCAAAATATATGAAAGAAAAAAAAATAACACCATTGTATACATTAAACGTAGAAGATATATTACATTATATTATAACACTTACCGGCTATGAATTTGTAAATGACACATAGAGATGACAAGTAATCACATCACAATAAATATGGGAGCAAAATATAAGAAAGAAAACAAAATAACACCATTGTATACACTAAACGTAGAAGTTGTACTTCATTATATCACACTTACTCGCTATAACATTGTAAATGATACATAAAGACAACATGTAATCACATCACAATAAATATGGGAGCAAAATATAAGAAAGAAACAAAATAACACCATTGTATACACTAAATGTAGAAGTTTGTTTACATTATATAGCACTTACAAGCTACAATATTGTAAATGACACATAGAGAGGACAAGTAATCACATCACCATAAATATGGGAGCAAAATATAAGAAAGAAAACAAAATAACACTATTGTATACACTAAACTTAGAAATTATATCACATTATATAACACTTACAGACTATAACATTGTAAATGACACATAAAGACAACATGTAATCACATCATCATTAATATGGGAGCAAAATATAAGAAAGAAAACAAAATAACATCATTGTATGCACTGAATGTAGAAGCTATATTACATTATATCACACTTACTCGCTATGAAAATGTGAATAATGCATAGAAATCACATCGCCATATATGTGGGAGCAAAATATAAGAAAAAAGTAACATTGTATTATCTAAACTTGATGTATTTTATTATATCATACATACTGGCTATGATAATGTATATGAATCACAGAACAGCAAGCAATAACATTACAAAAAGTGAAAGCAAAAATACAAGAGAGAAAACCAAATAAAATCTTTGCATTTAATAAAATTACAAAATTAATCTTAATTTTGTTAATACTTTACTGTGTTTATGTATATGATATGAAAAGGACCTAGTTTTTTTGACTACTTCCTCATTAACCCTTGTGGCTGTAGTGTGAGTTAGGATTATTGTATTGCTCTATGTATCAGTGTGATGCACTGTGAATTCCTCTACTATTACTGCTAAATTACTCACAAGCCTACTATAATGACGATTTTCTAAAGACTTATGTTCATAGCTTTACTTCATACAAATGATGCCAGTTAACCACAATATGTGTATCAGTGACAGTCACACTGTCAGATGACAGTTTCTTGAGATCCATTTCCTTTGCTAACCTACGTATTTTATAGACTTAAATATAGTTTTTGAAATGTTATCACATATTATAGCAGTAGCTATCTCCAGATGTATCTACTAACCATTAAAAATGTTAACAAAGAAGAATGTCAAGGTTAATGAAAATTGCCACAACTTCAGAACAAAACATTTTTACAAAAATTGGCACATCAAGTTTGTAAGTAGTTATATTTTGTAAAAAAAGGAATTTTATTAGTGTGATCAACTCATCTGTCTTGCCTGTTTTTTGAAAGGTATTTTGAACTTTTTTTTTCAACAGCCATTTCATTAGAAATATTTTATAGTCTTGTTTTTAACCATTGTTTTGCCAAACTTTGTAACTGTATCCACTATTGTTATCAGTTACCAGGTTTGAAACATTTACTACAATGGATGTGACTATTTAGGATTAGGCTTCCAATAATGATTTACTTCTTAATACATTCTCATACAGTGTGGTAACATGGCAATTGTAAATTAATACCACTCAATGTAATTCATCTACATTTTGCTTTTCATTGTTAAAGTAGTATAATTACAAAGGTAATGCTATGTCTTCTCTAATAGTTATTATTTGTTCACACAACTTAAAAGTTGGAGTAAAACACACTTATTCTCATGATTTGGATTACCTTAGTAACAACATTGATATTAGCAACATGAGTGAGTAATAGTTCAACAATATCTGTGTGTCCTTCATGACTTGCATAATGAAGAGCTGCCTGTCCACCCTATTATAAAAGCAAAGAATCAACTGTAAAATTAAAGTACTCATATAATAAACTATTATTTAAACATACATAAACCCTATAATAGTATCTGGTGTTATATGAAGCAAGCAAGTACTCTTTGCTTAGGCAATATTGGAGGTGGACCCAACGTTAACATTGATATGGAAACAAGGATTTGATGATATTGTTTATATTCAAACAAACTAAATCAGACAGGTTGCTTCATTTATAAAAATATTATAGATATTCCCTTGTATAATAAATGAAATAGACTTACTCGATTTATAGCATTTATGTCAGCTCCTCTTGAGAGAGCATTTTTTACTCCTGATAAATCTCCTTTCTTGACACATTCAATTAGAATGTCATTCTATGATAATAACAAAAACAATAAATGTAACAAGTAAATGGTTATAATCTGACTTTACAAACTTAAATAACGTTTAAAAACATTACCAACAGGTCTTTATTATGGGTTTATACTAATATCAATACTGTAATGTATCTAGCACCGGATCCTCCTTTGGACTGTAATATCTTATTTTATTCTCAATTCTTACAATAATCATGAGAAAACAGAAAGAGAGAGGAGAGTGGAAAATACACATATCAAAGCACACGGTTGTCATGTGATAGCAAATTATAACATAATAGTAATAATAGTTAATTAACCATAAATGGACAACATCCTCCCCCTGTTGAACACTATACGTTTAACACTCTCTCAATCAGTAAAACACGCAATAATCTTATCTCTTCCCTCAACAGCTGCTGAATGATGAGATTGTCTTGTATCATTATCCGTTATTGGTCCTTGTAGAGTTTCTTCTTGTGTTGAGTTGAGTGCACAATCATCAGAATTGTTCGGCTCCTCATCAGTAGTGCCTATTTCCAATGGATACGAGTGTTGATAATCGTTGTTCGGCCCTTCTTAGATAGTACCCGCACACGAACACCTCTTACATTCCCATTTGTTTCTTCAATGGTACTTAAAATCCTACCCAACCTCCAAAGACCTCTGGGCTGGTTCTCATCACACACGGTGACCATTTCTCTTTTCTTAACAGTAGTATTCACACCTCGAACGAGACAGTTGGTGCGATGAAATTCCCTCAATTCAACCTAATACTCCAGCTCCCATCGTCTCCAGAATCTTTTAGAAACCTTAGCAACATTCTTCATTCCATTCTGCTCCTTGGACTTCTGATATAGCTGAAACATTGACTCAGCATCAGGCAATCCAAAACTTATGTCATCAACATAAATCGAGGAAAAGCGTTGTGAACAAAGGATGCATCTATATCTCTATATGACTCGATATGATGATTGATTGTCATGTTCAACAAAAATGGATTTGATGATACGCTGAACATCACACGAGTAAATCTGATGATCAATGGCTTCAGTACAGCACTGTCTAACTCACTAGTCCATAAGAATCTTAACATGTCACAATCTTTCTCATCCACTGCAACCATCAGGAAGGCCTTCTCTATGTCTCCAGCAAGAGCAACTCGATGTAGTCGGAAACGCAGCAAAATATCAAAAATCGATTGGCCAAAACTGGGACCTGTGTATAGGCAGTTATTGAGTAAAGGACTGGTGGATCTGGCTGAGGCTATAGACTATTCTCAATTTTGAAGTTGTCTTGTCTTACCTTACAACACCATGGTGAGGGAGGTAATGTACCTTCTATTCTTCAACCACAGTAACATTATCGACTACCTCAACTATGCCCTTTTAATTTGATCTTGGATTACCCTGCAAGTAGTACAGGGTTCTGTTTCAATGTCTGATTTGAGCTACTCTGTATTTCTAAAGGAATGGTATAAGTTTCGTTCAAGCTCTGACTGCTATGTGGATAGATAGTAGTGTCATGACAACCTCGACAGTTGCCGCAGCTAGTCTTAGAACGACAGTTTTAACTGATATGGTGTCTTCAGACAAATGTAACATCTGCCTGACCTACGTAATACCTTTCTCTTCACAGTGACTTCAGTCACCACAGCGCATGAGCTTGATAGATGTGCCTGTCCACAATAGACACAATGACTTGACTGCTCAGAATGATTGAAAAATGTTGAAGATGTGGGTGGAGTCCCCTTCACTGGATGCTTGTGAAGGTGGCTGCTAGTGGTTGATCGTTCTATCACCTCTATCTTACAATTGATTATTCTCATCATCTCAACCTTCCACTTACCACCACCAAGCTCACGACTAATAATGAGACGCATCTCTGCAGGTAATTTATTTATTAGTATTGAGGACAAAAATTGACCGTATGACCCAGCATCAACTCTTAGTGCTCTCAACCAACTCACATGTGATTCCACAGAGTCATAGAGATGACAAAGTCCCTTGAGATTGTGATGCGAGGTAACAGTTTGCAGAATCAACAGTGCATCCATATGCTTGTTCACCATACGTTACTCATTACCAAACCTTCTTCTTAAAGTTGTTATACATTCCTCATAAGTTGCTGAGGTCAGTGTTAGGCTGGCAATTGTATCAGATGCCGTGGAATCCAAGAAAGAATGTAGGTAACTGAACTTGTTGACATTCAACAGAGTTCGGTTAGAGTGTATTGCAGACTCGAATGAGTCCCAGAACGTGACCCATTTAGTAAGATCCCCATTAAACTTCTTTATTGTGAGCTTACGAAATTTCGCTCTTGGTTGTGCTATCACCATAGGTGTGTCTATAGGTGAAGTATCTATGGGAGTGAGACTCAGAGTGAGAATGGGTATCACCAGTGTGCAAGTCAGTAGGTGGGGGTGTGGCCTCTGGAGATGAATGAGGCGAGTGAGGCAATGTGCTCCCTCTCGTGGTACGAGCAGGTTGGGCAGGGTTCTTTGAGTGGAGGTTAACACTGGCAGGAATTACTTGCTGACCAGCCTGATCAAGAGCGTGATCAATATCATTAATGGCTAAACATACCTTCTACTTTGTCTGGTCTGCTAGGCCAATCTCCTGCTCCATATTGTCCTCAGGAGTCAATCCGAGTATCTCTTCATCTAGTTTAGATAATATCTCTAATTTAGTAGACAGCAATGACCTTTGTTGTCTCTGCTTTTGCACGTTAGGACCGTTCTCTTCTTCTAAGTTATCCTTAAGTTGACCTATTAGACTTTTCATGGACCCGCAGTGTCCTTTTCTCTTGAGTTTCTTCATTCTCACTTCCTCGCCTGACATCTTCGATGACGTGGTGTCTTCAGTGAAGTATTCCAGTTACTAAATATCTTCTCTTCTCTTTGTATCCGGTTTGGTGGACTATGTAATGTATCTAGCACCGGATCTGCCTTTGGACTGTAATATCTTATTTTATTCACAATTCTTACAATAATCAATGAGAAAACAGAGAGAGAGAGGAGAGTCGAAAATGCACAAATCAGAGCACACGGTTGCCACGTGATAACAAATTATAATATAATAGTAATAACATTATAGTAATAATAGTTAATTAACCATAAATACACAACATATGCTACACCATTTTTATATGAATTTTTGTAAACTACAACTATAATGTGAATTCATATCTAGTACATAATGGAAATTAGTGTTTGTAGATTTAACACAACTATTTTGCTTATATTATGATAACATTTATACTCATAGTATCCTATAGAGACTTGTACATTTATATTAGTTCCTACTCTCCATCTTGTACTGTATTATACATTTGCCACTTAATGATATCTATTAATTTATAACTATATTGTACGTGACTATCTACATAGTAGTACCTACTCATATCACATATGCATGAGTAGTTCCTACTTCATATGATATCACTGTTTACTTTAACACCTGATAATATCTACTACAATTACTTAAAGTAATTACATACTTCAGGCTATTACTCAAAATGTATAACAGAGCAGAAGCAGTTTGGCTATTTAGTGCTATTGTGCTGTTTTATAAAAGCAAGAAATTACAATAGTAGATACTTTTCTTAAGGCCGACCATGCAATGGAGGCATAACCACATTTTGTCACTTCTTTTAACTTGTGTTTTAAATTGCAATGATGGTAGAAATGGATTACAATTGTCAGAATCTTAAGGTTATTTTGATGGTACTATTGTTGTAAGGTATTTTGGCAAGTATGGATACGACAGAATTAGAAAAGCTATGATATTGCTCAAAGATTTTTTACAAAAGGTCCAAGTATTGATCCCTAGCACCTAATTTGAAGTGATTGCTGAAGCAGAACCTGTACATCAGTGGTTAATCTACAAACACTAAATTCATTCATTGACTTCATAAGTCACATAGAACAATATAATAAAACAAGACAGTAAACCTACATAAACTTTAGCAGTGTTACATACACATAACAAAGGTTCTTACAAAGATTGAAGCATGGATACTTTATCTATTAACAAGCTGTCAAATCAGTAACAAAGATTAAATCTATTGTTCAAAATAAAATTATAAAATTAGTTTATCAAATTGCACATCAACTGATATAAGTTATTAATGACTCCAGTTAGTATATAAGTATGTAAGTAATTTTTAATGGCTGTCTGACAATGGTTTAGGGATAGTTAGGTTGAACATTAGTTAGGATGTAATAAATTACACAGTTAGACACAACTACTAATACAAATAGTAAAACAACAGCAGCTATAACATCATTGGTTATATATTGGGGACTACTCTGATGTCCATAGGACAATCTACCCACTACCTAACCATGCACGGTGGATTTATTCCTTTTATTTTGACAGGATAATATAAAACAATATATAGGACTATGATTTGCTTACCAATTCCCGCTTGCTCATGATAACAGATCACAAGCGTAATCTAATTATAACAAGGAAAGCAAACATTCAGAGCCGCCCGACTACAAAAGGAAAAACTTTAATTAACAGCACAATTCACCAGCAACACATTCCTAAGTGCTAGATGACTTGTTTAGCGAGCTATACCCTCCTCGTTTTTGATAAGCTGACAGGCGGAGGAGTGTCTAGAAACGAATTAGGTTTACTGCCCCATTGGAATGTATGGAATGTAGGGGAGTAGCACAAAGTTTACGTAGTGGTTATAAATTGTTACTACAATTGCCACATGTGAAGTTATATATGAATGAAAAGAAGGTCTTGCAATTCAATTTGGATTAGACTATCTTCAAATGGCTCATGACTGTTTAAAGGACGAGCAGGGAAAGGCTGTCTTAAAAATTTTAGAGGGAAATCAATGTTTTATTTCTTTGCTAACTGGATATGGCAAATCTCTTATATTTCAGGTTCTCCCATCTGCTATTGCATAGACAGATGAGGCACTATGTGATAAATATGCAGACACGAATGTACCCATAATGCAGAAACTATGTTTGATATAATCACAATCAATATTACCAACATTAATTTAAAATGTACCAAGGTATTTCCTTCGTTCATTATTTACCATAACAAATTCCTTAGCTATTTTAACAAGATCACACTCATCAGTTATGCATCTGTGTGCATGAAGGACCAGACAATTGTTAAGCTGTTTTTCTGTCATTGTGGCCTGCAAATATGTCAAAACTTTTGACAGTTTCATCAACACCTATAAGATTAACTTGATTCTTTTTGTGGGCTAAGCTGAGCCCCCTTTCTAAATATTGGGGGGTCTAGCCCCTCCACCCCCCCCCCCTTTAGCCTCCTATGTATTGTCTTGAATATTATAGAAGATATGAGAACATTCCACTAATATCTTTTAATGAGTGTTTTATTACGTATTTCCGGCGTAAAACGCATGTGGACATCCGGTTTAGCATAGTTTCACATCCATGTCGTACAGTATCTATCGTGTGAAAGAGAGCTAGCTGGGAACTAGTTTATTCAACTACCCCCTCCTCCTTTTTAATAAGCTGACGGGCGGAGGAGAGTCTAGAAGCATACTATACTTTTATTACAATTATCACGTGGGAGTTTTTACGTAAAGCACTATGTGATTACTATGTAAAATTGAGGCACTAGTAAGCCTACGTAGTTCGCTTCTACCAGTCAACTTTTCAAAAAAGGAAGGAGGGGCTAATTAAAATGAGTGGTATGTGGTGCACTACCTCAATGTTTACATAGTGGTTATAAACTGTTATTGCAAATTGTCACGCGGAGTTATATAATATAAGCCGACGCAGTTCACTTGTAGTCCTCCTCCGTCCGTCAGTTTATCAAAAAAAGAGGAGGGGCCAATTTGCTAGAAAGCCTAGTTCGCTTCTAGAGCTTCCTCCGCCAGTCATCTTGAGGAGAGGCTAGCTTGCTAGAATAATTGGTTATGCAATTTGAACTGCTCTAACTAACTCTCTTAAAGTTAGCTGCATATAATGTTCTGATAACTTCGACAGAGTCTCTAACTCGGTAACGAGAGTGTCTATAGCTACTTGTGCAAAGCTTGACAGAGAAACGGCAATAGTTAACTACTTTAAATTCATTCTATATAAAAAAGAAGACAAAGCTTGGAAAGTCATAAAGACTATCAGTACAAAATGTAATTATCTACAAACTCAAAGTGGGAATTTTCGTTAAAAATGCTTCATTTTAAAGTTATAGCAACTTATACAAACAAACTAACAAAATAACATCACTACAGAAATTGTGGTAAAGATTCTGTAATTCAGTACTTTTCATTTTATTTTGGTGATGAAATGTGAATTTTTATAACCTTGATTTAGGTACAGTGCTAATATCCTTATTATATTACAATAACAAAAAATATTAACTTTTTTGGAGAAAACAAAAATCTCATCAAACAATAAAATCCCATTAGTATGATTTACTTTTTATATGAGGTATTCCACACAAAACATTCTATTTAGGTTTGTTCACTTCAATACACAAAATGGCAATTTCTACAAGACAAGCTGGCAATGATTTATCTAATATTGCAAATGATAATAGTGTTATGTAAGTAGAAAATGATCATCCTAGATAAATAAGATGTTTAAAATTTATATGAAATCTTTTAACAAACAGGAGGTTTTATACTTCTTTCTGCATGTTCTCAAAACAATTGTTATAGTTATTTTGACCCAATGAGTACCCTGTATACATGACTATCAAATATTTACATGAATTTACTGAAGAGAATTAAAGGATTTACTGAAGTGATAGAAACTTCTCACTGTGCATAAGAAGGAAAATGTTTGACTTACAATCCATGCTTTAAGGTGAAGGTAATACACTACTCCTTTACTATAACAATTAATATTATCATTTCAAAAAAGAGAATCCAAATGGTTGTAAAAATAGACGACAATTCATTGAACAATGAGAAAATGAAAAGATTAGAAAATTTTTGGGCAAGTGAAAGTGATTCCACAGATAATAAATAAGAATGTAAAAGTGATGGGACGTTCATCATATCAAAGTAGCCATTAGAAACCAAAAAACTTATAAATCTGTTTATTCTAAGTCCAATAACAACAAAACAGGAGAGAATATTGAGCTTTACAAGAGAACCATGCATATTTAAAATTAATTAATTGAATGTTAGTAATAATTATGTTAGTATGAAAAGGAAAGGCTAAGAATTTTTTAGAGTATCTAGAGGCTGAAATAAAGCATCTTGTGTTAAGTACATAAAAGAGCCGTACAATCAATGGTGTAGTGACATCATTAAGAATACTAGAAGTAGAGGATGAGGTAGATCTGAACAAGACAACCTGGGTCATATCAATATTGATACACTGGAAAATTAAATATGTTTCCAGTATGTTGTCCTCTAAGAAACGTATAGGAAACATATATAATAAATTTCTCTATACGTTTCTGTTTTGAAAATTTGTAATTTTTATTATGTTTCCAATATTAAAATACTCCACAATTCCAAAGGTTAGAAACAAGTGTTTTCATTGATAATTAATTATATATGCTTCAAAGTTTATTATCAAGCAATAACATAAATTTATAACTTTAAAGGAAAAACGTAAAATCAATTATTTATGGTCTTCAAGAAATTAATGGACTCACAACTAGTACTGTCTCGTCATTGATAGTGTAAGTGCAAGAAAGAGCAATCCCAAGAATGTTTTCTATTGGTACAAACTGGTTGTCTGAACAGAACTCAAAAGTTGAGTTACAATACACCTCATTAAGTTTACCAAAGTAATGACATGACAGCTGTTCTCTCTCGTAGCAAAAATCAGTCTCTTTAACGGAATCATCACTAGATGAATCAGACAAACTGATAGAAGAGCTATCATCATTGTGCTTCTGGGGTTGTGATACATTACACCAGATTCCTGAGTGACAGTATAATCGTCGATGCTGCTTGTAAGTTTTCAATGAGAGTCTTTTAAAATAATGTCCACAAAGCATGAAATTTGTAGTCTTAGACTGTCTTAATCTCTGAGACATTTTAGAACAAAGTAACCAAGATACCTCTCTTCCACTGTTGCAGTGATCACGTGATAACGTAGCCGAAAGGCGCGGGATCTCTATACAGTTTTATCTCGTTCTCTCTGGCTCTAGAAGTTAGAACATGGCCTATTCTTTCCATAAGCATCAACCCAGTCCTAGCTATTTTGATCAACTCAATGATAATAACTATGATGAGTATCCTGAGAGCATGTCATCGAGCTCATCTAACTGTCACAGTACTGAATGTGATGACTCAAGTCCTGTTGTAAATCCTCCTACACCTCCAAGAATAGCACTGAACAGTCGATTGAACCTACTCTCTCGTTTCGAAGATGCCATTGGTCCATCTCAGTTACCTTCTTGGATAAATGCTAGCGCTTCTTTAAAAACAAAAGACAACAGTGTTGTACCAAAGTTATTACTAGTCAAAACCAAACTGACAATACCACACAGAGTAAAGCTTCAACTGAAATAACTCCCTACCATGCTAAAGCTAAGTCAGCATCAAGAATTCTTTCGAAATGTAATCAAAAAACTCAAGGTAGTACTAAAGTTAAGGAATCTCCTGTTGTCCATAACTTCATTGATAATGAACAGACAGGTGAATGGTAAAATTGTACACTTTTATGTTATATTTTTGTAGCAATGGAAAAAATTGTCCAAGAGATTAAAAATTCAGAAGAAAAAGGTTACAGACATGTATTGAGGACTTGGAAGGTAGATTTGGACAATGTCATGGTTCTACTACAAGAAGAAAGATTTCACCTCCTGAAGTAAGAGTAAGTTATTTTGATCTGCTGAGGTAAAGTGAGAAATTTAACAGCTTTTATAATACAACCACATAGCTATTTACACAATTTGTGGTCTATGGTAATCTCAATTTCTCCTTAGGCTTTTTGGTTGACTTAGGTATCATGATATGTTTATTTAGAAAGAATACTGTATACTATCCTTATGCTTTAGGGTTTGAAATGTTTTTGGTATGGGGCTAAACTGGAAAATAAATATATTACAGTACTATATTATGTGTACAGTCAATTGATTGTGTATTTTTTAACAAACAGTACACTGTAATTTGTGTCAAGAATCTCAAGACATTTCCCTTCGTCCCATTATAAACTAATAGTAGGGTTGAAAGGTCGAAAGGTCTGCTTACTAGTCTAAACTATGATTAATTTTTACAGTGATAGGCAAATAATTATTGTGACAATATTGTATGTATAACACTGTTAGTACATTTGACCCACCCACACATCATGTTATAGTAACTTTTATTACCTAGGATTGTGTACGCAAAACATATTTAGCTTTATACGAAGAAGATGAGAACCTTGAATGGAACTTTAGGTATGAATAACATGACCTCTACTTGTAACATTATCTTCTGTATACTTGTTGTAGTAAGAAAATAGGTGACAAAAAAAATCATATGATATTAAAGAAATTAGTAGCAGAAGTGAAATCTCATTTTCCTGATGTAGCCACTTCAGTGGCTACATCATTACTAACTTTAATGGTTAGTAATATTATCAACCTGAAAGACATATTGGCATATCTGTTGAAATTATGAATGTTATGTATTATATAATGTGTGCATTATTAAGTATTTTATTAAATATGGTTGTACCATATTACTCATCATTATGATTTTTTTATAGATGCTACTAAAACTTATTTTCAAGTTGTCACACTAAGGCAAAGCTCATAAATTCAGGAAAGTATTCTAATAAGTGTGAAAAACAGAGAATAATAAACAGGATAACATAAGTAGTTCATACCATTTAATTAATACTATTGTAATTTCCATTATAGGAAATGATATTAATAATGTTAGTGTAAATATCTATGAATTTTTCCTTTTATTTCAAACACTGTTTTTTAATAGAACCTACAACAAAGACTTACTGAATATGATCAAATAGCTGGCCTATCTGATGCTACTAAAGCAAAGTGGAGAGTTTGTTTCACTGGTGATATGATGAGCTCAGAAGAGAGTGATGTAAGTGAAGATTACCAGTTTATTATTCCCACTCTTCCCTGGAGAAGAAAATATCTAACAAAATTACTGTATGCTTTGGACAAAAAATCTTCCAAAAATTGTTCAGTAAGAAGTAAGCATTATGACTTAAAATGGAGGAAGGCCTTCCTTCTGATAGACTGAAACCAGCTGGTTATTCCGAATGTGCTTTTCAGCATTGATTGCAATGACAGTGGTTATTCAATAATTGATTTTATGAGTCATTTATCCAATCATTTAAAAAGTTATGTCATGTAGTATATCATGTCATCATGTCAAAAAAGAATCCTTTGTTGGATTAACAGCTCATTTCTTTGCAAAAAACAAGCCGCACAAGGTTATTCTAGTAGTCAGGAGAATTTTAAGTTCTGAAAATAGTGACAACATACCTCTGTACATTATTGCTACAGCTCTTGATAGGAAGTACAGAATTGTGTGAAAAGATCTTTTCCAAAAATAAGCATATTGAGGTAATTGTAATTGTAATTACAATAATTAAACTTTATCTCATTAATTTCATAGTCTATAGTGTTCTCCATAAAATGATTCCACCATACAATATCTGAAGGGACAGAACAGCCTCTTTTTAAACAATTTCATCTTCTGAGTCAGTTGATTTTAAATAGTCAGGAAAAAATGATGAGTCAAATGAAACACAGATTTGATGAAATAAACTAGTTCTTTAGCTATAAAAGACTGTCGACTGTGAGAAATTCTACCTTCTGAATAAGAAAAGTTATACCAAAAATTAGCTCTAGTAGCTAAAGACATCTTGGTCACTTCTAGCGCACCAATCAAAAAAACTTTTCACAAACTGTCTATAGCTCTAGTGGAAGGCAAAATCGTCTAAGTTGGAAGCACTTAGAACATGAAGTGTTTTTGACAATGAACAAGCAATACATACATGTATAATATCAGGTTTGATTAAACCCAAAGTATACTTATAAGAACAAATGTCTTTGCTCGCAACAACTGAAACTAAAAGTATTCCCAAACAACTAAAAATAACTAAAAGAGTTTTGACTTTTAGTTAACTAACTAAAACTAAACAGTTTAAGCACTAAAGTAACTAAACCTAATTAAAATCTCATGAATAAAGTAACTTACAAAAAAACAACACTAGTAAATCCTTTGCTTATTTTCACTTGCTAGGGACTTTTCTCTTTGTCTAATACCATAATAAGTGGCTGAGTTAAAGAGCAAGGTTGTATGATTTGGTAAGTCTTGGATAAAGCTGATTAATTCTCTCTCAGTTACGAAGTAAGCGGACTACGAGAAGGGGAATGTCTGATTTCTCAAGATGTTGTTGATAGTAGTGGCTTTACATCCTTGGGAGGAGGTAGTGGACGAGGAAGCACAACATCCTGTGGGAGTGGCTCAAAAACATCGAAGAAGACAAAGATCTGCAGATACATTATGCAGGAGCATTGGTGAGATAGCAAGATTGTAATAAGAATTTTGTTAAAATGTCCAGTATTGTTGATTACACATAAATGAGCATATCTGTATTAGATGACGTTTCATTGAAATTACAATATCATCAGTTAATCTATGAAATATGTTATACCATTTTAATTTTGCATTTAAGTTCTCTCACACACGTAAATCTATATCTAAAAGAGATGCTTCTTTATGGACTACTTAACAATTGCTATAAACTCGATATTTCTCAAATAAAAAAGCCTCTGTAATATCTGAAATAAAGAACATCAAATGGTTTATTGATATTCTAAAGCTTGTGTTAAATGGGCTATTGTTAATATTAATAGATTGTTAAAACTAATAACACATATCATGATCACATTGATCATTCTAAAACACCAAGGAGGAGTTATTTGCCAACTAAACCAATCAAGGGAAATAATGAGCCAACTTAAAACTGCTAGAAAGACATACGAATGTTCAATTGTGTACTTAGAAAATGTCTTGCTTTAAAATGTAAAAAATCAAGACTGTCAGATTTAGCCATTATACATGAAACACATCATAAATGTGACATTCTAAATCCTGATATTTATTTAATTTTCCCAACTATTTGTTTAGACTTTTGTGTGAAAGATAAACATAACTGCTAAAATAAAACCAATTAACCAATTCGTGTAAGTTTTGGTTGTAAGCATCCCTACAAAATATATAGTGTATATAAGAATTTCATAGTAGCAGCCCTGCTTCAATATCTCATGAATGCAGTTCTTAAACTTATCTACATGAATAGTCAATTCCATAGTACATTTATTATATTAACAATGAAAACTGTACATGATGTTTACTTTATTGCAGTAAGTAGTTTGTGAGTACACACAACAGTCACTGTAAAAATCGATTTGTTGATGTAACCAATATATTGTTGTTATACAGGTTGCATGTAACAAACTTAAAATGAAATTAAAAGTAAACATAACACTGTTTGACTACTAATGTACTACTGATTATGTAGCTAGAAGTACATTAGTCATAAAAACTGTTACGTTTACTTATACAGCATACAAAATCAACAATCAATTTTTAGAGGTATAATAATACAAGTAATCAGCTGTTCCTACTAACTATAAAGTCCAATTGAATGTTACTAGCAATATATTGGCACTAACATTTACTCTTTGTCAAGTAGTACTAGTTTTAGGTATTTGAGTCATACAGTCGTATAGTCAAAGTTGCACTATAGAGCATATCTTAGCATGGTTTGATGCATTTCACAACAACTTTTTGTAAGTAGCTCCACCCATCCCAGATGAGCACTATAAATAGACTGCAATTATTGTACCCATTATCCTGTCAATCAATATGGCACATTTCTGGCAACTACCATTGATTGTTGTAGCAATCTTCTGCACAAGATGTAACAGTGCCAAGTTTGTACGCCATCCTTCCTTTGAAAAATTATTTGAAGATGATTATTTTCTATCTGTGCCATCACCAGAAGCTAGTTTTGACCTGATGTCTGTTGCAGACAAGATTCAAACACTTATCTCTGGTTGGAGACAACTAAATCACAAGGACAGGCTTGAATTCTTTGAAAGCCTGAATGAAGCAATGAATAGGCTGGAATCTGAAGCTGATGAGGAGACAGATGACTTTGAAACTGCAAGAACCTATAGCACAAAAGTCTATGACAACATTGAGCTCTATTCATATTACAGTTACCTGTATTATTACCCCACTATGCATTGGCATCTTGACAAGACTCCTGATACAAATGATTACTGGGTGGGAATATACAGAGTTGGTGACAATGACAAAAATTACTTGGCCTACCAATGGCTTCGAAAAACAGCTCAGGGTTCATATAAAGTTGGAAAACTTAGCACCACAGCTGGAATGAAATCTCGTAAGCGCTTTGAAAAGTTTGAATTACGTATTTTCAAAGGCAGTTATAAGCGTGTGGATACAGTCACCAACATACTCCATGGTGTAGTTCATTCCCCTGCAGTTGAAATATATGAAAATGACGAATCTTCAGCAAAAACAGCTGAAGAGACCGAGTATACGTCTACACTTGAGCCTAAACTGCAGGCCTTTCTTTTGTCTCTGGAAACTGCAGTGGAAACCTCGAATACTAACAAGAACCCATTCGAATCAGTTCAGTATTCTCAAGAAGACCTGAACAAGCTGTGGTTCCAGTTTGATTGGCAAGAGCAACAGCTGCTTCTTCCCATATTGGAACAAGATAATCTTCCTGATTATATAAAGAAACCAGGTCTACAATTAGATGATCAACTTGAGCCAAAACTTCTGTATCCTCATCTTGGGAGCAAACCAACATTAACACAGGCTATAAGTGCTAGAGAGCCAAGCAAAATCACTCTTACAATCACACTTGATTATAGTTACACATATGTGTACCCAGTTGTTAATACTAAGTCAGCTCTTTCTGGGAGGTGGGCTTGGCTGGGATTGTATTATCCAAAAATGTAGGTTAATATTATATTAAAGTTATATTGAATAAAATAAAGTAATGACAAAATTTAGACTCTGAACAAAATTAATTGATATAACATTTATATTTTTAGGTCTGATCTCTCTTATGGTCCAAAAGGTTATCTGAGAAGGCAATGGGTTGGTCCGGGTTATGTCAAAGAAACAAAATTCAGTTATATTAAAGAAGAGAAGGCAGGTACAACAATAGTGAGCTATGTGGGACCCATTTTTGACTGGATAAATATGGCTTATCAACAAATAGGATTCGCTTCTAGTGTTATTCAAGCAACAGTATCTGCCACTCCTGCTAAACCTATTCCAAAATTTATTCCAGGATATAACATACAAGATGCTCTTACATTTTCATATCTGTCTGAGTTAGCTTACAAGCCATACAGCAAAGTCATGCAAGACGTGAAGAAATATAATTTGGAAGCTAAGCTACAGATTTATGATCGTCAGACTGACACAAATGGTTTTATAGCCTCTAATGATACTACACTGGTTGTTGCATTTAGAGGTACAAATATTTATTCTGCTAAAAATATTTTGACTGATGCCCACTTTTTAAAAAAAGCAGTTGCCAACAGTCAAGTATATTGTCATGGAGGTTTTGTTGATGCATCCAATGCTGTTTATACTTCTATTGAAAATTATGTTAAACGACATGTTGGCAAAAGGAAGCTCTTTATAACAGGACATAGTCTTGGAGGTGCTTTGGCATCTATAATAACCTATCGTCTCTCTAAAAAATATCAACAATTACACCCGATTATGTATGTTTATGGATGCCCACCATGTAGTCTATATTTTCATTTTAGTTATAGTTAGTCATTTTGTACCTATTTTAACAAAAATAACATTCATTCAAAATATTATATATTCATTATTGGCAAGAACAAGAGGGTCATACTTTAAACGAGTTAGCTACAGAGTGAAGAAATCAATGTATATATTAGAGATTATTATATGCTTTTAAATGATACCTATGATTAAGAAGTACACTTCCATGTTTTCACTACATACAGTTAAAGAGTGCTGTTTCTCCATTATTTAATAATAAATTAATCACAACACCAGAAGTATGAGATTAGGTTGTTGGATGTGAGATAAGGATCTTGTCGAAAAGCTCAATAGTGCTGATTACACTCACCTAAATGAAACATATTTGTGTTAAATGAAGTTTCATTGAATCACAATGTCATCAGTTAATCTATGAAACACGCTATAACATTTTAATTTGGCAGTAAAATTTTCACACACACTTAAATCTGTACCTAAAAGAGAACCTTGTAAATGCACTTCTTGACAACTGCTATAAACTTGACACATCTTCCAACAAAGAAGCCTCTATATTTCCTGAAATGAAGATCGTCCAATGCTGCTTTGGCCTTTAAATAATTACATCATACTCCTCTTATTTACTGTAGGTGCTTTGATACCTCAATACCACTGATATAGTTCATAGACAGGTAAGTTACTACAGAAGTAACTGTTAGGTTTCTTGCTAAAAATGATACCAATATTTTTTAAAATCTATTAAATCTATCAACCTTGAGATGAATACACAACTAAGGACTGTGTTCATGATAACATATATTATATCTATAATCTAGTTAGAGAAATATATATGTTAGTCTTTACTTAACTGTAAATAAGCTGTTATTAGTTTTAATGAATTATACACATTAAAACCTGATTTGTTGTTTTAATGAGCAGTGTTATTGCTGTATGCCAAAACTAACATTTTGAGTAGAGATGTATGTTTATATACACGACTGAGAAATATTACAATAACAAGTAAGAAACGAACAATTATTGGTGCACTATTTTGTTTATACAGTGAATGTAATGTATGGATAATATAAATGTGCATAATTTTATAAGAACAATATGAAATGTAAGCATGTTCATTTTTAACATAGACATCAGATATATAAATTGGGAAATGTAATAAATTGTTTGTTATTATAATGTACAACAGTTACTTTCCATAGGAATTTTATTTGAGCGATGATTAAGCAATACATCAATGGTTAAAATGTTTAGGTACACAACAATATATTTTTGACTCCTCATAAACATGTCCAAAGTTCACATCTTTATGATTCATGTGACGAATCAGAGCAATGAAATTGTTGGTTCAGCCAATGAAGTGTTTTACCAATTGATGAACTACATTGTATGCATCAGTTTATTTAATGCTATATGTACTACGTACGTGTCTGAATATCATGATTGCCGAATATTGGTTGCTTACTCATTACATAATTGATTTGTAATCAAGTTAAAATCAAAAGATCTTCTCTATACCTACAATAATTCAATCAAACTCTCATAATGACAACGCTCACACATGTGACAACTTGTTACGTTCTTGCAGAAACTATCATTTTTAGGTGGGTATTATGTACTGTTGGTTTTTCATAAAAGTAACTATACTAACATTGTTGAAATATGGGTGCTAATTTTGCTAGATTGTTGAAATGTGTGGTCCTGCTTTAACTTTTAATAATTACATACTGCTCCTCATGTTTACAGGCGGTACATTTTTTGGTAGCTCAATACTGCAGAGTTAGCTCATGTACAACTAAGTTACTAGAGAAGTAACTGTTTGGTTACTTATAAAAAATAATTCCAATAATTTTTAAAATCTTTAAAATCTAGCAACCTTTAGATACATTCACAGCTATTCACTCATGATAACATATATTATATCTACGATATATCTACAATCTAATTAGAGAAATATATCTGTTAGTCTTTATTCAACAATAAATAATCTATGTTAGTAGTTTTAGTATATTACACTGCAAATTTAATTTGTTGTTTTTTATTGCTGCAATGCCAAAACTAACATTTGAAAATTATAACAATAACAAGTAAGAAACGAACAATTATTGGTGCACTACTTTGTTTATACAGTGAATGTAATGTATGGATAATATAATTGTGCATAATTTTATAGGGACAATATGAAATATATACAATTTCATTACTTAATTTAGACATCAGACATATACAATTAGGGAGTTGGCAAATACATTAGCTTTATTAGGTTTACTATATAGTATACAACAGTTTGCTTATGCAGGGACTATTACCTAACGAAACTATCTCTACTTGGTGTAATTTATTGACAAAAATTTGCTATTGTTTGTAATTTTAAATCAAGTTGTGGCTACTCGGATTGAATTACTCTCTCCATTTTCACTATTTTTAGGTTGTTGCTAATCTGAGTAGGTAATTCTGAAAGAGGTTGCAGAAAGCTTGTTAAGATGAAGTTTATAACCTGGTATCACATTTTTGTACAGAAATGCCATCCTATAGGCTTGTTTTCTTGCAGATCAGGTCACTTATTCATTTTAATACATTTATTTGATTTTAGTAGTAACAATAAATAAATGGCAATAAGGTTGTTCCTATAGTTTGTCAGAGTTAAGAAGAGCCATCTAGACATGTAAATAAATTTGTGGTTTTATGTGCTATCCACATGGGACTTGCACCAATCAATTCAGCTTGCAAACGCACATTTTATGTATAAAGTTTGGTTACAGTGCTACAAGTCTAGTGCTACAAGAAAGTAGCAAATTATAAAACTCTATACATTTCAATGTATACCTTCGACATTCTTCAAAGTTTGCACCTTCGAGGATTTAACGAATAACATCTTTCGCCCTGAGAAGTCAGCCGTTTGTCACGTGGCAACTCAAAATTTAACGAAGCCGCAGTATGACATACCAATTCCTATTTCCAAATTCTTCCGTGCACTTTCGCGTATTTGAAAATTCCAATTAAGACCCAATTGATGGGTTCCAATTCCAATTAACGACCAAGTTGGTGAGTTCTAATTCATAGGTGGATGAGGCATTTATATTTTGGGGGACTCACACCATAACTATGTGATGAATATGCAGATACGAATGTACTCATAATGCAGAAACTATGTTTGATATAATCACAATCAGCATTACCAACATTAATTTAAAATGTACCAAAGTATTTCCTTCACTCATCATTTACCATAATAAATTCCTTAGCTATTTCAACAAGATCGCACTCATTAGTTATGCATTTGTGTACATGAAGGACCAGACAATTGTTAAGCCGTTTTTCCGTCATTGTGGCCTGCAAATACGTCAAAACTTTTGACAATTTCATCAATACCAATAAGATTAACTTAGATTTTTTTGGTGGGGTAAGTAGCAAGCAATAAAAATTTGGGGGGGACTGAGCCCCCTCTTACTAA
Organism: Xestospongia muta; assembly: GCA_963693285.1. Taxonomy (NCBI): domain Eukaryota; kingdom Metazoa; phylum Porifera; class Demospongiae; order Haplosclerida; family Petrosiidae; genus Xestospongia; species Xestospongia muta. The sequence continues at coordinate 16,313,014 of OY848917.1, read as the reverse complement.
ATATTGGGGGGGCTCTAGCCCCTCCAGCCCCCCCCTTCAGCCTCCTATGTAATTCCTACATTCCCTATTCCATTCTTGGCTCGTGTGCCATTTCTAATTTTTATTAGACATTTCTTATTTCAAATTTCCATTTATAACATGTGCTTATGTATTTTTATTCTTATAAAATAGCTAGTACAGAGCTTACTATTTTCAGTGGCATTCCTATGTCTCCTCTTATAAATTCCTCTGAATTTTCAAGAGATGTCAGTTGCATTCATATGTCTCCTATTATAAATTCTTCTGACCATAACTTCAAGCAAAAGAAAGCTCTTTATAACAGGACATAGTCTTGGAGATGCTTTGGCATCTATAATAACCTATCGTCTCTCTAAAAAATATCAACAATTACACCCAATTATGTATGTTTATGGATGCCCACCAACGTGTGACAAGAAATTTTCAGACTATTTTCATGCTATGTCTTCATATGTTATCACTATTGATGGTGATAGTGTTTCCGGTGGTTATGCTACAACACTAGGTTCATGGGTTGATCTATATAAACCATTAAATGTGTATTTTCTTCCAAGTGCTGCTGGTCATAGCATAAAATACTACATTGACCAGTTAAAAAGTTGCAAAGATTGCAAACGGCAATGCAGCTGTGTTTAACATTGTAGCATGTAGACTGTAGTGTAGTCTATATTTTCATTTTAGTTATAGTTAGTCATCCTTTAGTTTTGTTGACAGTTAGTCATCTTGTACTTTTTTGACATATATGATTAATAGATAAATAAAATGACATCTAATTTATATGTGATCAATGGATGGATCATGATTCAAATGATAAATGAACACACACTAGTACATGATATGTCCAGATAGACACAATTTGATATTAACTTACTTCAGAGGCACTTCTGCTTTGTTCAGTTCTGAATGTTCTCTATTATTTCAACTTCTCTAGTTATGGTATGATTTTTACATTCTACAATTTCTCGGTCCTTGGTGTCCAGGTCTGAGTCATTAACCTCTAGATAAAAATGTATCTTTTCTCTTCTAGGTCTTTTAGTCTCTTGTCAGAGGGTGGTACAGATGGGAGCTAAATTGTCAAGTGTGATGTTGAATGGATGCATGCATTATGTTGAATGGACATATAATATGTTGAATGGATGTATGGTATGTTAAATGGATTCATGAATTAATTTTCTTCTAATCAGTTGACACACCCCTCCCTTTAAGCAGAGACTCGTTCTATATTTGTTTTGGAGCCATTTGTTATCCTCTTGTAAAGCGACTACATAAACTTCAAACAATCCTTACAGAAATGGCTGTATAGTTAATAAGAATATTAAAATGGTGTCAAAGACACTAATATAACTATATCTGTATATCAGTTACTGAAAACCCAGTGTTACCAGTAGTTGGTAGATGTATTCTACTCTGCAGAACTTGTTTGACTGGTCTGATCAGTTTTAGAAGAAATAGATGTGATGGAAGGATGGTATTTAGAAGATTTGGGAAGGGTAGAGGAAGAAGTAGTATTTGCTTGTTTAGGATGTAATTGTATATGTGAACTAGGGAAATGAATTGTAAGTGATATGGGAATGAGAAGAAAAATGGCTGTATGAAAATGGGACCAATGTATGTAGTATGGGTATCAGACTACATTAGTTCACAACATTAACAGTATGGGAATCAGACTATAACGAGGGCAAGGTATAGGATTATGACCGTGCTGGATATAGGAATCCAACAATATAGTAATGAGGTACAGGAATCAGTCTATATAATATTGGGCATGAGACCAATATAAATGTTACCTTTTAGATGATCTTCCTATTGGAACATTAGATTTAACTTTGACAGGATTAAAGAAATCTGCACTAAGCCGACAAAACAATTATTCAGAATCAGTGGGTGTGGCTTCTGTATCCGATTTTGCAATACAGTATTGTACTTAACATTAATAGTAGGATTATTATAAGTGACAGCAGATTTAGTAGTGACTGGATACTTATATGTAAGTGTATCTATGGATGAATGAAATATAAAATGGATGAATGGAGATTATATATGGATAAACATAAGTGAAATGAATAAATAAAGACAAAAGAAAATAACAATTTCAATTAATGAACATTAGTACATGTACTTAACAGCAAGTATTATCTAATGAGAGTTAATAGCAATTAAGGATGGTGTAAAATAAGAGTGCACATCTATATTTTAATTCTGACAGTGTGGCATGGAAATAGCAGAAAAAGTCAATAAAAATAAAATTGTTGAAGTCAATAGTCACATAACTGATAGAAAATTTCAAGTATATAAGTAGAGAATACACATGTCTCTCATTGTAAGAGTTCAGAGGTCATTTCACATGACCTCTGAAACCTACAACCTTGCCTCATTGGTTAGATATAAAGATAGCTATGTAGGCTCTTAATAATATAGTCTGTGTTTGGAAATTTTGCTAAAGTCTGTAAAAACAGAAGAAATTCATTAATTCACATGTACTAGTAAAACAAGGGGAGATTGTTATAATTATAAAAAATTAAATGCAATATTTAGGAAGAGTAATATTAATACTACTTAACAAGAACCTATTGCTCTAACTCCATAGAGATTTTGTTACATACAAATTTCATACAACAATATTTCTTTTAAAAATTCCCAAACTAGTCACTTTAGATGTCTCAAAATCATTTTCTGTTACAATATATCTGTATCAATATATATTACAAATTAGTGAAACTAGTGCATGTATATAGGAAACAGCTATCATGGGCCGCTAGTTCCTTGGACTCAGATCTACCAGTACATTAACTAGGAGAGAAATAACACTATATTTGTAAAGGCTGTAGGACGTTTTCGACAGTGTAATACTCTACAGTTAATAGTGTATATAATAGTGTATTGGTATATATAAAGATGGATATTTGACAATGGGAAATATAAACCATATCCCTTGGAACTGGACAGGTGAACAGAGAGAGAGAGAGAGAGAGAGAGAGAGAGAGAGAGAGACAGAAACAGACAGAGACAGACAGAGACAGACAGGGACAGACAGAGAGAGAGGGATTAATACTATTTTAATGGTTCATAGTAAAACACAACAGATGACGAATGTAGATTGCATTTTAACTACCACACCAAATTTACAAATTCTGACAGTTCTTTGCCATTTTCATATAATTTTAATTTTCCTTTTAATTGTTTAACACACCCTTCCATTGGGCAAAAATCTCATTCTAAATTAGTATGAAGACATTTGTTCTCCTCTTGTAAAGCAACAACATAAACTTCTGACAATCCCTACAGAAATGGACACAACCTGATCATGTGACTATCATGTGACTAGATCTTGACAAACTATAACTACCCACTCACATAATGAGAGAACTACAAGGCACATATAATAACTACATGTATTGAGACATACATGTACATGTATAGTTAGTAAGAATATTAAAATAGTGACAAATACACTAATATAACTGTACCTGTATATCAGTTACTTAAAACCCAGTGTTACCAGTAGTTGCTGAAGATGTATTCTGTTTTGGAGAACTTGTTTGACTGGTTTGACCAGTTTTAGAAGAAGCAGTTCTGATGGGAGGATCGTTTTTGGTGACTGAGGATTTGGGATGGGTGGAGGAGGACGTAGTACTTGCTTGCTTAGGATGTACATTTATATGTGAACTAGGGAAATGAATTGTAAGTGGTATAGGAATGGGAAGGAAAGTGGTGGTATGGAAATGAGACAAAAGTAAGCAGTATGGACATCAGACTATATTAATTAATAAAATGATTAGTATGGGAATTAGACTGTGACAGTGAGAAATCAAACTTACGTACATGCATATTTATACTGAGTATGGGAACCAGACTACAACAGGGACAAGGTTTAGTGTTTAGATCTTAAGATAGGCTCAAAACGCGACCTACCGGGCCATCACACAAACATGAACAACTTTTTTCTTTTTACAAGCAAGATACTAGCATACAAACCATCTACCTATGTTAATTAATTTGAGTAGTGGAATCCAATTGATCAATTGAAATGTAATCAATTGTAACCTTTGTGACCCTTTATCCACACTACCAAAGTGGAAGGTCTACTTTGATAATTTAAGTGCATTTTATAACTGGTAAACTGCTGTTGCTTTTAAATGTGCATTTGTTATGCTAGCTTGAACAATTCTCATATTATGAAGTGTTTTTGGGTTCTTTTTTAAATAGAATCATATATACCTGCATACTGTCCACACACCTTATGAATAATTAGACTATTTTCTTAAATAGTGCTATGATAATGATTAGTACTAAAGTTACCAATTTTAGTAGACTGTTTCCTGCATACATTTGGCTAATCAAGTTAATAATGTATTATTAAAAGTCTTCTAGTAATATTTTTGAGTACTGTTAACTACAGCAAGATAAACTTATTTAATCAATTTTATGTACATTACATTTTCTTTAGAAATTAAACATGGTAACAAGACTGACAAAGGAAAAAACAGTGACTGTACGTTTACTGATTGGAAATTTAAAAATTGTGAACATGAACACTCTATGTGGCTGGCTATAAAGCCCAAAAGTAGATTTTGCATGGAAAATTGCAATATATATATATATATATATATATCTGACTTTTTTACTTAGTATAAATTATATTGAATTGCATTGCTATGCTTAATCCTGTTCATCAAATGTATAAATGTGTTACTATTATACACACAACAAAGTTGTAAGTTAATAACACCTACAAGTAGTTCCTGTTAGAACTTCAGGACATAAAAATGAAGCCACATATCATCATCTACTGACAAAACAGTTGTAGCATGGTAACAAACTTACCGTGTGGTCAATATCTGTCTGTGTTTCATCATGTCAACAGTGCATTACACACTTTGATGGTAGCACAGCTTAGAAGTATCTTTGCTTTCCTATTTAATAGTAAACATATCAACAAATTGACTGCCGTGACTTCTGTTAAACTCAAGATACTTGATTAAGCTTCAAGGATCTCCTAATTTCAAAAATGTTCACTTTTATTCAATGTTTGTTCTGGAACTTTTAAAAACATTAAGGGTCCGCCTCTGGACAGATTGGTGGAAGGTTTTCTCTGAAAAACACATTTGGCTACTAAGACTTTACCAAATATGGAAGATGCATAACTAGACATTTTAAGAGCTTTAATGAAGGAACAATGTCACAGACTGACTTGAACTGATTTTAGAACTACTTAAGTGAAAAGATCTGTGTCTCATAGGAACAGGTTCCTTCTAGGATTCTTTATGATGTTGTAGATAATGGCAGGTTGTAAGTTGTTAATAATAATTATTAATTGATTCATTTTCCCTTTCATTGAAGTGGTAGATTTCTTTTGTGTTTGTTTTCTTAAGTGTTGTTATTGTGATAGGTACAGATATTGATCATACGTTTTTGTTTATGTTATCTCATTGGTGTTAGAGCTGTTTCATAACAAGAAATATCACAATATAAAAAAATATCTTTTCTCTTATAAATTGTAATATTTTGAACAATGCTTAATGATTTTCTTTTTTGATTTAAAAAAAAATCTAATAATCTTCTTGTCCAGTTGAAGTATTATCAAGCAATATAGTAACTAAACATCCATCCTGTCATTGATAGAGGCAATTTGTATTAAAACTTAAATGATGTAGTATTTAAATTTTCAATAATTTGCACAATATTGAACAATTTAAATGTTGGTATGATATCAGTACTGGTATATTGGTCAGGTCTACTTGGCATACTTAATGCTATTTCCATAATTTAAAAGATGGTCTCTTGAAAAGTACAGACTATTAATTACTTGTGAGTAACCAATTGAGTGAGTCATATGGAAGTACAGACGTGACATTAACTTAAATGCTTACTCTTAATAGCCACATGATATATTATTGTTAGATGCTCCACTGTTCACTTTGCATCTTGTTTACCTCTCTCTTACATTATATTGTATGTACATCAAATTATTTTGTATTGCTTATCTTCATTGAATTAGTAGTAATACCTTTACAAAAACCTTTACAAAAATTACTTAGTAATAATAGATGTAGTCATGTCATACAAGTACAACACAAAGTAGATGTAGACAATGTACAGGTATAGTATATTTTTCATGACTATTAAAGTGGACAGCTAAAGATTATGTACTTTTATGAAGTCTGTGTTATTTTATTATTAGTGTAGCATGTTAGTGGTCTAATTTGACAGTTAATAATTTGTTTGTTATTACAATAGTTTGGATGGGCAGCCCTTAATGATGCAAGTTTTGAAGGACATACAAACATTGTTGAAATATTAGTCAACCATAATTCTTTTTGTTCTTCAATAACAGATGTCTTGGTTAGTGCAATCAATTGAATAGAACTCAATCTTGACCTAAACCCTGGACTCAAATTTTCAAGCATAATAAAATGCACTTGAAATACATTATTCTAGTTGTGTTAAAGACCACAAAGAAGTCTTTACAACTTACCAAATTTATGAATTTTACGTCTAGACCCAAGTGGATCAAGTGGATTGTATATGTTTTTAAGCAGACAGACTGACTTTCTTGAAGAAATTTGATTGTCTTCTTTGTTTGTTATTCTCTACTATAGAGTCAGACTGTCTGTCTATCTTATCATGCCACATTATAGAGTCAGATTGTCTATCTATCATGCCACATAATGTACTGTGCACAAATTTCAGGGCTGCTCTGTGAGTATATAAGCAATGTCTAGAAAATTCCACCAATAACCAAAGACTGGGCATATTTGGAAGTGAGTTTGTGGTTTAGCTTTAATGCAAAATATGATCTCTTGTTTCAATTAACTAGGTATAGAATTTGTTTCAATTAACTAGGTATAGAATGTCAGATGAGCCGTTGTCAAAATTTCATCGAGCTTGTGCTGATGATGATATCTATCAAGTTAAAAAACTCCTAACTAGCCCTAACTAGCCATAGCAACATCACAAATGCTGTAAATAAAAGTGATGTTTTTGAATGTCATGTAGCTGCTATTCATCCAGCTGTTGAACACGTGCATAAGGAGGTCTCGACTCACCCTCACCCATGCTGTTAATCAGCATCTATTACATAGCAGAGGGTACTCACCCATGCTGTTGATCAGCATCTATTATTCTATTCGAACTTCAGTCTAACTCACCCATGCTGTTGATCAGCATTTATTATTCTATAATAAACTTCAGTCTAACTCACCCATGCTGTTGATCAGCATTTATTATTCTATTAACCCATGCTGTTGATCAGCATCTATTATTCTATTCTAACTTCAGTCTAACTCACCATCATTATTCTATTAAACTTCAGTCTCTATTAATTATCGTCCAATGTATCAATTACTAACAACGAATGTGACTCACAAACCTGTTTTCTGAACTGAAACCACTACCATGCTGTTGATCAGCATTTATTATTCTATTAACCCATGCTGTTGATCAGCATCTATTATTCTATTCTAACTTCAGTCTAACTCACCATCATTATTCTATTAAACTTCAGTCTCTATTAATTATCGTCCAATGTATCAATTACTAACAACGAATGTGACTCACAAACCTGTTTTCTGAACTGAAACCACTACTGACATACTGAAACCACTACTGGCACCAGTCGTTTCCATGCTATTGCCACAGAGATGCAACCTTCTGATAACATGAAAAAAAACAAGAGATGAATTCCACTGTTGCGATAGCATGGAACGACTGGAGATATCACTACTCATTTCCATGCTGTCACCAACCTTAGATGAAAACAAGAGATGAAGGCTTACCATCATATCAGAAGGTTGACATCTCTGTGGCAACAGTCAATGATAGCGACTGGTGATTTCGTTGTAGTCAAGGGCTGACAGAATGGTGTGGATATCGTAGCTTGAAAAACAAGAGATGAATTCCACTGTTGCAATAGCATGGAACGACTGGAAATATCACCAGTTGTTTCCATGCTGTCACCAACCTTAGATGAAAACAAGACATGAACGCCTAAGGCTTACCACCAAGCTACGATATCCACACCATTCTGTCAGCCCTTGACTACAATGAAAATCACATGCTATTGACTGTTGCCACAGAGATGTCACCAACCTTAGATGAAAACAAGAGATGAATGCAATGATATCCACACCATTCTGTCAGCCCTTGACTACAATGAAATACCACACTAACTGTTGCCACAGAGATGTCACCAACCTTAGATGAAAACAAGAGATGAATGCAATGATATCCACACCGTTCTGTCAGCCCTTGACTACAATGAAATACCACACTAGAAAATAACAAGTAATAGAAATCCCACACTAGAAAATAAAAGAATTAACTTGATAATTTTAAAAGAATATATTGTTATAGGTGAGTCTTTGTGAACAGAACAATTGAGAGACACACTACAAGAGAGAAGTGGAAAGTGGATGGAAAGTAGAGATGCTGCTAACAAGAATTTAAATACAATATTTTGTACTCGCATTCATTTGTACTCACATTCATTGCTAGTAATTTATTATTAAATACAATATTTTATACTCACAACATTCATTGCTAGTAATAGATACATTGGATGATACACTCAGATTATTAAATACAATATATTGTACTCGCATTCATTGCTAGTATTTGATAAATTGGATGATACACTCAGAGATATTCAACTTGAAACTTGTCTGCATACCTCTAAGCGATAAGGTGTGGTCTTTGACTTAAGCTATGTTCATCGTCACCGTTTATCACAGTTGGCAATGCTCCTATTAATTAGTAAGCTATAATTATCTTACTAATTTGTTGTCTAAGAACAACTTTATTTGATGACACATCATGTGATTTAGTGGATGTTCCTCTGTCACTAGAGTCCCCTTCATTGTCACTTTCTTCTAGAGTCCCCTTCATTTTCACTTTCTTTACAACTTGATTCTTTCTCTTATCACTGCTGACATGATTATCTGTAAGTTCATTTTCTTTCTCTTCCTCACTGCTGACATCACCCATTTCATCTTCCTTGTAAATAATATCATTTTCTTCTTCACTGTCAACATAACCCTCTTCCTCATGGCTAACACTGTTTTGGATTTTTTCCTCACTAACGTCACCCCCTACATCTTCCTCGTGACTGATATCACCTCCTCTTTCCTCCTTACTACTGACATTCCCTCTTCTGTCTTCCTCAACACTAACATCTTTTTCTTCTCCATTATTATCTACATCATTATAGATTAACTTCTATATCGCTACCAATCTCTTACATACTATTATCCACTGTTGCCATGGAGATATCACCGGTCTTTTCCATGCTATCATTGACTGTTGCCACAGAGATGTCACCAACCTTCTGATAAGATGAACTTTCTAATTTGGTTGAGAAAACAAGAGATGAATTGCCTAAGGCATTATTCTGATGAGGTGTCATGATATAACTAGCAGCCTCTGGAATGGCATAAATAGTGTTATCAATAGTGATGATTCCTCAGAACATTTCGATATCTCTTTGTGACCTAAAAATATTAGTTAAGTTGACAGAAAGATAATGTTTACTTTTAACATTGGGCTCTAGGTTTTCCTTGTCCTATAAGAGAAGAGCATTACATAGTACAACATAGACATGTTTAAACTTACCATCAAGCTACGATATCCACACCATTCTGTCAGCCCTCGACTACAATGAAATCCCACTTAGAAAATAATAAGTAATAATTAACTTGATAATTGATATTAATTTAGTGTATCATTCTTAGTCTTCTTCAATTTTAAAAAAATATATTGTTATAGGTGAGTCTTTGTGAACAGGACAATTATGTAGAGACACACTACAAAAGAGAAGAGGTGTAAAATCATCACTTAGTCACTTAACTTACCTTGCCTCTTGTTTGAACTTACACCCAGGAGTTTGACTACAAACATAGAAACTTTTCCCATATAATTTCTTTTTGAAGCCAAAACGTAGGTCACAAGTTTGGTCTATTGAGAAAGACACAATTTAACTGAAGACGCAGTCCTATTATACTTACCATGGTAACAAGATAGTTTCTTGTACTCCATCAGAGATCTGATGAAACGTGACTAATTGGCTATTTACCGCTCGCGCCAAAACTCTCGAATTAATTACTATTAATTAGCAATTTAGCAGGGAATTTCTATAACATACTAAAATAATAAAATTACAACAAATAATTATGTCAATTCTTTCTATAGGTGACTGGAAACTTAATATCTATAATATATTTAATTCCAGCTGTTATAACTTGTCCTGGTTTGACAGGACCCACCCCCTCCAGTGTCCCTGTTAGTATGACATCACCAATTTCAAGGCTAAAGATATGACTAATGTAACTAATAAGATATGGTACAGAAAATATCATATCTTTTGTAGAGCTATCTTGTTGAAGAAAAAATCATTGTTTTCAAGCAATAGATTTTGTTGTTGTTGAAATGAGGTAAGTTATAGTAGGAGAATATAACTCTGTGATATGGATAAATAGGTAGTATTAATGGATAAATGGATGAATTTATGAATTGATGGATTGATGAATGGATGAATGGACAAATGGACAGATTGAGAATGGATGGATAGATACATAGATGAATAAATGTATACATAGATGGACAAATTGATAAATGGACAGATGAAGATATACATGTGCAATTAGAACTATAGTTCCTTACAAAACTGCACCCACGTAAATTACCTTCACTATCCTGTGGAATAAAATAAAAGTATAAAGCATATAAATTCTGTCCTTCTCCAGCTCTAGTGCTACCTCAATAAGTCTCATTTCTATAATGATGGGACACATACTTAGATGACCCACCCACTTCAGCACATTCTTCTTATGCTTAACATACTGGGTTTTATTGTGATCTATAAATTTTTAAAAGTCATTTAAATCTATTGTATTTAAATCTATTGTATGTCCATATCATTCAATATTTGTACAAGAGCTCATTGAGAACACATGTAAAAACTTACTGTTAAGTACTTAACAAGGTTACAACTTGTGCCAGACAATAGAGTCCATGAAAACTGTACTTTAACTATATTAGATGGTAAAAATCATTGTTTTATTCATTAATTGATCGACCATGTTTATCCATATAGATGAAGTATTCTTTTGGCACTTCTTCTTAATATTCTTGTTCTTGGTACATTCACTGATAAAGTAAGTAAGTGTAATGAAACATTGAAACACAATTGTCTTAAATGGTCAAGATCGCAAGACTCCAGTCAAAGTAGAGTGAGAGTTCAGTCAAAGAAGGTCTCCAGAGAAATTATTACTAATGAAAATGCACAATGGATTAATATTCCTCATGTGTAGTGTGGAGATTGATCAATCACATAAAAGCTAATAGAAATTACATTCATTCACGATAATAATACACCAGTGATTTTAGCCAGTGCAGTTTTGCACAATGTCACATTTGAACATGTCACATCATTTCATAGAAAGCCATCAACGCCTCAAGACCACCAATTAACAGGACATTTATATGATTTCTTTGTTGATGAAATCTAAACAAAAAGATGGAAGTATGTAGTATAATCTCTTATATTTTGTGCACTATACTCCTACAAACACCACATCACATACTAAAAAGGTATAATGTTCTATTTATGCCCTTTCATTTAGTCATGTTAGATCCAAGTATAGATAAATGAAACATAATAATAGTACAATATGATGATGAGGGTCAAATTGTCTCATGTTTGTATAAAATACTTATAATGAAAGATGTGTTGAACCCATTTGAATTAAATGGGCACACAAAGCTATAAAATCACATGTAATTGTAAAAAATTAAAAACCAAGAAAGGAATCAAAAAAATGAAACTTACTGTATTTGATATGTGTGGATCTATTTAGTCAAAGTTTGTTGCTAGCTAAATATGATGGGTAAATCTTGTATGAACACCAAAGACTTTTTAAATTACCTAGCAGCTGCTTTTTGGGTTGTATCCTTACTTTGTTAGAAATTCCTTTTTGTTTGTTCCTCCTTGATATATACATGCCACATAAAGTCTGCACGTAGTTTTGGTATGTAGAAAATGTCCTCAGATCATTTGTTATAGTTGAAAAAGTCATGCATGCAGTAACACTGATGATCCCCATGCAGTCAAACTCTAAAAATAGAGTTGTGACTTTTTTTATCATAACACAAGCCTACAAAATTTCTGACACACACACACACACACAGACACGAAAAACACACACACGCACGCACACACACACACACACACACAAACATATATATACATAAATATATAATAGGCCATAGTTTTGAGCCTAAGTTCAGTAGCAGAACCAAAGTTGATCCATTCATTCAAGTAAATCCAAACATATTATTGATCATCAGGGCAGGCACCTCTGTTAGCAAAAAACCTGAAATGCCAGCAATCCCACAAAAATGACTAGGAAAATAACAAGAGGTTAAAGTATGGTAATGATTGACCTACTGCCTGACTTATGGTCTTCAAAAGAAGGTGGATAAGGTCCATCACTCTTCATTTGGGCCAAGTGAAGGACATTGCTGTGTAGATGGAATGCTCCACTACAACAGCAGCTATTTTGTTAAAAGACTTGTTATTTGGAGGGATTGGTGAAATGTAGTGTGAAGACTCGGTTTTGGAATTCTAAGATTTGGCCTAGAGAAGCCAACAAGAGATTGGGGGATTGGAAGTCCATTAATGGATATGTCTCTATTATAACAATATGGAGAAGGGAATGGATCATACAACATTGCAAATTTTGCTTGTCTGACGCACTCGTCAGTACAGGCTTCCTGGTTGTGCTGGAGTCATTTTGTTTAGTGCTTTATTTTTGTTTTCATGTTTACTGTGCTGTAATCACTTTTCATCTTAATATAACCTTTATAATATAATAGATTGTAAGTGTGATATAATGTAATATATTTTCTGTTTATTATGTATATTTATTTATGTTGGTGTTTTGTTCACTCCATTAATTTTTGGTTTTCTCATTTATGGTGTTGTAATATCTTGTCATCTGAATGTCTCCTTTATAATGTAATAGGGGGTAAGATCTGTCTATCCATTCATCAATCCATTCATTTATCTGTCTATCCATTCATCAATCCATTCATTTATCTGTCTATCCATTCATTGATCCATCTATGTATCTGTCTATCCATTCATTGATCCATCTATGTATCTGTCTATCCATTTATCGATCCAGCTATATATTTGTCTATCCATTCATTGATCCATCCATCTATCTGTCCATTTGTTGATTCATCCATTCATTGATCCATCTATTCATCTGTTTATCCATTCATTTATCAATCTATCTATCTATTTATCCATTTGTTGATTCATGCATTCATCTCTCTATTCATTCATTGATCCATCCATCTATCTGTCTATCCATTCATTGATCCATCCATCTATCTGTCTATCCATTCATTGATCCATCTATGTATCTGTCTATCCATTCATTGATCCATCCATCTATCTGTCTATCCATTCATTGATCCATCTATGTATCTGTCTATCCATTTATTGATCCATTTATCTATCTGTCTATCCATTCATTGATTCATCCATCTATTCATTCCTCTATTACTTGCAAAACACTGTGTACAAGCACCTTCTTTATTCAACAAGCACAACATATCAAATTCCATCAACTTATCTACAAAACAAAACAAAAGATTCACACATTATTTGTTAATATACACACTAACAATACATCAATACATAAAGTTTTTAATGAACACTATCATTTGTGTAAGTGAGCTAATTTTATGATAATGATACTGTATGTTAACTGATGTACATAGATATTACATGAATCACAAAACACCATTTCATTAGATTCTTCTCTCTCAGGCTATGAGAGATGGATAGACATAAAGAGATATAGATGGATAGATAGATAGATAGATACATGCATACAACATACATGGATAGATAGATAGATAGATAGCATCTGTTAACACATGTACTCTTAATGTCTTGAAGCTAGATATTTGGGACGTTTATAAAGTTTCTTACAATATCAGGGAGATGTTTAAAAGGGCTACGCTTTTCCTCTGTTTGTGTAGAGTTGCTTAATATCATGGAAACGTCTGTAATCATCATTGCTATGCAAGGGCGTAGCTGTGGGGGGCCAAGGGGGACTGCCCTCAAACGTTTGTTGGCCCCTCTACAGCCAGTGGTGTCCCCAAGTGATTAAAATGGGTTTCAAATAAAATTTAAAACAAAAAATGCAATATTGAATGATTGTAATTTCAATTAATTAGATACATTCTCATGAAATAGCTGAAAAATTTTCAGTGTACTTTGCACACCTTATACACTTGGCCTCCACAATAATTTAGTCTAGCTACACCCCTATTGCTGTGTATTCAGTTCTGTCTACATTGGTAACAGGGGCAAAAACTTCATCTACAATGTTAGTATGTGTCATTTTCCCAATAAAGTTTTCTTGTTCAGCTAAATCACCAACTAAAAATGGAAGAAATCTTCAAAGACACCACATCTGACTGGCTAAATGTAGTTTAAATCCAAACATTCTACATTTTATTTAACTTTGAACTTGCTTCATGAAAACTAAATTAGTTTGGAATTGAATTTCTTTATTTAACAACTACAATCATAATGATTTATCATTAATCTTTTTACAACTATTGTATTACATCAATATAGATCATTACTATTGTTAATTATTTTTTTAGTTTTACAAGATAAACTAACTTTACTATTTATTTACTTTATTACCATTAATGTTTTTAGCAATAAGATATCATTTAATTAATAAACGTTTTAATAATTAATTAAAAATCTATTAATGTTTTGCTGTTCTTCTTACGTATATTTTCCCGCCATAATAGTGGTGGTTAAGCGTTTGTAGTTCCTTGCTAGATGTGACCTTAACAACTTTGAGTGCTCAATTATACTTTTTCACCTATTTTTGTGTGTTGCGTGCTATTGTGCTCAGAAGTACTAGTCATTTCATAAATACGTGTATTATTTCTCTTTTGATTGTAATTGGAATGTAAGCTTTATTATAATTTGCCATGTATAATTTTAAGGTTATCTTTCACTATTTTAATCAATGTTATTATTGCAACAATGTAATTGGAAAAGAAGAAAAGTCACAAACAGTGACTTTGTATCAATTTAGCAAAAAAATGTGTATACACAATCACATGTAGATTATCTGACACATGAAAGAGGCAAAGTCTTATTAAAAGCCACATGTCCGAAAATGAGAAGCAAGCAGAAAGAATTGTAAGCACTAGCCAACGTTCATTAAATAGAAGAAGTGGTAATTATAATAAGACAATATCGTAGTCTACACCCATTAGTTACAGGTATACTAAATAGTTCTCTTATCTTTTGTATAACAGTACCTACAATAACAGTTTAATAAAGTATGTAGTTAATTATCTCCTTATTCTTACCAATAGTGGTTGCTCTATATATATATATATATATACATATATTATTATGTAAACCTATAGGGACACACACTACAAGAGAGTGCAAATTAATATATATATATATACATATATATATATATATATATATATATATATATATAAATCAATTGTTGTTGCTAATTGTTGTTTTGTTTTTGTTCCGGTATGCATGATCAATTTACAAAATTTTGCTTCTGCATTCTGATTGTCAGTATGTCAGGGCTAAGTGAATGTGCGACTTGCTGTGATAGTACCTCCATCTTTTCTTTACACTTCCTTCGACAACCATCATAATTCCTCATTTCTAACATTAATATTTAAAATATAGCAAAAAGTTGTAATAACAACTCATCATTATACTGCCTATTATAAATAACAACATTAGGTAAAGTCTGGGTTAAATTAATAAGTACGTCATTATTGTTTGTCATGTAACATTTCCATATTCTACACTCAATAATGTTAGATAAATTGAATAGTTCTCTTCTCAATAATAGTACCTATTATAATAATAAAATACATTACTCAGAAGATAATAATGACATACCTACTGTGTCAAATATATCAAATGACCACAGTTTAATATCATTAGTATTTGGATATATACATAGTTTTAATTCAACCATCTTTGACCAACTACCATCAGGATTTCTTACTTCCAACTTTAACATCTACTAAAGAGAATGAAATTATTAACCTCATGTATCATAATACCTGCTCTTCATAAATACCAGCATCAAGTAAAATCTGATCTAGATTAATATGTACTTCATAGCTGTTTATCATGTAACAATCCCATAGTCTACATCCATCAGTTACAGGTATACCAAATAGCTCTCTTATCTTCTGTATAACAGTACCTATAATAATAATTTAATAAAGTCATGTAGTTAATTATGTCCTTATTCTTACCAATAGTGGTTGCTCTATTAAAGTGAACATATTTGACATCATTGACATGTGGATACAAAGACACTTAAAGTTCAAGCAGATAGACCTCAAACTTCAAATGATTTACGTAAGTACCATGGTCCGCTACATGCCTAATTGTAAATAATAAGAGTATAGTGTAATACTATCTTAGTGTTACCTATAAATAGGTCCATACCAACTAACTAACAGATCCCATACTGGTTTAGGGAGTAAAGCATAGTCAAACTTATTATACTTTACATGACATTTGATCATTCTACTAAGAGAACAGTCTGCCATTTCAAGTGACACAAGTGGTTTGACATAACAAAGTGTTTGTTATAAAATTCTACTAATGTTCATTTTGTGTAAACAGATTATGGCAGTGCTACTATACTTGCCCCTTGTATCCTAGTATAATGTCTTTGACAAGTAGGTCATGTTGCAGTGCCATTTTGTTTACTGGGTGTCCTTGAAGAACTTACATGAGCCTACAACTGGAAATCATCTTCAATATATTTCATCTTTACATAATAATTCATTATTTTTGCTGCAATTCTTTCATTGTTGAGAATAAGGCCTTCAACTGGTTCTACATTTATTTCCCAAAGAACAGAACTTTACTTATACTAAATAATTCTCTTATCTTTTGTATAACAATTACCTACAATAATAGTTTAATAAAGTACGCAGTTAATCATGTCCTTATTCTTACCAATAGTGGTAAATCCTATCTGTCGTTGCTATGGACTCCTTAGATGTATTTTGATTGGTTGTTGTACTGTATATATAGCTTGGTTTTGTTTTTAAATTTTTAGTATTGGTTGTCCAGACAAATATAAAGTCTGAAATGTCCTTTCACAGTATAATATTATCTTAATCTTACCTATAAATAGGTTGTGATCCTACTGACAGTCCATACCAACTAACTAACAGATCCCATACTGGTTTAGGGAGTAAAGCATAGTCAAACTCCTCAATTAGATTTATCTTTTAAAGTATTTGGTTCAAATAAATTTCCATTGTCTACAGGACTGGGATTACCAATCTCAATACCAGTGTTCCACTGATTCCAGGACTCTAATCCAACATCTATCTTCCATTGTGTATGGGATGAATCATTCAATAGATATGTTGACTAGAAGATGTGATGTAAATGTATCTTACTTATAATTATAGCCGATAATGGAGCTAATTGTTTGAGCTATGTTAAGAATGAAAAGTAGCTCACTTTCCTAATAGGTATTTATACAGAGTACCGGTGGAAACAGCATGTGTGGTGAACTACTATAAGTAAGTGAGGAGCATGGCTTCCCAATTGTTGTGCAGGTAATTAATTTTTTGTGTGTGTAGCAGTATCCTCTTTTGCACAGCTTGCCTAGTGTTTCCACTAGACACATACTTACCTAGCCATGTTGATGTTGTGATCCCCACATGGAAGCATTGTGGGTCTGCAATGTGATCTGTCTCTAACTAGTCTCACCTATGTCTCAATGATAGAAGTAGTTTCAAATTACAAATCAAAAAGGTTGTCAAGACTGTGAAGGAAAATGTTATCAATTAAGTTGAACTTTACCTGTTAGATTGAGCAATTAATACAGAATATAGTAGCAAATGCACATATAAGATTTCTTTCAATAGCAAACCATTGTGAAGAACAAAACCAACACTATACAGAAACACATAATAACACAAAGTTGTATTATATATTTATCAGTTATCTGGACTCACACTTCACATCGCAAAACTGACCCATTCTGTCAGGGAGTGTACATATCAATAGGCCATTCCCATTCCAATATCTGGTTACTGCTATTATGATGTTTGGCAGCAGCTAGAGCACTGGCACCAGAGCTACTTTTCTATGTACAAATGATACTCTCTAATTGCAGGCAAAGTTAGTAGAGAAAATCAGACCTGCCCTACATAGAAAGGGAATCAATTCCCAAGTCTAGTAGCAGCTAGCATGGCTGCAGTAAAGGGTATTGGAGATTCCCTCACTCAGGTCATGATGGGAAGATGGCAGAGCACAGGCTATTTACAATGTCAAAATTCCCTAGGGACAATTAACAGTTGTATTTCGAACTTTAATGAATTAAGTGTTCTTCCCCATACTTAGTCAACTTTATCGTTATCATCATTGTGTTGAGTCAATTATATCTGTCTCTTGCTAATAACTACACATTGCCACTACATACAATACTTATGATTACATGACAATCAAATAAAGACAAACACAGCATCTTTTTTGGGTGAAGTTGACCATGTAGGGGGGTTCATTTGGGTGAAATGAACCAAAGGTATCTTCTAAACAAGACTGTAGGTTCTTGGAGGTGCAGGTGGAATTACTGCAGGACTTGAATTATACCAGATTCAAAAATTGGAATACCGGTAGCTTGATTGCTCTTAAGATTCTCCCCATCATCAAGTCAATTTAGGTAGCTAGGATTGCTGAAAAGGATAACCCATTATTTGAGCAGAGCTCAAGAGAGTATGCTGCTTATAATTACTTAAGTGATTATTCTGTACTTATTGCACAAGTTACTGGTTTTTCTGTTCATTATTTCCCGCTTTATTCCTTCGAATAATCATGCCTAGCTTCATTCCAAGACTGAATATTTGAGAATGAGATTAGTGCATAAACTTCATTTTTGAATTAATTGATAAAATTACAAGAAGGACCTTTAAAAAATTACAGATAGCAGGTACGTACTTGTGTTATTATTGCTGTGAAATGAACAGAGAAATAATTGTAATCAATAAAACTTTGTTTATTTTTTATTACCTAAATGATCTTTTAATATAGATTACAAACAACACATCTTCATAGTTGTTTATACAGAAACATTGTCTACATATATTAATATAACTGAAAGGTATGTCCAGTGTGTCAGTTACCATTCATTGAAGCCACTGTTTTGTATATTATTCTACTGGTATTGTCACTAAACTCAACTGTGGATGCAAAAAATATTTGTCATATAACAAGTGTTTGGTTTCCTGAATAGTACTTTTGAGTAACTTGTCATGTTATTATAATTATTATACATTTTTAACATGTATTGTCATAGATGTATTCTGATTTTATTTTATTAATTTATGTAATTGTTAAATTCTCTGCATCATTTTTCCTAACATCTGGAGTATGTTTACTATAGCCCATCAAGAGCAGTACAGAGTAAACATATACTGTACAATGATGCTTCTTATCATAAAAGAGCTTTGATTCCATGTTGCTAACGTCTGTAGTAGTGGTGATACAAAGCTTTCCATTCCTGTATAACTTCCCACTCTCATTTTGCAGAGATGTCTTAAAAGACTTAGACTAAGTCTATAACAACATCTGAACACATTAAATTATCTTCACAAGTAGCTATAGTTCATTCTCTTGTATTAAATAGGATAGAGAATATACTTGATGCATATACATATAGTATATACTGTCAAATAAAGAAAATAATAACCATATCTATATATATATGTGGTTATTATGGTCATGTGATAGAACTCTTGTAAACACACACAAATAAAGATTGACTAATTTAATAATACTGAATTCATTTGTCTTGACTAAAATAGGAAGAGAAACCTAAGGTGGTACACCATTTATCTATCCATTAGCCAAGTTAGTTTAATAAGCTGTAACAGATATTTATTTTTCTCCTTGTTACTGCGAGTAAAGTTGAAAGAGAAGGATTACAAAATTACTCAGACCAACCACTGATAGAGATCAGCATGGCCACTAAACTTTCAGTAAACAAGATGACAATTTACTTAATAACTTACTCAAATCAGTGTGGCGATTACATAAGCAAACGTTCTACGGCTAAACTAAACAATGTCAAACTCTCCTAGACAAGAGACGTTGTTCCTTTTCGAATCTTTTTAACGGAACATATTATACTAATCAACGGTCCCCACAATACTTTAGCGTGAAACTAATAAATCTGGTGACTTATTAACTAGTCATGAACTAATTAAGTTTGATTAAGGTGTCATGAACTCAATATTAAAGCTGATGATACAGAAACAATTACAGTAGCACTATTCTCATAAACTTTTCTCCCCAACAGTTTGATGCACAATGTGTAGATAATGAAGCCAGCTACTCATATTGGCTGAGGTAACTGGGTACAATGACATCAACTGGGACAAGATATGACCTTGAGGATCCAATGTTAGACTGTCCAGGTTGTTGACTGGGGACATAAGAAGGTCCCATGGTTAATATAGAAATCAATCACAGATGACTTTACTTTAGAGCTGTAAGGAGGACATACTAGGAGAAAATCAATATCTTTTCTACTTTAATTCAAATATAAATTAGTACATATGGTGAATTCTGTGATTATTACATGAATGATGTAAATGATGAATATATTATAACATATAATAAGTTATAACAGATCTAAACAATAACAAGTTATAACAGATATGAATAATAATGAGTTATAACAGTTGGTATGCCTGCAAAATATAAGTGGGAGCAGTTACTTAGATGTACTTGAAGGGCAAATGCGTTTATTTAGACAATCACTACATCTTGGTCTCACTGGTAGACATATTTGCTGTCCAAATCCAACAAGTAACCAATTAATGGAACTCCATTCGCACCTAACAAAAATAAATAGGTAATAATAATAATAATAATAATAATAATAATAATAATAATAATAATAATAATAATAATAATGAAGTGTTGCAGACTCTCGCTGAAATTGCAGATTCTCAACCCCAAGCAGTATATGCAGCTTTTATTCACTCAATATAACACAAGTGGTTTTTTTTCAAAGAGTCCCAGGCTGTGGTTTACATTTTGAGAAGTTAGAAGTCTTCTTAGATGAGAAGTTCTTACCAATCTTGACTGGACTGGTTGTCACACATAATGATCGTGTTCTTTATGGTTTACCAATAAGAGATGGTGGTTTGGGAGTTCTACACCCAACTGAGATGTGTAACCTATATTATAATGTATCCAGGAGCTGCTATGATGTCATTGTCCAGGCATTGAAAGGGTTATAACCCTACATCGTTGAGGATCATATAACTACTGTTAATGAAGGGCAGGCTAATTTGAGAAGAAAGGGGCTGATTTTTGATGATGCATTTAATGAAGTCATTGGAACATTAGGTCTTCAACAATGGAGAGCAATTAATCAAATGAAGTCAGAGAAACTCTCTTCTTGGTTGTCAGTACTTCCAATCGAAAAAAATAATTTTGAACTGTCACCAGTAGAGTGTAGAGATGGCATAGCTATAAGGTATAAGAAGCCTTTATTGTGCATTACTGGTACGTGTGATGTCTGTGGCTCCAATTTTGACCTACCTCATTCTCTCTCCTGCAAGAAAGGTGGTCTAGTCACAAGACGTCATAATGAAATTAGAGATGTGATTGCTAATGTGTCTTCATTAGTTTGGAACCAAATTAGAGTTGAACCAATTGTTAGAGAGGCTGATTCTTCAGACAACTCACCAGCTCTGATCAATGATATAAACATCCGTGGTGTCTGGTTACCTCAGGTTGAGGCATTGATGGACGTTAGAGTGATTGACACTGATGCCCAATCCTACCTTGATCATTCACCGAGGGAAGTCTTAAATTCTGCTGATTCAGAGAAGAGAAGAAAAGAAAGTATGTAACAGCATGCCAGGAGCGAAGAGCACAATTTAGCCCTTTGTGCTTTGCTGTTGATGGTATGTGGGGAGAAGAAGCTAATTGATTTATGAAGTGACTGGCAGAGCAGTTGACCTCCAGATGAGCAAAGTCATATAGTCTAATTATGGATTGGCTGAGAGCAAAGTCATATAGTCTAATTATAGGTTGGCTGAGAGCAAAGTCATATAGTCTAATTATGGGTTGGACGAGAGCAAAGTCATATAGTCTAATTATAGGTTGGCTGAGAGCAAAGTCATATAGTCTAATTATGGGTTGGATGAGAGCAAAGTCATATATTCTAATTATGGGTTGGCTGAGAGCAAAGTCATATAGTCTAATTATGGGTTGGCTGAGAGCTAGGATGACGTTTGCGATATTATGTGCAACTATTTTGTGCACGACGGGTTCAAGATCTAAACGGAGGTATTTATCAGTTGAAGATGGTGCTCCTCTCTTTGGGTTTAACATCGACTGACTTTATTAATTTCACTTATTTGCTTTCTTATTCATGTACTATCATAAATGATATACTTATCTTAAAGGATATATACATATATATTCGGTTATTGTAATAATAATAATAATAATAATGGGGGTCAGACCATGTTGTCAGTGCAATGGTTCAAATGCTATATGCCTCCGCTGCTCCTGTGCCAGGTCAAAGAGTACTTCCTGCCATCCCAGTTGATCAGGAAGATGTCGTAACATCCTGAGGAGTACTCATGTCCCTTCCAACGTCCTCTCCAACCAGGCTCAATCCTAACTCTCACTGCCATGTGCCCTCTGGCGAGTCCTGATACGGTCTCTTCCTTGTCAAATCAGAAACCAAGGGATGGTCTCCACTCACTATCCTCGATTAGCCTCCCTTCTCTCCTTTCGATCTCCTGAGTCCGTGTCTTTACCCTTCATCATGTACCTAAAGGCACTCGTGACATGTGGTCAGGTCTGGTCACCACTGAATTAAATTCCATTTTGTCTTCTCCCTCGGATATGATTTCCTGGTGCAAATTTATGATGCTGGCTAAATGCATTTTGGGCGGAGGTCGTTGCTGAAGAGTCCAGGGCCAGCCATAAACTAAGGAAGATCAATCTTTCTACAAACTCTCTGAGATACAACAATGTGCGTCAAGCCCGTCAACCAGTCCAGGATGGCCACTTAAATACAATACTAGTCTTCCCTTCCTTGTGGGTTCAGTTTAACACATTGCTTTATATTTACTACAGTATTCATTGTTTAATGGTTTAATCCTATCAACACAAGGATTGAGTAATTTGTTTTTTCCATGTAATAGTTGAATTCCAATATCAAATTATAAGTTGCCATGCTTCCATAGACAGTATATATGCATATACAACCATTGGTTTATGCTGGTATAAAAAAATAAACTTGAGAATATAAGTTAGACCAGAAACGTTTGAAGAAATAAGTTGAATTAATAGTTCTGTTTAACAAAAATACAACATTCTTTTATGTTTTGTTGAAGAATGGAATTCACAAGAAATGACGTAAGTTTTTGAATGAATTACTTCGATTTGACATCCAAGGGCTCTGAATATTTTGAATATTTTCAAGTCTAATGGACAATATTATCCCTTTCACTGACAATAGCGTTGAAATAATACATTTAAGCAATATTATTTATATTTTGGAATAAATTAATTAAATAAATAGATATTTTGATAAATTCAAATGTAAACAATTGCATCTGTTTGAAAAGATATTATCCTTTGTTCCCCCTATCAAATACTCAACTGCATTGCTAGTTAATTTGCGCATGCTAACACATCTGGTACCACTGGCTAGGCTGCAGCTCAGTATTACAAGCCAGATGTCACATAAGTGCTAGCCATACATGAAGTTATGATATAATTTTTAAGAAGCATCCTGTGTGTGTGTGTGTGAGAGAGAGAGAGAGAATGCCATCAATTTGTACCATGATTTATCTTGTTTTCAAATAAATATATGCGCACTCAATTTAAATCTGTCACAATATATTACCTTTAAGTTTCACACAACATGTTAACATGGGATTTCCCAAACTGTATAACCTATAAGCTTTGTCTTTGAAATTAGTGGAGAATAAAGCTAAAAGGTAAGCTACTATATACTAGATTAATGTCTATTGTGGTCATTTAGAGAGAGAGAGAATTTATGGCTATCCCAGCAAAAGGTATGTTCAGCTACTAAGTATTGTAGAGGAAGAAGCTACTCAAGAGTCCTCGGAGGATGAGTCATATTTTATGTTTACAGCAAGAGATAGCTCACCAAAACCCGCTAAACATACAAGTGAAATTGAACAATGTCTTAGTACATGTACCAATGAAGTTGGACACAGGTGCCTCCCTCCTTAACAAATCCACTTACAAGAAAATTGTTGCTGAATGTCTTAGTCTTATTAAAGAGTCACAAGGTCAATCTGAAGGCTTACATTGGTGAGTGTATTGCCAAACTAGGTACTATTGATTTACATGTAGAGTATGATGTACAAGAAGAGTATCTGTCACTCCTTTTGGTAGTTGGAGACAGCCCAAATCTCATGGTCAGGGACTGGTTGGGTAAACTCAAAATGAACCTAGCCAATATTTGTAGTTTAGCACCTAAAACAGCATCAAATGAAGTCCTAGATAGACAGTTCTCTGTAAGGCTGTTTACATTAGGAGTTTTTAATAAGCCTCTAACCTGTTGGTTGTCAAGCTAGCTTAAGTGTAAATTTGTTGTAACTAGCTAGAAATTGTTTTGTAACCTGTTAATTCAAACCTACTTCAGAGTAGGTTTGGAACAGGTTTGTAAGGTGATAAATGGCAGTGTAAACAGAACATGGGTTTGAAACAAGTTACACTGTTACAGTAATAACTTTAATTATAACAAACAGACCTCTTTAAATTGCATGGTACATATAAAATGGCTACTACATGGAGTGATAGTGAAATAAGTGCATTGCTGGTTGCTTGGAGTGATTCTAAAATACAAGAGGAACCTACTCTGAATGGAGCATTCCCAACCAACTTATAACCTACAATAATTAATTTTTTCTTCCAAACAAGGTTTAAGTTAGGACGTTTGAAATGTGAATACACTTTAACAACTTATAAGCTGGTTTGAACAAAGCAAGTTATAAACTAGCTTGAAAATGCAATTTATGTAGTGTAAACAAGTTTTGGATTCTTCAAAAGTTTAGGTTGCCTGAAAGGGGTCAAAGTTCAGCTTAGGGTTAATGACAAAGCTATTCCCAGATTTTTAATGCCTAGACCTGTTCCTTTCTTATTAAGAAACAAAGTAGAGACTGAGCTAGAAAGATTAGTAGCCTCAGGCGTAATATCACCTATAGAGTTCTCTGAATAGGCAGCCTCCATTGTACCCAGTACTAAAACAAGATGGCTCATTTAGAATTTGTGGGGACTTTAAAGTCACCATTAACCATGTGTCACAAATTGATTCATACCCACTTTCCAGAGTAGAGGAATTATTTGCCAGGCTATGGAGTTCACACATACCAGTACCTAAACCATGTCAAAGTTCACATATAGCCATACCTAAACCATGTTGAAGTGACATGTTGCAAGAACTACACAAAGCTCATCCAGGATAAAATAAAATGAAGGCATTAGCTCAATCATACATATAGTGGCCAAAGATAGATAGTGAGATTGAGGTCATGGTGAAGACCATACTGTTTGTCAAGGATCAAAACCTTTCCCCGGTAGCACCTTTGCATCCCTGGGAGTGGCCTACTCATTCCTTGTGTCAACTGAACTTAGATTTTGTAGGACCATTTATTGGACATGTGTTTATGGTGGTAGTTGATCTACACTCAAAATGGATAGAAGTCTACATTATGCAGTCATTAACATTAGCCAAAACCATTGAGAAACTTCAGATCATATTTTTCAACTCATGGACTACCTCACAAAGTTGTAATGGACATTGGGGCTTCATTCATCAGTCGAAGAGTTTAAAGAATTTATGGAAGCAAATGGCATCAAACATGTGACTACAGAACCATATCATCCTTCTTCAAATGGGTTGGTAGAGAGGTTGGTACAAACTTTTAAACAAGCATTAAAGTGTATTGAAGGAAATATTGGAGCATGACACTTTTGACTGTTTACATAAGACAACAATTGCCTATTACATAACATTTATTTAGAGGTGTTAATTATTGTTTTTTAGACTAAATTTCTGTTACTAGGTAGTTCTAGACAGTGTTGCCAGATTGGCACAATTAGTGCTTTAGCACATGAGCAAGATTTTTAGCATCACTTTAGCACTAGAAATTTAGCACATTTTAAAAATGTTTAGAACTTTCTTAGGACAGAGTGTGGGGGATAGTGAGTGGTACTGAAGAGGCTCCTGCTAGTGATGGTAATCCAAAGGAGCTGGAATGCTATATCGGGAGCAGAGACAGTGTTGGCCACTGTTGTCCTTTCAGTTAATCCATCTTTGTTGTACTTAATTGGGGATCCAGTTGACTCAGTTGCTGTTTGGAAAGAACTGGAAGATGTGTGCTCATTTGGTTACCACCTTTTCCGTTTGACAGCTGCTATCCATTTATCACACATTCCTTTATCTGCAAGAAACCAGTAGAAACCAATCCACTGCCTTTAGAGTACTTATCCAATTGGACAACAGCTTTTCACCATTTTCCTTTCTAACCACTCAAAATGGAGGATGGCCCATCACACAATCGGTGACGTCACATTGTAGCCATAATTATAAATAACACTGAGTTAGTGGTCATTTTCAATGTGAACTGAGTAATGACAGTTTATAGTTCAGTGTGATTTGTATTGTCTGCATATAGCATAACAATTAGTCTAGGTCTCATATAAAACAAATATGTAAGACAACATGTATTATTAATGTAAAACATACTAACATCACCAAAACATGTTCTTGTATTAAAGGGTGTAACAAATGTGAAGATCATTTTTACTTTTGCAAAAAGATGGATCAATCTCTCCTTAGTCTGGACACATTAAACAATTTGTTTGCATGGCTTTGTTGCTCCAAAGCAATTAAGTCAAATAGTTGTTTATGATGTATTATTGATCATATTCAACAAATGTAACAGTTCCAAGTCAGACTCTTGAGAGCCATTTTATGCTTATTTACCTTCAAATACCTTTTAAAAATGTTTACCAACCCCATAACCACTAAGAAAATTGCTTGTTTCCCATTATGCCTTCGAAGCAAATTTTGTAAATAATGCTATTATAATTATACTGACAGTTATTTGTTATTCTTCAGTGAAATATTCATGCAAAGAGATGGCATAATAAATTCAAATCTCTTATGTTTAACAATGAATGTGGGAACATATTTTCAAATGATTTTATTCTTATTCTCATTACTGGTGTTATGGAGACAAAGTTGGCAAAGGTCAAGTTTAACAAAAAAGTAAGTATAGTTAATGAATACAACCAGATTTGTCAACATTTCTCTACTCACACAATGCTTGTTTTTATTTACATAAAGATCTCGATATTTATTTAACAGTTAAAACTGTATAGTAATTTGATGAGTTTTGGAAAGCTCATCCAGAGATTTCTGTATTATATCCAGACTTTAAGACTCTACTAATCTATGAACATTGTGAGATAGTCAGCAGTCAGATAGTATGTTTGTCAGCTCCCCATCATCACTACTAAGATTATAAGTGGAGAAAGCTTTATTGATTCCAGTCATTGGACAGGTGAAATAAATAAATATCAATAGATTATAGGTACGTGATAGTACATCTTAGTATAGTGCTAAGAGCACTAGTTTAGGTATCACTATACTCTTTTCTAATTAAAGTGTAAGAAAATCGCCAAACTAGTGGTATAAGAACGGCAATTCTTTTACATTTTTAATTTATAGGAATATGCATAGACATCATACTCTGAAGTACTGTGGGATTCCTGTTTTTTTAGCTCCTCTTCTTATCTGTTATGATGACACTAGTGGGAATAAATCAAAGAAATGAAATGAGTTCGATATTTGGTGTTTGACTCGTTTGTCTTCCTAAACACGAAGCACAGCAATTTCAAAACATGCATCTTGCTCCAATCGTCTCTTGACTATTGAAAAGCCAGATTTACATTGCAGTAATTAATGTTCAGCAACGTTGGCATAACATACTGTGAGCTAATTCAGATTTGTCGTTCATGTAATGTTCGCATCCAATGTAATGCAATGTTTGAGTTGAACTTTTTTCAACTCTAAACAAATGCTTTAACATTTCGACCAATCAAATTTAGTTGAGCACATGACAGTTGTTAAAATGATGGAATTTGACGAAGTACTTATCTCTAAGGTAAAAGATTACCCTTGTCCATACAATACAAAAAGCAGTGATCTTAAAGTAACATGGAAGAAGGAGAATGCATGGAAAGAGATATCTAAGAAGCTGAACAGTCCAGGTAAGTAAAGTATTACATAATCTAGCAGTGGCAGCTCTACACTGCATAATAAGCAGGCAAGCTAGGCAATTGCCTAGGGGTCAAAGGACTCTAAGAGAGCCCCAGTCAAGCCTCAGCCTGATTTGATCATTCAAGACTTATTATGAAGACTTATCATGTCTTGTATGCTACGAAGAAATCTTGAAGCTTTGATCAGTTATTTAAGTGGGTTAATGTATCTACCATTGCTCACAAGTTAGCTGGAGGTAACTTTCATATCATGCAACAGTGGGTTTTGTATGCACTCAGTTCAGAAAGCTTTTACGTACTTTAATAGTAAGTTTGGTGATGGTTCCCAGCCACCATTAAATGCCTTCAAAGCCTCTAGATACTTTTTACCTTCAAAAATAAAGAGGAAGAATCCGTTAGCTATAGATATTGATTCATTAAGTGTGATACCATTCTTAAATAATCCAGCTACAATTGCTAGTCTAAAAACAGAATTGGCAATTTAGCTGGCTAAATCTGACACAGTTGATCCAAATGTGACCATTTCAGAATGGTGGAAAGACAATGAGGAAGATTTGCCAAACTTGTCCTCTGCAGCAAAGAAGTTAGTCCTGGTGCAGCCATTATCGGGTGCAGCAGAGAGTTTTCCTACTTTTAAATTCCTCTTTTGGAAATAACCAAGATAGGGCTCTCGAGGACTATGCTGAAACATCTATCATGCGACAATACAATGATTGCTAATTGACACTAAAAACACCCTAATGATTTTATCATTACCACTTTCTTCTTATGAAATAAAGAATAATAGGGAGATTCAGAAAGCATTGGAGCATAGCATAATAGGCTGAAAAAAAGCATAATGTGCAAAAGCCTAAACAGTACTGTTCCCACAATCATGCTGATCATTCTGCTACTTGAATACATTCTGTATGGGTATGTTAATACATGTGATAGTCATGTGACAAAAAGGGGTGTGTCATACAAGACTTGAGAGATTGTTGTCTTCAATGGTCCTAAGAAGAACTGAAGATGACATTGAGGTGGGAAGAGTTGTAACTTGTTAGTGATATTTGCAGGGCACTGCAATGTTTGACACTCACTCACACTGGAATCTGTGGCAGCCTCAGTGAAAAACTTTCCTCAAGAATGAGAAGAAAATTTTTGAACATTGTTGCTGCTGTTAGAATTGCTGGATGGCCCCATCTACCATGCTTTGTTCACACTATCAATCTCATTGTGATCAACTCCATTTATGAAGTTCCAGATGAAGCATGTACGATAAAAAATACAAAAATTACTACGAGTGTTGCATGTTGTGAAATATCTTCTGGTATGTTGCATATAGAGTTTAGTCAGGATATTTTTGGTTATTTTTAGAATATCGTTGGGCAAATACTTGTACACCGATACAGAATAAACTGGAAGATTTTTACAGTTTAATAAAGTCATAATATTATTTGTTTATTGATAATATTATCTTGTTTATAATAGATTTCTACGTGCATTCCTTATGATGAGCTTAGAGTGTGGAATGATCCTATAAAGAACAAATCCTGTATGGGTATGTTATGCATGTGATAGTCATGTGACTTTTTTCCCTTTGATTGAAGAGAAATGCTGAGTCATCAAACAACAGTTTGTAATAAGGATGGGCGATATTTCGATACTTGTATCGATAATTGAAATATTTATAGTATCAATACAGTATCGGTATCGATGATGTCAGGCCAATTAAACAATATGATACACTAATAACCACACCCACTAAGTTACACCCATAAATTATAGACGTCACGTTGCACGTGTGCAGCATACTTTATCTTATCTGCATATGTACTAGTGCAGTAGCGCTTGGCAGCAGCATCAATAATGGCCACAGCTGCAATGGCAACACCAGGTAAAAAGAAAAGAAGTTTAGCTTGGTGTTACTTCACTAACTTTAGTGAATATGGTGATGAAAAAGCTATCTGTGATACCTGCTGGTGATACAGTTGTAACATCCGGAAATACCACAAATATGGTTAAAGTAAGTTCCACATATATATATATATATATATATATAACTTATACTATCACTGCATATATAATATATATATATATATATATTATATATAATTTTATTATTATGCATATAGCATATACAGAGGAATCACCCTGCTCTATATGAAGAGCTGGAAGAACGGCAATCTGTAGTAAATAAGTCAAAACCATCAACTTCAAGCAAAGTAAAGCAGACAACATTAAAGGTTGCCTTTGAGTCAGTTTCAGGCTATGGAAGTGAGTTAAATTTAAATTAAGTTGCATTGTTTGAAATTGATATTTATTAACAGAAGACTCGATTTGCAGCAAGAGTATTGACAAGGGCTTTGGTGAATATGATTGCTATTGATCTTCAACCAGCATCAATTATTGTAAATCGGGGGTTTCAAAATTTTCTTAAAGTTATTGATCCCAAATATATTCCTCATAGTCGTCGGATCATAATGAGGGATCATCTACAATTATATAAAGATAACTTGCCATTTCATTACAAATACTTGGGAGCTTAAATCACTTGTATTGGAAACAATACACGTTGATGCTTCTCATACAGCAGAGAACATTGTATCTGCTCTCTTAAAAGTTGTTAATGAGTGGAATATCACAGAAAAAGTTTCATGTGCTATTACAGATAATGCAAATAACATTGTTGCTGCTGTTAGAATTACTGGATGGCCCCATCTACAATGCTTTGTTCACACTATCAATCTCATTGTGATCAACTCCATCTCTGAAGTTCCAGATGAAGCATGTACAATAAAAAATACAAAAATTGCTACGAGTGTTGCATGTTGTGAACTATCTTCTGGTAAAATTGCCATGTAAAATTATCAAAAATGGAGCAGCATCAATTGTTTCCTGAGTCTTGTGCCAAGTACTGCTACAACTGGCACCACCAGTCATGATGAAGATCGATCGAGTATCTAGTCTGAAGACGATGAATGAGGACTCAAACATGACTTGGTACTCCTAG
Source organism: Xestospongia muta (assembly GCA_963693285.1). Taxonomy (NCBI): domain Eukaryota; kingdom Metazoa; phylum Porifera; class Demospongiae; order Haplosclerida; family Petrosiidae; genus Xestospongia; species Xestospongia muta. Next base: position 16,281,599 of record OY848917.1, on the reverse strand, counting down.
TGTCGACTCTGGATTGCGAAAGATGCTTCAGCACCATTAACAGAGAGAAAACAGACTTACGTAATAGAATGACCACAAAGACCCTAGACATGTTGTTAAGAATTAAAATTAAAAGCCCAGAGGAAGAAAATTTCGATTTTAAAGAAGGTGTAATGAGATGCTATTTGGTGTGCAGAAAAAGTTTCGTGTGCTATTACAGATAATGCAAATAACATTGTTGCCGCTGTTAGAATTACTGGATGGCCCCATCTACCATGCTTTGCTCACACTATCAACCTCATTGTGATCAACTCCATCTCTGAAGTTCCAGATGAAGCATGTACGATAAAAAATCCAAAAACTGCTATGATTCTGCTACTTGAAACCATTCCGAATAATGAAACATTTGTTGTTACTCAAGTCAAGCTCTAGAACACAATACTCTCTCAAATGATACAGAAATAAGCACATTGGCTGGAATGAAAGGTTACAAGAAAATCATTGCCTTGGAACAACCACAACAGAAATGTGTGTCTTTCATGAGCATTTGATCAAGACTACAGAATTAGAGTCAGAGTCTATAAATGAAGCTCAGAGAAAAATTTATAGATTACTCAGCAGATATGAATATTCCCAAAACACTTTGACAAACATATTTTTCACATTATCATATCATAATTCATTTTATGTTTATTCCACTTGCAAATTTCTAATCATATAGTGTAAGTCTACAATTCATATCCTTTATAATTACAGTACAAGGTTAGCTGAATACATCTTGTGCATTCAAGTTACAATCAATTATCACAAATGTATACCTCGTTTAAATTCCAGCATGCCTAGTATCAATTTACTCTTACTTTAGGCATTCATTAACCTTTATGTGGATGGGCGCACAGCGAGGGTACTGTAGTCTGTCAGTGTGTGTGTATGTGTGTGTGTGTGTGTGTTACCAGGGTTGTTTTTTGAACTGCTATAACTTGGCAACCGAAGCATTAGCAGCTACCAACGTTTGCAATGAATAGAAAAACATGTAGACTTTACAACAGTAGTATCAAGAACATCATCAAGAAAAACAAAAGTTAAAAACTCACAAAAAACTTTTAGGCTGCAGAGGTCAAGTGCCGTAACAAGGGAAATGTCAGCAGATTTGTACGTTTCAGCTTCTAAAATTATTCCACTATGCAGGGCACTGCAATGTTTGACACATTTTTATTTTTGCGTAACAATAAAACAGTTTTTAAAATCTAATACAAAGAGATATCTCAATGTTCTCAGGAATCGTCAGATAAAAATATTGATAACACTATCTATGCCACTCCAGAGGATGTCCATTACCAGCAGAAGAGATATTGTGTCATCTCTTATCAGAAGACTGATGAGTGTGCACCTTTAGTTGTTACTCGCTCTTTAGCAATTGATAAAACGGGAGAGTGGTAGCTGGATGCCAATGGGCGTTTGGTGAATACATCTGTAGTTCCTTCAAAGAAGGATCTGGACTATCGGATTTTTTTTGATCAGTGTGTAGCTGAGTGTACAACAGTATGTACTGCTGGTATAGATGCTGTTACAGAAATGAGCCAATATCTCAAAACCAAAAACTAATAACATTATTTGCTTATTGATAATATTATCTTGTTTATAATAGATTTCTACGTGCATCTCCATACGATGATAATAAGGTATGGAATGATGCTATATAGTATGCAATAGGAAAAATTGAATCCCGGCTAATTGTACAGAAGGAGAGGCTAATTGTACAGAAGGTCAATCGAAAAGCTGTATACTTTGTTTTGACACCTAATAGAAGATGGAAATGCTATATAAGCATTGTCTTAGCCAAAGCGAGGACAGGCTGCCCTCCTTTGTTGTCTCTCACTTTCTTTAAATTTACTCCTCCCTCCTTTATTTTTCTCCTCCCTCCTTAAAATTGCCATGTGAAATTATCAAAAATGGAGCAGCATCAATTGTTTCCTAAGTCCTGTGCCAAGTACTGCTACAACTGGCACCACCAGTCATGATGAAGATCGATTGAGTATCTAGTCTGAAGACGATGAATGAGGACTCAAACATGACTTGGTACTCCTAGTGTCAACTCTGGATTGCGAAAGATGCTTCAGCACCATTAACAGAGAGAAAACAGACTTACGTAATAGAATGACCACAAAGACCCTAGACATGTTGTTAAGAATTAGAATTAAAGGCCCAGAGGAAGAAAGTTTCGATTTTAAAAAAGCTGCAATGAAATGCTATTTGGTGTGCAGAAAAAGTTTCATGTGCTATTATAGATAATGCAAATAACATTGTTGCTGCTGTTAGAATTACTGGATGGCCCCATCTACCATGCTTTGCTCACACTATCAATCTCATTGTGACAAACTCCATCTCTGAAGTTCCAGATGAAGCATGTACAATAAAAAATACAAAAATTGCTACAAGTGTTGCCTGTTGTGAACTATCTTCTGGTAAAATTGCCATGTAAAATCATCAAAAATGGAGCAGCATCAATTGTTTCCTGAGTCTTGTGCCAAGTACTGCTACAACTGGCACCACCAGTCATGATGAAGATCGATCGAGTATCTAGTCTGAAGACGATGAATGAGGACTCAAACATGACTTGGTACTCCTAGTGTCAACTCTGGATTGCAAAAGATGCTTCAGCACCATTAACAGAGAGAAAACAGACTTATGTAATAGAATGACCACAAAGACGCTAGACATGTTGTTAAGAATTAGAATTAAAGGCCCAAAGGAAGAAAGTTTCGATTTTAAAAAAGCTGCAATGAAATGCTATTTGGTATGCAGAAAAAGTTTCATGTGCTATTACAGATAATGCAAATAACATTGTTGCCGCTGTTAGAATTACTGGATGGCCCCATCTACCATGCTTTGCTCACACTATCAACCTCATTGTGATCAACTCCATCTCTGAAGTTCCAGATGAAGCATGTTCAATAAAAAATACAAAAATTGCTACAAGTGTTGCATGTTGTGAACTATCTTCTGGTAAAATTGCCATGTAAAATCATCAAAAATGGAGCAGCATCAATTGTTTCCTGAGTCCTGTGCCAAGTAATGCTACAACTGGCACCACCAGTCATGATGAAGATCGATCGAGTATCTAGTCTGAAGACGATGAATGAGGACTCAAACATGACTTGGTACTCCTAGTGTCAACTCTGGATTGCGAAAGATGCTTCAGCACCATTAACAGAGAGAAAACAGACTTACGTAATAGAATGACCACAAAGACCCTAGACATGTTGTTAAGAATTAAAATTAAAAGCCCAGAGGAAGAAAATTTCGATTTTAAAGAAGGTGTAGTGAGATGGTCTTGTGCCAAAAAAGCAGACTATATAACAGTTAATATTTTCATTTTTGTGTAACAATAAAAACAGTTTTTAAAATCTAATACAAAGAGATATCTCAATGTTCTCAGGAATCGTCAGATAAAGATATTGATAACACTATCTATGCCACTCCAGAGGATGCTAGTTATATAGAAAGAAATTCAGTGTGTGGAATGGAGAAGGCAACGAGTGTTACTGTGTAACTTAGTATCTAGTTGTAGATTGACACACTTTAAACATATATTTGACTTTGTCTTTGCTCACAACGGAACATAACTGATTCATACATAAAAAGAAGTAAGGCAAGAATAGGACAGTGCAGAAAACGATCAAAGGGCAAGGTATGTTAGATTATGTATTGTTTTCTTTAATTCATTTTAATGTGATTTTATAGTTATGTGCAGTAGTTGATGAGCAAATAAAGTTACCTAGTGGCTGGATGGAAGTGTCAAATGCCCATTACCAGCAGAAGAGATATTGTGTCATCTCTTATCAGAAGACTGATGAGTGTGCACCTTTAGTTGTTACTCACTCCTTAGCAATTGATAAAACAGGAGAGTGGCAGCTGCATACAGCAGAGAACATTGCATCTGTTCTGCTATGACTTGCATAAAGAATAAATTAGAAGATTTTAACAGTTTAATAAAGTCATAATATTATTTGTTTATTGATAACATTATCTTGCTTATAATAGATTTCTACTTTTTACTTTTAATTTTTATTGTTGTTACAAGTTGCTGCTAATTCTAGCTAGTGCATGTGGGGACACTGATAGTCTGACACTTGTTTGTATGATGTACACATACCTATGTCAATGATGTCATGCCATGTGCAAGTTAAGTGTAATTTACATATACATTTGACAGGTGGATTGGCAAGTGGATCGTGGAAGGCTTTAAAATGGCTACAAATTCAGCAGCCATTTTGATGATCGGAATGTTAGTTTAAAAGTTGGTGAATGGTTTAGGCTGGTTGGACTGTAGGTGTTTATTGTGTTTTATGTCTTACACCACCCTTGTGATGAATGAATTATTAAAATGTTTTTCTTATCAAAAAAATTAATGCAAGAAAAAAATTTAGTCTCTATTGTGACTATGTCAAATTTCTGATAAATGATAGTGAAAGGAAGACTAGGAGCAAGTATGGTGCAGGAAAAAGAAGTAAGGCAAGAATGGGACAGTGCAGAAAATGATCAAAGGGCAAGGTATGTTAGATTATGTATTGTTTTCTTTAATTCATTTTAATGTGATTTTATAGTTAAGTGCAGTAGTTGATGAGCAAATAGAGTTACCTAGTGGCTGGATGGAAGTGTCAGATGCCCATTACCAGCAGAACCAATATTGTGTCATCTCTTATCAAAAGACTGATGAGTGTGCACCTTTAGTTGTTACTGACTCTTTAGCAATTGATAAAACAGGAGAGTGGCAGCTGCATGCCAATGGGCATTTGGTGAATACATCTGTAGTTCCTTCAAAGAAGCATCTGGACTATGGGGATTTTTTTGATCAGTGTGTAGCTGAGTGTACAACAGTATGTACTGCTGGTATAGAAGCTGTTACAGAAATGAGCCAATATCTCAAAACCAAAAACTTAGAAAGAAAGGATGATCACATAAAGTGTTGGAAAGACCAGGAAGCAGTTTATCCAAATTTGCAAAGGAGTGCTAAAAACTTTTAGCAAAGCTGGTGATTTGGTATCTCCTAAAAGGAATAGACTTAAGCCTAAACATCCAAACATGCTACTATTTCTTAATAATCGTGTTATTCTTGATGAAGCATCTAGGATAAAAAATCCAAAACTGCTATGAGTGTTGCATTTTTACTCCACTTGCAAATCTCTAATCATATAGTAAATCATATAGAAATTATCAAAAATGGAGCAACATTGATCGTTTCCTGAGTCCTGTGCCAAGTACTGCTACAACTGGCACCACCAGTCATGATGAAGATTGATCGAGTATCTAGTCTGAATAGATATCTATGTGCATTCCTTAAGATGACCTTAGAGTGTGGAATGATCCTACACAGTACAAATCCTGTATGGATATGTTAATGCATGTGATAGTCATGTGACTAAAAGGGGTGTCTCGTACAGGACTTGAGAGATTGAGGACCATTGTGTCATACTTAATTTTAAAGCAAAGTGGAAATATTGTCCTAAGTAGATCAATGGATCATGTAAAGCTACAAACTGGTGGAAGCACATAGTAAGTATTAAGTAGATATCTGATCAAACTTGTAACAATGATAAATAATTGTTTTTTGTAGAGGAGAGCTCATGCTGAAATCTTGAAAAAAGATGATTCTACTGAGACTCAGCAAACCCTTACACATTTAGTGCAGCCTCAAAAAAAATATGATTTAAAGCATCCAAAACAAAAACTAGTCACTGATCCATTGATCAACTTTGTTGTGGAGGACATAATTCCTCTTTCTGTGGTTGTTAGTACTTGGTTCAACAAATTCTAGATTCACATTATCATTTGTTTACTAGAAAGCATTTGTCCACAATGTTACTGAAGGCTAAATATGAATTTTTGAAAGCCTCACTCAAAAATCAATTAAAACAAGTGAATTGTGTAAATTTAACTGTGGATTTGTGGACAAATAGACAGATTCACTCATTTTTAGGAATTACTGGACATTTTTTTCCAGTTCTTGGAAGCTGGAAAGTGTTATGTTAGGATGTAATTGCATTGTATGTAGGCACACAAGTGAGAATATTATGATGTGGTTTGAAGAGGTTATTTCAGAATTCAACATAGCAGAGAAAGTGAAGCATGTTATTACCGACAGTGGAGCTAACGTGAAAAAGGCTTTTGTAACATTACCTGAGTACAAGGAGAATGATCTCATTGACTCGGATGAACTGAATAACGGCGATGAAGAGTAAGAACTGGAGGATTTTGAACTTGTTCCCATAACACCTGAAGAATTATCTTTCGAGCATCATGCCTGCTTTGCTCATGCTTTACAACTTGTGATCAAGGATGGTCTTTAAAAGGCAGGCCCAATCAACACTGTTCTTAAATGATGCTCAAAGTTTGTGGCTTCTACACAAAAGTCCACTATGATTCTGCTACTTGAAACCATTCCGAATAATGAAACATTTGTTGTTACTCAAGTCAAGCTCTAGAACACAATACTCTCTCAAATGATACAGAAATAAGCACATTGGCTGAAATGAAAGGTTACAAGAAAATCATTGCCTTGGAACAACCACAACAGAAATGTGTGTCTTTCATGAGCATTTGATCAAGACTACAGAATTAGAGTCAAGAGTCTATAAATGAAGCTCAGAGAAAAATTTATAGATTACTCAGCAGATATCAATATTCCCAAAACACTTTGACAAACATATTTTTCACATTATCGTATCATAAATTTATAACTAGTCAATGGTACTTTTAATTTAATGGATTTTCGTTGTTTGATAACTTAGATTGTTATTGTAGTTTACATTCACAACAGGAAGAGGTATTTTATTAAGAAAGGTTGAGCCTTTGTTTTATTATAAAAAAATTCTACATTATGCATTGACTCAAATGATCATTGATTTTCTTATTTCATTATTTAAAAAAGTGCAATTTGAAGCCCACTTTTCAATCTCTAGATCTAACACTGACCATCACAATTCCATTCCTGGATCATTTGATCACAAATTTGTGTACTTGATTTGATAAAAACAGTAGAGAAGTATCTACAACTTTAGCACTTCTTCTATATAAAAATAATATCTAGTTTTTCTGGCGAATCTATTAAAGATGCTGTTGCTTTTTATAAGGATGACTTGCCAAAAAAAAAATTCAAAAAGATTGAAGATGTAATCAAACAATGTTCTCAGGTAACCTATCCTAATATTTTCACCCTCTTGAAATTATTTGCCTCATTACCCATGAATTTATTTCATGCTCATGTGAACGCTCTGCATCAACTCTTAGATGTTTGCATACATAGCTAAGACGCTCAAAGATTGACCAAAGATGCACATCACAAATTTTAATATAGATGATATAGGCAAGCAATTCATTAAAAAAATCCAGATTACAGTGTTCTAGTTTATTGTTTGATTAAATAACTTAAATAACCACACCCTTAATGAATTTATTACCTTAAAAAGTTTGCACTTGTGCTTTGGGCACACAAATAAAAAATATGTAACTAACCCTCCTTATTAAAGTCTGGCTGATGTTGCATCTTTTGCATTGCAATCTTTTTACATTGTATTACCTTAAGACTGCTCACAATTCACGTGCACGACATGTGACATAACCACACTCCATCTTATAAAAATATGGACAGTGTTACTCATTCTTTTGCTACAAAAAGTTTATTGCAAACCAACCATTACATTATGACAATCAAAAGACAGTTAGCAATGTGTGGATATGTAAGGATCAGTGTAATACAGTAAACAATTAAACTATAATATTGACAAATGCAATAGTGATCTCATCTCAGTCTATATGTTAAGAAAAGACTTTTAGCATTGACAACGTACATATATAAAGCCTTTAATCTTGTGCTCTTTAAAAATTTCTGATTCCCATTGCTATTTGCTTTCTTGTATCACCAATATTATTGAGTTAGATTTTGTCTGTGACCCAACTAATGACATAATCTAACATGCTGTGATTATGGGATTTAGTAAAACAATTATAACATTTTCAAGCATGATTGAGCCATATACTGCACATGTATAATATGCAAACCAAGATGAAATTTTATTCATTGTAGTGTTTGAATTAAGTGCCTCATTTGAATGGACTCAATAATTAGTTTATCCAGTAAATAATATTATACAAATTTTACCTTATAAAAGTAATCTGTAACTTACATTGGTAGCCAATCTTCTAGAGCTTTTCTTGTCTCTTCAGGATCCCTGGTAGGTTTTTTAGTCCATTTGAGTCTATTAGCTATCCTATGTACGTGTGTATCGACTCCAATACCAGTCACATTATTCCATGCAATGTCCATACACAAGTGAGCCATCTTAGGACCAACACCAGGTAAACTAACCTATAAAATAAAATGACAAATGTTCATAAAAATAATGTACATCAACAGCTAGAGAACATAGTTTAATTTCATTCATTGCTCTCTAAGTCGCATAAAACAATATATTTAAATGATGAAAACAAACATAGCCTGTTACATATATACATAAAAAGGGGTCAAAACAATCAATGAACCAACTGGTACACTAAAAAGAGAATACATCAGAGAATGATTAATATATGAGTGCATAATAAATGCATTTAATTACAATTAAGATAATCATACCAGTTCATCTAATGAATTAGGAATATCTCCTTTATACTGGTCTGCAAGAATTTGAGTAGTTTTCTTAATATATTGTGCTTTTCTCTACATATAGGAAGAATTCAAATAAACCTGTCAGTACTACAATCTCTCTTGTTCTCTTACTCTATAAAATCCAACTGGATTGATTAGTTCTTCAATTTTTGTTTGTGAAGTATGTATAATGGAGTCAATATTTAGTCCATGTGTCTGAAGACGTGACATAGCAGCTGCAGTCACTTCATCCTTTGTCTGACTGGACAGCATAAGAGATATTAAGACCTGATAACGTTTGACCTATAAAGTATATGTAATAATGTATATTAGTATAAAGTAGACTACTAGTAATATTAATATTTGAAGTTAATTTGCTAAAAAATGATGACTTGAAAGTACTAATCAGTTTACAAATGCTTTTTCAATTACCTCTTAACACAAGCAACAAAATTTCAAACAAAACCACTAATGTTAACACTTCATTAATAAAATGCATTTATTCCAAAGTTAATTAAAAATGATTTCCTAAATACAGGAAATTGGTGGCACTTAGATTGCTTGGTGTAAAGATTTCATTTTTCATTACAAAAATGAACAAACGAAGGTTTCTGATTGCTTGCACTGGTGTATTTAGACCTGGGCAGGCACGGGCATTGCCCGGGTAAAACAATCTGCTCATAAAAAATGCAATTTAGCTTAACCAACCACACCCACTTGTAATGGCAATAATTATAATATTAAACACTAATAACTATTAATAATATCAATTAATTTTATGAATAATTAATAACCCCTGGTATGTTGTGAGCCCTAGGTATGTCTATAATTGCTTGTTTGTGATATTGAAGTATAACTGTTACCACAATGCTACAAAAAGTATCTTTGACTCTTGAGTTTACCATGTCTTTATTCACAGTGGTAAAGTTGTTTAAAAAAATATCTTGGTCTTCAGGTTTGTAACTACTGTTGAAATTAGAACTACCATAAGCAAACCTCATTACTAAATTTAAAGTTATAGTATATACAGATGGTTCAGAGCATGGTTAGTAGCTTGCTGACAGCTGCCAATGCTTCTTGAAAAATGATTGATTATTCATAACATCTGAGGGCATAGCAGTATGAATACTGCACCATTAGAGAGCCATTTTATTATGGTTTAAATTATGCAAGTTAAAATCTGTCATAGCAACAATGTCTAAGGGTTAACGTTTGAATCTTGCCAAATTTTATTGCAATTACAAATACTATCAGCTATAGTATGTCCGAGTTGAGAAGAGCCACCAGACATGTAAATAACTTTGCCGTTTTACGTGCTATCCGCATGGAACTTGCACCAATCAATTCAGCTTGCAAACCTGCATTTTATACATAAAATTTGGCTCTATAGTGCTACGAGAAAGTAGCAAACTAAACAACTCCATACATTTTCAATTGCATACCTTGATTAGCTTCGTCATACTTCAATTCAACACATTTGAGGATTTTAATAAACAACAATTTTCGCCTTGAGAAGTCAGCTGTATGTCACGTGGCAATTCAAAATTACATTTCTAATTATATGAACAGATGTTCTGTTATTATAAAAATAATAATCAGGTATTGTCTTTTGTGAATTTTGGGCAACTATAAAGCCACCGTGGTTTTGAAAAAAACCTTTTTACAAAGAAGGAAAACTGACGATGCCTAGAAAACTATTCGTCAGCCTTTTGATGGAATTTTTGCCTTGAGAAGTCAGTTGTAGGTCACATGGGAATTATACTTATATTCCTCTATAGTCTTTTACCTACTTACTTCGGGTGAACAATCTGATTCAGGTAATGCAGCAGCTCCTATACTATCAACAGGTGCATCACGAGATGACCTCATTGATTTGATATTGTCTAGTTGAGTTCTCCAATTATGAGGTTCCCATTCAATTTTAGTAGACTTTTTAGGCACCTTTGATATTTCCGGTTCTCTAAAATAAAAAATTATGAAGAATTTAAAATTTAAATCATTAAAAGTCCAGTTAGGAATAATAATAAGGAAGGTCATAGAAACATTTATATGCTAAAAGATTTAAGAAGACTCGTGAAATCATTTAATCATTCTGTTTAGATACAAAAATCACTAAAAATGTCAATATCAATAGAGCATAGGGGCAGGTATTAGTTGCCTTCTAGATAGCTTTCCTTCAGAAGTTGGTTTAATAAAGAGTACTGGTAAATACAAAAATGTAACTTTGTCAGGTTTCAACAGTTACCTAGAGGTAACAGAGTTGGCAACACAAGACTAATCTTTACCCACATAGAGAAAGCAAGGGTTGAGGAAGTTATGCGTGTAAACCAATGTAATAACCTCAACTTAAGTCTTTTATAGATGCAGTGGTTATGTACACTGGTGTATTTAGACCAAGGCAGGCATGGGCATTGCCCGGGTAATACAATCTGCTCATAAAAAATTGCAATTTAGTTTAACCAACCGCACCCACTTGTAATGGCAATAATTATAATAATAAACACTAATAACTATTAATAATATCAATTAATTTTATGATTAATTAATGAGCCCTGGTATGTTGTGAGCCCTAGATACACCTATGGTTATGTATTGAGCATGAGTGAAAACAATACTTTTATACATGTTGGAGTCTAGGGGGTGGAGGCATAACAGAATATGTATGGCCTTTATTGGATAATAACTACAACCTCCAACAAAAAGAGAGTTAACATACTGTTTGCCGTCTTCAGATGAAGATAAGGTCGATGAATGGCTTTCTAGGTATGTACATATAGTATAATTTTAAATATTATAATTGTCAATCTTGTAATTACCTGTAGGAACTTCAGTTCTTTTAACCTTTACGGTATCATCATACCATTCATGATCACCTTCTCTCGAAGTAGATGTTCGCTTGCCCGTTCCCTGCCGCAAACTTGTTCTACTTGGAGCGTCCATCGTATTATTCCACGTGGAACTGGTACTGGTTAGAGAAACAGCTGTTATAAATAATGATGTATTCCGGATGTGACAACTTATGACGTCAAGGAATAGTGTCGCATTGTAACGTATTAGTTTCCATAGTAACCCATTTATATAAAACATAAATTATTGTTTGGTTATTAATTTTTACAGTGGTATTATTGCTACCATAAGAGATAAAGCATATGTAAGTGTGCTCTCTTTTCCTGGTATATATATGTGAGGTAGTGAACCAGATTTTATACTTGAGTACTGGCACCTTAATTAGGAGGTACATCAAGTGGAATACACATGGTAGAACGCAAAACGTATAAGTATTTTTGAACAATGGAGGTAACAGTTTGGTAGTGTTATTGGTATTTATCTTTTTGTTGAAAGGAAGTTTGTTAGCCTTCCACTGTTTGAATTCAGTGGAATTTTCTTTGAACTGATAGGACTTTGCTGTCTTCTTGAAGAGCTTCAAGCATTGTGCACATGTTACTGACTGTCTGTATATCATTTAGTGTGGTACATTTTGTAATCATTATTTCTAAAGTGTGTATTTTAAGTAGTGCTTCTTTTGCTGTTTCTAATATTTTTTTTTGCTTTTAGAAGAGAATATACGTCAATAAAATATGAACAATCGATATCTGATAATTTTCTGTCTTTGTAGACAACATTGTCACTATTTCCATATGTAATAAATATATATCTTTACATATAATAGCAAATAGAGTAGCATCTAAGCATGTAGACACACTTCACAGTCACAATGCATAATTTTACAATCACAGCTTTTCAGTAACATTTCTATTACATAATGCGTGCCTGGTATATTCTGAGATCTTACTTTACATTTAATATTTTTTTAAAGGTAGAATTAAACTGGGAGAAAATTTCTCAGCAGATTGATGGCATTTCAAAATTTCACAAATCCTGTGGCTGTTTTGACCATTTCCACCACCTTTCCTTGATCTTTCAAAAGTTATATTTCTGGATATCTTAATCAAGGCAACAAGAAGAGTATATACATATTTATTCTGTTGATGATGTATATAAGTATATTATTCTATTTATTATAGATTCCATTGTATATAGCAAGTAGCCTAATGTTGTTACCTTATACAATATTTGTGTTTAAATAAGTGTAAAATCTCTCACGATTATTTTAAATGTGTGTAAAGATCTTAAAACACATTTAAATTAATCATGAGAGAATTCTTGCAATAAAGAATGAAACATGGCCTCATTGCATTCCATAAGTAAAGTGCAGAGTAAATGGTAGATTATTATTTGATCTTACTTTAATGATACATACTCCTTTATAGCTTTTCTCCATACTTTATTGACATACCATACACAGATTACTTTATGAGCATCCTTGCCTCCAAACTAAGGTGTGTTGTGTTGCTCCAAACAACCTTCCTGACACACTGGTGGGGCCTCCATGCAATTTATTATCCAGGATTCCTGCTATTGCTAGCTGGGATTGCTACGTGACATGGTAATCCTCATCTGCCCAAACATGTAAATGGAAAAATATTTGATGATACATTTTCAACAGGAAAGGTTCATATCACATTAATTAATCCATTCCTGTCGTACAAAGAGAAGTTTGATCAATATTTACTGATTGAACAAAGATTGGAACAAGAGGCTATAGTTCATGCAAAGTCCTTGGTCTCAGAGAAAAGGACATTATCACTAATCATTAACTTTGACTTGTACTGGTGTTCTCACAGTTTGCACATACTTACTGCAATGTCACCTGTCCCTGTCCTTACTGCAATGTCACCTGTCCCTGTCCTTACTGCAATGTCACCTGTCCTTGTCCTTACTGCAATGTCATCTGTCCAGGCTACCATCAGCAATCTGTGGCAAGGGCTCTGCTCTTCATTTCTCATTGATAGTTGTCTAGAGGTAGTCATATCTTCCTGCACTTATAGTTGACATATAATACATGTAGATATGGACCTCCTACATGACAAAGCTCTAGACACACCATTTATAATTTGTTTCTCCCCCCCCCCCCAAAAAAAACTCCATAAACCTAAGCCTTTTTACAATATTTATTAGCTCAGTGTCCAAAGAAGTCAATCCAACATTGTAAGAAAATAGTTGCTATACAATAAACTCTTAATAACATAAGTAGAATGTGACAGGGGGATACCAGTTTATTCTACACTTATTACTACAAAATGCAGTCTGCCAGTTTAAAGATAATTTCCCAACCCTTTCATGAAGTCATACTCCTGCAAGAGTCTTACGTAATACGTAAAATTTAACACCAGATCTACTGCAAGATGAAAAATCACTTTGTTAATATAGTGTTAATAAAATATCTCATGCTAGCACAAAAACAACATAAATCATGTATATAATCAAAGACAATAACATAAAAATAAAAAGACAAAAAACAACAAAATGGGGATACAAAATAATACGAATCTATAAATAACTAATAATAAATATTGTGTTCTGTGAGAATTGATCTGTCACATTTTAAATTTTCCTGCACTTCTTCCAATGACAAAGTATGTTTCTAAATTTCCTTTTCCTTTGACATATATTTCACCACGTTTCTCTACAATGAAACCATGTTCTTCAAGAACATTGGCAGTAGCTGCAGTAACCTAAAACAACACACAAAGAAATAATTTATTAAAAGATAGTAAATTAATGCATGGCACGTAGAACAAACATTATATAATATACTTGTATATATTAAATTTACATTAGTAGGAACATTACTGCTCATACTCAACAAAAGTGTAACACTAAAGACAAAAATAAGTCAATTAAAAGAGAGGCATAATTGCTTTGCTCTTTCTTTATGCTTTATTCCTTTTACAACATATCCACACATTATATCTCACTTGTATTTTTCCAGGTACTCCTGTAGAGTCCATTCTACTAGCTACATTGACTGTATTACCCCATATATCATATTGAGGTTTATGAGAACCAATAACACCTGCTACCACTGGACCATGGTTGAGTCCTATAGAGTATAATGGGAAGAGATAATAAATGTTATATTAATAAACTGTTATTAATTCACATGCCATTGAATAGAACATGTTTTTTTGGTAGTTTTGTCATATATAATTCTATAACTTTCTTCAATAAGCTATCACTATTATTCATTAATAGTATAAGTATTGTTTAATACATTACTGAATTTGTCATATATTGCTGTTAGAGATTTGTCCTTACATTCATTTTATTTATCATGACATACCTATTTTTAATTCAAAGTTATTAAACGAGTGTTTATTGATAAGGTCAAGTTTCTTAGATAGTTCCATAGCAAACAGGCACATTTCAACAACTGGATGCTCTCTCTGGAGGGAAAATAGGAAAGAAACAAAATGAAAAATAAGATTTTGGTCATTATTAACTGATATTACTGATCAGTTAATCAGATAATAGAAAGTCATAATAAATGTAAAATCATTCTAAAATGGTTTTTCGTTACTGTACAAATGACAAAAGCTACTTGCACGACTTGCTTAACATTAAACCAGTAAGAATAAAATTTAATTCATTGTTTGTAACTTGCATTGGCAATTAAAATACTCGGGAGTTAATTTAATTTATTGTCTTTGATACAACAATACAATAAAACAAAACAAAACAGGCACACACACACACACACACAGCATGTGACTCAATCTTAGGACTGTCTGGCACTATTACTGTCTCAAGTAAAAATAGAATTATGAGATAAAAATAACCAGATTTCATGAGCTAATTATAAAACTCAAAATATATAAAATATTCCATTTATGTACATGTACTTTGAGAACATTAACATTACTTACCCTCTTAATTAAACCTGTAGCAGCCATATAAGTAGATCCAATAGTCTTGATCTTTTCAACTCCACTAAACTTGGGCTTGAGAAGTAACTATAATACAAAATACAAAGTACATTTATAATGTATGATAATTATATAACAACATTTGATATCATTTTAAAGGAAGCTAATAAGGATTGGGTCAATGGGTGCGGCTTATATTACCGTATATTATACATATACCATACGTATATAATATATAGTAATATATTATAATAGATCACACACTAGTAAATTATGCTAACCCTTTGTAAACCAAGAAGACATACAAAATCTTAGAATACACCTTATAATATACTATGAGCACAATGTTATGACAATACAAACTCTGGACTTTATCAATTGTGGTTTTACTTTTGTGTAGCAACATGTACTGATAAGATACAAAGGGTTAAAAACACATCATTTATTTAAATTCTTTTTTTCAGTGTATTCACCTCATCAAAGTCAGATATTATTTCATTGAGAAGTCTGAGACATTCCTTGCCTTCATCATTTATAGATGACTCAGAATAAAAGTCCCAAAAACTTGGAATAGAAGCAAACATGACACAAACTACTTCGTGGTCCTCAGAATAAAGTGTCTAAACAAGGAAACAATAATGATAATCTGAAAGTGAGGTAAACACTATGCTTCATTCATTTTAACTTGTAGACAGAAGTGACTCCTTATGTAAATTATATACATAAATTTATATAGATTTGTAAATACTGTCGTAAGAAACCATAAAAAAGAGATGGCATAATATCTAAATTAACTTTGTAGCAAGTAGAATAGCAAAGTTATGATTAAAATCAGTTTGCGAAGTCAAACCAAACCATAGATGATGTAATCTCCTTTTTGTAAGTAGCCAATACAGAAATGCCTGCATTTAATATTACACATCAGTACTCACAGGATTATCAGTACTCACAGTATATATATCAGTGCTTATATACTCACAGGATTATCTTGTCCATGTTCAAGGAAATAACTAGCCACATGTTTAGGTAACATATTTTGCATCAATAATACATTGATATCTTCCAATTTGGTCTTTTCCTCTTTTTCTTTTTTACTCTAAACAACAAAACAACAAAAAATGACAGCATATCTTATTAATATTCAAGTTTAGATGGCACCCATAACATTATGATATTAGTTAATTTAATAATTTTATAATATTATTGACAGTCAGAATAATATGTAATACCAATTATGTATTATAATAGTTTAGTAACACAATTTTACCTTTTGTTTCCAAAGAAAAGACTGTCTGTAGACTAAGTCATTCTATAAAAACAGGAAAAAAATACAAAATAAATGATATTAATGAACCATCTGCTATATGAATAGTATTTAAAATCCTTCCACATAACTGAACATTTAAAAATCCAGACAATGTTTGTGTACAGTCTAGACTAAGATCATGTACATGTATTCTCATTCAATAGTTTGTACATATTGATATTAGCATTCAAATCAAAAAAGAATATGTTGTAATTGTTAATTACTGGAGATTGTCTATCAACTATACCAGGGTTCTCCCCAGGGCATTTAGGCGTAAGGGAACCTTACGCTTTACACTACTCGCCGTACGCGTTAATCTTAGCGCTACGCTTTAAAATATGTAGCGCTACGCGTTAGCGCGTGGTGCAACTATTACATGCGCGCGAGTATTTAATAGAGTTGCGCACGCGCATACTAGCTAACGTAGAGGGTGTGGTCACATAAACCGCGTGTAGTGCGTCGTGGACGGGATGGCCAAGAGAACTACTAGCCTCCGTGATTACTTTTCTGTCGCCAACTCATCGCCTTCCAGCTCTTGTAAGCTTGCATTCATGGTAGGTGCCATACGCCTTCATAAATTCCTGGGGAGAACCCTGTATACTACAATACACTATAATTATTGTAATAAAATATATTGTAATACTACAATAAAATGTACTATATGTTTATTTTATTACTTACATGTCTTCCCAGAAATGCAACTGATATAAATAAGACTACTAGTATAATGGCTGCTCTATCTTTAAGTTCAAACATCCAGTCACATTGCCAACAAATACCAAACACAGTTTTATCATAGTTGTCATAGAGACAAGACTGAGCACTAAGGATCACTATCAGATAGACTATAGCAGACAAAAGACAAATTACTCCTTTGTAAATCCAGTTCAATCGAAGGAAGATAGTAATAGACAGAGTAGCCAGAATACATGAATAATAGATATACTAAATAGAACAAAGATATATATAAATGAATATCATAAGCTTCAACACTCATATAATCATTTGTAATGCCCAAACAATTTTTTTAGAATATCACAACAGTTTAATGTACAAGAATAACAGATGTATGAAGTGTAAATTTAAATGTTTTATTATATTATGTTTAATGCAAATAATTGCTTTTATAAAGCTCTGTACATTAATATATTTCAGACTAAAGTATGTTCTGACTCGTGTTTATTACCTGAGGATATTGACAGTTTTCATTGCCAGGATCAGGATTGTTAACAGCATCTAGCCACTGATCCCATGATGTGCAATTACAATCGTCCTAGAAAATATAATGACCAGTAATTTTATTGAATGGGTGTGTCACTAGAGTGACATTTAAAAAATTATTATAAAATTATCAAGGCTTTCTTCTTAATATAATAACGTTTAATCCTTTAATTATGTTGATTTGGTTAATTCATGTAAACACTAAAATAACAACTTTAATAACAAGAAAAATGAGTGTTAGTTCCCATTAAAAACAATCTCTAACTGAAGTGTAATGTCATTACAAATATATTGATAAAGACATATATGTATGATATATATGTTTTTATTAAAAACTCAAAAAATCACAAAATATACTTGTAACAATTGCTCATCACATAAAAGCAATCTGGGCAAATCATTTTATTGACAAAATTAATTCATAAAATCTAAAATCTAGCATGTACTAAGTTATAATAGTACTTATGTGTGCATCTTTGTTGCTTACCTCTTTTTGTCGAGTACATTTTGCTGTATTAACTATAGCTCCTGTCATAACTAATGCTATAGCTACCACTGCTACAACAAGACGTACGGTATAGTTCTTTATAAGAGCCATTGATAAACGAATTAAAAAGTTGTTTGTACACCATCTCTATAAAGAAAAAAAGGACTAAATATAAGACTGAGCACATAAATGACATCTTTTGTAATGACAGAATTATATTAATAGAAGGCTACTGAATGAGCTAGTGCCATTATATCCACATAATATATGTATATAATCAAGTACTGTAATGTGCTGTAATAGATTGGCTATAATAATCACATTAACATCTTCAATTATGAAGAGTTAATTCTCACAAAACCACAAGTCAACCATATCAAATTAAAGTACTATAGTATATGTACAATATTAATATACTGTGTAACTTACCCTCAATAAATGAAGTGAAAATAATGTAAATGCTATTGCATAAATGAGAACTCCACCTAGAAATGTCCCCAACATAATAAATGACCTATATAACACAAGATATATCAGTAATATGATTGTAAATATTAATATTATGAATGTTAGAATATTATGGTGCTTGAATAAGTAAAACATTAATTTAAGGCGGCTGCCATGTAATTAAATTACAGTTGTAACACAAAGATTACTATACTGATATCTTAACTAGAGTATATATATAATATTTACTAACTGTAGTACTCACAGTGGTAACATGATAGCCTGCACTACATAGATAACAATAAACACCATTAGGGTAATAGCCAAATAAAATTTGAAGGATTTATCTGAAATTTGAGCATACTAGAAAAAGAAAAAACAAGTAATTTATTGAACTTCATCTACACATCAATAATAATAATGATCTTAACAATGTAGGTCTGTAACACAATAGATTATTGCATAGCTGTATAGTGTTATATTCACATTGTTATACTTTATAGTTGTCATAGATATGTAGATCCCTTGAATCTACTACTAATTATGTCTATTGATTGATTTAAATTCCTCAAAGTTAATTTAATAGTATTTGAAGTATGTTAATTCACAGTATACATGTACTATATTAACCTCAAGATTTTCACTTTTGGACTTAAAAGTAAGGAAGAAACGATTAATTTCAGGTGGAATAGAAAACAAACTAGAGAAAAAAACAAAAACATATTTTATAAATTAACATTTCCTTGAAGGCACATACTAACTATCTTCATTTAATCTATCTACCTTGATCTCTTCTCTGTTTGTTGGTCTATCATTTCACTCATTCTCTGTACTGTAGCCTGATCAAGAGCTGATATACGACCTCTATATGATGTAATAGTAAGAAAATTATTAGAAGGTAATACAAATAAATAACATTATAACCTTAACATGATGATGGATAGATGAATGGATGACAAATAGATGGTTAATGGTTTGATAGACAAAGTGGACACACTGATATACAGACAATAAATTACATATACATGTATATACTAGTCTGACTAGTATATACATGTATATATATACTAGTCTGACTAGTATATATATGTATATATATATTAGTCTGACTAGTATATACGTGTATATGTAATTTGTCTAGTATTACTAGATGTACATGTCATATTTAATAGTACATTGTACCTTCCTAAGAGACTAGGTATGATTCCCATTTGAGCAACAAGAGCAGTCTGTGTGTGGAATAAAACAATTATATCATTAAAAATTGACATAATATAGTTGATCACAATGTAAACATCGTTATAACTACTTATTACAGTCTACTATGAGACATACACGTAGCTCAGTATGTACTGATGATGAATTATAGTCATGTTCTGTTCAAGTTAAGATCATAAATTAAATAAATTAAGATACATAGTACAACCAGACATATTGTACTTTAATAATTATAGCATTGTATATTATACACTCACAGCTAATACATTAGCTGTTGGATTTTCAATAGCATCTACTTGATTGATACCAGCAAATGGTGCCTGAGCACCCCACTTTGAAAGATGTTTAACAATAGGATTGATTTCAGAACGACGAGCATTGTTCTTACGATCAGTTTGTAGATATGATCCATCAAGCTGTCAAGACAGAAAGAAAGTAATTTAATAATGATAAATTCCAATGCATGCAGTTAAAATATTAGTATTTATTAGATTTGTTGGGTAATATTGTGTAGTTAAGTGACTTCTAAAGTCTTGTGTACAATAATTAATAATTAAGTAATTAACTACTAATCACAGGAGCTCAACAATGACTCTGAACTAATCATTATATTGAATGTCAGCATACAAACCTGTGTAGGTGATTTGACAGTAGGTGTACTAGGAGATGCTGGTCTAGGAGATGGAGGTGGATTAAGAAATTGCGGAGAGGATTCTTTTGTAGGAGATTTGGTGATAGCTGGTATAATGTTGTCTTTCTACAATGGGATATAATATACAACTAAATTGGACTTACAAAAACACATAAAGATGTTGTTTGGTTAATAATTAAAAACTGTCTGTACATGAAAACAGTCCATTTATTAATAGTCAAGGACATCTATGTATATATATGTCTGTCAGATTGACAAAACATTTCTAATTTAAGTTGGGTCCCTATCAATTTGTTATATATATGTACATGAAAATGTATATGATACATGTAAATCTAGCTAAATATTTCTTTATAACTGTAGTGAGTACATGGAACATTCCATTGCATATCTCTATTGCTTTGTAATCATAAACTGTTTTAACTTACATTTTCTTTGATGAAATAAGTGACCACATTGTGTTCCTTAAGATAGCTATCTCTCTCTCCTCCCTTTCCTTCCTCCACTTCAAAAGCATTGCCCAAGAAATCCAATGTCTTTTGGGAAATATGAACACGTCTAGATAAAAGTTGAAAGATTATGTTCTAAGAATTGATTATTAATGTCCAGATCTAATCTCTGTCTGATCTCTCAAATCAATTACAATGTACATCAAATATTATATGATGTGTACATTGTATATAGTGTTTGGATACTTAGTTCAAAAAATCAAACTGTAAAGTTAAAACAACAATAATGTACATTGTTTTTAACTCTTTATTGACCAAATGAGGTCATAAATGTCATGACTGACCACACCCAACATTTCAACTTTTAGGTTTTGAATTCTCATGACAATTTGAAGATAACCAAGCTAGGTAGAAATAATAATATACAAAAGAGATAAAGCTAAAGTGGAAACTAGTCAAAAGTTGTATGCATTAAATTCCTAAAATTGTTCAACAACACAGCATCCAATAAAATGAACATTATAACTAAGAAACCTTTCATTAGTTGATTTTTGTCTGCATGCCCATGTAAGCTGTTTCAACAAATTAGTGTGGTTGATAAAGAGTTAAAGTTAAGTTCAAAATCCACACAATGTTAATATAATCTACCCTGGTTCTCCTCCAGACTCCATATGATTAGCTAATTTGACATCATTAGACCATACATCAAACTGCCATTTATGTAAACCCAATACTCCAGAGATCACATGACCAGTATGAACACCCACTCTCATATTAACATCAACTCCGGTTGCCTCATGAACAGTTCTAAAAACAAAACAAGAAGTACTAACATCATATCTATTATAATAAATACTGCTTAATAATAATACTTGTATTTGAGTGTGTAGTCTAAGTCATCGATTCTTTACGTGTGAGACTGTTATTATTACTATACAAACACATCTGTACAAGGTATTTTAAAAATCATAGTCTGGTTGATTATCCTTATGTGTATCATAATGAAGACTACAGTTCAATGTGTAGGAGAGCTAGTGAACACATTAAAAACACCTGTCACTGTTAATGACTGTGTAGTAATGTTTACATTCATGTTCTGTAAATGTAATATGACTCTTTCCTGTATAGACCTCCCTCTCTCCCTCCATCCCTCTCCCTCTCCCCCCCCCCCCTCTCTCTCTCTCCATGTCATAGTCCACATAGTCAGTTCAACAATATACCTGATAGCTTCTACCATATCCAGTCCCATTTGTACACAACAACGAGCATGATCTTCTTTTTCATCTAGTAATCCTGATACACAATAGTAACAATCACCTAAAATCTTGATACGAAGACAATTGTTGTTCTAATGAGAAAAGACATAATAATCATTTTATATTAACACAGGACTGATCTTAGACTGGACTTACTGCAGCTAATGAATCAAATTTCCCAAACAATTCATTGAGAATTTTAACTAGATCTTTAGCAGTACATCCAGATGAGAGTCTTGTAAATCCAACAATATCAGCAAAGAGGATACTATAAATAGCAATAGGTAAAGACACACATTCACATAATGATTGCTTTCTTTACCTAACATTGGTATGGTTAGCAACATTAAACTTGTGGAAGTCATCAGGTCTTGCTTCATTACGATAGTTAATAAAGTCATCAATAGCATCCTCAGCCATATAAGATGGCAGAATAGAGTACACTAATTGTTGCTATAATATAGAACAAGAGGATTATATTAAATATTACATTACTCTATATACATTTACTGGTAAGCCCTATTATGGTAAAGCCACAACAAACAGACAGTCAGACTAAAATAAAATGCCGTTTCCATCAGTGACCATTTGTGATGTGGTATTATATACATGTGTACTTTGATAGGCTTGTAATGTAATACAATCTATTATCATAGTAACTGCTGTTCACAGCAGTTGGCCTAGACTTAAGAGTTTATCTTAACAAATGAAATAACAATAAGTGTTTGTCAACATGTGTGTGTTGTGTGTGTTAGATTTTATTATTAGCATTAAGAAAGTACTCACAACACAAATATTGAACATAACATTACATGTACATGCAGCTACAGTGTAGCTCTATAACTAGGCCTCTTAAAACTCTCATGTGATGTATAAAATGTACTTACTTTCTTAGTTCTCTGAGCTTCAATAAGTGACAATGATTTTATGTAGCGTTGAGTTTCTGAGAATGATTTCCTCTGAGCTAAATCAGCCAAATGATTATATACTATACCCACAACATTGACAGCAGCAAACAGTAGAATATTGGCAACAGTCTAATAAGACAAAAGAACACCTGTAGTTTGTGTACGTAATATTTTAAATATATGTACAGCTATGAGAATAAGATAGACTTCTAAACTGTTACAATCTGTTATCAATCATTACAAAGGATCTCAAACTAACTTGGAATTTGTATAAATATAAGAATTGTTAAGTTGTTTGTTCATATCATCCACTATAGTATGATATTCACCTTAATATCAGATATCAATGAACTGTTACTCACTCTATTGACTGAACTATGTCATCAATAATAGTATAGTGTGTACATATTTTACTAATTAGATTGGTGGTAGTCACTTAAATCATTTAAAAGTGGTAGCTCAAAAATCCTGCTTATTAATTATTCACACATTCTCACGATACATTGTCGGCTATCTTATAACAAATATCATGAAGTTATTAGAAGTAAGTGATGCCAGATTACTGGTTAAATCTCATGAGCTAATAGCCTAGGATGTTGTTTTTATAAAGAAAATTTAACAGAAAAATTGCAAGCATAAAGGGTTTTTAACTTGTCAGAAATATTTGCGTATAATTTTAACAATAAAATGAGTGAGAAATATTAGTATATCATAAAATATTTTAACATTTTAAAAGATCCTTATATAACTCATGATAATAGTAATGACTAGTTGAAAAATTGTTATAAAAGTTATGACAGTGAGAATTCCCACAAAGAAACCACATGGACTTGGGCTTTTCCCTTATACACTATAGTAGACATGTGTCTGTGTATATATACATAGTACCAATATTATAACTCTTAAGATATTGTAAAGCCTTTTAAGTATAGGACAACATTATAGTGAATACAAACTCCAGCTGACAACAAAACACGCCCTGATGTTTTAGTGTTCCCCACTGAAGCCAACAGACCAGAGCTCATTCCCACATCTCATAAAGACTATCAAAACATATTTTATTACAGTAGGCAGGCTTTTACTATTGCCATAAGACCAAGAGTCAGCATGCAGGAAAGTAGGTGGTACAGTAATATGGGCTCACAACCATAAGGTTATTCTTTCAATATTTAGTTGAGCCCCACTATAGTATAGTATTACTGTGGTACAGTCTTACTGTATAACATTATTAGTGTATTAATATATATGAAATACAGTGTTACCATATTACAGTGTTATTGTATTACAGTGTTACTGTATTACAGCATTACCATATTACAGTGTTACTGTATTACAGTGTTACTGTATTACAGCGTTACCATATTACAGTGTTACTGTACTACAGGGTTACCATATTACAGTGTTACTGTAATTACAGTGTTACTGTATTACAGTGTTACCATCTTACAAGGCTATTATTGTATATTTATAATTTAATGGCACATCACAAAGATACACACAAAGATACACTAATGTGAAATCCCAATAAGTGTTTTAGACAAAGACACTAAAATTATCTCTTAAAGTCTAAAAAATAGGTCTAGTATTCAAAATATCAGGGAAACTTAAACAAAAAGATGAGACAATCTATCTAGGACATTCACATCTGAACTAATAACTTTTGTCAGTAGGTAGAAACTGTTATTTTAAAGAGAGTAGGTGACCAGGGGCATTCCCATTACATGTAGTATCAACCAGTAACACTATAGATAAAACATTAAAGACAGCCTTATGGCTCAGTGTCTTCTCATGAAGGAAACCAACATGTTTACTTAGTACTCAAACAAACAACAATATAAACTAATAATTGATATACACCATACCTGTCTTATAATAATTTCTGTCGTACTTTTTCCGGTAACAGCAGTCCCAGCTGTGACAATGACATGAAAACCACTCAAGCATAGTCCCAATATAGTAGAGTAACGTAATGATAATGGGATCATAGTATAAGTTAAAAAAAGCATAAACATGACGTAGTCTACACCATCAGATGCTTGATGATGAATATTGATAGCAAACAAGGTATAGATGTGGACAATCAATGTGAACCATACCAGCAGTGAGTAAATCGTCAAGCGAACACGAGATATTTTATCAGCTATAGTGATTACTGCTATAGCTGATAATACAAGAGCTGTAAATATTAGTATCAGTATTTGAGGTAGAGCACCGTATCGAACTATGTTTAGAGTGTTCTGTGTAAAAAATATAGTAATATGTTATTAGTAGTGCATCACTTAGTAAAAGATATAGTTAGTTAGTTATTCCAACTCTTAAAAATTATTCTTCCTTAGAATTATTTATTTAAATAATTTATATAATATGGCTTTCTAATGTCACAGTCATTAAGATAAGCTTCCTAGTTCAATAACATCTAAGTGTCATTTTTATCGTACAATAAATACTTATATAATTTAATTTAATCAAATTTACTATAAGTTACAAAATGTAGTCTAGTACTCCTACACTGTCATGTATGCATGTATCTGTATAACAATAACCACTACTACTGTGTGTGATCATTTTATTGTTCAGGCTTAAAATTTGTAATGTTTAGCAAGTATGAGCCAACAATCACTAAAGAAAAGTAGAACAAACAAAGAATTGCCAAAGACACAAGTTGTCCTATAGTAGATCTATTTAGTATTTGTTTTAAAAAAGACAATATCAGTATTTCTAAAAATATCCCTACAAACAAAGATACTGTCAAGGAAATAAAAAGAGACTATTAGATGTCTTCATAAGCAATAATTTAGTGACTGCTGGTGTTATCACTAACAACAATATACTTACCCCATAAGTGAAGGTCAGATCTGAGATATTAGCACATTGTAGCAATATATCGTCATTCAATGGTAAGTCTTGAAACTACATATAAAGAGAAGACAGTAAATTTATGTATCAATACTACTTTATGACTCTTTAAATCAATGAGGTAATTAGACAACAAATTAGATATTACGTAGACTTATATATTAGGCCCACAAATAATGGGAAAGGCTCAGTGAGGGAGGAAATCAATATATCAATATTATTGTATGATTCTTTTACTAATTACTCAACATTGGTTATTTAAATCTAATTAATCATTAATAGGATATGGAGACAAACCTAGTAATTAAATCATCAAGTATAAAACACATTCTATAAATTATACATTATATCTTATATCAATGATGGGACCATATTTGATAGAAGAGGACCAGAAAGGGAGGGCATCAATGTGTCAATATTAATTTAAAGATTCTTTAGTAAATAATTAACATTGCTAATTAAAGCTTTAAATTACATTAATTTGTACATGTAATAATAAATTGGAACTACCTGTATAGTTCCTACTCCACTTGGTGTGGAAACAAACACAACAGCTAAATCAATAGTGTAATTAAACACCTATTTAATGTGTTAGACACAGGTATTCTTTCAATGTTGATAAGCAGCCATGATAACATAATGCCACGTACATTATTGTGGTCTAACATTTATGTAATCAATAGATTTTTTAAGAAAATGATTTTCACAAAAATAAATTTCACGATAATAATCACTAAGATTGATTAACCCTTTGACTGCAATTATAAATAATTATAATATATTGCCACACCCAAAATAATTTCGTGAATCAGTTATATTTAGTGAATATCATAAAAACTTAGACCACTAAAATTGGAGCTATACAGTAATTAGTTGAAAGGTTTCGCTTGTCCATTAGCTCACTAAGAGTGCCTTACAAGCTAAAATAATTCAAGAACTAATGATAAACGAGTCTATATACAATTGGTGAAGCTATCATTAAATAAAGTTTATTGACATTCATATCACAACACTACTTGTTTGTGGAGGTTGGTTACTTAAGGTACACTATTAATGATAGAGAGGGACAAAGTGTGCGTACACAAAAGAAAGATTAGTAAGTTAAGTGTTACTTCTACCTTTCTTTTTGCGAGAAATACCAGCAATGTCAATACAGCAATGAGTACAATGTACACACACACGTATAGCAACAGTTGCTGTTGTTGTCTGAAGACTGAGCGATCATAGATCTTTTCTAACTCTTTCATTTTGAACTTGATTTTGAGAGGGCGAAATGTCCACTCGCTTTCCTTTCTCTTCTTCTTATCTCTTTCGTCTTCATCTTGTAAACTAGCTAATGATGAGACTGACTTGTTTGATTTGGTGGAAATGATGGATGGTCTCGCTTCTTCAAAGACAACACTAGGGTTTTCGTTGTTACCGAAGAAAGCTGCCATGATATGGCATTCCAAGACTGGGCGTGGTCAAATGGAGAAAACAATGTTAATTATATAATAGTTAATAATTTAATTTATATTGTTGGTATTATATAAAACTGATTAAGTCGTCTACTGATTAGTAGTGCGATAAACTTCAA
Organism: Xestospongia muta; assembly: GCA_963693285.1. Lineage (NCBI taxonomy): Eukaryota > Metazoa > Porifera > Demospongiae > Haplosclerida > Petrosiidae > Xestospongia > Xestospongia muta. The sequence continues at coordinate 16,253,833 of OY848917.1, read as the reverse complement.
CGCGATGTCACGGATTGTAGTGACGTTGATCTCACTGCTGTTTCTTGTTGTAGGTATGTTATAATGAGCTAATATTGTTATATAATTGTGTATTTTCTTCACAGTACTAGTACCAAGATGTACTGGAACTAGCTTCACTAACTATGGCACTAACTTCTACTTTGGATTGATGAAAAATGCTGGGAGTACGAGTGCTATTTTAGCTCTGGTCATATCTACTACTGATAATAATGTGTCTGTAACAATCAAGACACCAGACTCTACTAAATACATGTTAATATCATCACCAAATGATGCTCTTATTGTCGATCTTAGTAGCAGCTATGTGGCATCTGAGTCCGGGACTTATGATAATCGTTTCAGAAGTATTCATGTTCATAGTAATCAACCTGTTGCTGTAAGTGCATTTAATTGGTTTATAGCAATTGGAAGCCGTGGAGAATATCTTGTCTTACCTTGTCATGACTATAATATCGCTGAGTATGAATACTATGCAGTAACTCCAAGAAGTAATATTACTGGATCAAGTCAAGTACTACTTGTTGGATGTGATAATGACACTAATATTATCATCACTCCATCAGAAGCTCTCTTTCTTCCTTCAGATACTCAATCATCTACAGATCAACTTGTAAATGTTCCTAAAGGTACTCCTCATCGTGTTGTTCTTCATCAAGGACAGACTCTTTATTTTGGTGCATCATTAATTGATCTTACAGGAACTCACATTGTCTCTAATAAACCATTGACTGTCATCAGTGGACATGAATGTGGTCAAGTACCACTTGGAGTTGATTATTGTGAACATATGACACAACAGATTCCACCAACAATAACTTGGGGTAAACAGTTTCTACTAGTACCTTTTGAACATAGACAAAGTGGACAGTATACAAAACTAGTGACATCTCAAGATCATACTACAATAACTACATCATGTAATGGATCAACAACTAATGTTGTTATAATTGATAGTAAAGGAGGAAATTACATTTTCTTTTTCAGTTCTTCCCAGTATTGTCATATTCAAGCAAACAAACCAATTATTGTTGTACTATTTGCTACTGGTAGCTCGTTAGATAATAATCTTGGAGATCCTATAATGATGCTAGTACCACCTATAGAACAGTATTCTAGTAGATATGACTTTCCTATTGTTAACATATATTTTGTCGGTATCAGTGTCACAACAACACCTGAGAATTTCTCTCCAAACTCCATATTATTTGATGGAGTACCGGTTACCAATTGGGTTGCTATATTGAACTCATCTATGGACATTGTAGGATATGGAACTAAGATAGCGACAACAGCCAATTCTAGACGTACAGTAGTACACACTGGAAATGGTACATTATCTGTTTTACTGTATGGTTTTGATTCATTTACTGGATATGGTTTTCCTGTTGGAATGAAGTTGATGCCCTTTCATATAGGTATGTACATGTACAATTAATGTTAACTAATTATTAATTAATGATTAATTATACTAACTATAAATGTTAGTGTATTGTGTATTTACAGCTTTTTCTTTTGATAGCAACAAACTGCACCCCACCTTGTATCAATGGAGTTTGTGTTAGTGGCAATATCTGTGACTGCTTTGAAGGATGGACTGGTGACATATGTAATCAAGGTAATTTATATTGCTTTGTTGTATTTAGTTATAATATTCCATTTCCATATCACAGCTGTTTGTATACCAAAATGTGGTCATGGCACATGTATACAACCTGATGTATGTGTATGTGAACCTGGATGGACTGGATTAAGATGTACAATAGGTTAGTAATCTTATAATATTTTAAAGTTACAACATTTATTAAATGAGCAAATTTTATGTTATGCAATATAGATTTTAGAATCAAAAAGGCCTATCTTTAAAGCAATTTTTATTTTGAGCAACTCTTTTAGCCATTTCATTTAAAGGATGTGAACCAATATTTCTTGATTTACAAGAAAGGTTTATTTGACATGACTTCTTTCCTTTTTTTACTATACTGTGATAATTTTGAGATGCTTCATGCACTAACTTTAATGTGTGTTAAAAGTACTTCAGATTTTTTTTATCGACAAGTTAACCAGTATATGGTTGTACATGTTACAATTGTTCTGGTACAAGCAAGTATCAAGTTTTAATTACTAACCTACTATGGAATTAGCTAATTGTTAAATTAAGTTTATTTTATCTATTCTTATAGACAAAATATAATGTAGGTCATGGCTGTTACTCATACATATCCTTCAATATATTTTGTAGTGAAGTATGTAACCACAGTGTCATGATCAGTTAAAAAACACTTTACTATGGGCACATAACAAAGTGCAATAGCATAGTATTTTCTATTCATTTGTGCCTGACACAAGTCTACATGTCAAGTGGTCCTACTTACTAGATATTAACTCCGGTGTGACTGAGTGAAGTCTTTTGAGTTGTCTTACATGAATAAATGTTTTTGAGCAGTTCCATAGCTTCTGCCAAATTCTAGACTTTAAACATAACACCATTAGTACCATCAAAATTTTGGGACAATTTTTTCAAATATAATCTTGTTTTTTAATATATGTGTCATCATATTCAGGTGGATAATTCAACCATTATGATTTGTACGTATTAGACATGTCCATTTAATGCCTTGTAAAATAGTTGTTAGAGTGTTATTGAACTGTGATATCTATATATATATATATATATTCTATGATCTATATTTTTAACCTCATAATACAGATATTAATGAATGCAATAATGTTATTATTTGTGATCATCACTGTAATAACACTGCGGGCTCTTTCTACTGTTATTGTGATACTGGCTATATGTTGTTATCTGATAATAGGACATGTCAAGGTAAAGTTTATGACTAATAGTTAGCATTGTATATTAACTTTTTGAAATATATAACATATGTTTGATTGTTACATAATTATTTTAATTTTTATAGCATCAAAACAATTATATATCTCTTTTAACTGTAGTAGTTAGAATATTTTGTTTTGTTTTGTCTTCCAGATATTAATGAATGTAATAGAACTAATCATAGATGTTCTCAAATCTGTACTAACACTATGGGTTCATATTACTGTTCATGTAAACTAGGATATAACTATACTGGAAATGGACAATGTCAAGGTAATCTAATTAGATGTCATTTTGTTCTATGGTTGTATGTTATACTGATGCATTTAGCAATGAATGTATTCAATTAACTTCTCTTTGAAGTACTATGACAATGGTGTGATTTATGATATAATATTGAATAATCATATGACAATGGTGTGATTTATGATATAATATTGAATAATCATATGACAATGGTGTGATTATAATATAATATTGTGTAAACAATTTAGAGTGCTATGACAATTTTGTGATTCATAATATAATAACAAACACTCAAAGTTTTGTTTCTCTGCCTACTATCATTTGATAGTTACTACACAACTTCTGGTACTCCCCCAATTTCCAAACAGTTTAACATCAGAATCATCATAACAATTATTGTGACATTTTTTACAATCATTAATGTTTTTATTACCATATAGATATTGATGAGTGTCTTACTGGAAAAAGTGGTTGTCAACATGACTGTGTAAATTTAAATGGAAGTTATTATTGTCTTTGTAGATCTGGTTATAGACTAAGACAAGACAATATGACTTGTGATGGTAAGTTAATATAGGCTCAACTATAATTTAAAATTAGGTTATGTATAGTGCATTTATTATTAATAGAAGAGTCAATAGATTTGTAGTACAAACTTCATTCGATTAAGTGTATTAGCTATAATAGTTACTACTACTCCACTATAATTATTGTAACCAAGGATGTTAGAGGCTATGAAATTATAAACCAGTAAAAAATTAATGTACACAGTTTTACTTTCAAATTATTATAGGCACTTATCTTAACAAATCTCGTAATCAGTTAATGCAATTTTTCTATTCTCATACAGATGTTAATGAATGTAGAGAGAACAAAACTCTCTGTTCAAATAAGGTGGAATATTGTGTGAATACATTGGGAAGTTATATGTGTGTATGTGTTGCTGGATACTCAATGAATGCTAATGGAACTTGTGAAGGTAATATATATATTATATAGAAATATATATATTTTTTGCTTGTTAATTCATTTGTGAAATAAGTGGTAGCAATATAGACACTTTTATTGCTTTGAACCTGTTGTCAATGTCTTATTCAATTATTATGCAGAATGATAAATGAATAAATTTACACTCAAAGTTGAGGTTCTACTAGGATTTATGGTAGACCAATCAAAATGCATCTATCATGTGATTGAGTATGGTCATGTCCTATTTTATCAAAAGGTGTTCAGATTCACACTCCATTTTAGTCATAACAAGCATATCTGGTTTTGATGTTATCTCAACTAGGAGAAAAAAGTAAAGCAAAGTCTTCACTATTTACTTGATAGTGACCATGCAAATTCGCATGTAAAATGAAACCACAGCATTTTATTATAGTCATGATAAATGTAAATATTATTGGCAAGTTTAATTTTAGTTAATTGTTTGATTTGTTGAATCGTGAAATTAAAAGCCTTTCTGCCCTGAATTTTAATACTACCAGAGCAACAGTGCTTCATAATGTGACAGTATAGTTTGTCTACTAATACTTAATTCTCAACAATAGTTGTAAAATAAATTGATATAAAAAATTGATGCTGTATTATATTTAATTCAATGTTGTTCATTGTCCAATATTCACTTTATATTGTCTGGTATGCCGTGAGTCCTATAATATTAATTTACAATACATTATGCATATACGTCCACTTTCACAATTTAATACAATATATCCAGATTTTTTTGTGTATATTAAGATTTCACGAATTTGCTAATGAGAAACATTTGCCAAATTTTGGTTACAAAAACTTTTGACCCACAATAATTTAAATTTTTTTTCGGTCACATGTGATATAGTGACTGGCTGTGGACAATTTATCAAGTTTACTAGCATCCTTCAATGTTTGCCACACCCATCAACCACGGAATCTTATTAAACCTTACTATGATCACTACAGTGATATATGTGACTAAAATAATGTTTAAAGCATTTTTGCCTGTGTTTCTAATATTCTATAGTTATAACTGTTGACTAGCACTGCTGGTAATATTAATACTGATACTATAGTTGGTTTGATGAATGCAACATTAACCTTTACTTCAATGTATACAGCCTATATTAATATGTGATATTTTCATCTTAGTAACTGTATAACTAGGCATACAGCAATGTAAAGGTTGTTCAGCACATTCATTAATGCACTGTGCAGAGTGAGTTTATTTGGACAGTAAATAATCAATTGTGTTTTAAATTTTATGGAAATGGCAAATCTTCACAAATTAAACATTGCTGTGATTAACTATAGAGTTTAGGATTTGTGACTCTGTTGAAATAAATCCATACAACAGTAAACTGAAACTGTCAAACAATAAAACCATCATTTAATTACAAATAATTTTCATTATTATATTAAATATATTTATGTTTACATTAACCTTGTACAGATATTAATGAATGTTCTCTGAATAATGGAGGCTGTTCTCAAGTTTGTAATAATTTGAATGGAAACTACTCTTGTTCATGTTATTCTGGATATGAATTGAAAAACAATTACAACTGCTTTGGTAAGTTACCTACATAGTAATCAAAGCAATATGACATTGATATATGTCTAGTCTCAGACACACATACATAAGAAAGCACATACGTCTAAAGAAACTGGGTTATAGATCAATTTCGACTCTGCAGGAATCTGTGCAGACCAATCAAATTAATCACTATCTACCGAAAGTCCTCGTCTAATCATCACATTTATAACCTTTCAAAAAATCAATAATAGTTTAAAAAAACAATGTCGTATCAAACTTCACTCAAGCAACATAATAACAGTCTATAAAGTTTTATTATGTAATTACAATAAGTGTTACTAGATACTTGATAGCTGTTTTAATAATTATTAAGTCAGTACAGTGGAAGGAGTCATCAAGACTATGCATAAATAGTATTGAATCTATACAATTTAGTCTTTACTTTCAGTAGGAGTGTGCCAACTATGCCTTACACTGTTAAAATAGATTAATATTGGTTATTCAAACTAATTCATAGTCAATTTGGTTGCATACTTCCCCAAAATGTATTTACAATGTACACGATTTGATTACTAATTACTATGAAACTGCACAATTCATGTACTTAACCAAATGACTTCTCAAGAAGGACATGTGTGTAGTATGTAGGGATGTTCTATTATAAATTCTATAGTCCAGCCATTGCACATAATGACATAGCAAAAGTACCATAGATTACATAATGACAGACTTCATGCACATGCAGGACTAGTGCCCACCAAAATCATATGGTTAACTATTGAGATGGACATTAAACAGGATGTCCTTTACTATAATTAACTTAGTACAAGACTCTCAATAAGAGCAATGTGCTACCCTGCCACCATCTCATTATGTAATATATGCAATGTAACTGACAATAAATTGGCTAACATCACTTCAGTCAAGGCCATGGCCAATTACTTATTCTGCTGTATTCTTAGTAATTTGATATCTATTAGATATGGCAGCATTGGGATCTAAGAAGATCTCAAATAAGGAGGTGAAGAATGTTTAACCCTCTCACTATTTGAGTGAATGGTTATAAAATGCTTAATAAATTATTTCCTTTACTGTACCTCTACTGGAAATCTGTGAGACCAGGATCACACGCTTTGACTCCTTTGGGTGTGGTTTGGTACATTCCCTTAAGGGGTGACCATTGGTCTTTAGCCCAACACCCTACAAGGAATAGAGCTCAGCCTCCTAAATTCCTCCTAAAGTACCACCCATTCACACCCATCATTAACACTTACCGTTCACTGTGTAGCAAGGATTGAGTACTTTGTCAGTCTGTCTGTCTGTTCCAAAAGCACAGGCAATATGACAGACTTTATTGCTCTCTAAAATTATTGTGTGTACAATATGCAACTATCTACATTTTCAACTTACAAATTTTCTTTAAAATGCTTCATTCTCAAGTTATGGCAATTTTACTTGCTTTGTTCTGCTAAGATCTTTGTGTCCATATCTATTTGACATATAATTTTCTCACTCCGTGGGCAAGGGTTACAGTATTTGGTTTGTGTGTGTATGAGTATGTGTCTTTCAGTCTGTTAACTGTGTCAATGTACTTTGTAATAAACTCCTCTAAGTCAACAATATGGTATCTACAGCTACGAAACTTGACAGCAAAATGGCAAATGTTAAGTACTAGCAAGTCATTCTAGAAAAAAAGGTGTCAATGCAATCCAAAGCTTGAAACACAGAAAAATTTTTAAAGAGCTCAGGAAAAACAAAATGAATGTTTACTCAAATAAAACTACTATTGGTATAAAATATATTTATCTACAATGTAAAAGTGGAAATGTTCATAAAATTGTTTCATTTTGAAGTTATAACAAATTTTACTCACATTGACAGCCTAAAAGGACCTGTTACTGTTATAAGACTAATAATATAGTAAGAGTTACAAAAGTTAGCAAAGAAACAGATTCTTACAAAACTGCCACTTAACTGTGGCTGTCACTGCCCCTTGCATTATGGTTAAGAGTGGCACTTGCCACACCTATAGTTTTAACATCATTTACAAACTGCATTGTTTGCATAAAGTAAATCCTGTTGCCTATTTCATTCCAAATATTATTAAGCTACTATGCAGTGGCTACATGTCAATTGCAAAGGGATTTGGAAGTATGATAGAAAGCCTGCACTCACCCAATGTCCCAGGGTCTTTTTTATAGGGTTCTTGATCTTTAGTCTAACCACTGGATTGGGCACTCAACACCAAAACTGTGGTCTGAATATAGGTCCCTATAGTACCCAGCATTGTGAAGACTTTCTTTAATAGAGTAGAGCTGTCTTGTTGGATAAATAGAGGGCAGGAATATTACTACATACACATAGGTAGCTGCAGAGATGGTTATAGAACATAAGATATTGTTAATACTGTTCTTTTCTGACCATTGAATTTGTAGATATCACTCAAGATCACTGTGGATTTTCCTATTCGAGCAGATTTTTGGGTAGGACCACCTCTGAAAGTAGTCAAGTCATATATATGGCAAACAAAAAACCTGTCTGATTTAAAGTATCTTGGTAGTACGTTACATGAGACCAGTCAAAGGTTGGATTTCAGATTTGATGGTGACCTTGTGACCTGCTAACAATGAGATGAACCTGGAAATTTTATCTCCTGACAGTTACATCATAATATTGCAAGGCCTTCTATTTTTTCCTTAGATAGGAGGATATCTAAATTATCATTCAAGTGTGTTGAAGGTCTAATTGACACTTATATGAGTCAGACACTCTTAGAATTATCTAGTCATGTCCATCTTGGCCAATAATGTGCCTCAACCAAATTTCCTGATTTTATCTACTATCATGTTTACTGTTATGTAGCTCAAGAAGGAAACAACAGTGGAAATGGCATCATTAATGCTGTTCCCATGACAAGAAAATGGGTCCTCAATCAGAAAACCTTCCCATAGAGCTGATCTATAGACCTGATAGGACATAATTGAATAGTTCTTGAATAGCTAATCTTTTAAGGGCTTGAGGAGCTCCCTCCACTTACTTAATTTTACAGACTGTGTAAAAAGAATAGTTTTGGGGACAATTTAGAAAACTCAACAAAGAATTAGCATTTGTAAGAACACAAAAACACTCATGCTTATGCACATCCCATTTTCCACATTTCCACTCCAATTATGACTGTCATTCACCAGTAATGATGCTAGTCTTGACAGGATAAAAATTATAATAGTAACTCATGATGTTGTACATCAAAACCATAAAATCTAATTACTTATGAACTTTTTTTAAATTACAATTTATATGTGTGAGAGGATAATGAACAAATGACTTTACAGAATCACATTCTTTGGGATCCTGACCATGGAGAATGAAAGATGATACATGACATTATATCTTTAAATTGATTGGGCTACACCTCTCTTTGTAGTGTTGGAAGACTGGTTGTCTTGTCTTGGACAAGCAGATTGTCGATGCCACTCCCTGTAGTCACTGCATACATGCAAAAATTGCAATTATTATGACTACATTCTCTGTAACTAAAGGAAAGCACACATATGATCTTCACAATATCCCATTCATCTTTAGGTTTCTTTGTCATAGTAGAATGCGAGGGTGATGGGTCCTTGTGTTTTAGAACTTTGCTATTAATACTTCTGTACAGAAGGTTATGAGAGGGAGGGATGTCTTCCACTGCAACAGATTTGTATTCCTCAAAGATAATGCATTGCTTTTCCCAACTGACAGCCCTGCTCTATAGCTGTGAGATAATGAAATTTGAAGACATATATGAGCCATCCCAAACCTTAATGATCTCTATTTCCTCTAGTAACAAGAGTACCATATGCTTATAAGTCATTGGTTTGATGAGGGTACTTGTTTTTGCAAACTATTACATATGTTTGGAAGGTTTTAATAAGTGAGTCTTTCTTTTCTTTTGCTCCAAACTCTCTTGGCTAAAGCTACAACCAGTATCTCACTGTTCCCCAGCTTAGTGATCATGGCATCAACATAGGATGGTTTTTGGGCAATAAGTCATATTATATATTCATCTAGTCATCTCTTTCTATCACATGGATTCCTTTTTAGATAGAGGTGAAAAACATTTATTGAGGAAAACCAGGTCATCAGAAGCTTTACCTTTTTGAATGTTTCTCCCCAATGCCATCTTTTCAAGATTTTCAAGAAATTTTAAATGGCACTCAGAGAATATAAGAATTTCAAGCAAAAATGTCAGAAATCCCTGTATCATAGCTAGAGTTTTGTTATCTGGTGCAGTAGTTAGTGATGAGATTTGGCTAGAAAAAAGCTGACATTGTGGGTCAGAAATAATAGAAATACCTTTCATGAAATTATTTCTTATAGTCACGTGCTCACATGTTGCAATATTCATAAACCATAAAGTATTATTTTATTATTTTCATATATTTAGATGTTGATGAATGCTCCAGTTTAGCTCTCAATACATGTCAACATATCTGCATAAACACTTTTGGAAGTTATTACTGTAAATGTAATCAAGGCTATATGTTACAGAGTGATAACAGGACCTGTGAAAGTATGTTATGTAGACTCTATCAATAATGTATTATTTGTTGCAAGACAATTCTATTATCACTATTATGGCCTGTTTTGACATTTTTACATTAGACTGTTTTTCATTCTCTAGTTATCACATGTGATACTTTATTGACACCTACAAATGGCTCTTTAGTTTGTTCTAATGGTAACAAAACTAATTCTAACTGTTCCTATTCTTGTGATGAGGGTTATCAACTGATTGGTTCATCTCAACGTACCTGTCAGCCTAGTAGTTTATGGTCTGGAATACCTACTCTCTGTCATCCTCTACAATGTCCTCAACTTAATCCTCCAGATAATGGATATATACAATTACCTTGTTCTCGTGACTTTCTCTCAGTGTGTTCTATTAGATGTTATGATGGATATAATATTACTAATGGAAGTGATACTGTAAAGTGTCGTCTCATCGATACTACCACAGTTGAGTGGACACCATTTGGAAAATGTGAAAGTAAGCTAAGAATAAATACTTTACCAATTAGAAGTAACTATCAATGATTGAAAATGTAAATCCATGCCAGATTGTTGAGGGCCACATGCTATGTCTTTCTAGTAGTATGTCCAGTTCATTAATTTATTGTTATGTCAGCCTATCAAAACCAACAAACAAATGTATTTAATCAAGCAATTGATTTCCCTTTTTATGTAACAAGCTTAAATAACAAGGAACATTAATAAACCAGGAATTTATGAGACTAATCTTTGATCAAATATTAAATGAAGTTAAATTAAATTAAATCAAATGTTTACTGGTTAGATATTCCATCAAACACCTCTTACAATTATCAAAGAATTTGAAGTTAACATTACAATAATACAATACAATTGAAATATATTGCATATGTTAATTATATTCTGAAATTGACTGTCACTGATTCAAGACTGCACAATGAAATCATGAAAATATGCAGTGTCTGAAACATTTTTTTCAACAGATTTATGTAGACATATTTAAGAGTTTTTTGACTAAACACTTACCTCACATGTAATTCTTTGTTATAATTTAGAGAAATATTTTGAAATTAGAATGTGCTACGGAATCATTTCTTACACAAAATTATTAAATGTTGATTCATCCAAAAATTTTTAATCGATTAAGTAAATTGTTTCTTAAAAATTAAGAGATGTAAATGCTTGGAATAACTAATATAGATGATAGAGTTGCGAGTGGCATGTTACCAGGGAGATGAAGACATCAAGTGTATCAGTCCTTGTTGCTAGTAAGTCAGAGCATATGCATTTGTTGAGATGTCCATTTGGGGTTAACTTTCAAACATATGTTTTTAATATAAAACTTTTTCTAAAAAATGAAGCAATGTCAATCACTTAAAAATGATATAAACAAGAATGTAGGTTGTGTCGTCCCTCCATAATGGTACAGGTGGCAAAAAGGCAATCAAAAGATGTTTCAATATTTGATGTAAAATACACATTAATAATATCAGTTATAATTTTGTTACTAAGCTATTATTTAGGGGTGATACGGCTTTTTAGTTTTCAAAAAAGTTATATATGTAAATTTGGCATCTTTACAATATTTTGAGATTTATTTTCTGAATTATAATCTTTTTGGTTCATTGTTGGTGTTTACAGTTATTAAGATACCATTAAGAATGGACATAGGTACAGACTTGTCTCATTGTTCAGATGATCATAACACTGTCTAACAAGAGTGGAATGGTTTGAATATTGACAACATCAAAAACAAGACTATTAAGTACTACAAAATTATTTCAAAAATATTTTGATAATGCCAAGCCCAAAATAATAAGTTTGAATGTTGAATATTAAAGACTGGTAGAAGATATAAAGAGGTTACAAACTGCTAGAAGCAGAAAAGTGGCTTTGACTGATATCATGTCTATAGATCGTATACTTTAATCATCAATCCACAAAATAACTAATGATAATATTTTGTTATATTGTTTGCAATAGAGGCTAATTGGTTGCTTTATGCATTAGTGCTTAAAGTATGCAGTTAAATTTCACTTGACGCCTTACTTTGTTTCTCAGTAATAGAATAAATTATTAAAAACCATATTACCATACTATACTACACATGTGACTCAAAACAAAAATAGGACTATCTAACATACAAACTGTTCCTGTTGTAAGATATTAAGTATAATGGATTGAAGTTCATGGTGTTTTCAGCAACAACATAGTTTCTGCAACTTCACTACTACATTTATTCATCAAAAAATCCCTTAAGAATAGTTTTACAAGTATATATAATATTTTATTAATACAGAAAAACCCTCATGTTATCCTGATAGATGCAAAATTGTATTGCAATGAAGGTAGCTAAAAGCCAGTTATAAACACTAGACCATTTTAAAATGGCTTGAATGTTTTAATTGAATTATTATATTACAGAAAAGTCCCCGTGCTATACCAATTCTTGTCTGAATGGTGGAAAATGTACTGAGACAGAAGATGGTGGCTTTGCTTGTAATTGTACTGGAACATTTTATAGAGGGAAAACATGTGATCGCCTGTTAATTGTTATCGATGATATTGGTGTTTTGGATTATGGATTCTTGGTCTCTAACCCTATTTCAATCAAGACTGACCCAAATGCTGAAGTAAGAGTCCGTATAGTCCCTGAACATCATTGTGAAATTGACTTTGGATTGCAACCTGGTAATTTTCTTATTCAATCTTGTCCATTCGGTGTGACTGATGCTGTGTATCTTGTCCGATCATATCTGCCCTCTGGTTTATACTCTTTTGAACCCATTTTTGCTGGAGATGTTATTGTACAACCACCTGGTCCAATTTCTTTTATAGTATCATCACAACTATCATCAGTTTATTTTGATACCTATGGTGATAGAGACTATGTTCAGCAAAGTTGTTGCAGTTTACACAAAAGTTTTAATTTTTCTCAAAGTGACTTTGTATGCCTAAATTCAAAAAGTAGACCTCACGTTCAACTCATATCATCATGTTCATGGTACCAGGATTATAATTATAGTATGTTTATTTCAAGTGGTATTGTGTTTTCATCATACAATAACCTACAGTTACCTTTGTCTTTAGCTGGAATAGTTCTTACACCAACACCATTGAAGTTGACTTTACCAACTAATCGGTCTAGTTGTGGAAATTGTAATGGATCATTAAACAGTTTGAACAACATTGATGTTAATAGAGATGATGTATGTTATGAACACAATGCTACTATTGAGGACATACAAGAATTTGTTAAAAGACAATCTCTTACTATAACGTTTCTTACAATAATACAACGTCAACTTCTTCCAAAATGGATTTTGCTGACTAGTTCACCTGATAATGCTGCCATTAACAAGATTAGAAATGAAGATTTGATGGTTAATATAGTAGAACTGTCTTCATTATATTCATTGACAGGATGTGAGTCTCTTCTTATAGATAGATCAGAAGGTTATTTTAGTGTATTACAATACAATGGACCATTGAGCTTGACATTGGAGTCATTAGAGACTACAGTATTGAAATCACCACAGAGAGGGTCATTCTATTGTATAGGTGTTCATTTATGTTCTGGAGTAGAGTCTTCAGTTTATATTGGAATACCATCATCAGTTCAACAAGATATTACTAGTATTAGTTATATATCAAAGTATATCAATAAAGGATGGACATTAGAAATATCCAGTGTTGTTCTTAGGAAGAATGTGGACAATGTGACAATGTTTTCAAAATATTGGAATGGTATGTCCTTTGACTTTCATTTATCAAGACAACTTTCACAATTTGATATGATTCTAAAAGTTAAAACAACTGGATCTTTCTCGTATTGTAACACAAGTGTTGCTGTGGTCTTTGATGGAATTGTTTGGTATCAATATGTCTATAATGACACTATAAAGACTCAAGTAAGTGTTAATGTAATCTAATATACTATTATGAGAGATACCATATCTAATCATTAAGTGAATATAATGATTATTTTATTTTAATTATTAAACATTATTATTATTATGCAATTAATTGTATAGCCTAACATTGCAGTTTTGCTTGGTGATTTTCAAGTGTTGCTTTTGTCTGTACTGAACCAAACGAAAGAACAAATAAAATTTATAAAGAAATCAACAACAGCATCTCTATATCATGGTATGTAATGTATATTAGTGTATACAACAATGATGTAAACATACACTTCAGGTTGAGTGTTGATGTCTATCAAATTAATCTATCCAATTTCCTTTATTTATATATACCTTTATGACCATTCCATCTAATAAGTATCTAGAAAATTATTTTTAGTTCCTGTTATACACAGCAGGTCTATAATCTTCATTTGGTATCTATATATCTATGTCTATTTTCGCAATTTTAATATATTGTAAGCAACTTTTAAAAGCAAAAATAAAATTGAGTTTAAATGCTATAAATGCTGACACATATAGCAACCAATGTATTTTATTATTCCTATAATAGCAAGCACTATAATGATGGATATGGCAAATAATGCTCAAAACCTCACTATCTTGCTTCTCTGCCTTTACTTTTAGCATTCTAGAGTTGTAGTCATGCATGGATACTACTGCTAATTATATAATCTTTCTAGCGCTTAGCTGTAATCAATTTTTTACTATGAAGTTAACTGTAGGATGATTTTTTCAATTATAATTATATTTATAATTATCGTGTTATTTAATATCATTTATAAACTTAAAATAATTAGAAATAATAAAATGGATTTTTTGTTTTTACTGATTTAATCATCTGTTGTTCTCCTTGTCACAGAACTTCCTCCATTAAGTTGTTCTACTCCATCATCTGGATTGGCTATCAAGTTGTCTTATGTCCCTCGATCTGGTCAATCTTTATACAATAATCTATTACAACTACCTTACGATACCAGTGAGTGTCCAGTAGATGTCTTTATTAACTTGGATAATAACAAAGATATGAAAGGACTGAGTTTTTACTCTAAATGTCTTGAACTAAAGTTTGGATCTCTTCTATTTTGGGAACTTGAGCACAAGTTTTATATACCAATGACTGATGATACAGTCTGTATAAAACCAGAGAACTTTACTTCTCTCTTTCCTAATACTAGTCAATTTGGATTACTAGTGCACTCATCTCTTTTTAAATACAACTTACCACTTGGTAGTTTCTTTACACTTCAACAAGGGTATAGTGACAATGTCACTTTGTCTTTAGGTTTTTCTCATTCAACAACTGACAGAGTAGGCTTGTTGTATTCAGTGAAAATTAATATCCTTGATGGGTCCTTTATAGCACCAGTTATATTGAGAAATGATGAACTAACATTTTCAGGATCATCAACTGTCTTTAATAACTACTTTGTGCATATGACTGGTGTTGCTAGTACAGAAGTGTCTTGGGAAGATTTAACAGTGAACATCAATGGTTGGTTTTCAAGACTTCAAGGGAATCTTACAGATGATCTGGAAATGTATGTACATAACAAAATTAAAAGGATATCTCAAGAGGCATACTCTAGAAAAACAACAGCAGATAAGCAGTATGTTAAAACCAAAAATACCTATTTAGCTGCAAAACATCAAGTTCAACTTGCAGAAGAGTTACTTAATAATGCAACAGCAATATACAATACATCTTTAGATGTACTTCAAACTGCCAATAATAGCTTAATTCAAGCTGAAGAGAAACTGGCCAATCCAGCAGGTATAGTTAAACAAACTCAAGTTGCACTTGATGATGCTTGTAAGATTAAAGTGTGTGGCATGATATGTCAAAACACAACACGTAGACGAACTGTTTACAAGAGAGTATTTGTTAATGTTACTCGATCATGTAATGCCAATTGTTCTGTTACATTAAGAACAAGAGTACCACCTTTTTATGAAAGTGCCATTGTTTGGAGATTCATTTGGGAATGCTGGAAAATTGAAGTTAAATGTGGTACCAGACTCTGTGAGTCTTTAAGGTGTTCATCAATATGTAAATCTGTGAATGTTACAAGACCAATCTACAACTACACTGAAACTATGATCTTAAGGTCTTGCATTGTTCCTTGTATAGTACAAGAGTATGATACAACAGTTACAGAAACAGAGATCTTCATTGATTCATGTGGACAAAGGATTCAAAACACCACTTGTGTAAAGGAAAATGAGAATTGCCGAAGAGAAATAGAGGCAGCCATTAGACTCATTGAAAATAGACGACAAGGTGCGGTGGAACCACTTCGAGAAAGATATGAGGCAAAAGCAACATTTGATTCTGCACAAATTAATGTTAGTAGGGCATATGATGCTGTACAAATAGCTAATAGAAACCTAGAAACAACAAAGGAAATATTAGCCTCAGCTGAGAGTTTCAGAAATGCTTCTGAAAAGACTTATCATGTGATAATAGATTCAATTAAAGCTGATCTTGTCTTGTACAATCTAACTCAACAATACAATCTTAGTGAGATATATAGTATTGTCAACATAACATTCTCAGTAGATGTGAAAACAGTTTCACCAGTGATCTTTCCTATTAGCATCATTGCCAATATCTACAATCAAACACAATCTTTCACAGTACCTTTCCACTTCAAACAATCCTTCTTAACACAAAAAGATGCTATTGTTGATGAAATTATTAACACAATTAATCCGAGATCTAATAGGCGACGTAAGAGAGCAATAGAACCAAAAGAAGGTCAAGATGAAGAACAGTTTGAAAAACATTGTGCACAGATAACTGGTATTGATTCTTTTCTCCAGTTCTTACGAGACTCACTACTTGAAGCTAATTATAATAACAATCAGGTTTTAGACAATGTCAGGACTCTGCTTGAAAATCTGAGGGAATTGACATTGCTACCTGGTAATGCAACCTTCACTAGTGATTACAGTAATCTGCAATTGCTTTTCAACATTACCAAAGAAGAAGTAGACGAAAACAAGAAAGACAAACTACCAAACAGTGTACTTGATACTTTGTTAAGTATTATAGTAGATATGCAGAAATCTGCTCAAGATGTCATCTCAAACATCAATGCAAGTACTTTTTTGCAATGGCAAAACAGAATGGAAGCTTTAATGCAAACAAGTGGAAGTGTTGTAAATGAAGAATGTTTTGGTTTTGCTGATTGTTTAGTAGTTTTAAGTGGTTTAGTTGAGAATGTCTTGTCATTTGGACCCTCAAGCATATCAGCTGACTTAACAACCAGATTACCATTAGCTGCTGAGAAACTTTTGATGCTTGCTACAAATGATGACCAGTCATTTGAAGAAGCTTTAGATAACCTTCAATCAATGTCATCTATTATAAATGATATGAAAGAAATTGGATATTGGTGTGCCAAACCACCTCAAATTACCAAACATCCTGTAGAGACTACATCAGTCCCTGTTAATGGTAGATTAGTACTTATGTGTCAGGGAAATTCCAAGTTACCAATAATTTACCAATGGAGAAAGGATGGTATAGCACTACCTGATGCCACAAATGAGACACTGGTTATTGACAATTTCCAGATATTTGATGAAGGCAACTATAGTTGTGATATCACAAATGATGTCAAAACTGTGGGGTCTACTAATTCAAGTGTACATGCTTATGAACTGCCTCAATTTTATCTTACACCAAATTCTGTGGTAGCATACATTGGTGATGGCAATGGAGCTTATTTTACATGTAATGCTACCTCACGACCAGATCCTGGCTGGAAGTGGTATCACAAGGCCTTACTACAGGACAAATGGGAGGAAATTATTGGGGAAGAAACTAATGAGTTGTTGATACGACGACCAGATGTAAACCACACAGGATGGTATATGTGTATGGCATACAATGAATATGGTAATATTACATCTGATCCTGTCTACCTTCGTCTTGTGTCTGTTACAGCTCCTGTACTCTGTTACCCTATTGAGTTCTTTCTTAATAGAGGTAATGAAACAGGTCAGGGTAGTCAAAACAGAAGTACTGAACCAATCGAAAAGGTTGTATACAATAAATTAAAAGATGAAATTAATTTTGGTGAAGTTACATTAAATGAACTGACAGTATCAGGTTCTAATACTCTCTTTGTTAGTGTTCATCTTATTGGTAGAAATGTAACAGTAGATGAAACTGGTAAAGTTCCACTAACAGATGTTGTTGAAGATCTATTAACTGCAAAAAGACAACTGGATAATGTCCGAGATAAGATGAGAAATCACTTTACTTCTACCACATTTGAATTGGAATATGAAAGAAATAGGTATTTGTCCAGTCCAAATTCCTTCTCTTTACGACTACCTGAAATACTGTGTCCTCCTGGACAAGAACTCCACCCAAACACATTCCTTTGCAGTAAGTTAAAGTATCAATATTTTGTATGAGTTTAGAGGCTGTAGCTTTTTCATGTCCCACTTACATATGCTGTTCAAAGCATTTTACTATCAAAGAAAAGACAATAAAAAATTGTTCTGATACAATAGTATTTACAGGTGATATTTTTATCTTGTTTTGTACACAGTTGAGTGTCTTGAAGGCCAGCATCAAGTAACTAACATAGAGACTACATTTATTGATGGTGAAAGTGTTACAGAAAGAGTACCTCATTGTGCACCTTGTCCATTAAACACATACCAGGACAAAGTGGGAGGAGACAGATGTATTTCGTGTCCATTCAATCACTTCACATTTTCTACTGGTGCTAAAAGTGAAGATGAATGTATTGGTTAGCACACTATATCAATGTGATAGTAAATATTCCTTTTCATTGTTTAGGTTTATGTCCTCCTAATTTTTATTCATTAAATGGGTTATCTCCTTGTGAGCAATGTCCCAAGAAAACATACCAACCACAATATGGAGAAACATCATGTATTCTTTGTACAAAAGAGGAAGATGATCCTGCTTGTGTAGATGGTAATGACAAATATAGCAGAACATAATATATTATAGACTTTCTATTTGCATTTTTAGATCCATGTGAACTACCCAAAGACACTGGAAACTGTACTAATTACCAGTTGAGGTTTTATTATAATACTTTCAGTAATCTTTGTGAATCTTTTCTTTATGGTGGATGTAATGGAAATAAAAATAATTTTATGTCCTTGGATGACTGTTCTGAACAATGTGGTAAACTATAACATAAGGCTTTGTCCATTCTAATTTACGTTCTATATTTATTAGGATGCTCAGGAAACCAAACTAAAGTTCAGTGTATTGTTGATCCATGCCCTACTACCAGTTGTAGTGTTGTTCCTGATGCTCAGTGTGTTTCAGACTATTGTGGTGAATGTAAAGCTAGATTCTATTATAAAGATAAAGAAGTTACTGATATATGTGGTAAGCTAGTATAAACTTCATTCATATCCTTATTTGTTTTCTTAGATTGTCCTCTTGGTCTAGTAGTAGTGTCTTGTTCTCCATCTTGTTTACCTACATGTTATGAACCAAACCCTGTCTGTACTCCAAATACAGACTGTGTACCAGGATGTGGCTGTCCAGATGGTAAAATATTTGATCAACAGCAAAAACAATGTGTTCTTCGTTCTAATTGTGGTATGTTTAAAAAGGTTTTGTCATATTTAGTTTATTCTTTTATTTTCCAGCTACTTGTAGTCTCTCTCCTAATATTGGTCCATGTAAGGGTAGGTACCCACGATGGTTTTATAACTCTACCTCAAGACAATGTGAATTGTTTTCTTATGGAGGGTGTTTTGGAAATAGAAATCAATTTAATTCTTTGAAAGAATGTGCTAGTACTTGTGGTATGTTCAACACAATATTTCTAATAGCTACAAAATTGGTGTTACTTTTGTCATCCACAATAAGCAAATTGCTAGACTCTTCAAGTCTTGAATAGTTAGCAAATTAGATGGGAGAGTCAAGCTAGTTAATTAGACTATGGATAAATAAATTAGTTTTTCACAACAGCTAAACTGTCTAGCTCTAAATTGTGACCTTTACTTACATCATCTTCGTGAATTTAATAAATGTGATCTGCTTACTATATCCAATCTTCTAGGTAATTGTTCTAGTAGTTCTTTAATGAGTTGTCATGATGATCCTTGTGAGACAGGATCCTGTCCTGGTTATCCTAATGCAGTATGTGAGTATGATACATGTACATGTACTGCTAGATACTATGATCAATTTAATGAAGTTACCAATGAGTGTGGTAAGTCTTTAACAATATAATGAAGATACTAGATCATGTAATATTTAGATACTTGTGGATTACCTCCTGTTATTGGTCCATGTACTAGAAATATCAGTCGTTGGTATTTTAATAAGATGGTAGGGAAATGTCAGTCATTTATTTACGGTGGTTGTGATGGTAACAACAATAATTTTGAATCACTTGAAAAGTGTATACAAACTTGTGGTAAGTTAAGAACTCAGTAGTAGGAAGAAACATATTATTTGTACAATGTCAACTTCTTTTTATCCAAGTAGCTGAAATCTTTGGTCTAAGCATAATGGATAATGACACTAACATAACCTTAATTTTGGCCATTACTGCCACCTATGTGCATCATACTAGGTGGCCCTATAATTGTATTTGGTCCATGTCTTTATATATACACACATTCACATTCTTAGTTTTTATGTTTTTGTATGCATCTTTGAAAGTGACCGATTTAATTAAACCACATTCTTAACTGCAGACATATATAGCAGCCAATGATTTTCATTAAAAACAAACGCAAGCACTGTGGCAATGGTTATAAAAGATAATGTTCAAAGATTCTTGCTAGCTTGCTTCTTTGCCTATACTTCCAGGATTTTATATCTACAGCCTTCCATAGACACTGCTGCTAAATATATAATCTTTGTAACTATAGTGAGTGTTTCACTGTAAAGTCAGTACCTTCCAAAACACTTATAGCTAGAATAATATTTTTAACCATAATCTTGTTATTGATTAAGAACATTACAGCACTATCTTGTTATCACCTCACATTCTATTATAGACACATCTTGTGACCCAGAACAAACTGTCACCTGTCTTAATAATCCATGTGATAACAATCATTGTCCCAATATTCCTAATACTGTGTGTGTGCCAAAATCCTGTGGAGTATGTTCAGCACATTTTTATAATACAATAGGAGATGATGTCACTGATATGTGTAGTAAGTAATGATATATTATAACTGTATATACTCTAATGTACTAATTAATGGCATATATTAAAGACATATAATAGATCTTGTACATGTACAATCATTCTCTTTATACAGTTGATTGTCCATCTAATAAAACAGCAGTATTGTGCTCCATTAATTTATGTGATCATCAGACTTGTCCTAATTTCCCACAAGCTAAGTGTAAGTTAGATACATGTGGTGGATGTCAGGCAAGATTCTACATAAATGATACTGAAGTAACAGATGAGTGTGGTAAGTCTTGTACTAATATATAAACCACAATATGTACTGTTATGTATTACATAGTGTCTTGTGAGGGAAAAGGACAAATATTTAAACCATGTGGTGGATCTTGTAATTACACATGTGATGATATTCTCTCACAACATCCACTTGTTTGTTTACCTTATTGTAAACCAGGTTGTGAATGTCCTATAGGACAGGTAAGTTTAGATTATCAGTAGGCTACTATATAGTGCAGTATAAAAAATACTGGGTACATATACCAGATAGTAACAAAAGTTTACTTAGCTACTACCACACCAGGAATAATACCAAGGCTTCTGAATTTAATTTGTAATTGAAATAACTCACTATTTTGTGGGTTATTAAATAGTAAAACATAATGAATACATAGTATTATAGCCAATTAGCTGCTATCACAGCAAGAATAATTGTAAGGCTTCTTGTAAAACAAGACAGACAGAATATACCATAAAAGGAAATAGTCAATTATAGCAAGTTTGCTTAGCTGATACCACAGCAGAATGTCTCAAGGCTTCTTAATTTAATTTGTTCCCACTTCCTTGACATTTCTTTAGATACTTGATAGAACAAACAAGATATGTGTTTTTGAAGATCAATGTCCATGTCCACCATGTGATCCAGTACCTAATAACTGTACACATGTAATTACACCATCTAATGATCAATGTAGTTGTCCATTTTGTGCAGGTATTTAATAAGTTATAAGTTACTGTTTTAAGTGTTTGCATATAGATTGCAATATTGATGGTCAAGTATATGAAGTACCACGTCGTAGTTGTCCTAGGACATGTAGTAATCCTTACTTACATTGTATCAGTGACAATCTACCAGGTTGTAGTTGTCCACAAGGTCAAGTTATTGATGAATTGAATAATCGTTGTGTTCCTTTCAAAGATTGTCCTAGTAAGAAGAGTACAGTACATTACAGTATATATTATTAATGTTCTTAGAACCTGATCCTTGTAAACTACCTTTAGAACAAGGACCATGTAGTGGTAACTTCAAACGATACTACTTTAATTCAACTAGTGGATTATGTTTACCATTTATATATGGTGGATGTTTTGGTAATGAGAATAACTTCTTTTCAAAGTATCTCTGTGAACAACAATGTAGTGGTCAGTTAATATTAATATAATATGAGAGATGAGTATCATTAATTTCTCTAATAGATTGTTATCCAGTATGTAGTAATGAGTTTTGTACAATACACAGACAAGCAATTTGTTCAACGTACGTTAAGTAAATAATTATTAAAATAGCTATGTTCCTTACATTCTATACAGTAGCTCCTCTTTACCTGGTAGTAGTCCTAGTTGTCCAGGAGGTTGTGCTATTTCTAACTGTCGAGCTTGTTACTATTCATATAATGATCTTCCCTCTCCTCAATTACCTTCATCATGTCCTCAACAATGTTCTGTAACTAATGAGAAAGCTGATGAAAGTTGCATGGCAAAATGGGGACAATGTATATATAGAGCTCATTTGAAGTTATATCAATCAGTAAGTGTTACATGTTATAAAAAGCTTAATATTTTATATAAATACAGGTCCTATCTCATGAAAGGAATGATAAGACATTTCGTTGTTGGGCTCATCAATGTGCATGAACTCTTACTAACACTTGCTGACAATAATGTGTGTAGACTCAAATTGTTTGCTTATTTAGTACATTTTTATTTTAGTATAATAGCGTGCTAACTACATCGTAATTTGTGATTGATTACCCCAAAATTTTAAGTTTTTTAAAACCACTTAAATAGTATAATACAACGTATAATTTTTATATTAATCAATATCGCTCTGCCGTTGCCAAGCCCCCATCCGTCTAGTTGATCTTTGACGTGGTGATTTACTTTTCGTGCTAGAGAGCAAAGTAATCAAGAAAAGGTAAAGCAGTTCTCTACATAAAAGTAACAAAGATATAAACCCTATAGAGCGTATATAAATATATTGATTGTATTTGATAGTGTTCTAGTCAGAGCTGTTTCTAGTTACAAAATGAATATTCTATATAACTTTTTGAAAATTATACAAAACAAGTCGTTCATTAGTTCAAATCTGACGTTACTACATGTTAACTATACAGATTTACATACAATTACTGATAGTTTTAGATAATGACTGTAAAACAAATATTCATAACTGTTAATGTATGGTATTTTATTACCACAAGTTATTTTCTTAAATCACTGTTGTGATATATAGATTAAAGATAATGACTGTGACTGTGATCCTTTTACTCTTGTCATCAGCAATGGTAAGAAATAATATAAAACATATTAATCATAACATTTCCTACTTGCTAACATCTTAAACAGCTCTAAGATTATTTTGAAGATATACATTGTTAATATACATCTATATATTTTATTATTCATTATTCTAAGGTGAAAAGTAGTATTGATACTTTAGTTGTTAGTAAATTATTAATAATGATACAAATTAATTGACAATGTTCTCTACTTGTTTACAGATATCATATGCTGATTGGACACTTTATGTTAGACTTAACTCCTATAGTAATACCAAGAGAGTGTATGGTACTACATTCAGTTGATATTGTTGTTGTACATGTCCTTCCACCTGTTGTAGTTCAAATGTTAACAGCCTCAATTGTAACAATGGTGGATGTAATACTAGAATTCTTATATGTGCTAATCAAGGGAGTACTGCTAAGTCCTGTGTGTATTCTAATATTATTAAGTGATACTGTTAAATTTGGTCAGGGAAATGTTCCAGGTGGTCTAAGTAATCCAGTTCAAATAAATATACAAGGACGACTACTTAATGTAAGTAGATATATATTCCTTTAATATAATTCAGTCATCTAGACATAAGCATGAATACCAGCATAGATTAATTCTGTATTGTTTTATTACTATAGACTACTATAAAACTCTGTATTGAACTTGTTGATGACAATGGAGCAAGCTCAACTGTTAATCCAACTCGCATTCTTAAATTTTAATTTAATTTGTCGCCTCAAATATCTGGTACTTTTAGTTCTAACACAACAGTCAATGAAGGTGGTAGCAATGTTATATCATTATCATATGCTACTAGAATAGAGTGTGCTAGAAACTACTATCAGTCAAACTGTTCTGTGTACTGTATACCAACTGATAATAATACTGGACATTATACTTGTGATACTAATGGTAGCAAGATCTGTCTCCCTGGTTTTACCAATGCTGACAGCAAATAATTTTATGTTTAAACATTTTAAATAATAACTACTGTTAAATATTGAATAATCATTTTTGTAAACACGCCTACAAATAGTTACTTTGTTATTATTAATAATAATTGTTTACTTAACATCGTAACTTAAGTTAGACCACATCCTTCTTCAAGTTTTGGCTGGACTCATCAGCTGCGAGCTACAAAGAAAAGGTAAGTTCAGATTAGTACCATGTTAACCAATCAGACATCGCCAATACACATTTTTCAATACTATAAAGTCAATTTTGTAATATAACAAACATTATAAAACTAAAATTTATTTTGTGGTATCTTTGATTGAAGTGTGTATTGGCGTAATTTAATTAAATTTAGTAAATCTAGGGACTTTGAAAATGAAACATGACATCCATTTGCACATAATGTAAGTTATGATTAATAGCTTCATCAACAGCAGTGTTGGGGCTCCACCTATTGCATGAATTAAACAAGTCCACTACAAACCATAAACACCATAATATAAGTAACTCCTACAATGTTTAGTAATAAGAAAGCAAATTATTTTAAAATATTTAAAGATCCTGGATGGTTTTGCCAATGACTGCATGCAGACATCAGGAGAAAATATGACAACAGTTATCAAGTAAAACTCTTTGTCAAAAACATTCATTATAAAAATAAAAAGATATTTATGTCTAAAAATTGTAAAAATGTTGAATCATATTTTAATTATAGTTTTAAAAAACAAATTAATCTTTGTTTTTACATAGATATAAAAGATGACTGCTGTTGTAGTCTTTCTGTTCCTGTCATCAGTAATGGTAAGTTATTTACATTTATATATATGAATAATTATTATGATATGAAATTACACCACATCGTATAACTTCCCTGCAACACACATGACAGCTAATGGGACTTTCTATAATGAGAGCACTTTGTTAATAATTAAATGAGAGGGATTATTAAATATTCTACGACTTGTCCTAATTTCCCACAAGTTAAGTGTAAGTTAGATATATATGGGAGATGTCAGGCACGATTCTACATAAATGATACTGAAGTAACAGATGAGTGTAGTAAGTCTTATACTAATATATAAACCACAATATGTACTGTTGTGTATTATATAGTGTCTTGTGAGGGAAGAGGACAAATATTTAAACCATGTGGTGGATCTTGTAATTTTACATGTGATGATATTCTCTCACAATATTCACGTGTTTGTTTACTTTAATGTAAACCAGGATGTGAATGTCCTATAGGACAGGTAAGTCTGGGTTTAGCTATTGGGTTATTATATAGTGCAGTGTAATAAGTACTGAGTACATATACCAGACTCTAACCAAAGCATACTTAGCTACTACCACAACAGGAATAATACCAAGTCTTCTTAATCTAATTTTAAATTGAAATAACCCACTATTTTGTAAATATTAAATAGAAAAAGATAATGAGACATAGTATTATATCAATCTAGAAATCCTTACTTAGCTGCCTCCACAGCAAAACTAATATCAAGGCTTCTTGTAAACCTGGATAGTCACAAACGTAAGAGCCAATCATAGTAATCTGGAGATACTTGCTTAGTTGGTACCACAGCAATAATGTTACAAGGATTCTTATATTTAATGTTTAACCTACTATATTGATATTTCTTCAGATAGATGATGAAACAATCAAGATTTGTGTTTATGAGATCAATGTCCATGTCCACCATGTGATCCAGTACCTAATAACTGTACACATGTACCTAGACCATCTAATGATTGATATAGTTGTCCATTTTGTGCAGGTATTTAATAAGTTATAAGTTACTGTTGTAAGTATTTCTATATAGATTGTGATATTGATGGTCAAGTATATGAAGAACCACGTTGTAGTTGTCCTAGGACATGTAGTAATCCTTACTTACATTGTATTAGTCACAAAATATCAGGTTGTAGTTGTCCACAAGCTCATGTTATCGATGAATTTAACAATGATTTTGTTTGTCTCCAAGATTGTCCTAGTAAGAAGAGTACAGTACGTTACAGTATATATTATTAATATACTTAGAACCTGATCCTTGTAAACTATCTGCTGAACAAGGACAATGTAGTGGTAAATTCAAATGATACTACTTTAATTCAACTAGTTGAATATGTTTACCATTTGTATATGGTGGATGTTTTGGTAATGAGAATAACATCTTTCAAAGTATCCCTGTGAACAACAATTAGTGGTCAGTTAACATTAATATAATATGAGAAAACAAGTATTATTGACAAGCAACTTGTTCAACATATGTTAAGTACATTATTAAAATAACAAAAGAATATTCCTTACTTTCTATACAGTAGCTCCTCCTTACTTGGTAGTAGTCCTAGTTGTCCAGGAGGTTGTGCTATTTATAACTGTCGATCTTGTTACTATTTATATAATGATTTTCCGTTTCCTTAATTACCTTCATCATTGCGCAATAATGTTCTATGACTAATAAGAAAGCTGATGGCAATTGTATGGAAAAATGGGAACAATGTATGTATAGAGCTTATTTGAAGTTATCTCAATCAGTAAGTGCTACATGTCATCATAAGTTTAATATATTATATAATTTGAGGTCCTATCTCATGAAAGGAATGATAAGACATTTCATTGTTGGGCTCATGTGGAGTATGTTCAGCACAATTTAATAATACAACAGGAGATGATGTCACTGATGTGTGTAATTAGTGATAATATAGTGTATCTTTATCTACTATAATATTCTAATTAATGACATATATTAAAGACAGAAATAGATCATGTATATACATATTTACTCCCTTTATACAGTTGATTGTCCTTCTAATAAACCAGCAGTGATTTGTTCTATTGATTTATGTGATCATCAGACTTGTCTTAATTTCCAACAAGCTAAGTGTAAGTTAGATACATGTGGTGGACATCAGCAATGATCCTATATAAATGATCCTGAAGTAACAGATGAGTGTAGTAAGTCTTATACTAATATATAAACCACAATATGTACTGTTGTGTATAATATATAGTGAATTGTGAGGGAAGTGGAAAAAATATTTAAGTCAGAATGTCGATCATATACATATGCACGTGATGATGTTCGTTCATGACATGGACTTATGAATCTCTTACATGACAGGTATGCCTAGGCTATCTGTTGGCTATTATTTGTAGTACATTTAATGAGTACATAGTATTATAGACAGTAATAACAATGTGGAAAAGTTTACTTAGCTGTTACCACAGCAGGATAATAACAAGGCTTTTTGAGTATAATAATTCAATTAAAATTATCCACTATATATGTTGACCTTCTGTCAGATACATGGTGAAACATATGAGAGATGATTAGTGCCAAAATAACCACATTAAAGAAAGGCTAGTGAAATTTTAGAGAGGGTAGTAAAAGAAACAAACTAAAGATGTGTTTTATGAAGATCATTGATCATGTTCACCAAGTCATCTAGTACCTAGTAACTGTAGATATGTAATTATACCATCTAATAGATTTGTCCATTTTTGAACATATATCAATCAGTAAGTCTTACATTTTTATACTAAGTTTAATACTATGTATCTCAGACACAATTCTATATAAGTGATACTGAAGTAACAGATGAGTGTAGTAAGTCTTGTACTAATATAAAAACCACAATATGTACTGTTGTGTATAATTTAGTGTCTTGTGAGGGAAAAGGACAAATATTTAAGATATGTGGCAGATATATATGTGATTCACAATTTCCACATGTTTGTTTATCATATTGTATAATCCAGGATGTGGATATCTTAACAGGACAGGTTATCAGTAGGTTAGTGTAGAGAGAATAATATAATAAATAATTATAGGTTACTTAGCAATATAGTCGATAATATCAAAGGTTTACTTAGCTGCCACCTTAGCATCAAGGCTTCTTAAATTAATTAATTAAATGAAACAATCCTATATGTTGACAATTAGATACTCAATGAAACAAACTAAACTTGCCTTTTTGATATGCAATATCCATCTAGTAATTGTACATGTATTATTCCACTATCCAATAATCAATGTAATTGTTAATTTTAAATATGTTACGTATTAATTTCTATGTGGATTTTGACTTTTTTGGTCAAGTATATGCAAAACTAAGTCAAAAATGTCTCAAGATGTGCAATAATTATCACTTACATTGCATCAGTTATAATCTAGCTCGTCATAGTGAACCTCATGGTCAAATTTTTGATGAACTAAATAATTGTTGTGTTCATCTCAAAGACTGTCAACGTCCTAGTAAGAAGAGCACAATATATTACAGATTTTATTATAAATATACTAGAACCTGATCCTAGTAAATGGCCTCTTGAACAAGGACCATGTAATTGTAACATTTCAACATTCTTGTTTAATGTACGTGATGTACATTATTCAAATACGATATCCTTCCTTTCTATATAATGGCTCTATTTACTTCATAGTAGTTCTTACATGTTATAATAAGTTCAATATAATATGTAATTACAGGTGTTATATGAAAGGAACAATAAGACGTTTCGTTGTTAAGTTCATCAATGTCCTCAATGAAAACAAACTCATGCTAAATTTTCTTGACAATGATAAAACAGAATGTGTCTTGGTACTATAATTAAAACTGGATGTAAGTTGAGAACAAGACAATCCTTTCTTTTCTTCTTTTGTTTTCATTAGTGTTAATAGATCTGTGTAATGAACAGATTATTAAAAGTCATACTATGTAAACAATAGTAAGATGAGGAACACACATAACTATACTTTCTTGTTTGCATGTTGAGTATTATGTTTGCATGTGTGCATGGACATGGGATAATGTTGTCTGGGTGAAATGCATGCCAGTAATATCAGTACAAACTATAGAAATAATAACTAGCTATCGAAAAAACACATTTTTTATGATCCAAATTCACGCACGCGGGGGCTTGTGAGAATACACACATCACTTTGTCTGTAGAGGGGCGTGACTTTCCAAACTTTTGGAATTTATATAAATATCTACGTAGCGTTTGACTATTTCGAGCAGCAGCCGCAGTGGATGCAGGATGTCGCAACGGATATCGATAGTGATCACAATTCTGTGTCTTGTTATAGGTATGTTGTTCACAGTATACTTGATCATATGTTTTTCCAATTATTACAATTATGATTAAGACGTGAAAGGGGATGCAAGAATAGCCATGGCTAGACTATGAAACAAGGTAGAGATGTAGCAATAAAAGTAGCAATGCCCTAAGCCTGATGGAAGTAACACTATCAGTCTATGGCACTTCTATTAATGTAAGGATTACTACATCCCTAATTTCTTTTGGTGTTTCCATCCATATATCTTTCACTAAGTGAAATAATTTTTATTGTTAGCTTTTCCAATTAGTCAAGCATTAACAAAGATTTCTGACTTTTAACCTTAAAAGTGCTAATTGATAAAGCGCAGCATAATGGACAGTAATTGCAAAGTGACAATTTTGTTAAAATTTTAATGAGATAGTACACAGTCTGTAATGTAATCTAACGTTTATTCTGCATATGGTAAGATCAAGTAATAATAGTGATAACTGGACATTATTAGAGCCTGGAATTGACTAACAATCATACAGAGACAGGCTCATAGTATGACGGAGTCACTAAAGATAAAGATGTTTACATCTGTTCATGCATACTGACTTTGCAAAAGGAAATGATTCCTAATGGGACATGGCTGTTCACAAGAATCCACTGAACATACCTATACTCTGCGCGTGCACCTAACGTGGTTTATGACGATATTTAACATATGGTAATGCTCAGTATGAATAATTACTTACCACAGCATTTAACTGTAGCTTGGAAGAAACTATTACTTTTAGAGTTTTGAGAAACTGTATAAGTCATTTCTAAACATTCTTTGATGAATCTCTTTTCTTGTCAACCTATTTTGAAAACCCACTCAATATTGTGCTTGCTTCACAGAGTAATTAGTTGCCATTATATACATCTTTTAAAACTCTTTAATATCATTTTTTAAAAATTTTATCCCTTTATTTCTCCTACAAGTTACATATAACTGTCAATAGTTATAAATGTCTTTTATCTTAAATTTTATTAAGCTAATTAATTTGTAAAGAGAAGAAAACACTTTTGGATTTTTTTAAAATAATAGAAAATGCAAAAATGACAATGTCTAAAACCCATAAACATGTTATTGCAATTGAAGAATATGCAAATACATACAAATTCCTTCATTAGTAGATTACATTTTATGATTGGTTAAGTGTAAAGAGAGCATGAGAAAATAGTTATAAATTCTCAGTTGTGCATGAATATATTCAACTGTATATATAAATTGAAAAGTCAGCTACTTTAGGGTGTTAGTAATTAGAATTTGTGTATTTACTCCAACCTTTGTTTCATGACATTGTCACATTTCCTTCTTTTTTCAAAATAATTTTTATTACCTTTCAATGTATATGAATAACTTTATGTATACCTTTCTATCCACAGTCTCTGGGTACACAGAAACGAAATTTTCCAACTATGGTACTGACTTTTTTTTGGGATTGATGAAGAATTATAGAAATAACATTGACCTGTTAGCTCTAAACATATCAACAATTAATGTTAATGCTTCAGTTATAGTCACAGCAACAGACTTTGCTTCCAAAAAAACTTTAGTAACACCAAACTCTCCTGCCTCAATTATCCTTCCACCCACTGTGGTGTCTGAATCTAGCACCTTTGATAATCGTTTTAAAGGAATTCATGTAAGCAGTGATGAACTAGTTGCAGTACATGCGTTCAATTGGCTTCCTGGAAGTCATGGAGAATATCTTGCGCTACCTTGCCACAAATATGAAACTGATGAGTATGAATACTATGTAGTGTCTTCTAGTAGTTATCTTAACTATGTTGAAAGTCAAGTACTACTTGTAGGATGTGAAAATGACACTAATATTGTCATCACTCCATCAGAAGATGTGTTTCTTCCTTCAGATACTCAATCATCTACTGATGCACTGGTGTATGTTTCAAAAAACAGTCCTCACCGTATAGTTCTTCATCAAGGACAGACTCTTTTTTTTGATACAGCACCACTGATGGATTTAACTGGAACTCACATTGTCTCTAATAAACCATTGACTGTTATCAGTGGACATCAATGTGGCAATGTACCTTTTAATGTGGGTTGGTGTGAACATATGACACAGCAGATCCCACCAACAATAACTTGGGGTAAACAGTTTCTACTAGTACCTTTTGAACATAGACAAAGTGGACAGTATGCGAAACTAGTTATATCTCAAGATAACACTACAGTAACTACATCGTGTAATGGATCTACAACTAAAGTTGTTACACTAAAAGGAAAAGGAGAAAATTACACTTTCTTTTTTAATTCTTCCCAGTATTGTCACATTCAAGCAAACAAACCAATTATTGTTGTACTATTTGCTACTGGTCACTCATTAGATAATCGTGGAGATCCTATAATGATACTAGTACCACCTGTAGAGCAGTATTCTAGTAGATATGACTTTCCTGTCATAGCTATGGATTTTGTTGGTATCAGTGTTACAACGACTCTTCAAGTTTTCTCTCCAAACTCGATATTATTTGATGGAGTACCACTTACTAATTGGGTTACTATATTGAACTCATCTATGGACATTGTAGGATATGGAACTAAGATAGTAACAACAGCCAATCCTAGACGTACAGTAGTACACACAGGCAATGGTACATTATCTGTTTTACTATATGGTTTCCAATCATACACCGGATATGGTTTCCCTGTTGGAATGATGTTGCTGCCTATCAATAAAGGTATACATGAATCTTAATAAAATTCTATTTTTACAACAATGTCTTATAATTTTGCCATTGGTGTACCCCCACATTTTTGCCATTTTGGTTACTCTCATTTTGTTTATGGAGAGACAACTTTTATGTACTTTGTATTATTATATCTGTAGTTTCTAAAAGAAATTGTACTCCATCTTGCATCAATGGAACTTGTGTTAGTGACAACTTCTGTGATTGTTTTAAAGGATGGACTGGTGACATATGCAATCAAGGTAACTTATACTGTTTTGTTATATTTAGCTATAATATTCAATTGTCATATCATAGCTGTTTGTATACCACAATGTGTTCATGGCACATGTATACAACCTGATATATGTGCATGTGAACCTGGATGGACTGGATTAAGATGTACAATAGGTTAGTAATCTGATAATATTGTAATGTTATAACTTTTATTAAACAATGAAAACAAATTTCTGTCATATTAAATAAAATTGCTTTAACTTATAAAAATTCTTACATTTTAAGTGTAAATATTTGCATTTTATAGAGTATTCTTTGGGGCAATCAAACTTAAAGCATTATCTGTTCTTTTGAAACAAACACAAAGAAAGTACTATAAGCCTCACCCATGTTCTGTTGGAGGGTTAATTAAATGAAATAGGACCACTATTGTAGACTATATTATTTAGGACTCTTTGTCATCCACATATCAGGTGGATGATTGTAACACTATTACTTTTAAATGTTCATGACAATTACTGTAATTATTGAACTACAATCAATTATTAACTCTAATTTTATTAATTATTTGTGAATTTGTAACTCTCCCTTGTTATAATATAGATATTAATGAATGCAGTAATGTTACTATTTGTCATCATCATTGTAATAACACTATGGGCTCTTTCAATTGTTACTGTGATGCAGGCTATATGTTGTTATCTGATAACAGAACATGTCAAGGTACAGTATATGTCTAATAATATAGTCTGTTAGCATTGTATTTTCACATTTTGAAATATGTAACATGTTTGATTATTGAATTATATTTGCATTATTAATTTAACCATTTAGCATCAGAATAGTTATAAATCTCTTTTAACTCTAGTAATATAATATTCTGCTTTGTTTTGTCCTTCAGATATTAATGAATGTAATGGGACTAATCATGGATGTTCTCAAATCTGTACTAACACTATGGGTTCATATTACTGTTCATGTAAACCAGGATATAACTATACTGGAAATGGACAATGTCAAGGTAATCTAATTAGATATCATTTTGTTCTATGATTGTATGTTACACTGATGCACTTAGCAATGAATGTATTTAATTAACTTGTCTTTGGAGTACTATGACAATGGTGTGATTTATAATGTAATAATGAACAATTTGGAGTACTATGACAATGGTGTGATTTATAATGTAATAATGAATGATTTGGAATGCTATGACAATGGTGTGATTTATAATGTAATAATGAATGATTTGGAGTACTATGACAATGGTGTGATTTATAATGCAATAACGAACGATTTGGAGTACTATGACAATTGTGTGATTTATAATGCAATAACGAACGATTTGGAATACTATGACAATGGTGTGATTTATAATGTAATAACAAATGTTCAAAGCTTTGTTTCTTTGCCTATTAGCATTTTATGATCACCCCATAACCTCTGAGACTCCTCTAATTTCCAAACAGTTTAACATCAGAATCAGTATAACAGTTGTTGTGACATTTTTACAATCATTAACATTTTTGTTACCATATAGATATTGATGAGTGTCTTACTGGAAGAAGTGGTTGTCAACATGACTGTGTAAATTTAAATGGAAGTTATTATTGTCTTTGTAGATCTGGTTATAGACTAAGACAAGACAATATAACTTGTGACGGTAAGTTAAAATTATGGCTTAGCTACAATTTAATATTAGGTTATGTATAGTGCATTTATTATTAATAGAAGAGTCAATACATTTGTATTGCACACTTCATTCAATTAAGTGTAGTAACTATAATAGTTACTACTACTCCACTATAATTATTGTAACCAAGGATATTAAAGGCTATGAAATTATAAACCAGTAAAAAATTTATGTACACAGTTTTACTCTCCAATTATTATAGACACTTACCTTAACAAATCTTGTAATCAGTTAATGCAATTTTTCTATTCTCATATAGATGTCAATGAATGTAGAGAGAACAAAACTCTCTGTTCAAATAAGATGGAATATTGTGTGAACACATTGGGAAGTTATGTGTGTGTATGTGTCACTGGATATTCAATGAATGCTAATGGAACTTGTGAAGGTAATATATATATATATATATGTGACTCAGTGATTTGAACCAATAATAATACAGTTAACAGAAACACTAAAAATTAGAGCAATTATTTAGTTACAAATATTTTCATTATTATATTTAATATAATTATGTCTATGTATACCTTTATACAGATATTGATGAATGTTCTGTGAATAATGGAGGCTGTTCTCAAGTTTGTAATAATATGTATGGAAGCTACTCTTGTTCATGTTATTCTGGATATGAATTGAAGAACAATTACAACTGCTTTGGTAAGTTACCTATATATTAGGCTATATAATAATCAAAATAATAAGACATATATTGATGTACTAGTCTCAGACATATGCAAAAGTATATACATCTGAGAAAACTGGGTTATAGATTAACTTTGACTCTGCAGGAATCTGTGCATACAAATCAGTTTAAAAGCTGTCTACCGAAAGTTATAAATTAAATCAAACGACACAAATAAGCAGTCTCATCCCCAGCCTGCCATACCTCTCTCCTCTCAGACAATTTGAAAACACAGTCTGCTTCAAATTCTTGGTCCAATTTGCACATTTCTATGTTTTCCAAAAAACTTAATAATAGTTAGAAAACAAAACCATATCAGACTTGGCTTGAGCAACATAATAATGGTTTATAAGCATGACCACAATAAGTGCCGCTAAATACTTGATAGCTATTTATTAATTATTAAGTCAGTACAGTGGAAGAGAGTTATCATTGTCAGGACTATGTATAACCAGTATTAAGTCTACACTATATAGCCTCTACTTTTAGTAAAGGTGTTTCTACTATGCCCTACATTGTTAAAATAAATTAGTTCTTTAAACTTATTCATAGTCAAATTGGGTTGCATACTTCCTCAAGAAACATATTTACAATGTGTACTATTTTGATAACTAATTACTATGAAACCACACAACCATGTACTTAAACAAACGACTTCTCAAAAAGGACATGTGATGTTCTATTATAAATTCTATAAGAACAACCCTTACACAAAATGACACCAAAACTACATAATGACAGCCCTCATGCGCATGTAGACCTACCACATATAAAAAGTATATGGTTATCTAGTAAGATAGACATTAAACAAGATGTCCTTTTCTTTGATAATTAACTTAGTTCAAGAGCATCAATAACAGCAACTCTGTAGCATCTCATTATGTATTATATGCAATATAATGATAGTAGATTAGCTAATGTCTCTTTAGTCAGGACCATGACAAATCACTTATTCTGCTATATGCAGAATAAGTGATTGGTACATTGATATTTTCTAGGCCTAGGTATGGTAGAATTGGGATCTAGGATAATACTGAATAATGGTATAAAGGATGTCTAACCCTCTTGCTAATGGAGTAAAGGGTTATAGCTCACTTGATACCTTATTTCCTTCACTCTATCCTCTATGGGAATTCTGTAAGTCCAGGATCACACCTTTTGACCTTTTTTGGTGTGGTTTGGTACACTTCCAAAGTGGGGTGACCATCTAGTCTTAAGCCTCCTCCCAAGGAGTGAAAGTACCTAATTCTTACTAAAATACCAACCATTCACATAATCTTTAAAACCCTATGGAAGCCAGTCAGGTAAGGTTATTATTATCAAAAATTGGGAATTCTCATGATATTCCTTTTGGGATCATTGATTGTTAGTGTAGCCACTATGGTGGGGGCTCAACTGAAAACTGTTGTCTGGTTCTGTCATACCTAACATTTTGAAGACATCATCAGTGATTGTTATGCTTGCCAATGACAATATCTGTTCTCTTTAAAAGAGTTTAGGACGTTGGTTTAAGTTAAATACACAATGTGGATTGGTTTTTGTCTGTGGCTAGGTCATTGTATATTCTGCTCCTTGCTGATCATTAACTTGCCAGCTCTGAAAATTTTGAAAAAAAACAGATATGGCCACTGACTGCCCTTAGCATCAATAAGCAAGATATAGTATAAATAAGTATAAATAATAGGTACAAATAATAATAAGCTTTTTACTTTTACTTTTTTATTTAAGACATTGATGAAGGTAGTCGCTCTGACTATTGAAATGTTTGGCATTATCATATTTTTTGTTTGGTGAATAAAATGATCATTAGCTGTTTTACCCTAGCTAGAGGATGAGCCTGAAGAAGTGGTCAGCTTTGCACTCATTTTGTCAGTAATTGAATCAAGGGCTGCTGTAGATAGCTATGGGAGCTTGACATTGTCAATGAATCCTCATCATCACCTACACTTTTCCAAAAGAAAGCCTGGTAGTACTCTCTTCTCAAACTGTTAGGGTTCATAAACAACCAGATACAGAGCAGCAAAATTAATGTCCTCATACTCAAGAGAATGTTATTAAAGTTGATGCTTTATGTAAATACACATGCTTAATTAGCCACTTGTTCACTGTAGTGTTGTAAAAGTATTGAATTTGTATTTAGTTACTGTTATTGTTATTGTACAAAATTTGTTTGAATTTTAGTTTTTGTTATTGATTGTTCACAAAATTGATGTGAGTATTTGCTTTAGTTATTGTTAGTGAATCAACTTGTTGTTATTGTTATTGATGAAAGTCTATTTTAAAGGATAACATTTAAGTGCCAAGTGTACAATGTCAAATGTTTAAGTAAAATTACTTTGGGACCTTTTTGACTTTCCCAAAGCTGACTCTTTTTCCTTTATAATGTTCTTCTCCTTTTGAGAATCTTCATATAAACAGCCAAGTCAGGTGATGACTCGTGGTATTGTAAAAGTTCTTTGACCATTCAATAGGTCTATGCACCTTGTTTACACATCAAATGTGTTAATACTTTTTTCTTATTTTACTAGTATAGAGCTGCTATTTTTGTTTTAGTTATTGTTTGTTAATGATTTCTAACTAATTTTAGTTATAGTTTTGTTATTGTTAACAATAATGATTTCCCTTTTACAAAAATGGTTTTAGTTTTAGTTATTGTTAAACAATTACAACACTAGTTCACTGTAACATGTGAGCTAGACTCAGTCCATTAACTTAGCTTCACTAAACTACATTTTAATCAACCAATCTATTTTATAGTGACATAGCTTTGCTCTATCCAAATAATGAGTTTTAACTTTTAGCTTAAACATCTAGATATGTTACAACATTAAAGAAGTCATCTAAACCATAGAATTATGGATGCAATTGTTAATCACTTTTCAATTGAGTATATGTTCATCATTTTGAGCTAAAGTTAATTGTTTTATTTTAATAGTGCATGTTTTTTGACATCACAAAAAATAATTCATTGTATTGCTGTAGTGATGTTTGAACCAAGATATTGATCGATGTGGCAGTCTGGGGATGAGCTAGCAACAGTATTTTTTACATAAAGGAACAAGTGAAATCACTACCACAGACTGATTTAACTATTGTAAATAGTTTTGAGTTTGAAAACAAAAATAAATTAAGAATGAATTTTATTTAAATTTGCCACTCTAGAATTGGTCAAATATTTTTTAAATCTCGTGTCTACTGCATGTGCATTTTTTGAATTTAAAATATTTTGCAAATTCTGTCAAAATAAAAATTTCAAGAAAGATTTTTCAGGAATCCATATGTCACAACTATGTTTTGTTAGCTGCTATAGTCAGGGTGATGTAATAGAACATTGACATGATGGGTTAGAAAGACTAGAAATTCCTTTCTTGAAATATTTTATTTTTCCCATGTTCTCACAAGTTGCAATACTTATAATGTCAAATATTATGTTATAATTTTCATGTATCTAGATATTGATGAATGCTCCAATTCAACTCTCAATAAATGTCAACATATTTGTAAAAACACTGTCGGAAGTTATTACTGTGAATGTAATCGAGGCTATATGTTGCAGAGTGATCACAGGACCTGTGAAAGTATGTTATGTAGACTCTATTCAATAATGTATTTTTTGAGACAAGACAACATTGTTATCATTATTATGGCCTGTTTTCACATTTTTACATTATACAATTTTCATTCATAGTTGTCACGTGTCAAACATTACTGACACCTACAAATGGCTCATTAATTTGTACTAATGGTAGCAAAATTAACTCTACCTGTTCCTATTTTTGTGACGTGGGTTATCAACTAATTGGTTCATCTCAACGTACCTGTCAGCCTAGTAGCTTTTGGTCAGGAGTATCTACTCGTTGTCATCCTCTACAATGTCCTCAACTTAATCCTCCAGTGAATGGATATATACAATTACCTTGTTCTCATGACTATCTCTCAAAATGTTCTGTTAGATGTTTTGATGGATATCATATTACTAATGCAAGTGATACTATAAAGTGTCGTCTCATTAATACTACCACAGTTGAGTGGACACCATTTGGAAAATGTAAAAGTAAGTCCACGATGCATGTATGTGTTCTTGGCGCTGTTGGGAAATCATTGATTGACACGTAAATGTGTTTTTGGCATGTAAAGGGTTAAATATCTCTTTAGTTTTTGTCTGGCATGTAAACCCATACTAGACTCTTATGGGACATGCGCTAAGGTTTTTTTGTAGTATGCATGTCCAGTTCATTTATTTTTGTTTTGTTGTATCTGCTTATCAAAACCATTCAACCAAAAAATTAAAGCATATATTATATGTCTTTCCAATAGTGTGTCTATTTCATTAATTTTTTGTATTATTTTATCAGCCTATCAAAATCAACTGACAAAATGGTGAAGTAAGAGATTGATTTCTCTTTTAATGCAACAAGCATTCTTAAATAATGAGCAACCTCAAATCACGATGTATGAGACATATCTCTATTCAATAGTTTAATGAGATTTAATTACATGAAGTTATATTGAGAACATTAAGTTAACATTACAATAATATAATAGAATTATCATAATTATTTTCCAAACATAACCGTCAATGATTTAAGGCTGCTCAGTGAAATTATGAAAATATGCAGTGTCCATACCATTTTTTCACATATAACTATTTTAAAATCTAGAATCTATAAAAGACAAATAGTTAACTTTATTTAGGAGGTTTTTGACTAAAAGGCGTTTCATTAGTGTAAAAACTACATCAATATTTCAAAATTAGAATATGCCAACTAATCTTAAAGCAAATTATTTCGGTCAAAATTTTCAAAATAATTGAATAAATTGAACTTGAAAATTAAGAATCACTATTTCTTTGATTTACTATTGTAAATGATAGACTTAGTAGTGTGTCATCAGACAAATACAAAATCAGTCATAGCACTCCTCGTTTTCAGTAACTCAAAGGAAACCCATTTGTTGAGATATCCATTTGCAATTAACTGTTCCTATTATACAACTGTAGTTTAGCCAGCATGGTTAATAAATTAAACTCCTCTTCTAAGAAGGAAAAGAAGCAGGAAAATAGTCTGGACACCATTGTAAATCAATCAATATACAATGTCACTAAGAGACAAGCAATGTATCTCAAATATTCAAATTGACTATATTTCATGCTCATATACCATGCATTCAAAATAATTGAAATTAATACATCATAGTTGTAGCTTTCCCTTATGTCATCTGAAAATGGTGTAGATCTGAGAGACGATTACGTATTGCTGATGAAATTTCTTCACTCTCAAAAAGCGAAGATGCATAGCAGATGGTGAGATTGTGCTGTATCAGTAAAAATTGTGACAAATTTTACTTACTGAGCTTTTATTGTGGACTAAAGAGGAATAAGAAGTTAGAAGATTGAGAAACACAAACAATTCAGCATTTTCACCAACTTCCATTGTAATGCTTACAAATATTGCTTTAGCCTACATAATACATTATTGTCATTATTATAATACATTATTGTAGGGAGGAATAATGATAGGTCTCAAGATGTTCTGATGTGTTTAGGTGAAATACTTTGTATTTTCTACCAATATATTTTGATGAATAATCCAGGACATCCCTATTAGGCAGTGCTACAACCTGCCTGGTATTGCCTTGCACACTCTGTATTCCAGGCAGTCCTATTTTTGTCCGTTTGTTATATATTTTCGTCCACTCTCTTTGTTTTATTCTAGGCTGTGTCTAGATTTGTGATAATGGAACACAATATCAATAAACACTGGAACTTAATGTATCAGCATTCTTATTACTACTACTTGACACAACCTTTATTTCATTCATACGTTCAACTATGAAAAGCAACAAATGAAACAAAATCACATAATTTAACCCCATAGCAAATTTTTCTTTACTCTGAGTAAGTTTGATTTAAACAGATTGCGCTTTAAAGGCTCTTTTTGTTTTGCTTTTCTACCTCCTAGCATTTTCTATTTCTCGAAGATCTGTTTAAATTTTAAAACCAAACTGTTTAATGTGTAAACCTGTCATATTCAAAGAAATTGGAGAAAATGATTTAAGTTATAATTTTTATTGTTCACTGTAAATATTTACAGCTTTTAAAGGTAGCATTAATAAATAGGTACAGACTTACCTCGTTGCCCAAATAATCATAACACTGACTGCCTAGCAAGAGTAGACTAGTTTAAATATTGGTATCTCATCAAAAACAAGACTATTAATTTTGCAAAATGATCCCATAAATGTTTTAATATGATGCTAATATCACAATATAGTACTCAATTTTGAATATTTAAAAACTGATAGAAGATATAGAGAGATTACAATAAGCTAGAAGCAGAAAGCAGGACTTTGAAACACATACAATAACATCATGCCCATTGTCATATTGCTCACTGTAGATGCTAATTGGTTGCTATGGCTTTGACAGTTCTATTCTGTTACTTATATCATTAGAATAAAATGATAAAATAAACATACCATACACACATGTTACCTAAAACCACTATAGGGCTGTCTAGCATACAAAACATGCCAGAAACTAATTGAGTATAACAGATTTAGTTTTATGGTGTTTTTTAGCACCACCATAGTTTCTACAATTTTACTACAACATTAGTTTGTCCAAACTTTTCTGTTAATAATTTTAATCTATCAATCAATCTATATAATCTTTTTGTTGTTGCAGAAAAACCCTCATGTGATCCTGATACATGCAAACATGGTGGAAAATGTATTGAGAGAGAAGATGGTGGCTTTGTATGTAATTGTACTGAAACATTTTATCGAGGGAAAACATGTGATCGTCTGTTAGTTATTATTGATGATATTGGTGTTTTGATGTCCTCAGGCCTCACCTCCATTTCAATTAAGAGTGACTCAAATGTTGATATACTAGGCCGTACAATCAATAACAGTCGTTGTCTAAGTGGTGGGGTGAGTATGAGTGAATTTGGTCTCTTCCCTTGTCCATTTACTTTCAAAATCCCCGTGAGTATTATCCGACATAATCTGCCTCCTGGCGTATACTCTTTTCACCCTATTTTTAATAAAGATGTTATTGTACAACCACCTGGTCCAATTTCTTTTATAGTATCATCACAACAGTCATCAATTTATTTTGATACTTTTCATGATAGAGACTATGTTCAACAAAGTTGCTGTACTTTGCATAGAAATTTTATTTCTTTTCAAAGTATATTTATGTGCCGAAGTTCAAGAAGTACATCTCAAGTACAACTCATATCATCATGTTCATGGCACCGGGATAATAATTATGGACTGTTTATTTCAAGTGGGATCGTGTTTTCATCATACAATAATCTCCAATTACCTGTGTCTTTAGCTGGAATAGTTCTTACACCAACACCATTGAAGTTGACTTTACCAACTAATCTGTCTAGTTGTGGAAATTGTAATGGACAATTAAACAGTTTGAACAACATTGATGTTAATGGAGATGATGTATGTTATGAACACAGTGCTACTATCGAGGACATACAAGAATTTGTTAAAAGACAATCTCTTATTATTACATTTCTTAAAAACATTCAGCAAATTCTACCAAAATGGATTTTGTTGACAAGTTCACCTGATAATGCTGCCATTAACAAGATTACAAATGAAGATTTCATGGTTAATATAGTAGAACTGTCTTCACTATATTCATTAACAGGATGTGAGTCTCTTATTGTAGATAGATCAGAAGGTTATTTTAGTGTATTACAACACAATGGACCATTGAACTTGACATTGGAGTCATTAGAGACTACAGTATTGAAATCACCACAGAGAGGGTCATTTTATTGTATAGCTGTTCATTTGTGTTCTGGAGTAGAGTCTTCAGTTTATATTGGAATACCATCATCAGTTCAACAAGATATTACTAGTATTAGTTATATATCAAAGTATATCAATAAAGGATGGACAATAGAAATATCCAGTGTTGTTCTTAGGAAGAATGTGGACAATGTGACAATATTTTTAAAATATTGGAATGGTATCTCCTTTGACTTTCATTTATCAAGACAACTCTCACAATTTGATATGATTTTAAATGTGAAGTTCACTGGATCCTTCTCATATTGTAACACAAGTGTTGCTGTGGTCTTTGATGGAACTGTTTGGTATCAATATGTCTATAATGACATTATAAAGACTCAAGTAAGTGTTAACTAACAAATTAATAAGTAATATATGGTTATGAGAGATACAGTATCTAATCATTGAGTGATTATAATAATTTTATTATTATACTCACTCAATATATTTTATTATTTTATAATTATTTTAAATTACTATTATGCTGTCTTATAA
The DNA here is from genome assembly GCA_963693285.1 of Xestospongia muta. Lineage (NCBI taxonomy): Eukaryota > Metazoa > Porifera > Demospongiae > Haplosclerida > Petrosiidae > Xestospongia > Xestospongia muta. The sequence continues at coordinate 16,210,395 of OY848917.1, read as the reverse complement.
TACTCTTCTCAATTATAATTATATAGCCTATCAGTGCAGTTTTGCTCGGTGATTTTCAAGTGTCACTTTTTTCTGTACTGAACCAACATGAAGAACAAATAAAATTTATAAAGCAATCAACAAGAGCATCTTTATATCATGGTATGAAATATCTGTTATGTAACATTGATGTAAACATGTGCTTCAGGTTGAGAGTGTTTATGTCCAGCCAATTAATCCTTCCATTTGAGCCATACCTTTATTTCCTTCATTTTAATATACCTGCATAAACATTCCATCTCATAAGTATCTAGAAATTGTTTTTTGTGCTTGTTATGCACAACATCCAGGCCTATAATCAGCATATGGTATCTATATATGTGCATCCACTTTCACAATTTTAATATATTGCAAGCTACTTTTAATAGCAAAATATGAAATTAATTTGTATCCTTTATATGGTGACACGTATAGAAACCAATGGATTTGATTAACTCTATAACTGTAAGCACTGCAACGATGGATATGATTGATAATGCTCAAAACTTTTCACTAACTTGCTTCTCTGCCTATACTTCTAGCATTCTAGAATTATAGTCATCCATTGATAATTATGCAATCTTTGTAACTTTAATCAATGTTTCACTATGAAGTCAATTGTAGGATGATGTTTTCAATTATAATTTTGTTAATAACATTTATAAACTTAAAGTAAATATAAATAATGAAAATGATTTTATTAATTTTTACTGATTTAAGCACATGTTGTTCTCCTTGTCACAGAACTTTCTCAATCGAATTGTTCTAGTCCATCATCTGGATTGGCCATCAAGTTGTCTTATGTCCCACGATCTGGTCAATCTTTCTACAATAATCTATTACAACTACCTTATGATACTAGTGAGTGTCCAGTAGATGTTTTTATTAATTTGGATAATAACAAAGATATGAAAGGACTGAGTTTTTACTCCAAATGTCTTGAACTAAAGTTTGGGTTTCTTCTATTTTGGGAACTTGAGCACAAGTTTTACATACCAATGGATGAAGATACACTCTGTATAAACCCAGAGAACTTTACTTCTCTTTTTCCTGATACTAGTCAATTTGGATTACTAGTACACTCATCTCTTCTCAAAGACAACTTACCACTTGGTAGTTTCTTTACACTTCAAAAAGGTTATAATGACAATGTCACAGTATCTTTAGGTTTTTCTCATTCAACATCCGACAGAGTAGGTCTATTGCATTCAATGAAAATTAATATCCTTGATGGGCACTTTATAGCACCAGTTATATTAAGAAATAATGAACTAACATTTTCAGGATCAGCAACTATCTTTAGTAACTATTTTGTACGTATGACTGGTCTTGCTACTACAGAAGTATCTTGGGAAGATTTAACAATTGTCATCAATGGTTGGTTTTCAAGACTTCAAGGGAATCTTGCAGATGAACTGGAAATGAATGTTCATAACAAAATTGAAAGAATTTCTCAAGAGGCATACTCTAGAAAAACAACAGCAGATAAGCAGTATGTTAAAGCCAAAAACACCTATTTAGCTGCAGAACATCAAGTTCAACTTGCAGAAGAGTTACTTAATAATGCAACAGCAGTATACAATGTATCTTTAGATGTACTTCAAACTGCCAATAATAGCCTAATTCAAGCTGAAGAGAGAGTGGCCAATGCATCTGGTATAGTTAAACAAGCTCAAGTTGCACTTGATGATGTTTGTAAGATTAAAGTGTGTGGCATGATATGTCAAAACACAACACGTACACAAATTGTTTACAAGAGAGTATTTGTTAATGTTACTCGATCATGCAATGCCAATTGTTCTGTTACAATAAGAACAAGAGTACGACCGTTTTATGAAAGTGCCATTGTTTGGAGATTCATTCGGGAATGCTGGAAAATTCAAGTTAAATGTGGTAGTAATCTTTGTGAATCTTTAAGGTGTTCATCAATATGTAAAGCTGTGAACGTTATAAGACCAATCTACAACTACAATGAAACTATGACCTTAAGGCCTTGCACTGTTCCTTGTATAAAACAAGAGTATGATGCAACAGTTACAGAAACAAAGACCGTCATTGATCCATGTGGACAAAGGATTCAAAACACCACTTGTGTAGATGAAAATGAGAATTGCCGAAGAGAAATAGAGGCAGCCATTAGACTCATTGAAAATAGACGAAAAGATGTAGTGGAACCACTTCGAGAAAGAAATGAGGCAAAAGCAATGCTTGATTCTGCACAAATTAATGTTAATAGGGCATATGATGCTGTACAAATAGCTAATAGAAATCTAGAAACTGCAAAGGAAATATTAGCCTCAGCTGAGAGTTTCAGAACTGCTTCTAAAAAGACTTATCGTGTGATAATAGATTCAATTAAAGCTGATCTTGTCTTGTACAATCTAACTCAACAATACAATCTTAGTGAGATATATACTATTGTCAACATAACATTCTCTGTAGATGTGAAAACAGTCTCACCAGTGATCTTTCCTATTAGCATCATTGCCAATATCTACAATCAAACACAATCTACTTTCACAGTACCTTTCCACTTCAAACAATCCTTTTTAACACAAAAAGACGCTATTGTTGATGAAATTATTAACACAATTAATCCGAGATCTAATAGGCGACGTAAGAGAGCAATAGAACCAAAAGAAGGTCAAGATGAAGAACAGTTTGAAAAACATTGTGCACAGATAACTGGTATTGATTCCTTCCTCCAGTTTTTACAAGACTCGCTACTTGAAGCTAATTATAATAACAAACAGCTTTTAGACAATCTCAAGACTCTGCTTGAAAATCTGAGGGAATTGACATTGCTACCTGGTAATGCAACCTTCACTAGTGATTACAGTAATCTGCAATTGCTTTTCAACATTACCAAAGAAGAAGTAGACCAAAACAAGAAAGACAAACTGCCAAACAGTGTACTTGATACTTTGTTGAGTATTATAGTAGATATGCAGAAATCTGCTCAAGATGTCATCTCAAACGTCAATGCAAGTACTTTTTTGCAATGGCAAAACAGAATGGAAGTTTTAATGCAAACAAGTGGAAGTGTTGTAGATGAAGAATGTTTTGGTTTTGCTGATTGTTTAGTAGTTTTAAGTGGTTTAGTTGAGAATGTGTTGTCATTTGGACCCTCAAGCATATCAGCTGACTTAAAGACCAGACTACCATTAGCTGCTGAGAAACTTTTGATGCTTGCTACAAATGATGAACAGTCATTTGAAGAAGCTTTAGATAATCTTCAATCAATGTCATCTATTATAAATGATATGAAAGAAATTGGATATTGGTGTGCCAAACCACCTCAAATTACCAAACATCCTGTAGAGACTACATCAGTCCCTGTTAATGGTAGATTAGTAATTATGTGTCAGGGAAATTCTAAGTTAACAATAACTTATCAATGGAGAAAGGATGGTATAGCACTACCTGATGCCACAAATGAGACACTGGTTATTGACAATTTCCAGATATTTGATGAAGGCAACTATAGTTGTGATATTACAAATGATGTCAAAACTGTGCAGTCTACTAATTCAAGTGTACATGCTTATGAACTGCCTCAATTTTATCTTACACCAAACTCTGTGATAACATACATTGGTGATGGCAATGGAGCTTATTTTACATGTAATGCTACCTCACGACCAGATCCAGGCTGGAAGTGGTATCACAAAGCCTTACTACAGGACAAATGGGAGGAAATTATTGGTGAAGAAACTAATGAGTTATTGATACGACAACCAGATATAAACCACACAGGATGGTATATGTGTATGGCATACAATGAATATGGTAATATTACCTCTGATCCTGTCTACCTTCATCTTGTATCTGTTACAGCTCCTGTACTTTGTTACCCTGTTGAGTTCTTTCTTAATAGAGGTAATGAAACAGGTCAGAGTAGTCAAAACAGAAGTACTGAACCAATCGAAAAGGTTGTGTACAGTAAATTAAGAGATGAAATTAATTTTGGTGAAGTTACATTAAATGAGCTGACAGTATCAGGTTCTAATACTCTCTTTGTTAGTATTCATCTTATTGGTAGAAATGTAACAGTAAATGAAACTGGTAAAGTTCCATTAACAGATGTTGTTGAAGATCTATTAACTGCAAAAAGACAACTGGATAATGTCCGAGATAACATGAGAAATTACTTTACCAAATTTGAATTGGAGTATGAAGGAAATAGGTATATGTCCAATCAAAATTCCTTCTCTTCACAACTACCTGAAATACTGTGTCCTCCTGGACAAGAACTCCACCCAAACACATTCCTTTGCAGTAAGTTAAAGTATAAATATTTTGTATGAGTTTAGAGACTGTAGCTTTATCATGTCCCACTTATATGTGCTGACCAAAGCATTTTACCATCAAAAAATAGTCAATAAAATATTGTTCTGATACAATAGTATTTACAGGTTATATTTATCTTGTTTTGTACACAGTTGATTGTCTTGAAGGCCAGCATCAAGTGACTGAGATAGAGACTACATTTATTGATGGTGAAAGTGTTACAGAAAGAGTACCTCGTTGTGCACCTTGTCCATTAAACACATACCAGGACAAAGTGGGAGGAGACAGGTGTATTCCATGTCCATTCAATCACTTCACATTTTCAACTGGTGCTAAAAGTGAAGAGGAATGCATTGGTTAGAACATTATTTCAATGTGGTAGTAAATATTCCATTCCATTGTTTAGGTTTATGTCCTCCTAATTCTTATTCATTAAATGGATTATCTCCTTGTGAACAATGTCCCAAGAAGACGTACCAACCACAATATGGAGAAACATCATGTATACCTTGTACAAAGGAGGAAGATGATCCTTCTTGTGTAGATGGTAATGACAATTATAATATATAACAGATAGTTAGTATTAATTTCAAGTAAATTTCTTATTTGTTTCCTCAGATTGTCCTCTTGGTCTAGTAGCAGTGTCTTGTTCTCCATCTTGTTTACCTACATGTTATGAACCAAACCCTTTCTGTACTCCAAATACAGACTGTGTACCAGGATGTGGCTGTCCAGATGGTAAAGTATTTGATCAACAACAACAGCAATGTGTTCTTCCTTCTGATTGTTGTAAGTTTAAAAAGGTTTTGTCATATATAGTTTGCTCTTTTATTTTCCAGCAACTTGTAGTCTCTCTCCTAATATTGGTCCATGTAGAGGTAGGATTCCACGATGGTTTTATAACTCTACCTCAGGACAATGTGAATTGTTTTTTTATGGAGGGTGTTTTGGAAATAGAAATCAATTTAATTCTTTAAAAGAATGTGTTAGTACTTGTGGTATGTTCAACACAATATTTCATACACATTTCCATTAATGTACAAATTAATCTGATGAGTTATATAGACCCTCCTTTTCACACCCCATGTGGTACAAGGACCTAGCAAAGGTATCGCCTTTAAGTATAATTATGAAACCATATAAAAATGTGACCCAAATATTAACACTCTCACTGTTTGATACAATTCTAGATCAATAGACTTTCAAATGTATGTAGAAGTTAAGTTATAAATTGTAAAATATATTAAAGATACTAGATCATGTAATATTTAAATACTTGTGGATTACCTCCTGTTATTGGTCCATGTACTAGAAATATCAGTTGTTGGTATTTTAATAAGATGATAGGGAAATGTCAGTCATTTATCTATGGTGGTTGTCATGGTAACAATAATAATTTTGAATCACTTGAAAAGGTATACAAACTTGTGGTAAGTTAAGAACTCAGTAGTAAGAAGAAACATGTTACTTGTACATTGTCAACTTCTCTTTATCCGAGTAGCTGAATCTTTGGTCTAATCATAATGGATATGACACTAACATAACCTTAATTTTGGTCATTTCTTCCACCTGTGTGCATCATGCTAGGTGGCCCTATAATTGTTTTGGTCTATCTGTTTATATATACACATATTCACTTTCTTAGTTTTTATGTTTTTGTATGTATCTTTGAAAAGTGACCAATTAAATTAAACCACATTCTTAACTGCAGAAACATTTAGCAGCCAATGATTTTCATTAAAAACAAACACAAGCATTATGACAATTGTTATGAAAGATAATGTTCAAAGATTCTTGCTAGCTTGCTTCTTTGCCTATACTTCTAGGATACTATATCTACAGCTGTCCATAGACACTACTGCTAAATATATAATCTTTGTAACTATAGTGACTGTTTCACTGTGAAGTCAGTACCTTCCAAAATACTTATAGCTAGAATAATTTTTTAACCATAATTTTGTTATTGATTAAGAACATTACAGCACTATCTTGTTAACACCTCACATTCATATTATAGACACATCATGTGACCCAGGTCAAACTGTCACCTGTCTTAATAATCCATGTGATTACAAAAGTTGTCCCAATATTCCTAATACTGTGTGTGTGCCAAAATCCTGTGGAGTATGTTCAGCACATTTTTATAATACAACAGGAGATGATGTCACTGATATGTGTAGTAAGTAATAATATATTATAACTGTATATACTATAATGTACTAATTAATGGCATATATTCAAGACTGTAATAAATCTTGTACATGTACAATCATTCTCTTTATACAGTTGATTGTCCTTCTAATAAAACAGCAGTATTGTGCTCCATTAATTTATGTGATCATCAGACTTGTCCTAATTTCCCACAAGCTAAGTGTAAGTTAGATACATGTGGTGAATGTCAGGCACGATTCTATATAAATGATACTGAAATAACAGATGAGTGTGGTAAGTCTTGTATTAATATATAAACCACAATATGTACTGTTATGTATTATATAGTGTCTTGTGAGGGAAGAGGACAAATATTTAAGCCATGTGGTGGATCTTGTAATTATACATGTGATGATATTCTCTCAAAACATCCACTTGTTTGTTTACCTTATTGTAAACCAGGTTGTGAATGTCCTATAGGACAGGTAAGTTTAGATTATCTGTGAGCTATTATATAGTATAGCATAATTAGTACTGAGTACATATACCAGATAGTAACAAAAGTTTACTTAGCTACTACCACAACAGGAATAATACCAAGGCTTCTTAATTTAATTTGTAATTAAAATAACTCACTATTTTGTGGGTTATTAAATAGTAAAACATAATGAACACATAGTATTATAGCCAATTAGCTGCTTTCACAGCAAGAATAATTGTAAGGCTTCTTGTAAACCAAGGCAGACAGAATATACCATGAAAGGAAATAGTCAATTATAGCAAGTTTGCTTAGCTGATACCACAGCAGAAGTGTCACAAGGCTTCTTAATTTAATTTGTTCCCACTTCCTTGACATTTCTTTAGATACTTGATAGAACAAACAAGATATGTGTTTTTGAAGATCAATGTCCATGTCCACCATGTGATCCAGTACCTAATAACTGTACACATGTAATTACACCATCTAATGATCGATGTAGTTGTCCATTTTGTGCAGGTATTTAATAAGTTATAAGTTACTGTTTTAAGTATGTGTATATAGATTGTGATATTGATGGTCAAGTATATGAAGTACCACGTCGTAGTTGTCCTAGGACATGTAGTAATCCTTACTTACATTGTATCAGTAACAATCTACCAGGTTGTAGTTGTCCACAAGGTCAAGTTATTGATGAGTTGAATAATCATTGTGTTCCTTTCAAAGATTGTCCTAGTAAGAAGAGTACAATACATTACAGTATATATTATTAATGTACTTAGAACCTGATCCTTGTAAACTATCTCCTGAACAAGGACCATGTAGTGGCAAAATTCAACGATACTACTTTAATTCAACTAGAAGAATATGTTTACCATTTATATATGGTGGATGTTTTGGTAATGAGAATAACTTCTTTTCAAAGTATCTCTGTGAACAACAATGTAGTGGTCAGTTAATATTAATATAATATGAGAGATGAGTATCATTAATTTCTCTAATAGATTGTTATCCAGTATGTAGTAATGAGTTTTGTACAATACACAGACAAGCAACTTGTTCAATGTATGTTAAGTAAATAATTATCAAAATAGCTATGTTCCTTACATTGTATACAGTAGCTCCTCTTTACCTGGTAGTAGTCCTAGTTGTCCAGGAGGTTGTGCTATTTCTAACTGTCGAGCTTGTTATTATTCATATAATGATCTTCCCTCTCCTCAATTACCTTCATCATGTCCTCAACAATGTTCTGTGACTAATGAGAAAGCTGATGAAAGTTGCATGGCAAAATGGGGACAATGTATGTATAGAGCTCATTTGAAGTTATATCAATCAGTAAGTGTTACATGTTATAATAAGTCTAATATAATGATTGTGCAATTACAGGTCCTATCTCATGAAAGGAATGATAACACATTTCGTTGTTGGGCTCATCAATGTCCTCAATTTGGATCTGGATCAACATACATGAACTCTTACTAACACTTGCTGACAATAGTGTGTGTAGACTCAAATTGTTTGCTTATTTAGTACATTTTTATTTTAGTATAATAGCGTGCTAACTACATCTTAATTTGTGATTGATTACCCCAAAATTTTAAGTTTTTTAAAACCACTTAAATAGTATAATACAACGTATAATTTTTATATTAATCAATATCGTTCTGCCGTTGCCAAGCCCCCAATCCGTCTAGTTGATCATTGACGTGGTGATTTACTTTTCGTGTTAGAGAGCAAAGTAATCAAGAAAAGGTAAAGCAGTTCTCTACATAAAAGTAACAAAGTTATAAACCCTATAGAGCGTATATAAATATATTGATTGTATTTGATAGTGTTCTAGTCAGAGCTGTTTCTAGTTACAAAATGAATATTCTACATACTTCTATACACTATACAGATTTACATACAATTACTGATAGTTTTAGATAATGACTGTAAAACAAATATTCATAACTGTTAATGTATGGTATTTTATTACCACAAGTTATTTTCTTAAATCATTGTTGTGATATATAGATTAAAGATAATGACTGTGACTGTGATCCTTTTACTCTTGTCATCAGCAATGGTAAGAAAAAGTATAAAACATATTGATCATAACATTTCCTACTTGCTAACATCTTAAATAGCTCTAAGATTATTTTGAAGAGATAGATTGTTAATATGCATCTATATATTAAATTATTATTTGTTACTCTAAGGTGAAAAGTAGTATTAATGCTTTAGTTGTTAGTAAATTATTAATAATGATACAAGTTAATTGACAATGTTCTCTACTTGTTTACAGATATCTTATGCTGATTGGACACTTTATGTTAGACTTAACTCATATAGTAATCCCAGGAGAGTGTATGGTACTACATCCAGTCGATATTGCTGTTGTACATGTCCTTCCACCTGTTGTAGTTCAAATGTTAACAACCTCAATTGTAACAATGGTGGATGTAATACTCGAATTCTTATATGTGCTAATCAAGGCAGTACTGCACAGTCCTGTGTGTATTCTAATATTATTAACAGTGATACTGTTAATTTTGGACTGGGAAATGTTGAAGGTGGTCTGACTAATCCAGTTCAAATAAATATGCAAGGACCACTACTTAATGTATGTAGATATATATTCCTTTAATATAATTCAATCATCTAAACATAAGCATGAATATCAGTATAGATTACTTCTGTATTGTTTTATTATTACAGACTACTATAAAACTCTGTATTGAAGTCCTTGATGACAATGGAGCAAGCTCAACTGTTAATCCAACTCGCATTCTAAACACTCAAGCTAACCTGGAGTCACCTCAAGTATCTCGTACTTTTAGTTCTGACACAACAGTCAATGAAGGTGGTAGCAATGTTATATCATTATCATATGCTACTAGAATAGAGTGTGCTAGAAACTACTATCAGTCAGACTGTTCTGTGTACTGTATACATACTGATGATAATACTGGACATTATACTTGTGATACTAATGGTAACAAGATCTGTTTACCTGGTTTTACCACTGCTGACAGCAAATAATTTTATGTTTAAACATTTGAATAATAACTGCTGTTTAAATATTGAATAATAATTTTTGTAAACACGCCTACAAATAGTTAATTTGTTATTATTAATAATAATTGTTTACTTAACATCGTAACTTAAATTGGACCACATCCTTCTTCAAGTTTTGGCTGGACTCATTTGCTGCGAGCTACAAAGAAAAGGTAAGTTTGGATTAGTACCATGTTGACCAATCAGACATTGCCAATACACACTTTCCAAAATTAAATAGTCAAATTTGTAATATAATATTATTTCATTATACGAAAATTTAACTTGTGGTATATTTGATTGAAGTTTGTATTGGCATAATTTAGTTAGATTTAGTAAATCTAGGGACTTTGAAATTGAATCATACATCCATTTAATGTAAGTTATGATTAGTAGCTTTATCAGCAACAGTGTTGGAGGCCCAGCTATTGGCTGAATTAAACAAGCCCACTACAAACCATAAACACCATATATACTATAAGTAACTCCTACAATGTTTAGTAATAAGAAAGCAAATTATTCTAAAATTTTTTAAAGATTCTGGATTGTTTTGCCAATAACTGCATGCAGACATCGAGAGAGAATATTCTGATTAAATATAGAGAGTGGATATTAATATATGAAGTCACCAGCTATACTATAGCCATTTACATTGAGATAAAATGTAGTGGATATATTCAACCACAATCAACAAAGCTTTACCTGACAACAGTTATCAAATAAAACTCCTAGTTGATTATGTCCAATACATTCATTATAAAATGAAAAGGATATTTATCTCTGAAAATTGTAAAAATGTTGACTCATGTTTCAATTATAGTTTTAAAAACCATATTAATCTTTGGTTTTACATAGATATAAAAGATGACTGCTGTTGTAGTCTTTCTACTTCTGTCATCAGCAATGGTATGTTTTAAATAATTATAATGATGTGTTGATATGAAATTATACCATACTATTTAACTTCGCTGAACACACACAACAGTTAATTGGACTTTCTATAAAGAGACACTTTATTAATAATTATATGAGAGTGATTATTAAACATTCTATAAACTTTTTTGAGCTAATGGGATTCTTAGTAGCATTCTATAGTCACTCTACAGCTTTTCTAAAACTTCATTGCTTTACTGTTCCATATGAGCATGTTAAAGTTAATAATTATTATATTTTTATAATTAATTAACTATTAATTAATATTTATTACTCTTTTCTTTCAAAATGGCATCTATGTGAGAGGCCACTTAAATGCTAAAAGTCACTAATTTCATTATTAAATCATGACCACAAAAGTAATCATATTAGCTGAAAAGATAATTTTCACATGAAAATAACCCTCTAATTTTAGAACTATGTATGTGGTCATCCATGCATTGCAAAGTACTCTCTTTCCTAATAATAATTGCTGTATAGTCATAGCAAATAATGTTTCTAAGTCTATCATGATATATTGATATAATGCTTTTGCCTGCCTTTTGTATAGTATTTTATTATTATTTTGATTTATTGTAGGTAGCATATGCTGATTGGACACTTTCTGTTAGACTTAACTCATATAGTAATCCCAGGAGAGTGTATGGTACTACATCCAGTCGATATTGCTGTTGTACATGTCCTTCCACCTGCTGTAGTTCAAATGTTAACAACCTCAATTGTAACAATGGTGGATGTAATACTCGAATTCTTATATGTGCTAATCAAGGGAGTACTGCACAGTCCTGTGTGTATTCTACTATTATTAGCAGTGATACTGTTAATTTTGGTCAAGGAAATGTTCCAGGTGGTCTGAGTAACCCAGTTCAAATAAATGTACAAGGACCATTACTACCTAATGTAAGTTATTTTTTTATTTATGTCTTATAGTATAATTTAGTTATGTCAAATTAATGAAGAATTCCTGTATACATTACTTGTAGATTTTGTTTTGTTACTACAGACTAATGTAAAAGTCAGCATTGAAGTCCTCGATGATAATGGAGTAAGCTCAACTGTTAATCCAACTCGTATTCTTAACTTTCAAGTTAATTTATCACCTCAAGTATCTGGTACTTTTAGTTCAGACACAACAGTCAATGAAGGTGGTAGCAATGTTATATCATTATCATATGCTACTAGAATAGAGTGTGCTAGAAACTACTATCAGTCAAACTGTTCTGTGTACTGTGCACTAAATAGAGATGATATTGGAAATTGTACTTGTGATCCTAATGGTAACAAGACCTGTTTAACTGGCTATTCTAGCACTTGTTTTGATGGTATGTTTCCTAAAATTACAAATTAGAAGAAATTTAGTAAATTAAATTTTAATTTGTCATTATTGTTTCAATTGATTCTTGGAAATAGGAATATATCTATAGTCTGCTCCTTTGTCTGTTGGGAATTTGTAATTTGTCTGAGGTTATAGCTATTGATATTGATATTGTTATTTTCCACTTATATCCAACATGAAGTACATAATTGTGTCATATTTATTATTTTGAAACCTTGTTTGGCTTTCTTTGGATATTAATGAATACAGTGATGAAAACGTTTGTGATCATCATTGTATTAATACTGTGGGCTCTTTCTACTGTTACTGTGATACAGGCTATATGTTGTTATCTGATAATAGGACATGTCAAAGCAACAATAAAGTAATATTGATATGATTCAAATTTTATAGATATTAATGAATGCAGCGATGTAACATTTTGTAACTGGTTGTGATCATTAATTTGGTATCTATTATAAAACATAATGAAATTATGTCTCTTCTAAACAATAGAAATGATTTACTTTTATATTACGTTTTTCATTATTCTTTTTACACAAATTATTATCATTTTAGGTCATACATGTCATACTTTACTCCCTCCTAAAAATGGTTCATTGACTTGTACTGATGATAACAAAACTAACTCTACCTGTTCTTATTCTTGTGATTTGGGTTATCAACTGATTGGTTCATCTCAACGTACCTGTCAACCTAACAGGACTTGGTCAGGAGTATCTCCACTTTGTCGTCTTCTACAATGTCCTCAACTTAATCCTCCAGATAATGGATATATACAGTTACCTTGTTCTAATGATTATCTCTCAGTGTGTTCTGTTAGATGTTTTGATGGATATAATATTACTAATGGAAGTGACACTGTAAAGTGTCGTCTCATTAATACTACCACAGTTGAGTGGACACCTTCTGGAAAATGTGAAAGTGAGCTAAAAATAAATCCTTTATCAATTAAAAGTAACAATCAGTGATTGAATCTCTGTCACAAAAAACCTGTCCCCTGTAATGTTTTAATGTTAAGGCGATGGTATCAGTAAAGTTTTACATCTGTTGCTATAAACTTTGTCTTAAGGTATCATAGGATGTCCAGGAAACCAAACCAGAGTTTAGTTTGTTACTGAGCCTTGCCTTACTAGCAGCTATAAATCTGTTCCTGATGCTCAGCGTGTTCCAGACTATTTTGGTGAATGTAAAGCTATATTTTATTATAAATATAGAAGGAATTTAGTAAATTAAATTTTTAATGTTGTCATTATTGTTTCAGTTGATGCTTGGGAATAGGAATCTATCAGTAGTCAACCCTTTTTGTCTGTTAGGAATTTGTAATTATTCTGAGGTTATAGCTATTGATATTGTTATTGTTTCCCACCTCTTACCAACATGAAGTACATATTTGTGTCATATTTATTAATTTGAAACCTTCTTTACCTTTCTTTAGATATTAATGAATGCAGTGATGAAACTGTTTGTGATCATCATTGTATTAATACTGTGGGCTCTTTCTACTGTTACTGTGATACTGGCTATATTTTGTTATCTGATAATAGGACATGTCAAGGTAACAATAAAGTAATATTGATTTAATTAAATTTTTTGTAGATATTAATGAATGCAGTGATGAAACTGTTTGTGATCATCATTGTAATAACACTGTGGGCTCATTCTACTGTTACTGTAATACAGGCTATATATTGCTACCTGATCGTAGGACATGTCAAGGTAACAATAAAGTAATATTGATTTCCAGGGTTTCTTTCAGGTTTTTTGTTAAGGAGGGGGGGGGGCAAAATGACATAATGGGAGAGTGAGGGATCAAAGATATATTTTTATACTTTGCATGTGGCAAACTAGGGAGTCCGGGGCATGGCTCCCTGGAAAACTTTGACTTTTGCATTTGATTAGACACATTTTGGTGGAATGTGGGACTGTTTTCACACAAACTAGAATGTATTTTATCTATTGTTATTACTTATTGACAATTTGTGTCATTAAAGCTTTTATAAACACTTAAATTGATTCACATGTAAAACAAAAATTGTCAACGTTCCAAGGGGATGCCAAGCCAAAGCTAAGAGGGGGTGAATGCCCCCCCCCCCTGAGAGAAACCCTGATTTGATTATAATTTTTATAGATATTGATGAATGCAGTGATGTAACTTTTTGTAACTGGTTGTGATCATTAATTTAGTATCTATTATAAAACATAATGAAATTATGTCTCTTCTAAATAATAGAAGTGATTTACTTTTATATTACTTTTTTCATTATTCTTTTTACACAAATTATTATCATTTTAGGTCATACATGTCATACTTTACTCCCTTCTAAAAATGGTTCATTGACTTGTACTGATGATAACAAAACTAACTCTACCTGTTCCTATTCTTGTGATTTGGGTTATCAACTGATTGGTTCATCTCAACGTACCTGTCAACCTAACAGGACTTGGTCAGGAGTACCTACTCTTTGTCGTCTTCTACAATGTCCTCAACTTAATCCTCCAGATAATGGATATATACAGTTACCTTGTTCTCGTGATTATCTCTCAGTGTGTTCTGTTAGATGTTTTGATGGATATAATATTACTAATGGAATTGATACTGTAAAGTGTCATCTCATCAATACTACCACAGTTGAGTGGACACCTTCTGGAAAATGTGAAAGTAAGCTAAAAATAAATCCTTTATCAATTAAAAGTAACAATCAGTGATTGAATCTCTGTCACAAAAACCTGTCCCCTGTAATGTTTTAATGTTAAGGCGATGGTATCAGTAAAGTTTTACATCTGTTGCTATAAACTTTGTCTTAAGGTATCATAGGATGTCCAGGAAACCAAACCAGAGTTTAGTTTGTTACTGAGCCTTGCCTTACTAGCAGCTATAAATCTGTTCCTGATGCTCAGCGTGTTCCAGACTATTTTGGTGAATGTAAAGCTATATTTTATTATAAATATAGAAGGAATTTAGTAAATTAAATTTTTATTGTTGTCATTATTGTTTCAGTTGATGCTTGGGAATAGGAATCTATCAGTAGTCAACCCTTTTTGTCTGTTAGGAATTTGTAATTATTCTGAGGTTATAGCTATTGATATTGTTATTGTTTCCCACCTCTATCCAACATGAAGTAAATATTTGTGTCATATTTATTAATTTGAAACCTTCTTTACCTTTCTTTAGATATTAATGAATGCAGTGATGAAACTGTTTGTGATCATCATTGTATTAATACTGTGGGCTCTTTCTACTGTTACTGTGATACTGGCTATATTTTGTTATCTGATAATAGGACATGTCAAGGTAACAATAAAGTAATATTGATTTAATTAAATTTTTTGTAGATATTAATGAATGCAGTGATGAAACTGTTTGTGATCATCATTGTAATAACACTGTGGGCTCATTCTACTGTTACTGTAATACAGGCTATATGTTGTTACCTGATAATAGAACATGTCAAGGTAATAATAAAGTAATATTGATTCGATTAAAATTTTTCTAGATATTAATGAATGCAGTGATGTAATCGTTTGTGATCATCATTGTAATAACACTGTGGGTTCTTTCTACTGTTACTGTAATACAGGCTATATGTTGTTATCTGATAATAGGACATGTCAAGGTAACAATAAAGTAATGTTGATTTGATTATATTTCTTTTATAGATATTAATGAATGTAATGGAACTAATCATGGATGTTCTCAAATCTGTACTAACACTATGGGTTCATATTACTGTTCATGTAGACCAGGATATAACTATACTGGAAATGGACTATGTCAAGGTAATATTCACGTACACTAGTAGTCTAATACAATTCTAAGCAACTTCTAGTATAGCTACATTAATTTGGTATTTATTATAAATCATAATGCATAAGGCTATATGTTGCTACCTGATAGTAGGACATGTCAAGGTAACAATAAAGTAATATTGATTTCCAGGGTTTCATTCAGGTTTTTGGCCAAGGGGGGGGGGCAAAATGAGATAATGGAAGAGTGAGGGGTCAAAGATATACTTGTATACTTTGCATGTGGCAAACTAGGGAATCCGGGGCATGGCTCCCTGGAAAACTTTGACTTTTGGATTTGATTAGACACATTTTGGTGGAATCTGGGACTGTTTTCACACAAACTAGAATGTATTTTATCTATTGTTATTACTTATTGACAATTTGTGTCATTAAAGCTTTTATAAACACTTAAATTGATTCACATGTAAAACAAAAATTGTCAACGTTCCAAGGGGGTGCCAAGCCAAAGCTAATGGGGGGGTGAATGCCCCCCCCTGAAAGAAACCCTGATTTGATTATAATTTTTATAGATATTAATGAATGCAGTGATGTAACCGTTTGTGATCATCGTTGTAATAACACTGCGGGCTCTTTCTACTGTTACTGTAACACTGGCTACATCTTGTTGTCTGATAAAAGGACATGTCAAGGTAAAGTTTAAGATTAATAGTTAGCATTGTATGTTGACATTTTGAAATATATGACATGTTTGATTGTTACATTATTATTTTAATTTTATAGCATCATAACAATTATATATCTCTTTTAACTGTAATAGTATAAACTTCATTCTAACTGCTTATTTGTTAAAGGATAAATTTTAAATAATAATTACAGAAGAATTTAATGCAATTATAGTAACACCTCACATTCTATTATAGACACATCATGTGATCCAGGACAAACTGTCACCTGTCTTAATAATCCATGTGATTACAAACATTGTCCCAATATTCCTAATACTGTGTGTGTGCCAAAATCCTGTGGAGTATGTTCAGCACATTTTTATAATACAACAGGAGATGATGTCACTGATATGTGTAGTAAGTAATAATATATTATAACTGTATATACTTTAATGTACTAATTAATGGCATATATTAAAGACATGTAATAGATCTTGTACATGGACAATCATTCTCTTTATACAGTTGATTGTCCTTCTAATAAACCAGCAGTGATTTGTTTTATTGATTTATGTGATCATCAGACTTGTCTTAATTTCCCACAAGCTAAGTGTAAGTTAGATACATGTGGTGGATGTCAGGCAAGATTCTACATAAATGATACTGAAGTAACAGATGAGTGTGGTAAGTCTTATATTAATATATAAACCACAATATGTACTGTTGTGTATTATATAGTGTCTTGTGAGGGAAAAGGACAAATATTTAAACCATGTGGTGGATCTTGTAATTATACATGTGATGATATTCTGTCTAAACATCCACTTGTTTGTTTACCTTATTGTAAACCAGGTTGTGAATGTCCTATAGGACAGGTAAGTTTAGATCTTTATATATATAGATATTTATCTTTAGGTTATTATATTGTACAGTATAAAAAATACTGAGTACATATACTAGGTAGTAACAAAAGTTTACTTAGCTGCTACCACATCTGGAAAAATAACAAGGCTCCTTAATCTAATTTGTAATTGAAACAACCCACTATTTTGTGGGTTATTAAATAGTAAAAGATAATAAAATGTCACAAGGCTTCTTAATTTAATGTGTAACCCACTTCTTGACCTTCCTTCAGATACTTGATGGAACAAACAAGATATGTGTTTTTGAAGATCAATGTCCATGTCCACCATGTGATCCAGTACCTAATAACTGTACACATGTAATTACACCATCTAATGATCGATGTAGTTGTCCATTTTGTGCAGGTATTTAATAAGTTATAAGTTACTGTTTGAAGTATTTGTATATAGATTGTGATATTGATGGTCAAGTATATGAAGTACCACGTCGTAGTTGTCCTAGGACATGTAGTAATCCTCAATTATATTGTATCAATGATAATCTACCAGGTTGTAGTTGTCCACAAGGTCAAGTTATTGATGAATTGAATAATCGTTGTGTTCCTCTCCAAGATTGTCCTAGTAAGAAGAGTACAGTACATTACATTATGTATTATTAATGTACTTAGAACGTGATCCTTGTAAACTATCTCTTGAACAAGGACCATGCAGTGGCAAGATTCAACGATACTACTTTAATTCATCTAGTGGATTATGTTTACCATTTGTATATGGTGGATGTTTTGGTAATGAGAATAACTTCTTTTCAAAGTATCTCTGTGAACAACAATGTAGTGGTCAGTTAATATTAATATTAATATAATATGAGAGATAAATATCATTAATTTGTCTAAACAGATTGTTATCCAGTATGTAGTAATGAGTTTTGTACAATACACAGACAAGCAACTTGCTCAATGTATGTTAAGTACATAATTAAAATAGCTATGTTCCTTACATTTCTATACAGTAGTTCCTCTTTACCTGGTAGTAGTCCTAGTTGTCCAGGAGGTTGTGCTATTTCTAACTGTCGAGCTTGTTACTATTCATATAATGATCTTCCCTCTCCTCAATTACCTTCATCATGTCCTCAACAATGTTCTGTGACTAATGAGAAAGCTGATGAATGTTGCATGGCAAAATGGGGACAATGTATGTATAGAGCTTATTTGAAGTTATATCAATCAGTAAGTGTTACATGTTATCATAAGTTTAATATATTATATAAATACAGGTCCTATCTCATGAAGGGAATGATAAGACATTTCGTTGTTGGGCTCATCAATGTTCTCAATCTGGATCTGGGTCTGGATCTGGATCATTGTGCATGAACTCTTACTGACACTTGCTGACAATAATGTATTTATGCACAATTGTTTGCTTATTTAGGACGTTTTTATTTCAAACTAATAGCGTGCTAGCTACATCATGATTTTTGATTGATTACCCAGAATTATAAATTTTCTCAAACCACTGAAATAGTATCATACAACATATAATTTTATATTAATCAATATTCTCTCTGCCACTGCCAATCTCCTTTACGTGATCTTACTTTTTGTGCTAGAGAGCAAACTAAACCAAGAAAGGTAAAGCAGTTTTTTACATAAAAATAACATAGACTCTATAGGTATTTTGTGTTAATATAGTGTTTTAGTCAAAGCTGTTCCTAGTTGTAAAATGAGTATTCTACATAGCGTTTATGAAAATTATACAAACAAGTCAATCTAGAAATTTTACTTAGCATCTACCATAGTAAGAATAATACCAAAGCTTCTTATAAACCAGGACAGACATAAAAGGAAATAACCAATCATAGTAATCTGCAGAGGTTTGCTTAGCTGCTAGCACAATAAAAATAATAACAAGGCTTCCTATAATAATCCAAGACAGAATACAAGATGAAAGAAAGTAGCCAGTCATAACAAGTTTGCTTAGCTGATATCACAGGAAAAATGTCACAAGACTTCTTAATTTAATATGTAACCCACTTCCTTGACATTTGTTTAGGTAAAAAACAAGAGAAGTGTTTTGAAGATCAATATCCATGTACATCATGTGACCCAGTAACTAGTAACTGCACACATGTAATTACACCATTTAATGATGTAATTGTCCATTTTGTGCAGGTATTTAATAAGTTATAAGTTACTGTTTCAAGTGTTTGCATATAGTTTGTGATATTGATTGTCAAATATATGAAGAACCACATCGTGATTGTCCTAGGACATGTAATAATCCTCACTTACATTGTATCAATGACAATCTACCAGGTTATAGTTGTCCACAAAGTTAAGTTATTGATAAATTTAACAATCATTGTGTTCCTTTCCAAGATTGTTCTTGTAAGAACATTACAGTTATTATTATTAATGTACTTAGAACCAGATCCTTGTAAACTATCTCCTGAACAAGGACCATGAAGTGGTAATATCCAACGATACTACTTTAATTCAACTAGTGGAATATGTTTACCATTTGTATATGGTGGATGTTTTGCTAATGAGAATAACTTCTTTTCAAAGTATCTCTGTGAACAACAATGTAGTGGTCAGTTAATATTAATATAATATGAGAGATAAATATCATTAATGTGTCTTTAAACAGATTATTATCCAGTATGTAGTAATGAGTTTTGTTCAGGTTGTACTATTTTAGCTCTCTAGCTTGTTACTATTCATATAATGATTTCTTTCTCCTCATGATCAATTACTTTTATGTCCTTAGCTATGTTCTATGACTGATGAGAAAGCTGATTTAAAGCACACAATCATTTGTATCTGTTTTGTGCCTTCTTCTGGATTTGATTTGTTGTTTAGTCTTTTTGTATAAATACTGATGAATTATTCATAACTAGTATATGATTAGAGGTAATGAATGTTTAGAGGTGATGAATGTTTAATCATGCTTGTTTAATACATAATTGACTATATAATTAGATCATGAAGGTTTACTCATTTCAGGTTGTGTTATTAAGGTAACTTTCAAGCCTATGTAATGAATTATACATAGAAATACATTAAAATCATTATGAATACTTCGGTAACAAAAGATGACTTCAGTGATGATCGCTTCATTTTTCCATTGATATTGACAATAATTATTATTATTAAATATCAAACATCTTTTATGTAATATACTATAGAGATTAATATTTGGAAATGCAGGACTTTGCTCATTTAAATTGTTATTTTTTATAATAGAATACTTTTGATGTTAAGCATAAACTAATTAAGATTTGCCACTACCACATAATTAACCTTCAACTTCCTTTCTATACTATCAGGCCACTACCATTTCCCTCATTATTAAGACTTTTCATCGTTGATTAAACAGCCACTATTTTGTTTCCTCTGTGCCTAATTGAACTAAGTCAGGTAGTGAATAGCATACATCAAGTTGATTGTGGATATACTCTTAATATATTTAGTGATCATTATATGTACAATGTTTACTGTATATATATATATATGCTATGATTTATCAAGACCAATGCATCAAGCATTCTTATATGCATTAGTTTCATTTAATACTGTTATATTATTAAGATAACTTTATATGCAATAACAATATATGTTATATCTGATCCTTATATAACTTTGTAGATTATTTAAGAAAAGGAAAAAGCCTAAATTACTTTTCTTCAATGCTGACAATGTGGTACTTATACTAATTCAATTATAAAAACTGGTATAATATTACATAAAGAGAATCATACTGTTTTATACTAATATATGTGTGTTAAGTATTTAAGCTTCCAAATATGGTCATGAGCTGACTACTAGTAACTGTAACCATCTTTCAAGAGGGAATTTCTCCACTTTTTCAATGCTATGCCTTGTTAGACAAATAAAGTATTATAGAAGGAAGACATGTAGCTGTCAGAATGTAATTTATAATAGGGCAGTTTACTATACATTATTGTTCACCAAAAGTCATTAAGACAATGAAAATGATTCCTGGAACCTATTATGACTTTCTATACTTTTATATTATTTTTTTATAGATATTAATTAACTGTAGTAGTTAGGATATTTTGTTTTGTTTTGTCTTCCAGATATTAATGAATGTAATGGAACTAATCATGGATGTTCTCAAATCTGTACTAACACTATGGGTTCATATTACTGTTCATGTAGACCAGGATATAACTATACTGGAAATGGACTATGTCAAGGTAATATTCATGTACACTAGTAGTCTAATATAATTCTAAGCAACTACTAGTGTAGCTACATTAATTTAGTATCTATTATAAAACACAATGTAGATTGTGTCCCTTCTAAATAATAGAAGTGATTTACTTTTACATTACTATTTTCATTTTTCTTTTTTACACAAATTATTATCATTTTAGGTCATACATGTCATACTTTACTCCCTCCTAAAAATGGTTCATTGACTTGTACTGATGATAACAAAACTAACTCTACCTGTTCCTATTTTTGTGATTTGGGTTATCAACTGATTGTTTCATCTCAACGTACCTGTCAACCTAGTAGATTTTGGTCAGGAGTATCTACTCTCTGTTGTCCTATACAATGTCCTCAACCTGATCCTCCAGATAATGGATATATACAGTTACCTTGTTCTTATGACTATCTCTCAGTGTGTGCTGTTAGATGTTTTGATGGATATAATATTACTAATGGAAGTGATATTGTAAAGTGTCATCGCATCAATAATACCAAAGTTGAGTGGACACCTTCTGGAAAATGTGAAAGTAAGCTAAGAATAAATACTTTACCAATTAAAAGTAACATTCAATGATTGAATTACTGTCACAAAAAACTGTCTCCCATAATTTTAATGATAAGGCGATGCTATGAGTAATGTTTTGTATCTATTGCAATAACATTTGTTTTAAGGTATCAAAGGATGTCCAAGAAACCAAACCAGAGTTCAATGTGTAACTGATCCATGCCTTAGTAACAGCTGTAAATCTGTTCCTGATGTTCAGTGTATTCCAGACTATTGTGGAGAATGCAAAGCCAGATTCTATTTATAAAGGCCATGAAGTTACTGATATATGTGGTAAGCTAGTATAAACTTCATTCTAATTGCTTATTTGTTAAAGTAAGTGTTTTAAATAATAATTACAGAAGAATTTGATGTAATTATAGTATCACCTCACATTCGTTTTATAGACACATCATGTGATCCAGGACAAACTGTCACCTGTCTATATAATCCATGTGATTACAAACATTGTCCCAATATTTTTAATACTGTGTGTGTGCCAAAATCTTGTGGAGTATGTTCAGCACATTTTTATAATACAACAACAGATGATGTCACTGATATATGTAGTAAGCAATAATATATTATAACTGTATATACTCTAATGTACTGATTAATGGCATATATTAAAGACATGTAATAGATCTTGTACATGTACAATCATTCTCTTTATACAGTTGATTGTCCTTCTAATAAACCAGCAGTGATTTGTTCTATTGATTTATGTGATCATCAGACTTGTCTTAATTTCCAACAAGCTAAGTGTAAGTTAGATACATGTGGTAGATGTCAGGCACGATTCTACATAAATGATACTGAAGTAACAGATGAGTGTAGTGAGTCTTGTACTAATATATAAACCACAATATGTACTGTTGTGCATTATATAGTGTCTTGTGAGGGAAAAGGACAAATATTTAAACCATGTGGTGGATCTTGTACTTTTACATGTGATGATATTTTCTCACAAAACCCACATGTTTGTTTACCTTATTGTAAACCAGGTTGTGAATGTCCTATAGGACAGGTAAGTTTAGATTATCAGTGGGTTACTACATACTGCAGTATAATAAGTACTGAGTACATATACTAGATAGTAACAAAAGTTTACTTAGCTGCTACCACAGCAGGAATAATAGCAAGGCTTCTTAATCTAATTTTTAACTGTAATAACCAAACACGTCATGGATTGTTATGTAGTGCAATACAATAAATACATAGTTTTATAATCAATTGGGAAAAGTTTTGTTAGCTGCTACCACAGGAATAATAGCAAGGCTTCTTAAAAACCCAAGACAGACAGAATAAGATGAAAGGAAATTGTTAATTATAGCAAGTTTGCTTATCTGATACCACAGCAGAAATGTCAACTGTCTTCTTTAATTTAATATGTAACCCACTTCTTAATCTAATTTTAAATTGAAATAACCCACTGTGTTATGGGTTATTAAATTGTAAACAATAATGAGTACATAGTATTATAGCCAAACTAGAAATGTTTACTTAGCTGCTGCCACAGCAGAATTATAGCAAAGCTTCTTGTAAATCAGGACAAACAGAATATAGGACAAAAAGTAGCTAATTATAGCAATCTTCAAATGTTTGCTTAGCTGGTACCACATCAGGAATAATTGAATTTAATATTTAATTGAAATAACTGCTGTATATGTTGACCTTCCTTCAGATACTTGATCAAACAAACAAACAATGTGTTTGTGAAGATCAATGTCCATGTCAACTATGTGATCCAGTAGCTAGTAACTGTACAAACAAAACTACAATATCTAAACATCGATGTAGTTGTCCTTTTTGTGCAGGTATTTAATAAGTTACTGTTTAAAGTATTTGTATATAGATTGTGATATTGATGGTCAAGTATATGAAGTACTACATCGTAGTTGTCCTAGGACATATATTAATCCTCAATTACATTGTATCAGTAACAAACTACCACATTGTAGTTGTCCACAAGGTCAAGTTATTGATGAATTGAATAATTGTTGTGTTCCTCTCCAAGATTGTCCTAGTAAGAAGAGTACAGTACATTACAGTATATATTATTAATGTACTTAGAACGTGATCCTTGTAAAGTATCTCCTGAACAAGGTCCATGTAATGGCAAGATTCAACGATACTACTTTAATTCAACTAGTGGAATATGTTTATCATTTATATATGGTGAATGTTTTGGTAATGAGAATAACTTCTTTTCAAAGTATCTCTGTGAACAACAATGTAGTGGTCAGTTAATGTTAATATAATATGAGAGATGAGTATCATTAATTTGTCTAAACAGATTGTTATCCAGTATGTAGTAATGAGTTTTGTACAATACACAGACAAGCAACTTGTTCAATGTATGTTAAGTACATTAGCTATGTTCCTTACATTCTATAAAGTAGCTCCTCTTTACCTGGTAGTAGTCCTAGTTGTCCAGGAGGTTGTGCTATTTCTAACTGTCGAGCTTGTTACTATTCATATAATGATCTTCCCTCTCCTCAATTACTTTCATCATGTCCTCAACAATGTTCTGTGACTAATGAGAAAGCTGATGAAAATTGCATGGCAAAATGGGGACAATGTATGTATAGAGGTTATTTGGAGTTGTATGAATCAGTAAGTGTTACATGTTATAATAAGTCTAATATAATGATTGTGCAATACAGGTTCTACCTCATGAAAGGAACAATAAGACATTTCGTTGTTGGGCTCATGAATGTCCTCGATCTGGATGAAGTCATAACAACTCTCTTGACAATAAACAACTGTTTGATTTGATTTGATAAGCATAATAATATACTGTAGGTTATTGTTTTGTTAATTGTTTAACTCTTAATTTCATCATTTAATTATAATAATTGGGGATATAGTGAATGTATGTGTGTAATGACAGTTACGATATAAACACTTACTGACAATTGATTAAAATGTCAGTATAATGTTTTCTTAGAACTTCATGTATTAAATGAACTAACATATGATATGTGTTCTTTTCAAAAAATTCTTTGTTTGGATTGCAGTAATATTATAAGGAACTAGATCTAACTGTTTGGAAATAATGTTAGTTTGATTTCTATAAGATTAATAAAAGTGACTTTAATAACTATTATTTTTATTAATGTTAAGGTTGTGTTTTACATCATCTACTTTCAACATTGTGGCAGAAATTAGTAATCACTTTGTTCCTCTAATTGCAGCTCTTGTTACTACTATACATAATAATAATGAATATTAATAAGATACCTAATTAAAAATTCTAAAAAATGATTAATCTGATTTATGCATATTTAAAGTTAAAACCATGTTGTGGGTTAAAAGGTTTATCTTTCACCTTCATTTCACTATATTGATAAATATTGAAGAGTTTTACAGCTCTATCGTATTCTGGATTCGAAGCACACAATCATTTGTATCTGTTTTGTGCCTTCTTCTGAATTTGATTTGTTGTTTAGTTTTTTGTATAAATACTGATGAATTATTCATAACTAGTATATGATTAGAGGTAATGAATGTTTAATCATGCTTGTTTAATAAATAATTGACTATATAATTAGATCATGAAGGTTTACTCATTTCAGGTTGTGTTATTAAGGTAACTTTCAAGCCTATGTAATGAATTATACATAGAAATACATTAAAATCATTATGAATACTTCGGTAACAAAAGATGACTTCAATGATGATCGCTTCATTTTTCCATTGATATTGACAATAATTATTATTATTAAATATCATACATCTTTTATGTAATATACTATAGAGATTAATATTTGGAAATGCAGGACTTTGCTCATTTAAATTGTTATTTTTTATAATAGAATACTTTTGATGTTAAGTATAAACTAATTAAGATTTGCCACTACCACATAATTAAACCTTCAACTTCCTTTCTATACAATCAGGCCACTACCATTTCCTTCATTATTAAGGCTTTTCATGGTTGAATAAACAGCCACTATTGTGTTTCCTCTAAGCCCAATTGAACTATTTTTTATAGTTTGGTAGTAAATGACAAATAACAAGTTGATTATGTATATGTTCTTAATATTTAGTGATCATTATGTGTACAATGTTTAATGTATATGCATGCTATGATTTGTCAAGACCAAGGCATCAAAGAACTCTTATATACATCAGTGTCATTTAATACTGTTATATTATTAGGATAACTTTTATATGCAATAACACTATATTATATTTGATCCTTATATGACATTGTAGATTATTTAAGAAAAGGGAAAAGCCTGAATTACCTTTCTTTCATCAATGCTGACACATATTGGCAATATATATTGTACTTATACTAGTTCAATTATAAGAACTAGTATAATATTATATAAAGAGAATCCCTTGTTAATTATTTACATCATTCTTTATTTATTTATCCACATGCATGTGTTTTAGGAAACAAAAGTTCCAGTTTATTTAATAATGAATTGAGATCTAAAGTCAAGCATTTTTATATATAGTATTATTATAGTATATTTAATGACAATGTTGTATACAAAGTATTAATATTAAAACAAGATGACCATATAAATAGATTGGTTATTGACCTAGTTTGTGATCATTTAGGCTGCATTTCATACTGTTTTATACTAATATATGTATGTTAAGTATTTAAGCTTCCAAACATGGTCATGAGCTGACTACTAGTAACTGTAACCATCTTTCAAGAGGGAGTTTCTCCACTTTTTCAATGCTATGCCTTGTTAGACAAATAAAGTATCATAGAACGTAGACATGTAGCTGTCAGAACGTAATTTATAATAGGACAGTTTAATATACATTATTGTTCACCAAAAGTCAGAAAGACAATGTAAATGATTCCTGGAACCTATTATGAGCTATCAATACCTTAAATCAAATGATGCATGCAAATCTAAATTGGTCAAAGTATTTTAACAGTGATCTAGCTAGAATAGTATATATTAACTAGTTAAAAAGAGAATTGATTTTGAAATTCTTCTGGAGATTAGTCATGCAAATTGTTTTCAAACTCTTTTCTTCAGTTTTCTTCTAACCACGAGTTATGCTTCATCTGTTTGTTGTATGGCTGACTGTACTAGTCTAATAACACCACGTCCTCCTTCAATTTATGAACAATATTGCTGTAATAGTGACAACAGTGGAAAGACAATCAAGTGGAGAGAAAATAATAGGGTAAACATCAATTTTTGTCCTAGCAAGATGCCAGCTTCTTGTCAAAGGTTTCTTACTTCTACAAATTGTACAAAAATCTTTAAAGAGAACAATTCTGCATTATCTGGATACTACAGAATGGATGGATCTTATGGTTTTGTTTTTCTTGTCTACTGCAATATAGTGGACTATATCAATGGACTTAATTTAAGTAATTGCTCGCAAGTATTTTAAGAAAGAAGCTATGTCCCATCTGGATACTATACATTACTAGCTCCTAATGGTTCCTATACTTCACAATACTGTGATATTGTGAAATTCATTAATAGTCTATCTTTGCCTAATTGCTCTCAAATCTCTGCATACAGCTCAGCTCCAGCAAGCTATTACACAATACTAGCTCCTAATGGTTCTCTTATATCAGTCTATTGTGGTATGGAGAGTAGTAACTGTGATGGTAAGGGAGGCTGGATGAGAGTGGGTTATGTAAATATGAGTGAACCTAATGCTACCTGTTCTCCAGGTCTATATACTTATAATTTTCCTAACATTAATAATTCACTTTGTGATAGAATTCATGTAGGCAGTGGCTGTAGTCCTGCTTATTTTTCTACATTTGGTATAAGCTATTCCCAAGTGTGTGGACTTGTCAGAGGATACCATTATGGCAGCGTTGATGGCATCTATCCAAATAATTATGGATCTTCTTCAATTGGAGGAGCTTATGTTGATGGTGTGTCAATCACTCATGGTAACAACTCTCGTCATCATATCTGGACATATGTAGCAGGGTCATTTGAGACTAGAAAATCACAAGGAGATTGTCCTTGTAACAATGGCAGCACTCAAATTACACCAGCCTAAGTTGGAAATGACTATTATTGTGAGTCAGCTAGAGCTAAAGGTCAAAGTCATATTTCCTTCTTTTATAATGACTCACTTTGGGATGGAAAGCAATGTAATCATTTGGAGTCTCTCTGCTGTACTTCACCAAACATGCCGTGGTTTGTCAAATTTTTTGATTACCAGACCACTAACAATATTGAACTAAGGATGTGCAGCAGTGAAGTATACCCTGATGAAGCCACACCAGTGGATATAATTGTGTTGTATGTTCGTTAAGTTATTAAAACATTTCTTAAGTTATATGTCAATTAGCTGTGATGGTACACTTTTACCCCATTAAAAATTTCAGTGATGTATATTTTGAAAAGTATTCACATATGTTATGATTGGTGTTTGAAATTGACGCTATAATAGGATAGGGCAAAATAGTAATTGTAATTTTTTAATTCAAATTTGATATTTTTTAAATTATAAATGCCACATTGCTAGTTATTGACAGCTTATACATTGTGATTATCTGTCCTTATAAAGAAAACTATAGTGGAGAGTGAACTCAGATACTCAATGGTCTTCTTGGTTTCTAATTGCAATATATGAGAGTCAGCTTCCTGTGAAATATGGCTTCATAGTAACCCTTTGTTTTCTTTTTCTAAAATGTCTTATGTTATATGTGTAGTAAGTAATGATATATTATAACTGTATATACTCTAATGTACTAATTAATGGCATATATTAAAGACATGTAATAAATCTTGTACATGTACAATCATTCTCTTTATACAGTTGATTGTCCTTCCAATAAAACAGCAGTATTGTGCTCTGTTAATTTATGTGATCATCAGACTTGTCTTAATTTCCCACAAGCTAAATGTAAGTTAGATACATGTGGTAGATGTCAAGCACAATTCTACATAAATGATACTGTAGTAACAGATGAATGTAGTAAGTCTTATACTAATATATAAACCACAATATGTACTGTTGTGTATTACATAGTGTCTTGTGAGGGAAAAGGACAAACATTTAAGTCATATGGTTGATCTTGTACATAAACATGTCATAATAGTCTCTTACAACATCCATGTGTTGGTTTATCTTATTGTAAACCAGGATGTGAATGCCCCACAGGACAGATAAATTTAAGATTATCTGTGGGTGATTATATAGTGCAGTATAATAAGTACTGAGTACATATACCAGATACTAACAAAAGTTTACTTAGCTGCTACCACAATGGAAATAATAGCAAGGCTTTTAATCTAATTTTTGACTGTAATAACCCACCTTCTTGTGGACTATTATATAGTGCAATACATTGAACACATAGT
This sequence comes from Xestospongia muta, assembly GCA_963693285.1. NCBI lineage: Eukaryota > Metazoa > Porifera > Demospongiae > Haplosclerida > Petrosiidae > Xestospongia > Xestospongia muta. The sequence continues at coordinate 16,180,777 of OY848917.1, read as the reverse complement.
ATTATAACCAATCTGGAAAAGTTTAGTTAGCTGCTACCACAGCAGGGATAATAGCAAGGCTTCTTGTAAACCAGGACAGACAGAGCATAATATGAAAGAAAACTGACAATCAAAACAACCTGGAGGAGTTTGCTTAGTTAGTACCACAACAGGAATGTTATAAAGATTATTAAACTTAATTTTTTAACTCACTTTATTGACCTTTCATTGTATGTTTGAATTAATAAACAGGAGATGTGTTTGTGAAGATCAATGTCCTTGTCCATCATGTGATCAAGTACCTAGTAACTGTACACATAAAATTATACCAGCTGATGATTGATGTAGTTGTCCATTTTGTCTAAGTCTTTAATAAGTTAGTAAGAAGAGTATAATACATTTCAGTCTTTATTGTTTATGTACTCATTAGATCAGAACTGGATCCTTGTAAATGTCCCAAACAAGGATCATATAGTGGTATCAGGTAATTAATCAGGTTTTAATTCAACTACTAGAATATGTTATAGTAGATGTCTTGCTAATGAGAATTACTTCATTTCAAAATATTTTCATGACCAACAAAGTAGTGGTCAATTAACATTAATATAATATGAGAGATGAGAATCATTGATTTCTCTAAACAGATTGTATCAAGTATATCACTATGAGTTTTGTTCAATACACAGACAAGCAACTTGTTCAATTTATGTTAAGTACATTATTAAAGTAGCTATGTTCCTTACATTCTATACAGTAGCTCCTCTTTACCTGGTTAGTAGTCCTAGTTGTCCAGGAAGTTGTACTATTTCTAACTGTCTAGCTTGTTACTATTGATGTAAGGATCTTCCCTTTTAACAGTGCTCTATAACTAACAAGAAAGCTGATAAAAGTTTTATGTCAAAATAGGGACAATGTATGTATAGAGCTCATTTGAAGTTATATCAATCAGTAATTGTTACACATTATACAAATTATTTTTAGTGTAATTTATTACAAAACTTCAGGAAAATTTAAGTTGGATGTATGTGGTAAAAATTGTATACCAGGATGTGAACATCCTACAGGACATGTTATCAGTACGTTAATGTACAGAGAACAATATACTATGTAGATTATTTAGCAATATAGACACTAATATCAATCTGGAAAGGTTTAATTAGCTGCCACCATAGTAGAAAAAATTGCAAGGCTTCTTACATTATTTAGTTGAAACAACCCAATATGGTGATCATTAAATACTCAATGAAACAAACTGAACTTGCCTTTTGAAGATTAATGTCCACCTTGTGACCTAGTACCTAATAACTGTACATGTATTATTACACCATTCAATAATCAATGTAACTGTTAATTTAAAGTATGTTACATAATAAATTATGTATGTGATTTTCACTTTTTTGGTTGAGCATGTGCAAAACAATGTAGTAGATGTCTTAGGATGAGTACAATCATGACTTACATTGAATCAGTTACAAATCTATCTGGTCATAGTTATCCACAATATTAATGAATTGTAAGAAGAGTACAATACAGTACAGTCTATATTGTTAATTTACTTAGAATTTGATCCTTGTAAAGGACTTTATGAACAAAGGCCATGTAAGGTTCAATATATGTCAAGTACATTATTCAAATACTATATTCTTTACATTCTATATAGTGGAGTGGTTCTTGGTGTAACTTGGTTATGATGAAAATGACACATAGTGACATATAATGGCTCTCTTTACCCAAGTATAGTTCTTACATGTTATCATAAGTTCAATAAATATATATATGTGTAGGTCTTATATCATGAAAGATATGCCAAGACATTTTGTTGTGGGCTGATCAATATCCTCAATCGAATGAACTCATGCTAATATTTCTTGACAATAGTATAAATGAATGTGTCTTGATTATAATAAAAACTGAATGTATGCTTAGAACAAGACAAGTTTTTCTTTTCTTCTTAATATTTTTTAGTGTGAAGAGATCTGAAAGTCATACATAGCACTACTTAAGCAAAAATGAGCAAGATAAGAAACACATGTAACTCTACTGTTTTGTTTTATTATCGTTAAACAGCATATATTTTAATTAGGGGGTATGTAAGTGTGGGATATTGTTCTCTGGTTGAAGTGCATGTCAGCATTATCTGTAGCAGTTACACAAATAATGATTAGCTCTAGACAATAACATTGCCTAAAATTAACGCACATCTGTCACGCCCACTTTTATCTCTGATCAGAGAACCACATAATTTTGTTACAGGGCAGGCGACTTTCATCATCAATTGTTTGGACTATTATAATACGTTTGTACGTAGTGTTTGACAATTTCCAGTGGCAGCCACAGCGGATACAGAATGTGGCAAAGGATATTGAGAGTGATCACAATTCTGTATCTTGTTATAGGTATGTTTTTCACAATTGTATGAATAAGTAATTAAATTATTACAATTATGATAAAATCATTTTGATATGAAACAAAGAACGGATAGTAATGCCAAAACTATGAAAACATGATGGATGTAGCAATATAAGTAGCAATGCCCTAAGCTTATGGAGTCTATAAATCACACTTGACACAATTTTAACTAACACCATCAATCTTTGGCACTTCTGTTCTGTAAGGATTACTACATCCCTACCTTTCTTTGGTATTGCCATCCATACATTTTTTACTAAGTGGAAATATTTTTATTGTTAATATTTTCAATTTTCCCACTAACAATTATTCTAAAATATGGAATGATCAAGCATTAGCGACAACATAACACTATTCAAGCCAGGAAAGTCTACAAATCATAGAGAGAGGTCCATAGAATGATAGAGACTATATAGATACAACCAGTTTCTATGTAACAAGACTCTGTTTGTACTGACTTTGCAGACAGAAGTGATTCCTTAAGGAAGATTAAACACATAAATTTGCCATTCACTTTGTGAACATAATGATATCTTAACTCTGTGCATGTGCTAAAGCTAACATGGCTATGAATAGCAATATTCAGGTTTGGCGAAAATGGCATACCATATTGGTCATGTCAAGCCATCTGAACTTTTACGATATTTAACACATGCTAATGCATATGCTCGGTTGTCTATAAGTAGTTAGCTGTCATGAAATTTTACTGTAGCTTGAAAGAAACTATTACTTTTTAAATTATCAATAAGCTGTGTAGCCTGTTTCCAAGAACTCTTTGGTTTCATCTCTGTTATCCTTAAACTATTATGAAAAATCCCTACAATATTGTCCTAGTATGAGAAAACGAAAGGAATAAGAGTCAGTTTGGGTTCTCAGTTCTCTGCTTGATGTGATTTTAAATATTTTTGATTTATTATTTAGAAATACTTAAAAATGTCAAATAGGTGCCTAAATAAAGTTTGAAATTTTTAAAAAGCTTAACGTTAATATATAGCCTCAGACATAGACATGTATTCACTTGATACAAGAAGGGGTTCTGCTAAATATCTTAGCATTGTGACATCATGGGACATCGTTGAAAGACAGGTGGTGGTCAGTCAAAGATTTTAACTCCTGATAATGCAAGAAATACTCACTGACGTCTCTTGACAGAACAATGCTTTTGCATAACTTTTACTGGCATACTTTTTTTAAGTTCTAACAACAATAATTATTGTGGTTGCTAACATCATAAATCTCAAGCATTCCGATTGGTGAATGAAAATGGCTTTCATATAAGGAATTGGATTTAAGTCACCACAAACCCCTTCCTTCCAGTAAATGAGTAGACACCTAGTTATGAGAGTATAAATACGGCCGCCATTTTTGGGTGTTTATTCCACAAATTTTTATTATCCACCATAATACTCAATTAATTATTTAGGTATACAAAGCATTGAAATAACATGTCTTTACAACTATCCTAGAAGTTACCTTTCAACATAAAGCCCAGGTCATCCTTTTGAGCCTTCTTTTTCTTAACTTAGCTTTTGCATCTCATCCATCATTCAGATGGAACTTCAACCTGGAACTTTCTAATTTAAGTCAATCTCAACAACCATCAATTTATTTTTCAATTTCCTCCTGAGGTTAAGACTATATATTAAGGAATTCTCTACACATAAAGAAATTTACTAATGCAACAATTCTTGATCAAGTTTTCATTAATCATAACTGTTGGTAGTATCTTTTATGTTTCCCTAACAGTTGTCTTTGAATTCCTCCAACAACGATGAGTTTGATCCACCAACTCATAAGCATGAACTTGCTCAAAAGCCTCTAAAAGAAAGATTGAGACATCTTTGCTCAAAGAAGTCATACAAATTAAAGGAAGGGATTGGAATTTAAAAAAAATATATCATCAAAGTTTGCAGATGATCTCTAGAGACCTGAATCCATGCCTTTGCACCAATATGTAAGACTGAAACCTGAATCCACGATTTTGCACCAATATGTCAGACCGAGACCTGAATCCTCACCTTTGCAATATGTGAGATCAAGACCTAAATCTCCATCTTTGCACCAATATGTGAGACCGAGACCTGAATCGTTGCCTTTATACAAATATGTTAGACCGAGATCTAAATCCCCGTCTTAGCACCAACTGCAGAGCCTGGGACCTAAGTCTTCGCCTTTGCATCAATATTTGAGACCAAGACACGAATCCGCGCCTTTGTATCAATATGTGAGACTGAGACTTGAATCCCTGCCTTAGTACCAACTGCAGAGGGTGAGACCTGAATCCCTGCCTTTCCACCAATATGTGAGACCAAGACCTGAATCCATTCCTTTGCACTAATATGTTAGCCCAACATCTGAATCTCTGTCTTAGCACTAACTGGAGACACTGAGACCGAATCCCTACTTTTGCACCAATATGTGAGGCTGAGATGTGAATCCCAGTCTTAGTACCAACTGCAGAGGCCGAGACCTGAATCCCCCCACCTTTGCACCAATATGTGAGACTGAGACATGAATTGCCTACCTTTGTACCAACCGCAGAGGCTGAGACCTGAATCTCCACCTTTGCACCAATATGTTAGATCGAGACCTGAATCCACACATTAGCACTAACTGGAGAGACCGAGACCTGAATCCCCTCCTTAGCACCAACTGCAGAAGCTGAGACCTGAATGCCACCTTTGCACCAATATGTGAGACCAAGACTCGAATCCCTTATTAGCACAAACTGCATAGGCCGAGATCTGAATCTCTGCCTTAGCACTAACTGGAGAGTCTGCGACCTGAGTCCCTGCCTTTGCACCAATATGTGAGACGGAGACCTAAATCCTCGCTTTTGCACCAATATGTGAGACTGACACCTCTATCCTGTCCTAGCACCAATATGTGGGATCGAGATTTGAATCCTTACCTTTGCACCAATATGTGAGACAGAGACCTGAATCCTCACCTTGTGTAGGCTTGGCTCCAGTTTTTTTGTCAAATATGGATCTTCATATAGAGGATGAAGATAAATGTATGAAGTCATTGATTACTTCATGACATGCATGACGACCTACACTCAGTTGCCAACTAAAGCCATGTGTGCCAAGACAGTTGACTTACCAATTTGGTTGCTATATTAAACTCATTTATGGACAGTGTACGATATGGAACTAAGATAGTAACAACAGCCAATCCTAGACATACTGTAGTGCACTCAGACAATGGTAGACTGTCTGTTTTACTATATGGTTTTCAATCATGTCCGTAAACTGGATATAGTTTCCACGTAGGAATGATGTCTATCCCCATCAATATAAAAATGCATGAAACTTCGCAAAATTCTATTCCTCAGTCAATGTCTTAAATTTTTGCAATTGGTGTATACTCTACTCAATTTGTACATTTAGTTTATTACAACTTCTTTTATGGAGGGACAATCTTTTATGTACTTTGTATTATTATATCTGTAGGTTCTAATGGAAATTGTACTCCATCTTGTATCAATGGAAGTTGTGTTAGTGGCAATTTCTGTGACTGCTTTGAAGGATGGACTGGTGATATATGTAATCAAGGTGATTTATACTGTTTTGTAGTTTTTAGCTATAACATTTCACTTTCATATCACACCCGAATGAGGTTAGTAAATTTGCCATTACATGAGAATGAAGCCATTTTATAAGAGTTTTCCAAATTTAAAATGTAGAAATATGCACTTTGTACACCCAGTAATATTTTGGAGCAATCAAAACTATTGTATTGTCTCTGTGTTTGGAAGACACACACAAGCAGACAGACAGAAAGACACATGCACACAAGCACACACTCACACATACAAACCTAGTGCTAAAATTTTGCCCATGTGGTGCAGAGAGTGTTTATTAAATAAGAGCACAATTGCAGACTGTATTATTAAACACTTTATATGATCCAAATATCAGGAAGATGCACTATGATTTCTGAATGTTTTGTGTTGCTGTAGAAGGAAAATATTACATTAAATTGTAATCAATTATTTGATCTATTGTCATTAATGAAAGAGACTAAAATGCAGAAACTTGATACATTTTCTGTAGTGATGTTAGTTTGCTTACAAATGCAATGCTGCTACTACATGAGAACTTAGTAAATACTTAAAATAAAATCAGCAACAGAACTTCACAAAGACTTCTTTATTTTATGTAAACAATGTGGGCAATTCATTTTGTTAAAACTATAGGCATAGCAAGTGTTACTTTAACCATAATGCATGTGGCGGTAACAGTCGCAGACAAGTGGCAGTTTCATAAGTTCCTGTTTGTTTGCTATTAGACAAAGTCCAGACAATATCTCTCATAATGTTGAGTTGATATGATGACTCAGCTACAATTTAAATAGTTAACTAAGTTATCAGCTATATATATTAATTGAGCCATCCTCTTACTGCTACAAACTGCATAGATTGCATGTGGTGATCAAGAATGACTTGCGTCTTTGAGGTTTGTAGTATATGTGAATGTAGATAACATTCAAAGGACCACTCCCCATTTACTGACCTGTATTCTGTAGTTAAGGTACATGATCAGTACATGACTATGTACCATGAGATAGGTTTTTGGATCCTCATCAATATATACCTATTGGTAACAAGGACTGTTAATATGCCCTGCTCCTAATGGGACCCACCTGTCCTTAGATACTTGCTCCCAGATCACACTGCCTTTCTTATTGAATTCTATTGCTGTCAAGTGATCCATTACCAAATCATGTGGGTAGACCATATCATTTTTAGGGCAGTTTGTAGTCCCCAGACTATGCAACAATTTGTCGCTTTAAAGGTCCCTACAGACAATCTGTCTCAAGAGGAGGCAGTACAATTAGAGAAGTTATTGTTGTCATTCCAACATTTATTAGTGGAAAACACAGGATGTCTGGAAAAAAACCTCTATAGTCATGCATAGTATCAAAACCACTTCACTACCCATGAAACAGCCTATGTGCTGTCTTCCTGTAGCCTTGAATAGTGTGGTTAATACTAATGTTGAGAAACCGTCGAAAGACAATATTATTTGATCCAGCAGAAGGGTTTGGTCTTCATCTGTTGTCTTGGTGAGAAAAAAGACTAATCCTAGAGAGTTTGTATTGATTTTAGTAAGGTTAATTCAGTTACAGTAATGATGCTTATCCATTACCTAGGATTGATGATACCCGAGATGGTTTAGCTAGTGTCAAGTACTTTTCCACTCTTTACTTGGCTTCAGGGTACTGGCAGGTAGAGGTACAGGAGACAAACAAAGAGAAAGCTGCCTTAAGCATTCCACAAGGGCATTTTGAATTTAACATGATGCCATTTGGTTTAACTAATGCTCCATTTACGTTCCAAAGACTTATGGAATGTACGCTAGTGGGCCTGACACCCAGAACTGTGCCTCATTTATCTTGATGATATTATTGATTTTAGATTGTCTTTTTAAGCGCGCTTGTAGTGACTGGAGGCAGTATTTTTAAGACTTGAAGAAGTAAGACTGAAGCTGAAGCTTGCCAAGTGTCACTTTGTTAAGTTATAAGTATTAAAGACTCATTATATCAAATGAGTGGATTAAGCCTCATAATTGTAAAATTATGGTAATTACGGAATACCCAGTACCACAGTCAATTACTCAGCTTCACCAATTTTTACGATTGGCAAATTATTATCACAAATTTGTTATGCAAGCATTGCAGAACCCTTTCATAAGCTTACGAGAAGTCTGGTATGTTTGTTCGGACATCAGAATGCCAGGAGTCCTTCCAAGCGCTAAAAAGTGCCTTAACTACTATACATATGCATACTATTGTCGTCAATTGTCCAAAGTGGAAAAGAATTACTCTACAACTGAGAGAGAGATACTGGCGGTTATAACAGTAGTGAAAGAATTCTACCCCTATCTATATGGTTGTATCTTATGACTGGTTATGGATCATAATCGCTTAACCACACCAAACTCATGGATGTTGGGGGAAGGGAATCCAGGTAGATCATGTATCTGGAACAGTTTGATTATGAATTTATCTACAAGTTGGGTTCTAGTTACACCAATCCAGATGCACATCCAGATATTACTAACACAAAAAGGGTGTTGCAAGAAGGAGGCAAGGTTCCTCACCCATTTTGGCATCACAAAAAGGCTTGTAATTTGTGATGTTGTACTGTTTAGGAGAGTCAGACTGTCTTCAACGGGACCTAGTGTAGAGCAGTTGGTGCTACCCAACTCATTACGGCGGATAGCATTTCACCAATTAATAACAGTTCTTGTCAATTCGAAATAAAGAAAACTAAGACCAAAATTCAGGAGAGGGTACACTGGCCTGGGTACCTCAACAACAATGCCTCTTGGATCCAGGAATGCAAAGTCTGTCAACAGCAAAATTTGTTTGTCAACGTTGGAGTCCTTTTGATACTGATCACTTCCTTGTGCCCCTTTGAGAAGATATCCCAGGATTTCATGGGACCATTACCGGTCACAAGTAGGGAAAATGCACACATCTCAGCTGTCACTGATCACTTTACAAAGTAGGTGGAGGCTTTTCCATTTCAGAACATTTCTTCAAAAAATTAGGCAATTGTTTTAGTTAATACAATGATCTATTGATATGGTGTGCCTATGTTTATTCACAGTGACCAAGGCAGGAACTTCTGTAGCAATGTCATACAGACTCTCTTTGAAGTATTGGAAATTCAGTGGTCACAAATATCTGGATATCACCCTCAACGAAATGGACAGACTGAACCTTTAATCACACCATCAAGGCAATTTTGGCAAAAATGATAAAGGATAATCAAGATAGCTGGGATACACATACATTGGTGATCACGTTTGGCTTTTTGTACTGGCCATTAGAGTGGGGTCCACCAAGAAGTTTACATTGTTATGGAAGGGACTACATACCATTATTGACAAAACTAGCCCCTTCAATTATAAAATTCAATTGATTGGACGTTGTCAACAGAAAATCGTCCATGTGAACTGACTCAAGTTGTGGTTTGGAGAAGCAGATGTTGACCATCAATCAGTGGAAGTGTCCTTACCTCGTTAGGAACACCTAACTACTATTGTCATAAATCTAGCTGCTTTTGTCGACCTTGAGGTGGCCCAATGTTTTTCCTTGCTGTTTTAACATAGAGGACATCCTCTGACGCAATGTGAACACAAAGTCTGAAAGCTGGTAGGTCTACGTCTGATGTAGTGGTGTGTCTAACATAATGTCAATTGGCACTGTTGGTGACAATCTGAAATTTAATATAAATGGTGTAAAACCAGTAGATTCATGCACAGGTGATCTGTATGCAAACAGTGCCATTTGGGTATGTGCGTTATGATGTACACTCATTCATGGCTGATGCTGGGCATATGAACACCACAGCCACAAAATTATAGAAATAGTACTCTAAAGAAAAGTGCTTCTATTCATCAATTCAGTATATATGTTTACTTTTCATTGCATTGAGCTAATGTTCAGAAATATGTTATTGTCAAATCCTTTGGTGTCATGGTGTGATTCATTGTGTAACAATCATGACACTTGGACAAAAATATTGAATCAAATGGATCAGACTGTTCTTTTGTCCAAGGGGTGTGGCAGTCTGCAAATGTGACTAACAAACAAGCATGGCAACTTTTGTGCATGATTTACTGAGGAGGAATATGACAAAAGTGAAGTTTACACTTGATTACAACTCTGTTAAGCCAGAGCAAGAAACTCTATAAATGACCTCATACATGCATGTTTTCATATTAAGGACAAAGCGTTTATAATCCAAGTTTTATTAAAACTTGTCATGCATGACACTTAAAAATCAAATATTTATTGTAGTTAACTTGTTACTAACACAAAGACTAAAATATGGTGAATATTGTATTGAATAAAATCATGACAAGATAATACAAAATGAATTTCAATATATTTGCCACTCCAGAACTATTGCTATACTGGTCAGACATTTTTTAAAGCCCACGTCTACAATATGTGTAAATATTTCAATGATAAACTTGCAAACTCTATGCAAATAACATTTCAAGAAAAAAATTCCCAAATTTCTTTATTCAACTATGTTCTCATTAGCTGCTTTGAGTAGAATATAGACCATATTTATCAGAAATAATAGAATCACTTTTTTGAAATACTTTAATTATGTCTTCAAATTACAACTTTATATCTGCCCATTACTCCACCTTAACATCATTTTATGTTACATAAATGAAACTGAAATCTTTATGATATATCCCGTTTGATCAAAAATATATGCAAACTTGCATAAACTAGCTCTCAGGTTATGCTAGATTTCCAAAAGTAGTTCTGAAAAAACCTAGGTTAATTTATCGTTAATAAAGAAACTAAGTGTTCTGAAATAAAATGCAATGTTATGGTCCTCCAACATGTAGCTTACTGAATGCTTATACAGTAGTCTTTAAAATGATGATACTGTAATATATTATTTCATTTTTTTTGTATTTAGATGTTAATGAATGCTCCAATTCAACTCTTAATTCATGTCAACATATCTGTAAAAACACTATTGGAAGTTATTTCTGTGAATGTAATCAAGGCTACTTGTTGCAGAGTGATAATAGGACTTGTGAAAGTATGTTGTGTAGACTCTATTTAATAATGTATCATTTGTGATAATTCTATTCTGTTATTTTTATTATAGCCTGTTTTCACATTTTTATATTACACCATACTTTATTCTCTAGTTCTGACATGTCATACTTTACTGACACCTACAAATGGGTCTTTAACTTGTTCTAATGGTAACAAAACTAACTCTACCTGTTCCTATTCTTGTGACGTGGGGTATCAACTGATTGGTTCATCTCAACGTACCTGTCAGCCCAGTAGATTTTGGTCAGGAGTATCTACTCTCTGTTGTCCTCTACAATGTCCACAGCTTAATCCTCCAGATAATGGATACATACAGTTACCTTGTTCTCATGACTATCTCTCAGTGTGTTCTGTTAGATGTTTTCATGGATATAATATTACTAATGGAAGTGATACTGTAAAGTGTCATCACATCAATAGTACCACAGTTGAGTGGACACCATTTGGAAAATGTGAAAGTAAGCTTAAATCTCACTCTAGTTTTCTGTCTTGCGTGTAAAATCATGCTAGATTGTTATGGACTATGTATTAATTTTTTTAATAGTGTGCATGTGTAGTTCAATAATTTGTATTGTCATATTGGTCTGTCAAAATCAATTAATCAAAAAATTGAAAGAAGAGATTCACTTATCGTTTAATGCAACAAACCCACTTAAACAATGAGCAACATCAAATCAGCAATATATGAGACAAATGTCTGGTCCTTGAAATTTAGTTTAATTAAATCAAATTAAACAGATTTGAACCATTCTCAGTAGCTTTCTCTTACTATGCTATTACGTTTTACTCTAGCATAGCCAGCAGAGTTAATAAACTGAATTCTTTTTCAAGAAGAAAATGTAGTAGAAAAATAGTCTGGATACAATTGTATATATATACACAATGATAATGACAGGCAGTCAATCTCAAGTTCTCAAATCAACTATTTAGTGGTTGTGTACCTCATGTTAGATATTGGTATATCATAATTGTGACTTGCCCTACATCACCTAAACATGGCATAGATCTTTGAGACAATTAAACATTGCTGCAGTTTTCATTTCTAAAGTGCTCATACGTGAGATGAAAAGTAGCGAATTTGTTTCTGATTGTGTTGCATCTGTAAAAGCGGTGGCAATCTTTTACTTATTGAGTTTGTCTTGTTTACAATTGGTTGCTTATGTGTTAGTGGTTAAATTATGCTATTAACTTTCATTTTTTTGCTTTACTCTGTCATAATTATATAGTAATATATTAAAATGAATAAATTAAACATAACTATATATAGAAACATATGACCCAAAACAACTATAAAACTACCTAGCATATAACCCATGTCAGACAGTAATTCCTAACAACTTTGAGGTTGTCAAAATCACAAATTGTGTCTGGCAATAATTCCTACAAAACAACTATAAAATTACCAAGCATACAAACAATAATTCAAGACAATAATTTGTATTACTAGTATAACAGATTGAGCTTTTTATGGTGTTTTAGCATCATCATACCTTCTGCTACTTTACTACAACATTATTGCATTCAAATCATAAAAGAATTGTAAAAGGATATATAATCTTTTTGTTAATGCAGAAAAATCCTCGTGCTATCCTGATACATGCAAACATGGTGGAAAATGTATTGAAAGAGAAGATGGTGGCTTTGTATGTAATTGTACTGGAACATTTTATAGAGGGAAAACATGTGATCGTCTGTTAGTTATTATTGATGATATTGGTGTTGTGGATTATGAACTCCTCAGCTCTACCGCTATCTCAATAAAGAGTGACTCAAAAGCTGATATACAAGGCCGTACATTCAATGACAGTCGTTGTCTAAGTGGTGGGGTGAGTTCGGGTGGGTTTGGTCTCTTTCCTTGTCCATTTACTTTCAAAATACCTGTGAGTCTTCTACGACATAATCTACCTCCTGGTATATACTCTTTTCAACCTGTTTTTAATAAAGATGTTATAGTACAGCCACCTGGTCCAATTTCTTTTATAGTATCATCACAACAATCATCAATTTATTTTAGTACTTTTCGTTATAGAAACCATATTCAGCAAAGTTGCTGTAATTTACATGCAAATCTTAGTATATGTTTAGAAAGTAGACCTGAAGTCCAGCTCTTATCATCATGTTCATGGCACTATGATAGTAACAATGGATTATTTATTTCAAGTGGGATCGTGTTTTCATCATACAATGACCTACAATTACCTGTGTCTTTAACTGGATTAGTTCTCTCAACAACACCTGTGAATTTGACTTTACCAACTAATCGATCTAGTTGTGGAAATTGTAACGGACAATTAAACAATATGACTAACATTGATGTTAATGGAGATGATGTGTGTTATGAACACAGTGCTACTACTAAAGACTTGCAAGAATTTGTTAAAAGACAATCTCTTACTGTTACATTTCTTGAAAATATACAACAACTTCTACCAAAATGGATTTTGTTGACAAGTTCACCTGATAATGCTGCCATTGACAAGATTAGAAATGAAAATTTTATGGTTAATATAGTAGAACTGTCTTCACTATATTCATTGACAGGATGTGATTCTCTTATTGTAGATAGATCACAAGGTTATTTTAGTGTATTACAACACAATGGACCATTGAACTTGACATTGGAGTTATTAGAGAGTACAGTATTGAGGTCACCACAGAGAGGGTCATTCTATTGTATAGCTGTTCATTTATGTTCTGGAGTAGAGTCTTCAGTTTATATTGGAATACCATCATCAGCACAACAAGATATTACTAGTATTAGTTATATATCAAAGTATATCAATAAAGGATGGACATTAGAATTATCCAGTGTTGTTCTCAAGAAGATTATGGACAATGTGACAATGTTTTCAAAATATTGGAATGGTATGTCCTCCGACTTTCATTTATCAAGACAACTCTCACAATTTGATACGATTCTAAAACTTAAAACAATGGGATCTTTCTTGTATTGTAACACAAGTGTTACTGTGGTCTTTAATGGAAATGTTTGGTATCAATATGTCCATAACAACACCATAATGGCTAAGGTAAGTGTTAGTGTAATGATTATTATATTATTATTACGTAATTTATTAAACCTGTCATTTTCACAGTCCATTGTTGCTTTGATGTATGGTGATTTTCAAGTGTCGCTTCTGTCTGTAATAAATCAAAAGAAAGAACATCTAGTACTTACAAGGGAATCAACAAGTTCATCTCTATATCATGGTATGTGATGATGATCCATTTTGTGTTAAGGAATTTAAACAACATTGCTGCAATATATATATATATATATATATATATATATATATATAATATTATATATATATATACATATAAATTTGTAAATATTTAAATTATGGCCTTATACAAAACCATAAGCAAACCAATTTATCAGTCCTAATTTTGTTATATATGGGTATTTTGACTATATGGATGTTGTAAGGAGACCATTTGGAGTATTCAGATCAGATAAGTTAGATGTCTCATCCAAACACATGATATTTGAGTAGTCATTTGAATGATCAGGTTTATATACCCCATGCTATAGAGTTTATTTTGAGACCATTCCATTACTTTCATACCTTTTGTTCTTACAAGTATGCTTATTTATGTTGTCTAAGTATTAGTGATTATTTACGTTGTCTAAGTATAAGTGATTATTTACATTGTCTAAGTATAAGTGCTTATTTACATTGTGTAAGTATAAGTGCTTATTTACATTGTGTAAGTATACTTTTACAGTTTTTATTCTGACTATATGTAATCATTTGCAGCTTCAAACTCATAATGAACAGAGCTCTATAACTAAGATTGTATTTCATGGTTAATAGGAAAATGTTATATATAATATAAATTCTGCATTGAGATTACTTAAGATGACATCTTGACATCTTTTTTGCAGAACTTCCTTCATCAAGTTGTTCTACTCCATCATCTGGATTATCTATCAAATTGTCTTATGTCCCTCGATCTGGTCAATCTTTCTATAATAACATACTACAACTACCTCACACTACCAAAAAGTGTCCAGTAGATGTTTTTATTAACTTGGATAATCACAAAGATATGAAAGGTCTTAGTTTTTATTCCAAATGTCTTGAACTAAAGTTTGGGTCTCTTCTATTTTGGGAACTTGTGCATAAGTTTTACATACCAATGACTGATGATACACTCTGTATAAAACCAGAAAACTTTACTTCTCTTTTTCCTGATACTAGTCAATTTGGATTACTAGTGCACTCATATCTCCTTAAAGACAACTTACCACTTGGTAGTTTCTTTATGCTTCAACAAGGCTATAGTGACAATGTCACAATGTCTTTAGGTTTTTTTCATTCAACATCTGACAGAGTAGGTGTATTACATTCAGTAAAAATTAATGTCCTTGATGGGTCCTTTATAGCACCAATTATATTGAGAAATAATGAGCTAATATTTTCAGGATCAGCAACTGTCTTCAGTAACTATTTTGTACATATGGCTGGTGTTGCTAGTACAGAAATGTCTTGGGAAGATTTGACAATTAGCATTAATGGATGGTTTCCAAGAGTTCCAGGCAATCTTGTAGATGAGCTTGAAAAGAGTGTTCATGACAAAATCAAACGGACTGCTGCCTTTTATAATCTCACTCTACAACAC
This sequence comes from Xestospongia muta, assembly GCA_963693285.1. Classification (NCBI taxonomy): domain Eukaryota; kingdom Metazoa; phylum Porifera; class Demospongiae; order Haplosclerida; family Petrosiidae; genus Xestospongia; species Xestospongia muta. The sequence goes on along the minus strand of OY848917.1, from coordinate 16,165,159 downwards.
AATCTTAGTGAGATATATACTATTGTCAACATAACATTCTCAGTAGATGTGAAAAAAGTATCACCAGCGATCGTTCCTATTAACATCATAGCCAATATCTCCTACAAACAAGCACGTTCTACTTTCATGACACCTTTTCACTTCAACCAATCATTGTTCACACAAAAGAATGCTATTGTTGATGTCATTGTCAGTACAACTAATCCAAGTGAGGTGGAGGTTTGTTTTAACATATCAGGAAGTTATCTATGTCAATGTGTTACTGGATATGCAAGGAATACTAATGGAACTTGTGAAGGTGAGTAATATTACATGATGCATTGATAATAGTTATTGATGAGTGCTTTAATTCACTCCTTAACACCTGTCATAATACATGTAAGACACTCAAGGAAGTTACAATTGTGAATGTAAACAAATCTTTATCTTAAAGAGTAATGGAAGCACATGCAAATGAATGTTATTGTAGTAATAATACTTGATCACATGTTTAATCAGTCATCTTCTGCCTTCTAAACAATTGAGTTGTCTTAGAGCTGAAGAGATTCAGTCTTGTCAAATACGTTCAATTCTAATACTTCATTTCAGACACATTAAGTTACAAGATAAGTTAAAGTTTAGTTTTGTACATTTGTATTAAACTGACTATATATATAACATTTTAAGTTGTATTACTAATTTATAAAGTTTCACATGTACATGTAACACTGGATATATAGGAAATGGATAGTCATGTTCAGGTTTGTGGTTTATTTGAAAATATATTACTGATTTATGAATAATAAATCAGATTAATGAGCATTTGTTAACTTAATTCTTTAGATATAGATGAATGCTCTACTAATACTCATAATTGTGATACTAACGCTACATGTAACAATACTGCTGGAAGTTTAACATGTACATGTAACACTGGATATACAGGAAATGGACAGTCATGTATAGGTTTATGGTTTATTTGAAATATATTACCGATTTATAAATAATAAATCAGATAAATGAGCATTTGTTAACTTAATTTTTTAGATATAAATGAATGCTCTACTAATACTCATAACTGTAATACTAACGCTACCTGTAACAATACTCCTGGAAGTTTTACATGTACATGTAACACTGGATATACAGGAAATGTACAATCATGTTCAGGTTTGTGGTTTATTTGAAAATATATTACCGATTTAAAAATTATAAAATAATAAATCAGATTAATGAGCATTTGTTAACTTAATTCTTTAGATATAAATGAATGCTTTACTAATACTCATAATTGTGACACTAACGCTGCCTGTACCAATACTGCTGGAAGTTTTATATGTACATGTAACACTGGATATACAGGAAATGGACAGTCATGTTCAGGTTTGTGTTTTATTTGAAAATGTGTTATATCGTTCATTAATAATAAAACAGATTAATGAGTATTTGATATTTTAATTCTTTAGATATAAATGAATGCTCTACTAATACTCATAACTGTGATGCTAACGCTACCTGTACCAATAGTGCTGGAAGTTTCACATGTACATGTAACACAGGATATACAGGAAATGGACAGTTATGTTCAGGTTTGTGGTTTAACAAATAGAGAAATGCTTGTTTTGTATGATAAACAAAAATAAAAACTTTAAATTAAGTACATGAATAAAACTGACCTCTTTAGAGCTGGTTTCACTCTATTTTTTGGTCACACTGAAGATACAGTTTGCTACGTCTCCCTGTGCTAGTATATGACAGCCTGAGGTGGGCCCATATTCATGTTGACAGAGATTTATTTCAGCTCTTTAACAAGCACTTCAGCCCCTACTCATTCTAGCAAGAAGACATAGTGACCACAACTTTAGAATAAGGGCAGTAGCTGATCTCATAAAAACATTAGGTTGATGAATGTCATCAGTATACACCATGCATGTACAGACACAATGGAAGATACTGTGGTGAAAAATCTTCTGTATAACTGATAAAAAGGAAAGAAGTTATAGTTGATGGTGTATGTTGTTATGTACATTAGTACTTGTATCAATGTGTGTTGGTAGTATCTGACCAACACTCTAATTTATAAGTATAACAAAGTAGTTAATTAAAGTGATGAAAGTGGCCACATGACATGATCAAAAAGTTGGCAAGGGGTGTGTCTGTAAACTTTAGTAGTGGCAATTGGCTAAGGATGCATAAGCACCATAATAATACAATGTCTGAGAGTATGACAACTTTGACAATGGTGCTTGGCTGGCTGAAGGTGCTATAAGAACCCTCTTGATATTAGAAATGTCTAAAAGCAAGGTAGTATTAAATCAGCTTGTGATCCAGCTACAGACACACCCTCTTCCTCATTTCATTGACAATACTTGGGCAAGGGTGTAATGGCAGCCACTGTTATTATTATTAGAAGAGTCCTAGGGGTGCAGCCTTGCAATTACTAACCAATCTCATCTTTTGAGGGGTCACAATCAACCTAGAATTATGTATGAGATTTCTAATTTCCGTGGGATTTCAGGATTTCTGGACAATTTAGAAATTTTTTCAGGATTTCTATAAGATTTTCTGTTGGATTTCTGGTTTAATTCTTGGATTGGTTTTCACATTTCAATAAATTTAGTATATATATATATATACATATACATATATATATATATATATATAATTTAGAAATAATTTAACCAACTAAAAGTGTTGTTGCTTTTAGCTAACCAAGCTTACAAACTGGAAAGGATGTCATCTTCCCATTTTAAAGACATTCAACAAGATATGAATGCATGTCTTATTGGTTAAACACCTGCCTTTATTTCTAGCTTATCTCTGTTCTTTAACATAATGTCACCATGTTTAACCATTGTTCACCATCTACACTTGTAAAATCAGTTGATATACTAAACACTTTAGGCATTATTCTGAGGCTACTGAGGTTTCTAATTTCTTGAATGAATTGGGCATTTCATTTTTTGACTTTTTTCTTACTGAGTCATCAACACATTATGAGCATGTAAGTTTTCAATGTCATTCATTATTTGCTACTGATGATAGAAAAAATCTTTAAATTCATTGGTACAATCATCATCATCATCCTGTTCTCTCTTGTCTGCATGTAAATTTAGACGTGCATCGCACATTGCCATTCCAACTGTCTTGATGCTGTTTAACTCTTGTTTTTGAAGAATTTCATGCATTTCTTTATACAAGATAGTCAAAGAAAATTTAGTGTAATTATTACATCTATCATATTATTTATTATATTACTCCAACCTTGGAAAGGTAATGCAAATAAGCTCAGCTTCAGATGGTGTTTGTAATTTCTCTTTAATCTTTAGCTTGTGTAACCTCTGTGATAATCTGAGCATATTGAACTTAGTGATTTTTGAAAAAGTACTATAAAGAGCACAGAACATTCTTTCACAGCTTTGTGACCATAGCCTCTATTGCTCAAAAAAGTAACTATGGTCAGGAAAATAATCATGTATAATAATTAATTTTGCTAGAAGATACACATAAAATGTAATTATTTTTAAAGTAAGGTTATGATGAAGGAATAACTGTTGATGCATAATTGAATAAAAGCAATGGCATACCACAATTCCTTGAGTAGTTTCACTGGACCCTTGCCTTTCCAGATAGTATTATATCATAGATTTCATTAATTCTATTGCAGTGTACCAACAGAATCAAGTATATTATCAACTAGATGTCTGGATCTTATTGTGTGTTCAAGAATATTTTGTTTATCCCTATGATGTAGATCTTTAGTCAACAAGCAATGCCTATCTTTGCAATAAGTTTCATTAGTATAAGAAGGTTGGTCTTGCTTGCAATGCTTACACATCTGGATCCAAAGGTAGAACAATCAAAGGCTTTAGCAAGTGAGTCCTAAGTTTTACTCCTATATTCACTATGTCCTGTGCACACAGAAACAATGACAAGTTTGAGGTTCTTAACCATGGATTAACGATAGTTTGGACTGTCGAAGTGTCAGTATTGAAGGGTTTATGGAATACAAACTAAATAGTGTCCAAATACAATTTAGAGCTGAGACCTATGACAACACAAACAAGTACTTAGCAGCATTCTCCAGTGGCATAGGAAGTCAATGTTCTGTTCATACATAGACATAGTAAACATAATTATTGCATATTGTTCGAATCATAGGAGTTAAAAAAATGATTTCACAATCTTTAATGCATGAAAATTAATTTATGTTTAAATATTTACCTGGTTTACAATCGTGAAAAAAGGTACATGCATTTTGAATATTACAGGAAAGTTCCAGTACTGTCTCAATCCTTGTCTCAATAGTAGGAATTGTATTGGCACAAAATATGGTAGCTTTACATATGCATGTAAATATATTGGAAAATTTCATCAAGGCAAATTTTCAAAACTGAAATGATACATGTTTGAAATTGACATATTTTCATTCAGGAATGTGGCAGGTTGGGGATAAAGCTATGTTATATTAACTGATATGAGTTTAGAGGATGTTTTTGAAATGTTGCTCAGAGTGGTGTGCAGACAGCTTAAAGGTTTTCAATATTTAGATGATGGAGGGTGGTACACTAAGATACATATAAATATACCCATTTTGACATTTTGAGATCTAGTTGAGCGATATTTGGGATGAAAAGAACAGCTAAAACTGGAATAGAATTTTGTGCATACAGAGAATTGCCACCAACCATGTGTTTTGATCATGATGAAACAACTGATATCCTGGAATGAACATTACAGCATCCAAAATTGAATTATCCAGCCAGAATTTTGTTATGCCAATAATATGGTTTTTAGAAGATAGTCGGAGATTGTCAATTTTGGCAGCAGACTATAAGCTTTGTATAGAGAGCAGGTGAGGAGTGTTTTGATAGACATTGATGAAGACTAACTATTGATGACTCATTGCTGATGGCATTTTGTGAAAGCCAGAAGATAATGATAGTGTGGCAGACAGTACACATTTTCATTAGTTGATTTAAGAAGTTGATATATACTCGTTGTTAGACATGGCTACACGTATGGGATGGCTGAAGCTGAAGCATACATCACACCAAATACAATGGTGAGGTGATCACTTTTGACTGGTCTGCAGCAAATACCACATGGCCAGTTCACTACCTGGCTGCAACAGCCACTTGTTGTTTGCTCCTCTTAAACACATGTCCTTTTGACTCAAAGACAGAGATAAAAGAGAATAAACACTAAGGAAACCAACAGATAAACCAACTGGACCAGCTGGACAAAGAAGTTGGCTGTCAATCGTGTTACTGCATGCTAACACTGGGTACAGCTAGTATTTATAGCTACATCTAACTAACGAACATTAAGAGTAAGAAACGTATACAACCTGATAACAGACACGACACTACCAATGACAACAAATGTCAACAAAACGTGTTCATGAAAACCAAGAACAACAATTTAATAGAGCCCAAAACATGCCACAATTTATTACTTTTAATAGTTTAATACTTATCAATATTTTGTAATGTGGATAGAAGTTGTCATAAGAATAGTATTGCCTTTCATAAAATACTTTAATGTATATCTGTTCTCACATTATGAAGTATATAAGGGGATTTTCATTATTTTCTTGTATTTAGATGTTGATGAATGCTGCAATTTAGCTCTTAATTCATGTCAACATATCTGTAAAAACACTATTGGAAGTTATTACTGTGAATGTAGTCATGGCTACATGTTACAGAGTGATAACAGGACCTGTGAAAGTAAATAATGTAAACTTATTCAATAATGTATTATTTGTGACAAAACTATTCTATTATCACTATTATGGTATGTTTTCACATTTTTTATTATACAATTCTTTATTCTCTAGTTGTCACATGTCATACCTTACTGACACCTTCAAATGGTTCTTTAAGTTGTTCTAATGGTATCAAAACTAACTCTACCTGTTCCTACTCTTGTGATGTGGGTTATCAACTGATTGGTTCATCTCAACGTACCTGTCAAACTACCAGGTTTTGGTCAGGAGTACCTACTCTCTGTTGTCCTCTACAATGTCCTCAACTTAATCCTCCAGATAATGGATATATACAGCTACCTTGTTCTCGTGATTATCTCTCAAAATGCTCTGTTAGATGTTTTCATGGATATAATATTACTAATGGAAGTAATACCTTCTCGTGTGATCTCATTAATACCACAACAGTTGAGTGGACACCCTTTGGAAAATGTGAAAGTAAGTTTACATCTTATTTTTCTATCAACCATTTAAAGCCATGCTAGATTGTTTGGACATTGTGAAATTTTTTTGATAGTATGCATGTCAAGTTCATTAATTTGTGTTATTTTGTTGTATCAGCCTATCAAAACCAATAAGCACAGACATTTTTCTGCTTTAATGTTCAGTTTAAGAGAAGATCTAGGATAATTATTGTATGACTGATAAGCTAATGACTAAGCCTAGCTATGTATGATACAATGAATTAAGTATTGTTTTTTACTAAGTTATTCTGGAGAGCTTCCTTGTTGATAGAACCATTCCAAGTTCCCCACTAATTTCATGTTATCACTCTAGTCATAACAATTATTATTTCTTAATCACAATTTGTAAAGATGCTTTTTTGTGAGCTGTTTGAACATGAAACTTCACTACTTCCTAGTATACTACAGCTTTCTCTATTAGCAATCAAAACAATTGCATTTAAAAAAATAAGCAAAGAAGTAAATAAAAACATTTTATAAAAATTAAAGTAACTGTAAGGAAGTCTAATATCAGTCCAATACAAAGAATGCAAAAAAAGATAGTAGGGATAGTAATTACATCAAGCCTACATTATAGCACAGGTAGCAAAACAGATTAGGATATTCACCAAATATATCTAAATCATTTGAATAAGATTTGTGATGTGTTGTTGCATTCTATGACCATGCTATTATGTAGGGTTAATGCAATTTCCATCCCTACAATCTTGTTTGTATTCTTTGTAATGGACTAGTATTATTTAGCCATCCCTACATTTAGTTTATTTTTAGAAATTGCTTTTTATTTACCTGTGTTACTCAATTCTGTTCATATGCTATTATATATAGGGTTGATGCAACTATAGCTTAATTAGCATTGTTAATAAAACAAATCCTCTTTCAAGTAGATAAAGAAGCAGGACAATAGAACAATTATATACTAATATACAGTGAAAGCACCACAGTTTCTATAGTGATGTTAATTTGTTTACAATTGCCATGCTGTCCCTGCATTATATCTTACTAAATACTTAGAATAAAATAGGCAAATGGATTGTATGTAGATTTTACTAATTTTGTAGACTTAGTATAGCTTTTGCAACATTTTGTATACTGCAAGTCTCACAACAGCAACAGTTAATTCTAGATATATCTACTTACCTTATTATTGTTAGCAAAGAAGGCTGTCAATGTAAGTATTACAATTTACCAAATCTTCAAATTGTAATTAAAATTCCCAAATTAAAATTGTAGGAAATTGTATATTGTACCCATAGTGGTTTTATTGGAGCAAACACTTGCTCCATCTTGCCTGTGCCATTTTGAAAGGTTTTTGTGACTTTTTAAGCTTTGTCTTTTGTTGACAGCCTTAATCTAGAATGACTTTCAAGTGCTAAACTTTGCCACTTCTCTGTCAGTTTTGTAATTGTAAACACTGTCATTCCTGAGTTAGAGTAGTTCAAAGTGCATTGTCAGCTAACAACCACACATACACAAATAAGTACTATAAGCCTAGCTCATGCAGTGAGCAGTGAGAGTTAATGATCATTAACACTAAGAGACAGGTGATCAATCTCAAATATTCAAATTAACTACCTGATTCTTGTATGCTGTATATTCAAAATATTTGTAGTTGATACATCATAGTTGTGGCTTTCTGTTTTGTCATCTGGAGAATAATTTTTTTTAATTTTAATATTTTTGTTCTCTGGTGATGTTTACATTTGTTAAGATGGCATTAAAATGGCCATTTGTACAGACAGACATATCATTATTGTCCAAATTATCATAAGACTGACTTGCTAGCAAAAAAGGAATGAACAGCAAGGCTTTAAAACACTTGCAATCAAGTCATGTCCATTGTCATATTGCTCACTGTAGAGCCTAATTTGATACTTTGTGTGTTTGTGGTTAATTAACATATGCTGTTAACTTTCATTTGTTGCCTTACTCTGTCACATAGAGTAATAGAATAAAATGAATAAATTGAACATAACCATATATAGACACATTTGACCCAAAACAACTATAGAACTGCCTAACATACAAACCATGTCAGACAGTAATTTCTGCTGCTAAGTATGAGTATAATAGATTGAGTGTTGTGGTGTTTTTAGCACCACCATAGTTTCATAGATTGAGTGTTGTGGTGTTTTTAGCACCACCATAGTTTCTACAATTTTACTACAATATTGTGTATCCAAAATAATCTGTAAATAATTTCACAAATATATATAATCTTTTGTTGTTGCAGAAAAACCCTCATGTGATCTTGATACATGCAAACATGGTGGAATATGTATAGAGAAAGAAGATGGTGGCTTTGTTTGTGATTGTACTGGAACATTTTATAGAGGGAAAACATGTGATCGTCTGTTAGTTATTATTGATGATATTGGTGTTTTGATGTCCTCAGGCCTTACCTCCATTTCAATTAAAAGTGATCCAAATGCTGATGTACTAGGCCGTACAATCAATAATAGTCATTGTCTAAGTGGTGGGGTGAATCCGGGTGAATTTGGTCTCTTCCCTTGTCCATTTACTTTCAAAAAGCCTGTGAGTCTTCTCCGACTTAACCTACCTCCTGGTATATACTCTTTTCAACCTGTTTTTAATAAAAATGTTATAGTACAGCCACCTGGTCCAATTCTTTTTATAGTATCATCACAACAATCATCAGTTTACTTTCATATTTTTCAAGATATAGACTATATTCAACAAAGTTGCTGTACTTTACATAGAAGTTTTATTTTTTTTCAAAGTATATTTGTATGCCAAAATTCAAAAGGTACATCTCAAGTACAACTCATATCATCATGTTCATGGTACCAGGATAATAATTATGGACTGTTTATTTCAAGTGGGATTGTGTTTTCATCATATAATAACCTCCAATTACCTGTGTCTTTAGCTGGAATAGTTCTTACACCAACACCTGTAAAGTTGACTTTACCAACTGATCGATCTAGTTGCGGAAATTGTAATGGACAATTAAACAGTTTGAACAACATTGATGTTAATAGAGATGATGTATGTTATGAACACAGTGCTACTATTGAGGACTTGCAAGAATTTGTTAAAAGACAATCTCTTACTGTTACATTTCTTGAAAAGATACAACAACTTCTACCAAAATGGATTTTGTTGAGAAGTTCACCTGATAATACTGCCATTAGAAATGAAGATTTTATGGTTAATATAGTAGAATTGTCTTCACTATATTCATTGACAGGATGCGAGTCTCTTATTGTAGATAGATCAGAAGGTTATTTTAGTGTAATACAACACAATGGACCATTGAACTTAACATTGGAGTCATTAGAGAATACAGTATTGAGATCACCACAAAGAGGGTCATTTTATTGTATAGCTGTTCATTTATGTTCTGGAGTAGATTCTTCAGTTTATATTGGAATACCATCATCAGCACAACAAGATATTACTAGTATTAGTTATATATCAAAGTATATCAATAAAGGATGGACATTAGAAATATCCAGTATTGTTCTTAGGAAAAATGTGGACAATGTGACAATGTTTTCAAATTATTGGAATGGTATATCCTTTGCTTTTCATTTATCGCAACAACTCTCACAATTTGATACGATTCTAAAACTTAAAACAATGGGATCTTTCTCGTATTGTAACAGAAGTGTTACTGTGGTCTTTAATGGAAATGTTTGGTATCAATATGTCTATAATGACACTATAAAGGCTCAAGTGAGTTTAGTGTAATGACTACTATATGACTATGATATAATTTATTAAAATTATATGATTATTATGTAATTTATTAAACCTGTCATTTTCACAGCCCATTGTTGCTTTGATGTATGGTGATTTTAAAGTGAGTCTTCTGTCTGTAATAAATCAAAAGAAAGAACATCTAATACTTACAAGGGAATCAACAAGTTCATCTCTATATCATGGTATGTGTTCTATTTTGTGTTAAGGATTTAAATATCATTGCTGAAATATACATTTAAGATTAGAATTATTTACTAGTTCAGATTTTAGATTATGAGCAATACCAATTCAAAAGTCTTAATTTTCTTATTATGGGTATTTTACTTTAGTATGAATAAAATAATTAGGTTCCTATTCAGTACCATTTGTAATATTTGGTTAGTTAGACCCATTGTCCAACCACAACTTAGTCTATCAGTGACTGACACAAATGTCCTATGAAAACTCGAAGCAAAAGAAAAAAATGATAATTATAGCTATGTTTGTTTTCATTATTTAATTCTAGACTACACACTTTGTATTTAAAGTGCATTATACATTAATTTTACTGCAAAGTAAATTGGATATGATTGTAAATTGGATATGATTGATGTAGAAGCATATTTATTTTAGTATTTCAGAATATCTGTTCAAGCTTCTACAAAATCTCAAGTTATTATTTTTGTAAAAGATTTACAGCTACAAAATGAAATTTCTTATTTTTCCTGTCTTGAAATGAATTTTCTAAGGATACATTCTTAAATAATGGATAAGTCTACTATATGCAATCACTTGGAGCCTTTCTCTTTCTCACAGAGCTTCATCTATCAAGTTGTTCTACTCCATCATCTGGATTATCTATCAAGTTGTCTTATGTCCCTAGCTTTGGTCAATTTTTCTACAATAATCTGTTACAACTACCTTATGATACTAGTGAGTGTCCAGTAGATATCTTTATTAACTTGGATAATAACAAAGATATGAAAGGACTGAGTTTTTACTCCAAATGTCTTGGACTAAAGTTTGGGTCTCTTCTGTTCTTTGAACTTGAACACAAGTTTTACATACCAATGACTGAAGATGCACTCTGTATAAAACTAAAGAACTTTACTTCTCTCTTTCCTGATACTAGTCAATTTGGATTACTAGTACACTCATCCCTTCTTAAAGACAACATACCACTTGGTAGTTTCTTTACACTTCAACAAGGTTATAGTGACAACGTCACAGTGTCTTTAGGATTTTCTCATTCAACATCCAACAGAGTAGGTTTATTGCATTCAGTAAAAATTAATATCCTTAATGGGTCCTTTATAGCACCAGTTATATTGAGAAATAATGAACTAACATTCTCAGGATCAGCAACTATTTTCAATAAATATTTTGTACATATGACTGGTCTTGCTAGTACAGAAATGTCTTGGGAAGATTTGACAATTAAAATTAATGGATGGTTTCCAAGAGTTCCAGGCAGTCTTGTTGTTCAGCTTGAAAAGCATGTTCATAACACAATCAAAAGGACTGGTGCTTTTTATAATCTAACTCTACAATACAATCTTAGTGAGATATATACTATTGTCAACATAACATTCTCAGTAGATGTGAAAACAGTCTCATCAGAGATCATTCCTATTAACATTATTGCCAATATCTCCTACAATCAAACAAAGTCTACTTTCACAACACCTTTTCACTTCAAGCAATCATTGTTAACACAAAAGAATGCTATTGTTGATGGTATTGTTAGCGCAACTAATCCAAGTGAGGTGGAATTTTGCCTTAACATGATATTTTATCAAAATTTATAATATTTTATTGTCATACAGATAATGACAAATGTTTGGTAAACAATGGAGGTTGTTCTCATGTTTGTAACAATACTAATGAAAGTTACTATTGTTCATGTTATTCTGGATATAAGCTGATTGATGAATATCAATGTTTTGGTAAGTAATAAAAGGTAACGAAATAGTTTGTCATATCAACTCATTTGGTCATAATAATTGGGTGTATTAAATGCTTTTAGAATATATTTTGCCTTCTCATAGCATTACAAGAAGAGAGCTCATATACAAATTATATCATTTCAGATATTAATATATATACATCATCCCTACATATAGCACAAGCATAGATAGAATGTACCAATATTATTATCACTTTACTCATTTGTAATCAGCTAGTTCATGTGCTAATATGTAAGGATGTTGCAACTGCTATCTTTACTATCTTGTTTGCATTCTTCATAAAGAACTGACATTAAATCATCCCTAATGCCAATCTGAAGTTCAGGTTTTGGTGTACCAAGCCATCTGGTTATCTTTATGAATAAGTCTATATGATTGAGCATTATAGTCCTCATTACATATAGTAAGGGATGCTTGTTTTCCAAAGCTAGCACAAAATTGAGTATTGCTCTCACGTTGGTTGTAACACAAGGAAGGAGTTAAACAAACTTGTTTGAGAAGAGGCTACATAGTGTCCTCATAACTCAAACTTGTTCACTTATAATTTTTATAACAATATTTTGCAAAGTTGCACATTCATGAGTAGTTATAAAAAGATAATAAGATGTTTTTAAAAATCATTCATTTTCAGCAAGCATAGTACGTTTAGACTATATTAAAAGGTTTTATTGAGTTGTCTTTGGACTTTAAAAATTTTGAGTTGTCCTTAATTGAGATGATGAGATTATTTATTTCCAAGTACCTTCAATACTACTTCATTTCTGCCACATTAAATCACAAGATAAGTGAAAGTGTACTTTTTGTACATGAATATTAAACTCACAATATACATATAACTAAGTTTAAGTGGTTCTTTCTTGATTTAACATAATTGAGTATCAAATTTCGACTGATCTGCAAAACTTTACTGATCTTTATAAAATCACATTTCTAAAGAGCTTCAATATTTTAAGTGACATAAAAATATATGCATATACTATGCCATTATAGTTACAACTATGAACAAATATCACGCTAAATATTATATGTATAATAATTATTATCATATTTTCAGAGAAGATGAAAGAAAAAATCCATTTAATCAATTTATTTGTTCAAAGAAAGAAAGTAAACAAGTAATTAAAAACATTTGGCAAAAACTGAAACATGATGTCAGGATGACAATACCAAGAAAGAAAATAGCAAAGAAGAGATGAACACATAAATCCATAATCCTTACAATAGTAGCCAGTAAAAGCTTTACAGTACAATTCCAATATAACAAGAATATAATTGAAAATATCATTCTATAAATGTTTTGGAAGATATTGGCTTTTCAATGAAACACTGACATGAGCTACAAGATTGGATATTTAGCAGCGGTGTCTGAGAAAAACTAGTAACTATAGAATGTTTTAATTATAAGTAGAGAAGTAGGATAGTAAGAAGCTTAGACGACAATCAGTCACACCCATCATTGTAGTGCTTGTAGTTATTGGTTGTTATATGAATTGGCATTTAAAGGATGCTGTTAACTTGACTTGTGTTTAACTTGACCTGTCTTTTCCAATTGTGGCATGCAACAATATAATAAAAGGAAGCTAATAGGCATATGGAGAAGATATATAGTTAAGACATGGTCCAAAATGATTATAGGACTAACTGGCACTCTGCATATACAAGGAGGTAAAACTATGCTCTTTGACTCTTATGTAGACACAACTGAATAATAAGATACAAATTAAATCATGTAATACTCACTGGCTACTTATTTTAATATGGATTTGTCTGCTTATCCCTTTATCCTTGTTTCTTTCCTTTATGGTATTGTCATCATCTTTCATTTATTTGTGAAATGTTCTTTATTACTAGTCATTATAACATCATTTAATCTAATAGATATAGATGAATGTTCTAGTAATACTCATAACTGTGATACTAATGCTGCATGTATCAACACTCCTGGCAATTTCATATGTACATGTAACTTTGGATATACAGGAAATGAACAGTCATGTACAGGTTTGTGGTTCTTATTAATTTAGAAAACTTACTCAATATTGCATACTAAATAGACAAAAGATAGCACACAAAAAGAAAAAAAAAGAAAAAAAAGTACATGTACACACACACACAGCCTAATGTCAATTCTAAACAAAGAATACAATCAAGATAGTGCCGGTGACTGTTACATCATCCCTACATAATACCATAGGTGCAAACAATTAAAAACTATTAATGAAGTAAAATTAAAAAAGTAGAAATAAATATAGTTAAATAGTTATAATTTATTGGTACACTTTGTTTTGGCCTGTAATATTACATGGGGAAGAAGCTACTGTCATCCTTGTTATATTGTTTGCATTCTTTGCAAAGCAATGCAGTATTAGAACACCTTGTGATCTAGACAGAAGCTACAGACATACCATCCTTCATCACTGCATTGGCAATATTTGGTCAGGGGTACATATGTGGCAGCCAATCTTATTATTAATCCTCACTGCTCACTGTGCAGGCAAGGGGTACAGTACTTGCTATGTGTGTGTGTATGACTGTCTGTCTGTCTGTCTGTTAGCTATCAATGCACTTTGAATTGCTCTAACTTGGCAACAACAGTATATACTGCTGCAAACCTTCACAGAGAAATAGCAAAAGTTAAATACTAGCAAGTTGTTCTAGATAAAAGGCTGTCAATGGAGGACAAAACTTGTTTAATAGGTTGGAACAACCTATTAAAAAGCACAGACAACATGCAACACATTTTTACTCAAATAAAAATCTGTGGGTACAAAATACAATTATCAACAATTTCAACACGGGAAGTTTTGTTAAAATGTTAAAATCTTTACATTAAATTTTTAAAGAAGTTAGTACTTCTAATTGATTAAGCATGTTGGCACAAAAGTTCAAAAAGTGGCCAAAATAACATTAGACAAAATAAGATTAGATGAAATGGCACTAAACCTTTTTTGATAGCACGTTTTTTATTTCCAAAGAGTTTCTTTGAATGGTTGCTGTGAGAGTTAAGTGTAGTATTTTCTTGAAAGTGATTTGAGTTTGTTCATGGTTGCTGTAAGTTACATATTTAACTCATTGTGTTTAGTAAACTAAACTGACTTTGGATTGATTATTAGTGACACTGTAGCTTAGAGCAGCTTTCCAGTATTGCTTTTCACTGAAAGTGAGTGAATTATATTGTGTCACAGGAAATTAGTGCTGAAATGTAATTGGTACAATGCATTCATTTATTGGGTTATGGCACACTAATCTGTATATCTTTGCTACTGCTACACTCCGTGATTAATTAGATATACCATAGCTTTGAAAGAACTATCGTTGCTCAGTTTTCAGTGATAGTTCAAGTATTGTAAATACATGTATTTTTAAATTGCTGATATTGTTAATGATTACATTAGAACAATGGAGAGCAGCTATTGGCTGCTATAATTTTGCAAAATTGTTGTGTGGGTATACATGATTTGAGTTGGAAGTTATTGGCTTTTTTCATTCTTCTATTGGTTGGAATCTTGCTTTCAAATCAACTGCATATAATGTACTAACTAGATTGACCTATGAAAATGGATACCACCTATACATTAATGGTACACATTATTCCGACTTTCTGTCACAACCTCTACTAGCTAATAATCCTTATAATGCTGATATTGAGGATCTTACTGCTGAGGATCTTTAGTAACCCTTGTTGCTAACTGCATTTGTGAGAGTTAGAGTACTTGGTTTGTATGTGTGTGTGTTTCTGTCTGTCTGTTTGATGTTAGTTGGCAATGCAGTTTGATATAGTTTAACGACATTGTCTACAGCTGCAAAACTCAACAGAGGAACTGCAAAAGTTAAGTACAAGCAAATCATTGTAGATAAAGGCTGTCAACAGAAGACAAAGCTTGAAAAGTTGTAAAGATCTTTCAAAAAAGCACTAGCAAGTATTTGTTCCAATAAAACTGCTATGAACACAAAATACAATTATCTACAATTTTAATGTGGGAATTTTCATTAAAATGTTTTGTTTTGAAGTTGTGGCAATTTAGCTTGACAGCCTTTTTTTGCCAAAGGTTTTAGTGATAGGTAGATACATCTAGAAGGATCTGTTGCTGTCCTGAGACTACTAATATAGTACAAAAGCTATACAAAATACAAAGTTAGCAAAGAAACAGTCTTACAAAACTCACTTGACTGTGACTATCACTGCCACAATCACTATGGTTAATCTAGGATTTGTTACAGTTATAGTTTAACATCATCTATTACCTGCATCAATTGCTTAAGGTAAAGAAATCTTTATATAATTCTGTTGCCATTGCAATTGCAAACAAACTAATATTTGAAATATATATATATATATATATATATATATATATATATATATATATATATATATATATATATATATATATATATATATTATATATATATATATATATATATATATATATATATTTATATTTATATATATATATATATGTATGTATATATGTATGTATGTATGTATGTATGTATGTATGTATGTATGTATGTATGTATGTATGTATGTATGTATGTATGTATGTATGTATGTATGTATGTATGTATGTATGTATGTATGTATGTATGTATGTATGTACATCTTAAGATAAAGTCATAGCACATATTTTTAATGGGAGTGCCAGTTCTATGTAAGACATATAGAGCTCCTAGCAGGTTAATATTTGAAAATCTTATGCCTGACAGCACAAGTAAGTAGCAAAACAGCAACACATTTGCATGGACCTGATGACAAGCTTTATTACCTGTCTCATTATTAATGGGTCTATAAGCATTGTAAACCTGCCTACCTAAAAATTAAAAAGAATCACTTGATGACCATTTGCTATATTAGGTTAGTAAATCACATAATAAGTTATATCAGACAAATCATAGCTCATTGATTTGCATGCGTTATGTAAACCTGCCAAGTCTGTAAAAGATATCTTTTAAAAAATCTAGACATATACACACACGCGCACATATATATCTTATATCAGAACAGTGATATATATATATATATATATATGTATGTATGTATGTATGTATGTATATAAATATATAGATATAGATATAACTGCATGAAAGGTATTACCAGTCATTATCATCATTACACTAACGACCACAAGAATCATGGTATCACTTTTGACATGTTTCACATTGAACCATTTTAGTTCCATTGTCTGGTTTCTTAAAAACTGGACATATTTAACATTCTTCAGGGTCAATCTAGGTAAACATCTTAGACATCCTTTGAGAGTAATTATTGGTTGGTAATGTTGCATCGACTGGCTGAATACACCCATAGGGTATGCAAATAACAAAAGCACACTGCCACCCAAGTACTGTCTCAACAGAGAACTAGCTCTTATGCTTAGCCTCATGTGTGTTACAACCTATGGCTCATGCAAGGTAGATGTAAATATATTTTAACATTTCATTAAGAAAAAATTTCAAAACTGTTAAGTGTTTAAAATTGGCATCTTTTCATTCAGAGGTGTGGTGATATGGGGATAAGGCTAGTAACTAAACATGACAACTATTATAGAAGGTATAATGTGGAGAAACAAAGACTACACTTGGTTATAACTCTATTAACATGTTTGCGTTTTTACATACTATAATTAGGGAAAGAGTCCCTGTATATTATAATTCCAGTTTTATTCAATCTTCAAATAAAATATTCATTGAAATTAACTAGTTGATAACTCTTATAGATCAAGTGTAATTACTATGACAGAAAGGTTATTAGTCAGAAAGAATAGAATTGTGCATACCTTTCTTAACCCTACAATGAAGCCATCTGCTCATGAGCTAAAATATTTAAGTATAAAGTATTATCTCACTAGGAATATGTGGATATGTAGGTCTTGCCTCACACTGTGATGTGTTCTATTAGATTTATTAACAAATATGGTTTTGATCTCTATCTATTCAGAATTTTATTAAACTTGCAGTATTTGTAGGATAATTTCTTTATACCTTTCTTCTAACTTAGTGTTTGATCCTATTCATTCATGTAGAGATCTTATGCACATCTATTAATGTTTTAAATATGTCTGCTTTTTCCTATCTTCAAAACGTTTGCATTGCTAAACAAACATTTTCACTGTGAACATAACTGATCATGTGTTTTTTGCATACCTGTTGTTTTGGCTTTCGTTAAAGCAATTATCACATTCTTAATGGTAATGAATCACATATGCACCGTACACACACTAGCACACAGACAAACATATAATAGAGACCAGGATAAAATTTGGCCAGAGTATTCAGATTAGTTGCCTACTGCTGAGGCATTCAGCAATTGTTTTCATATATTTAGATGAATGCTCCAATTACATGTCAACATATCTGTAAAAACACTATTGGAAGTTATTACTGTGAATGTATTCAAGGCTATATGCTACAGAGTGATCATGATAACAGAACCCATAAAGCATGTTATGTAGAGTCTATTCAATTTTATATTATTTGACATTATTCTATTATCACTATTATGGCCTGTTTTCACATTTTTTATCATACAATTTTTTATTCTCTAGTTGTTATGTGTGATACTTTACTGGCACCTTCAAATGGGTCTTTAACTTGTTCTAATGGTAGCAAAAATAACTCCACTTGTTCGTATTCTTGTGATGAGGGTTATCAACTGATTGGTTCATCTCAACGTACCTGTCAACTCAGCAGGTTTTGGTCAGGAGTATCTACTCACTGTCATCCTCTACAATGCCCTCAACTTAATCCTCCAGATAATGGATATATACAGCTTCCTTGTTCTCATGACTATCTCTCAAAATGTTCTGTTAGATGTTTTGATGGATATAATATTATTAATGGAAGTGATACTGTAAAGTGTTGTCTCATTAATACTACCACAGTTGAGTGGACACCATTTGGAAAATGTAAAAGTAAGGTTAAATCTCACTTTAGTTTTCTGTCTTCATATAAAATCATGCTAGATTGTTATGGACTATGTATTATTTTTTTAATAGTGTGCATTTGTAGTTCAATAATTTTTCATATTGTCGTATTGGTGTATCAAAATCAAATTAATCAAAAATTGAAAGAAGAGATTGACTTCTTGTTTAATGCAACAAACCTACTTATATAATAGCGGCATGAAATCAGCAAAGTATGAGACAACTGTCTGGTCTTTCAAATTTAGTTTTATTAAATCAATCAATCAGGCGATCAATCTCAAATATTCAAAATAACTACCTGATTCTTGTATGCTGTATATTCAAAATATTTGTAGTTGATACATCATAGTTGTGGCTTTCTATTTTGTCATCTGGAGAATAATCTTTTAATTATAATTTTTTTTTGTTTTCTGGTGATGTTTACAGGTGTTAAAATAATATTAAAAATGACCATAGGTACAGACAGACATACATTATTGCCCAAATTAACATAAGACTGACAGCCTTGCAAGAAATTAATGAGCAGCAAGGCTTTAAAACACTTGCAATCAAGTCATATCTATTGTCATATTGCTCACTGTAGAGCCTAATTTGATACTTTGTGTGTTTGTGGTTAACATATGCTGTTAACTTTCGTTTCTTCCTTACTCTGTCACATACAGTAATAGAATAAAATGAATAATTGAACATAACCACATATAGACACATGTGACCCAAAACAACTATAGAACTGCCTAGCATACAAACCATGTCAGACAGTGATTTCTGCTACAAAGTATGAGTATGACAGATTGAGGGTTGTGGTGTTTTTAACACCACCATAGTTTCTACAATTTTACTGCAACATTAGTTCATCCAAAATGATCTGTAAATAATTTCACAAGTATATATAACCTTTCTTTAATGTAGAAAAACCCTCATGTGATCCTGGTACATGTAAACATGGTGGAAAATGCACTAAGAGAGAAGATGGTGGCTTTATATGTGATTGTACTGGAACATTTTATCGAGGGAAAACATGTGATCGTCTGTTAATTATTATTGATGATATTGGTGTTTTGATGTCCTCAGGCCTTACCTCCATTTCAGTTAAGAGTGATCCAAATGCTGATATACTAGGCCGTACAATCAATAACAGTCGTTGTCTAAGTGGTGGGGTGAGTTCGGGTGAATTTGGTCTCTTCCCTTGTCCATTTACTTTCAAAAACCCTGTGAATATTCTCCGACTTAACCTACCTCCTGGTATATACTCTTTTCAACTTGTTTTTAATAAAGATGTTATAGTACAACCACCTGGTCCAATTTCTTTTATAGTATCATCACAACGACCATCAGTGTACTTTCAAACTTTTCAAGATATAGAATATATTCAACACAGTTGTTGTACTTTGCATAGAAATTTTATTTTTTTTCAAAGTATATTTATGTGCCGAAGTTCAAGAAGTACATCTCAAGTACAACTCATATCATCATGTTCATGGTACCAGGATAATAATTATGGACTGTTTATTTCAAGTGGGATCGTGTTTTCATCATACAATAACCTCCAATTACCTGTGTCTTTAGCTGGAATAGTTCTTACACCAACACCTGTGAAGTTGACTTTACCAACTAATCGGTCTAGTTGTGGAAATTGTAATGGACAGTTAAACAGTTTGAACAACACTGATGTTAATAGAGATGATGTATGTTATGAACACAATGCTACTACTGAGGACATACAAGAATTTGTTAAAAGGCAATCTCTTACTATTACATTTCTTAAAAACATTCAGCAAATTCTACCAAAATGGATTTTGCTGACAAGTTCACCTGATAATACTGCCATTAACAAGATTACAAATCAAGATTTGATGGTTAATATAGTAGAACTGTCTTCACTATATTCATTAACAGGATGTGATTCTCTTCTTATAGATAGATCAGAAGGTTATTTTAGTGTAGTACAACACAATGGACCATTGAACTTGACATTGGAGTCATTAGAAAGTACAGTATTGAGATCACCACAAAGAGGGTCATTTTATTGTATAGCTGTTCATTTGTGTTCTGGAGTAGAGTCTTCAGTTTATATTGGAATACCATCATCAGTTCAACAAGATATTACTAGTATTAGTTATATATCAAAGTATATCAATAAAGGATGGACATTAGAAATATCCAGTGTTGTTCTTAGGAAAAATGTGGACAATGTGACAATGTTTTCAAATTATTGGAATGGTATATCCTTTGACTTTCATTTATCAAGACAACTCTCACAATTTGATATGATTTTAAATGTGAAGTTCACTGGATCCTTCTCATATTGTAACACAAGTGTTGCTGTGGTCTTTGATGGAACTGTTTGGTATCAATATGTCTATAATGACACTATAAAGACTCAAGTAAGTGTTAACTAACAAATTAATAAGTAATATATGGTTATGAGAGATACAGTATCTAATCATTGAGTGAGTATAATAATTTTATTATTATACTCACTCAATATATTTTATTATTTTATAATTATTTTAAATTATTATCATGCTGTCTTATAATACTCACCTCAATTATAATTTTATAGCCTAACAGTGCAGTTTTGCTCGGTGATTTTCAAGTGTCACTTTTTTCTGTACTGAACCAACATGAAGAACAAATAAAATTTATAAAGCAATCAACAAGAGCATCTTTATATCATGGTATGAAATATCTGTTATGTAACATTGATGTAAACATGTGCTTCAGGTTGAGAGTGTTTATGTCCAGCCAATTAATCCTTCCATTTGAGCCATACCTTTATTTCCTTCATTTTAATATACCTGCATAAACATTCCATCTCTTAAGTATCTAGAAATTGTTTTTTGTGCTTGTTATGCACAGCATCCAAAGCCTATAATCAGCATATGGTATCTATATATGTGCATCCACTTTCACAATTTTAATATATTGCGAACTACTTTTAATAGCAAAATATGAAATTAATTTGTATCCTTTATATGGTCACATGTATAGCAACCAATGGATTAGATTAACTCTATAACTGTAAGCACTGCAATGATGGATATGACTGATAATGCTCAAAACTTCTCACTAACTTGCTTCTCTGCCTATACTTCTGGCATTCTAGAATTATAGTCATCCATTGATAATTATGCAGTCTTTGTAGCTTTAATCAATGTTTCACTATGAAGTCAATTGTAGGATGATGTTTTCAATTATAAATTTCTTAAAAACATTTATAAACTTAAAGTAAATAGAAATAATAAAAATGATTTTATTAATTTTTACTGATTTAAGCACATGTTGTTCTCCTTGTCACAGAACTTTCTCAATCGAATTGTTCTAGTCCATCGTCTGGATTGGCCATCAAGTTGTCTTATGTCCCACGATCTGGTCAATCTTTCTACAATAACTTATTACAACTACCTTATGATACTAGTGAGTGTCCAGTAGATGTTTTTATTAACTTGGATAATAACAAAGATATGAAGGGACTGAGTTTTTACTCCAAATGTCTTGAACTAAAGTTTGGGTCTCTTCTATTTTGGGAACTTGTGCATAAGTTTTACATACCAATGACTGATGATACACTCTGTATAAAACCAGAGAACTTTACTTCTCTCTTTCCTAATACTAGTCAATTTGGATTACTAGTGCACTCATATCTTCTTAAAGACAACTTACCACTTGGTAGTTTCTTTACACTTCAACAACACTCTAGTGACAATGTCACAATGTCTTTAGGATTTTCTCATTCAACATCTGACAGAGTAGGTCTGTTGTATTCAGTGAAAGTTAGCATCCTTGATGGGTCCTTTATAGCACCAATTATATTGAGAAACAATGAGTTAACATTCTCAGGATCAGCAACTATCTTCAATAAATATTTTGTACATATGAGGGGTGTTTCTAGTACAGAAATGTCTTGGGAAGATTTGACAATTAGCATTAATGGATGGTTTCCAAGAGTTCCAGGTAGTCTTATAGATGACCTTGAAAAGTACATTCATAACAAAATCAACAGGACTGCTGCCTTTTATAGGATAATTCAACAATACAGTATTAGTGAGATATATACTATTGTTAACATAACATTCTCAGTAGATGTGAAAACAGTCTCACCAGTGATCGTTCCTATTAACATTATTGCCAATATCTCCTGCAATCAAGCACAATCTACATTCACAGCTCCTTTCAATTTCAAACAATCATTGTTTACACAAAAAGATGCTATTGTTAATGGTATTGTTAACTCAATGAATCCAAGATCTACTCGACAACGTAAAACATAAGGCATAGAAAATAAAAGGCCTAAATCAAGAAATAATGAACAGCTGTTGTCTGAATAATAAATATTATTTTTTGATAGGATTTTCCTTTAATATTAGTTTTCCTAATTAGGACTTTTCGTGTTTCTTATACAACAATGTAGTAATTGCTGCATTACATTGTAACTACAATATTCCCCCTTTTTCTATTATCAATTGACAAATGATAAAATGCCAATGGGTGACAGCAACAGATAATCTCTCTATAATAATAGTCAAAGCTATACTTGAATATATTGTCAGGACACCAAGCTTTGTCATAGTAATTATTATAATGAAAAAACTTACTCGTTTGTTCAAGTTGTCTTTGTAACAAGTTATAGTCAATCACATATTATCCTAGCCATTTTTAAAGCTATGTTCAGTAGGATTGGTTCACAACTACAAATAGCTTTAATCATATTTTATGGATTTTCTACCTAAGTCTTAGTATAAACAAAAATATAAAAAAATGGATAAGCTATGAACAGCATCCTAGCCCTCATAGTATGATTAAATCAATTAATTCAAATGCATCAGTAGTTACTTAGAGAGCATTCTAATCTGCACCATGTTAAATTATTCTAAAGCTTTAATCATATTGTATGGATTTTCTACCTAAGTCTTAGTATAAACAAAAATATTAAAAATGGATAAGCTATGAACAGCATCCTAGCCCTCACAGTATGATTAAATCAATTAATTCAAATGCATCAGTAGTTACTTAGAGAGCATTCTAATCTGCACCATGTTGAATTATTCTAAAGCATAAACATAATTTTAGTCAATGCTTAATTTATAGAGTCATCTCCTGGAGGGAGGTCTACAGGTTTAGTTTAAACTTTAAAAAGACTATGAACATGAATTACAAGCAAACAAATCACTCTTAATATCTCTAGTTGTCATTCTAGACACCACAACAGAAACTGGTTGTCACAATTTTACTAAAAATAATACTTATATATTGATCTCATGTATCATGTGCTCTTCCAGTTATACTATTTAATGGTAAAGATACTACTGATTTATCACAAATAAGCTAGTCACCAAAATTTATACAAGCTGTTCAGGTACTATCAGAGGCTCTGACTATCTAATGTACCTGGATACTCCTAATCCACTAATTAATATTACTGTACAAAAACGAGGATTTATTCCTGCAGACAATTAATTTCATGTTTGTACAGAGCCAAATTGTATTCAAAAAAATAAAAACCTTGTTATTAAAAGAATATGATTATGAACCTGTCCCAGAGTATGCTGTCCACCTACCTCTTTTTTGGAGATAATTTTCAACACAACTACTGTTATTATGGCAGCAACTATTACTCCATCCATTCATGAAGTCCTTCCCTGATCTGAACTACTTACCAGTGATGACATGGTATCAACATGTGATTGTACTAGTTTTTATGACATCATTAGTACATCAACTGTATCACTAATGTCTACTTCTATTTCATATAATAAGTACTCACAACTACATCATATCACAACCTCTATTCTCACTACTACAATCACTAACAATACCTTCAGTATGTGTTCCTTGAGAGTCCCAGCATTAATTCCAAAAAGAACATCTCCAACCAAACCCAAATCTTAACAATAACTTATATACTAACTACTACATTATATAATACTACTAATAGTTAGCAAATTATATACTATAAAATACATCTACTCTATATATGTAGCTATAACATAAAACACATTTATTAGTTAAGGCTCACATTCCTTGTCTAACGTAGTTTTAACATTAGTTTGCAGGAGCATAACAATTACTTTTAGCTGTAATGTTTAAGTTGGGACAACAATTCTATGTCTAAACAATGTTAAGTGTTACTATATTAATTAATGCCTGTAAACACAATAGCTTTGCAAATAGGGAATTACCTATAGGCAAGAAATTTAACCATTGTAGTTTTTAATTGATATTCACTGCTTATTCAAATAGCCTGTGGTATATTATAATGACAATATTGATTGGTTTGATACTGGTGATTTTGGTTATGGGAGTGTGTCTGTCTAGGAGTAGAAGACAACAAATGGACAAGAACCTGATTCCATTGTATGGATGAATGAAATATAAAGAAATATATACTTATGATACAAAATATATATAATGCATGTGTTGTCATGTTATTAAGTTTGCTCCACCTTTCTATCAAGTCATAACAGATGAATTCCTTTCCATGAATCATGAGACAGTGAGAAATGAAAGAATAATTAGCAGTTCAGTATAATATTGTCAATAAACATCAAGTTTCATTCTTTGTTCTTACATGGTTTTGTTCATTCAGATTCATTATAAATTGCCACATATTGTTACTGTCATTTTATGATTAATTTCACAGTAAAGTTTATACATACCCCTTTTTATTCTACTTCACTTATCATCTCATTATGATGAATATTCATATACAAGCATAACATCATATAGTAAGTGTGACTTTGTTCTCTGTAGCTTAAAATACTCTAGCCAAGCTAAACCATGAATATAATTGGAGAAAAACACCTAAGTAAATAAAAAATAGCTATGGCTACTTATTTATTTCAGTATTAATACATTAGTAACAAATTGGTCTGTTATTATACTGGTGGTTATGTAGGACTACACTATACAATACAAGATGCAAACAATAAATGATCTTGTCATTAGAATTGAAATAAAAAGCAATAATACAAGAGAAACTCAAGGCTCATAAACTGAAGACTATATGTGAGATGAATGAAGGAACATCATCTCTAGTTTTCTCCTAAGACTGTTGATACAGTAAGTATATTCTTATAATGTATCATGATGCCATTGTATATAGTAATCATTGAACAACTATTACAAATATGAAGCAATTTTGAATTATTTATGTATTTTAATCTCATCAATACTGTATATGTATGGTTCATTATCTTAAATATGTATGGTCAACCTTATCAAACCCAATAAAATATATGTATGTATTTCACACACACACACACACACACAAGACTAAAAATTGGATAAGTTAAATTGCATTAAAATTAGGAAGCACTGAAGTTACTTATTATTCATTAATTGATAACTTAATCATCAAAATACGAATGACTGATATTGCCAAAACCTGATAGATATTTAGCGTTCTCGCAGACACAGCTTATTTTGTTTAGATCATAACGGTTATTGTTTCTCACATAATCGAGAAAAAACTCAGATAAACAACGAAATTAGACCTCCTCAAAATGACTCCATTTTTTGGGAAAACATTGCGCATGCGTCATATGATGCATAAAATGACTACGCATGCGTCTTATATCACCAGTTGAACACTAATAACTTTACAAACGGTTCTTTATAATATTCTCGAGACAACCTCTCAGTCTTCTATTTTGCTGTACTCCTATTCGGCGACTATAGCGTTTGTTGTCCTTGTATTTGAGCAAATAACCTGTTATCAAAGACTATGGTAAGTACATTATACATAGTCCTATTGCTACATATTACTCAGTTGTAAGTAACAGGAAAGGACTAATGAGAACATTCTTTGTTCGATAATTTTTGCATCATTACACGAAGATTAGAATAGTCCCAATAACCAACAATATTACTGCATGCTATTTTTGTTTACTATTCATATTAATAACTATCTTATTCATTACAAGTATTATTCTATCTAACTATGTGTTTTTAGTCTCATGCCCGCATGTCCATTCATTAATGGGCATCCAGACACGAGATAAACTATTTCTGTAACCAGTTTTGCATAACCCATTGAAAAATGACTCACTGAATGACAAATGGTTTAGCGCATTCATTAACCTATCCAATGGTAACTACACTTTTTGTGTATGACATTTACTCTTTTTACTGAATTGACAGCCTGTTGATAAATAGAAATACACTGTATTTTTCTAAGAGCATTTCTTTATGTATTCATTGTTGAATAGAGAGTTTGATTCGCCCCATGAAATTTGATATAGCAATAATTAGTCTGCTGCTTATCTCTTATCTGCATAATTTTTATCAAGTGTTTTCAAGAGAAATGTTAGAAACATCAATCACTTCATGAATACAATCATAAGAAGCTGTAAGAATGAGAGGAGTTATCTTTCTATGGAAGGTACATGTACACTCTTAACCTTAGCATCAGTATAAAATGAAAAAAATATACACACTTTGCTGATTGTCCCATCCCATCTAAAGTGGTGAAAACAATGGCACAAAGCAGCCGTGTTTGTTCATTTTTCTGTAGCAGGTTTCTATGGGTAGATTTTGATAGGTATATTCAAAGGCATTGAATACCTAACATCAAAGAATTCACATTGGTTGAAAGTTGGTTGACTTGTGACATTTGCAAAAAGATGTTACTGGATTTTAGCCTCCAAATATTTTGTGATATCAATAATATCTGGGTTTGTTTGGCAAAGATATATCCATTTATATTGTAAACCATGAACATAAGCTGCATAAGCTACATGTGGTTGTCTGGAGCTTATCTTAGGCAGAGACTCTACTTACTCAATCAAATCTGTCACCTTTACCATGACATAATTTTTCTTAAAGGAAGCTGTAATAGTAATTACACTTTTGTGTATGAGATTTAGTATTTTACTGAATTGACAGTTTGTTGATAAATAGAAGTACACTGAATGTTTCAGTGTTCCTAAAAGTGTTTCTTTATGTATTCATTGTTGAATAGAGAGTTTGATTCGCCCCATGAAATTTGATATAGCAATAATTAGTCTGCTGCTTATCTCTTATCTGCATAATATTTATCAAGTGTTCATATTAGAAACATCAATCACTTCATGAATACAATTATAAGAAACTGTAAAAGTATAGGAGTCATTTTTCTGTGGAAGGTAGATGTATACACTTGAAACTTATAAGGTCATTCTCTGCAACCATAAATTTCATGTAAGTGTACTGTACACTACAAGATTAATATCTGTAATGTGTGCAGATTGTTCGAAGAAAACGAAGTTTAAATATTTATACTGTGGTCTATATAAAATTATAGAATCATCAATATATCTAAATACTCAAATTTGGGGTTTATCAAGTATATTGCTTATTAATTTTTTTTCCACCTGGCATGTGAAGTCTACCAAATAGCCCTAAGATTATTTTGGCCAATACTGTATCTATATACACTTTTTTACAATTAATACTAATATAATAACTCCAATGTCAATTTATGGGAATTTATTGCCCATCTAAACCAGCAGTCCAGTTGCCTGAATACCCTTTGTGAGAGTTAAACTTTTGCTGCCTTCTACCTTAACCCATGAGGGTGGGTGAGATTCACAAAGTCTTTAGTGTACACAAATTTTCCCATTTGTTAGTTTGCCAGTTAGAAGTTATGGCCATTCCCCTACAAACAATTGAAAGTACTATAGTCTTAGCTATTTACGGAAGCCAAAGGTGGTCACCTAATTCTGCTTTGTAATTTAATATTCTGCTTTGACGGTTTCTAAAAATATTCCAATTTCAATTCTATTTTCTATCTTTTGATAGAATTTTTCACAACTAAAATCCTATAGCCCCATCCTAACTGGAAACATATTGCTTTACTTTATTTTAAGAGATGGCTTGCGATGCTCATGCTTTGTGCTTCACTTCGTTGAGTTGTAAATGGAATGTCTGCCTTTGGCTTCCATAGCTATCAGTAGATTTTTTATTGGCCCCAGCCTATTTGAAGTACTTGATAATTGGTCCATAAAGTCCAGAGCATTCTATTAGAGAAATTTTGTTCATACAGTGAACAATACTAGTGATATCACACACCTGTAATTTATCACAATGGTGTCTAGTAGTTTCCTGCGAGGTCATCTTACCATGTACAATGAGGTCAAGCATTTGGTCTGGATGTTTCTGGAGTAATATGGCAGCAAGGACTAGAAACATTTGAGCCCATTTTCCCATGGACTGTACTTGATGCAGTCTTTTGCTTTCCATATAATCCTAGTTTTTACAGTCTATAGCTTCCATCTGTTGAAACATCTCTAAAAGTCAATGTAGTCCAAAGATTGGATTTTTAACCACACTGGTTGGTAGGGGGAATGACATGTAGGACTTAGATGTGTTAGGACACCCATGCTAGACAGGTCAGTGGTGTCTATGCCAGTTCTGGTCTGAGTGTTTCTCAAAAGCTCCTGCTAACCATTAAGTTGGGAAGTGGTTTTATCCCTGATGAGTGGAAGGTTCATATCTGTATTACATTTCTGAGTGCCACTGTGAGTTAACAGTTCTAGGTGACCATGAAGGCATAACACAATGGGACCTGTGGTCCCTTTGCATACATCAACTAGTGTGAATGCACTAGGAACATTATATGCATCTCTGTATATGTGTGCTGGGTGCTATCTTGGCAGCTTAGTCTTAGTGAAAACAATTTAGTAGGTAGCTTTTGATGTTGTTGCTTTACAGCAGTAGAGATGAGCAAGTTAGCTATCTGAGAAACCTTTATCTCCACTTTATATCTCATATATCTGTATTGTGCAGTTTAGAGTATTGTCTTTCACAACAAAAGGTATTTCATATTCACTAGCCTCTAATCATTGTTGACAAGCATATAGTCAGTCGACTTGCTATAATGTTAAAAGTACCTTAAAACATTATAAAGTAAACAGTCACATGATATGAAGTAGTAACTATTATTATATACATATATGAAATTGTACAACTATTATACTCATTTATGATCAGGCATCTGATCATAAATGAGTATAACAGTTGTCTCAAAAACATAATCATTAATTACCTATGAGTGCTAGACACGATTTCACATTCCTGCTTGTAGTTTGTACAATTATTATAAGAGTGTGTAGTGTTAGAGATAGGTTGATTATATTAATGTTAGTTGACAATCACTGTCTATGTTGATTTTAAGATAATTGCAATCATTGTCTTCCAATATTAATTTCACTATTTTTGTATAGCTTTAAGCTTTTCTCAAGCTAACTACACTATATTGTTAAGTAAACTGTGCTAAAATATGACATCATGGTATAGAAACAAGGTTTTATGACCCAATCATTGTAACCTAGATATGGCAATATTAGGATGACGTAATTATTAAAGGATTGATAGTCACAATCATCATGGTATTAGTCATTCTTAGTTAATAATGCACCATTTTTGTGGCTACTACTATACCTTGGTTACTATATACTTTCTCACTGTGGTTAGACCAATGGACCTCTAAAACTTGATAATACATTGCAACCAATATTATTACTTTTTCTAATTAAACTGCACTATTGTAGAGTGCTAAGCCACTATCTGAAATTATAGCTTGGTTTGTAAGATGAATTGGTGTTCTTGTGTTAGAGTTTATTCAAAACTTTCCTGTTTTTTTTTTATTTTTATTTTAGTTGTTTTTATCTTAAGATACTGCCACTGTTTTTTACAGTTTATAAAATACATTTATGAGAATCATATCCATATACTGTATAAGTTATCAAGTAGTAATGGAACATTAATTATATAGAATATCTGTAAAGTTATTACCACAAGTTTTTACTATGCATATGTTAAGCAATATTACAAGGTAATGTTATGATTAAAACCTATTCGTTTTTAGCCTGAGATATAACACTTGAGTCAGAGAATGATACTGTATCAAATATGTTTCTCTAACATTGTATACACAAACTTCGTAACTAAATGATTAAGTAACTTTTAAATATCATTGAAATAAATTAGTCAACAAGTTGATGATAATATTTCGTAAAAGTAAATTTCGATTTATGGAAATTATGTTTTGTTTTTACCTTAGAATGACAGTTTAATTGAATCTGCTAAGAAAGGAGATTTGTCTGGCGTAAAAGATGGACTTTCAAAAGGAGCCAATGTAAATGCTAAAGATTCTGTAAGTCTACTTAACTTATTGTAAGAGAGAATAAAAATGAAGCAGCATTGCTGTAGTTACTATTAAAATCTCCTTTGTACTCTACATCACTAAGAACATAGAAAAAGCTTCTAAATTGTTATCATTAAGTTAATAATTATGCAGTATTGCCTAACCAATGGATACTTGCTAGCTTCATATTTTTATTGGGTTGTGTATGTTTTTACTATCAGTTTACTGTGTTGATAGTGTAATTTGGACAGTTGATTGTTTGTCACTACCATAGGATGAATGGACGGCTCTTCATTATGCAAGTTCTGAGGGACACACAGACATTGTTGAAGTATTTGTCAACCATGGAGCTGATATCAGTGTTGTTACTAAGGTAAATCAGATCTTGAGAATGAGTGCACTTTACTCTAACGTTTAATCTGGTTGAATGAACAGTCATTAACTAGACATAGCATAGATATTGTAATAACTCAAGACTAATGTATATGTACAACAATTTCACTTCATTAACAATAAGGTCATAATAGACCACAACATCAAATACTCTAATTAATTATTGATATACTATAGATAATGTGCAAATGTTATGATGTGTTCTATTGGCTTACATTTATTGATTATTATTACATATTTAGGAGGGATTTACACCGGTTATGTTAGCAGCAAAGAAAGGATACAAAGATGTTGTTCTGATTTTAACACAGACAGGAGCTAATCTAGACCTTGTTAATGAAGTAAGTGTTAATGTACATATATTATATGGCTAACTTTGTATAACTGAAGATAAAATAGTACTCATTTTACATTAAAAGACAGTCATCAGTTACAAAACTGGTATAATAATGGTCGATTTATTTTTTAAGAATGTGGAAAGTAAGTGATTACTGAAATTAGTAGAAGATGTAAAACTTTTTTATAATATTAGAAAAAAGTGTAAACTATATAATACTGCATTAACCAAAATTAATGGTCAAAGATGTGAAACTGGCATTTATCAATGTAGATATGAGCTTCACATTTCTATCACCACCTTTCTTTTCTTCATTGGCAGCCCTTTCTTCATCTATTCTTCTTAAAACTGTCCTTTTTAGTAAGCTACTGGAGTCGCCATTTTAAAACCTAAGGGGCGTGGTCAATTTTATTTTTCTAAAAATAGAACTTATTAGAATATGCTCAAAACATTG
Organism: Xestospongia muta; assembly: GCA_963693285.1. NCBI lineage: Eukaryota > Metazoa > Porifera > Demospongiae > Haplosclerida > Petrosiidae > Xestospongia > Xestospongia muta. The sequence continues at coordinate 16,133,046 of OY848917.1, read as the reverse complement.
TTTTAATCAATTGCGTAGGAGTTGCACTCTCCTACCAGTGCTTTTTATTGATGGGCTTCTGGTATACATGATACATCATCAATGATAGATCCTATTTTAAAAGCTTCTGTTGCATGCCCTCAGCTTTCAAGAAAGTTCTGTACTTCTTCTAAATATTCATTAACTTTCTTGTAAGTTTTGATTTTTGTAGGTTCCACAATTTCATTGCTATTTTCATCCTCTTCTTCATCTTGTGTACCTTCCACTGGCTTTCGACAAAGATCTTCAAGGAATGCATCCTCCCAATTTTCATCATCCATTCTCTGCAAGTGGGTAGACTCTTCTCAGCATTCACATATTCATCTATTGAACAAGTTTGATGACCATTCATTGTCACATGAATGAGCTCTTTCAGCTTCAACACAGATTCATCCGCTACCAGGAAAGGATCCTGCTCACCATGTACAACAACAGACGGTGTTGAATCCAAAGCACTAGCTTTGAGAAAACACTTCTTAATGGTTTCCTCTTTCACCAGAGACTTATCAACCCATCTTATTGCTACTAGGACATTGACTGGCTTCAAACATCACTAGCACAGTCACACTCGTCAATTTTAGCAAGAACATGCCTCAAAAAGAATGTTCAATAATGGACTTTAATTATTTTTTTAAATTTTTTATGGTGGGTGTGGTTATTTGGCTGTTTCGGGTAGTAATTTTGTGTGGCATTGTTGCCTGTCAGTCTTCCTCGACTGTCTGTTGTACAGAATTCAGAGGTGGTCGCTTTTCGGAGGTTACGGTCTTGTATAATATATAAGAAATCCATTCGGGGACGGACGTTTTGTTTGTTATATAGAGGTAGTCCGCTTCTCAGAGAGTCCACTGTTGGAGGTTTCACTGTACATATATGACAATAATTGATAAGCTAAGCAATGTAAATAGCTACAAGTTATATTTTTGTCAGATCCTGGACTGTTTACTTAATAGTATAGGCCTAAATTCTAATAGTTTTCTGTTTGTGTCTTGTTTACCAGTCCCTCAGATTACACTGTATATATTTCAACACAATCTTGAATAAATTAATGGTAAACACTTAATCAAGAAATAAAGTCCTATTAGTAATAGATATAGTGATGTCCTACATGTAAAGCATTACTTACATATTAACAATGTATGATGAATATAACATGTTATAATAATAATGACAAAGTTGAGTGATAAAAGAGAACACACAAGGTCCATTATGTTTGTTTTGTTATTGTAGAGAGTTAGTGGTTTCATTTTACATTTGATTTATCTGTGTGTCTTTTATAATAGAAAAGATGGGCGGCTCTTCATTATGCAAGTCACAATGGGCATGGAGACATTGTTGAATTATTACTCAACTATAATGCTGATATCAATATTGTTACTGAGGTAATTTTGATTACGGGAATTAAGTATAATCTTTAAGATTTATGAATAGATAGTAACTATTTGGGATATCATAGCATAACCATTATAATGATATAGGACTACTGTACCTGACTTTAACAAGTATATCAGGCTCCTTTCTGTGGTAGCACTGGTATAAATCTTTTACTATGTTCACATACTACTGTGATGTGTCCAATTTATATTTGTGATGTTTTGTCAAATGTTGAGAGTGATTTTACTCATAATTTGTTTGACTCTATAATTATAATGTTGTATAGGTTTATAATGTTACTAATGTAATCATATTTAGCAATGTTGGTATAGATAATGTAGTGATGTTATGATATATTCACTTGATTCATGTTAATGTAGTTATTGTAATATATTTAGGTGGGATCTACTCCAGTCATTTTAGCAGCGAAAAATGGACATAAAGATGTTGTTTTGATTTTAGTACAGAAAGGAGCCAACCTAGACATTATTGAGAAAGTAAATATTCATGTACATATGTTGTATGAGATAGGTTGTATAACTGAAGATAATATATAACTTCATTTTAACTTCTTATAAAATTAAATGGTATTAAAGAATTTAAAGTTTAGTATGATTATAGTACCAGTATATTGCTTAGCTGTGATTGGTATACTTCTTGATATTGGTAATTATTCCATGCTTAAGTGCCAGTCTTTAGTGTAGAAACTGATAAAGAGCTATAGTTTGTCAGATGCACCAATTGTCAGGCAGAAATAATGCTGGTTATTGTAGTAGACTTGTGAATAATATAATTAGAGAGTCATATGGAAGTGCAAATATGACAATAATTGACACACTAAGCAATGTAAGGAGCTACAAGTTATATTTTTGTCATATCCTGGACTGTTGACTTAATAGTATAGGTTTAAATTCTAATAGTTTTCTGTTTGTGTCTTGTTTACCAGTCCCTCAGATTACACTGTGTGTACTTCAACCCTATCTTGACTAAGTTAATTATAAACACTTAATCAAGTAATAAAGTCCTATTAGTAATAGATATAGTGATGTCCTACATGTAAAATATGACTTACATATCAACAATGTATGATGAATATAACATGTTATTATGATAATGACAAAGTGGAGTAATAAAAAACAAGACACAAGGTCAATTATGTTTATTAACCTCGCTGCGTGTGGGTCCAAAGCGAGGTTACTGTAGTCTGTCAGTGTGTGTGTATCTGCACTGCCTGTTTTTTGAACTGGTATAACTTGGCAAGCGAAGCGTTAGCAGCTACCAACGTTTAGCAACGAATAGAAAAACGTGTGGACTTTACAACAGTAGTATAAAGAACATTGTCAAAGAAAACGAAAGCTTAAAACTCGCAAAAGAATTTTCAGGCTGCAGAGTCAATTTGCCGTTTCTTGAAAAGAAAAAAAATTAATGTGGAGATTTTTTAGTATGCTATAGAGAATCTTAGAGGAATACAGATCAGCAAGACAGAAGACCGTTGGTCGAAACAATCGTTAGAAAAGTTCTGAAAAGTGTTTTCAAGATTGTACATGGACTTGGAGCGAAATAATGCATTCGGGAAATGTCTCAAAGCACTGAAAAAACTGCTACTAATAGATAATATATTGATTTATATTTGTACTACGGGACGTTTCCAAAGAACGGTTCATTTTCAAGTTACAATAAATTTTGTATATGAAATATTGATACATTTTAAAGCGTCATGTAAAGGCTCAGAGAAACATTCATCACGAATGTAGCACTTAATCTTGCTTGGTAATTGAATGATACTATTAGTTACTCAGTTACAGTTTCACAGACATGTCAATCAGAGTGCAAAGTACCCAGTAAACGACAAAGCTTTTTTCCCTTTGATTGAAGAGAAATGCTGAGTCATCAAACAACAGTTTGCAATGTGCATCACGTGATTCCATCAATAATTTGACCACACCTTGTCCAATCTTAAATGTACATGTACATGCACTTTGCAGTATAGATTTACACTTGGTATCACAGCGAGGTTAAGCACTTTAGTGCATTTTTATTTGTTATTGTAGAGAGTTATTGGTTTTATTTTAAAGTTGATTTGTTTGTTTGTCTTTAATAATAGAGAAGATGGGGGGCTCTTCATTATGCAAGTTACAATGGGCATACAGACATTGCTGAAGTATTAGTCAACCATAATATTGATATCAATATTGTTACTGAGGTAATTTTGATCACATGAATTAAATGTAATCTTTAAGATTTGTGAATAAATAGTAACTATTAGGGAAGTCATAGCATAACCATTATAATGATACAAGACTACTGTACCTGACTTTAACAAGTATATCAGACAGGCAGTAGCACTGGTATAAAGATAGCATGATAGCATGATGGTTTTCCTCATTCTTCTTAATTATTATATTTGTGCAAAGACAATTATTATTAAATATGTTTATTATCAATTATTGTTAACTGGTAATGGTGGAAGATGTATGATTCTTTAAACTTGTACAATTAGTTTAATATAAATATGTTGTGTATAGTGCCTTTTTTACTTGTTTTGTAGTAAGAACTTGTATTGACAACTATTGTACATGTATTCTCTGGCCTAATTGTGAACAACCTCTTCCTCTATCCTACCAAAAACAAACCTTTTATTATGTTCACAGACTACTGTGAAGTGTCCAATTTATATTTGTGATGTTTTAGAAATTGTTGAGAGTGATTTATTCATAATTTGTTTGTTATATAATGTTATATAGGCTGATGTTGTGATATATTTTCTTGGTTCATGTTAATGTGGTTATTGTAATATATTTAGATGGGATCAACTCCAGTCATGTTAGCAGCAGAGAATGGACACAAAGATGTTGTTTCAATTTTAGCACAGAAAGGAGCCAATCTAGACATTATTGACAATGTAAGTTTTCATGTACATACGTTATCTGAAAATAGTTGCATAACTGATGATAAAAATAATGTAACTCCTTTCCCTAAGGACTGCCATTATTTTTTTTCTATTATAATTATGATAAATGTTAAAATATTGTCTTTTAAAATTATAGCAAATATAATGAATATATAAAAGAGAAGAGCACTTATCACAATTCCTTAGGTGTATTTTGATTGGTTTGTTTATTGATTTTTAGTATTTGTTGTCCAGACAAATATAAAGTCTGAAATGTCCTCCCACCCTTATCAAAATATTAGGAAAAAATGTTGTTGCTTATAACAAGATTATTATATCATAATAATCAGTTTAAGTGCTCACACAAATAACAGTGAATGACATGAATTGTAGCATCATTTGTTTAGCTTTGAGAGCTTTTTTTTAGCTAGTGTGTTTTGTACATACATAGGACAACAATTTTCATACAGACTACTTAATTGTATTTGTATCCTATTGGTTACCAACTAAATACATGAGTGTATTTGTAGATTTTGGGGCAATTATAAGAGCATGATTTCAGCTTCTTATAAAATTTGACAGTATTGAAGAATCTAAAGCTCAGTATGGTTATAGCATCAGTATACTGCCGATCAGTAATTGGTATGCTTCTTGCTATTGTTATCATGTCCACAATTTATTTATTATACCCTAATCTTCCTTAATTTTTCCTATTTAACTTTGTTACTTGATCCTGATGAAGAAACATGAATAAGTATTCAAATTTGGCTTTCTTTAGTCAGACAGACAGTTGCACTGTCTATGTAGGGGACAGCACAGTGTTCTTCTTCTTCTTCAATCTGTTTAGAACATGATAACTAAAAACATAGGATGCTTTAAAAATAATGTTCATACTGTAAGGTATGTTTTCTTATCAATTGTCCACATTTAAAAGTCTTGCATTAAGCACTTTTAGTAATGAAAGAAATGATTTACATAGATCTTGAAAGTATCCCCTGTGAGAGACATCATTTTTCAGAGTTATTATATTCCTCGGGAAAATTGAAGTTCAATTCCATTCTACAATGAGGCCTATTCTAAATGATGTAAGCTTGATTTTTTTTGTAAGTAATCTATATTCTCGTTTTTAAGAAGATCAGATTAGTCTTATCTTTAACAATCAAGAAACGAGTATAATTATAGCACATTGCCAGTTCAAATATCTATTATTATTGGATGATTACACATTATATATAAATTCTACACTCTGATGCATAAATTATTTAATAAGTATTATAAGTTATTGCAATGCTCTGTTATATAGTATATCTGAGTGTTCTTATCCAACCTATAATTATAAACAAAAAGACATTAATTACGAAAATATTTTAGCTAATTTATAATTCAAGTAAAAACAACACAATAAGTAAATGAATTTTTAAAAAATCATTTATGTGTAGAAATGGTGGTAAAACTAGCCCAAAATAGAAAGGACAATATGGATTTTTATACATAATAGCACATAAAAGTACCTGAATGCCAATTTATGTTATTGTTTTAGCTATGTTGAACATCTTTCACTTGACTTCATAAGGGCTGTTTTCCTTAATGTTCTATTACAACTGTTGTAACAAAAGAAACATTATGCCCTTGATAACGGGCTACTATGTAGTGATGTCCATACTGGCATTCTTATTTTGGGATTGTTTGAGATGTTTCTAAAGCCATTGATGCAATAAAGATTTCTTAAATTGTTTATTTACTTCTCTAATTAAAGTATTGTTTTGTGATTACTTCATGTAAATAAATTATATGATAGATACATCTTTGCAATCATTTCAAGTTATATTAAATTTACTATGAGCTGTCTTTACTATCACATCATTTCATGTTATATCAATTTATTTGTACTGAAGTCTTAAATGAGAGTAAATATCAATTTATGCAATATTAATAAATCACCTATATACTTCTGTCATATACTCAAGTATGAGTATACCCTTCATTTTGGTATCTTTTTCATGCTATTTATCAACTGACTTATGTTAATAACTGACATTATAGCTACGTTTTATTATCATATGTATTTTGATTTGTTGTTTATGTAGGTTGGCAAAACTGTTCTCTATATATCATGTGATAAAGGTCATGATAAGGTTGTTCAAGTCCTTTTAGATGCTGATGTGAAAGTGAATGTTCCAGACAAGGTCAGTAGTCTATTCATATGTATTTTTCATCAGTCTATAATACCTACTATACACACATAAAACTATTATATGGATGCAATTTAATGATGCAAAGTCACACATTTATTCAATGTCTTTAATAAATATGAGGGTTTTGATTCTACAAGTGATTGTTAAGTGCATCCTTAAATGCTGTCAGCCAGTAGAATCTCTGTAAAATTTGATCAGCGGTATTATGCTCTCCTAGATGGTCTGACATAGGGACCTCATGGAATAACATGAGAATAAACTCTTTATGCTGTAGTGGTATTACCAGTTGAATTAACTTCATATCTTTACCCTTGTGTGGTATGTACCTACAATAATACAAACCATTCTCTTTAGGGAATTCTCCAGATTCATTTGTTAAGAAGTCTTTGGCTTTACCACATACTATTTCCAGGGTGGGGTCTGATCTTAGAATTCTCTATCTTGTGTCTCCTCAGTCAGGTTTGTAAATGTAGAGGATGAAATATATCGTCATCAAACAGCAATCTCTCTTGTCACTAGTTGTAGCCTCTACTGGGTAGGGAGTAGGCCATAGTGCTATAAAACCTATTGGCTTCTGCTTGCCCAGTAAAAGAAAAAACTCAGGTGCATCAATAGCCAACAACATTGACCTTAGCACTGTTCTGAAACAGCTCCTTCCATGGTGAATTCCACTACCTTTATCTCCATTCTGACATTTGCTAGTCATCACATCTCTGTATGTATTGCCCACAAGGTACTAATCGCTTGTGTACAAGGTCCTGGAACAACCTGTGCCTAGTAGTATATCTGGAACATACATTTGGTCAACAACTGCTTCTCATAACATCCACTTCAATTCATTAGTTACACAAGAACATTGGCTGAACAATTGGCTGCCACATGTCCATTCTTTAGGCATGAGAAAGCCTTAGTAAAATCACTCCTGATTTAGTTATTTCTCCTGTTCTGGGCATTTTTCTTTTTCCAATCTTTTGCCAAGTGATTTCATTTTTTTACAAATGAAACACTTGTTACTCGCTACTGCAACTTCTGGCTTAATTTCTGTTAATTTTGATGACATTGTACTTTCAATACTAGCACCTCTTGCTTGGAGAGAGTCATCTGCAAATTTACCAGCCTCTAGACTTGCAGAAAACTTCCTTTCATTGGTCCAGACACATAGAGTTTCTGGTATTATGTTAGCTAACTGTCCCATCACTATCATTTCCAATACTTTCTCATTGGTACTGCAACCTCTTTTTCATTTTTTTTAAAGTCCATTAGATGGGTTATTAATTCTTGGTAGAACTCTTCTTCAATTTGCTTCATCAATCAAAAATGCTGTTGGCATGTCTCCTCATTTATATCATGCTTATATTATTGCAGACTTTAATTTCTCATAGTCCCCAAACGTTTCAGCTTGTAAAGCAGCATATGTCTCCTGAGTTCTCTCTGTTAACAGTTGTGTTTGCTAGCTAGTAAGCCCATTTTTCTTTTGATACTTTGTAAGCTTCCATCATTTTTTTCAAATGTAGTCAAATATACCTTTACATCATCTTTCTTTGTGAGACATTTAAATTTTAGCTTATCTTTGGGTGTTTCTAGTAGTAGTTGGCTCAAGTGAATGTTTTTTCCTGGACTTCTTTTTCACCTTAAGCACGAATGTCATTTGTTCTGGAATGATCAATCATCAACAATCATGAATGAACAATCATTTCTGATTGTTTCTAGCTTGCTCATTGGCAAGTTCATGTTCTTTTTGGCAGCATTCCTCAGGCAGGTCCTTGTCTCCTGAGATGATGCTCTTGTGCTAACTCTTCCTCTCTTTTTAGTCTCTCTTCCATCTTATCTTTGAATATCTAGCAATCTTGGTGACTTCAGACTTAGTCTCTTCCATGCTTTTCTTAGTATTGACATGTTTTCACTTGGATATTTTTTACCTGATCTCAGCTTACACTATGGATACTTGATAAAGTCTACTTCACTAATCTCTTTCTACATGACAGGTAACAATAGCATCCAACCCCTGCCACCAAATGTAATAGACCTAGTATAAGTGTTCAAAGATCAGTCAAGGCTTTGAGAAGTAGGCAAGGTAGAGATGGAAACTGAGTTTTTAAATTGACTTATAAATTTTCAAGAAATATCAGCTACTTATATTAACCATAATGCAATATTGGAAAGAACTAGAAAATACTTAGTTGGAATCGTGTGAGCAATATAAAAATAATAAAATGATCAAACTATTAGGTCCAAGACATAAGCACTGATATAATATATAATAAAACCAAAGTACAAATTAACATTTGAAACAGAAATAAAATGACAAGAATATAAGATTTGATATTAATAAAATTTGTTAGAGTTTACAGCGGTGAATGACTAGATCATGAGTTGATAAAGTTTATTGAACAAACTCAAAGTAACTTGAATGAAAATCAATGAAAGACAGCATATGAGAGAGAACAACAACGAACAAAAGAATCAGATACTTATATAGTACATAAACAATTCTAGAAAGTTATACAGTAACAAGTGCAAAAGGAACCTTCTAGACTTAATCATACAAAGGTTAAGTACTATCAAAACAATATTACAAGTGACAAACTATCAGTTAACAAGTGTCCATTTCCAATAATTTAAGCCTATTACATAAGGGGTTTTTCCTCAACACATACTCTAGCCAATGCAATGGATACCTAAAGAGATCCTGACCTCCCCGGATATCTGTATATGGTGCAACTTGTAGGTATGATTTTATGAATGACATATGGTAGGTATGAATTTTATAGCTAAATCCAACTATGCTGCTATAAAGTAAAGTGCTCTCACCAGATGCATCATACGTACATACTTTGTAACGTTTGAGTTCACTGCAGCTATAGCTGTCTCTTTGTCATTCTGAAACAACACAACTAGTCTTGGCTATTCACTTCCCCATTTACCTGCTGTCAAAATATTGCCATTAGTTTTTTCATGGTTATGACAGCTGCTCACCAACTTCTGACCACTATTCCTGCTACAAGAATAACTTCCATGCAACTCCAGAGCCACAGATTCCTGACAATTCCAACTGAGTTGTCTCACATTTAGGCTGAGTTAACCCAGCATGAAGATCATGCCATTATTGTTTCACCTCACTATTAAGAAGTGCCACCAGACCAGATCTGCCATTTTAGCTGTACCTTATCGTGTAACTCTCTTACAACTGTTGACAGATTAATTAGGATTCTCAAAAAGCAGAAAACACGTTTGACAATCATGCAGGCATGTTGCAACTATCCAATTAAGGATAGTAGCTCTCTTTTTAAGGTAATGTTGTGGCCACTCAGTACAATGAAAAAGGTTTTAGCCTCTTTAGCTTATCAGCTTGGAGATGTAATCTCTTCATAATATCTATCTAAATACCAACAAAGGTGATGGAGGTTAAGAGGCCTTAACTTTTGTGTGATGCTACTGTCATTCATAGATTGTGACATGTAGCAAGAGGAATTTCTAAGAAAGGCTGACATGCAACAGAGCCAGTTGGGTCAAGTAAAAGTAGTCATCAAGGATGTGAATAACATTGCATTGCATGGCATGTATACCTCATAGCAGCACACTTGCCACTGTGTTAAAAAACCTTGTTACAGAGCACTGAACTTTCACAATCAATCACATATATGTGTTAACCTCTAATCATTGATTCTATTGTGAAATGAGTAGTCATTTTCAACTGCTTCTCATCTACACAAATACGTATACACATGTGAAGGGCAATACCATAAAAATAAAATGCAAAAATAAAATCACGGGAAGTTGTGTTGATAGCACTTCCTACATAATTGAGAACATTTTGAAACAATTGTGATTATGGTATTTTTTATATTCTCATGACATTCTCTGTGTCAATAAACACCTCTGAAACCAGATGTGATAAAAGTTAGGAGTATTTCCAATCCTCTAATAGCTGGTATTAAGCAGTGACAATAAAGCATGACTATTAATAAAAAGCTCACTGCACTTAGTTGTACTTGAATTGCACTCATCTAAAAGCTCTTTTAACACTCTGTACTGTCTTAGTAGTACTGACATCTGACTTTGGATTTTTGGGAGGTATCTATCATGAACTATGTCTTTGCCCTTTAAGGTTTCAAAAACTGCACCAATACAAAAGAAATCAAGAGTAACTTTGAGTAATGCATTGATTTTAGCAAAGAGTGTTGATCTTTTTACAACAACCACATCTTTATCTATGTTAGTTGTGGATTTATTGAGTTATATATAACTGCACAGATTTTTACTGGAGATGGTTGCAGAGCTCTGGAAACTTTCTTAATATGCAGATTTCACTTTGTCTCTCACAATGTTTAACTGCCTGAGTGCTTTAATGACCAGATTACTTAGATAAGGCGTTCATTGTATATGTTTCTAATGTGCTTAATGGTATGAGTCACCATTAAACTGTTTCCAATGAAATAGCCTTCCAATCCAGCTTTAGCAAAATTTCTTAACAAGTCCTTATAATGAAACATTTTTTCAGATGTTTTCCTTTAGAAAAAAAGCTTTGTTAAGCCTTTGATAAAATGAGCTTTCATAAGGAAGTAAACTCAAATAATACTTAACAAGGAACAATTCCTCCATCTAAAAATCAGAAGGAGCATAATTAAATTTTCAAACATTTTCAAACTTCATAATATCCTCGCTGTCTATCATCAGCAGTTAGTCTTGACAAGATCTTTAGTGGTATAATTGCTAACCTAGCTTATGTCATGTGAAATGATCATGAGCACATGGTTGCACAGAAAAATTTTCATGATGTGAAACTTATTTTTACTCAGGAAGGACTAGTTTGGCCAATAGTGTAGCTTAGGACATTGACAGGGACGTTTTCAATACTTAATATTTTGCTTATTTTACTTATTTTGATTATATATTTGTCATAATTATCATTTAGTATGGACGTACAGCACTTCATGCAGCTTATTGGTCTAAAAATGATGTCATTATAAAGATGTTAGTTAATGCTAATGCCAACAATTTAGAAGCTGTAGAGATTGTAAGTTTTAATGTTATTAGTTTGTACACACTTGTATGCATTATGCACCAAACATAATTTGCTCTGCATATTGGTAGTACTTTGCTGTGATGTACACGTTATGTATTTATAATTCTGTAATTATAGCATTCACAATATATAAATATGCACATATATCCTATAAATCAAACAAGTACAGCAATTATTAGTCAATATTATTTGGGTAGTTGTAAGAACACTTTGGTGAATAAACAGTTTTAGTGTAGCAAGGTAATATCACATTTAGAAGTTCATACATTCTCTAAGTTTAAGCATTATATATTAGTGTATGTACACCTTAAAATTCAATAAAAATATTCTGTAAGAAACTTCACCTTTCTATTTAGGACACTTTACTTTTAGAGTCTTCAAGAAAAGGAAATTTGGAAGGTACAAAGGATGCTCTGTCCAGGGGAGCTAATGTTGACATTGGAGACAAAGTATGCTGAATTGTAAATGATAATGTTAAGTATGCATACACAACCACATGGATTACATGGCAAATACAGGTGGTGTGATGTAAATAAACCAAAGGGCCTACATGCAGACCCAAAGGTTGTTAATGTCACAGTAAAGCACATGTGCATTGCAGTATGATCTAAGTTGGATTATAATGTATTTGCGGCTTAAATGATTACCATGAAAGTTCAAAGTGATGTTGCAGCCTTGTGTTAGATAAATGCTTTGCTATATCTGATACAGTACATTTAATAAGTTGAAGCAGTTTGTTGACACTTTGAGTCTATAATTAGAAGGAAGGATGTTGCATTTTATTAAAGCACTTTTACACGAATTACACGTGTATTTGTCTTTTACATTAACATAGCATGATCAAATAAACATTATATTAAACATATAATTTTATCCAACTCACCTAAAAAATATAATTAAAAGTATTGGCTCAATGATTTGGCATATAACAACCAAGCAAAATTGCATTAGATTTATTAAGGTTATGAATGTAATGGAGGATAAATATTTACTACACAAGTGTTTTGAATGAACTATCAATAAGTGATCTAAAGTTTCTTTAATACTATGTTAAAGAACTTCTCTTTCATAATTTCTGAAGTTAGAAGGAGAAATGCAGCACTTTTTAAAAAAAATGTTTTGTCATTTATATATACACTAACAATTATTTATTTGTGCTTTTACATTTACATAGGATGGCCGAACTGCTTTGTACATTGCATCTAAGGAAGGCAATAATGAATGTGTTCAGCGTCTTCTTAAAAACAATGCTAACCCTGACATTGCTGATTATGTAAGTTGTGACATACATTTATAATTCATTCAATAAATAAAATAAATGTATAACATATTGGTCTAACTTTTGTTTAATATTATGTTAAAGAATGTCTCTCTTATAATTTCAGTAGTTAGAAGGAATGATGTAACATTTTATTGAAAGACTTTATGTCATTTATGTGTACACTATTAATCATTTGTTAGTTATGTTTTGACATTTACATAGGATGGCCGAACTGCTTTGTACATTGCATCTAATGAAGGGAATAATGAATGTGTTCAGCTTCTTCTTAAAAACAGTGCTAACCCTGACATTGCTGATTATGTAAGTTGTAACATGTATTTATGGCTTATTCATTAAATAAAATAAAACATATACTATGTCCTAAACATTCTTGACCAGCTTACTCAAAACATTATTGTAGAAAGTAAGTGCACAATTGATTAGATACATTTATAAAGCTTTTCTAAAAATTAGCCCTAATTTCAGTCAGTTTCACTCACTGTAAATACAATTTCATTATAAAGTGAAATAGAACAAAGTCTCTTTAAATGCAGGCTTAGATGTTTGTATATCAAGAATATATTGATGAGTTGAGCCATTTTCAAAATGTCTAATTTTCATTCCTTCAAAAATATTTTAGCAATGTTTCAATTGGCACAAAATTAATATTGTTGGTTTGTGACAAAAAATTAACTGGCTAAAATACACAGAAAATGTTTTCAAATTTAAGTATAAATGAAGTAATTCTATGTCATGTTTTGATCTGAAATAAATACAATGTTAATTACTACAGTTTACTAGAAATACATTTTGTTTTTTAGTTTGGTAATACACCCCTTCATGCTGCTTGCGAGGGTTGTTATCGTGATGTTGTGAAATCCCTTTTGTCATCAGGGAAGGTCAACCCAATGGCTAAGAACCGATATAATCAAACAGCAATGGAGCTTGTTTACCATCACAATGTAAACCGCTTTGTTATTTTAAAGATGTTTGAGCCATTTGAACAATGTCGAAAAGACTTTCCTGTAGAATCCTATAGTAAAGTCTTTTTTTGTGGTAGTTTGGGTGCAGGTAAAAGTTCACTTGCAGCAGTCATTATGGAACGAGCTAAGAAGCCTCCTAACTATAAATTTGACACATCTGATCCTATTCCAGTAGATTTACTTACTGCTGGCATTAATGCACATACCTTTTCAAGTCATGAAGTGGGAAACGTTGTCCTTTATGATCTTGCAGGGCATAAGGAGTATTACAGTAGCCATGCAGCAATTCTCGAAAATCTCATGCTATACACGCCTGCTGTTTTTGTGATACTTTCTAAGATGACCAACGATATCCACACGATTAAATGTGATTTATTTTACTGGTTTAATTTTATAAAGAATGCCAGTCTTGGTTTATCAAGTTCAAGGCCATCTCGAATACTTGTCATTGGAAGTCGACTTGATGAGATGATTGATGGTTGTGAGGAAATTTCTAAAGTAGTTGCTGAAGTTGCTAAAAAAAGTGATCATTCACAAGAATATGGTGGGTTCCTACCTATGGAATGTCATCGTCCTGGTGGAAAAGGTGTAAAAGAGTTTGTTAATATCCTTTCTTATAGCTGCAAAGCTGTACTTGATCGATCTGATAAAATTAGTTTCTACTGCCATGTTCAATTCTCGTTCTTGCAATTGCTTCGAAGCAAAGAGAATATTATAGCTATTAGCCTAAAGAAGCTATGTATCATATTAAGAGAGTGTGATGATCCTTCGCTTCCTTCAGAAAGGTTAGTGTTGTTGCAATTTCTATCCACTTTAAATGACAAGGGTCTCATTTTATTTATTAAAAATGAGGATGATGCTCAAAGTTGGATAGTTATTGACAGAGCTGCCCTTCTTAATGAAGTCAATGGTGTCCTTTTTGCTCCAAAGGAAATTGAACATGTCCATCAAAATATTGCTAGTAATACTGGCATTGTGCCTACATCTGTTCTGGAAAGATTATTTCCACAGCATGATATTAATATGCTAATTGGGTTCTTTAAAAGTCTTCAGTTCTGTCATGTTTTAGAATCTAATATCCTACAAATGTTCAAAACCAATATATCAGCTTCGATTCCTCTCCCATCAGATGTGCTGTTATTTTTTCCATCCCTCATTAATGCTAATCCTCCTACAGATATTAAAATAGAAAATGGGTTGGGTTGGTGCCTCTGGTGTCCTGATCCTAACCAATTCCTCTCAAAACGATTTCTTCATCTTCTCCTTTTTATCCTTTCCTACATTTTTTGCCTTCCACGCCATAATAAAGCTGGAGGATTTGCTGTTGATCCACAAATCCTAATGTTAGTTCGTCGATGTGATGTATGGACAAATGGTATTTATTGGGAGAATGATGATGAAGTTGAAGTTATTGTTGAAGTAACAGAGCACTATCGTTGTGTTACAGTAATTACATCAATGAATGATATTGAAAACAGTCACAAAGTTTTCAATGATGTTGTTCAAGCTATATTAACATTGAAGAGTAAGATGCACTTGTTTGAATGTGAGGAGTACCTCATTGCTCCTAGTGATGTAGGAAAAGCTCGTAGTCTTCTCATGCATAAACGCATACTTTACAATATAAAAGATGTTGCTCGATCAGTGCTTACAAAAGGTTATGTTAGAGATGTCACTAACACCGAAAAGGTGGGCATTGCACAAATTGTCGGAGCTCACGACCCTTTTCTTTGCATTGCTCCTTCAGTCACAAAAGCACTTTTCAGTGCTGAATTGCCACTTCGAGAAGACCACCTTCGACACATAGTGAATAGGTGTTCTTATTTCTCAGCATCTCTCTTATCATCAAGTCACATGTCAGTAAAAGAACATTGCAGTCAACTTAGTGTGTTTGCTGGACGTAATCCTTTGGTAAGTATATGTTAGTTTGAGCATGCAATAAATGTAATGTCATGTATCGTACATTCTGTACTGCATCATACTTACCACTTTCTGTACTGGATCATACTTACAACACATTTTTTACTGCAACATACTTATGCCACATTGTGTTGTTATAGGATCTTGCTTATCCTCCATTAACTGAACACAATATAGAAAGTATGTCTGAGCAACTTCTCTTTGAAGGTTTGTGTATTGATTTAGTGGCTCCTTGTTTTATTATATACATCTCTTATTAGCATCTGAAAGTTTACATGAGATACCTAATCTAGGTGAGTATAATAAATTATTCAGCAGATTTACACAATTATTTTATATTGATACAAATGATTTCATTACGTACAACTCCCGACTCTTTTAATGTAAAGGTTGTTATGCACAAAGTGCACTATCCTTACGAAATTAATGGAATTTTTGACATAATTAATAGTACTAACTCAGTGCAACTATCATTACAAAATTAATGAAATATTTTTGACATAAATTAATAGTACTAACTAATTTTGATGTTGTCATAGCAACCTATATATACTGTCTAAGAATGATGTAGAAAGTTAGGTCAATTTGCAAATCTATTCCAATCTCACTACTTTATTGAGTAAATTCTGTTTTACTTATTTCTAAAACACACTAATGCAGCTAGTGTCTATCTTAAAGAGAAAGTTTAATGTGCATTTCAGAAGCTTGCTTACTTTATAACAGCAATATATCTTCAATGTTTTATAAGTTTTACTAACTCTAATAAATAAAGTTACTGTACCTGCAAAATAATTATATAATATATTCTCTACTTTGCTACAGATTTGGAGCCACAGAAATATGTTCTGCTAGAGTTTCTATCTTCAGTTGCTTCTAAATGGTACGAAATTGGTACCCTACTTGGAGTTGATGATAGTACTCTTGATGGCTTGCTTGGTATAGATTATAGTAATTATGTGAAGTTGTCAAAAACACTTCATAATTGGCTCAATAAAAAACCAACCCCAACTACTTGGAGAAAGATCATCAAGATTATTGAAGGACCTCTTCAAAATAAGTCATTGGCTAATGATATTAGGCAGTATCTCATAAAAGGAGGTATAGCTATTTCCCATCTCTTATTATGTAGAGACTTTTATATCTTTGTATAATTGCAGGGCCCATTAGCTATTTAATCTCTGTCTATGTAGCAGCATTGTCTGGACCACAAAGTATAGGGTCATGTTTTTTTCGTTGTCTTTTCTCTACTACTGCCAAACCCATAACTGACTTATTAAATTCGTTAAAGTCAATAGTTGTAATGATGTTTGGAATTAGTATTTATACAAAGCTATATACAAACTTGTACTGGTAGAGTTAGTAAATAGTTTGCCTAATAGACCTATAGAACAAATATGCATATCTGATTGATAAAATTATTATATTAGACATATGGCATATAAGTATAGCACAGTGGTTATAATATGTACCCTTGATTTTATGCTACAAGTGCATATAACACATTGACTGACATAGCTATGAATCTCAATTTGTTTCTATACTACACAGTCTTGGGCTTGTCCATTTTATACTAAAGTTATTGGCCTTTTGTGTTACATCTCAATTTTTCCTAGATGTGGGGAGTACATTTACTGGATCTCACTCAACTCAATAATAACTGCTAAATGCGAGAGGTATAATTAATTACTATAATTCCTTAAAATGATGCTTAACATTTATAGTAAATATATCATACGTTAATGATAGCTAATTCAATTAATGTATTACCAGATATTACCAATTTTTTCCATTTTTTTATTACAGGTGTTCCTCTAATTTTGAGTATTTGATTTTCTTTATAAATTAAAGTGATTCGTTTTCTATCCACTGACATTTTGACACTTTTAGATACATATTATATAGTAACAGTAATTAAGTATGATTATATAGATTCTTTGTATTTGTAATACTTTTAAATTTGTTTACATCAAAAAAAGAAATCCACATGACTTTGATAATAATGTAAATGACTATAGTAAATGTTTTAGTATGTCTTTGACCAAGTAGAGCATACAGTATATACTTTAACTATTTTACAACTTGTAAAAATATACATTTGAAAAGCAATGTCTACATATGATATAACGTACAATATTTCTCTTCAGAAACTGCCAAAATAATCAGTTTAGTTATTTTGAAGATATTTTCTGTTACAATTCGTGTGTATCAATATATATTATGAATTAGTGAAACTATCATGGTATACTCCACTAGTTGTGTGGACTCAGATCTTACAGTGCTACCTTTGAAAATACTTCTATGTTAAAATTTATAATTTTTTTATGCATCCATTTCAGTTCTAATATAAAGCTATTGACAAACTTAACATTTTGTAAATTTTAGTCTTAAATGAAAATGTAGTTTTTTAAATTTAGATATGTTAATGTGTTACATATGAATCTACTCTTTACAGTATATATCATCAAGTGTCACTTAGTTTTGCTGTATAGACAGTAAGACCTTTGCATTAGAAAGTGACAGCCATTATGTAGTTTCTCTGATTTATATGATTTAATCCAATTTGTTGATATCCTGTAAAGTAGTTGGAAACATAGAACACTCTAACTCTATAGCAGCAGTTTGAGATAATAATTATTCATAGACTATTGCTAGCTATGTAGTTCAAGCTTGTTAAAGTTTACTTTCTTGTAATAGTGAGTCTTTCCACATTGTCCCTGTTGATTGATTACAACTGTTATGTAATGTATATACATATATTTCATCTTCATTCCTATAATCTCAGTCCTAAAACTACCTATTATTTCTCTGTAATGTAGCGCATTCCTCATTAATGGGACAGTAAATCAGTGATTTTCCTTTCTTAATAAGTCTATTTCATTGGTTTGACTGGCACTGTCATTAGTGTAAGATGAATGCATTACTTCCTACGAAGGCCAAAGAGAGAAAAAATTATTGGGACTGAGACTAAAAATACATTGAAAAGGAATGGATAGTATAGGAATATGTAAGACTGGTTTGTATTGGAATAAGGGCATAATATGAATTGCAATAAATACTATGGGACTAAGACTGGATGGTTTGGGAGTTAGGCTAACACAGTATGGGATTTAGAAGATATGGTATAGGAATAAGATGGGATTGAGAATAGACGATATTGTATTGTGAATATACAGTATGGGAGTGAGACTGTATGATATGGTATTAGAACATACAGTATGGGAATGACACTGGACAGTGTGGAAGTGAATGTAGAAATTAAATACCTAAAGATGTTTCTGGCATCGCAATGGTTGTACAATTAAGAATGTGGGTGTGTTATAATACCTATACATGAGTAGTGGATAAATAAGCTGTTAAAATTCTTGAAAGGATTTGATGACTTTAAGACATTTAAATGAAATAAGAAAGGCTTCAATTTATGACAATTAGTCTCATCTACATATCTCAAAACACAAATGTTATATCTTAATACAATTAATGGATCTTCAGTGAGATTTTGGAGTGTATAGGGTGGGTGTGTTTTCTGATTGACTGGATAAAAGGCATTAACTGTCTCCACCCACAACCTAAATGTTATATGATAATATGACTTCCTCTAACCCTCATCAAAAAACTGAATATATGTGCTTAATCTATAATAAATGGACGTGCAACAAAGTACAATGGATGTATACAAAGGAAAATGGACACACAATGATATAATGGATGCATAATTTTCTCTTAGCTGCATTAAAAGGTAAAGGGATATGTTTAACACACATATCAGTTACACCTAATAAAATGATAATTATATATTATATTACAGATATAATCTACTTTATAATAACATACTGTACATGAGAAGTTAGTAATTTAAGTTTCAATATCATCAGATCAATCTACACCAAAACATATCATATATCAGGATCCTCTTTTGTGAGGATATAGGCTCCTTCACATACACATGCATTTTCTTATTGATATGTATTGTAGTAGCTAAGTTCTCATGTACAGCATGTTTCAGTAACATCTCTGTGTTCATCATAACCTGACAATATAATATTATTATTAGAGTATATTAGTAGGAGTATGTAAACTATAAAATATATAAATATATATTTGTAGTACATGGCTTAAGTTTATGGAGTTTGAGGGGAGCATCAAATTATAAAATTATGTGTCTATAGAGCTTTGTCATGTAGGAGGTGCATATCTACATGTATTATATGTAAACATCAATCATAAATGTCAACTATAAGTGTAGCAATATATATGACTACCCCATCAATGAGAAATGAAATGCAGAACTCTTGACACAGACTGCTGATGGTAGCTGAATTACACTGAGTGATGGCCATACTGCCATTGTATGAGAACTTAGAATAAGTCAGGCAAGATTATCTCAGATGTACAGTGTGGCAAGTACTATCAGTTTAATCATAATGGATGGCTACTAACAGTCTCATTGGCAGTTCTATTCTTTTGCTAAGCTGCACCTTTGATTGGCTATTGTAAAAATGATAACTGCTTTTGTTCTACATGTGATTCAAACAAGCAACTCTACTGAATTATATTAAATAATTAAAGCTGGGCCAAAGTGAAAAACATGTTGATATATAGAAGGGTCTACAGTAGACAACATGGACAATCCATTGAAATGAATGATCTAAATCAAAATTGCTAATTTACCAAGTTTATATATATTTACTTGTATATATATATATATATATATATATATATATATATATAATATTTATTTAGACTTTAGTTCTAGTTTAGTCTAGTCTGGCCAATGTTGGTTGCAGAAATTTAGGACCTGCCTATGAGCATGATAGCTTGGAAGTTGTCCAAATTCATCACCGGTTTGACTCATATCAACCAGTGACTTGTAGATTGACTGTTTCTGAACTGGGTGAGTCAATAGAGTTAATATAGATATTGACTATAATAATGCTATACTCAACGATATTCATTAAAATGATTAGCATTTTTCTAGATATATTAGGTTTATGACAAGCTTCATATATAAATTAATGTGTATAGTCTCTCTTAACTTTAGGTAGCAGCTTGTAGAAACATGCACACAACATTTGACTGGTGAACTTAATATAACAATTGATCTTTAATAGCTGCAAAAGTCACAAAAACAAGTGTCATAAACATACAAACAAAATGTTAACATTTTATATACTTGTAATATATTTGATCTTGACTCAAGTACTTTTGTATCTCATCTGCAACTCTTTTGTTGTTAAAAATAGCACTTTCTATGTACTGCTTCCATAAAAGAGCCTAGGTAAGTGGACTATACTTCCAATTGCCATCCAAACACAACTGCAAAGTGGTATTTAATTTTGCACTGATAGGAATGTCTTGATGTAACAGCATCAGGTACATTAAGTGCTGTTCCTGGTATAAACCATTGAGACTGGAATTGAGACAGCACATTAAATCAATCATGTTAGGCTTTAGTCAATGATTGTTGGAATATCTGCAAAGAAAAATAACAATATATAATGTTTGGTTTTCTATATCTATAAACATCAACATTAATAATAAAACTAAAAGAGCTAACTATTGCCTGTAGATCCACCTTAGGCAACTCTTCATTATTCTATTTCTCAAATATTTATTCTTGACACAAGCAATGTAGAAATGTTACTTTGAGCTTAATATCATTGGAAACACTCTGCAGGTTTGCTGACAACATTTCATCAGGTACATTAAGTACACTTCCCAGAGTAGACCATTGAGATTGTATCTGAACCAGAACTGTCATCAAATAATTTAGCTCTGGTTCTTTAAAATAAGTGAGGAGGACATTACTAGCTATGATGAATATAAAAATTGAGAAATTAAACTAACTAATCCCTGATTTTTTCTAATTAAACATATGACACAATCAGATTTATAAAATATATATATAGATGGCATTTGATAACTCTACTAAGAGAATAATCTGTTATTTTCAAGTCACACATGTAGTGTTTACTATTAAATTTCGATAACAATCATTTTGTGTAAACAGATTGTGGAAGGAATCATTCAACGTTACTATTTTGTCCTTTATCAATAACCTGGTATAATTGCTTAAACAACAATAAAATCCAGAGCCATTTACTTGATCCTACAATTGTGAAATCATTTTTGTTAAAAATTTGTCATATATTTCATGGAGTTGACTCATCATCATGATGACACTAGAACCAAGAATTTAAGGCAAATGCACCAAATTACTTTCTAACTAAGGGGCATTGCAGTGTGGGAATGAGAACTGTTTCTTAGCAAAGTCAGAGAAATTATTTTGTAATTAACTTAGAACGAAAATTTTAAATCTTATAGGTCAACCTCAATTAGGTTTTGTTATAACAATATTTTTATGTATATCACTAGTTTAGGTCAATGTCAACATTTAATGAGGAGATGGCAATGTTTAAAGAATTGTACCAGGATACATAGGGTAAAAATAGTAACATTGAATTACATTAAGCAAAATTGATAATATTTGGCAAACTTCCTGCTTACTTGGATCAACACAAGTATGTACATATTTAATAAAAAGTTATTTTTTCTATGACAACTGGCCAGAAGCCAGATAAATTTGTTCGATATGTTCTTAGTAATAAATAGTAAAAGCCCTCTACCACAAACTGCATTACTGACATCTAAAGGGAAAATAATTTGCCCAGGAACCACAAGTAAATGTATGACTGTTAACTTGGCTATTGTCAAGTGCTTTAATGAAGGGCATAATTAATTGGAATGCTGGTTAATATGCTAAACACAACCTAATCAACCTATAACATACATCATTGACCACTAATGACACAATGTGATTTGTAAAATATACTTATTATACTTTACATGACATTTGATCATTCTACTAAGAGAACAGTCTGCCATTTCAAGTGACACAAGTGGTTTGACATAACAAAGTGTTTGTTATAAAATTCTAATAATGTTCATTTTGTGTAAACAGATTGTGGCAGTGCTACTATACTTGCCCCTTATATCCTGGTATAATGTCTTTGACAAGTAGGTCATGTTGCAGTGCCATTTTGTTTACTGGGTGTCCTTGAAGAGCTTACATGAGCCTACAACTGGAAATCATCTTCAATATATTTCATCTTTACATAGATAATTCATTATTTTTGCTGGAATTCTTTCATTGTTGAGAATAGGGGCTTCAACTGGTTCTACATTCATTTCCCAAAGAACCGAACTTTACTTGTCATAGCCATCAATCCAGGCTTGAAGTGTTGCATTAAGCTTTCCACAAATAAAAATGTTCTAACGTAGCAATCCTTGGTCAGGGCACGTTCAATGAAGTTCCTATTGTACCTCACTCGGATTGTATTTTAGGCAAGACAGACATCAAATCTATCAAGTCAGGTTTTTTCTAAAGAATTCTCCTGATATTGTTAGCTGGACGATGACCTACAAACGTATAAAGCATTTATACAATCAAGCACAGTAAGAGCAGTTCACCTTCTCAAGTTATCCTAGTACGCATGCTCTGTTGTTTAGTCAGGTAAAGGGGCATTCTGTTAACTTTGTTTAATGCTATGCCTTAAACTACATTTAATTGAGCAGAACACTATAATTAATTTGTCTTGAATGAAAAGATTTTAATTATATACTCTAATACTTCAATAATAGTTATTCCACTGCGGATACAAGACGTCTATAATCGTTTTTTGACTACGTGTTAATTATATATATTTGTATGCCTACTTGTTTTGTTTTATTATATTGTTGTATGCGACATTTGAATGTGCCGAATGAAATAGGATTCACTCTCACATATATGTTGATATAAGTAACTTCAAACAATAGTTGTTGACACAAAATAAAGTCAAAAAAACAAAATAAAAATACAAACTAGGTCCACTCTCTAGTTTATCATTTTGTATAAAACTGCAACAGAAATGGCCAAAACAGCAACAAAAATGGCTCCCAACATCAACCATGACAAACCATAATTCTTTTCTAGTGAGTAAGAAAGGAAAATATAACTCACACAAACATATCCACAAATGTACTCAAAAAATCAAAAATAAAATTTAACTAGATTCTAACATCATTGATAGCATTAGTTAAATCAAAATAAGGAAAAGTTCAGTATAAAATACCTAATTTTCTTATTTAACATTATAGCTATATAGTTATACCTTTTATCTCAATAGAAGATGGTGGAATTGGAGGTGTAGAATAAAATGTCGGATTATTTTGACCTATAGAATGACACAGGAACAATTGTTAAATGTAATGTTTTAACTATACCAGGTTGATTACAAGACAAATATTCATTCTGAGTACTAGATGTAGATAAAAAACAATACATGTTATCAGCTACCACTTTGTTCTCAACAGGTGCATTCTCAACAACAGTGATGATTGTTCTCCAGCACACCGGAGAAGACTTCACCTTATCCATCCACACCTGAAGGATTTTTGAAAGTTTTGTAGTATCGTTATTTGGCACAATATTATTAGCAGATTCAATATCACCATAAGACACTCCAAGCTGTTCTCCAATAATATTCCATAAATACATTATTGGGTTAAGTAGTGTCAACAGATCCGACTTGTTAGGCTTTTTACCTTATAAGGAAGGGAAAGGTCGTTATCACTATTGTAGAAAATGTAGAAAATTTTGTTAGCTCACTGAACAATTCCTCAGGAATTCCTCTTTGAAAGATAGGCTCTGCACATTTTGAGACAGAAGGAGTAGTGGGGTTGTTTATTTTATCTAATAAACAACATTAAATTCAGTACTAATAAATACCTTTATATATCATATCTGTCTTACCTTGTATTGATCGTAATTGAGAACTGGTAATAGTTATACTATCTCTATCTCTCATTCCTTTAAATATTAGCTCTAAATCTGAGATCTTTTCCTGCTCAGCTTTTAGAGTAACCTCGAAATTTAAGAAATGTAGAGCAGTGCCGGGACCACTGTTATCAATGGCTTCCTTTGTAACCTTGTCAAAATTATTTATTGTAGCAAATTAACAATTTTTAAAACTGTACTTGACAGGGCTTTGTCAGTGGCTTCATGTCATACAAGTCATTATCGAGTAAACATGTCACTTTATTAACCTCTGGATCAAAACAGAAATAGTGTGGTTGTAACTTAATCCAATTTTCAAAAAACGTCTCTGTGTCCACTCTCTATGAAAATGAAAAGTGTAAATAATAACATTATAAAATGAGAATTGTGTTAAGGCAGTACTGTTTTAGTTAGCATGTCTTACTTTGCATAATTATTTAAACCAACTACCTGAATAAAGGGTGCAAGATTTTTTGTGATCACTACTTGAATTTCCCAACTGGATTCTTCAATATGCTTAAAGAATACTTTTATAATATAACTGAGACGCATTTGTTGACAGGGAAAAGAACCTTTTTTGATAACACAGGCGATAGAAAAATCAGAAAGTTTCACAATGCCACAATTGTCATCACGTTTGAAGGTTTGATCTATATCAATGGGCAAAAGTTCAAACTTATAAGGTGGTGTTTCTTTAGCTGTCATGAAAGCTAGCTGTTGGCTTTCCTTTTGTGACCTGATTTCGACGTTATGTTGGAGATGAAGTTCAATAGGTCTGGAGAATTTTCCTGTTGTTCCAATCTTATAGAAACAGCTAACAAGCTCAACATCGGAAAAGAGGATGATCTCTGATTCCTTTGGTCCAACTATATTGACTTCCATTTTGACTTCTTGCCCTTCTTCTACTGATGATGGTGGAATGACAAGGTTGATTCCAAAGCCTTGTTTTTTAAAAACTTGCTCTTCATTGAGGCATTCAATATTCCATTTAGACACATCTTCCAAAACTAAATAATAACAAAACCAAACAAGTAGGAGTACTATATATTGCTGTTAGAACCTCACTTCGTTTATACAATGTTAAGAATGAAAAGTAGCTCACTTTCCTAACAGGTATTTATACAGAGCACTGGTGGACATAGCATGTGTGGTGAACTACTATAAGTAAGTGAGGAGCATGGCTTCCCAATTGCTGTGCAGGTAATTAATTTTTTTGTGTGTAGCAGTATCCTCTTTTGCACAGCTTGCCTAGTGTTTCCACTAGACACATACTTACTTAGCCATGTTGATGTTGTGATCCCCACATGGAAGCATTGTGGGTCTGCAATATGATCTGTCTCTAACTAGTCTCACCTATGTCTCAATGATAGAAGTAGTTTCAAATTACAAATCAAAATGTTTGTCAAGACTGTGAAGGAAAATGTTATCAATTTAGTTGCACTATACTTGTTAGATTGAGCAATTGATACAGAATATAGTAGCAAATGCACATATAAGATTTCTTTCAATAGCAAACCATTGTGAAGAACAAAACCAACACTATACAGAAACACATAATAACACAAAATTCTATTATATATTTATCAGTTATCTGGACTCACACTTCACATCGCAAAACTGACCCATTCTGTCAGAGAGTCTACATATCAATAAGCCATTCCCATTCCAATATCTGGTTACTGCTATTATGATGTTTGGCAGCATCTAGAGCACTGGCACCAGAGCTACTTTTCTATGTACAAATGATACTCTCTAATTGCAGGCAAAGTTAGTAGAGAAAATCAGACCTGCCCTACATAGAAAGAGAATTGATTCCCAAGTCTAGTATTAGCTAGCATGGCTGCAGTAAAGGGTATTGGAGATTCCCTCACTCAGGTCATGATGGGAAGATGGCAGAGCACAGGCTATTTACAATGTCAACATTCCCTTGGGACAATTAACAGTTGTTTCTCGAACTTTAATGAATTAAGTGTTTTCCTCATACTTAGTCAGCTTTGTTTTTATTATCATTGTGTTGAGTAATTATATCTGTCTCTTTTTTAATTGCTCTCAAGATGCTCCCTATCATCAAATCAATTTAGGGTTTAGCTGAGATTGCTAAAAAGGATAGCCCATTATTTGAGCAGACGTCAAGAGAGTATGCTGCTTACTTAAGTGATTATTCTGTACTTATTGCACAAGTTACTGGTTTTTCTGTTCATTCTTTCCCGCTCTCTTCCTTCAAATTATTGATCATTTAAATTTTTGCAATTGTGTCATTGGCTTGGTATCATTCCAATTACAGTAACCTTTATGAAGTGTTTAGTAAATATTTTTATTTTGTCATGTACTTGTATGCATGCCTAGTTTCATTCCAAGACTGAATATCTGAGAATGAGATTAGTGCATAACTTCATTTTTGAATTAATAAAATTACAAGAAGGACCTGTAAAAAATTACAGATAACAGGTACATATTTGTATTATTATTACTGTGACAATTAACAGAGAGATAATTGTAATCAATAGTAGTTTGTTTATTTTTTATTGCCTAAATGATCTTTTAATATAGATTACAAACAACACATCTTCATAGTTGTTTATACAGAAACATTGTCTACATATATTAATCTAACTGAAAGGTATGTCCAGTGTGTCAGTTACCATTCACTGAAGCCACTGTTTTTGGACATTATTCTACTGGTATTGTCACTAAACTCAAATGTGGATGCAAAAGAAATATGTGTCATAGTATTTGCTTCCCTGAATAATCCTTTTTGAGTAGCTCTTCTTGTTATTATAATTATTATACCTTTTTATCATGTATCGTCATAGCTGTGTTCTGATTTGATTTTATTAACTTTTGTAATTGCTAAATTCTTTGCATTATTTTTCCTAAAATGTGGAGTATGTTTACTAGAGCCCATCAAGAAGCAATAGAGGGTGAAAATATACTGTAGGAGGATGCTTTTTATCATGAGAAGGCTTTGGTCCATGTTGCTGACATCTGTAGTAGTTGTGACATAAAGCTTTCAATTCCTGTATAACTTCCTACTCTCATTTTGCAGAGATGTCTCAAAGACCTAGAATAAGTCTAGATCTTAAACAACATCTAAACATATGAAATTATCTTCACAGGTAGCTATAGTTTACTCTCTTGTATTAAATAGATCAAGCCTCTATATACTTAATGCATGTACATATATAGAACTCACACACAAATAAAGATTGATTAATTTAATAATACTGAATTCATTTTTCTTGACTGAAAAGGTGAGAGAAACCTAAGATGGTACTTCATTCATTTATCCATTAGCCACGTTCTCCTTGTTACCATTTTAAAGTTGAAAGAGAAGGATTACGAGATGGAGAGAACTATCTTGTATAGTTCAAAGTATGCGTCCTTTGTTTCTCTGATACAATACAATGGCTCATTTTACACTTATTTATCTATACTCTTCTAATTGTATTTTTACAACAAATATCTGTCAAGTTCATAAAATACATATACTATTATTGTCTTCACTATATCACTACATAAAGTAGGATTTACTTTTGTATGTGATAATGCATGTTATTTCAAAAATAAATGTTGACAAAAATCAAAATATTAAACAAAGTCCACACTCTAGTTTAGTTTGTATATAAAAAAGCCGAAACAGCAACAAAAATAGCTCCCAACAGCAACAAAGGCCAGTATCTTAAATTATCATTCTTTCCTAGTGAGTTAAAACATATAACTAACATACAGACAATGTACTAAATATCAGAAAAATTGAATTTAGTCTGGATTCTACATCAGACTAAAGTAATGTCATTTCAAGTGATATATTGCACCCACACGTGTTACCAAAAATTTACAATTGAGTTTTCAGTTTTTAACTTTGCCTAGAGTGATCATAACCATTTGGTACTTAGCATCAACATTGCCATCAGTAATATCTAAAAATACAAGTTGATGCCATCACAACAATGACGTCATTTAATTACTTCCTGTTTATTGTTTTGAACTTTTTATATATATGTAGTCTTTCAGTTTTGGCACAAATATAGCATTGATTATTTACTAGTTTAAGGTCTCTTTGAGGACTATGACTCTATCAGATCAAAAATGTTATTTACTCAAAATATATATTAGTATTTTCAAAAATATATTATTAAGTGCTCTGAATGAAATGGTATGTACTTTCTTAACTCTCATCTGAAAAAATTATAACATGTCATAAAACACTAAAAAGAAAGGCAGTTTATCAAGTCAAAAGTTGAATAGTCATAACAGACAATGAGAAAACATTGGAGATAGTAACACCCAAAAACGAGCCTTCAATCACTGGTTTGCCGAAATCCTTGTGTGATTTTAGAGCTTTTTTGTACTTTTTAAAAAACTTCTCTAAGTCTGAGTTTCTTGTTATACAAGGTTTGCAAACATGTAATAGCACACCTTAAAGTGTTTCTAGATTGTTTGGTGGCTACTGAATCTAATTAATCTAGCCAACTCTGCTGATTCTGTTTCACCTATTTCAAGTACAGTTGTGAGCTGAAACCAGAGAAAGAAACCAAGTGAAACTCTATCTTCATGGTTGAGATTAGTGAGTGACGCATTCCTCAAAAAAGTTGTCAATGATATGATTACTATCAGATTTCAAGCTTAAGTCTAAATCAAATGATTGATCAATATCTTCATCCTCCATATTTAAAGCATTACCAGACAGCACCAATAATTCAGCAAGTCCTTTAGGCTCAGTTCTAACCTCATCAGTTGTTCCACTAAACTGACCCCCATCATAGTCTCATCTATGATCAGAACAACTTCTCATTTTACTCTCTCTTGCTAGTACTAGTAAGTCCTTGTGTTGCCTTTAACTCTGGTGACATCGTTAAAGAGATAGAAAGATAGATTTCAACAATGAACGCACAAAGATGTTTATCACGGGAACTCCCGGGAGATGTGAAGGAAATTAATTTATGACATCATAATTGTACAAAATTAGGTGGGCAAATACAAAACATTATCATACAACGCTTAAATATTATATTTATGGATATCATCTGAGAGATCTCATCACGTGCTAACATTTAGTCCAAAAATTTTAAGGATATAATGTAAGAAACGGAAGTTATGTCAGCATGAATACTTTGGGTGCACTATATTACTTTAGTTTGTTCAGTATATTGCAGTTCACCCTATTAAATTAATAGGGTGAACTGCAATATAACAAACATGCAAATGAGTTACACAACATTATAGCTATATTGTTATACCTTTTATCTCAGTAGATTTTGGTTGAACTAGAGGTGGAGAATTAAAAGTGGTAATCACTTGACCTATAGAATGATATATGAAAACACATTAAATAAATATTTTTTTTAACTTTACCAGGTTGATCAGAAGAGAGGTATTCATTCCTGATCTCAGGCCTTGCTAAGAATTTATATATCTTTTCAGCTACTACTTTGTGTTCTATAGGTGGCACCTTCACAACAGTGACGATCATTCTCCAAGACATTTCACATGTTCTCT
Organism: Xestospongia muta; assembly: GCA_963693285.1. Taxonomy (NCBI): domain Eukaryota; kingdom Metazoa; phylum Porifera; class Demospongiae; order Haplosclerida; family Petrosiidae; genus Xestospongia; species Xestospongia muta. Next base: position 16,103,068 of record OY848917.1, on the reverse strand, counting down.
TGTCTATCCACACCTGAAGGACTTCTGAGAGTTTTGTGGTATGGTCATATGCCTCATTATGTTCAGCAGACTTTATATCACAATAACGCACTTCAAGTTGTTCACCAATAATATTCCACATGTACTTAATTTCGTGAAGTAATGTCATCAGGTGTTTTTTCTTGGGTTCTTTACCTGATAATGAGAAAATGTGAAAAATGATTCAATTAATTTAATGACAAATTATCCATTAACTTGCATATTGTATTACTTACATAATAATTCATCAGATATTCCTAATGGATATGATGACTGTCTATGGATAGAAGGAGGACTACTAGTAGAAGTAGGTATACTAGCAGTAGTAGGAGTAGTGGCTGAAGAAGTGCTGACAGAGTTAACTATTAGGAAAGGAGCATACATATTAGTATATTTAGTATTTTATAAAAGCTCCAGCAATATGTTATGCTGACAGAAACATAACTAGATCCTATCTTTACTGTCTCTCACTTGTTGTCTCCTGCACTTGTTGCAAATCATAACTAGCAATTACCAAACTCATTTGTTGACTTATTCCTTTAAAAGTGAGCTCTAGGTCAGTGAGTTCTTTCTTATCTTTGAGAGAGACTTTAAATTTTAAGTAAGGTAGGGCCATGTCTGGTTGACATTTATTAACTACTTCCCTACAAACCTTAAATGACACTATATTTAATAAAGATCATAAAATCAACTGAACTTTACTTGAAATGGATTCATCATTGGCTTAATGTCATAATACTCATTAGCAATTGTAACTCCATTAATCTCAGGATCAAAGAAAGTAACTGGCTCTATCCTTTTCCAGTTTTCAAAGCATTTCTCTGTGTTCACTCTCTAATATACACAAATAACATGTATACAGTTGTAATCTAGTATTGTAATTCTCTTTTTTGTTATGTCTTCCATACCTCAAGAAAAGGTCCAAGATTTTTTGTGACCACTGCTTGTATTTCCCAACAAAATTTCTTCATCTCCTTGAAAAAGACTGTCATCACATAACTGCAAGATGGCTGTCGAAATAGAGCACTCTTTATTTTTTTGATGACAATAGCCACAAAAGAGAAATCGGAGATTCCTACAACACCAGCATTGTCGTAAGATCTGAACACTTGGTCTGATTCAGTTAGTAACAGCTCAAACTTGTAGGGTGGTGACCCTTTAGCCCTGATAAAGGCTAGCTGTTGGCTTTCTTTTTCTGAGCTTAGCTCAACATTGTGTTGAATATAAAGGTCAATAGGTCTAGAGAAATTTCCTGTTATTTCAATTTTATAGAAACAGCTAACAAGCTCAACATCAGGAGGGAGGATGATCTCTGACTCTTCTGGTGCAACTACTTTGACTTCAGTTTTGACTTCTTGCCCTACATCCACTGATGATGGTGGAATGACAAACTTGACTCCATACTCTGGTTTCTCAAAAACCTGCTCTTCATTGAGGTATTCAATATTCCATTTAGACACATCTTCTAAAACTAAATAATAACAAACCAACCAAATAGGAGTATTAGTACATTTATTAACTTTAACATTTATTATTTATTATATAGTTGTTGTTTAATACCTCACCTCGTTTTGGATTGTATTTAGAAAAAAGACTATCAATTTCATCCTTGTTTGTGTCTTGACATTCATCTAATGGAGTCTTACCCTCATTATTCTTAATAGTCATATCTGGTCCATGAGATAGCAAGGATTGTATAATATTTATATGACCTTTTTTGCAGGCAATATGCAATGCAGTATTACCATCCTGTCTTAAAGTTAATTAACAATAAAACAAGTCATACACTAACCTTGTCACAAATATTAGGATCTGCACTATACTGCAGGAGTAGCTTGACTATCTCAGTGTGATTATTGCTCAAGGCCCAATGTAGAGCTGTCATCTGATCCTAGATAAATTTATGTTAAGGACTATGATATAGCCTTAAGAATATGTAGTACATCCAACAATATCTATACATAATAATATCGATACATAATACACACTAATCTTTCTAAAAATAATAGGATCAGCATTATAAATGTAAAAGTAACTGGACTGTTTCAGTGTGATTGGTCAGTGAAGTCCAATATAAAGCTGTCTCCTGATTCAAAAGATGTTAATTATTATATTTCACATTGACTACCACATAGTGGATAATTTTGAAGGGAGAAAATATTAATGAATTTAATATATACTAGAGTTTGATAAAATTAAATTGGTGAATGATATCTTCTACCTATTACCACAGCCCTAATTAAAGTATTTGAGGATAAAAGTTTGGCAAATAAAACACAATTCATGAAATTCATCAATATTTTCTACCTCCAAAGTTACTAAGTATAAGGTACTTCAATATTTTCTTTAATTGTATTATATCATTAATTTACACAATACACTACATCCTCTACTATATAAACATAACACTATACTATGTAGTACATACATCAGTATCCGTACATATGTACAATAACTGTCTTACATATTAATGTTTTGCCATTCTAGATGTTGAATATTATAAAGGCGTCATGAGGTAAAGTTGATCCTATTAATGATTGCATTACTCTATAAAACTAATTCCTTGCATAATGTGAATTTTATCCTTGTTTGTGTCTTGACATTCATCTAATGGAGTGTTATCCTCTTTATTCTTAATAGTCATATCTGCTCCATGAGATAGCAAGGATTGTATAATATTTATATGACCTTCTTTGCAGGCAATGTGCAATGCAGTATTACCATCCTGTCTAAGAGTAGGTTATCAATAAAATGAGGTATAAACTTACGTTAGTACAAATATTAGGATCTGCATTATATTGCAGGAGTAACTGGCCTACTTCAGTGTGACCATTGCTTGAGGCCCAATGTAGAGCTGTCCACAGATCCTAGAGCAATTAATTGTTATAGGTCACAATGACTACTGTAACATTAACATCAATTATATGACAATCTCACACTATACACTGTGATATAAACTTAAGTGTATAGTACATATAATAACATCTATACACAACACACTTTGAACCTTATCACATATATCAGGATCTGCATTATATTGTAGGAGTAACTGGACTACTTCATCATTACCATGACTTGATGCCCACTGTAGAGCTGTCATCTGATCCTGGAGAAACAATTTTTCATAGGTAACACTGACTAAATTTAAAAAATTTGTTTTGACTTTGAAGATTGTCAGAGTTAATTAGATTGTTCTCATTTATATATATATATATATATATATATATATATATATATTTTTTTTTTTTTATGGTTAATATTCTTTAGGTAATTGGCATTCCTAAATATTCAACATTAACATCAATTATATGACAAACTCACACTATACACTGTGATATAAACGTAACTGTATAGTAAATATAATAACATCTATACACATTGAACCTTGTCACATATATAACATAACATCAACTTCAATGACATCACTAATTTATACTAAACACTATGGCATACACAGTATTAACACTATCTAGTACATACAACATCTCACAAGCACACTAACCTTAGTACAAACATTAGGATCAGCATTATGTTGTATCAATGGGCAATATATCTGTTCTATACAAGGCACATGAATGCTATTTTATGCTACATGGCACTATAGGCAAAATACATACATGTGTTTCTGTTAAAGCTAGGAAGGAAGATATGTCGAAGACCTAACAAATTCTCTTGTTATTATTATCAAAAACTTGTGAAAAGGACTTTTGTTCAATTTTCTACTTTGATAACAGCTACCATTAAGTAAACAATTATTGTGCCTCTTTGGTGTTACTGAGCACCCTTACAATTACACAAATTAATACCATATATATACAATAATATCTATATATATTACACACTGACATTTTCACAAATATTGGGATCTGCTTTATGCTGTAAGAGTAACTGGACTGTCTTAGTGTGACCTTTATAAGAGGCCCAATGTAGAGCTGTTGTCTTCTGACACTAAAGAAATTTATTATTTTATAATAGATTGTCTGTACCACGTATTTACATCAATGGTATCACTAATTCAGACTATATCATTATATACCTTATACTAATTGGATGTATACATAATAACGTATGTAGTACATGTATAGAATATCTATACACAACAAACACTAACCTTAATACAAGTATTGGGATCAGCATTATATTTCAAAAGTAACTGAACTATTTCAGTGTAACCTTTATACGAGGCAAAACATAGAGCTGTACACAGAACCTAGATAATTTTTTAGGTTACATTGACTAGTACAACATTATCATCACTATTACATAATAATATTATAATATTAATATCAATAATAATACACTAATATTGATATCATTAAATTTCTAGTTAATGTATGATATAGACTTAATACTATAAAAAAGTACACACTAACCCCAGTACAAATATTGGGATCTGCCTTAAATTGTAAAAGTAGCTCGACCATTTTAGTGTAACCATTGTGGGTTGCCCAAAATACAGCTGTCCACTGATCCTACAGAAATTAATTAATATGGGTTATATTGACAAGTGTAACATTAACATCAATGATATCACTAATCAAATTTTATAACTTGTATATATCCTGTTCATGTATAATACAGATTTAAAACTATGTAGTACATACAACTGTATGTATATACACAACACATATTAACCTTGTCATAAATATTAGGATCTGCTTTATGTTTTAAGAGTAAGCGGGCTATCTCAATGTGACAACTATTTGAGGCCAAATATAGAGCTGTCATGTGATTCTAGAGAAATTAAGTGTTACAAATAAATAAAAATGTCTTTAAAAAAATGAAGTTAATGTACGGATGGTTAATATCAGTCCAATAAAAGAATGCAAACAAGAAAACAGGGATGGCAATTACATCAGCTCTATATACAATAGTACATGCACAAATGCATTGATATTGCACTGATATTATTTTAATGGCTTAGATACTTGGTGAATATAATTACTTATGTCACCTGTGCTATTAATGATGCAGTTGCCATCCATGGTAAGTAGTGCATCTAATTATTGCATACATAATACATTCTGACCTTTGTGTAAATATTGGGATCAGCGATAAATTTTAATAGTAGATGAACAATTTCAGTGTGGCCTTTACATGTCGCCCATAACAAAGCTGTCCACTGGTTCTAGAAACAATAATTATTATAGATTACACTGACTAGTACAAATCACCATAAATTATATAAGTGATTCATACTATATACTATATATATCTTGTAAAGATATAACTTAATGATCCAGTACATGTAGCTAATCTATACACAAACTTTATATATGAAAAAACGTAGAGCTGTTCACTGACCTTCAATAAAGTTAAAACTATTAGCTACATGCATTGGTGACGTTAACACTAACTCACACTATACACTATCTATCCTATACTAGTATGGTATATACTCAATAATATATATTATATGCAAAATATCACATACATGAGTCATGAACTGACCTTGCTACAAACATTAGGATTTGCATCAGATTGTAATAGAAACTGGGCTATCTCCATGTGACCATTATAAGAGGCCCAATGCAGAGCTGTCCCCCCATCCTAATGAAATTTAATTATTTATTTGTACATCACTATATACAATATACTCTAAATTTCACTGTTGTGGACCAATCAAATGTTAGCGTCGTTAAAAGTGAAAAAAAGTGTAATTGTGTAAAGCATTGGTTCCACAACTGATTATTTAAAGAACAGTGAAAGACTCATTAAAATCAACAGATAGATTTCAACCTAGCACAAGTATGTTGAAGCTATATACAACTATTAAACATTGCGAATAAGCCTATTTCATCACCAATATTCATTTAGGAAAATTGTTGCTGATTAGCATGCAAGATTTTAAATGTCAAAATCTCCTGTGATTGTTACAATAAAGCACAAGTGGTTTGTTGCCATTGAATATTAGATGATCAGTGGAGTCATTTCCATCATTTGCTTATGTTATAGTTCATGTGGTAAATTCTTTGGTTGCAGTGAAAGTTGGTGGCTACAACATGCACTTTAATTTTATTAAATTTCTTCAGTAGCATACAACAATAGAAAAAAAATGGACATTGTCCAATATAACTCTCAACTAAAATAGTCATAGGATTGCTTGTCATGGAGTGTACACTAGTGCCTTCCAATGTTAAACTTTAGTAAGCATATAGTATGTCACTGTATAAATAGATTAGTTGATTTAACTATTCAATGCTCATTCATGTTATAATAAATGACGAAATGCTGTAAAAAAGTAAACATCACACTATTGTCATTAGGTAAACGTACAAATTGAAAACCACATAGTTAATTCTGTTTAATTCTTCATTCGTTAGACAAAATAATTTTGACAGATTGTGAGTAATCTCATTATGTAATATGAGGTAGTTTTGCTGTGTCATTATGGTGTGTGTGGGTTGCTACTATGGAATTTATAATTGGACATTACTACATACTACATACATGGAAATTTTTTGTTTAAGTACACAAACTATGAAATTCCAATGAAAACGCTAGTCTGCAACAAAATGATAATTAATTATAATCAGTTGAAACAGCTAGTCTATTTAAACCATAAAGCATCGGAGATCTTAGCATAAAAGATACTCTTTTCGTCTAAGCATGAAGTTGCTATTATATAACAATAATTAAATCAATTATTTCAATATTTTCGTTAATAAGCACTTCTGGCATTTTAAAAAAATAGCAGAAATATTACCCCAAACTAACCTCATTACTATAATTCACATCAGCTCCTTTGTTAAGAGCTGATTTTACACCCTCTAGATCTCCAACACTAGCAGCTCTAAGTAAGCAATCATTCTAAAATAGTATGAAAATTGTTAAGGTTTCATTATTTTGAAGTAAATGATTTTTTCTATCTTAGAGACATTTTGACTGTAAGATCTAAGACTGATAATTATTACACATATATAGATGCCAAACAAAATTACAATAATCACTTCAATGGCAACTTAATAGCCTGAGTCTGAAATCACAACACTATTATTACCACCTGACTAGTTATAAAATACACCATTATTTCTGACAATCAGTATTAAAGTAATAAATTGACTATGAATCCTCTATAACTTTGGCTAGTGGAGGTTAGAGCAATAATTCTATTATCATATGATATTTTCTTGATTATGAGCCTTACATGTATTTCACTCAGAAGTGGGGTCTACTATTCATGTTTATATGAATAGTCAATAGCCAGTACTGTAAGTTTTAATACAACATTATATGTACTTACTTGATCCATATCCATATCCAATCTGTCTTCTTTGGAGACAGGTGCTACCCTAGATTAATACAGTCTTTCAGGTTAAATTCAGGATAACACAAGGAAAGCATATAATTTTGTTTAGTTTTTAGAGGGTGTGGTTAGTTTAATACCCAGTGAAGTTAAGTATGCACTTCCTGTTGGAATAATAGGCACTGCTATACGTATAATAAATATTACAGCTTCTTTTTTCATCATGTGTGTCATCGTACTAATCCATCTATTCTAATGTTTGTTACCTCCTTATTACACACTTCAAAAGATCATATGTCAAAACGTTGCACATTTATGAATAAAAGTTTGAGTTAATTGTGATCATTTGATTGGTTACTGTTCCATTCAACATTTATTATCAACTATAACTAGTTGTTACAAAGCATGCACAACATGAAAACAACTTAAAAGATTTGAAAAGAAAACCCATGCAATTAGATTAAGTTCATTGATTCAGAGCTATTTTTGATCCCGTTTAGACAAGTACATGAATACATGTGCTACACCGACAGCAGACATGACATTCTCAACATTGACTGTTAATAATCTGGTAGTTTCTTTCTTTGCTTAAGGCTCTGTGAATTTGAGGAAGTACACAAAGTACACAATAAACATGTACAACATACCTACTTACTGTCACACAGTATAATTTTGAAGAATAGTGTAGGTTAATATTATACAAAATAATATAACCACACTAATAGAATACACTTAACAGACATTATTGAAAATAGCTTTTTCATCATTTAGTATACTACACATTTGTGGTATAAAAATGGCTATATGCATTTTTGTACTTAAATTAATTTATTGGAATTTTTCAACTGACTGTAAATATTTAAAAATTAAAAATATTAAATTGATTTTGTGTTATTGTTAATAGAAATATTGTCCTGAAGAATTACTTCTGTTTGTGAGTTATATACTAATACTCTTCAGTTTATAGATTCCATCTCCTTCTCTTCTTTAATGACATCAATGTTTAGTTTTAGTTGTGTGACAGAAGTAAAAACATCATCAACACAGAGTCTGTAAATGAACTTGTTAAATGGAATTAAATAGAAGTTTAAAAGTCATAAAATTCAGATCTAAATAAAAATTAAAATATTCATTTAATTCATAAGTTCTCACAATGTTATAATTACAATAATATTTACTACATTAAAGGTACTCTATGTATCAATATTTTTGTTATCAAATTCTGTAACACATGATTTTTAGTTGTATGTCTGTACAGAGTTCAACATTTTGTGTAGCTATTTTAACAACCTCCATACTGCTTTAACTATAAGGTTAGCTGTTTGGATAAAATCTTTATTAGAATTGACATCATTATTTTCATTTCTATACAAGAAAGATTATCAAAATTATAGTCAAACAGAGTGTAATATATTACTACATTCATAGGCGGCTGCAGGCCCGGGCATACACGGGCAATGACCGGGGGTTGACTTGAACAAGCAATTCTAAATAATGCCCTGAACACATGTTATTACATCATAATTTACATAATAATAAGTGTTTGTTATTACAATATTAGTATCCTCAAAGTTATTATGGCTAAACGTCAGGCTTCCTTACTCTCTTTTATTAACAACACCACACTGACTACTAAGAGGTTGAGGATAACAGATTCCCAAGAGGAAGATACTGATAGTAAGAATAACTTGTACAAACAAGCCTGGAGCATGTTGCATGTTGCATGATCAAGATTCAAGCACAGCATGCACTGATGCACAGGATCACAAGGTCACTGTCACACAGTATGAAAAATCATACAGTACATCTTCCATGTCTAAAATTGCTGTGATTTTATGACTTCATTTCAGTTTATCTACCCCTGTAGTTGAACATATTGAGAGTGGATCATCAAATGAAGTTGCTACAGTACTTGATGCACTTCCTTCTACTAGTCTTTCCAGGGATATAGCAAAGGATAAAAGTGACAGACCAGTTCAGCCTGAAGGCATTACCTTTCCTTCTAAGATGTATGGGACAGTTAAAAGGTTCTTCCAATCAAGCTGGTATCAGATATTTCCATGGATCGAGTATTCAGTAGAGAGAGATTGCGTATTCTGTTTTTCTTGCCGTTTTTTTGGAGTTAATGCTGATAGATGTCTAACGTACAGTGATTTCTGTGATTGGAAACACGCAGGAACATCTCTGTAACTTGGCTCTACTGCACATCGAAAGAGATGCGTCTAGCAAACTTTGGGACATTCTTGACGAACTAGTTTTAAAGTTTTCACAGACTCATAAAAACAGTAGCTCCTTTTACATTAATAATATTAATAAATAAACGTAACCACACCCCAATGTCCACCACACCCCCTTTTTCTGCCCGGGTGGAGTTACAGTTCTGCAGCCGCCTATGACTACATTTCCTAGAGTATGGTACTACTTTTATTGTTAACATACTGTAACAACAGCAGGCGTATTTGTATTTGTGATGTTTATTTCTATGAACATTTTATAAACTACGTATTGAAGTATACGTAGTCATTTCACTCTATAATGTAAGAGATTATTAATAGCCAATTGTGACTAATAATATTCATGATTATTATTGACATTATTTGATTTGATCACGTGATCAATAGAGACACGTTAAATTTGAGTATTGCTGATGTAGAATCCTCTCTTTAATATTCTGAAAAAATTCTAACTAATTTACGTTGAACTCTATTACATGGTCCACTGAACTGGATACTTGGAAGTTAGAGTCAGTTATAATAGGAAGTAAGTGCAATTTTATATAGTATAAATTCTAATTGTATTTAAATCCAATGTTTTTCTTTTTATTTACTCTATTGCTTTTCTTTTCATATTTATGATGCTGTGATTACTTGTAATTTGAATGTGTCCTTTATAATATAATAGTTTGTAAGTGCAATTTAATATAGTATAAATTCTAAGTGTATTTCAATGCAAAGTTTTTCTTTTTAATTACTCTATTGTTTTTCTTTTCAAATTTATGATGCTGGGATTTCTTGTGATTTGAATACGTTCTTTTTGGTTTTACAATTTACAATGCTGTGATTACTTGCGATCTGAATACATCCTTTACTGTACAATAGTTGGTAAGTGTGATATAATATTTGTACATGTGTTTTGTCATTATGGTAAAGAAGGTATTTGTTGTATTTGTTATGTTTAAATTATGAATAGGTATTAAATTTTGTTGGAAGCCTTCTCTTATAAGTATGTGAGTTCAATGTCTTTGTAAGGGATGCTAGCTCATCCTTTACACTACTAAGAATTAGTAACTTTTGTTAATGCTACATATTACAGTTAATTGTCAAATTTATATTTATAATAGTTTGTGTACAAAAGTGTTCATGCAAATATTGTCTATTATGATGTAATGATTATGTTTGTCTTGCTGAGTGTTATTTGTATTAGTAACTTTATTATAAGAATTATTAAGAGTTGTTTTTAGTTTAAAAATGATTGTTGTGATAAATATAATGTTGTCTTAGTTTGTAAAGTTACTAGTATAGTGATGCAATACATATATAACAGTAATAACATAGATAGTATACAACTGTTTTGATATATTGTCTTGGTTCACATTAATGGTTTATTATAATGTGTTTAGGAAGGATCTACTTCTGTCATGTTAGCAGCAAAGAAGGGACACAAAGATGTTGTTTTGATTTTAACACAGAAAGGAGTCAATCTAGAAGTTGTTAACAAAGTAAGTATTTATGTACATACAACAAGTAGCTAAAAATAAAATGCAAGTTTTTTTTCTTAAAGACAGTTATTAATTGTGATAGTATTGTAATTATTGTAATACTGTTAAGGTTGAATTACTGTCTTTAATGAAATGTTAAATAAAATGAATATTGAAAGGAGAATAGACTACAAAGCGCTGGTCATAATATTAGGAAAAAGTTTACTTGTTTGAGAACATGTGCAGTGATCAAGTTTCCTTCTTATTAGACACAAATCAATTGATAAAGATGACATGTTTATATTAATTTTTTTAATAGTCATTTCAGGTGCATTCTAATATAGCGGTGAAATTCATTTATCCATTAATACTACCTATTTATCTATATCAGAATTATATTCTCCTACTACAACTTACCTCATTCCAACAACAACAAAATCTATTGCTCAAAAACAATGATTTTTTCTGAATCTCCACCTAGTTTTGATGAAGAAGCCACACCCACTGATTCTGAAGAATTGTCTTGGCAGTTAGTGCAGAAAGATTTAGTCCTGCTAAGGTTAAATTTGAAGTTCCAACAGGATGCTCGTCTAAAAGGTAAAATTAATATTGGTCTCGTGCCCAATACTATATGGACAGATTCCTATACCTCATTACTATATGATATAATTCTCATTATAATCAGTCATAATCCTATACCTTTTCCCCATTATAGTCTGGTTCCCATACGCAGCATAGATATGCATGTACATAAATTTCATTTCTCATTGTTACAGTCTGATTCCCATACTAATCATATTATTAATTAATATAGTCTGATACCCATACTGCATAGTTTAGTTCCATTTCTATGCCACCACTTTCATTCCTATTCCCATACTACTTACATTTCATTTCCCTAGTTCACATATACATGTACATCGAAAACAAGGTAGTACCACTTTCTCTTTCATCCTTTCTACTTCCATTAAATCGTCAGTCACCAAACACCATCCTCCTGTCACAACTGCTTCATTTCTCATTTAAAACTATTATATATATAATTAGTATGAGAATGAAACTTTTGTAATAAAGTATATGTACATGTAATATGATATGGGAACTATCCTCAATAGGTGTACATGTACATGTGTATGTATATCAATTAATGTAATTAATGAGAATGAGGCGTTTATAATAAAGTCTCATTCCCATATTATAAATTGATCCTCATACCATATCATAAATATTGTGTAAAAAAAGTCTCATTTCCAATCCTCATGTTTCATTCTCATGTATAGAAATTGGGAGATACTTCAAATTTAAATCTCATGTTTTTAGATTGTCCAAGCTTGAAGAAGGGAACAAAACTTTACATGAAATATCCAATCAGCTCTCATTAGAGATAGAGGAGTATCAGAAACAAACTAGAGCACTTGTTGAAGATGTAGAAACTAAAACTAGAGAAGTTAAAATAATAAGAGAACATTTACAGAGAACTGAACAAAGCAGAAGTGTCTCTGAAGTAAGTTAATATCAAATTGTGTCTATCTGGACATATCATGTACTAGTGTGTGTTCATTTATCATTTTAATCATGATCCATCCATTGATCACATATAAATTAGATGTCATTTTATTTATCTATTAATCCATTTATCTCTCAATCCATTGATACATCTCTGTATGTATTTATTAGTCAATCTATTTGTCCTTTTTTAGTTGGAGGAACTAGAAATTGAAACTGTTAAATAGAAATGTGATGGTTGGAAAAAGAGCGAAGACCAGTTGTCTTGTGAATATATAGTACTCAAGCTCTTTTAAAATAGACACAAAGAGATAAACAGTTTATGAAACAATCACTAAACCATCATCTTGATGTTAGACTGTCTACTATAATCATATTTAATTTAACACTATTCACAAGAGAACTTAATATTTTATTTAGTTAGTTACTATGGAAAGTAACACTCAACAACTTATGATAGAGGAAGGTCAGAAGTAGTTAAAATATCGAAGCATCCATTGTTTATGTTTATAGGTTTATTACTATAGATCCATTACCACACTTATAGATCCATTGATAAATTTATAGATCCATTTCCATGTTTGGTATCCGTACTATATATATATATATATATTGCAACATTTATACATCTATTACTAATTTAACATGGATCCATTGCTATTAATGAATTTATCCATTAATGCTACCTATTTAACCATATCACAGAGTTATATTCTCCTACTATAACTTACCTCCTTCCAACAACAACAAAATCTATTGCTCAAAAATAATGATTTTTGTCTGAATCATCACAGTCATAATCCTATACCTTGTCCCTGTTGTAGTCTGGTTCCCATACTCAGCATAGATATGTGTGTACGTAAGTTTAACTTCTCACTGTTACAGTCAAATTCCCATACTAATCATTTTATTAATTAATATAGTCTGATGTCCATACTGCATACTTTAGTTTCATTTCCATACCACCACTTTCCTTCTCATTCCTATACTACTTACAATTCATTTCCCTAGTTCACATATAAATGTACATCCTAAACGAGCAAGTACTACGTCCTCTTCCACCCTTCCAAATCCTTAGTCACCAAAAGCAATTCTCCCAACTGCTTCTTCTAAAACTGGTCAGACCAGTCAAACAAGTTCTTCAAAGCAGAATACATCTGTAGCAACTACTGGTAACACTGGGTTTTTAGTAACTGACATACAGGTACAGTTATATTAGTGTGTTTGTCACCACTATTTTAATATTCTTATTAACTATACATGTACATGTATGTCTCAATACATGTAGTTATTATATGTGCCTTGTAGTTCTCTCATTATGTGAGTGGGTAGTTATAGTTTGTCAATATCTAGTCACATGATGGTCACATGATCTGGTTGTGTCCATTTCTGTAGGGATTGTCAAAAGTTTATGTTGTTGCTTTACAAGAGGAGAACGAATGTCTTCAAACTAACTTAGAATGAGTCTTTGCCCAATGGAAGGGTGTGTTAAACAATTAAAAGGAAAATTAAAATAATATAAAAATGGCAAGGAAATGTCAGAATTTGTAAATTTTGTGTGGTAGTTAAAAATGTAATCTACATTCATCATCTGTTATGTTTTACTATGAAACCATTTAAAATAGAATAAATCTCTCTCTGTCTGTCTCTGTCTCTCTCTGTCTCTCTCTGTCTCTCTCTCTCTCTCTCTCTCTCTCTCTCTCTCTCTCTCTCTCTCTCTCTCTCTCTCTCTCTCTCTCTCTCTCTCTCTCTCTCTCTCTCTCTCTCTCTCTCTCTCTCTCTCTCTCTCTCTCTCTCTCTCTCTCTCTCTCTCTCTCTCTCTCTCTCTCTCTCTCTCTCTCTCTCTCTCTCTCTCTCTCTCTCTCTCTCTCTCTCTCTCTCTCTCTCTCTCTCTCTCTCTCTCTCTCTCTCTCTCTCTCTCTCTCTCTCTCTCTCTCTCTCTCTCTCTCTCTATTCACCTGTCCAGTTCCAACAGTTTATATTTCCCATTGTCAAATATCCATCTTTATGTACATCAATAACACACTATTGTGCAAAACTTCATTTGAACATTTGACTGGTTCTCCAATCATTTATTTTAATCAAGTTCTTTTTGGATGTTTATTTTATTTTGGATTTTAATTGCTAAAATTAATGTTTATTTATCATTTAACTTGTTTATTGTTTTTTAAAGTTTAGGGTTCAGTATTCTCACAAGATATCAACACAAATTATATGCTTTATACTTTTATTCTACTTCACAGGATAGGAAAAGTAAGTAAGTGGGTGTGTTTTTTTGAGGAGAAATTGTCTAACTATGTTTTTATATCTCAATCTATCCATTCATCAGTTTAGTCATCCATTTATGCTTTCAATAATCTATCCATCCATTTATCCATCAATCTTATTTATCCATATCACAGAATTATATTCTCTTACTATAACTACCTCACTCAAACATCAACAAAATCCATTACTCAGTAATAAGTTTTATCTGAATCTCCACCCAGTTCTGATACAGAAGCCACACCCATTGATTCCGATGTATTCTCTCAGTAGCTTAGTGCAAAAGAATTAAGTTCTGCCAAGACTAAACGTAAAGCTTGTCTAAAAGCTAGACTCATATTGGTCTCATTCCCAATACTATAGGGACAGATTCCTATACCTCATACTATTGTCAGATTCCCATATCTAGCACATTATAGTCTGATTCCCATACTAATCATGTCATTAATTAATGTAGTCTAATACTCATACTACATTACTCTCTCTCTCTCTCTCTCTCTCTCTCTCTCTCTCTGGAGTATTATACTGTGCAAAACTTTCTACAACCTTTATAAATATAGGGTTCTTTCTCTCCTAGTTAATGTACTAGTAGATCTGCTTCTTCTAAAACTGGTCAGACCAGTCAAACAAGTTCTTCAAAGCAGAATACATCTGTACCAACTACTGGTAACACTGGGGTATTAGTAACTGACATACAGGTACAGTTATATTAGTGTGTTTGTCACCACTATTTTAATATTCTTATTAACTATACATGTACATGTATGTCTCAATACATGTAATTATTATATGTGCCTTGTAGTTCTCTCATTATGTGAGTGGGTAGTTATAGTTTGTCAATATCTAGTCACATGATGGTCACATGATCAGGTTGTGTCCAGTTCTGTAGGGATTGTCAAAAGTTTATGTTGTTGCTTTACAAGAGGAGAACGAATGTCTTCAAACTAATTTAGAATGTGATCTTTGCCCAATGGGAGGGGCATGTCAAATATTTAGAAAGAAAATTAAAATAATATGAAAATGGCAAGGAAATGTCAGAATTTGTAAATTTGGTGTGGTAGTTGAAAATGTAATCCACGTTTGTCATCTGTTATGTTTTACTATGAACCATTTAAAATAGTATATATCCCTCTCTGTCTGTCTCTCTTTCTCTCTGTCTCTCTCTTTGTCTCTTTTTCTCTCTCTTTGTCTCTGTCTCTCTCTCTCTCTCTCTCTCTCTCTCTCTCTCTCTCTCTCTCTCTCTCTCTCTCTCTCTCTCAAGTATTACACTGTGCAAAACATATCTGAGTCCAACCAACAAGTGGCCCATAATAGCTGTCTCATACATACATACACTAGCTTCACTAATTTGTAATATATATTGATATAGAAATATTGTAGCAGAAAATTATTTTGAGAGGTCTAAAGTGACTCGTTTGGGAATTCTTAGAGAAATATTGTACCCTATATTACATACTATATCATTTTATCAATAATCTTTTTTTTTCAATAATTAATTTAAAACCATTCATGTTTCCTGTTCACGTTACGCGTGCACAGGTAATATTTTCCCGCCATAATAGTGGTAGTCACGCGTTTGCCCTTCCTTGCTAGGTGTGTGCTGGTAACAATTTCGCACCTGTTAGTCACGCGTGGTGCTGGTGTGAAAATTTGTCACGTGTTTTGTTGAGTGACTGTCAACTTGAAGCGTGACAGAGCCTCTTGATGATATTAAAAGGGACTCCTTTTTTTATACCTCTATGTTCTCTACTACTCGCTGCGTCGCTGGATTATCTCGTCACTTCGTTCGATCGCCTCTCCTCATCGTTGGATCATCTCGTCACTTCGTTCGATTGCCTCTCCTCATCGTTGGATCATCTCGTCACTTCGTTCGATCGGCTCGCCTCATCGCTGGATCATCTTTTTGTTTCAGTTATGTCATCCTATTCGTTTCTTTACCTTTCTTTTTATTTTTTATTTAAATTTTAGTTTTTAATTTTTCGTTTGTGTAAACTTTTTTGTTCTCAATCTTCATTTCTACAGGACTCGACTTGAAAGTTCTTACTGTGGTTGGTCTGATGTTCTCTCACTGTTCTGATGTTCTTTGTCTCTGATGTTCTCTGGATGTAAAAAAGATGAGTCGCTCTCCTGCTCATTGGACTCTTTCCTGTCTTCCTTCCAGCCTTCTTTCCTCTTCTTTTATTTTTTTTTTATTTTGGGCTATCTAGCCTATACATCATACACACACTCATACAATCTCTAAAAATTATCTCTCCCTTGCCGCCTGGCGGCCATAAAAAAATTTTTTTAAAAATATCCGTGGCCGCCAGGTGGTAGGGGAGAGCTCTGATTTGTAGGGTGCGTGTGTGTGTGCTGTGTGTGTGTGTAGGTTGGTTGTCCTTTTTCACTTCCTCTGTCTCTCTTCACTCTCTCTCCATTCACTGTCATCACCAGTTCAGTTATAACTACTCTTTTTTTCTTTCCATGCAGGAGCAGCACTGTTTAAAAAGGTGAGCTACCTCTCCATCCATATATCTCTCATCCATTCTTTAGTAATCCAGTTGTTCTGTTTCTTCCTCTATGTTTTGTACTTGTGGACTGTTCTGATGTTCTCTTGGGGACTCATAATTTACTGAGACTGTCTTTTTTTAATTTTTAATTTTTTTTGTAATTTTTTCAATGTTTTCTTTTTATTTTGTTATTATAATGTGTTGTTTTTTAATTTAATATATTGAAGTTGTCAAAAAAATTTTTTATCTAAACTTTTTGTCAAAAACCAATCACCTTACATTAGTTTTAAGATATTATTAATAATAATTTTTAATTACAATTATTAATCTTTTTACAACTATTGTAACACATATACCAATATAGATCATTTTTTAACTTTAAGAATCTTTGTTTTTAGTAAAATGCTATATCAATTATTTATTAATCTTTTTAGTAAAATACTATATCATTTAATTAATAATCTTTTTTTCAATAATTAATTTAAAACCATTAATGTTTTGCTGTTCACGTTACGCATGCACAGGTAATATTTTCCCGCCATAATAGTGGTAGTCACGTTTTGCTCTTCCATGCTAGATGTGTGCTGGTAACATTTTCGCGCCTGTTTTTGAGAGTGTGCTCAGTGATGGAGCAACAATAGAGACTGTTGAGATTTTCTATATACCGTATATAAACAAAACACATTTAAAAAATAGTCGGTACGAACACTACAATTAATATATATAGTCGTAGAATATGACGGTTTCCCAATACATATAGTCACAACAGATATTAATAGAACATGACAGTTAGCCACTATATATAGTCACAGTAGTTTCTCACTCCATATATTAAGAACGTCTATTAATAAAACATAACAGTTGTTCACTATATTTAGTGAAAATAGGTATTAATAGAACATGGTGATCACCCAGAACAATTGATGACTATGTGATTCAATATTACACATCAGAAATAATGAAATAAACAAGAGACAAGATATATCTAGATTTCACAGCAAATATTTCATTCTGCCAGACTATAAAAAATATTAATAGTACATGTGTATTTATAGCAGGTTCATTTTAAACCAAGCAGATAAATAAAGTCCAACAAAACCAGTGACATTAAACATTAGAAACAAATAAGATCATCAAGTACTTTTTCTAATTAATAATAAAATAATATAATGTATTTTTAAGGAGTTACCGTTAATCCGCTACAACACACAATGCCCACCTTTCATTACAACATTTCTTCCAGTAATCTTCCTCATTAATAAGAGGAGCTGTCACATTATTATTTAATACACAAAGTAGGCATGGCTAATAACATTATGACTTACTCTAATGATATTGATGACTTTTGATGTAGGTAATTTATCAGGGACTTTTTCTCATAGAGATGTTGTAATTCATCCAACAAAGGATTGAGATGAAATTGTGACACAATATGACTAATACACAATCTTATAATGGAGGGACTGTCTCTAAATCCCTGTGATGATTAGAATACAATAAATGTAAATGTACTACATTCACTTTTAGTTACTTAAATAATGCAATGACTCGTCTTATCTGTCGAGGATCAGCAGCAGGATCAGCTGGACCAGAAATGACAACATGAACCACGCCCACTATATTAACCTTTATATACGGTAGACGTAATTTGTGACTATTAGAAAATAGTACGAGCTACTTTTGAGTTGTGACAGCTGTGTTGAAGCTACTGACGTCTTAATATCTTCAGTTTACAGAGTAGAAGCACCTGTGGTAAACTTGGTAAGTAGTTTTAATAGTTGTTTTTAGTACGGTGAAGAAATTTAGTAGCTTTCTACTCTGTTTCAGATCGACTCTACGTTTTGCTCGTTATTATGAGTAAGTTGAACATGTTAGTAACTTATTTTTTCCATCAACGACATGATATATTTTCTTTTCTATTGTTGTTTGTGTGTTTAAGTTTATTATGATGTTGATTGTTGGTCTCTTCTGTTACAGTCCCAGGAAGACCAGTACCAAATCGCCATCTTCCTTGTGAGTGTAAGTTTCAGTAAATGAACGCGATAATAAATTGTTTTTTTGTCTATAGCTCATTTTGACCTTACTTCACCACCAAAGAGGTCCAGGACAGGTAATTTGATATAGTTAATATATGTCAATCAGTGTGTGTGTTTTTAATAGTCAAATCTATCACCGAGGGAGTTGACATTGTGTGTTAGTTGTAAAAGATTACCATGCTCACCTTTATTAGACACAAGTCTGTTGTAACTTGTAACTCAATTCAAACATGTTTGTATGATATATTGTGTAAGGTGTGTAATCTTTACAATACAATTTTCATTAGTCACTACAACCTCTACATCCTATGCATATTGGCAACAGCACATCATGTTTAATAGTAAACTAATATATTATTATTAATACTTGTTTGCTTAAAATAATTGTTTGTGTTCATGTTTAGATTGTATTTTTGTTACAGTTCTAGCAACAGCAGGACCAACAACAGCAGGACCAACAGCAGCGGTAATAGGAACAGGACCAACATTAATAGCGGTAATAGGAACAGGACCAACATTACCAACAACAACACCAGTAATAACAACAAGGTAAATAACTAAACCAGTTAATCTATTTAGGTAATCTGTTTAATTAATCTGCTATTAGAGTAGTCTTGTCAAGACTTGACCATTGTTGGTTTAGTTATACAATATACTAATACACACACACACACACACACATGCAAACTATTTGTTCAAGTACAGACCAACATAATATAGTTATAACACTAAAGCAGCGAGTAGGCACTCATTTATAATGATATTCACAGTTTCCTTATTAACCCACAAGTAGTGTCACCCAGATAGATGTTTATAATTAGGTTTTTCTGAATATTGGTGACAAAAACACAGTGACCACACTTTCCTCTGGAGAATTGGTTGCTAAAGTTGCAAGAAGTTGCTATTAGACAAAAACTTGTATCTGATATCCCCTCCTACTTATTTCCTTTTAGTTAATTGACCCATAAAATATTTCTTAACAGAATAGTATAGTGACAATAAATAAATATAGATATACATTATTTTAATCTAAAATTAACAAGTCAGTCAGCTCCTTTTATACCCTCCCGGGTAGATCCAATTTGATTGGTAACTTAAAGCCGCATTATGATTGGTCAACTTGGTGCATTTATTTTTCTCGTCCTGGTGATCTCTAGCTCTGACTGTTTACTCCATTCAGCATGTAGTTACCATCTGGTCACCATGTGCCTTCTTGTGGTAGCATTGATCCGCCATATTCTTCCCTTCTTCTCTAGTGTGAAGTATGGGTAGTTGTTTCCTTCTTCACAGAGGAGGTGAGATAGTGCGTGTTGGCATTTGCATAGCCAGACTCCACCCCTTTATGGTCGTTGATGTACAGGTCTGTTATCTCCTGTTATAATTCAGTACTAGACCTGGTTAGTTCTTTAAGGTCAGAAAAGCCTGTACAGTGCTCACCATCTATTTCACTGTGTCATGCTCTTCTTTTGTTAAGTTGGTAAGAGACTCTGCAATGGTAGCATACTCTCGGATAAAACATTGAATGTCCGTATGTCCTTCTAGGTTTTTGGTTGTTCCATTCATCAAATAGCCAATGCTTTACTTTTGTCACATTTGATTCCATCTCTTTCCACTCAATTTCCCAAAATATGTGCACTTTGTGACTCCAAACTCACATTTCTTAAGTTTCAACACAAGTCTTGGCTGTTGTAGTCATTTAAATGCTTTTCATAAGTGTTGTAGGTGCTCTGTCCAGTTGGAGCTATAGATGACAGAGAGAGCATTTGTTCAAATTCGTCAGACACTTCCTTCTTTACTGCAGGATGTATCCAGTATGGTCATTGATGTACAGGTCTGTTATCTCCGGTTATAATTCGGTGCTGGGCCTGGTTAGTTCGTCCTGGATGTTTTGCAATGATGGTTGGAAACTGCAGTAGTAATTGATAGAGAGCTTGCTGTTCCTCTTTCGATAGTTGTTCTCCAAACTTTAATGGTCTTGCTCCCATCGGTATTTCTCAAAATGTTCGCTTACTTTTACGATATTTGGCTTCACGGGTTAATCGTTGTAATCAGTGGCCATGTGTTAATTGTTGTCACGACCGTTCTTGCTGTTTGATTACTTCTTCCTCAAAAGGAAATAGCTGAGCTAACTCTGCATTCTCAGTTGAAGTGCTTTGTTCGTCTGTATGGAGTCAGGTTCTGAGATTGGTTAATTGTTGAGTGGAAGTTCTTGTTTGTCTGGCTCAGAAGAATTGTCCTCTATTGGGGTAACTTCATTCATCTTTGTTGATTGCTTGTCTCTCGTCTCAACTTCCTTTCTGGCTTGAGATCAGGTCACTACCACTAATGACTTTTATCTCTTGTTGCTGTTGTGATTTGCATACTTCTAGTAACCCCTGTTGTTTGCTTTTCCTCAAGCCTCTTGTGATATGTTTCATCAGAGCCTCTTCTACTCCAGGTAATACCTCTTCAAGTTAAGTAAGCACCACCACCACTTCTTGTTCATAAAATTCTCCATCCAATTCAATAGTGATGTTAGCAAATGGATAAGATGCCCTCTGTCCGCTGGACTCCACAATATTGCACTTTTCCCCGTTTTCATGCCCTCGGCTACAAATCAAGGGTGAACTAAGAATTTGGAGCTTCCAGTATCCAGCAGTATTCTTTTACTGAGTATTCCATTGATCTTGCTTTAGCACATGAGCCAATAAATGCCTTGGTCCACTTCCTGACCTTTAGCAAAGTTCTTCTCTGGGCACTCTTTAGCATAATGGCCTTGTTTCCACATTTAAAACTGGTCACCAGCTCCTTCTTTACTGCCATTCCTGGTGTGTTCTGGTTAGACTGTCATCATAAATGTTGGAGGTCCATTCAAGTCCTGGCTTGGTTGTTTGTTTCTCATTGTCCATGGTTGCTAATTGGTTGATACATTCTTTGTTGGCCTGCTTCCTTGATTATGTGTTGTAGCAGATAATCACGAATACACTGTCACATTTGGTCCACAGTAGTAGGATCACGTGCATCCAAGTGCTTGCATTTGTTCCATTACAAACTCCTGAATCACGTGTTGTTCCACTTTTTCCAATCATTCTTGATGACTTGCGTTGGATTTAGGGATCAGGCATTGTTTGACTAAAAGCTTCTAGTCAAGCCATGTGTTCCCCTACATTGGTAATAAGTTTTATCTGAATCTCTACCCAGTTTTGATACAGAAGCCACACCCACTGATTCCGATGTTTTATTCTCTCAGCAGCTTAGTGCAAAAGTTCTGCCAAGATTAAATGTAAAGGTTGTCTAAAAGGTAAGACTCATATTGGTCTCATGCCCAATACTATATGGACAGATCCACCCATTTATCAGTCTATCCATTTATTATCTATCTATCTGTCTATCCATTTATTGATCCATCCATTCATCTGTCTATCCACTCATCAATCCATCCATTTGCCTGTCTATCCATTCATTGATCCATCTATCTGTCTGTCTATCCATTCATTGATCCATCTATCTATCTGTCTATCCACTCATTGATCTATCTATCTATCTATCTATCCATTCATTGATCCATCCATTTATCTGTCTATCCATTCATTGATCCATCTATCTATCTGTCTATCCATTTATTGATCCTCCAAGATGGTTACCAACATACTTATAAGAGTATCCAAAAGGCAGACTAGGATATGGCTGGTGGCCTGGTTTCAACTGACATTGACTGCTTAGACACCCCGAATCTAGATGATTATATCTGGTGGGTCATTGTGTTTGTAATTTACCTTAGATATGATTATATTATTAGCATTTACAATTGAATTAGTATAAAATACATCAGGGACTGACCCCAAGTGTCCTTCATGTACAGAGCACAACATAGTATATTGTATGATAATAACTTTATAAGAACCACTCTATAAACAACTACATATCTTCTTTTACATGTTCATGCTTTACCCATTCACACAATAGCAAGTATATTGCTTGTTTCTTCTAACATGTATGAAACGTGAGGTAATATGCAAATAGATTTTATGTAAGAATGTTTCAATCAAGGCTTTTCACCATTTGTTCCAAACAATGAAGTAACTCAATCTCCTTACATTGACCAACCATTGCTGATGTAAAAATACATAATCTTGTAATGATTTTGTGGTGGACCAATTGTGACTGGAGGCTGTTTACTTCATTTGTACATTACAAAGTGTTGGTAAATAGTTGGTGTGACATCATTTATTAGGTCAATTATTGTTTAATTCATACATAATGTTTAGTTTTCATTCATAATTACCAAGATTTGAAACCAATAAGGCACATACAATACCCAAATTTACAGAGTTGTATAGTCCAGACAAAATACAACATTACATACATATATATCAAAATAGGAATGTTTACTTTACCAATTTCATGTATGCTATCATAGAAAATATTTCAATGGTAACAATCAGCATAACATTACCATAGCAACTAAATCACCATAGCAACTGTATGTATATAAACATAGCAATATTAATTGTTATATTATGACTATTAGTCCCATTATTGTTTTAAGAGTATAACTAATTGTTTTGTAGCATTATGTTTTCAATTTTGTCACAAACATTGTCAAAACTTATCAGATATTTAATTAATGACCATTGTTTAATTTTCAGCATTAACTGCAAGTTTTGCTAAAAATTGATTTCCACAAAAAAGTGAAGTATTTAGAGACAGTACAAATTTTATAGTTTTAAAAGAAACCTGTTTATTCCTTTAAATACCTCAAATTTGTCACAAACAATGTCAAAATCTACTGGATATTGAATTCATATTGAATGTTTAGTTTGTATGCATAATCAGCAAGTTTTGAAACCAATCGGAAATGTAAAATCCCCAAATCCATGAAACAACATTATCCATGAAAAAGCATCACCATATAAGTCACCATAGCGACAAATTACTTCAGCACTAACATGTCTGTTATCATAGCAACCATTACCACAGTAACAATCACCATAACAACATCACCATGAGCAAGTACATATATATATCACTATAGCAACTGTATATATCCTTTTGAATTATTTAAAAACATGGTTAAAACTTGCCAGATATTCAATTAATGACAATTGTTTATCATTAGGTGTCACTAAAAAAAATTTCCATGAAAAAGTGAAAAATTTAAACACAGTACCAATTTTTTAACTTTTTAAAAGAAAACCAATTATTCATGTTACTATCCCAAATTTGTTAGAAACAATGCCAAAACCTGCTAGATATTAAATTTATTTTTGTTTAGTTTGCATGTATTATCAACATGTTTCGCTATAAAATGATTTTCTACCAAAAAATGAAGTATTTAGTTTCAGTATCAATTTTGTACACTTTTTGGAAGGAAATTGTTTATTCCTTTAACTACTCCAAATTAGTAGGAAACAATGCCAACACCTACTGGATACTAACTTCGTATTTGGTGTTTGTTTTGCAAGTTTAATTTTAAAACCAATTGGACATGTGAAATCCTCAAATCTATGAAACCATATAATTAAATTTCCAGTCACCTATAGAAAGAATTGACATAATTATTTTTGTTGTAATTTTATTATTTTAGTATGTCATAGAAATTCCCTGCTAAATTGCTAATTAATAGTAATTAATACGAGAGTTTTGGCTCGAGTGGAAATAGCCAATTAGTCACGTTTCATCACATCTCTGATGAAGTACAAGAAACTATCTTGTTACCATCGTAAGTATAATAGGATTGCATCTTCAGTTAAATTGTGTCTCTCTCAATAGACCAACCTTGTGACCTACGTTTTGACATCAAAAAGAAATCATATGGGAAAAGTTTCTATGTTTATAGTCAAACTCCTGTGTGTAAGTTCAAACAAGAGGCAAAGTAAGTTAAGAGACTAAGTGATGATTTTACACCTCTTCTCTCTTGTAGTGTGTCTCTACATAATTGTCCTGTTCACAAAGACTCACCTATAACAATATATTGTACACTAAATTAATATCAATTATCAAGTTAATTATTACTTATTTTCTAGTGTGGGATTTCGTTGTAGTCAAGGGCTGACAGAATGGTGTGGATATCGTATTATCAGATGAAGACACTGATAACATTGTTTATCTGGAGTGGGATAAATAGTGTTATCAATGTCTATATCTGATGATTTCTCAGAACGTTGGTGACATCTCTGTGGCAACAGTCAATGATAGCATGGAAAAGACCGGTGATATCTCCATGGAAACAGTGGATAATAGTATGAAAGAGATTGGTAACGATGTAGAAGTTAATCCATAGATAATAATTATGTTTAGTTACTATATTGACTAATTAATAGGAGCATTACCCACTGTGATAAACAGTGACAATGATGATGAACCACTATTTAAGTCAAAGACCACACCTTCTCGCTTAGAGGTGTCCAGACGAGTTTCAAGTGGAATATTTCCAAGTATATCGTCCAATGTATCCACTAGTAGCAATGTATGTGAGTACAATACATTGTACTTAATAATAATTCTCTTTGTTAGAATCTCCACTTTCCAAAGTATCCACTGGTAAGACTTGTAATGATTCAGCTGTTGTAATGGTCAATGAAGAGAAAGAGGAAGAAAAAGGTGTCTTCAAACTTGGTAGTTCAGAAAACTTGTAAAACAATTAGTTGAACAACAGGTTAGTGAGTGATAATGTGACATATCACATGATTAATCATGCGATTTGTTTAAGTAGACATTATTAGATAGATTTGGTTCTAATCTTCCTGATAAATGTGTAACCATACAACAACAGATTGCCATGATTAAAAAGAAAGTTACATCTTCATGGATATGTACCTCCCAAGTCCGAAATTGAGGAACTTCTATCACATCCTGATGACGACGATCAAGAACCCAAGAAACCAGTAAATAAATAAACAAACTATTTCAATATTTATTATAACAATAGGTCTTTGCCATACATTCTCAAGCTAAATTTTAATAGCTGGTGCTGTACAAAATTTACATACGTAAACCAAAAATGTTAACTCTAATATTAATGTCAATTGTTAGGTCTATCTCAACATGTCCATCAGAAGAAACTTTAGCTGAACCTACTAGTGGTCTTAAAGTTGATCTCATGAGACATCAAAAAAGGGCATTGGCATGGCTCCAATGGAGAGAGGGACAGATACCTCATGGTGGTATCCTAGGTGAGTATAACTTCTAATAAA
This sequence comes from Xestospongia muta, assembly GCA_963693285.1. Lineage (NCBI taxonomy): Eukaryota > Metazoa > Porifera > Demospongiae > Haplosclerida > Petrosiidae > Xestospongia > Xestospongia muta. The sequence continues at coordinate 16,076,636 of OY848917.1, read as the reverse complement.
CAATTTAATTATGTGTGTACATGTAGCCAATGACAGGGGGTTGGGTAAGACCCTATCAATGATCTCACTAATTATAAAAAGAATCAGAACGATTCTGACTTTATTAGTAGAAAAGATGACAGTAAGTATGAAATGTATTTAATGTACAATAAAGAACTAATATTATAGGATTGTTGGAGTGTAATGCAACGTTAGTAGTTGTTCTAAGTTAAAGGAACAACTACTAAAGTTGTGTTACAATCCCTTTCTGAGCCCATGTTGTTTCTGAAACCTGTATCATCATATGTTGAAGAAGGTGGAAGTATTAAAGTAGTAAGACATTTTACTTGTATATGAGGCTGCTTGTCATATCACAGGTCCCAGGACATGTAAAAGATCTTCATTATGAAGTGGAGTTAGGTTATATCATGACACATCATCAGAATAATGCCTTAGGCAATTGATCTCTTGTTATCTCAACCAAATTAGAAAGTTCATCTTATCAGAAGGTTGGTGACATCTCTGTGGCAACAGTCAATGATAGCATGGAAAAGACCAGTGATATCTCCATGGCAATAGTGGATAATAGTATGAAAGAGATTGGTAACGATATAGAAGTTAATCTATCGATAATAATTATGTTTAATTTTATAAAGTTATTATATTGACTAATTAATAGGAGCATTACCCACTGTGATAAACAGTGACAGTGATGATGAATCATTAGTCAAGTCAAAGACCACACCTTCTTGCTTAGAGGTGTCCAGACGAGTTTCAAGTGGAATATCTCCAAGTGTATCATCCAATGTATCAATTACTAGCAATGTATGTGAGTACAATATATTGTATTTAATAATAATTCTTTCTTTGTTAGCATCTCCACTTTCCAAAGTATCCACTGGTAAGACTTGTAATGATTCAGCTGTTGTAATTGTCAATGAAGAGGAACAGGATGAAGTTAAAGAAAAAGGTGTCTTCAAACTTGGTTTTCAGTTCAGAAAACTTGTAAAACAATTAGTTGAACAACAGGTTTGTGAGTGATCATGTGACACATCACATGATTAATCATGCAATTTGTTTAAGTAGACATTATTAGATAGATTTGGTTATAATCTTCCTGATAAATGTGTAACCATACAACGACAGATTGCCATGATTAAGAAATGTTACATCTTCATGGATATGTACCTTCCAAGTCCGAAATTGAGGAACTTCTATCACGTCCTGATGACGAGGATCAAGAACCCAAGAAACCAGTAAATAAATAAACAAACTATTTCAATATTTATTATAACAATAGGTCTTTGCAATACATTCTCAAGCTAAATTATTAACAGCTGGTGCTGTACAAAATTTTTTACGTTAACTCTAATATTAATGTCAATTGTTAGGTCTATCTGAACATGTCCATCAGAAGAAAGTGAAACTCCTAGTGGTCTTAAAGTTGATCTCATGAGACATCAAAAAAGGGCATTGGCATGGCTCCAATGGAGAGAGGGCCAGATACCTCATGGTGGTATCCTGGGTGAGTATACCTCTGTAATAAACAATTTAATTATGTGTGTACATGTAGCCGATGACAGGGGGTTGTGTAAGACCCTATCAATGATCTCACTAATTATAAAAAAGATTCAGAACGATCTGACTTTACTAGTAGAAGAGATAACAGTAAGTATGAAATGTATGTAATGTACAATAAAGAACTAATATTATAGGATTGTTGGAGTGTAATGCAACGTTAGTAGTTGTTCTAAGTTAAAGGAACAACTACTAAAGTTGTGTTACAATCCCTTTCTGAGCCCATGTCGTTTCTGAAACCTGTATCATCATATGTTGAAGAAGGTGGAAGTATTAAAGTAGTAAGACATTTTACTTGTATATGAGGCTGCTTGTCATATCACAGGTCCCAGGACATGTAAAAGATCTTCATTATGAAGTGGAGTTAGGTTATATCATGACACATCATCAGAATAATGCCTTAGGCAATTGATCTCTTGTTATCTCAACCAAATTAGAAAGTTCATCTTATCAGAAGGTTGGTGACATCTCTGTGGCAACAGTCAATGATAGCATGGAAAAGACCAGTGATATCTCCATGGCAATAGTGGATAATAGTATGAAAGAGATTTGTAACGATATAGAAGTTAATCTATCGATAATAATTATGTTTAATTTTATTAAGTTACTATTTTGACAATTAATAGGAGCATTACCCACTGTGAACAGTGACAGTGATGCTGAATCATTAGTTAAGTCAAAGACCACACCTTCTTGCTTAGAGGTGTCAATTACTACCAATGTATGTGAGTACAATACATTGTATTTAATAATAATTCTTTGTTAGCATCTTCACTTTCCAAAGTATCCACTGGTAAGACTTGTAATGATTCAGCTGTTGTAATGGTCAATGAAGAGGAAGAGGATGAAGTTAAAGAAAAAGGTGTCTTCAAACTTGGTTTTCAGTTCAGAAAACTTGTACAACAATTACTTGAACAACAGGTTTGTGAGTGATCATGTGACATATCACATGATTAATCAAGCGATTTGTTTCTGTAGACATTATTAGATAGATTTGGTTCTAATCTTCCTGATAAATGTGTAACCATACAACAACAGATTGCCATGATTAAAAAAAGAATGTTACATCTTCATGGATATGTACCTTCCAAGTCCGAAATTGAGGAACTTATATCACATCCTGATGATGACGATCACATCCTGATGATGACGATCAAGAACCCAAGAAACCAGTAAATAAATAAACAAACTATTTCAATATTTATTATAACAATAGGTCTTTGCCATACATTCTCAAGCTAAATTTTAATAGCTGGTGCTGTACAAAATTTACATTCGTGGAACAAAAATGTTAACTCTAATATTAATGTCAATTGTTAGGTCTATCTCAACATGTCCATCAGAAGAAACTTCAGCTGAAACTCCTAGTGGTCTTAAAGTTGATCTCATGAGACATCAAAAAAGAGCATTGGCATGGTTCCAATGGAGAGAGGGCCAGATACCTCATGATGGTATCCTAGGTGAGTATAACTCTGTAATAAACAATTTAATTATTTGTGTACATGTAGCCAATGACAGGGGGTTGGGTAAGACCCTATCAATGATCTCACTAATTATAAAAAGAATCAGAACGATTCTGACTTTACTAGTAGAAAAGATGACAGTAAGTATGAAATGTATTTAATGTACAATAAAGAACTAATATTATAGGATTGTTGGAGTGTAACTCAACATTAGTAGTTGTTCCTTTAGGATTATTGAAAATGTGGGAGTCTGTAATAAAATCTAAAGTCTACTCTGGTGTCCTCTCAGTTACACTTTACCATGACAGAAATCGGCCAAAGAACCCAGAAGAGTTAGTCCCTATTATTTAGCCCATTAAATTACTTACTACCCAGACTTCTACATTATGATGTAGTAGCGACTACTTATAATATTGTTAGGATTGAAGCTGGTTCATTAACAGTGAGTTAAACATAATAATTCATAATGATAATCATTTATGTTATCATAAGGAGAGTAGTGCTGGTGTCAACCATCAACCTGCTAGTAATACTCTCTTTCAGATACATTGGAATCGTGTTATGAAGCATGTACGATAAAAAATTCTACAGCTGCTATGAGTGTTGCATGTTGTATCTTCTGGTATGTTGCATATAGAGTTTAGTCAGGATATTTTTAGTTATTTGTAGAATATCGTTGGGGTATGACTTGTACACCGATACAGAATAAACTAGAAGATTCTTACAGTTTAATAAAGTCATAATATTATCTGTTTATTAATATTATCTTGTTTATAATAGATTTCTACGTGTATCTCCATATGATGACCTTAAAGTGTGGAGGATACTACACAGAACAAATCCAGTATGGTTATGTTAATGCATGTGATAGTCATGTGACTAAAATATGTCTGAGCTCCATATAAGGTCAAATTTGTACTATAGACCAGTGCTTGTGCTATTAATAGTAACATGCTATTAATAGTAACACAGACTGTTATATTAATAGTTACATATATATCTACTATTGCTGACATTGTTTTTTAAACAATACCAAGATTATTACATTGATATATAACTAAACCAATAGGCTTATATTAGTAATGGTTAAATGCACCTTAACCCTTTAGGGACGAGAAGCCTTTTAGAAGGCTTAATAATTGCATGCGTGGGAGGACGAGAAGCCTTTCTATAGGCTCCATTTAGTGCTAGTGTCAAGCGTCAACCTGCTAGTAATACTCTTTCAGATACATTAGAATCGTGTTATTCTTGATGAAGCATGTACGATAAAATTCCTAAAGCTGCTATGAGTTTTGCATGTTGTGAACTATCTTCTGGTATGTTGCATATAGAGTTTAGTCAGGATATTTTTAGTTATTTTTAGAATATCGTTGGGCTATGACTTGTACACCAATACAGAATAAACTAGAAGATTTTTACAGTTTAATAAAGTCATAATATTTTTGGTTATATATAATATTATCTTGTTTATAATAGATTTCTACGTGTATCTCCTTTTGATGACCTTAGAGTGTGGAAAGATACTACACAGAACAAATCCAGTATGGGTATGTTAATGCATGTGATAGTCATGTGACTAAAAGGGGTGTGTCATACAGGACTTGACAGATTGAGGACCATGGTGTCCTCAATGGTCCTAAGAAGAACCGAAAATGACATTGAGGTAGGAAGAGTTGTAACTTGTTAGTGATATTTAATTTAATAATAATTGGATGTTGCATTATTTAATTCCAGTGTCAAATATCCATCTTTATGTATACCAATAACAAAATATGTCTGAGCTCCATATAAGGTCAAAATTTGTAGTATAGACCAGTGCTTGTGCTATAAATAGTAACATGCTATTAATAGTAACACAGACTGTTATATTAATAGTTACATATATATCTAGTATTGTTAACATTGTTTTTTAAACAATACCAAGATTATTACATTGATATATAACTAAACCAATAGGCTTATATTAGTGATGGTTAAATGCACCTTAACCCTTTAGGGGCGAGAAGCCTTTCTATAGACTCCAGATACATTGGAATCGTGTTATTCTTGATGAAGCATGTACGATAAAAAATTCTAAAGCTACTATGAGTGTTGCATGTTGTAAACTATCTTCTGGTATGTTGCATATAGAGTTTAGTCAGGATATTTTTAGTTATTTTTAGAATATCGTTGAACAATGACTTATATACCGATACAGAATAAACTAGAAGATTTTTACAGTTTAATAAAGTCATAATATTATTTGTTTATTAATATTATCTTGTTTATAATAGATTTCTACGTGTATCTCCATATGATGACCTTAAAGTGTGGAGGATACTACACAGAACAAATCCAGTATGGTTATGTTAATGCATGTGATAGTCATGTGACTAAAATATGTCTGAGCTCCATACAAGGTCAAAATTTGTACTATAGACCAGTGCTTGTGCTATTAATAGTAACATGCTATCAATAGTAACACAAACTGGTGAAATTCGACCGGATGCTAATATAAAGTATATGTATAGACGTCATTTCGTTTGTCTCAATGCGAGAGTGGTAAGTAAATGTTATTATTTTAGTAATTGTTGGATATTGTAGAAGCTTTCTAGTCATTGACATATAGATTAAGGTTTTAGAAAATATATTCAAAAATATTTTTTAACCTTAAGTTTTGTCACAGATATGTTTTAATATAAAATATTGGTTAAAAATAAGGGTTTGTCTCGACCACTGTGTGTTAGATCATAGCAAAGCTCATATTGAGAGAAAGTTCACAACCCTCTCCATGCATTAGTTTTGGCTTTGTTGTTGTTTCTGCGTAGAGAAAGTTCTAGAACACACACAATGGAATAGACAACTGGACATAATGACTAAGATAAGATATAGACACTTACAAGTCACAATTCAGTGAAGTTCATAATTCTTCCACATTAGTCACGTTATTTCATGCTTTGAGATCATATTCTATGTTTAGGAACAATACGTTGTTATATTACGCATTTCCGGCGTAAAACGCATGTGGACATCCGGTTTAGTCTAGTTTCTCGTATAGTATCTATGCTGTCAGTGTGTATGTGTGTGTGTGTGTCTGTTACCGCGAAAATGGCTTTGAACTGTTTTAACTCGGCAAAAGAAGCCTTAGCTATTATATACGGCGTCAAAAGGTTTCATGAATATCTTTATGATCGGAAATTCACGATATTTTCTTACCGTAAACCTCTTATGTATATCTTTTCAAAGGACAAAAACATACCAAGAATGGTGTCATGCCACATTCAGAGATGGGCAATACTACTAAATGTATATGATTACTTAATTTGCTACAGACCGGAACAAGATCTTATTGGAGCTGATGCTCTTAGTAGATTGCCAGTGTCATCTTTACTGGAAAGAACACCTGATCCAGGAGATTACATTCTGCTATTGAATGTTGTTAATCAGTCACCAGTTACTGCTTCAAAGATTAGATATTGGACAAACAAAGATCCTGAGTTGGATAAGGTTTATTCATGTGTAGAGCATGGCTGACCACGTGAGTTAAACAAGAATGTTGATCATCTAGGACTGACTGACTGGTCAGTGTGTCTCACCTTATGAGTTTATCTTCCAATTGTACACTTAGTAATAAAGCTAACATGATGATAGCAATAAATTGTCCATCACTTTTGCATGTAGTGTTGTTTACAGTCAAACTCCATTAATCAATTGTTTATTTTGCATTTTGTATTTGACTTTTAAGGTGACCAATTAACATTATCTTATTATTTTAAATTGTGTGTGACTGATCACTATTTAAACATTGAATGATATTTTAATGATAAAATGATAAGTTAGATAATTATAATCTATCTATCCCATAACAGGAATGTGGTACTGTCATTGATATTGTAAGAACTATCTTTTGTTTCAAGGTAAAAGGAAATAATCTCTTTTAATACTACAAAGCGTCCTTAGAGAAACTAATAAATTAGAAATACTAACAAATTATATCCATACATCCATTAACAATCTCCGTATGTATTATTGAGTTACCAGTCTTTGTCCCCTAGCAATAGCTGTGTGTACACAATATAGTCAAGTACCTTTCTACATGCATTAGCTAGATCATTCAATACCCATGGGTTAGCATGGGAAATGTCTGATTTACGATACAGTATTGTTGTACATGCTTGCTGGTCATCTCTACTGGTTCACCCTAACTCTTGAGACCAAGATAGCAAACGTTCAGAGACTCCATTCTGAACAACATGGCAGATGTCTGGTTTGTCAATCCTTATGCTAAATGCTTTTGTAACTACTATTGTTTGTACCTGCCCTGACTTCCACTTGACATAAGATTCATGACGAGAAGGTCCATCCATCTCTCTGTGATATTCTACAGCATCTACTCCAACTTCTTGAAATGCAATTACAATTGGTCCAATGTCTGCTATAAAATCTGTATATACAATAGATGGCATTGAATTTATAATCTCTGCTGCTCTTTTTACAAACTGAACTGGGGTAGATGATGATGAATCACTATGTAATTCTTCAACATTTATGGTAATGTTAGGTTGATTTACTGAAGATTTACTGATTACCAGATTTCATAAGAGTAACTTAATGTCATTCTCCACACTCTCTGTAGCAGTTGGTGTCAGGGCCATAATTGGAACATTTAGAAAGTCTGACTTTAATCTCCATAGCTCACTAAATGCATTTCGGAAGTCATTTCATTCAGTGTACAAATGTGCCTCATCAATTGCAATGAGTGACAATTTATTAGCATGTGCAAGGAAATGTAACTTCATCTGATTACTGGGCTTGGTTATCCACTCTGGAGTGACAAATATCAACTGTTCTTTACTGTCTGAGTTCAAAGCACGTACATATTTCAGTCAGTTTATCAAGCTGAGTAGATCCCAAAAATACAGATGGTACTTGAATATTATTGAGTTTATGCACCTGATCTTGTATTAGGCTCCGTGATATTCTATGGCATCTACTCCAACTTTTTGAAATGCACTTACAATTGATCCAATGTCTGCTATAGAATCTGTATACACATTAGATGGCATTGAATTTATAATCGCTGCTGTCCATTTTGCAAACTGAACTCTTTGTCAGACTCAGATGGCTGTTTTGTGGTATTTTAGGGCCTAAAAACTAAGGGTATCACTGCACAAATGTGCAGTGATTGGAAAAAGTGTGCAGTGACTAGAGATAATTTGTGCAGTATTAATTTCTGCATTATTTATACTACTGTGACATATAATGATATTTGTTATTAACTGAATTACACCAGTTAAAACTTCTATGATTTTACTGAAATGAAACTCAATCACATTCAAGTTATCAGTTCAATTTTAGACACTATACATGCACATTGACGTAAATGTATTCAAGTTGTACATGTGTGGAGTGATAAAAAAGTCACTTTTTAGGCCCTGTGGTAATTCCTAATAGGTAAAATCACAGTCATATTTTAGATCATTCATTGTATTAGCTAAGGTACTAAATATTTCACAGAAAATTTTAATTAAGGTTTGGTATATGTATAAGATACATATTCATACAGGTAACACTATATTATACTATGATGGCTGTGATGGAAGACCAAAAGAAGGTCTAAATATTGTTTGCTTTTAAAAAAGCAGGTCGAATATCACTGTTACATTTTATTAACAAACAAATGATTAGTACTTTGAGAAACGTCACTATAGTTTTACCGCCTGACAACACGATAATCAAGTGTCAGGCCAACTCCACTCTAATAGAGCTGCGATTGATGAATGCATGCATGTCTCAACCACACCTAACATTTAACCACACATGCAAGATCAGAAGATCTTATGTAAAAGTCTTCTTGAGTTGATTGTCAGATTATTCTCATGGAAAGGTTTTATGTGAGTTCAAAGGTTAATGTTAAAATCTTCCTTCAGTTGAACTTGTAGCTTTCACTTTGTATCGGACAATTGTACACCATTTCCAGTTGAGGGTGGCAACTAGTGTAAAGTTGTGCCATAAAATAGATATTAGTTTTAATGTGGAAGGAACTTAAATGAGTAAATCCCTTAATTAGCCAATTGGTGTAAAATTACCCTATAATAATACAAAGATAGATGAATTTACTGAGGGATTTTAAACTAAAAACAATAGTATAAACTTGGCTCTAGAGTAAATCAAGGTTGTATTGGTTTGAAATTGTCCCATGATATACTCCAGGTTGCATTGGTGTAAAATCATCCCATGAGTAACTCTAGGCGTAAATCCTTTTTTTACACAAAAATCTGTAGGACCAATCATGATGGGTGTTTACTGACAGTCACTTTGCAGTTCTGTTCTTTTGCTGAGCTGCATATTTTGTAGATTTAATTGCCTCACTTTGGCCCTTTAATGATGGCCTTGCTTAATTAAGTCAACAAATTAGACAATGTATATTTGTAAGCAATATTTTTATATACTATTGAATTATATTTAATAATTAAGAGCTGGGCCAAAGTTTATAACATGCAAAAAAACTAGAAGGATCTGCATTAGAGAACATGTACAATTCAATTAAAATAGAATATAAAAATGATCCAAAACACAATTACTAATTTACCAAATTTAAAATATGTACTTGTATATATATTTCTTTAGACTTTAGTCTAGTTTGGCCCGTGTAGGTTACAGAAATTTAAGGGCTATCTGTGAGCATGATAGCCTAGGAGATCTCTAAATTCATTCATGGCTCTTAACTCATATCAATCAGAAACTTCTAGATTATAATTGCTTCTGAGTGTGGTGAGTCTTTATATAGTTAATCAGATATTGGCTATAGTCATACTATTGTCTAGCTTTGTTGATGATATTCATTAAAGTGATATTTTCTAGGTATTCTTTCTGACAACTTCCATATATAAATTAATGTGTATAATCTCTCATAATCACTTTAGTTAGCAGCATGTAGAACACATATGCAACATTCAACTGGTGAACATTATATATAGCCTCACAATTGATCATTAATAGCTACAAAGGACACAAAAATGAGTGCCATATACATAAAATCAAAATACTAATATTCAATATACTTGTGAAATATTTGATCTTGACACAAGTACTTTCGTATCTCATCTCCAACTCTTCTGTTGTTAATAATAGAGCTTTTTACTGCTTCCATAACTGTCTTCCAGGTAACTGGACTATACTTCCCATTACCATCTAACCACGACTACAAGATCACATTTAATTTTGCACTAATAGGAATATCTCGGTCTAACAACCCTTGGTTAGGTACATTCAGTGTTGTTCCTAGAGTAAATCATTGAGACTGGATTTGAGACAGGAGAGACATTAAATCAATCATGTCAGGCCTTTTGTCAATGATCATTGTAAGATCTACAAAGACAAATGACAATATTGCAATGTTGCTTTGAATTCATATTATCAGGAACATTCTGATGATTTACTGGCAACATTTCCTCAGGTACATTAAGAGCAGTTCCCAGAGTAGACCACTGTGATTGAATCTCAGCCAGATCCATCATTAAATCTTTTAACTCAGGTTCTTTCAAGAAAATGAGTTGAAGATCATTAGCTATAGTGAATATAAAAAATTGAGAAATGAAACTTACCAATGCCTAAATAATAAATAATAATGTAAATTATAATTATACAAGGTTACCTTATTGATATTGTCCCTGACCATTCTTCAGGATCGGATCCAATTTTATGCCACCGAAAAGCCTGTCCTGTAGGTATAATATTTGCAAGAGAAAGTTCTAGTGAAACAGAAATTTCTCTCCAATAATATTAGACATTTCGTTGTAGCCCCGCCTTCTCCATATCTCAGCTTGAGTATGCAAATAATATCAGAGTTGTAGCAAGTAGCAACACAATAAGATATCTTGACACTCATGGACTATTTTATCATATCAAATATACAATAGTACAAACCAAAAAAGTGCAAACTTTATTCAAGATTCTTGATATGTATACTCGATGTATATTTAGCATCTCTAATATGTGAGAACCCATGGCACAACTATGTAGAAGTAGTACTGCATTGTTGACCACAGTATTGGGAAAGGGAAGAGATATATGAATAAAGAGAACACACTTTAGAATCTTCAATATCTTTGACTTGATCTTTTAGTGTATATATGAGAGAAAACAATAAAGACCCAAAGTAAGAGTTAGTCATTGAAGTTCCTTGCACTGCAGAAGAAATCTTAACAAATGTTACCTTGTAATGCTCAATCCTCAATATTCTTGAACAATGCTCTCTCGATGTATGATTGTAAAAAAGAGAGTAAAGAACTTACAAATCCTTTACACTGTTTTCTAAACTTTTGCATGCCAAGTACTCCATTGACCATGCAGTAATTACTAAGAGTTCCTTCATGGTTGATGGAGTTCTTGGTCAAATGTGACACTGTAGAAAATATTGCAAAGTCATTGCCAAGAGTTCCTTGATAGCTAATGGAGTTTTTCCTGACACTATAGGAAATTACCAATATACTAACTAAAAGAACATGGTTAAAAGTTGACTACTTGTAGGAAGCTAAAATAAACAATACTATGTTGAAGCTTACACTAAAATATCTAAAAGTATCTGTTAAAATCGCTTATTTTAACAATAAATTATAATACTATAATTGTGGCCACACCTATTTTAATTATTAACTGATTATCTGGATCATACTCTTTGAGGCAACACCACGTTGTTACAATCTTTCTGGATGATCTTGTTGACACATGCTCCAATTTTTATTGCTTATTATCCTACGATCTCTCTCTTCAGTAATATTTACAGATCTGTTCATCTTTGTAGATTTTTAATCAATCAAAAATTGTGGTGGACAAGAATGGCATCCTCTGATATTACAGGTGAGCAGTGTATCCAGCTATCCTTTAATATGTTGTATGTGTTTACAAATATTAATTTATCTCTTAGTTACAGGGATTTCTCCACAAACTTATGAACCTTGGAACTGTTTAATGTTATACAATAGTCTAACAAAAAGAAGGTATGAATCACATAGTAGCAACAAATGTAGTATATATATTATGTTGATTGATTTAGGAAGACTTTATACCTTTAAACAATAAAGAAGTTACTTAGTATAGCTGTGGCCCAACTGTTTATAATACTTCATACATGGGACATGTGAGGTAAACCTCTTTGTCTGTCTGCCTCCATCTTTCTCTTATCATTTCTTTCTTTCATGTGCGCTAGGTCCTACATTACATTTGACATTCTTCAAAGAGTTTTGTCCAACTATTTTGGTTACGATATACTCTTTGTTATGAGTATTACTGACATTGATGATAAAGTAAATGAAATGACTAAATAGAAAGTGCTTTTGTCAATAAATGAAATTTAAGTTAAAGGACTGGGTTAAGTTTACTTTGAACTTTGCTTTCTTTTGAATAAGAATAACATTGGAACAAAGGATGTCAAGCTTCACTTTATTATTCTCTTTCTAGATCATCAATAGGGCTAGACAAATCATCTAACTAAGTACAAGGCTTGCAATAGACCTCTATTGAGATCTCAAGGCATTGGCTGAAAGAGAAGGTATTATGTCCAATGTAATTCTGATGTACTCTTCTTTTTGTTCCATGAGTTGAGTGTTTCAACTGATCATCTCCAAGACAAGAGACATCATAATTAATAACTTTGTTTTGTGGAAGGCAAGCAAGCCTCAGCTTGGCTCAGTCCATGGAATCAAGGTGGACCATTTGAGTGTTCAGTTATGCTTGGTAAGTATGTATGAAAGAGAGGCAGAGCATCACATAAACAGGGGGGGGGGGGGGTTGTGGTCCTTTGCATATTTGTCACCTTGCTTCTCTTTTGATACTCAAGTACCTGATAAAATTTATATAATATTACTTAAGTGTTTATTTATAGTAAGATACTACTGATATACACATAATGGAGGTGTTGATCTTAATCCCTCACCATAATAATGAAATTGCTCAATTTGAAGTAAGGTCTATAAATCTATTCTACCTTCTTCCTATATACTCAAACTATAATTTTTCTAAGGCTTGTTATGAATCTGATAAATGGATCAGTTACTTTTTACACTGGTCACTATCGAGGGTTGCAAAATGTCAAAGTCTGATGTGATATTTTAGTTATATAACACAGTATGGCTAACTACATTGGAGTGTGTGATATAGTCTAGTTACTTTAGACAGATCTATTGTACAGACTACTTATTACTAGATCACTTTTGATCTGTTTAGGAACAATTAGTGATGCCTTACGTTAGTGCTCTTGCCTATTTCAGAGAACGAGTGAGAGATATTACCCTCAAGAAAAAGGTTTGCAATAAAATACCAAATGATACTTTAATATTTAACTTGCAGTAGATACTCCCATCTTACAACTTTGTGACTGGCTAAGAGATTAAATGCTGGTTGAACTGGGTGTTCAAACTTTTTACATTTACTATACATGTTTCATTTATTGTTGTGATTGATGTTAACGTTTTTATATGGAATTTCTTTAATTAATAAGCTACACTGTTAACTATAATTATTAACATGAAAATTTCAGTATGGAGTTATGGAAGGTGACATATGACAACATACAATACAACAATTACCACAATTTGCCACAAAAAACTTTCAAGTTAGGAGATTTGGATTTTGATAAAAAGGGGAGTGGTAATAGTATATTTCTACCTCATATAGCGTCAACGTGATGCTTAAATAAGCTCGTTTAAACCCAAAGGAAGTGTTTAGTTTATAACCTCTTTAGTAATAAATTTATATGACTCTGTGTGTCGTCCTTATTGTGTGTAAGTTTATTTCTATTTCATATGAATTGTAAATTTGCACTACTGACTACAGTTTTCTCATTATAGATCTAATGGTATTGTTTACCGTTCCAGTAGTCAGTCTAAGATGCAGAATATATAACCTAGGCGATAGAGTAGTCGATTTTATCGCTTGTACTGGTGAATGCGCTGTTACGATATATTCAACAGGGTCTAGTTGGCGATATTTCAGGCTGAATTGTGAAAATAATTGTATACCAAGGAATAACAGTCACTTTGGACTCTCGTACATCACAACCTGCTGTTCTTACGATCTGTGTTTCTTACATGTGTTGCAAGAACCAAGTTTCCTAGGGGATGTCAAAATAAAGCAAAGTGAAACTTCTTTCTCTCCTACAAGTTCTGCTTTTATTCCAAGTACCAGAACGCCAGTGGAACCAATGTTTACATCTTCACTATCATTATCATCATCATCTAACATTAATAGTAAGCTTCACAACAATTATTATAATGTTCTTATTTATTAACTTTTTGTAGTGGGTTTCTGGATTTTAGTATCTGGCTGTGTAATTATCGCTATTGTGTAAACCAAAAAGACAAGGGAAAAAAAAGAACAAACTATCTCCTCCTCACCTCCTCACTGAAGACTAATATAGTTACACACTAAGTTTTCTAATACTTAACATAATTGTTAAATTTATTGTTAAATATATTAACGTTTAATAAAACTGCTAATGTACTTTAATTTTATCGCTGAGGATTTCCTTGAGCTTGCTAATATACTCCTGGTATTTCTTCTCTTGAGCCAGCAATAGCTTGCCCAAATTCCTCTCTTGCAAGCAGTTCCGTCATGAGTGGGCAGACATGACTCATCAAACTGACTATTTCTTGCTGAAACGTAATTAACCTCGCTGCGCGTGGGCGCATAGCGAGGATACTGTAGTCTGTCAGCATAGATACTGTACGACAATGGATGTAAAACTTACGGAAGCCGAAGGCGGACATCCAATTCCAATTCTACTTTTCATCGCTCAATGACGTGAAGCGAGCACCGTGAGCTGTCTCTTAGAATGTAGCGAAGCGACGTGTTTCTGGTTAGGGTGGGGCTATAGGATTTTAGTTGTTAAATATTCCATCGAAGGATAGAAAATAGAATCGGAATTTGAATATTTTCGGAAAACTTCAAAGCAGAGTATTAAATTCGAAATAGAATTGGATGTCCGCCTTCGGCTTCCGTAGAAACTCGACCGGATGCTAATATAAAGTATATGTATAGACGTCGTGTCCGTTTGTCTCTATGGAAAAAGACGGCGAATGTGGTAAATAAATGGTATTATTTTAGTAATTTTTGGATATTGCAGAAGCTTTCTAGTCATTTACGATATGACATATAGATTAACGTTTTAGAAAATATATTTCAAAAATATTTTTTAACCTTAAGTTTTGTCACAGATATGTTTTAATATAAAATATTGGTTAAAATAACGGTTTGGCCAATTTTTCTCGACCACTGTGTGTTAGATCATAACAAAGCTCATATTGAGAGAAAGTTCACAACCCTCTCCATGCATTAGTTTTGGCTTTATTGTCCTAAATGGAAGTATAGCAGAGATATAAAAACTTGAGTGCCAATTTTATGGCCAATTTATTGCCAGAAGTATACTTTTCTTGAAAGTTTTAAGATTGTCCGTGTATTGTCAATGTATAATAGTGCACATTAGTTTAAAAACATTAGGTTGTAGGTGTTTCAAATAAGCAAGAAATTTATTTCCAAAATGTCATCATTTATTGAAGATAAAGGAGTGTGACATCACATAATTTTTACTTTTTAGAAACCTAAGAGACAGCGCCGTGGACTTCTTCTTACAATCAAAATTTTCTTTCAATGTATCATACATGCTTAATCTCACTAAATAACTGAAAACAATAAGTTACTAATGTGATAGAGACCACCTCTGTCTGTACTGTCCAACCACGTTTGTGTATATTTCAAAAATGATTCTTCAGCTCTATGGCTGCTGACATCATCAAGGACAAGAGAAATCAAAGCATCAATACAGCCATCATATTTTGCTGTTTTTTGAATGAATTTAATAATTTTTTTGATGAAATAACTACCTGCATAATGTATTGCATTTTCTTCAATTGAACCGAGTGTTCTGGCTTGTGAACACTTTCGAGCTTGAGATGAAATTAACTCATCTTGTATCACAAATTCAATAATTTTATCAGCAATACACTGCCATAGAATCATATCCTTCAGTACCAAATCTGGGAAAACAGTCCTTCTCTTGTAATTAGTGCCGGTAAGTCATGAGCTCGAAATGAATAAATGTTCTTTTTAAATTTTAGCAGTACACGAATCTATTAAATGATAAAATAAATGAAATAATTATCATGTAGTAACCTCTTTAGTCATTTCAGAAATCACAGTTTCAATTGATAATAGCAACAATCCGTTTGCCATCAGTAAAGTCTTCACATTCTCTACAACTTTCATACTTTTGGTGTAGCTATTTTAAAATCATCCAATGCTATAATACCTTCAAGACTTTTTCTGCTGTGTACATTCATAGACATATTTGTCATATCCTTGATACTAAATAGAGTTTAATCCGACTCTCTTAGGAAAAACAAAACATCAATATATATATATATAATACATAGAGAAAGTTCTAGAACACACACAAAGGAATAGACAATTGGACATATTGACTAAGATAAGATATAGACACTTACAAGTCACAATTCAGTGAAGTTCATAATTCTTCCACAATAGTCACGTTATTTCATGCTTTTGAGATCATATTCTATGTTTAGGGTGGTGGCTTGGTAGGTCGCGTTTTGGGCCTATCTTAAGATCTAAACCCTAAACTGTGAGGTCGCGTTTAGGGTTTAGGGTTTAGGATTTAGGGTTTAGATCTTAAGATAGGCCCAAATTGCAACCTACTGGGTCACCGCAAGTTAGAGCAGAAAGTTTTAGTGCTGTTAAGGTTAAATTTGAAGTTCCAACAGGATGCTCATCTAAAAGGTAAGATTAATGTTGGTCTCATGCCCAATACTATATGGACAGATTCCTATACCTCATCACTATGGTATAATTCTCATTATTGTCACAGTCATAATCCAATACCAATACCTTAGTAAGCTCCAGATTAGATTGTTCACCGACACTGGTATATATATTAAATAGCAATCATTAATGAAACTCATAGTAATTTACAGTCGCTCCTCACAAGAGCCTGATGACAAAATCACATATAAAAGGAAACCAACTTGGGTAGGTCGTGTTATGGCCAGGCTATGGTGGCAGTCCTAGCTAGCAATAGCAGGGAATCCTGGAGCCTAAGTGGAAGCCCCAATAGGTGAGTGAGGAGGAATCATTTGGGCAACACAACATTTATTATTAATTTTTAAATTTTAAACTACTGGGAAGGAATATTAGTAGAACTGGTCCTTTCTCAGTCACAGAGAACATTACAGAAAGTTTTTGTACATCCAAAAATATGCAGTTGGTATAACAAACAAGAACTAACAAAGAAAATTTCATAAAATATTATTATGTATTATTATGTATTATTATGTGAGTTAACAATGTTAGGTTTGATTTAGGTGATGTCATCAATATGATGACATCACTATATGACATTTCATTATGATGTCATCATAATCAAGTTACACCAAAAACCACCCTAGCCTCGTACCCAGGCTAAACGCCTCGTAACTACTGTTTGCGCATGCGTTTAATTTCCACAAATTTCTTGGAAATAGTATATATAAATTCTCCGTCAACTATGGCGTCAAAATTCAATGTTAGATTAATTGTGATTACTATGTAGTACTGATAGAAACTTTTCTGCTTGTCTATTGTATGCTCTAAAGAAGCTAGGAACCAGTTGTTTGAATGCCTCAAGTCTGCAAGAGATTCTCTAGAGACACAATTTATAGTTTGCATTTAATACAAATATATAAAAAGAGACCATCATCTCTCAAAACGATAACCTCAAGCAAAATATTATTCGAGAAACCCAGTCGTTTTTAAACCAGTTTGTTGCTCTTTTGGCTTTCACTAAATCACTGCATAACCGACAAATTTGACTAGCCATGCTAAAACTCGTGTAGTGAATGAAACGTCATCATTATAAACCCAGGCCATCGATTCGTCATTTAATTGAAAATGTAGTAATTATGTTCAATAATTACGCGCATGCGCAAGCAGTAGTCACCATGCGTTCTACTCTTTCCTAGAACGCCTGGGTACGAGGCTAGAACCATCCCAGCTACCAATAACAGGTAATCCTCGATACAAGGTTGCTGGTCTCATGGGTAACTTAGCAGGGTCATTTAGAGCAACACAACACTATCTTGTTACCATGGTAAGTATAATAGGACTGCGTCTTCAGTTAAATTGTGTCTCTCTCAGTAGACCAACCTTGTGACCTACGTTTTGGCGTCAAAAAGAAATCATATGGGAAAAGTTTCTATGTTTATAGTCAAACTCCTGTGTGTAAGTTCAGACAAGAGGCAAAGTAAGTTAAGAGACTAAGTGATGATTTTACACCTCTTCTCTCTTGTAGTGTGTCTCTACATAATTGTCCTGTTCACAAAGACTCACCTATAACAATATATGAAGAAGGCCAAGAATGGTACACTAAATTAATATCGATTATCAAGTTAATTATTACTTATTATTTTCTAGTGTGGGATTTCATTGTAGTCAAGGGCTGACAGAATGGTGTGGATATCGTAGCTTGGTGGTAAGTTTAAACATGTCTATGTTGTACTATGTAATGCTCTTCTCTTATAGGACAAGGAAAACCTAGAGCCCAATGTTAAAAGTAAACCATTAACTTTCTGTCAACTTAACTAACATTTTTAGGTCACAAAGAGGTATCTAAATGTTCTGTTAGCATCTTCACTTTCCAAAGTATCCACTGGTAAGACTTGTAATGATTCAGCTGTTGTAATGGTCAATGAAGAGAAAGAGGATGAAGTTAAAGAAAAAGAAGGTGTCTTCAAACTTGGTTTTCAGTTCAGAAATTTTGTAAAACAATTAGTTGAACAACAGGTTTGTGTGTGATCGTGTGACATATCACATGATTAATCATGTGATTTGTTTCTGTAGACATTGTTAGATAGATTTGGTTCTAATCTTTCTGATAAAGGTGTAACCATACAACGACAGATTGCCATGATTAAAAAAAGAAAGTTACATCTTCATGGATATGTACCTTTCAAGTCCGAAATTGAGGAACTTCTATCACATCCTGATGACGAGGATCAAGAACCCAAGAAACCAGTAAATAAATAAACAAACTATTTCAATATTTATTATAACAATAGGTCTTTGCCATACATTCTCAAGCTAAATTTTAACAGCTGGTGCTGTACAAAATTTACATTCGTAAGACAAAAATGTTAACTCTAATGTTAATGTCAATTGTTAGGTCTATCTCAACATGTCCATCAGAAGAAACTTTAGCTGAAACTCCTAGTGGTCTTAAAGTTGATCTCATGAGACATCAAAATAGGGCATTGGCATGGCTCCAATGGAGAGAGGGCCAGATACCTCATGGTGGTATCCTAGGTGAGTGTAACTCTGTAATAAACAATTTAATTATGTGTGTACATGTAGCCAATGACAGGGGGTTGGGTAAGACCCTATCAATGATCTCACTAATTATAAAAAAGAATCAGAAAAAGATTCTCACTTTACTAGTAGAAGAGATGACAGTAAGTATGAAATGTATTTAATGTACAATAATGAACTAATATTATAGGATTGTTGGAGTGTAACACAACTTTAGTAGTTGTTCCTTTAGCATTATTGAAAATGTGGGAGTCTGAAATAAAATGTAAAGTCTACTCTGGTGTCCTCTCAGTCACACTTTATCATGGCAGAAATCGGCCAAAAAATCCAGAAGAGTTAGTCCCTATTATTTAGCTCATTAAATTACTTACTACCCAGACTTCTACATTATGATGTAGTAATGACTACTTATAATATTGTTAGGATTGAAGCTGGTTCATTAACAGTGAGTTAAACATAATAATTCATAATGATAATCGTTTATGTTATCATAAGGAGAGTAGTGCTAGTGTCAACCATCAACCTGCTAGTGATACTCTCTTTCAGATACATTGGAATCGTGTTATTCTTGATGAAGCATGTACGATAAAAAATTCTAAAGCTGCTATGAATGTTGCATGTTGTAAACTATCTTCTGGTATGTTGCATATAGAGTTTAGTCAAGATATTTTTAGTTATTTTTAGAATATCGTTGGGCTATGACTTGTACACCGATACAGAATAAACTAGAAGATTTTTACAGTTTTAATAAAGTCATAATATTTTTGTTTATTAATAATATTATCTTGTTTATAATAGATTTCTACGTTTATCTCCTTTTGATGACCTTAAAGTGTGGAAAGATACTACACAAAACAAATCCAGTATGGGTATGTTAATGCATGTGATAGTCATGTGACTAAAATATGTCTGAGCTCCACATAAGGTCAAAATTTGTACTATAGACCAGTGCTTGTGCTATAAATAGTAACATGCTATCAATAGTAACACAGACAGTTATATTAATAGTTACAAATAATATATCTAGTATTGTTAACATTGTTTTTTAAACAATACCTAGATTATTACATTGATATATAACTAAAACAATAGGCTTATATTAGTGATGGTTAAATGCACCTTAACCCTTCAGGGACGAGAAGCCTTTTAGAAGGCTTAATAATTGCGTGCATTGGAGGATGAGAGGCCTTTCTATAGGCTTCATGTAGTGCTTGTGTCAACCGTCAACCTGCTAGTAATACTCTCTTTCAGATACATTGGAATCGTGTTATTCTTGATGAAGCATGTACGATAAAAAATTCTTACTCTTACTCGATTACTGAAAGTGAAACAACCCCAATCATTAATGATGTAATAAACAAGTAAGTATATACAATAACTACTGTACATACTTTATTGTAATCCAATAGTATTGAGTATAATTGGTCTGACGAACTACATCCAGTCACATTTAAGCCATTCACCAATCCCATTGGACCATCAATAAGTTTACCAACTACAGCAATTCAACTTTTTCAACTTTTCTTCACCTCAGCTATCATCAATTACATCATAGAAGAAACAAATAGGTATACTACTTCATCACTCAAAAATCTACATGAGTGGACTGAAATTACACCTAATGAATGACATGCTTGCTTACTTTGGCTATATGCTAGTCATGGGAATTGTTTGTTTGCCTTCATTGAAAGACTATTAGAAAAACCATACCATCTTCAACTACACCGTCATCAACCGTCGAATAAGCCGTGATAAATTTCTTAATATACACAGACAACTCCATTTCATCGATAACTGCTTATTACAACTGCCAGGTTCTCAAAATAATGATAACATCGGAAAAGTGAGGCATGTGTTAAATCTCATAAAAGAGCAATTTCTTGCAGTCTATAATCCTCATTGTGAGTGCACAATAGATGAAGCTATGATTCCATATAAGGGGCGGAGCTCTTTGAAACAATTTATGCCAAATAAACCTGTAAAACGTGGCGTGAAGGTATGGATGCGTGCAGACAGCCACAATGGTTATGTCTTCGAATTTCAAGTTTATGTCGGGAAAACTGGAGATAGCGAAAAAGGCTTGGGCTCAAGAGTTGTAAAAGATCTTACAAAAAAAATTACTCAACAATACTATCATATTTACTTTGACAATTTCTTTAGTAGCCCTTTATTATATGTAGACTTGTATGAAAAAGATCTATATGGATGTAGTACAATAAGGATACATTGTAAATGATTTCCTGACAAATTAAATCCGTATGTCAAATGTGGGTTCTCTGAAAGAGGAGAAAGTATGGTTTTGCAAAGTCAACACTACACAAACCTGACTGCTTGTGTTTGGCAGGACACAAAACCTGTGACTGTAGTTGCAACAAATTCCCAGTCAGTTCCTTTACAATTTGTACAAAGAAAACAAAAAAATGGAGATAAAAAACAATACTCCTGTCCTGAGTCAATATGTCTTTACAATCAATACATGGGAGGAGTTGATATCAACGATCAACTCCGACAGTATAATCACGTTAGACTAAAGACAACAAAAAACTACAAATACCTTTTCTGGTTCATGTGTTAAGGATTCTAATGAAGGAGTGTGACTTCAATAGTCATGTGCTAAGGATTCTAATGAAGGAGTGTGACTTCAATAGTCATGTGCTAAGAATTCTAATGAAGGAGTGTGACTTCAATAGTCATGTCCTAAGGATTCTAATAGTGGAGTGTGACTTCAGTAGTCATGTGCTAAGAATTCTAATGAAGGAGTGTGACTTTAATAGTCATGTGCTAAGGAATCTAATAGTGGAGTGTGATTTCAATAGTCATATGTTAAGGATTCTAATGAAGGAGTGTGACTTCAATACTCAAGTGTTAAGGATTCTAATAAAGGAGTGTGACTTCAATAGTGTTAAGGATTTTAATGAAGGAGTGTAAAACCAGCAGCCCCACCCTCTCAAAAATAATTCTTGAGCAAAGCATGTCTTTTGCCTAAAGCCTAAACCCTAAACGTGACCTACTGGGCCACCACAGTTTAGGCTTTAGGGTTTAGGGTTTAGATCTTAAGATCTTAAGATAGGCCCAAAATGGGACCTACTGGGCCAATGCAGTCTAGAGTTTTATCATGTATGGTGCATTTCTACATGTATTATATGTAAGGCTCAATCATTAATAGTACAGCAAGATATGACTACCTCTAGAAAATATTCAATGAGAAATGAAATGCAGAACCCTCACCACAGACTGCCACATGCAACTGAATTACAATGAGTATGGCCATATTGCTTTGTACAGTTCTATTGTATATGTGCACTTGAATATGTGTGTGTATATATATATATATATATATATATATATATATATACAAGTACACATATAAATTTGGTAAATTAGTAATTGTGATTTAGATCACTTATATACAATGGAACTGTACATGGCAATATGGCAATACTCGTTGTATCAGTTGCATGTGGCAGGCTGTGGTGAGGGTTCTTTACTTCATATATTTAAGGGTTGCTGTGAGCACGATAGTTTAGGAGTTATGTAAATTTATCCATGATTGGACCCATATCATCTTGTAGATTAATTGTTTCTGAGTTGGGTGAGTCTATGCATAGTTAATTTGGATATTGGCTATGGTCATACTATTATCTAGCTTTTTTTGATAATATTCATTAAAGTGGTTAACATTTTCTGGGTATTCTTTCTGACAACCTCCATATATAAATTAATGTGTGTAATCTCTCATAATCACTTTAATTACCACATGTACACAACATTCAACTGGTAAACCTTATATATAGCTTCACAAATATTGATCATTATATAGATACAAAAGTCAAAAAACAAATGCCATATACATACAATGAAAATACTAATAAGCCATGTACTTATGAAATATTTCATCTTGGTTTAAATAGTCTCGTATCTCTTTCGCAATTCTTTTGTTGTTAACAATAGGGCCTTCTACAGCTTCCATAACTGTTATCCAGGTAACTGGACTGTACTTCCCATTACCATCTAACCACAACTGCAAAGTGGCATTTAATGTTGCACAGTTAGATATAGCTTGGTAAGGTATGTTCAATGCTGTTCCTAGCATAGAGTATTGAGACTCAATTTGAGATAGGACAATCATTAAATCAATCATGTTAGGTGTTCTGTTCAAAATTCTCCTAATATCTGCAAAGAAATAGATTATAACAATATACACACATCTGCTTAACGTTACAACCATTGGCAAAGAAGGCTATTTGTGTAAATAAAATTTGCCATAACTCCAACACGGAACATTTAAAAAAAAACTCCCATGTTCAAATTAAAGAAAATTGTATTTTGTACACATTAGTTTTAATGGAACAAACTCTTGTTCTGTCTTTCCTGTGTTTTTTTAGTCTTCTTTCAACTTGTCAAACTTTGTCATTAGTTTAACGGATTTTATCTAGAAAATTTGTTAGTATTTAACTTTTGATGTTTCTGTCAATTTTCATAGCAGGAGAATTTTTATAACTGTATCTCATAATCTCACAACCATCCTGGATGACATAACTTCAGTTGTAAGAATGAATATAAGTTGGATCCACAAAATGATAGAAAATGCATTGGTATTTTTTTATATTTTGATAAATTTTATATTTAAAATTTTATAGACTTTGATAAATGTACTGAATAACACATAATTACCAGCAAAAATGTACTATCATTAATGGTACATTTAAATGTTCATATATAAAGGGATATATATTTGACAATCGTAGCAATGCTGCTTCTTATGGTAAATATCACATTATTGTAACAATTTGTTCATTTCTATTATGATGATAACTATAGATTTTAATGAGTGTCTTTAAGAAAATGGAGGATGTTCTTTGAGTATGATGGTGAAGACTGTGTGTCTACATCTTTCAATACTCCAGGCTATTATAACTGTAGCTGTAGTCAAGGTTATGAACTTGATAGTGACAACGTGATATGTATTGGTAAGTTAAAAGTAGTATAGCACAGTCTCATTACATATATCTCTTACCTAATATTGACAAATGCTTAAAAGTTAATGACAATTGCAAATGTGGTGTATTGTAAGGACATGAAATGATGTCTTGGATCATTTTTTGTGAATGTTCTAAATTTCTAGTATTAACTCTTGCCTGGATAAGTGTAGTTAGTATAATGTACCAGTCCATTCATGTTTCTACTCTAAATGTCTTTTGTATATTTTATTAAATTGACATTATTTCTATCTTTTTTCTAATCAAGTCAAAAGCACAATCTTAAAAATATGTTAACTCTTAATATACAAGCCACACTATTATACAAATCTAAATTAGATAAACATGATGTTACCCAACTTCATATTTTGTTATTGTATTAACTGTTTTTTCTATAGACATAAATGAATGCCTCATTGACAATGGTAGATATAATGTGATAAAGGTCTTTCTAAGTAATCTCTCTGCTCAGTTAGTTGCAACAATATGAATGGGTGTTTGTCATTGTAGCCAAGGCTACATCTTGAGCTCTGACAACACTACATATATTGGTAAGAAATTACTTTCTATTTCTCTAATGATATCACTTTTACTTACTGTCAAGTGTTCCAATAATAATGGAGATTGTTTACGTGACTCACAAGACAACAATTGTACAATACATATTATAATAATACTGAGGGATTATTTCAATGTGTCTGTGATGTTGGTTATACAGACAATTAGACTTGTCAACAAAGTAAGTTAACTTAAACTATATTTTTGACTTTTCTTTCTTAATTAGATGATAAGCTAAAATTATTACTATTATTGTTGTTATCGTTGTTATTATTATTATTATTATTATTATTGTAACAAATTATTGATTGTGTATAATTACTTATGTAGGGTCTCTTAGCTGTTGGTTTAATATTTTTTGTCTAGAAGGGGATGCTGGTGAGTGATAGGCAATAATCCTTCAAATTTCTGCATGACCAAGGACAGTTCAGGAATGGCTAACTATATTGCTATTTTAGTATAATACATGCATGGCTTATATCACATGCATCATGCAGGGTGCTGGAAGTTATCAAGGGAATATTCATATTACTATCAAGTGCAAGTTCAACTGAATGTGTGTTTTTTGTGTAAGTATAGAATATGTCTCAGCACTATACAGATTTGAGAGATTGGAGTCAAGCACTCGCAAAAGTGTTAACGATGCTGATGACTGCATTATCAGTACTGACCAAATCCAGTAGGTAGCACAGCAAAGATATCATTCCCTTTAACAAAAGCAGCAATTACTTTCCTCTGTTTTTCTTTTAGAATAAACCCAAGGTGCCTCTCTACTTTTCTATAATCTCAGCCATGTTGATTGATAGATAATGATGTCACTTCCTTTGCAGCAGACGTCACTTCCTTTGCTGCAAAAATTTTGCAGCAGAACAAGTTTAGTGTGCGTAGTTTTCCTGACCCTCCGACAAGAGAGGGTCAGGCTACGCCTTGACTAGGACGTTCGTTGGTTGCCACGATATGAAATTCCTTGACTGGGCGTGGTAAATGGGAAGAACTATGTTAATTAATTATTAACAATTGTTAATTTTGTTGCTATTAAAATCAGAGCAACTCGTCTAGAGATTACAATGCGATTAACTTCATCACAATGTCACAGTTTGTAGTGATGTTCATATCACTGTTGTTTCTTGTTGTAGGTATGTCATAATGAGTTAATATTGTTACATAATTGTGTAATTTCTTCTTAGTACCAAGATGTACTGGAACTAACTTCACTAATTATGGCACTGACTTCTACTTTGGACTATTGATAAATGCTGGGAGTACAAGTGGTCAATTAGTTCTGGCCATATCTACTACTAGTAATAATGTGTCTGTAAAAATCACGACACCAGAGACTACTTTATACAGATCAATATTATCGCCAAATAACGTTCCAGTTGTCACTCTCACAAACAGAAATGTGGTGTCTGAATCTAGCACTTATGATAATCGTAACAGAAGTATTCATGTTAGTAGTGATCGACCAATTGCTGTAAGTGCATTTAATTGGCGTTCAGGAAGTCTTGGAGAATATCTTGTCTTACCTTGTCATGACTATAATATCACTAAGTATGAATACTATGCATTATCTCCAACAAGCAATGTTGGATCAAGTCAAATACTACTTGTTGGATGTGATAATGACACTAATATTATCATCACTCCATCAGATACTGTGTCTCTTCCTTCAGATACTCAATCATCTATAGATCAGCTTGTAAATGTTTCTAAAAGTACTCCTCATCATCTTGTTCTTCATCAAGGACAGAGTCTTTATTTTGGTGCACCATTAATTGATCTTACAGGAACTCACATTGTCTCTAATAAACCATTGACTGTCATCAGTGGACATGAATGTGGTCAAGTACCACTTGGAGTTAATTATTGTGAACATATGACACAACAGATTCCACCAACAGTAGCTTGGGGTAAACAGTTTCTACTAGTACCTTTTGAACATAGACAAAGTGGACAGTATACAAAGCTAGTGACATCTCAAGATCATACTACAATAACTATATCATGTAACGGATCAAGAACTAATGTCATTATTATTAATAATAAAGGAGGAAATTACACTTTCTTTTTCAGTTCTTCCCAGTATTGTCACATTCAAGCAAACAAACCAATCATTGTTGCATTATTTGCTACTGGTGGTTCATTAGATGATAACTTTGGAGATCCTATAATGATACTAGTACCATCTATAGAACAGTATTCTAGTAGATATGACTTTCCTATTTTCAATATGGATTTTGTCGGTATCAGTATCACAACAACTCCTGAGAATTTCTCTCCAAACTCCATATTATTTGATGGAGTACCACTTACTAATTGGGTTACTATATTGAACTCATCTATGGACATTGTAGGATATGGAACTAAGACAGTGACAACAAGTTATCCTAGACGTACAGTAGTACACACAGGCAATGGTACACTGTCTGTTTTACTATATGGTTTTAAGAGATATCGTGGATATGGTTTACTAGTTGGTATGATGTTGATGCCCATCAATAAAGGTATATAAACACAATATAATTAGAAATGAACATAACTTTAGTGTTATTTATCTCTATATGGTATAGGTGCTGTAATTGATTGTAATTCATCTTGTGTTCATGGAATATGTGAAATTATTAACAATAATTACACATGTAACTGCTTTCAAGGATGGACTGGACATTATTGTGATCAAGGTAATATAATACAATCTCTTATTGAATATTAAAGCAAATATTGAATTTCTTCTAACATTTTAAGTTACTGTACAATTTGTTTCTGTTAATCGTTACTAATTTTTTTTCAAGGTCCTACTACTGAGATGACAGTGCATTACTTTATATTTTTTGTATGTTTGATGTAATATTATGATAACAAATGTACATTAGTGGTGATGATCTAAGAGAGGAAATGTTTTTAGATGTCTAATGAATACTTACAAAATAAACACAGAGTGCACACAGATTAACGAATTCACATGATGAACTAATACCTGCATTATATATATGTGTGTATGTGTGTATGTGTGTGTGTCACTTTAAAAATAGATTAGTTGATATAACTAATATATAGTCATTTGATTTGTACATAATACATGATTAGTAAACATATTTACTACACAGTTTTCCTTATTAGTATACTAATTAACAAGTCATGTAGTAGATTATTATCTGAGCCTTGAGATTATGTAAACAGTTAGATATAGGAGTTATCATAGATGCCTGACATGTGCATGAAGGCAGCTGTCACTATGAAGCTTCTATTGAAACAGTCCTCCTAAACACATGCATGCCTTTCTGCTAGGTCATAGTGTTGAATTATATAAACTGTCACTTCCATACTAATTGGTAATCATAACAGGCATATGTTAATCACAAATCTCTTATTGAATATTAAAGGCAATATTGAAATTCTTCTAACATTAACAATTATAAGTTACTGTACAGGATATTTCTGCTAGTGGTTGCTAATTTTGTTTTCAAATTGCTACTTCTGACATGACAGTGCATTACTTTATGTTTTTGTATGTTGTGATAACAAATGTACATTTGTGCTGATGATCAAAGAGCTGAGTTGTTTTAGATGTCTAAAGAATATTTAGAAAATAAACACAGAGTGTAGACAGATTAATGAATTCACATAATAAAACAATACTTCCATTATATGTGGGTGTGAATCACTTTAAAGTAGATTAGTTGATTTAACCAATATGTAGTCATTTGAGTTGTACATAAAACATGATGAGATATTTGTAAACATATTTACTACACAGTTTTCCTTGTAAGTATAATAATTGACAAGTCAAGTAGTAGATAATTATCTGAGTTTGAGATTATGTAACCACTTAGTTATAATAGTTGCCTGACATTTGTATGAGGGTTGTCAATATGAAGCTTCTATTGGAACACCTCTTCTAAACACATGTATCTCCTTTCTGCCAGGTCATACTGTTGAACTATATATATTAAACTGTCAATTGAATTATATAAACTTCCATATTAATTGGTAGTCATAACAGCATATGTTCATGATTATATCCAATAATATATGTTCTTTTTAGGCATAATGCAACCCAAGTGGCCATTAGTTAGTTAAAACAGCCAATCTATTTCAACAGTTTAGATTAGACAATGGGTTTTGAGGATTTTTCAAGAAATACAACACAATTTAGAGGGAATTTCAAGTGCCCTATTTGATGTTTAAACCATTGAACCATTTGATGTATAAACCATCTAACCTGATGATTAATAACGTTAACTATAATTATAATTATAAAAGATCTATAACTTCAACCACTCTATATTGTTGACATTTACTACTGACATAGATCTTTTGTATATATTATACAAATCAAAATAAACAATTTAAATTGATTCATGATGCATTAAAAAACAAAGTTTCAGTGCATTAGAGATATATCAATATCATTTTTTTTTAAATTGAATATGCATTATACATCATTGGATATTCTCTTTTCAACTATTATTGACATTAGATATCAATGAATGTTCTATCTCTAATGGTGGATGTCAAGAGATATGTACAAATACTAATGGATCATTTATCTGCTCCTGTCATCAAGGATATATGTTACATGAAGATAAAAGGACATGTACAGGTATTAATAATTAATATTATTATAACATATTGAAATAATAATAATTTAATAGATATCAATGAATGTACTTTCAACAATGGAGGTTGTGAACAAACATGTGTCAATGATGTGGGTACTTATCACTGTCGTTGTAATCATGGATATAATCTTAACTTGAACAATCATACTTGTGATGGTAAAAAAAAACTAATGTATAACAATAATATTTTGTATATATCATTCATTAATCTATATCAGTATGACTCAACTGTACTTGCATTGGTTTAAATGCAAAGTTATAGTTTAAAAGGAACTAAATTGTTATTTTATAGGAAAATAATTGCAGATTACTCACATATATTGTTTTAGTTTTCTTAGATTTCTAAATAACATAAATATTTCTGTTGATATTAAATGCACAATTTTATAATTATGGCATGGCATTATTTAGTATTATGTCAATATTTTAGCATCCAATTGTTGGTATAGTTTTCTGACTTGTTTTTGTTTGATCATCAAATTGTCATTATTTTTCAACAGATATTAATGAATGTAATGGAAACACTACTGGATGTAGTCAAAGATGTCATAATATAATAGGAGGATTTCAATGTTTCTGCTTTAATGGATATTATATACATGTTGACAACAAAACTTGTGTTGGTATGTTCACTGAGATGTAAAAGTATTATCATGAATAATTTGTCCAACATATCTATATCAATTTTGATATGTAAGAAAGCATAATTGATCATGATAAAGATGATATAATAAATTAATTAATTTATATTTGCAGATTTCGATGAATGTTCTATTAACAATGGAGAATGTCAGCAAATATGTATAAACAAAGTAGGAAATTACCATTGTGGATGTCATTCAGGATACAAACTAGTTAATACGTTTTCCTGTGTTGGTGAGTAAAGAAAATACTGCAAATAAAAATAGTTCATTAACACTATGTTACACATAAGTAAGCCTGGTTGGGCATATACATGGTATAATTTTGTCACGGCACATGCACACACATACATGCACACATGGGCAATTTTATGTACATTGAAAGTTCAATGTATTAATTTCATAATCTTTCTTCAATTCTGAAAAATTTGATAGCAAGAATGATACAAAGTTTCTGTTATATGTAGATTTACTTTGTTCATTTTAAAGTTCATCATGAATGATTGCACAGATATTATGCAGTTGTCTTAAGCTGTTGTAAATTGTCTAGATATCAATGAATGTAACACTAACAATGGAGGATGCAATCATTACTGTAACAACACTGTTGGATCATACTATTGTTACTGTATGAATAACTATATCCTTGAATATGACAAGCACACTTGTGTTGGTAAGAACAGTTGCTTGATATGTTCATTTTTAACATAAATGGATTTTTTGAAAACATATTAATGTATACATTATTAATGAAATCAAATAATTCATTGTTAAAAAATTATCAATAGATATCAATGAATGTTCTATCTCTAATGGTGGATGTGAGGAGATATGTACAAATACCAATGGATCATTTATCTGCTCCTGTCATCAAGGATATATGTTACGTGAGGATAAAAGGACATGTACAGGTATTAATAATTGCTATTATTATAACATATTGAAATAATAATTTAATAGATATCGATGAATGTACTATCAACAATGGAGGTTGTGAACAAATTTGTACTAATGATGTGGGTACTTATCACTGTGACTGCAGACATGGATACAATCTGAACTTGGACAATCATACTTGTGATGGTATATAAACATACTAATATCAGCATATGTCCTTAGTTTCTTTATCTCTCTCTATCTTCACACACATCACAATTAACAGCAAATGTGTAACTAGTAAAAATAAGTTGTTGGGATTTTTCATTAGTACATGGCTTTGACTTAAAGAAATACAATTATTATTATGTGATTATGATTATGCAGATATCAATGAATGCTCTGTAAACAATGCTGGATGTAGTCAAGGATGTGAGAACATAGAAGGAGGATTTAGATGTTCCTGCTGGAAAGGATTTGCAAAGCAAATTAATAATAATTCTTGCATTGGTATGTGATACGATCAATGATATCTAACTTAGATTAATAATAAAACAATTAGAATAACAGCAACTATTTAGAAATTATTAAAAGTGTACATTACTTTTGCAATTAATATTTTTATAATTCTCCAGATATCAATGAATGTTCTATTAACAATGGAGGATGTCAGCAATCATGCATAAACAAAATTGGAAATTATCATTGTGGATGTTATTCAGGATATGAATTAGCAGTTGACCAAGTTAATTGTGTGGGTGAGTGAATGTACATGGATTTGTTTGTTTGGTGAATGTACAGTGTAAAAATTGATTTGTTGATTTAACTAATATATTGTTATACAGGTTGCATGTAGCAAACTTAATATAATGTGAAAGTAAACATAACACTGTTTTTATTACTGATGTACTAATAGCTACATAAACAATAGTACATTAGTAATCAAAACAATGTTATGTCTATTTTCACATCATATTAGTTTACTACCTGCAACCTGTATAAAAATACATTGGTTAAATCAATTAACAAATCAATTTTTACATTTAATTTTGTATGTGGATCTTTTTGGTTAATATATTTTCCTTATTAATTAGGACAATGTCTTTTTTTAAAAATTATTAACTTTGATTGCCCCATATTCATATGAGCTAGCAATGACAAAGTGATTTATTTCTCAGTATTACCTCCAATTTTTTAAGTAATCAGTCACTCAGTGTTATTGCCTATATAAGGAAGTATAATATTCTTGTTAATATAATTATAATCTAGAACTTTGCAAAGAAATATTTTTAGATAAAAAATTATAAGCATTCTCTTGATGTCCAATTAAGAATGTTTTTGTAATGAATGGACATTTTAATACATTGTCTCTCAATATCAACTGTCTTTATTAAATTGATTATTATTCATGAGGAACTGAACATTTATTAAGTTTATATCATGAGATTTATATACATGTATGTATTGTTGAAAATGGGCTTTAGTATTTAGTACTTACTAGTTTGAAAAAAATTTTTGTTTTGATATACAAGGAGAGGGTGATATTAAGCTTTGATTGAGGAGCATACCAAAATGTACTAGTTAGTTTAAAGGATTTGTACATGATGATGAACATAAACACAAACGTACACAGTAACAAACACATCCCCATCACTGATATGAATTATAAAAGGAGTACAAACAAGTGAATGAGAATCTCTGAAAAATTCATAACATACAATGATGGTGCCATTATGATAACAAAATTATCCTAAGCAAAATCACAATTAGAATGTCAGTATGATATAGTAGTTTAACTTTGTTTTGCCATATTGCTTCTTTGTATCATAACAAAAAACAATGTTGTCCTCAATATTTGGCTACTATGTAAGGATATAGTGGTACCATTCCAATCTTGTCTTCTGTAAGATATTTTGCCACCATCAATACTTTTTATGATTTTTTCAGAAATCTATATTTAGTAGTACTAGCATAATGTAATAAAATAACATTACATTGATACTATATCACAATACATTATCTAGATATCAATGAATGTAACACTAACAATGGAGGATGTAATCATTACTGTAACAACACTGTTGGATCATACTATTGTTACTGTATGAACAACTATATTCTTGAACATAACAACCACACCTGTATTGGTAAGAACCATTACTTGATATGCTTATTTTGTTCCTGAAACATACTTGAATATATGAATGTCACTGTATAAATGTTTTGGAATCATCAATAGATTTTAATGAATGTTCTATCTCTAATGGTGGATGTCAGGAGATATGTACAAATACAGATGGATCATTTATCTGCTCCTGTCATCGAGGATATATGTTACATGATGATAACAGGACATGTACAGGTATTAATAATTAATATTATTATAACATATTGAAATAATAATTTAATAGATATCAATGAATGTACTATCAACAATGGAGGTTGTGAACAAACATGTGTTAATGATGTGGGTACTTACAACTGTTATTGTAGACATGGATATAATCTTAGCTTGAATAATCATACTTGTGACGGTAAGTTATATAAGCAATCCTTTCATCATGCAGTCTTAATTTTTCCCCTGTCATGTTAATATATTCAGTAATCTATATGACATATACTTGTATGTTGAACCATTCAGCTTGTTATAATAGCCATCAATGAACTAACATAATATTCTTATATATTATATCTTTGAATTTTGACAAATTTTTATTAGGACAACAAGATATGTTATATATTTTATCTAAAATATCCTTAATTAGACATTAATGAATGTGATGGAAACATTACTGGATGTAGTCAAGGATGTCATAACAAAAGAGGAGGGTTTCGATGTTTCTGCTGGAAAGGATATGCACTTCATTTGGACAATAAAACTTGTGTTGGTATGTTTTTAGAGTAATGACATGCAATCAATATCATAAAAGTTAGATATTTTAGAGTTATTCTTATCATTTTCCAGATGTCAATGAATGTTCTATTGACAATGGAGAATGTGAACAAATCTGTGTAAATGAAGTTGGTACTTATCACTGTGAATGTCATCCAGGATATAAGTTAGCTGTTGATCAAGTGTCTTGTGTAGGTAAGTAATTGGATATCTTAAATACAAAATTGCAAATTAAAAGATTGCTATGTCATTAGATTGTTCTCTTTAATAAAATCAGGTTTTGGTCTTCACACAACTACTCAGGCAATCAATCCTTTAAAAAGTCCAACTACAAATGATTATGTTAGTTAACTTTTGCCTTAATTTTTGAAAATGTTTAACTCTTATTTATGTTAACATAGGCTACTGATAGGCTGAATTCTACCTCTGTCATGACAGGTGTTGTGGCTGTATTCATTCTTCTCTGTAAGTTGCATATTTTTCTTAAATTAGCACACACACACACACACATGATGTTTTTATTGTCTTGACGTGTTTACATTAAAAATACTTGTTTATTATTTATTAATTGTATTATAGTGTTAGTTGTTTTCACTGCAATCATTATCATGACAATTCGAAAGAAATTCCTGAAAAGAAAACTAGAGATCAATCAACAATATGAAGTAGAGCTAAACAGCTATGGTGATCGTCCCAAAAGTCTTGAACTAGATGACCAATTAAAGAAGAGATTAGGGGAACTACCACCTGAGCCAATATATGATTATATTGATGAATTATCAATTGAAGCTTTTAAGATTGAAGAAGAAGAATGTGGAGATATCCACCAACAAAGCTGCTCATCTGCACTGCAAGAGGAATCCACTTTAAAAACCAATGAGTTGCTGAATCCATTGGACAATTTTGATGACTATATCTCCATGAATGCTGTGGTTATCTCTGATAATTAATTGGTTAAGTGTTGATACACAGAAAGGTTTTAACTATCAATTAAAATAAATATTTTGTTAAAGTTACAGTTATGTTTACCCCTATAAAAACTAATCATTAAAATGAATATTTGTGATAAAAATTTAAGTTTTGTAAATTTTAGACTGATAATTATTTCGACGCTAATTACTGATGTCACAAACAATTTCCATTGCTGTAATCAATTGATTTGTACCTATATGACTTTGTACTCTTATTGTAAAGATAATTGTTGTGGATTAATCATTATAACCAAGTTACTACAATTTGTGATCAACTTTATAAATTATTTGCCAATAAAACACTTTATGGAATTGAGTTGATATTTTAGTTGTAATTGTAGTTGTCCAAATTAAAGATAAAGTCATTCTAAAGTTTGTTGTTTATAACAATTGCATCAAATATATTGACATTTTCAAATAAGACCAAAAAGTATAGTATATCAATAAACTACTTTGAACATATTAATGATGACATTAAGTACTTAGATCTGTCATGTCTGCTAATAGAAATGATATATTATGAGAAAGGGTGTCTTATGACATTAGTATAATTCCATGTATTTGAGCCACTTTTTTGACTTATCGATAATAATGGTGCAAACCTATAATGTCATCAACCACATGATTTACTATTGTTAAAAAATCAAAAACAAAGGTTTGACTATAAAATACAAAAGTATAATTATATTGAGAGTAGTGCCTGAAGCTATCACATGTATGAGATAATACTACTTGCATTTTCTGGAGAGTAAATGGTCCAACATCTTGCCCGTATGTGATCTCCCATTTTATTACAATGAAATGAAATTGGACTAAAGTCATCAGACACCCCTTTTTACATTAAGTGAGTGGGTATGTGGTAACGAGATAGAATACAATTTGTGGTTAAAAGTTTCTATGATTTCCCAAAAATGAAACGACAATGTACAACTGAATAGTTATGGCAATGAAAGTTCCCAAGGGAATCTAAGGAAAGTGTGGTAATGCTACAACCTCCAGTTCAATCAGTTGTATCCAATGTCCTTAAATCTGCTAGTGTGCCACCAACCATAAAGTATCCTGATACTATGCCAAAGTCATCTGCTTGTGTATTAACAAGTGAAGAAGAAAAGCACTAATAAAGTGCAAAACCCTTGCTGCAGTTCAGTTCTATAGTGATGTTAGTTTATTTGTGATTGGTATTTACAACTACATGAGAGGTGACTGAATAATTAGAATAAACTTAGGCAATAAAGACATCTTTACTTTATACAAATGATGCAGGTGGTATATACATGTAGTTTTAAAACTATAGGTGCGGCAAGTGACAGTTTAATCATTATGGTAGTTAGTTAACTGCTTAATGCTACAACCATTGGCAAAGAAGGCTATTTGTGTAAATAAAATTTGCCATAACTCCAACACAGAACATTTATAAAAAACATCCCATGTTCAAATTGAAGAAAATTGTATTTTGTACACAACAGTTTTATTGGAACAAACTTGTGTTCTGTCTTTCCAGTGTTTTTTTAAAGGTCTTATTCCAACTTGTCAAACTTTGTTATTAGTTAACGAATTTCATCTAGAAAATTTGTTAGTATTTAACTTTTGATGTTTCTGTTAATTTTTGTAGCTGGAGACAATACAGTTGCTGTGTTAGAGCAGTTTAAAGATATTTGCCAGATAACACACAAACAAGTACTATAGCCCTCGTCCATGCAGTAATTATTCCTCAAGTCAGTACGAACAAGATCATATCAGAATCAGGTTAAATAAATTGCTATAACTTGAGAAGGGAAATATTATTAGGAAAACTTCACATTCAGACCTTTTTTAAATGATAAGTTGATAGCTCTTTCACCTAGCGGTAATCTTTCATGTCATTGTTTAGAGCTATGCTATTCCACTTAAACTCAATATATTTGTAGTTGTAATCACTGTTATGTTTTCTTATTGCCTTAATTAAATGCTCTTTGTTCTCTCTTCAACTTGACAGCTCTCACTTCTCTTCAGTGTTAGTACAAATTATAAGACCAACTGTTAAAGGGACACTCAATGATTGTCAATCTCCATCATGTTTCATCTCACATATGGTTAATCTACTTATCATTATAACAAAATCTTGTGTTTTAAAAAGGAAAAATGTACCAACCAACCAAACTTTTTGACACCATCTCTGCATTCTGATGCTGAAATAAACTTACTTAAAGCATTTGAACAAACCCATGTGATTTTGCAGCACCTTAAAAGCTTTAAAATTCTGGATATTCTGTAAAAATGCACTACATAAGATTAGAGTTGTCAAAATCAACCCGTAATTGCTTTAGCAGATATGCATTTTACAGTGAAACACTGATTATATCTACTAAGATTGTGTAACAAGCAGTCTGTGGATGACTATATAGCTATAGAATGTACAGCACATGGTCCAAATGACTACAGGGCTACCTGACACACATTATGTATAACATGTGCACAATAAAAATAGCCTGTTTAAGGATGTTTCTGAGTGATTCTCTGCTTTGTTGTTTGGAGACCAGACCAAATATAATTTCTGCTTTCTTGCTTACTTTGTTAGTACATAATATAAATTAAGTATACTAAGAAATCTTAAGCACCATCCACATATAGTCAAACAAAGTACACATAATATTTAGATTTCAAGAGGTTAGTATCAGATATCTATGGCAACCACATTGAAGCAGTATATTAGTTAGTGCATCTTTAAGCTATGACATCGCTTTAAATTTCTATGACAACCAGCTAAAACACCTTATAGCCAAACTCACACTGTGATTGTTGCACATACAGTGAGTTGTAACCTTTGTCATCATTGTGTGTTTAAGTTACAACAAAGAAATTAATTTGCAGGTAACAAAATTCTTACTTCAAAAAAGGTTAATCTCGTCGGTCCACATCAATTTTTTTCTTTGCTATTTAGTTTTTTGGTTTACTTAAATCATTGACCAGGCTCACGCACAGGAGACAATGTGTTTAAACAATTATACCAGGATATATATATATATATATATATATATATATATATATATGTAACATTCAATATTGTTGCCAAAAACTGATTAGTCACAATGTATATTATTCAGTATAATGCTCAGTATGTGTGTGTGTGTGTGTGTGATTTTTCTCATATGGATCAATTCAGACATATGTACATTCAATGGAAAGATACATGACAAAGGTCCAGAAGCTAGATTTTTTGTTTGTGCCTTTAGCCCTTAGTAATAGTAAGAAGCCTCAAATGAAGGCTCTAGTCTACATTATTGAGCACTAAGGGAGAAGAAATTTGCCTAGGAAACATGAGTAAATATAAGGGTGCTAGTTCAAGTCCTACAATGACATAGTTGTTATAATTGTATTTGTACACATCATTCTTGGAGTAAACAACTCTATTGTATTGCTTTAGCTTCATACCCAGGTGTTCAGCAAAAAGGAAGAAGACCTGATAACTACTGCATACACATAATATTGCATTTTATGCAATATTATGTGTATGCATATTGTTCACTGTCTGTTCATTAAGAACTCAGGTGAATTGGTTGCAACTGTAACTTGTGCAATAAGAGATCCTTCAATATTTTTTATTGACTATATGCGATATAATGTAGCTAAGAGTACATATATATCATTATGATATTGAAAATAACAATTCTTACTGCATTCTTTATGTTTATTTAAATATTCTTCTAGGAAAGGAATATGAAGAGTTGCCTAAAGAGTTGGATTTGCAAATGTTTCTTAAATTTGTTAATCCTGAGGGAAGACTTGAGACATCACAGCTCTCAGTAATCCAAACTGAGCAGAGTATCATGTGTATTATGTTTATTATTGATTATTATTAATTAAAATTGTTATATAATAATTAATAGAAACACCACCCAAATTATTAATATTAAGTGTTTGTTCTCTGGGTAGGAGGTGCCTACATTAATTAACCACCACACCTGCTGAATGGTAGTGATTATTTTTGGTGTCCTAGGGATCTACACATTGAGTGGAGTGTATCTCAGGCTCACGTCTGACTTCATTCCTAGTAAAAAAACTCAGTATATAACCCGGTCTTCAGATGACAACACCCTACTGTATGGTAAGCAAAATATATACTACATTAACTACATAATACAGTGCCTCATTGCAAAAACGTCTTCAAAAACACTCAGTTTAATTAATTATATTTGCATGCTCCAATATGCCTATCCTAATAGCTAACTATATATAGTGTCAAGACATAACACAAATGAAAACAAGAATGTTGCTTAGAGCTTCCGTACCACAATGATCTGATAGTTAGAAATGAATACGAAGTACCAACAAAATTATTTTACAACTTCATCACTGTTTAGTTGAAACATAAATAAAACTCAGTTTCTTCAACCTTTAATCACTTGATACTTTATTGTTACATAATTGTTTTAATGCAAGCATGTACTTATTTGCTTTTGTTTGTTTTTATTGATAATTGTGGGAGTGGAATGGTTAAATTGGATATTTTGGTTCCTCTGGCACTATGTAATGTTCATTCAATTTTGAATCACTTGACACCTTATTGTGAACACTGTTAAAAAATATCGATATTAAATTGTAAACGTGTATTGTGAAGTTTACTGGAATTGTAGATATACACTACAATGCAATGGTCTTACATCAAAAATATCCAAAAGTAATCAGTGCATTGCAATGAGAGTATATAAATATAA
Organism: Xestospongia muta; assembly: GCA_963693285.1. Classification (NCBI taxonomy): domain Eukaryota; kingdom Metazoa; phylum Porifera; class Demospongiae; order Haplosclerida; family Petrosiidae; genus Xestospongia; species Xestospongia muta. The sequence goes on along the minus strand of OY848917.1, from coordinate 16,037,050 downwards.
TTATAATCTACATTTGATATAATTATACATAGTTACTTATAAACGTTTTGATAGACAAAAGCTTTATGGCATCTTTGTGCTGCAGGATGCTTGTCAGGTTCCCTAAATGATAAAATCTTTTAGTATTTACTTTTGGTAGAGAATAATTTCTCCAAAAAACTACAAGGTTCCAAGTTATATATACATATACTTAAAGTATCACATACACAAAAACTACAGATGTTCTTTTGTCTTGTTAGATTGTTTCTAATATTCTACTGTTTGCTGCTGTCAATGTTGTGGGTATAGTATATAATCATTTGGCTGATTTAGCTCAGAGGAAATCATTTTCAGAAACTCAACGCTACATAAAATCATTGTCACTTACTTATTGAAGCTCAGAGAACTAAGAAAGTAAGTACATTTTATACATCACATGAGAGTTCTAAGAGGCCTAGTTATAGAGCTACGCTGTAGCTGCATGTACATGTAATGTTATGTTCAATATTTGTGTAGTGAGTACTTTCTTAATGCTAATAATAAAGTCTAACACACACAACACACACATGTTGACAAACACTTATTGTTATTTCATTTGTTAAGATAAACTCTTAAGTCTAGGCCAACTGCTGTGAACAGCAGTTACTATGATAATAGATTGTATTACATTACAAACCTATTAAAGTACACATGTATATAATACCACATCACAAATGGTCACTGATGGAAACAGCATTTTATTTTTGTGGTAATGGCAAGACATGTCTGACAATCTGTTTGTTATGGCTTTACCATAATAAGGCTTACCAGTAAATGTATATAGAGTAATGTAATATTTAATATAATCCTCTTGTTCTATATTATAGCAACAATTAGTGTACTCTATTCTGCCATCTTATATGGCTGAGGATGCTATTGATGACTTTATTAACTATCGTAATGAAGCAAGACCTGATGACTTCCACAAGTTTAATGTTGCTAACCATACCAATGTTAGGTAAAGAAAGCAATCATTATGTGAATGTGTGTCTTTACCTATTGCTATTTATAGTATCCTCTTTGCTGATATTGTTGGATTTACAAGACTCTCATCTGGATGTACTGCTAAAGATCTAGTTAAAACTCTCAATGAATCAGACAACTTGATTCATTAGCTGCAGTAAGTCCAGTCTAAGATCAGTCCTGTGTTAATATAAAATGATTATTATGTCTTTTCTCATTAGAACAACAATTGTCTTCGTATCAAGATTTTAGGTGATTGTTACTATTGTGTATCAGGATTACTAGATGAAATAAAAAGAAAATCATGCTCGTTGTTGTGTACAAATGGGACTGGATATGGTAGAAGCTATCAGGTATATTATTGAACTGACTATGTGGACTTATGACATGGAGGGAGAGAGAGGGGAGAGAGAGAGAGAGAGAGAGAGAGAGAGAGAGACATTTACAGAACATGAATGTAAACATTACTACACAGTCATCAAGTCATTAACAGTGACAGGTGTTTTGAATGTGTTCACTAGCTCTCCTACACATTGAACTGTAGTCTTCATTATGATACACATAAGGATAATCAACCAGACTATGATTTTTAAAATACCTTGTACAGATGTGTTTGTATAGTAAATTAATGAACAGACTCACATATAAAAAATTGATGACTTAGTCACTTAGACTACACACTGTGTACACTGTGTAGCAATATTTATTATAATAGACATAGTTTTAGTACTTCTTGTTTTTAGAACAGCTCATGAGGCAACCAGAGTTGATGTTATTTTTTTGTCATGTGCATACGTTTATTCTATAATATTTACGTCATTGACCATTAGGTCTTTGTTCTTCTTCCTCTCACTCATGGCTCCATAGTATGTAATCAGTATCTAAGAGACTTTACAAAGACATGAGAAAATGCTATGAGAGTTAAGCAGGTTAGCACTATCATCTATTAACTGTATAAGGTTTCATTGATTGTGGTATGACTCACTTGTTCATTAGTTAGGCAGAACATTAAGCCTGACATAGTAGTGTGTGTTCATTATGATTATTCATACAGCATAACTGATATTCCATTTTTTTAGAACCATTTGGCAATTCACCCTAGGTCATGTCTACTAATGACATTAGTTCAATTAGGAGAGCCATGTGCTTGCTATTTTGGGCTGATGTGTCTCCTTGGTGTTGAAAAGGCCTCATTTACAGTGATAAACCAGTGTTGGTAACCACAGTTTCCTGCCCACTTATCCAAAGCACATAACCAGAGTTCAATCGTTTATGACAGATTAGAAGCCCATTACTATGGTTTCTTATATCATCATATTGTTTGTATAAGTCAATGGAAATATAGGTCAATAATGAGACATTATAGTAATCATAGTACCAACACAGAATATTGGGTTCCTTTGAGTTGTCACTGAGCAAACTATATAATACCTTAGTGGATGTTCAAGTGTTCATACTGGTCATGTGATCTCTGGAGTATATAGTCTACATAAATGGCAGTTTGATGTATGGTCTAATGATGTCAAATTAGCTAATCATATGGAGTCTGGAGAACCAGGATAAATTATATTAACATTGTATGGATTTTTAAACTTAATTTTAACTCTTTATCAACCACACTAATTTGTTGAAAGAGCTTGCATGAGCAGTTTCTTCTTTAGCTCTATCTCTTTTGTCTATTTTAATGCATTATTATTATTTCCTAGTTTGGCTATCTTAAATTTTTATGAGAATTCAAAACACAAATGTTACAAATGAAAATGTTGGGTGTGGTTACTCATGACATTGTATGACCTGCTGGTCAATAGAGTCGAAAAAGGAGGTTCATCATTATTATTTTAACTTTACAGTTTGAATGTTAAATTAAGTATCCAAACATTATATACAATGTACATCATATAATATTTAATGTACATTATAATTGAACTGAGAGACCAGACAGAAATTAGCTCTGGTTATTAATAGTCAATTCTTAGAACACAGTCTTTCCACTTTTATCTAGATAATTTCATATTCCCAAAAGACATTGGATTTCTTGGGGTCACCAAATCTCCTACAAAAGAATTTACTCCTCAATTTCTTAATCCACCTCCATCTCCTAGACCAGCATCTCCTAGTACACCTACTGTCAAATCACCTACACAGTTTTGTATGCTGACATTCAATATACTGATCAATTTAGAGCAATTGTTGAGCTCCTATGATTAGTAGTTAATTATTCATATTGTACACAAAACTTTAGACATCACCCAACTACACAATATTACACAATAAAGTATTAATACTTACTAGTAAATACTATTTTAACTTCATGTATTGGAATTTATTGTTAAATTACTTTCTCTTTGTCTAGACAATTTGATGGATGAGATCTACAAGCAAGATAATTAAGAATGTCAATATTCAGACATTCATATAGCTAATTGTTATATTTCTATTCTTATAAAGTTGTTATGAATGCAATTTTTTAACAGCAAAACCAGCAAAGAAATAACAGCAAATTGCAAACTATAGTAACAAAAATGGCATGTATAATAGTATACCATATAAGTTCAGTTCCGTAAAACGTTTTGTTATTTAAAACTCCAACAGCTCACAAGATGTACTGTATGGGAACAGCTACAGCCAACATTAACCCAACCATGACAGCACTAACATACGAAGTAGCTCCATCACTAGTACTAGCACCTTTAAAACATATTAATTCACGGTTAAAGTTGAGGTTGATTACAACTAATTTTGGATTAAGAAATTTTGTTTCCGAGGTGGGACCGCCGCATCGAGAATATATGCTGGCCGCAGTATAAAAGTGATCACAGCAAGAATTGTTCGATCCACGGCAACACTGACAGTAGGTTTGACCTGACTGGCATTCTATAGAGCTTCGACAAGCTGAAAATGCATCGGAAGCAGTTTCATATGACCGTAAATCTGCGTCAGTGCAGTTGGTGCTCTGCCGAGTCATAACATTTGCACCAGCTGGAATGGCATACAAAATGATGAACATAAGTATAGCAGCAATGTAGAACGTCTTCATAATTGTAGTATCAGTTACATGAAGTTGCGAATTTTCCTGGAATCAATTTAATCGAGAGCGACTCCCGGCTAGAAAAACTGATACATACGGAAGTGTATTTGTCCTTATATAGTTTAATAGTTATGAATTAAACATAAATTGTAATACTATATAAATATGTTTATAGCCCTGTGTGGACTACTACTGACCATAGACACACTCAATCCACATTAATTTAGATGATATGACAATATCAATATACTGGAAAGTTCCTGGAGCAACCAGATAATTTAGTGCCAAGGCTTCAATTAAGATATGAGTGACAAAGTCTTACTATTCATCCTTTTAATTGTCACATACAATATCATATATCATACATATATACATATTTCTCGGAATTAACAATACATTCATACTTATATTCATTAATCTCTCATGTGTAACTTGATATACTGGTATGTAAAAACTCAATTCTCAATTATAACACTAACAACCAACAATTACACCAGAGAGAAACAGGAAGCTCGTGAACTTAAATACAAACAGAAAATAATATTATTATAGTTCTCAATTCCAAGATTCCCTTGTTAAAATACTCGGTCGGTCTTCTGTTTTTTAGTCAGGTACCATCTCATTGGTGGATTGTATTGACAGAGTAGGAGATGACTCAACTTTAACTCTATTGGATCAGTATATAAAGTTACAATGTAATTTCTTTGTCAAAAATGATTTTTACTTGGTTCAAAGAATCATGACTTTTGAATACACTGATGTATACAACAATATAAAGTAGTCATTACACACCAAACTATAAGTAATTTAACTGACGTTGAATACTAGTACTATTAATCTTGGTTTTCATCATTTAGCACTGTGTCTTGGTACATGTGGGTGTTATCATTGCCATTGTTAAAGCAGTCTACAAATTTATTGAACATCATCATTTGAGTCATAGATTTCTTCTATTACCATATACTGTGTCCCAGATATATCTGTTTGAATAGTTAATTTTTTTCTGTTTTTACAATTTATGCATTGATATCCTTCAGAGCAAAGTATGCCTGTTTTTGCAGGACCATTTTGATGCTGTACATCCTGCCTTGTAATTGCACCCTTTAAGTGATGTGTCAACTCTTTGATGAACTGCTAGCATGTCAGCAGTGTCCCAGATAACCTCAAGGTTAGTATTTGTTTCATCTAATGCCCATACATAATCAGTAATAGGTTAAGGAACCAATGTGTTTAAGGTAGCTTGTTACCACATATAGACAATGCAACAGAGATACAAGGCATCAATTGATGGTATCATGCATTTTATTTTTCAAATTTTAATCAGTACCAAATATTTTTTGGCCTGGTGTCATTTGTTGTTCTTTGATGTTTTGAATATCAATAATGTACAATAATGTGCTTCTGGAGTTGAAGTCTCAAAACCTGTTGCATGTTTCTTATAAACAGTGCCTATTAAATGAATAAATGATAAAAAGCCTATTAAATGAACAAATGTTAAAAATCAATTTCATAATTGTCATTTTCCACACCAGTGTCTACCAGTGCTCCTGCCAATTCAGATTACCAGATGTTATAAATGATGCTTATTAATAGAAGTATCTTAGGAATGTTGCTTTCCCAATGGTACCTTGTGTTGTATAAAGCTGAATAAAACATCTGCTGATGAGCAAATTCCACATCTATTAAGGATTCTAATTAGAAGCGTTGAGTCACTGACCCACCTTGACTCTCTACAATGTCAGTTATAAGAGTATGCAAACGTGCTGAAAATAAAAAGAAGCAATCTATTCTCATAATTTGACATGTGTTTGATGCTGGTTCAGATACTTTGATGTACCCCTATTCTCTGATACTGACTGCATTAAATGGCAAACAGCTTTTCACAAATGTGGATCTATTTGTTCAATTAACATTTTGATATTAAGGTTGGAAAGATCAAAATGTGTTTTAGCATCAGCTGACATAAATGCAATTATTGTTGAAAGAATATGATTATTAATGTTGCCTAAAACTTCATAAGTGTAGTTTTTTTGGTAGGTGTACTATTATCTATAAAATAGCATTAGATGATTTGGTTTCCAGATCTCTAATTTTTTATAACAATTTAGGAACAATAGTGAGGAGATCACTGTTTGGTTAATGAATTAATGTACCATAGTTATGAACTTTACTTGTAAACCCAACGTGGTGTTTAAGGTTACTAGCTTGTTGCATGAGAATCCATCTTGTGTGACTAATGTATTTCCATCTACCTTACCTTCATATTTCATATATCTAACAATACTACAAATGTACTTAGTGAAAATGTCGTTAACTGTTGTTAAGAGAAGCGGTTCTTTATTCAGTAGCTTAAGCCCAACAGCTATAATTTTTCTTGTCACTGTTGCATAAGTAATATCTTCACCCGTGGCTAAGTCTTAAATGTTCAAAGGTGCTAACTAACTCTTTGAAGTCTCTTTTAGTGCTGATTGAACTATTTTCTTCTAACAATATATAAAGTGAGATTTATAGCAGCCATAACATACTTCATCATTTGCTCATATATGTTATCAAAATTTGTTTTCTCTTTAATAGTTGTTGAACCATTTCAATCCAAGGACAAGGTCTTCATTGATAAGTTTTAGAGACATGTTACATGTAGTGGAATTTGTTTGTGTTGGTTAATAAGAATTGTATATGATTTGGTAATGATGTTTACAGTTTATAGATAATTATAGATATATTGACAATGGACTAAACTACTCATGCACAATAATGTAGTCTAAATGGTATATATATATTACTTATAGTAGTTTCTTGTGGAAATGCTTTTACTACCTCCAAATTCACACTATAATCACAATGAAGGCAATCTGTTCAATCAATCTCTTGTTATTCAGTGTACTTAAGGATACTTTTCACATGATATGTTTACTTAAAATGACAGGCAATGGAATATGGTCAGGAACACTGCCACAATGTTTTGAAGATATATACTCCAACAATTTTAATGAGATTGTTGTATTACATCTAGAATGTCCTATATATAATGCAATTTCAGTTGTTAATAGATATTAATGAATGTGATGATGGCTTACACAACTGTGAGCGTGTATGTATGATCATTCATGGACAGTTTGAGTGTCTATGCTTGAAGGATACATGTTGCATACTGATAATACTTCAAGTATTGGTATGTTAAACTTTATATGCTTAATAACTCAAGTGTCTGTCATTTCAGATGTTTATGATTGTATAACTGATAATGGAGGATGTGTGTGTGATCCCAGTATAAGTAACTGTATCTCATAATGTCATAGTTGTAAGAATGAATGTAAGTTGGATCCACAAAATGAAAGAAAATGCATTGATAATTTTTTGTATTTTCATAAATTTTAGAATTAAAATTTTATAGACATTGATGAATGTACTGAAATGGCACATTATTACCAGCAAAAAAGTACTATCATTGATGGTACATTTGAATGTTCATAAAGGGATATTTATACTGGACAATAGGGATATATATACTGCACAAATGGGATATATATACTGGACAATCGTGACAATTCTGCTTGTTTTAGTAAATATCACTTCATTGTAACAATTTGTTTATTTCTATTATGATTGTCTTAAGAAAATGGAGGATGTTCCTGCGAATATGATGGTGACGACTGTGTGTCTACATGTATCAATACTCCAGGCTATTATAACTGTAGCTGTAGTCAAGGTTATGAACTTGATAGTGACAACGTGATATGTGTTGGTAAATTAAAAGTAGTATAGCACAGTCTCATTACACGTCCCTCTTGCCTGATATTGACAAATGCTTTAAAGGTAATGACAATTGTAAATGTAGTGTATATTGTAAGGACAAGGATATGATGTCTTAATGCTAATGGATCATTTTTTGTCAATGTTACAGTAGATTCGAAATTTCTAGTATTAACTCTTGCCTGGGTAAGTCTAGTTAGTATAACGTAACAGCCTATTCATGTTTCTACTCTAAATGTCTTTTGTATATTTTATTAAATTGACATTATTTCCATCTCTTTCCTAATCAACTCTAAAGCACAATCTTAAAAATATGTTAACTCTTAATATACAAGCCACATTATTAGATAAATCTAAAATAGATATACATGATGTTACCCAGCTTCATATTTTGTTATTGTATTAACTGTTTTTTCTTATGTCTATAGACATAAATGAATGCCTCATTGACAATGGTAGGTATAATGTGATAAAGGTTTTCTAAGTAATCTCTTTGCTCAGTTAGTTGTAACAATATGAATGGGTGTTTGTCATTGTAGCCAAGGCTACATCTTGAGCTCTGACAACACTACATATATTGGTAAGAAATTAGTTTCTATTTTTCTAATGATATTGTTTTTACTTACTGTCAAGTGTTCCAATAATAATGGAGGTTATTAACATGACTCACAAGACAACAGTTGTACAATATATTATAATAATACTGAGGGATTATTTCAATGTGTCTGCGATGTTGGTTATACAGACAATTAGACTTGTCAAGAATATAAGTTAACTTGAACTATATTATTGACTTTCCTTTCATAATTAGATGATAAGGTAACATTATTACAATTATTGTTATTATTGTTGTTGTTATTATTATTATTATTGCAACAAATTATTGATTGTGTATAATTACTTATGTAGGATCTCTCAGCTAATGCTGTTGGTTTAATATTTTTTGTCTTGTCATGTTTGTTTTGATAATATTAACAGGTTTCAATAAATACATAACTTAATATTTGCTATGATATAGCTGTTATGTTTATATTATGTGCTGATTTTTGTTGGAATCACAGACAATATACTGTAGCTAAAACTTTCATTGCAGTTACAAAAAATCTTAATGTTATTACTACCTTTATTGTTGTTGTATTTTTTTAAAATCTTTTGTGAGTCATTTTCGATTTGTCTTTTTTATTTCCTTTATAGATTACTTTAAAGAAATTAATATTCCATATTATTATCAATCAAGATGTATTGTAGGTTGACTTTGCATCTGAAAAGTTTATGTTGTGTTTTGTACTATCTATACCTATTTAGTAGGGGACTTATAAAAGTAAAAATGCAAAAATGAATTGCTATCTTATTTTGTTGACCTCTGAATGAAAGCACTTATGTGTCACTGTATAGTACAGTAAATTTAATGTCATCAATGCCTAATATATGCTAGGCAACTGAGTTGTATTATGAAAACTGATTGGTTGTAGACAACTTACTTACTTATCTGCTTTTTGTTGTAATAGTGAAATGCTACAAAAATGTGTCAATATAAAAAGACATATACGATATATAATCTTTATAGCCACGATTGATATCGTTAGCAGATAACGAAAATGAGACTGGTTCTTCTTGTTCTGCTGTTGTTTTTGTGACTGGTGAAAGCCAACCAAGTACTACTGTTCAGCTTGTCAATGTGAATTCTTATTTATCTTACTTAAACAGGTAGTGAAGAAATATATTCAAGTAGTTGTCAATGTAACCGCACAACATCTATCACAGTGTATTGTTCTTTACTATCACTAGATCTGATGTCATGTTTTACAGATAATTGTAACAAGAATTGTTTGTGTTGTAATGTACATGTAATTGCTTCAGTTTGTCTTGTAATTTGACTTGAATAACTTAAACAACAACACACAACACTTTATTCAATTCACACATCATCAGTAGTACCTAAGACAACAACATCAATTAAACCAATTATTATAACATTCTTTCAAACATTTTCATTCACTCAATCACCATGCATACAGCATTGTCAAATTAAAGAGAGAGAGACCATCAATAACTCTATACACTTCACTACATTTTCTTCTAGCACACATTACTATAAACAACAATCACAAATAGTGTTATCAACAACAACTGATGCTAACATTACTAGTATTCCCATGAGAACAATTAATATTAATAATGTTCTATTAAGAATGGAAAATGTGAGCAAACATGTATAAACAAAGCAGGAAGTTATCATTGTGGATGTCATTTAGGATACAAGATAGCAGTTGATCATGATTCCTATGTAGATGAGAATAAAGCACTGCCAATATAAACAGTTCAGTCATATTACACTATAACTTATTGTCTATAATGTAGGACTGTTTGAACATACTTATTTGTGTGTGTGTACGTGTGCTCTAACAAAATTATAAAAAGATAATTACAGATAAAAAGTGGTCATGATATAGTTTAGATTTCTTTGTTTATTTTATAAATACCAACATAAATGATTCACCAGACATATGTTGTTGTTTATACCGCTGTATTATTATACATTGACTACATATCAATAAATGTAACACTAACAATGGAGAATGTGATCATTATTGTAACAACACTGTTGAATGATTCTTTTTTATGACAACCATGTATATATATATGTGTTTGTGTGTGTGTACTTGCATTGGTAAGAACCATCCCTTGATAACTTCATTTTTAAAAATAAATGGACTGTTTGAAATTATTTTGATGTGTACATTATTGATGAAATGAGATCATTGTATATCCCCTTCTATCTTCAATGGTGGATGTGAAGAGATATGTACAAATACCAATGGATCATTTATCCACTACTGTCATTAAGGAGATATGTTAAAAGATGATAAAAGGACGTGTCCAGGTATTAATAACAGACATTTCTTTATATTTATATTGAGGAAATAATAATTTAATAAATATTAGTAAATGTTCAGAAAATCATTTTGAATGGCCCTACATAAATCCGTGCAAGTGTAACTTTTAAATAATAGAGTCTCCAGGCATTTTCCTCCCCAAAAATTACGATAGGTTTGTATGGTCAAAAGCAACACTGGACGTTCGTAGTCAAGGCGTGGCCTGACCCTCATGTGCCAGAGGGTCAGGGAAACTACATACACTAAACTTGTTCTGAGCTGAATGGCTTCGGGTGGGGCTGCAACATGTGTACCGAGCGGCTGTGAAATTAAAAGTGACACTGTATGGAGAGCATGCAATTACGTCATCGCCTCGTGGCAACCGTTGCTAACCACCATCTTGCGAGGCAACGACCACTCACGTTGCAGATGGTCACTATAACAATTGTTATGATGGAGCAAGTATGAGAGTATTATAGTTGTTTGTCTGCAGAATCCAAGCAAAGATGCACTGATAAGATAACTGAAGTTGTCCTCAGGAAGGATCCATATGCAATTCCAAGTAAGCTTGGCAGGCAGAGACTAAGCAGGCAGAGACTAACCAGGTTCCAAATGTGGCATGGAATGACATGTTTGTATATATGGTTGCTACTCCAAATGCTTATACCAAAGAAGAGCTCAAGGTAAGAAGCTCATGATCAGCATGAAACGTGAACAGCTAGTAGCTATAAATATTATTACTACTGGATTTGTAGAGCTGGAAGGGGATGCTGGTGAGTGATAGGCAGTAATCCTTCAAATTTCTGCATGACCAAGGACAGTTCAGGAATGGCTAACTATATAGCTATTTTATTAGTATAATACATGCATGGCTTATATCACATGCATCATGCAGGGTGCTGGAAGCTATCAAGGGAATATTCATATTACTCTCAAGTGCAAGTTCAACTGAATGTGTGTTTTTTGTGTAAGTATAGAATGTGTCTCAGCACTATACAGATTTGAGAGATTGGAGTCAAGCACTTGCAAAAGTGTTAACAATGCTGATGACTGCATTATCTGTACTGACCAATAGTGTTTTACCAAATCCAGTAGGTACCACAGCAAAGACATCATTCCCTTTAACAAAAGCAGCAATTACTTCCCTCTGTTTTTCTTTTAGAATAAACCCAAGGCGCCTCTCTACTTTTTCTATAATGTCAGCCATGTTGATTGATAGATAATGATGTCACTTCCCTTGCAGCAGACGTCACTTTCTTTGCTGCAAAAATTTTGCAGCAGAACAAGTTTAGTGTGCGTAGTTTTCCTGACCCTCCGACAAGAGAGGGTCAGGCTACGCCTTGACTAGGACGTTCGTTGGTTGCCACGATATGACATTCCTTGACTGGGCGTGGTAAATGGGAAGAACTATGTTAATTAATTATTAACAATTGTTAATTTTGTTGTTATTAAAATCAGAGCAACTCGTCTAGAGATTACAGTGCGATTAACTTCATCACAATGTCACAGTTTGTAGTGATGTTCATATCACTGTTGTTTCTTGTTGTAGGTATGTCATAATTAGTTAATATTGTTGCATAATTGTGTAATTTCTTCTTAGTACCAAGATGTACTGGAACTAACTTCACTAACTATGGTACTGACTTCTACTTTGGACTATTGATAAATGCTGGGAGTACAAGTGGTCTATTAGCTCTGGCCATATCTACTACTAGTAATAATGTGTCTGTAAAAATCACGACACCAGAGACTACTTTATACAGATCAATATTATCGCCAAATAACGCTCCAATTGTCACTCTCACAGACAAAAATGTGATGTCTGAATCTACCACTTATGATAATCGTAACAGAAGTATTCATGTTAGAAGTGACAAACCAATTGCTGTAAGTTCATTTAATTGGCTTTCAGGAAGTCGTGGAGAATATCTTGTCTTACCTTGTCGTGACTATAATATCACTAAGTATGAATACTATGCAGTATCTCCAACAAGCAATGTTGGATCAAGTCAAATACTACTTGTTGGATGTGATAATGACATTAATATTATCATCACTCCATCAGAAGCTGTGTCCCTTCCTTCAGATACTCAATCATCTACAGATCAACTTGTAAATGTTCCTAAAGGTACTCCTCATCATCTTGTTCTTCATCAAGGACAGACTCTTTATTTTGGTGCACCATTAATTGATCTTACAGGAACTCGTATTGTCTCTAATAAACCATTGACTGTCATCAGCGGACATGAATGTGGTCAAGTACCAATTGGAGTAGATTGGTGTGAACATATGACACAACAGATTCCACCAACAATAACTTGGGGTAAACAGTTTCTACTAGTACCTTTTGAATATAGACAAAGTGGACAATATACAAAACTAGTGACATCTCAAAATCATACTACATTAACTATATCATGTAACGGATCAACAACTAATGTTGTTATTATTAATAGTAAAGGAGGAAATTACACTTTCTTTTCCAATTCTTCCCAGTATTGTCACATTCAAGCAAACAAACCAATCATTGTTGCATTATTTGCTACTGGTGGTTCATTAGATGATAACTTTGGAGATCCTATAATGATACTAGTACCACCTATAGAGCAGTATTCTAGTAGATATGACTTTCCTATTTTCAATATGGATTTTGTCGGTATCAGCATCACAACAACTCCCTTGAATTTCTCTAACGATGCCATACTATTTGATGGAGCACCACTTACCGATTGGATTGCTATATTAAACTCATCTATGGACATTGTAGGATATGGAACTAAGATAGTGACAACAAGTTATCCTAGACGTACAGTAGTACACACAGGCAATGGTACACTGTCTGTTTTACTATATGGTTTTCGGTCTAAACCAGAAGTTGGATATGGTTTAGTAGTTGGTATGATGTTGATGCCCATCAATAAAGGTATATAAACACAATATAATAAGAAATGAACATAACTTTAGTGTTATTTATCTCTATATGGTATAGGTGCTGTAATTGATTGTAATTCATCTTGTGTTCATGGGATATGTGAAATTATTAACAATAATTACACATGTAACTGCTTTCAAGGATGGACTGGACATTATTGTGATCAAGGTAATATAATACAGTCTCTTATCGAATATTAAAGCAACTATTGAATTTCTTCTAACATTATAAGTTGCTGTACAATTTGTTTCTGTTAATGGTTACTAATTTTTTTTCAAGGTCCTACTACTGAGATGACAGTGCATTACTTTATATTTTTTGTATGTTTGATGTAATATTATGATAACAAATATGCATTAGTGCTGATTATTCAAGAAATGAGATGTTTTTAGATGTGTAATGAATACTTAGTAAATAAACACAGACTGTACACAGATTAACGAATTCACATAATGAACCAATACCTGCATTATTTGTATGTGTATGTGTGTGTGTGTGTGTGTGTGTCACTTTAAAAATAGATTACTTGATATAACCAATATATAATGATTTGAGTTGTACATAATACAAGATGAGATATTAGTAAACATATTTACTACACAGTTTTCCTTATTAGTATATTAATTGACAAGTCATGTAGTAGATTGTTATCTAAGCTTTGAGATTATGTAACCATTTAGATATAATAGTTATCATAGATGCCTGACCAATGCATTTGGGTTGTCATTATGGAAGTTTATTAGAACCACCCTTCTAAACAGATATGTGCCCATCTGTTTGGTTGTAGTGTTGAACTATATAAACTGTCACTTCCATAGTAATTGACAATCATAACAGTATATGTTTGTGATTATTATTTATGATTACTTTAAAAAATGTATGTCCTTTGTAGGCATAAATGCAACCCAATTGGTTTTAGTTAGTTAAAAACAGCCAATCTATTTCAACAGTTTAGATTAGACAATGGGTTTTGAGGATTTTAGTCATTTGATTTGCATATAATACATGATGAGATATTAGTAAAGATAGTTACTACACAGATTTCCTTATTAGTATACAGGTCATGTAGTAAATGATTATGTTGAGATTATGTAAACAGTTAGATATAAAAGCTATTATAGATACCTGACATGTGCAATGAAGGCAGCTCTCACTATGAAGCTTCTATTGGAACAGCCCTAGTAAGCACATGCATGCCCTTCTGTTAGGTTATTGAAGTATATAAACTGTCATTTCCATAGTAATTGGTAATCATAACAGCATATGTTCAAGAAATAGAGCACAATTTGTGGTGTACCCGAGTGTTGTATTTGCTGTATAAACCATCCAACCATTGTTTAACCAAGTTTGAATCCTAACTCTAACACAATTGTGATGACTCAACAGAAATATTTTGATCCTTTTAGATGTTTTAAATGTTTTGGTCTTTTTTAAAAATCATGAAAATATCAATGAAATAGATGCATTATATTTATATACTTCTAAGTTTCTAATAGAAACTCTAATAATTGATATACACTAATGCCATGTGTATTCCACAAGTCAACAAGAGACTTGATGGCAACTTTTTCCAATAACTTGTTGCATTTTTAAGAGCAAAGTTCCAACATCAAGTCTTTCATTGTTGGAGACAACTAGGAAAGTGACATGAATTAAATACACAATAAGGTAGTCTTTGAATAAAAACTTTGCTAAAACAAATATTCTGTTAATTGATTATTATTTTGTTATGAAAAGACTATCAATATTAATATGAAAGAATATATTAATATAAACACTTTCCAGACATGATATACTGTTAGTAGTTAAGTGTTAGTGGGTATTTAATGTGTGACAAGACATTAATACGTACATGGATCTATGAAGTTTATAATCTGATAAACCTTATATAGATACCGAGTACAAAGCACGAGGTTTTTCCAGTTGATAACATTATTTTCTGTTAAATTGAGTTTTGACTTTATACCATTAATTAACTATAATTAATGATAAAGATCTTTAGCTAAAACGTTTGCAACCACTCTATATTGTTGACATATACTGACACAGATGTTTTGTAAATATTATATAAATCAAAATAAACAATTTAAATTGGTTTTAGATGTATTGAAAAAACAAAGTTTGAGTACATTAGAGATATACCAATGTTTTTTTAATTCAATATACATTACACATTATTGGATAATCTCTA
This sequence comes from Xestospongia muta, assembly GCA_963693285.1. Lineage (NCBI taxonomy): Eukaryota > Metazoa > Porifera > Demospongiae > Haplosclerida > Petrosiidae > Xestospongia > Xestospongia muta. The sequence continues at coordinate 16,021,289 of OY848917.1, read as the reverse complement.
TCCAACTATTATTATCAATAGATATTAATGAATGTTCTATCTCAAATGATGGATGTGAAGAGATATGTACAAATACCAATGGATCATTTATCTGCTCCTGTCATCAAGGATATATGTTACGCCATGATAAAAGGACATGTACAGGTATTAATAATTGATATTATTATAACATATTGAAATATAATAATTTAATAGATATCAATGAATGTGCTATCAACAATGGAGGTTGTGAACAAACATGTGTCAATGATGTGGGTACTTATCACTGTCATTGTAATCATGGATATAATCTTAACTTGAACAATCATACTTGTGATGGTAAATGAAATAAATGTATAACAATAACATTTTGTATATATCATTCATTAATCTATATCAGTATGACTCAACTGTATTTGCATCGGTTTAAATGTGAAGTTATAGTTTAAAAGGAACTAGTTTGTTGTTTTATAAGAATATAATTGTAGATTACTTACATATATTGTTTTAACTTTCTTTGATTTCTAAATCAAAGAAATATTTATGTTGATATTAAATGGACATGTTTATAATTAAGACACAACAATATTTTAGTATTATGTTAATATTTTATCATCAAGAAACTGATATGTTTTTCTGACTTGTTTTTATTTGATCATCAAATTGTCATTATTTTTCAACAGATATTAATGAATGTAATGGAAACACTACTGGATGTAGTCAAAGATGTCATAATATAATAGGAGGATTTCAATGTTTCTGCTTTAATGGATATTCAATACATGTTGACAACAAAACTTGTATTGGTATGTTCACTGCAATATAAAAGAATTATCACTAATAATTTGTCCATCATATCTATATGTATTCTGATATATAATGAAAGTATAAATGATATGATAAAGATGATATAATAAATTAATTAATTTATATTTGCAGATATCAATGAATGTTCTATTAACAATGGAGAATGTCAGCAAATATGTATAAACAAAGTAGGAAATTACCATTGTGGATGTCGTTCTGGATACAAGCTAGTTAATACTTTTAACTGTGTAGGTGAGTAAACAAAAATATCACAAATGTAAATAGTTCATTAACACTATGTTACACATAAGAAAGTTTGGTTGGGCATATATATGGTATAATTTTGTTACAGCACATGCATACATGGACATTTTTATGTACATTAAAAGTTTAATGTAATAATTTCATAATTTTTCTTCAATTCTGAAAAATTTGATAGCAAGAGTGATACAAGACTTCTTTTTATATGTATATTTTTGTTATATGTAGATTTACTTTGTTCATTTTAAACAGATATAATGTAGTTGTTTTAAGCTGTTGTACATTATCTAGATATCAATGAATGTAGCACTAATAATGGAGGATGTGATCATTATTGTAACAACATTGTTGGATCATATTATTGTTCCTGTATGAACAACTATATCCTTGAATATGACAACCATACTTGTATTGGTAAGAACTATCCATTGATGTGTTCATTTTTAACATAAATAGATTTTTTTAAACATATTAATGTGTACATTATTAATGAAATCAAATAATTCATTGTTAAGCAATCATCAATAGATATCAATGAATGTTCTATCTCTAATGGTGGATGTGAGGAGATATGTACAAATACCAATGGATCATTTATCTGCTCCTGTTATCAAGGATATATGTTACGTGATGATAACAGGACATGTACAGGTATTAATAATTGATATTGTTATAACATATTGAAATAATAATTTAATAGATATCAATGAATGTACTATCAACAATGGAGGTTGTGAACAAATTTGTACTAATGATGTGGGTACTTATCACTGTCATTGTAATCATGGATATAATCTTAACTTGGACAATCATACTTGTGATGGTAAATGAAATTAATGTATAACAATAACATTTTGTATATATCATTCATTAATCTATATCAGTATGACTCAACTGTATTTGCATCGGTTTAAATGTGAAGTTATAGTTTAAAAGGAACTAGATTGTTGTTTTATAAGAATATAATTGTAGATTACTTACATATATTGTTTTAACTTTCTTTGATTTCTAAATCAAAGAAATATTTATGTTTATATTAATGGACACGTTTATAATTATGACACAACATTATTTTAGTATTATGTTAATATTTTATCATCAAGATATTGATATGGTTTTCTGACTTGTTTTTGTTTGATCATCAAATTGTCATTATTATTCAACAGATATTAATGAATGTAATGGAAACACTACTGGATGTAGTCAAAGATGTCATAATATAATAGGAGGATTTCAATGTTACTGCTTTAATGGATATTCAATACATGTTGACAACAAAACTTGTATTGGTATGTTCACTGCAATATAAAAGAATTATCACTAATAATTTGTCCATCATCTTTATATGTATTTTTGATATATAATGAAAGTATAAATGATCATGATAAAGATGATATAATAAATAATGTGACTGGATTTGCAAAAAGAGCCACTTCTCTCAAAATATTTGTGAACTGATTTGTGGAAAAACCACTGTTTAAACGTATCAAAAAACAGTTATGTATACGTATATAATGGTTATGCATATATAGCAACTGTATGTATACAGAGCTTTTTTTGATATACTTTAACAGTAGATTTTTTCACAAATCAAGTCACAAATATTTTAAACAAGTGGTCCCTTTTTGCAAATCAGGTCACAGTTAATTAATTTATATTTGCAGATATCAATGAATGTTCTACTAACAATGGAGAATGTCAGCAAATATGTATAAACAAAGTTGGAAATTACCATTGTGGATGTCATTCAGGATACAAGCTAGTTAATACTTTTAACTGTGTAGGTGAGTAAACAAAAATGCCACAAATAAAAATAGTTCATTAACATTGTGTTACACATAAGAAACTCTGGTTGAGAATATATATGGTTAACATTTTTTACAGCACATGCATACATGGACATTTTTATGTACATTAAAAGTTCATTGTAATAATTTTATAATTTTTCTTCAATTCTGAAAAATTTGATAGCAAGAGTGATACAAGACTTCTTTTTATATGTATATTTTTTGTTATATGTAGATTTACTTTGTTCATTTTAAACAGATATAATGTAGTTGTCTTAATCTGTTGTACATTATCTAGATATCAATGAATGTAGCACTAATAATGGAGGATGTGATCATTATTGTAACAACATTGTTGGATCATATTATTGTTCCTGTATGAACAACTATATCCTTGAATATGACAACCACACTTGTAGTGGTAAGAACTATCCATTGATGTGTTCATTTTTAACATAAATAGATTTTTTAAACATATTAATATATACTTTATTAATGAAATCAAATAATTCATTGTTAAGCAATTATCAATAGATATCAATGAATGTTCTATCTCTAATGGTGGATGTGAGGAGATATGTACAAATACCAATGGATCATTTATCTGCTCCTGTCATCAAGGATATATGTTACGTCATGATAACAGGACATGTACAGGTATTAATAATTGATATTATTATAACATATTGAAATATAATAATTTAATAGATTTCAATGAATGTGCTATCAACAATGGAGGTTGTGAACAAACATGTGTCAATGATGTGGGTACTTATCACTGTCATTGTAATCATGGATATAATCTTAACTTGGACAATCATACTTGTGATGGTAAATAAAATTAATGTATAACAATAACATTTTGTATATATCATTCATTAATCTATATCAGTATGACTCAACTGTATTTGCATCGGTTTAAATGTGAAGTTATAGTTTAAAAGGAACTAGATTGTTGTTTTATAAGAATATAATTGTAGATTACTTACATATATTGTTTTAACTTTCTTTGATTTCTAAATCAAAGAAATATTTATGTTTATATTAATGGACACGTTTATAATTATGACACAACATTATTTTAGTATTATGTTAATATTTTATCATCAAGATATTGATATGTTTTTCTGACTTGTTTTTGTTTGATCATCAAATTGTCATTATTATTCAACAGATATTAATGAATGTAATGGAAACACTACTGGATGTAGTCAAAGATGTCATAATATAAGAGGAGGATTTCAATGTTACTGCTTTAATGGATATTCAATACATGTTGACAACAAAACTTGTATTGGTATGTTCACTGCAATATAAAAGAATTATCACTAATAATTTGTCCATCATATCTATATGTATTCTGATATATAATGAAAGTATAAATGATCATGATAAAGATGATATAATAAATTAATTAATTTATATATTTGCAGATATCAATGAATGTTCTATTAACAATGGAGAATGTCAGCAAATATGTATAAACAAAGTAGGAAATTACCATTGTGGATGTCGTTCTGGATACAAGCTAGTTAATACTTTTAACTGCGTAGGTGAGTAAACAAAAGTATCACAAATAAAAATAGTTCATTAACACTATGTTACACATAAGAAAGTCTGGTTGGGCATATATATGGTATAATTTTGTTACAGCACATGCATACATGGACATTTTTATGTACATTAAAAGTTCAATGTAATAATTTTATAAATTTTCTTCAATTCTGAAAAATTTGATAGCAAGAGTGATACAAGACTTCTTTTTATATGTATATTTTATGTTATATGTAGATTTACTTTGTTCATTTTAAACAGATATAATGTAGTTGTCTTAAGCTGTTGTACATTGTCTAGATATCAATGAATGTAGCACTAATAATGGAGGATGTGATCATTACTGTAACAACATTGTTGGATCATATTATTGTTCCTGTATGAACAACTATATCCTTGAATATGACAACCACACTTGTACTGGTAAGAACTATCCATTGATGTGTTCATTTTTAACATAAATAGATTTTTTAAAACATATTAATATGTACATTATTAATGAAATTAAATAATTCATTGTTAAGCAATTATCAATAGATATTAATGAATGTTCTATCTCTAATGGTGAATGTGAGGATATATGTACAAATACCAATGGATCATTTATCTGCTCCTGTCATCAAGGATATATGTTACGTCATGATAACAGGACATGTGCAGGTATTAATAATTGATATTGTTATAACATATTGAAATAATAATTAAATAGATATCAATGAATGTACTATCAATAAAGGAGGTTGTGAACAAATTTGTACTAATGATGTGGGTACTTATCACTGTGACTGCAGACATGGATATAATCTGAACTTGGACAATCATACTTGTGATGGTATGTAAACATACTAATATCAGCATATGTCCTTAGGTTCTTTATCTCTCTCTATCTTCGCACACATCACAAATGTGTAACTAGTAAAAATAATTTCTTATGATGTTTTATTAGTACATGGCTTTGACTTTAAAATATGCAATTATTGTCATGTGATTATGATTATACAGATATCAATGAATGCTCTGTAAACAATGCCGGATGTACTCAAGGATGTCATAACAAGAAAGGAGGATTTGAATGTTCCTGCTGGAAGGGTTATGCAATGCAAATTAATAACAATTCTTGTATTGGTATGTGATATGGTCAATGATATTGATCAACTTAAATCAATGATAAAACAATTAAAATAATAATAGCATTTACAACAGCAAAACTATATAGAAATTATGAAAAGTGTACATCGCATGTACAATTAATACTCTTATATTTCCCCAGATATCAATGAATGCTCTAATAACAATGGAGGATGTCAGCAAACATGCATAAACAAAATAGGAAATTATCATTGTGGATGTTATTCAGGATATGAATTAGCAGTTGACCAAGTTAATTGTGTGGGTGAGTGAATGTATGTGGATTTGTTTGGTTTATATGTCTTGTTATAAAATAGGACAATGTCTTTTTTAAAAATACTAACTTTGATTGCCCTACATTCATATGAGCTAACCATGACAATCTGATTTATTTCTTAGTATTACCTCAAATTTTCCAATTAATCAGTCACTCAGTGTCATTGCCTATATAAGGGTTCTTATGATTACAATCTTGAACTTTGCAGAGAAATATTTTTAGATAAAAAAAATTATAATTATTATTTTAATATCTAATTTAGAATGTTTTTTGTAATAAATGGACTAGTTTAATACATTGTCTCTTATTGATTATTATTTATAAAAAACTGAACAATCATTAAGTTAGTTCATATCATGAGGTTTTTATATACATGTATGTATTGTTGAAAATTGGCTTCAGTATTTACTAGTTTAAAAGATTTTGTTTTGATTTACAAGAAGAGGCTACTATAGAGATTGACTTTTGTTTGAGGTACATACCTAATTGTACTAGTTAGTTTAAAGGACTTGCACATGATAATGCACATACACACACACATGCACATTAACAAACATAATCCCATCAAGATATGAATTTATAAAAAGGAGTAGAACAACTAAATAAGAAACTCAGAAAAACTTTTAAAAAATATAATGATGGTGCCATTATGACAACAAAAGTATTCTCAGAAAGAGTGTCAGCATGATATAATAGACACATAGTAGTTTAACCTTATATTGCTTCTTTGTATCATCACAATTAACGGTGTTGTCCTCAATTTTTTGCTACTATGTAAGGATTTAATGCTACCATGTTTATCTTTGAGATACTTTGCCCCATCACTACCTTTTACGATTTTCTTTAGAAATTTATATTTACTGGTATTAACATAATGTAACAAAACAACATTACATTGGCACTATATCACAATACATTGTCTAGATATCAATGAATGTATCACTAACAATGGAGGATGTGATCATTACTGTAACAACACTGTTGGATCATATTATTGTTCCTGTATGAAAAACTATTTTCTTGAATATGACAACCATACTTGTATTGGTAAGAACCATTACATCATATGCTCACTTTTGTTCCTGAAAAAACTTGAATATATAAATCTCACTGTATAAATGTTTTGGAATTATTAATAGATTTTAATGAATGTTCTATCTCTAATGGTGGATGTGAGGAGATATGTATAAATACAGATGGATCATTTATTTGCTCCTGTCATCAAGGATATATGTTACGTGATGATAACAGGACATGTACAGGTATTAATAATTGATAAAATTATAACATATTGAAATAATAACTTAATAGATATCAATGAATGTACTGTCAATAATGGAGGTTGTGAACAAACATGTGTCAATGATGTGGGTACTTACTATTGTTATTGTGGACATGGATATAATCTTAGCTTGAATAATCATACTTGTGAGGGTAAGTTATATTAACAATCCTTTCTTCATTTAGTCTTGCTTTTCAACTTTCATGTTTATATATTCAGTAATCTATGACATGTACTAGTATGTTAAACCATTCAGTCTGTTATAAAAGCCATCAATGAAGGAACATCAAATTGTTATTATGTCATTGAATTTTAACAAACCTTTGTTTGAACAACAGATATATTACATATTTTATGTAAAATATTCTTAATTAGACATTAATGAATGTGATAGAAACACTACTGGATGTAGTCAAGAGTGTCGTAACAAAGAGGGAGGGTTTCAATGTTTATGCTGGAAAGGATATGCACTTCATTTGGACAACAAAACTTGTGTTGGTATGTTAAGTATGACATGCAATCAAAATCATAAATGTTAGATAGTTTACACTTATTGTTATTATTTTCCAGATGTTAATGAATGTTCCATTAACAATGGAGGATGTGAACAAATCTGTACAAATGAAGTAGGTACTTATCACTGTGAATGTCATCCAGGATATAAGTTAGCAGTTGACCAAGTTTCCTGTGTAGGTAAGTAATTGGATATCTTAAATACAAAATTGCAAATTAAAGAATTACTGTGTTATTAGATTGTTCTCTTTAATTAAATCAGGTTTTGGTCTTCGTACAAGTACTCAGACACTCCATCCTTTAAAAAGTCCAACTACAAATGATTATGTTAGTTAACTTTTGGTTTACTTTTAAAAAATAATTAATTCTTATTTATGTTAATATAGGCTACAGATAAGCTGAATGCTAGCTCTGTCATGACAGGTGTTGTGGCTGTATTCATCCTTCTCTGTAAGTTGCACATCTTTTTAAAATTAACAGACACACACACATGATGCTTTTATTGTCTTGACATGTTTACATTATGAAATAATTCTTTATTATTTATTCATTATATTATAGTGTTAGTAGTTTTCACTGCAATCATTATCATGATGGTTCGAAAGAAATTCCTGAAAAGAGAAGTAGAGATCAATGAACAATATGAGGTAGAACTGAACAGCTATGAAGATCGTCCAAAAAGTTTCGAACTAGATGACCAATTAAAGAAGAAATTAGGGGAACTACCACCTGAGCCAATATATGATTATATTGATGAATTGTCAATTGAAGCTTTTAAGATTGAAGAAGAAGAATGTGGAGACATCCACCAACAAAGCTGCTCTTGTACACTTCAAGAGGAATCTATTTTAAAAGCCAATGAGTTGCTGAATCCATTGGACAATTTTGATGACTATGTCTCCATGAATGCTGTGGTTATCTCTGATAATTAATTGGTTAAGTGTTAACACCACAAAGTAACTATCAATTTAAAAAAAAATTGTTTAAAGTCTACATTTTTTTACCCCCTATAAAAACTAATTGCTAAAATTAATATTTGTGATTAAAATTTAAGTGTTGTAAATTTTAGAATGATAATTATTGTGATAGTTATTACTGATGCAAGATACACTTTATATTGCTGCAAACAATATTTGTATTCTAAGCATTGACTATGTTGTTATAATGATGTAATAATGTTATTGTAGTGTTTATTCCTCTTTTAGTGAATAATTTGTCATAACAGTTCAGATTGTTGTAGTTACTTTATAGTGTCAAATTAATATATTATTGTGATTGAGCTGTAACTATTTGATTTTGAACTTTTATTGTGAAGATAAATATTGTGGTTAATCATAATAACCAAGTTATTATAAATTGCAATCCAATTTTAATAATTAATTGCCAATAAATCACTTAATGATTGATTTGATATTTGAGCTGCAATTGTAGTTCTCCACAATTTGAAGTTATTAGAGAAAGTGTTCAATGAGGTTTGTATGTAACACATTATTTTAAGTCTTTAGGGCTAGGGACAGTGCAGAAATGAAGAAACACGTCTCAAACCAAATTGCATAAGCATTTCAAGAGAAGGTACCTGTAAACCTGAACTAGGTAGATTTGGCCACTCCCAATATTAATATTGACATTTGGAAAATTATAGCTATCTGATGACCCAATATATAATAGAATTAAACTCTCAATTGATCTTGAAGAACATAGAGACTTTTGATTGACAAATTAATGAACAGAAAAAATACTAAATAAATTAATAAGTGACGAAGATGACTGTGAAATAGAACTAATTACATTAGTTACCCAGAAAATTGATCACTTATTAGAGATATCATTTTCTGAAGCAGAAAACTTTATTGTTATGAATTATATTTTATAAAACTTTATATTTAAACTATGGGCTATCATATTAGCTGTTGAATCTAGTATCTCTTTGCCATTTACAACAATTAATAACGCTACTACTGATGTTATGAACTTATGATTGCACGAAACTCCAGAAATTTAAGCTACCAATCTTATACTAAACATTTTTGTATTAATTATAACTTGTGAATATAATAGCTAATGTTCATTTCCATTTCATTGTCTCAGTAAAACCTTTCATGATTATTAGATTGTTATTGTAATAATATCTAGATGTACCATATCTTGTTCCTCTTTTTGTAATTATTGAATTAACCTATATCGTCTGTTATTGTTCCTCATTGCTCCCAATGTTTATCACACATTATATTAACACATTAGGTGCCAACACACTACTGACAATGCAACCATCACTCATCTTCACATTTTAAGTATGACAACCAGCCATATCCTAGTCTATCCTTAAAGAAATGTGGAAACTTTATTAACATTAAAGACTATAAAGTCATTTAAAATATAGTCTTGAATAATCAGTGTTCATTGTGGTAATGAAGATGGAGTCTAGAGCGACTAGTATTCTTTTGAGATATAAATGTGTAGTGTTCTTTGGTATAGTTTTAAAAATAATGATTGTATACAAGTAAACACATATTATAACATTTCTGTATTTTGTTTCTCATGTATCATTTTTTTAGTAAATAACTTTAGTTTGCTCACATATATTCTTTTAGGATTCATAGTAATTCAAAGGATATTAATAAATGTGATGGAAACACTAATTGATGTAGTCAAGGATGTTATAATAAAACATATTTGACCATGATAAAAATGATGTAAATAATTAAATATATTTGCAGATATTGATGAATTCTCTATTAATGATAGAAAATGTCTGCAAACTTGTATTAACAAAGTAGGAAGTTATCACTGAAAATGTTATTCAGGGTATGTGCTATAGTAGTTGATTACATTTTCCTGTGTGGGTGAGTAAATGAGTATATAATAGTTCATATAAACATATATAAATAGATCATTAATACTGTGTTGCACATAGATGGGACTAGTTATAGTTGGGCATTTATATGTATGGTATAAGTTTGTTACAGCACACACACAGTCACACAAACATACACAAATATATAATATATATATATATATATATATATATTACCAAAGTATCTAGGTCTGTTGTATAGAGAGTGCTTGATGTCGTTTAGCTAGACAGAGCGGGTTAGACAAAAATTGAGGGACAGAAGAACACATCTCTGCTTGGTTGCTGTTACTTCAAGTTTCAATCATATATATATTATATATATGATATTTATATTATATATATATATATGTACATTGAAAGGTCAATGTGAAATTGATCCAAGGTTCTGTTTAGTGTTGATTTTTTTTTGATTTTTTTGCAAATACCATCATAAATGCATATGATTGAACATGAAGATGTTAGGTTGTTAACTTATACTGTTGTATTATGATACATGATATCAATGTATGTACATAACAATAACAATGAAGGATGTCATCAGCCATGTAATATTAACAAGATATTGCTTTATATTTTGTGAAAAATATCACAGATAGCAAGGAATGTTAAATCATGGAGGCTGTGAACATACATGTAGTGTGAAAAAACTTCAAATAACCTTTTTGATTCAACATGACCCTGTACAGATAAGTAGAGTTGCAATGTTTTTATTAACAGAGTATTCAGGAAAGTCGGATGACCGGAGACTAGGGTGGTCTCGAATCTTCAAAGACAAAATGAGGGCGTTTGTAGATGAGTAAGCTGCCGTGATACGGCATTCCAAGACTGCAGGGTGTGGACATTGTTAATTAATACTAATATTATTAATAGTAGTTAATTTAGTTTGTTGGTGTACTGAGCAACTCGTCCACAGTTGCAATAACTTCAAGACGATGTCACAGATTATAATGATATTGTTCTTGCTGTTGTTTCTTGTTGTAGGTATGTCATAATGAGTTAATATTGTAGAGTTGTGTATTCTCTTCTTAGTACTAAAATGTACTGGAACTAACTTCACTAACTATGGCACTGAGTTCTACTTTGGATTGACGAAAAATAATAAAAGCCAAAGTGATTTCTTAGGTCTTGGCATATCTACTGTCAATCATAATGTTTCTGTAACAATCAAGATACCATGGTCAGGGTCTACTGTAAACACATTATTATTATCATCAAATAATATTGATATTGTTGATCTCACTAACATCGCAAAGGTGTCTGAATCTAGCACTTATGATAATCGTAACAGAAGTATTCATGTTAGAGGTGACAAACCAATTGCTGTAATTGCATTTAATTGGCTTTCAGGAAGTCGTGGAGAATATCTTGTCTTACCTTGTCGTGACTATAATATCACTAAGTATGAATACTATGCAGTATCTCCAACAAGCAATGTCGGATCAAGTCAAATACTACTTGTTGGATGTGATAATGACATTAATATTATCATCACTCCATCAGAAGCTGTGTCCCTTCCTTCAGATACTCAATCATCTACAGATCAACTTGTAAACGTTTCTAAAGGTACTCCTCATCATGTCGTTCTTCATCAAGGACAGACTCTTTATTTTGGTGCACCATTAATTGATCTTACAGGAACTCACATTGTCTCTAATAAACCATTGACTGTCATCAGTGGACATGAATGTGGTCAAGTACCAATTGGAGTTGATTATTGTGAACATATGACACAACAGATTCCACCAACAGTTACTTGGGGTAAACAGTTTCTACTAGTACCTTTTGAACATAGACAAAGTGGACAGTATACAAAACTAGTGACATCTCAAGATTATACTACAATAACTATATCATGTAATGGATCAACAACTAATGTTGTTATTATTAATAGTAAAGGAGGAAATTACACTTTCTTTTTCAGTTCTTCCCAGTATTGTCACATTCAAGCAAACAAACCAATTATTGTTGTACTATTTGCTACTGGTGGCTCATTAGATGATAATCGTGGAGATCCTATAATGATACTAGTACCACCTATAGAACAGTATTCTAGTAGATATGACTTTCCTATTTTCATTACTGATTTTGTTGGTATCAGTGTCACAACAACTCCTGAGAATTTCTCTCCAAATTTCATATTATTTGATGGAGTACCAATTACTAATTGGGTTACTATATTGAACTCATCTATGGACATTGTAGGATATGGAACTAAGATAGTGACAACAGGCAATCCTAGACGTACAGTAGTACACACAGGCAATGGTACACTGTCTGTTTTACTATATGGTTTTAAGAGAGGTCATGGATACGGTTTACTAGTTGGTATGATGTTGATGCCCATCAATCAAGGTATATAAAGCACATATAATTAATAATGAATTTAACTTCATTATTATTTATCTCTATATGGTATATATAGGTGCTGTTATAGAGTGTTATTCATCTTGTGTTCATGGGATATGTAAAATTATTAACAATACTTACACATGTGACTGCTTTCCAGGATGGACTGGAAGTTACTGTGATCAAGGTATTCTCACTAGTTATAGTCTCAATGAAAGTATTAGTATTTTAAAAACTATATATAGGAGAAAAAGTTTGTTTCAACTTTTCCTACTTTGTTGTTTTTGCTGTATCCTAAAAATGTACTTTATAGGAAACTTGTGTCAAAATTAACAATCAAACAAATTAATATATTGTTAATTTAAACAACCATACATCATTGGCAGCGTGAACCGAACAAATTTAAGTATTAAATAGATTAGTTAAGTCTTCTATAATAACAAGCCAAAACATATTTCCACATTTAAACTTTAATAAGCTAATAAGTTTTATAATATAAAGTATCATATAACGTCTCTTTAATATCAAAAGCACTGAGTATCATATTTTAAGAGAAGTAAATTTCTGCAATCTTTCTTTTTAATTACAAGCCTCTTATTGAATATTAAAAGAATATTGAAATTCTTCTAACATTAACAATTATAAGTTACAGTACAAATAGTTTCTGCTAGTGGTTACTAATTTTGTTTTAAAATTGCTACTACTGATATGATGCTATATTACTTCACATTTTTGTATGTTTAATGTAAAATTGTGATAACAAATGTACATTAGTGTTGATGATTTAAGATGTTTTTAGATGTGAAATGAATACATAGAAAATAAACACAGAGTGCACATACATTAATGATTTCACATGATGAACCAATACCTGCATTATATGTATGTGTGTGTGTGAGTGTGTGTGTGTGTGTGTGTGTGTGTGTGCGTGTGTGTGTGTGTGTGTGTGTCACTTATAAATAGATTAGTTGATTTAACCAATATATAATGATTTGAGTTGTATATAATACATGATGAGATATTAGTAAACATATTTACTACACAGTTTTCCTTATTAGTATACTAATTGACAAGTCATGTAGTAGATTGCTGTCTAAACTTTGAGATTATGTAACCACTAAGAAATAATAGTTATTATAAATGCCTGATGTTTGGATAAGGGTTGTCAATATTGAGCTTCTATTGGAACAGCCCTTCTAAACACGTGCGTGCCCTTTCTGCTAGGTGTTACTGTGAACTATATAAACAGTCACTTCCATAGTAATTCATAGTCATAACAAGATATGTTTACGATTATTTCCAATGAGATGTATCCTTTGTAGGCATAAATGCAACTCAAATGGGCATTAGTTAGTTAAAACAACCAATCTATTTCAACAGTTTAGATTAGACAGTGGGTTATGAGGATCTTTCAAGAAATAGAGCACAATGTAAGGTGGAGTTTAAGTGCCCTATGTGTAAACCATTTGATGCATAATTCATTTAACCTGATAATTAATAAAGTTAACTATAAATACTGATAAAGATCTTTAGCTTAATAGTCTGCAACCACTCTATATTGGTGACATATACTGATGTTTTATATATACTATACAAATCAAAATAAACAATTTCAATTGGTTTTAGATGTATTAAAAAAACAAAGATTGAGTACATTAGAGATATATTGATATTAGTTTTTTTTTTTAAATTGAATATACAGTACACATTATTGGATATTCTCTATTCAACTATTATTATCAATAGATTTTAATGAATGTTCTATCTCTAATGGTGGATGTGAGGAGAAGATATGTACAAATACCAATGGATCATTTATCTGCTCCTGTCATCAAGGATATATATTACGTGATAATAAAAGGACATGTACAGGTATTAATAATAGATATTGTTATAACATATTGAAATAATAATTTAATAGATATCAATGAATGTACTATCAACAATGGAGGTTGTGAACAAACGTGTGTCAATGATGTGGGTACTTATCACTGTGACTGCATACATGGATATAATCTTAACTTGAACAATCATACTTGTGATGGTAAATGAAAGTAATGTATAACAATAACATTTTGTATCTATCATTCATCAATTTATATCAGTATGATTCAACTGTATTTGCGTGGGTTTAAATGTTATAGTTTAAAAGGAACTAGATTGTTGTTTTATAAGAAAATAATTATAGATTACTTACATATATTGTTTTAGCAATGATCAATTATAACGGTTTTAAATATCATGTTAATATTTTAGCATCAAATTGTTGGTATGGTTTTCTCACTTCTTTTTGTTTGTTCAACAAATTGTGATAATTATTCAACAGATATTAATGAATGTAATGGAAACACTACTGGATGTAGTCAAAGATGTCATAATATAAGAGGAGGATTTCAATGTTCCTGCTGGAATGGATACAAAATACACGTTGATAACAAAACTTGTGTTGGTATGTTCACTAAGATGTAAAAGTATCCAAGTTATTTATATCTATTCTGATATGTAATGAAAGCATAATTGATCATGATTAAGATGATATAATAAATTAATTAAGTTATATATTTGCAGATATCAATGAATGTTCTATTAACAATGGAGAATGTCAGCAAATATGTATAAACAAAGTAGGAAACTACCATTGTGGATGTCATTCAGGATACAAGCTAGTTAATACATTTTCCTGTGTAGGTTAGTAAACAAAAATACCAACAATAATAGTTGGGCATATAAGTCTGCTTGGACATATAATGGTATACTTTTTTTACACCACACACTTGCATATGCACAATTGCATGTTCAATATATTATTTTTGTTAATTTTGAAAAATGTGATAGCAAGAACGATGCAAGGTTTCTGTTATATGTAAATTTCTTTGTTCAATTTAAAGTTCATCATAAATAATTAAATAATATACTGATATTATATTATTGTCTTAATCTGTTATACATTATCTAGATATCAATGAATGTAACACTAACAATGGAGGATGTGATCATTACTGTAACAACACTGTTGGATCATACTATTGTTACTGTATGAACAACTATATTCTTGAATATGACAACCATACTTGTACTGGTAAGAACTATCCATTGATGTGTCCATTTTTAACATAAAGGTTTTTTTTGAATGTGTACATATATATAATGAAATAATTTATTGTTAAACAATTATCAATAGATATCAATGAATGTTCTATCTCTAATGGTGGATGTGAGGAGATATGTACAAATACCAATGGATCATTTATCTGCTCCTGTCATCAAGGATATATATTACGTGATGATAAAAGGACATGTACAGGTATTAATAATAAATATTGTTATAACATATTGAAATAATAATTTAATAGATATCAATGAATGTACTATCAATAATGGAGGTTGTGAACAAACATGTGTCAATGATGTGGGTACTTACAACTGTAGCTGTGGACATGGATACAATCTTAACTTGAACAATCATACTTGTGATGGTAAGTAAATATAAATAAAGTAAATATACTAATATAAGAATAACCTCTTTATCTCTGTCTCTTTATTTCTCTGTTATTTATCCTATCTTCCCACATATCATTATTAACAGCTGATACATAATTAGCAAAAAAACTGTTGCAGCACTTTATTAGTACATACCTGTAACTTAAAGATATACAATTATTGTCATGTGATTATGATTATGCAGATATCAATGAATGCTCTGTAAACAATGCTGGATGTACTCAAGTATGTGAGAACATAGAAGGAGGATTTGAATGTTCCTGCTGGAAGGGATATGCAATGCAATTTAATAACAATTCTTGCGTTGGTATGTGATATGATCAATGATATCTAACTTAGATCAATGATAAAACAATTAAAACAATAACAAATGTTTTGCAATTATTAAAAGTACACATCACGTTTGCAATTAATACTTTTATAATTCTCCAGATATCAATGAATGTTCTAATAACAATGGAGGATGTCAGCAAACATGCATAAACAAGATAGGAAATTATCATTGTGGATGTTATTCAGGATATGAATTAGCAGTTGACCAAGTTAATTGTGTGGGTGAGTGAATGTATGTGGATTTGTTTGGTTTATATATCTTGTTATAAAATAGGACAATGTCTTTTTTAAAAATACTAACTTTGATTGCCCTACATTCATATGAGCTAACCATGACAATCTGATTTATTTCTTAGTATTACCTCAAATTTTCTAATTAATCAGTCACTCAGTGTCATTGCCTATATAAGGGAATGTAATGTTCTTATGATTACAATTCCAAACTAAAACTTTGCAAAGAAATATTTTTAGATAAAAAATTTTAAATATAACTTTGATATCTAATTTAGAATGTTTTAGTAATGAATGAACTAGTTTAATACATCGTCTCTCAATATCAACTGTCTTTATTAATATTAATTATTATTCATGAGGAACTGAACAATCATTAAGTCAGTTTAATCATGAGATTTATATACATGTATATATTGTTGAAAATTGGCTTCAGTATTTACTAGTTTGAAAAGATTTTGTTTTGATTTACAAGGAGAGGCTACTACAGAGATTAACTTTTATTTGAGGTACATACCTAATTGTACTAGTTAGTTTAAAGGACTTGCACATGGCAATGAACATACACACAAATGTATACACTAACAAACATGTCCCTATCACTGATATGAATTATAAAAAAGAGTACAAACAAGTGAATAAGTATCTCTGAAAAATTCATAACATACAATGATGGTGCACTTATGACAACAAAGTATCCTCAGCAAAAGAATGTCAGTATGATATAGTAGACACATAGTAGTTTAACCTTCTTTTGCCATATTGCTTCTTAGTATCATAATAATTAACAATTAACAGTGTTGTCCTCACATTTTGTCTACTACATGTATGTAGTGATTTAATGCTACCATTCCAATCTTGTTTTTCTTTGAGATACTTTTATCTTTAAATTTTGACAAATTTTTATTAGGACAACAAGATATGTTATATATTTTATCTAAAATATCTTTAATTAGACATTAATGAATGTAATGGAAACATTAGTGGATGTAGTCAAGGATGTCATAACAAAAGAGGAGGATTTCAATGTTTCTGCTGGAAAGGATATGCACTTCATGTAGACAATAAAACATGTGTTGGTATGTTAAGTATGACATGCAATCAATATCATAAAAGTTAGATAGTTTACACTTATTGTTATCATTTTGCAGATGTTAATGAATGTTCCATTAACAATGGAGGATGTCGTAAGTAAATACAAAATTGCAAATTAAAGAATTGCTGTGTTATTAGATTGTTCTCTTTAATTAAATCAGGTTTTGGTCTTCATATAACTACTCAGACACTCCATCCTTTAAAAAGTCCAACTACAAATGATTATGTTAGTTAACTTTTGGTTTACTTTTAAAAAATAATTAATTCTTATTTATGTTAATATAGGCTACTGATAAGCTGAATGCTAGCTCTGTCATGACAGGTGTTGTGGCTGTATTCATCCTTCTCTGTAAGTTGCACATTTTTTTAAAAATTAACAGACACATACACATAATGTTGTTATTGTCTTGATATGTTTACATTATGAAATAATTCTTTATTGTTTATTCATTATATTATAGTGTTAGTAGTTTTCACTGCAATCATTATCATGACAATTCGAAAGATAATCTTGAAAAGAAAACTAGAGATCAATCAACAACATGAGGTAGAACTGAACAGCTATGAAGATCATCCAATAAGTTTTGAACTAGATGACCAATTCATGAAGAGATTAGGGGAACTACCATCTGAGCCAATATATGATTATATTAATGAATTACCAATTGAAGCTTTTAAGATTGAAGAAGAAGAATGTGGAGATATCCAGCAACAAAGCTGCTCGTCTGGACTTCAAGAAAAAAACAATTTAAAAGCCAATGTGTTGCTAAATTCATCGAACAATTTTGATGACTATGTCACAATGAATGCTGTGGTTATCTCTGATAATTAATTGGTTAAGTGTTAATACACACAGAGGTTTTAACTATTAATAAAAATAAACATTTTGTTTAAAGTCTACTGTTATGTTTACCCCTTATAAAAAGTCATTATTTAAATTAATATTTGTGATGAAAATTTAAATGTTGTAAATTTTAGAATGATAATTGTGATAGTAATTACTGATGTCAGATACAATTTTCATTACTGCTATCAATATTTGTATAGTAATTATGTATACATTGACTATGTTGTCATAATGATGTAATAATGTTATTGTAGTGTTTATTATTCTTTAAGTGAATAGTTTGTTATTAACATTTACTTATTGTAGTTATTTTGTAATGGCAAACTAATATAATTATTATTATGATTGAGCTGTACCTATTTGATTTTGTACTTTTATTTTAAAGATGAATGTTGTGGTTTAATCATAAAAACCAAGTTATTGCAATTTGTGATCATCTTTTAATAATTAATTGCCAATAAATCACTTCATGTAATTAATTTGATATTTTAGTTGCAATTAAAGTTGTCCACAAGATCAAATCATTCTAAATGTTGTTATTTATAACAATTGCATTATATATATTGACATTCAAATAAAGGATACTGAATAGCAATATAGTACCATAACAAGAAATGTCAACTAGTCCCTTCAGTAATTAGATAAGCGTTCAATAAAGTTTGTGCATAACAGCCATTATATGTTGTCTTTAAGACTAGGGACAGTTGTAAAATGAGGGAGCATAGCTCCAACTAAAATGTATAAAAGTTCAAGAGAAGACAACTATAAACCTGAACCTGATAGACTTTAATTATTATTATATTAGTTATAATATTATTATTATTGTTATTATTATTATTATTATTATTGCTATTATTAATAATATTTCTATTCCCAATATTAATATTGACATTTGGGAAACTATAGCTATCTGATGAGCCAATATATGATTGAATTGAATTCTCAATTGATCTTGAAGAACATAGAGACTCTGATTGACAAAGCAATGAATACAAAATATTACAAATAAATTAACAAGTGACTATCATGATTTTGACTGTGAAATTGAACTAAGTACATTAATTACACAGAAATAAGAACACTTATTGGAGATGGCATTTGATGTATATCTTCTGTTATTATTTCTCATTGCTCCCAATGTTTATCATACATTATATTATCACATTAGGTGCCACCACACTACTGACAATGCAACCATCACTCATCTCCACATTTTAAGTATGACAACCAGCCATATCCTAGTCTATCCTTAAAGAAATGTTTAAACTTTTCTAACATTGAAGATGATAAAGTCATTTTAAGGATATGTCTTGAATAATGAGTAGTCACTGTGTTAATGAAGATGGAGTGAAGAATAATTAGTAATCTTTTGATATAGAAATGGACAGTGTTCTTTGGTATAGTCTAAAATCAATGATGGTAAGCAAACATATTATAACATTTCTGTATTTTGTCATTTATTATTCATTAATCTATATCAATGTGACACAACTGTACTTGACTTCTGAATATGTTTAGTCACATATATTCTTTTAGAATTCATAGTAATTAAAAGGATATTAATGAATGTGATGGAAACACTAATTGATGCAGTCAAGGATGGTATAATAAAACATATTTGATCATGATAAAAGTAATTGAATTAATTAAACATATTTGCAGATATTGATGAATTCTCTATTAATGATGGAAAATGTCTGCAAACTTGTACAAACAAAGTAGGAAATTATCATTGTTTATGTCATTCAGGATATGAGCTATAGTAGTTGATTGCATTTCCTGTGTGGGTGGGTGAACATGCATAAAATGCCACAAATATAAGAAGTACATTAATACCATGTTACACATAGGTTGAACTAGTTGGGCATTTATATATGGTATAAAATACACACACATACACAAATATATATATATATATATATATATATATATATATGTAATATGTATGCTGAAAGGACTTTGTATTACTTTTATCATCTTTCTTTAATTCAAAAAAAAACTAATAGCAAAACTGATGCAAGGTTCTGTTATGTGTTAATTTCTTTATTCATTTTATAAATACCATTATAAATGCATATCATTGAGCATGAAGATGTTAGGTTGTTAACTTATACTGTTGTATTATGATACATGATCTAGATATTAATGTATGTAATAATAACAATGAAGGATGTCATCAGTCATGTAATATTAAAAAGGTATTGCTTTATATGTTGAGAAAAATATCACAGATAGCAAGGAATGTTAAATCATGGAGGCTGTGAACATACATGTAGTGTGAAAAAACTTCGAATAACCTTTTTGATTCAACATTACCCTGTACAGATAAGTAGAGTAGCAATGTTTTTATTAACAGAGTCTTCAGGAAAGTCGGATGACCGGAGACTAGGGTGGTCTCGAATCTTCAAAGACAAAATGATGGCTTTGTTGACGAGTAAGCTGCCGTGATACGGCATTCCAAGACTGCAGGGTGTGGACAAATGAGAGAGAACAATGTTAATTAATACTAATATTTATAATAATAGTTAATTTAGTTTACTGAGCAACTCGTCCAAAGATTAATAGTGCAATTACTTCAAGACGATGTCACAGACTGTAGTGACGTTGATCTCACTGTTGTTTCTTGTTGTAGGTATGTCATAATGAGTTAATATTGTAGCGTAATTGTGTGTTCTCTTCTTAGTACCAAGATATACTGGAACTTACTTCACTAACTATGGCACTGACTTATACTTTGGATTCACGAAAAATTTTGATAGCCAAATTATTTTCTTAGGTCTTGCCATATCTACTGTCAATCATAATGTTTCTGTAACAATCAAGATACCATGGTCAGGGTCTACTGTAAACACATTATTATTATCACCAAATGATATTGATACTGTTGATCTCACTAACATCGTAAAGGTGTCTGAATCTAGCACTTATGATAATCGTAACAGAAGTATTCATGTTAGTAGTGATCAACCAATTGCTGTAAGTGCATTGAATTGGCTTTCAGAAACCTTTGGAGAATATCTTGTTTTACCTTGTCATGACTATAATATCACTAAGTATGAATACTATGCAGTATCTCCAACAAGCAATGTCGGATCAAGTCAAATACTACTTGTTGGATGTGATAATGACACTAATATTATCATCACTCCATCAGAAGCTGTGTCTCTTCCTTCAGATACTCAATCATCTACAGATCAACTTGTAAACGTTCCTAAAGGTACTCCTCATCATGTCGTTCTTCATCAAGGACAGACTCTTTATTTTGGTGCACCATTAATTGATCTTACAGGAACTCACATTGTCTCTAATAAACCATTGACTGTCATCAGTGGACATGAATGTGGTCAAGTACCACTTGGAGTTGGATATTGTGAACATATGACACAACAGATTCCCCCGACAGTAACTTGGGGTAAACAGTTTCTATTAGTACCTTTTGAACATAGACAAAGTGGACAGTATACAAAACTAGTGACGTCTCAAGATAATACTACAATAACTACATCATGTAATGGATCAACAACTAATGTTGTTATTATTAATAGTAAAGGAGGAAATTACACTTTCTTTTTCAGTTCTTCCCAGTATTGTCACATTCAAGCAAACAAACCAATTATTGTTGTACTATTTGCTACTGGTGGCTCATTAGATAATCTTGGAGATCCTATAATGATACTAGTACCACCTATAGAACAGTATTCTAGTAGATATGACTTTCCAATTTTTAAAATGGATTTTGTTGGTATCAGTGTCACAACAACACCTGAAAATTTCTCTCCAAACTCCTTATTATTAGATGGAGTACCAATTACTAATTGGGTTACCATATTGAACTCATCTATGGACATTGTAGGTTATGGAACTAAGATAGCAACAACAAGCAATCCTAGACGTACAGTAGTACACACAGGCAATGGTACACTGTCTGTTTTACTATATGGTTTTAAGAGAGATCAAGGATACGGTTTACTAGTTGGTATGATGTTGATGTCCATTAATCAAGGTATATAAACACATATAATTAGAAATGAATTTAACTTCATTATTATATATCTTTATATGGTATAGGTGCTGTTATAGATTATAGTTCATCTTGTGTTCATGGGATATGTGAAATTATTAACAATAATACATGATGAGATATTAGTAAAGATATTTACTGCACTGTTTTCTTTGTTAGCATACTAATCTACATATCATGTAGTAGATTGTTATCTGAGCCTTGAGGTTATATAAACAGTTACATATAAGATTACCATAGATGTTTGATGTGTGGATGAGGGTTGTCATTATAAAGCTTCTATTGGAACAGCCCTCCTAACACATGCATGCCCTTTATATTAGGTCATAGTGTTGATATACATAAACTATCACTTCCAATTGGTAGTCATAACAGCATATGTTAATGATTATTTCCAATTATATATGTCCTTTGTAGCTATAAATGCAACCCAAGTGGCCATTAGTTAGTTAAAACAGCCAATCTATTTCAACAGTACAGATTAGACAATGGGTTTTGAGGATTTTTCAAGAAATGGAGACTAATTCAGGCTGAACCTAAGTGCTCTATTAAATGTATCCAACCATTGTCTAACCAAGTTTGAATGTTAATTTCAACACAAGTACAGTGACTAAGCAGAAATGAAAATATCAATAAAGTAGATGCCTTATATCTATTTACATCTAAATCTCTTATATAAGCTCTAATAATAGTTATACACTAATGCCAAATGGATTCTACCAGTCAATGTAAAGATAACTTTGTCCAAATTATATAGTAGATTATTATCTGAGCTTTGAGGTTACATAAACAGTTAGATAAGAGAGTTATCATAGATGTCTGGCATGTGCATAAGAGCTGTCGCTATGGAGTTTCTATTGAAACAGCCCTCCTAAACACATGCATGCCGTTTATACTAGGTCATAGTGTTGATATACATAATTTGTCACCTTCATACTAATTGGTAGTCATAACAGCATATGTTAATGATTATTTCCAATGATATATGTCCTTTGTAGGCATAAACTTAACCCAAGTGGCCATTAGTTAGTTAATAAAAAGCCAATCTATTTCAACAGTTTAGATTGGAAAATGGGTTTTGAGGATTTTTCAAGAAATTAAGCACAGTAACCTATTTTGAAGTATAAACCATCCAACGATTGTCTAACCAACTTTGAATCCAAATTTCAATACAATTGTAGTGACTAAGCAGATATATTTTAGTCCTTTTTAAAAATGATAAAAATGTCAATGAAATAGATGCCTTATATTTATATATACATAAGTCTCTAATATAAACTCTATTAATAGGTATACACTAATGCCAAGTGTATTCCTCCAGTTAGTTAATATAAACTAATATAAGTTTTGTATTTGCTGTATAAACCATCCAACCATTGTTTAACCAAGTTTGAATCCTAACTTCAACACAATTGTAATGACTCAACAGAAATATTTGATCCTTTTAGAGACTGATAAAAATGTCAATGAAATAGATACGTTATATTTATGTACGTCTAAGTTTCTAACATAAACTCTAATAATAGGTATACACTAATGCCAAGTGTATTCCTCCAGTTAATATAGCAACTTGATGGCAACTTTTTCCAATAAAATGTTGCATTTTAAAGAGCAAAGTTCCAACATTCAATGTCGGAGACAACTAGGAAAGTGACACGAATTAAAGATATATAGTAAGATAGTCTATGAATAAAAACTTTGCCAAAACAAATATTCTGTTAATTGATTATCATTTTAATATGAAAAGACTATCAATATTAATATGAAAGAATGTATTAATATAAACTCTTCCTAGACATGTTAAAGTGTTAGCAAACATGTTTTAAGTCATGGTGGGGATTTAATATGTGACAATACATTAACATATACATGGATCTACACAATTTATAATCTGATAAAACCTTATATAGAGTACAAAACATAAAGTATCTATGGCTTCCAAAGTTTTTTTTTCCAGTTGATAACAGTACTTTTGTTCAATTGAGTTTCACTATATACTATTAATGATCTGATGATTAATAAAGTTAACTATATTTACTGATAAAGATCTTTAGCTTAACAGTCTGCAACCACTCTATATTGGTGACATATACTGACACAGATGTTTTAAATATATTTTACAAATCAAAATAAACAATTTAAATTTATTTGAGATGTATTGAAAAAACAAACACTTAGTGTATTAGAGATATATCAATATTCCTTTTTAAAAAATTTAATATACATTACACATTATCGAATATTCTCTATTCAACTATTATTATCATTAGATATCAATGAATGTTCTATCTCTAATGGGGGATGTTATATTCTTGTCTTAAGCTGTTATACATTATCTAGATATCAATGAATGTAACACTAACAATGGAGGATGCAATCATTATTGTAACAACACTGTTGGATCATACTATTGTTACTGTATGAATAACTATATCCTTGAATATGACAAGCACACTTGTGTTGGTAAGAACAGTTGCTTGATATGTTCATTTTTAACATAAATGGATTTTTTGAAAATATATTAATGTGTACATATATATAATGAAATAATTCATTGCTAAACAATTATCATTAGATATCAATGAATGTTCTATCTCTAATGGTGGATGTGAGGAGATATGTACAAATACCAATGGATCATTTATCTGCTCCTGTCATCAAGGATATATGTTACGTGATGATAACAGGACATGTACAGGTATTAATAATTGATATTGTTATAACATATTGAAATAATAACTTAATAGATATCAATGAATGTACTATCAACAATGGAGGTTGTGAACAAATTTGTGTTAATGATGTGGGTACTTACAATTGTAGCTGTAGAGATGGATATAATCTTAACTTGAACAATCATACTTGTGATGGTAAGTAAATATAAATAAAGTAAATATACTAATATAAGTATAACCTCTTTATCTCTGTCTCTTTATTTCTCTGTTATTCATCCTATCTTCTCACACATCATTATTAACAGCAGATACTTAATTAGCAAAAAAATTTGTTGAAGTACTTTATTAGTACATACCACAATTATTGTCATGTGATTATGATTATACAGATATCAATGAATGCTCTGTAAACAATGCTGGATGTAGTCAAGTATGTGAGAACATAGGAGGAGGATTTGAGTGTTCCTGCTGGAAGGGATATGCAATGCAACGCAATAACAATTCTTGCGTTGGTATGTGATATGATCAATGATATCTAACTTAGATCAATAATTAAAACAATAACAATAATTTACCAATTATTAAAAGTACACATCACTTGTACAATTAATACTTTTATAATTCTCCAGATATCAATGAATGTTCTAATAACAATGGAGGATGTCAGCAATCATGCATAAACAAGATAGGAAATTATCATTGTAAATGTTATTCAGGATATGAATTAGCAGTTGACCATGTTAATTGTGTGGGTGAGTGAATGTACATGGATTTGTTTGGTTTATATGTCTCATTATAAAATAGGATAATGTCTTTTTTTTTAATTCTAACTCTGATTGCCCTACATTTATATCAAAATAGCAATGACAATGTGATTTAAATACACACACATACACACTAACAAACACATTCTCATCACTGATATGATTTGATAAAATTAAGCACAAACAAGTGAATAAGAATATCTGAAATATTTACAACATATAATGATGGTGACATCATGACAACAAAAGTAATACAAGCAAGACCACATTAGAATGTCAGTATGATATAGTAGACACATAGTAGTTTAGTCTTGCATTGTTATATTGCTTGTTGGTATAATAGCAATAAACAGTGTTGTCATCAATTTTTAGATACTGTGTAGGGATTTTACCATTCCAATCTTGGTCTTCTTTGAGATACTTTGCTCTCATCAGTACATTTTATAATTTTTACAGAAATTTATATTTACTGGTACTAACATAATGAAACCAAACAACAGTACATTGATATCATAGCAACATATAACAATATATTGTCTAGATATCAATGAATGTAACATTAACAGTGGAGGATGTGATCATTACTGTAACAACACTGTTGGATCATACTATTGTTACTGTATGAACAACTATATCCTTGAATCTGACAACCACACTTGTGTTGGTAAGAACCATTACTTGATATGTTCATTTTTGTTCCTGAAACATACTTGAATATTATATGATAATAATATTATAGAAATGTCACTGTATAAATGTTTTGGAATCATCAATAGATATCAATGAATGTTC
This sequence comes from Xestospongia muta, assembly GCA_963693285.1. Taxonomy (NCBI): domain Eukaryota; kingdom Metazoa; phylum Porifera; class Demospongiae; order Haplosclerida; family Petrosiidae; genus Xestospongia; species Xestospongia muta. Next base: position 15,994,242 of record OY848917.1, on the reverse strand, counting down.
TATCTCTAATGGTGGATGTGAGGAGATATGTACAAATACCAATGGATCATTTATCTGCTCCTGTTATCAAGGATATGTGTTACGTGATGATAACAGGACATGTACAGGTATTGATAATTGATATTATTCTAACATGCTAAGTAATAACGTAATAGATATCAATGAATGTACTGTCAACAATGGAGGTTGTGAACAAACATGTGTTAATGATGTGGGTACTTACAACTGTTATTGTAGGCATGGATATAATCTTAGCTTGAATAATCATACTTGTGAGGGTAAGTTATATTAACAATACTTTGATCATGCAATTTGTTTTTCACATGTCATATTCATATGTTCAGTAATCTAAATGACAAACACACACACTAACAAACATGTCCCTATCACTGATATGAATTATAAAAAAGAGTACAAACAAGTGAATAAGTACCTCTGAAAAATTCATAACATACAATGATGGCACACTTATGACAACAAAGTATCTTCAGCAAGAGAATGTCAGTATGATATAGTAGACACATAGTAGTTTAACCTTCTTTTGCCATATTGCTTCTTAGTATCATAACAATTAACAATTAACAGTGTTGTCCTCAAGTTTTGGCTACTACATGTATGTAGTGATTTAATGCTACCATTCCAATCTTATTTTCTTGAGATACTTTTATCCTCATCACTATCTTTTATGATTTTTTCAGAAATTTATATTTAGTAGTACTAACATAATGTAACCAAACAACATTATCATAGCAACATATTACAATACATTGTCTAGATATCAATGAATGTAACACAAAAAATGGAGAATGTGATCATTACTGTAACAACACTGTTGGATCATATTATTGTTCCTGTATGAAAAACTATTTCCTTGAAACTGACAGCCATACTTGTGTTGGTAAGAACTATTACTTGATCTGCTCATTTTTGTTCCTGAAACATACTTAAATATATGAATGTCACTGTATATATGTTTTGGAATTATCATTAGATATTAATGAATGTTCTATCTCAAATGGTGGATGTGAGGAGATATGTACAAATACCAATGGATCATTTATCTGCTCCTGTCATCAAGGATATATGTTACGTGATGATAAAAGGACATGTACAGGTGTTAATAATTGATATTATTATAACATATCCAACTAATAGTTTGATAGATATCAATGAATGTACTATAAACAATGGAGGTTGTGAACAAACATGTGTCAATAATGTAGGTACTTACAACTGTCATTGTAGGCATGGATATAATCTTAATTTAGACAATCATACTTGTAAGGGTGAGTTAGATTAGTCATGAAGTTTTGCTTTTTCACCTAGTATGTTCATATATTCAGTAATCTATATGACATGTACTAGTATGTTGAACCATTCAGCCTGTTATAATAACCATTAATGATGATGCATGAAATTGTAATCATGTCTTTGAATTTTAGCAAACTTTTGTTCAAACAACAAGATATATTACATGTTTTATATAAAATATCTTTAATTAGACATTAATGAATGTGATGGAAACATTAGTGGATGTAGTCAAGGATGTCATAACAAAAGAGGAGGATTTCAATGTTTCTGCTGGAAAGGATATGCACTTTATGTAGACAATAAAATATGTGTTGGTATGTTAAGTATGACATGCAATCAATATCATAAACATTAGATAGTTTACACTTGTTGTTATCATTTTCCAGATGTTAATGAATGTTCCGTTAACAATGGAGGATGTGAACAAATCTGTACAAATGAAGTAGGTACTTATCACTGTGAATGTCATCCAGGATATAAGTTAGCTGTTGACCAAGTTTCCTGTGTGGGTAAGTAATTGGATATCTTAAATAAAAAATTGCAAATTAAATGATTGTTGAAAGGTTTTTGTTTTAATTTATAAGGAGAGGTACTTAAATGTAATAGTTAATTTAAAAGATTTGCACATGACAATGAACATACAGACAAGCATACACACTAACAAACACATTCCCATCACTGATATGATTTGATAAAAAGGAGTACAAACAAGTGAATAAGAAACTCATAAAATAGGACAATATCTTTTATTTTAATTCTAACTTTGATTGCCCCACATTCATATGAGCTAGCAATGACAATCTGATTTATTTCTTAATATTATCTCAAATTTTCTAGTTAATCAGACACACAGTGTCATTGCATATATAAGAATAGTGTAATGTTCTTGTTATAATTCCAAACTAGATCTGTGCAGATAAATATTTTTAGATAAAAAATTATTAGTATTTTTTTGATATCTAATTTAGAATGTTTTAATAATTAATGTAGTAGTTTAATACATTGTCTCTCAATACAAACTGTCTTTATTAATATTGATTATTATTCATGAGGAACTGAACAATCATTAGGTCAGTTTCTATCATGAGGTTTTTTATACACATAAGTAAGTATTGTTGAAAATTAGCTTCAGTACTTACTGTTTGAAAAAGCTTTTTTTGATTTACAAGCAGAGGCTACTATAGAGATATTAAATTTTGTTTGAGGTACATACTAAGATAGTTTAAAGGATTTACGCATAAAAATACACACACATACACACTAACAAATACATTCCCATCACTGATATGATTTTATAAAATTAAGCATAAACAAGTGAATAAGAATATCTGAAATATTCACAACATATAATGATGGTGACATCATGATAACAAAAGTAATACAAGCAAGACCACATTAGAATGTCAGCATGATATAGTAAACTCATAGTAGTTTAACCTTGTTTTGCTATATTGCTTCTTTGTATCGTAACAATTAACAGTGTTGTCCTCAATTTTTTTTACTATGTAAGGATTTAATGCTACTATTCCAATCATGTTTATCTTTGAGATACTTTGCCCCATCACTACCTTTTACGATTTTCTTTAGAAATTTATATTTACTGGTATTAACATAATGTAACAAAGCAACATTACATTGGCACTATATCACAATACATTGACTAGATATCAATGAATGTAACACTAACAATGGAGGATGTGATCATTACTGTAACAACACTGTTGGATCATATTATTGTTCCTGTATGAAAAACTATTTCCTGGAATATAACAACCATACTTGTATTGGTAAGAACCATTACATCATATGCTCACTTTTGTTCCTGAAAAAAACTTGAATATATAAATGTCACTATATAAATGTTTTGGAATCATCAATAGATATTAATGAATGTTCCATCTCTAATAATAACAAGATATATTACATGTTTTATATAAAATGTCTTTAATTAGACATTAATGAATGTGATGGAAACACTACTGGATGTAGTCAAGGATGTCATAACAAAAGAGGAGGATTTCAATGTTTCTGCTGGAAAGGATATGCACTTCATTTGGACAACAAAACTTGTGTTGGTATGTTAAGTATGACATGCAATCAATATCATAAACATTAGATAGTTTACACTTATTGTTATTATTTTCCAGATGTTAATGAATGTTCCATTAACAATGGAGGATGTGAACAAATCTGTACAAATGAAGTAGGTACTTATCACTGTGAATGTCATCCAGGATATAAGTTAGCAAATGACCAAGTTTTCTGTGTAGGTAAGTAATAAGATATCTTAAACACAAAATGAAAACTAAAGAATTGCTTTAATTGAATCAGATTTTGGTCTTCACACAACCACTCCTGCAGTGACAAATGTCCATCCTTTAAAAAGTCCAACTACAAATGATTATGTTAGTTAACTTTTGCCTTAATTTTTGAAAATGTTTAATTCTTACTTATGTTAATATAGGCTACTGATAAACTGAATGCTACCTCTGTCATGACAGGTGTTGTGGCTGTATTCATTCTTCTCTGTAAATTGCACATCTTTTTAAAATTAACACACACACATTATGTTTTTATTGTCTTGACATGTTTACATTATGAAATAATTATTTATTATTTATTCATTATATTACAGTGTTAGTAGTTTTCACTGCAATCATTATCATGACAGTTCGAAAGAAATTCCTGAAAAGAAAACTAGATATCAATCAACAATATGAGGTAGAACTGAACAGATTTGATGATCGTCCAAAACGTTTTGAACTAGATAACCAACTAAAGAAGAGATTAGGGGAACTACCACTTGAGCCAATATATGATTGTATTGATGAATTGTCGATTAAAGATTTTAATATTAAAGAAGAAGAAAGTATAGATATCCACAAGCAAAACTGCTCATCTGAACTGCAAGAGGAATCTACTTTAAAAACCAATGAGTTGCTGAATCCATTGGACAATTTTGATGAATATACCTACATGAACGGTGTGGTTATCCCTGATAATTAATTGGTTGGGTATTAATATGCACAAAGGTTTTAACTATCAATAAAAAATAAATATTTTGTTTAAAGTATACAGTTATGTTTACTCCTGTAAAAGTAATCAATTAAATTAATATTTGTGATGAAAAACTAAGTGTTGTAAATTTTAGAATGAGAATTATTGTGATAATAATTATTGATGTCAGATACAATTTACATTACTGCTATCAATATTTGTATATGTATACATTGACTGTGTTATCATAATGATGCAATAATGTTATTGTAGTGTTTATTATTCTTTAAGTATGTTTATAATTTGTTATTACAGTTTAGTTGTTGTAGTTACTTTGTAATGGCAAATTAATATATTATTATGATTGAGCTGTACCTAGTTGATTTAGTACTTTTATTTTAAAGATTATTATTGTGGTTTAATCATATTAACAAAGTTATCACAATTTGTGATCAACTTTTAATATTTATTGCCAATAAATCACTTAATGTAATTAATTTGATATTTTAGTAGTAATTGTAGTTGTCCACAAAATCAAATCATTCTAAAGTCTGTTATTTATAACAATTGCAAAAAATATTTCTAAATAAATAATACTAAAAAGTAGTATACCAACATAACATGAACAAACAAAATGTCAACTAGTTAACTCCTTTAGCAATTGGTAAGTGTTCAATGAAGTTTGTGTGTAACACCATTAGCTTAACTCTTTAGGGCTATGGACAGTGTGGAAATGAGGGAACATGGCTTAAACAAAATGCATAAACAGCTCAAAAGAAGATACTTATATACCTGAACCAGATAGACTTTACTTATTATTATTATTATTATTATTATTATTATTATCATCATCAACAAAGTAGAAACAGAGCAGAATTGGAATAAAGGACAAGATAATGCAATATATATTGTAGTGAAAAATAGTTAATTAAGATAGTGGGGAATTATGCCAGAACCATCTTCATGGTTTAGACCTCTCCATATAAAGCGGGAGCCACGTATACATAAATTGGTTGCCCTTAAAAGGGACAATGAAATTATTATTATTATTATTATCATTATTAATCTTATTATTACTATTATTATTATTATTATTATTATTATTATTATTATTATCATTATTACCCCTCCCAATATTAATATTGACATTTGGGAAACTTAGCTATCTGATGAGCCAATATATGATTGAATTGAATTCTAAATTGATCTTGAAGAACATAGAATACAAAATATTATAAATAAAATATAAGTGACGAAGATGACTGTGAGATTGAACTAAGCACATTACCCAGAAAATTAAGCACTTATTAGAGATGGCTTTTTCTGAAAGGCATTCTAGGAGATAGCTTAGACATTTTATAAAACTTTATATTTAAACTATGGGTTATAATAATAGTGGTTGAATCTAGTATCTCTTTGCTATTTACAACAATAATGCTATTACTGATGTTATGATTGTACAAAATTCCTGAAATTCAAGCTACCAATCTTATACTAAACATTTTTATATTAATGATAACTTAAATACAATAGGTATTTTTCTGATTGTACGATCCATTGTTGCAGGTTTATTTGCGTTTTTCATTATATGTAATATTACTCATTCTTTATTTGAAGTTGTACAAAGTCTTATCATAGCTAGAGCAGCATTGATGAAACTAGCTCAAATATCTATAGTCAAACTTTAACCATATCATTGTCTCAGTAAAAACTATATGATTATTACATTGTTATTGTAATAATATATAGATTAGTATATCTAGTTCCCCTTTTTGTAAATGTCATATTTCTATGATTGAGTTAATGTATATCTTCCTCAATTGTTCCTCATTGCTCCCAAATAAAGTTTATCCTACATTATATTTTATCATATTACCTGCCATCATACAGATGATGATGCAACCACCATTCCTCTTCATATTTAAAGGGTAACAACCAGCTGTATCCCTGTCTGTCCTGAATGAAATTGGAAACTCTTCAAATATTGAAAGTAATAAAGTCATTTGAAGTATAAGTCTTGAATAATGGATAGTCATGAATGGTAATGAAGATGGAGTCTAAAACGATTAGTAATCTTTTGAGATATGTATTGTTCTTTGTTATAATTTAAAATTAATGATGGTAAGCAAAATTGATGTATTTTTTATTTCTCATGTATCATTCATTAGTCTATATCAATGTGACACAACTGTACTTGTCTTCTGAATATGAAGTTGTAGTTTAAAAGGAATTAGATGTTTTTTCATAAGTAATTAATAATTCTAGCTCACTCAAATATATTCTTTTAGGATTCATAGTAATTCAAAGGATATTAATGAATGTGATGGAAACACTATACTTGATGTAGTCAAGGATGTTATAATAAAACATAATTGACCATAATAAAAATAATGTAATTAATTTATATATTTGCAGATATCAATGAATGTTCTATTAACAATAGAGAATGTCAGCAAATATGTATAAACAAAGTAGGAAATTACCATTGTGGATGTCAATCAGGATATGAACTAGTAGTCGATCCTATTTCTTATGTGGGTGAATAAACATGTATAAAATACCACAAATAATTATTAATAGGTCATTAATATGTTACACATTAGTAGGACTACTTGGGCATTGAGTATAATTTTTTAAAGCACACTCACATGCACAAATGTATGTGCATTGCAAGGTGAATGTATTATTTTCATAATAGGTTGAGAAATAATATAACAGGTATCAACGAATGTTCAATCAACAATGGAGGCTGTGAACATAATGTAGTGTGACAAAACTTTAAAAAAACATTTTGATTGATCAGGACCCTGCACAAATCAATGCAGTGCCTTCAGGAACGTCGGGGGACGGGAAACTAGGAAAGTCTCGAATCTTCAAAGACAATTTGAGGGCGTTTGTTGGCGAAGGAAGCTGCCTTGATATGGCATTCCAAGACTGCAGGGTGTGGACAAATGAGAGACAAAAATGCTTATTAGCAATAATATTAGATACTAGTTAATTTATTTTGTCGGCATAAGACTGAACAACTCGTCCACAGAATACTAGTGCGATTAACTTCAACAAAATGTCAGGGATTATAATGATATTGATCTTGCTGTTGTTTCTTGTTGTAGGTATGTCATAATGAGTTAATATTGTAGCGTTGTGTATTCTCTTCTTAGTACCAAGATGTATTGGAACTAACTTCACTAACTATGGCACTGACTTCTACTTTGGATTGATGAAAAATTATTATAGCCAAATAGATTTCTTAGGTCTTGGCATATCTACTGTCAATCATAATGTTTCTGTAACAATCAAGATACCATGGTCAGGGTCTACTGTAAACAAATTATTATTATCACCAAATGATATTTATATTGTTGATATCATTAACATCGTAAAGGTGTCTGAATCTAGCACTTATGATAATCGTAACAGAAGTATTCATGTTAGTAGTGATCAACCATTTGCTGTAATTGCATTGAATTGGATTTATAGATCCTTTGGAGAATATCTTGTCTTACCTTGTCATGACTATAATATCACTAAGTATGAATATTATGCAGTAACTCCAACAAGTATTGGCGGATCAAGTCAAGTACTACTTGTTGGATGTGATAATGACACCAATATTATCATCACTCCTTCAGAAGCTGTGTCTCTTCTTTCAGACACTCAATCATCTACAGATCAACTTGTAAATGTTTCTAAAGGTACTCCTCATCATCTTGTTCTTCATCAAGGACAAACTCTTTATTTTGGTGCACCATTAATTGATCTTACAGGAAATCATGTTGTCTCTAATAAACCATTGACTGTCATCATTGAAGATGATAAAGTCATTTTAAGGACATGTCTTGAATAATGAGTAGTCACTACGTTAATGAAGATGGAGTGAAGAATGATTCGTAATCTTTTGAGATATAAATGGCCAGTGTTCTTTGGTATAGTCTAAAATCAATGATGGTAAGCAAACATATTATAACATTTCTGTATTTTGTTTAATGTATTATTCATTAATCTATATCAATGTGACACAACTGTACTTCACTTCTGAATATGTTCACTCACATATATTCTTTTAGAATTCATAGTAATTCAAAGGATATAATGATGTGATGGAAACACTAATTGATGCAGTCAAGGATGTTATAATAAAACATATTTGATCATGATAAAAATAATTGAATTAATTAAACATATTTGCAGATATTGATGAATTCTCTATTAATGATGGAAAATGTCTGCAAACTTGTATAAACAAAGTAGGTTATTATCATTGTGAATGTCATTTAGGATATGTGCTATAGTAGTTGATTGCATTTCCTGTGTGGGTGGGTGAACATGCATAAAGTGCCACAGATATAACAGGGTACATTAAGACCATGTTGCACATAGGTTGGACTAGTTGGGCATCATTTATATATGGTATAAAATTGTTACAGCACACACACACATACACAAATATATATGTGTGTGTGTGTGTGAGTGTGTGTGTGTGTGTGTGTGTGTGTGTGTGTGTGTGTGTGTAATATGTACGCTGAAAGGACTTTGTATTACTTTTCTCATCTTTCTTTAATTCAAAAAAAACTAATAGCAAAACTGATGCAAGGTTCTGTTATGTGTTAATTTCTTCGTTCATTCTATATATACCATCATAAATGCATATGATTGAGCATGTACATGTTAGGTTGTTAATTTATACTGTTGTATTAAGATACATGATCTAGATATTAATGTATGTAATAATAACGATGAAGGATGTAATCACTCATGTAATATTAAAAAGGTATTGCTTTATATGATGAGAAAAATATCACAGATAGCAAGGAATGTTAAATCATGGAGGCTGTGAACATACATGTAGTGTGAAAAAAACTTCAAATAACCTTTTTGATTTATCATTACCCTGTACAGATAAGTAGAGTAGCAATGTTTTTATTAACAGAGTCTTCAGGAAAGTCGGATAACCGGAGACTAGGGTGGTCTCGAATCTTCAAAGACAAAATGAGGGCTTTGTTGACGAGTAAGCTGCCGTGATACGGCATTCCAAGACTGCAGGGTGTGGACAAATGAGAGAGAACAATGTTAATTAATACTAATATTTATAATAATAGTTAATTTAGTTTACTGAGCAACTCGTCCAAAGATTAATAGTGCAATTACTTCAAGACGATGTCACAGACTGTAGTGGCGTTGATCTCACTGTTGTTTCTTGTTGTAGGTATGTCATAATGAGTTAATATTGTAGCGTAATTGTGTGTTCTCTTCTTAGTACCAAGATGTACTGGAACTAACTTCACTAACCATGGGACTGACTTCTACTTTGGATTGACAAAAAATTATAAGAGCCTAACCCATTTCTTAGGTCTTGCCATATCTACTGTCAATCATAGTGTTTTTGTAACTATCAAGATACCATGGTCAGGATCTACTGTAAACATATTAATATCATCACCAAATTATATTGTTGATCTAACTGACATTGTAAAAGTGTCTGAATCCAGCACTTATGATAATCGTAACAGAAGTATTCATGTTAGTAGTGATCAACCAATTGCTGTAATTGCCTTTAATTGGCTTTCAGGCACCTTTGGAGAATATCTTGTCTTACCTTGTCATGACTATAATATCACTAAGTATGAATACTATGCAGTAACTCCAACAAGCAATGTCGGATCAAGTCAAGTACTACTTGTTGGATGTGATAATGACACTAATATTATCATCACTCCTTCAGATACTGTGTCTCTTCCTTTAGATACTCAATCATCTACAGATCAACTTGTAAATGTTTCTAAAAGTACTCATCATCATCTTGTTCTTCATCAAGGACAGACTCTTTATTTTGGTGCACCATTAATTGATCTTACAGGAACTCACATTGTCTCTAATAAACCATTGACTGTCATCAGTGGACATGAATGTGGTCAAGTACCACTTGGAGTTGGATATTGTGAACATATGACACAACAGATTCCACCAACAGTAACTTGGGGTAAACAGTTTCTACTAGTACCTTTTGAACATAGACAAAGTGGACAGTATACAAAACTAGTGACATCTCAAGATCATACTACAATAACTATATCATGTAATGGATCAATAACTAACGTTGTTATTATTAATAGTAAAGGAGGAAATTACGCTTTCTTTTTCAGTTCTTCCCAGTATTGTCACATTCAAGCAAACAAACCAATTATTGTTGTACTATTTGCTACTGGTGGCTCATTAGATAATCTTGGAGATCCTATAATGATACTAGTACCACCTATAAAGCAATATTCTAATAGATATGACTTTCCTATTTTTAATATGGATTTTGTCGGTATCAGTGTCACATCAACTCTCGAGAATTTCTCTCCAAACTCCATATTATTAGATGGAGTACCACTTACTAATTGGGTTACTATATTGAACTCATCTATGGACATTGTAGGATATGGAACTAACATAGCAACAACAGCCATTCCTAGACATACAGTAGTACACACAGGCAATGGTACACTGTCTGTTTTACTATATGGTTTTAAGAGAGATCATGGATACGGTTTACTAGTTGGTATGATGTTAATGCCCATCAATAAAGGTATATAAAACACATATAATTAGAAATGAATGTAACTTCATTATTGTTTGTCTCTATATGGTATAGGTACTGTTGTAGATTGTAATTTATCTTGTGTTCATGGGATATGTGATATTATTAACAATATTCACACATGTGACTGCTTTCAAGGATGGACTGGAAGTTACTGTGATGGAGGTAATATAATACAATCACTTATTGAATATTGATAAAAAATTGAAATTCTACACTGCAAAACTAATTGGTTGTTTTTCCCAATATATGGTTGGTCTAGTTGCATGATTCGAACTGAAAGTAAACATAATATAGTTTAGATTACTATTGTCTTGTGGACTTGATTGTCTATCACATGAAAATGTTTTTATTTCTTAAAAAATCATTATTAGTTCTAAAAGTATGTATCATCCAACATGTATAGCCATATATTAATTAAATCAACCCAATCATTTTTTGAATTTGTTTTGAAGTTACTACTACTGACATTACACTATACATTACTTAATATTTATGTTATATGTTTTTGAATAACATTGTGTTTAACAGATAGTTATTAATGGTGATCTAGGAAATAAAATATTTTTAAATGTCCAATGAATATTAAAGAAATAAACATAACTTTTTAAGAGTGTACACAGATTACTTAAGTACATGTACACTTTCATAAAAAGAAAATGAATACATGTAAATGAAATAACACCTGCATTGTTTATATCACTTAGAATTATGAATGAGTATAGTTGTTTCAGTCATGGAGTAAAGTGACTACATTATAGCACATGTTATTGTCCTGATAAGAGTCCTGTCATAACAATAATCTATTATGTTTCTTTATTAATTCACAAGTCATACAGTAAATTATTGTTTGAGCTATGAGATCATGACATACATTAAATATAAAAGCTATTGTGGGTACCAGACATATGCATGAGGTCTATCACTATGGAGTTTATATTGGAGTTTATATTGGGAAAGCCCTTGTAATGCATGCCTTTTCTGATATGTCATAGTTGAATTATATAAACTGCCAATTCCAGAGTAACTAGTTATCAAAATGGCATATGTTGTTAACAATTTCCAATGTTACACATCCTTTGTAATCATGTCTCCAATGCAAGTGACCATCACTGAATTAGAACAACCAATCTATTTCAACTGTGTATATCACTGCTAAAAGTGATATGTCAGAGTTTCATACATAAGTGTGACTCAATATATGGACTGTATATTAGCAGGTTGTTGAGTACTTTTACTGAGTTCGGAAAACATTTGTGACCTGATTTGTGAAAAGAGACCACTGTTGAAGAACATCAAAAACAGCTTTGTATAGATACAGTTATCATGAATAGTTGTGAATATATATATAACAACTATATATATATAGATGTTTTGAAATGCTTTAACAGTGGTCCTTTTTCCCAAATAAAGTCACAAATGTTTTGTCAGACTAAGAAATGGTCCCTTGTTGCAAATCATGTCATAATTATGGATTTACTAGAGATGAGTAAGCATAGACCTGTGACCCACTATAACTAGTTATATACAAGTACTACTTGTATTAAGATATACCATCAGATTTAATACACTTAATGTACTAGAATACAATAATAATGAAAGGAGTAATTTAATACGTTCCTGTTCAGTATCAACTCTCATTATTAATATTGATTATTATTCATGAGAAATTGAACAATCATTAAATCAGTTTATAACATGAGGCTGTTTTGTGTATGTTAGTACACCTGAAAAATGGTTTCAGTCCTTACCTCTATGAAAAAAATTTTGTTTTACTTTTACTGTAGACTCATTAAGTTTTGTTTCAGGTACACATTAATTTACTGATTGGTATAAAGGATTTGCACATGGCAATAAAAATACACACACACATATATACATAATAACAAACACATTCCCATCACAGATATGAATTTATTAAAATGAGTACAAACAAGTGAATAAGAATCTCTAAAACATTCATGACATATAATGATGGTGACATCACGACAGCAAAAGTTAGGATAAAATACAAAATTAATTAAATGTTCATGAATCTGGCTTTTTCAGCTGTCATATTCATATATTCAGTAATTCATATGACATGTACTAGTAAGTTAAATCATCTGGTCTGTTATATGATAGCCATGAATGAAGCAGCATCAACTTGATATTAATTCTTTGACTTTTGACTAATTTTTGTTTGGATAAAAACTATTTACATGTTTTATGTAAGGATGTCATAACAAAAGAGGAGGATTTCAATGTTTCTCCTGGAAGGGATATACATTTTATTTGGACAACAAAACTTGTGTTAGTATGTTTTTAAGTGATGACATGCAATCAATATCATAAAAGTTAGATATCAGATTCTTATCATTTTCCAGATGTTAATGAATGTTCCATTAATAATGGAGGATGTGAACAAATCTGTACAAATGAAGTAGGTACTTATCACTGTGAATGTCATCTAGGATATAAATTAGCAGTTGACCAAGTTTCCTGTGTGGGTAAGTAATTAGATATCTTAAATACAAAATTGCAAATTAAAGGATTGCTGTGTTATTAGATTGTTCTCTTTAATTGAATCAGGTTTTGATCTACATACAAGTACTCAGACAGTAACAACTGTACATCCTTTTGAAAGTCTGACTACAAACAATGATGTTAGTTATCTTTTGCTTTAATTATTGAAAATGTTTAACTCTTATTTATGTTAATATAGGTTGAAAATAAGCTGAGTGCTACCTTTGTCATGACAGGTGTTGTGGCTGTATTCATCCTTGTCTGTAAGTTGCATGTCTTTCTTCAATTAACACACACAGAAACAGATATGTCTATATTATGAAAGAGATTATTTGTTAATTGTATTATAGTGTTAGTGGTTTTCATTGCAATCATTATGACAATTCGAAAGAAATTCCTGAAAAGAAAAGTCGAGATCAATGAACAATATGTGGTAGAACTAGATGATTACGATGATAATCCTGAAACTATGTGTGAACTAGATGATCAATTAAAGAAAAGATTAGGGGAACTACCACATGTACCAATATATGATTATATTGATGAATTGTCAATTGAAGATTTTAAGATTGAAGAAGAATGTGGAGATATCCACCAGCAAAGCTGCTCATCTACATTGCAAGAGGAATCCACTTTAAAAACCAATGAGTTGGTGAATTCATTGGACAATTGTGATGACTATGTCACTATGAATGCTGTGATTATCCCTGATAATTAATTGTTTAAATGCTATTACACACAAAGGTTTAGACTAGAAATTACAATAAATATTTTGTTTAAAGTCTGCAGTTATTTTTACGCCCTGTAAAACTAATCATCAGAATTAATATTTGTGTTGTAAATTTTAGAATGATAATGATTGTGATAGTAGATGTCAGGTACAGTTTACATTACTGCTATCAATATTTGTATAGTAATTATGTATGCATTGCTAATGATGTAATGCTATTCTACTTGATAAACCTATTTATATGAGTGCTTTGTTAGTTTAATTGTTGTAGTTATTTATGTTGTCAAATTAATATATTATTGTGATTGAGCTGTACATATTTGATTTTGTAGCTTTATTGTAAAGATAATAAATATTATTATTGTGGTTTAATCATATTAACCAAGTTAGGACAATTTGTGATCAATTTTTAATAATTATTTGCCAATAAATCACTTTATGGAATTAATTTGATATTTTAGTTGCAATTGTAGTTGTCTACAAGATCAAGTCATTCTAAATTTCACTGTGTTTAACAATTACATGAGGGAGTGTGACTCAAAGTAAAATACACAAACAGTTCAAAAGAAGATAACTACATACATGAACCTGAAAGATTCTACTTAGTTACTTGTCATTATTATTACCAACACTAATATAGACATTAAGGAAAATATATGACCCAGTATACGATAGAATTGAATTGTCAACTGAACATAGAGACTTCTAATTGACAGAGCAATGAATACATAATAATATAAATGATTATCATGATTGTGATCATGAAATTAAGATTAGTACAGTAGCTACAAAGAGATAAAAGCGCTTATTTCAAATGGCATAATAAAGGAGGTGATGGAGGTGTCTGTGAAAGTTGAAAATCTTAGCATCAATTCTCACATTTAAGGTAACAGCACTATCAAGAAAGACAAAATTTATTATGTTCATTATAGTTCTTTAATAGAGGTGAGTATTTAACAATTAATAATAAGGTTGAGGTAGCATGTGAATTCATAATATGTCATGTACAAGAATGACAAAGGATAACTATCTTGGCTGGTATTGGTCTTGAATCTTGAGTCAGATTCAAGACCAATGACAAATGTGGCATTATCAATAATTACACAGAGATTAATGGAATACTCCTCCTGTGTAGGACACTAAAAAAAGTACAGAAGAATGAACATTCAACTACTGCCATCTGACACAATAAAATAATCTGTCCTGATTGAGGGAGCACATCAAAGTAGCCAACACAAATCTGCCATTCACAACATTTTCCAGAATATTCTATTATCATTAAAAAAATACAGACAATTCATGTAAACACTATTATAGTTATACAATGTTGTAGTCCTGAAATATTTAGTGTGAGAGAGGTCAAAGATTGATCTTATAGCATAACATAAAGAACTTGTATAAATTATAAATATGAATTGTAACAAACTATGAAAATCATTATATTATACATCATAAACATGCAGCATGTTTGAATACAAGGATTGATAAAATGTACTTAAAAGAGTTTTGTTTGTCTCATAATCTCTATATTGGATGTTCACATAACATACTTGTAAAACAGGAAATAGCTACCCTACTCTTTCTCTCTCTCTCTCTTTCATATAGAGCAGTCATGTCTATAGACTATAGTAAAAGATTGAAAAGATTAGAGAGATTTCGATATTGAAGGGAGTTCAACATCCTAATGTTGTGACGTAAGTGAGAGTGTGTGTGTGTGTTGTGAATTAAGCAAAATGTCCTGATAGAATGCCTCAAAATAATCTCTCTCTCTCTCTCATACAAACTTGAGGAAATAATCCATCAAGATTCTAAGTTCTATCTTGTTTTTGAACTCGTGTTTATGGAATTAAAGAAATATCTTGATACTATTTCAGCTGGACAGTATATTGATCCAGTATTACTAAAGGTAGTGATCACAGTAATAATGGATACATGATTTGATAAATGGATACATGGATTGACAAATGGATACATGAATGAATAGATAAAATGGAGGAACATATAAATGAATGGATGGACAGACAGATACCAATCTACAATGAACATACATTATAGTAGTCATATCCATTGTAGATGTTCTATTATTAATATTATTATTTACTTCATTATTTCTTATGTTTATAAAGTTATATTTACCAGATCCTCAAAGGTATAGTTTCTGTCATTGTCAACATATTAGTCATCTTGACTTAAAACCACAAAACCTGTGGCCTGAGCCTTTGGTATACCACCTGTGTATATATTCATGAGGTATCTCTCTCACACACACACACACACACACACACACCTTATTAAATTACACAGGTAGTAACACTGTGGTATAGGGCCCCTGAAATCTTACTTGGTTCAGCACGATATTCTTGTCCCATTGATGTGTGGAGTATAGCTTGTATATTTGCTGAAATATCTAACAAAAAACTTTGTTTCAAGAAGACTCTGAAATTGATCGACTCTTCCAAATTTTCAGGTTTAACTTGTTCCACGGTAAGATTTTGGGAAGACCTATCGATACAACATGGCCTAATGTAACAGCTTTAAACCAAATTTCCCTAAATGGATTAGTAAGACAATAAAATACGTTTGTCCTCGACTTGATGCATCAGGCTGTGACCTATTGATGGTAAGTTAATGTTAAGTGATCCTTTTAATTCTAGTTGTATTTAATATCAGCAAATGTTGGTTTAAATCCTGGGAAGAGAATTTCAGCAAAGACTGGTATGGAAGATCCTTATTTCAGTGATTTAGACAAGTCAGGTCTACCTGATACAGTGAAGTCTTAAGAACATGTTATACAATAATGTGTATCATTAACTGTATACTGTATTAACACACACACTAATACTGTTGAAAGTTTTGTATAGTTATATGCAAGACTGGAGCTGAGTACACAGCTCTATTCTCGTCACAACTAAGTTTAAGTAGAATTTGTATTTGAACAAAATCGATACAGTTAAGAACGTAAAGAATCTGAACAAAAATCAGGTATTTATAACAGAAATTGAACAAAGAATAAAGATCAAACTAAAAGGACAAAGATATGGCCACACAGACAAAGATAAGGACAATGAACAAAGATAAGGACTATTAGAGAAAATCAGGAATGAGGAAAGTTTACACACACTCAATTAACACTTAAATGATTCAAAGAAAATATAGACTTACAGATAGACTAATTACACGCAAATGAAATAGTTAAACAACCTAACCAATTACTTCTTTCAACAAATTGATCTGAATGGAGTAAGTTATAATAAATAAAATGATTTGTATATTCTAAGATAGTCTAGCTAGCTAGACCCTCCTCCTTTTTGATAAACTGACAGGTGGAGGAGAGTCTAGAAGCGAACTGGGCTTACTGCCCCATTGGAATGTATGGAATGTGGGGCAGTACCGCAATGTTTACATAGTGGTTATAAACTGTTATTATAATTGCCACGTGGAGTTACACTCTAAAAAATGACTCATGATTGCCTAAAGGATGAGCAGAGAAAAACCATCTTCTAACGACTGTCATCATTTTTTTGTATTTGTTATTTCACCTTTGCTAGTTCTAATGGAAGATCAGTGAAAGGCTTTAAATGAAAAAGGTGTTGCTGTTTCATATGTGGGAACAAAATCTGTCATCTCCCCTGAAATTGTTTGTATCTCCAACTTCTATATATATCCAATACTTCAGCCCAGGAGGACAAGAAAGATTATGACAAACAACAGTGATATTAGTTTAAAAGTTTTGATTTTTTGACAATTAAGTGATTTGAAAAAATTTATATCATATATCTGATAATTTGTTAGTTCTTTTCATTTTTTAGTAAGTAACTTGTAAATCCTATGATATTTGCATTTTTTTGAAAGGATGACCTCTGAAAGAGTTGTAGGCAGTAACAACCTGGAATTTTACCAAAAACATTTCTTTGACAAATTTATTTAGTACGGCAATAACATGTCCCTAGGTTTCAGTTATATATTAGCTTGGCATAACAGCTTCCAAATTTGCAAGGAGAACAGAGATAAAGAGCTCAGGGGTCACATGCAAATAATTATAACAACAGTTTATAACCACTATGTAAACATTGCGGTACTGCCCCACATTCCATACATTCCAATGGGGCAGTAAGCCCAGTTCGCTTCTAGACCCTCCTCCGCCCGTCAGCTTATCAAAAAGGAGGAGGGTCTAGCTAGCTAGACTAATTCTAAGATTACTTGTTTCATGATGGAAGTTGTAATGATTGAGTTGTAAATTACTGAGAGCTTCTTATTAAGGGCGTATCTGTGAAAAGATGGCTACGTCTAGATCAGGTTTGACTATATTATTATAATAGTTATCTATTGTTATGTGTGTGTGTGTCATATTCTACAGATTATTATGTACCTACAAAGAGGTACTTACACTCCACACATATAGTGGATGACTACCTCTACATGTGGGGTGGTTATATAGATGGTCTCCCTAAGGTACATGATAATGAAGTCAAACGGAGAATGACTTCTGTAATTGAGTTATTTCACTTACCAACTGGTATGTGGGAACAACGACCTACCAAAGGAAAACATCCACTGGGTGTCTATCATTATGCCTCAACCGTTATCAGTAACAAGATCTACTACTTTGGAGGACGTTGTAATCATGACCAGTGTCATCATAATAGCCTCAGTTCATTAACAACAGATTCACTTATATGGAATGAGCTGTTTCCAACTAATCCTAGTATGGGTCCAATGATGAAGTCACGTTGTGGGATGATATATCTTACATTCAATAAAGTAGATTATCTACTGGTAGTTGGTGGTATTGGTCCATGTCCCACCTCTCCACAATCTGGCGCTCAATACAATAATGATCTTTATAGTGATAGTATTTATACTAATGAGCACCACTACTATCAGTTATCCAGTGGTAAGAAGATCAACATATCATGTTATCAATACATTATACATCAAGTACAATTTTTTAACTGTTTGTATTTCAGGTCAGTGGATAGTACCAGACATTACTGGAGAACGCCCACCTCCTTGTAATGGCTTCACTCTTACATCACTATCAAATAACAGAGCTTTGTTATTTGGTGGTAGTACTCCAAACGGTTATGATAACACTGTGTATATTGCTCAGTGTACAAAGACTGCAGTGGTGAGTACAATATGTACTAAGTTAAAGTATTTAGTTACTGTATAACATTGTGGAGTAATCAAGTTTAAAGTTTGAGATTGTTGAATGAACTAAATTTAGAGTATAATGTCTTTATATTATTATTAGGAACTGTTTTATTAATGACCAAGTGATTCACTGTTTGTTAATATTTCTTTAGTCAACTTAGAGGTTATAGTGATAACTGAAACATTCCATTAGTCAACTATAGTGATACCATATTTCCTTGACTAAATGTCACTCTTGAATAATAGCCTCCCTTTTTGTATATCAATAAAAATGATGATGATCTTGAATAAATGCTGCAATGGCTGCTTAACAAATTGTCTATTACTAAGTTGTTCTATCTAAAAGGAACAACACAAAAAGAAATTATATTTTTATAAACTTTTTATCTGTCATTAAATAGCTGTAGTTTGATAAATTCCTTAAGCAATTGAGTTCACAATGAGGTAATATTTGCTTAAAACTCATATCAAAGCTTGATCTATCATTTACTAATTGAAATATAAAGTTTAAAGCTATTGTTTATCAGGAATGTTCATAATACTTGTATATGTTAGTTGTATAATATGTTAACTTGAGAATTATCTACTCAGCACTGGAAGAAGATAAGTGAACCCCTTCCCAAATCAGTGAATTGGGCTCAGAGTAGGTTGTTTCACGCTACCACTATTATCAGTGACCTACATGTGATGATGGTGGGTGGATATCCTAGTACTATTGCTGACAGCTGGTTATTTAACATTGATACAAAGATATGGACGAAGGTTAGTTATTAATTATCATGTGACCTAACTCTAACACAAAGTGAGTTAATGTCTATGATCTACAGTATGAGGGGACATAATAATATGTGACTACTTGAACTTTGACCTCTGAAATAACCCTCATCTATAGAAAATTTATAATTAATAATAGTTATTTTTTATGACCTGGTTTTATAACTATAGTCCTGACACTGTAATATGTTTACATTTATGATAGTTATAATTCAGTTATTAAAGACTGTACATAAGTACTTATGTTCATGTTTTAAAGTCTTGTAACATGTCAACTCTATCAGTCGATACAAAGTTAGAGTCAGTTACTAGAGTACATGTATCCACTGATGTTACATGTATAATGACTAGTTTTATAGTAATATCATAACATCAATATAATATTGTCATATAGTACATTATATTCCATCTTATAGCTCACTCTACCAGAGTCAGTGACTAAGAGATATGGCCACTCCCTCTCAGTATGGAATGTGTCATCTACTACTGTATGGATAGTACAATTTGGAGGATGTAGACACAATGGTGGTAGAGTTAATGATACTACAGTGATAGAATTTAGTAAGTACTGTCTATTGATGATAGTATTTGTTATATAGTACACACACACATTATCAGTATTATCACAGTATGATATAGGAGTATTGACACACTAACTATTTGTATTACAAACTAGTGTCATAACTTAATACTATTATAACATACTATATCTCTCACTGTAGTATGTAATGATGACCAATGGTTTCTAGGACATGTAATAACTAACCTGAGATCAACTGAAGAATATCAACTTAAGCTAAGACAAAAGAGACAGGAAAAATCTGTACAACCTTTTGTGAGACAAGGACAACCTCAACTTACTGTCCAATATCCTACACATCTTCAACCTTCTTCATCACATCAAGAATCACAAGAGAAAGATAGAGAAATTCAACGATTAACACGACAACTTGAAGTTGCCAACAAAGAGCTACGGGATAGTAAAGACAGAGAAAGAGTACTACGTCGAGAATGTGATAATTTTCATCAACAATTTCAGGACTCAACCACTACTCTTCAACAAACCCGTCAAGCTAATGCCACCCTTCAACAACAAGTTCAACAGTTACAAGTACAAGAACAGTCTCACTGGATAGTGAGGAGAGAGGAGATTGAGATGACTGAGGAGATCCTTGGGAAAGGAGGTTGGGGAGAAGTCAAGGTGGCTAAATTTCGTGGCATTAGAGTAGCTGCCAAATGTCTTCATGAAGTTATCCTGTCACCATATAACATATCAGTTTTTACACGAGAAATGGAGATTTCTGCTCGAGTACGTCATCCTAATCTCCTTCAGTTCATAGGAGCCACTCGAGTTGGTACTCCTATTATCCTATCAGAATTAATGCCTACAAGTCTTCGAAAAGAAATTGAGAAATCTTTGCTAACACAACCTCAAATTATCAGGATTGGCCAAAACATATCTGCTGCTCTAAACTATCTTCATCTTTGGCAACCACACCCTATACTACATCGTGATGTTAGTAGTCCTAATGTCCTCCTTGAACCATCTGGTAGTGGAATGTGGAAGGCTAAACTCTCTGATTATGGTTCAGCTAATCTTGTTCAAAGTATCTCTGCTAATAGCATAGCTCTTGGTAATCCTTTCTATTCTGCACCTGAAGCACCATTTCCTGATCAACATTCTCCAGCAATGGATGTCTTTAGTTTTGGTGTCCTACTAATGGAGATCATCCTTCGTCAACCTCCTGCTTCTAAAACAGCTGACAAAATGGCTCAATCAGAGACTATCCAATGGCCAGCTATGAAACGTCTCGTTCAGAGGTGTATCTCTTGTGATAGTCAAATTCGTCCATCTATTTCTCAAGTACTTACTTACTTTGAACATATGTAGTTCATACACTATACATGTAAGTAGTTCATTTAGTATAATCCTCCTATTATGTACTATTACTATTATATTATTTAGTATTTGTATATTCCTGTTGTGATATTATTACCGTGTGACTAGAAGTATTTTTAGTATTGAGTGTATTACCATATATGGACATTATGACTATAATTAATATTATTTATGAATAATCTTTTGAGTGTCACCTTTTTCATTTATTAATTTTATATTAACAAGTTATTATTTATAATGTAATAAGTTGATCTTTAAAATGGTCCACCTCCTACTATGTCAAGATTTTCTTATGAATTGACTACATTTATAAAGATGTCTGTGAACTTGTTGTAGTAGCTTCAAAAAAGATGGTTAGTTGTTATTGTAGAATATCTCTTATCTGGACACTGGTTGGTTTACATTGACTAGCTAGGGACATCTTCCATTCATAGGATACAGTACATATTACAACTTTTGATATTAGACACTGTCCTTAGCTAGTATAGAGGTGTCCTCAATATAGAGATTATATAATACACTAAAGTATTAGTATCTGACTACAACAAGTGACCTAAATATAGAGGGTGTCCTTACTGGGAGGTTCCACATTATTACATGATATGTTTCATTTCTAGTCAAGGTACCAACTGTTACTATTGAGTCAGAAGGTCAAGTGGTTTCCATGGCAACACAAACTCCACTGCATTGTGGTTCACTACCTGTATCAGTCTCGTTTGCCATTCATCATAAGTGGGTGTGGTTACATTAATACCTATGATATGATATTGTCCTCTAGATGGTCTAGTCTCCTTGATCTTACAGGAGATGAGATGTCACTATGTTCTGGTATAGTGAGTATTATAGTCACTGACAAGAATATGTTAGCTGGAGTGTGTAAACTAGGTAAACTACACCCCTTTATATTGCGCTAGCTAAACCTTTTGAAGATTGTATTCATTAACTTGTAAATTTATCAGTACAATAATCCATGATTATGTAATATTGTGTAACAACAAAAATTCTTTTTATTTTACCTATTATTTTATTCTCTTATTAATGTTTTTACCTATTATTCTTCAAATATTCTTCCCAAGTTTAGAACTTTCACTTATCATTTTAAAAAAATAAACCATCTCAAAATTAAATCAACTCAATGTTCGATAAATATATTGTAGCATCACTGATAACTGTATATAATCTTCAGAAAATGGACCCAGATGGATTTGGTCCAGCAATAGAAACAAAAGTCTATAACAGTAACTTGTAATTGTACAGATCTATAGATGACACCTCATATCAGAATATCTCTTGGACTTCATTGAGAGCAGAATGTCAGTTCATATTCTTTGTTGTTTACTTTCTTCTGGTTACATTGATTGGTGGACTGGGTTATAGAATTACAGACAGTAAACTAACCAAGAAAGCAGGTTGGTACAATTGGTTGAAAAAACTAAATTGTATTGTTAGCTGTTGACTGGTATTATAATGTTGATCAAAAAATGTCACTGAAGTTACATAATCCTGCTTTAACTATAATTATTTGTTTCAGTCACCATTGTTTGTAACATGATAATATGAAAATGAAACTGTTATACTTGTTATTAACAATTGTAGGGCTAGAATAGATAAAGTACTGTAATATTGTATGTATTTAGAAGACTTGTAAAACTAAAGGAATAAATGATGTGTAATCCTATAGTTGTAAACCCTTGTGAACAGCCAAGGAGGGACACTTGTAATAGGCCAAGAGGGGACCCTTGTGAATAGCAAAGGGGGACTCTTGTGAACAGCCAAGGGGGGACCCTTGTGAACAGCCAAGGGACACCTTTGTGAATAGCCAAGGGAGGACTCTTGTGAACAGCCAAGGGGGGACCCTTGCAATAGGCCAAGGGGGTACCCTTGTGAACAGCCAAAAGAGGATCCTTGCAACAGGCCAAGGGGGGACCCATGCTATAGGCCAAGGGGGGGGGACCCTTGCAATAGGCCAAGGGGGGACCCTTGTGAACGGCAAGCAGGGACCCTTGCTATAGGCCAAGGTGGGACCCTTGCAATAGGCCAAGGGGGTACCCTTGTGAACAGCCAAAAGAGGATCCTTGTAACAGGCCAAGGGGGGACCCATGCTATAGGCCAAGGGGGGATCCTTGTAAACAGCCAAGGGGGGAGACCCTTGCAATAGGCCAAGAGGGGACCCTTGCAATAGACCAAAGGGGGACCCTTGTGAACAGCAAACAGGGACCCTTACTATACGCCAAGGTGGGATCCTTGCTATAGGACAAGGGGGTACCCTTGTGAACAGCCAAAAGAGGATGCTTGTAACAGGCCAAGGGAGGACCCTTGCTATAGCCAAGGGGGACTCTTGTGAATAGCCAAGGAGGGACTCTTGTGAACAGCCAAGGGGTGACCCTTGCTATAGCCAAGGAGGACCCTTGTGAATAGCCAAGGAGGGACTCTTGTGAACAGCCAAGGGGTGACCTTTGCAATAGGCTAAGGGGGGACCATTGTGAACAGTCAAGGGGGGACACTTGTAATAGACCAAGGGGGGACCCTTGTGAATAGCCAAGGGGGGACTCTTGTGAACAGCTAAGGAGGGACCCTTGCAATGGGCCAAGGGGGTACCCTTGTGAACAGCCAAAGGAGGATCCTTGTAATAGGCCAAGGGGGGACCCTTGCTATAGGCCAAGGGGGGACCCTTGTGAATAGACAAGGGGGCACTCTTGTGAACAGCCAAAGGGGGACACTTGCAAAAAGGCCAAGGGGGGACAGGAACAACAATGTTATCAGTCCTTGCATGTCTTTATCACTGTTAAAAAAAGACATTGAAAATGCTTTAATCAAGAATAGATATCGAAAAACATGACTTTGCAAATTTATCATATGAGGAAATTAATACAAAGTATCAGCATATGGAATCAGAGCTTTGAATAACATGTGGTGTAGTTACTTAGTCATTAGAGTAATTTCAAATTCAAATATGTTAAGTTACAAATGTTTTACTGTCTTTAACTGTGAGAAGACAAACTTTACATTCATAAATGATAATAAATATTAGAGTATAAAGTATATTAGTATATACAATGACTCGCTAAATATAATAACTAAAATTATAATATGGGACTTGAAATTGTTTTTAAAAATGCTGTTCATTAAAGAAGTATAAATAGTATATATATATATATATATATATTTATATATATATTATTTCAGTTTGCTTTGAATCATGTTATTTAGTCTTTTTAATGTAAACTCTGATTTCTTTAGATAACATACATATCAATGATACTTAGAGTGGTTGTATATCTTCAAACAGAATGAAGTTATTGTGAAGTATAATGTTATTGAGATATGTTATTGCTTTAAATAAATAATATAGTGTACTATAAACACAATATAATTTTGATTTGCTATATGAAATATTATATGTTTATTTATATGTATGTGCCTAAAACAATATTTTCAATTAACTAAGTTTAAAAAGTTAGTTAATACCCTTTATATTAAGGTAATGCCATCATTACATAGGATTGGTATTCATAGATTTCCAAATAAACAATAATTATTTTTGTAGTATATTAAGCTTACACTAAATTTGCTTGCACATGCATTGTTTTCTTTAATGTCACTGGTACTATACAAGTTGTTGTCACGGGAGATAGACTGAATATTGTTGATTTTCAATTAATGAAATGACATCATTTCCTTAAGACTCATTACCCATTCCATAGATATCTACAGCACTCATAATGGTATAGGGATGGTATAGTCTTTATACATTTGTTTGTGTAACTTACATGTTCCATCCACATTTTACAGTAAATATAATATAAGTTTGTAAATTGATCATCATTTATATTGTACACCAAGGATTGCATGAACATATTGGCATTAGCAGTTCCCTTTCTTTTTTATGCATTGTGATCATAGTTAACAAAACCAGATACAATTTGTCCTCTGGAGATATTATCATAGTAACGTTTATTGATTTTAAAGTGTAATCGTCTCCATCATTAGGACATTAACATGTGGCCATGATCATTTCTGTTTCTTGCTTTATAATTACAGAAAAGTCTCCTTCCATTAATGGCAGTATTAAACGTATTGGGAAGTGATAGATTAATATAGATTTCTAATATTACAACAGATTGTTGAGTATTAATATGTGTTGGTAAGCTCAAACCTAACAGTACACTTAGAACATATATCTAGTTATACAAATTAATATTACTATTCGATCATTATGAATTAAAATCATACATTATGTTCATTTTCTTCTAAATCATAATACCTTGTTGGGTTTTCATCACATTTGTTGATTACATGTGAAGTAAACTTTAAAATTAAATTTTTTATATTGTTAGAAATTGGAAGATGCATAACTGTCTAAGGTATCATTGTAATGCTGTGTTTTCTCCCCCAAATGAAACAGATTCAATTGTAAACTTCATTTTGTTGACAATTTAATTAACCCTACATAATCTCTGATCAATTGTTAATTTTAATTTACCATGTCTATATGCATTATTCTCTTGATTTGTGTATGACATTTAGTGTGACTTCAATAGTCATGTGCTAAGGATTCTAATGGAGGAGTGTGACTTTAGTAGTCATGTGCTAAGGATTCTAATGAAGGAGTGTGACTTTAATAGTCATGTGCTGAGGATTCTAATGAAGGAGTGTGACTTCAATAGTCATGTGCTAAGGATTCTAATGGAGGAGTGTGACTTTAATAGTCATGTACTAAGGATTCTAATGAAGGAGTGTGACTTCAATAGTCATGTCCTAAAGATTCTAATGTAGGAGTGTGACTTCAATAGTCATGTGCTAAGGATTCTAATGGAGGAGTGTGACTTCAATAGTCATGTGCTAAGGATTCTAATGAAGGAGTGTGACTTCAATAGTCATGTGCTAAGGATTCTAATGGAGGAGTGTGACTTTAATAGTCATGTGCTTGCCTACACAACCTAAAACAAGTCGAAATTTTTCATAGCGTAACACGGGTCAAAACTGGCTTGTATATTCACAAGCAAATTCTCAGTGTTAAGTAATAGAACGTTACTTTGACGCATAACGATATCGATACGTACATGTTTCTATCAAGAAGCCATAACGTACCGCTATGTTTTCGTCGATGTAATTATAAGGAAAGAAACTATATAATAGAAACACAATGTATCTAGAAATAATTTATAATCATTTTTTTTCCTGATATTGTTATTATTTTTTCATAGTATTTATATTTAATGAATAAATGTTGTTAGAATTGTTGTGATAATAAATTAATGCCAACCTAGCAGTTTGTTCTCTTTCTATTGTCTGTAGTTCTGTACTCTCTCTGAAGACATGTATTTCAGTACATTCATGTACTATATTGATAATACAATAAATTCTTGAAGAGAAAACTGTTGGTGAAGACATCTTCAAGAGACAACGAATTAAATAGAAAGTAAGTCCTCTGATGTCTGTCATCATGTAGCAACCAATCATAATATCATATTGATATGTCCTCTATAATAGAGAATAATTGAATAATTGTAATATAAAAGTATCCACATACCTTAGATATAACAATTCCTACAGCATTTCCTACATAAACAAGACTTTTATTTTATGTTGATCAATGAGTCCCTTATACTGCTTTACAGTAGTCTTGTTAGATACATACAATATGTCACTATATTGAAAACTAGCTTGTAGAGTTGTAATATACTGACAATCATTATGTTTACATGTTTGTGTACATGGTCAATGGAGTAGTTCTGATAATTGTACTTGTTTTGGAGGTTGGTTTGGTGATAACTGTTCCTAACCAGTTTGTATGAATCATTGTGATCTTACAAATGAATATTGTATACAACCTGGAGAGTTTTAATGTAAATATAGCTGGGATGGTGTATATTGTAATGTCTCAAAAGATAACACTGAAACAGAAACTGTTCTTTACTCATCAGCAATCAAATAAGAAACATCAGTTCCAACTCCTACTCTTTTAAGTAAGGTCACTGTGTAATATTAAAATAAATTTAGTATAATTATAGAATATTGAGGCATGTAAATATGTTGATAATATTATTTACTTGACAGATATAACAACTAAGTCAAGTAGTAAATGGCAAGTATTGTCATATATACTGGCTACATTACTGGTCTTTGTTATCATATTTAGAGCAGTACTACTTGCATTCAAATGTAAATCTTAATATCAAAAGAAGGTGAGTACAGATTAAAATCTATGAATTAAGAAGTATAGAATTGACTAATAACTTTGTCCTTCTTATAGACAATTCCCACAAATATAAATGTTTGCTATAGTACAGTCATGAGAGAAGCCAATCCAAACAGGTAAACATCAAATATTTCTATTCAACTGCAAGTACATATTCACAGTAAAGTTATGTCTACTATATATTCGTTTTATAGGTCCTCATAACAGCTTCATCCAAAATTCTGACACTTTTAATACTAGAGAATCAGAAAGTAACATCACTCCTACCACTGAGGGAGTCCAGTACAACAACCTATTGACATTATTTGAGGAAGAGCATATTGAAAGTTCAACAACTGTTTATTTTGTTATTCACTCTCAATAGTTACACTTATATATGACTTACAATTAACTTTTATATAATAATAATTGTTCCTCTAATTAACATTTGGTCAATAACATTATCAAACCAATTGTATATTATGCTCAATTTGCAAATTTATATTATATTTACTGTAAAATGTGGATGGAACATGTAAGTTACATAAACAAATGTATAAAGACCATACTATCCCTATACCATTATGACTGCTGTAAATATCTATTGAATGGGTAATGAGCCTTGAGGAATTGATGTCATTTCATTAATTAAAAATCAACAATATTCAGTCTATCTCTCTCCTATGTTAACAACTTGTATAGTACCAGTGATATTAAAAAAAATGCATGTACAGGCAAATTTAGTGTAAGCTTAATATACTACAAAAACACTTATTGTTTATTTGAAAATCTATGAATACCACTCCTATGTAATGATGGCATTACCTTAATACAAAAGGGTATTAACTAACTTTTTAAACTTAGTTATTTGAAAATATTGTTTTAGGCACATAATATAAATAAACATATAATATTTCATATAGCAAATCAAAATTATATTGTGTTTGTGGTACACTATATTATTTATTTATAGCAATAGAATATCTTACAGTTAAAAACAGTAAAACATTTGTAACTTAACATATTTGAATTTGAAATTACTCTAATGACTAAGTAACTACACCACATGTTATTCAAAGCTCTGATTACATATGCTAATACTTTGTATTAATTTCTTCATATGGTAAAAATTGCAAAGTCATGTTTTCAATATCTATTCTTGATTAAAAGCATTTTCAATGTAATTCTAACAGTGATAAAGACATGCAAGGACTGATAACATTGTTGTTCTTGTGCTTCTCTCCACTGTTGGTGAGTTGATTACTACTACTTCAATAATTTTGCATTTTTACTTACTAATAAAGGTGACTGGAAAATGAACTCTAAATGTCTCACTAGTACAATATATTAATACTTACCATGTCTATCATCAAAATGTAAAATTCATACTGCTGTTGTACTGATATTTAGACTTAGTATTCTGTTCAACAGTGACAGAGACAGGAAAGTCAGCCCATTGTTGTACAATTACCTGTTGGTAAAGTAATTACCTTTAAATGAAAAATAATACCTAGCTCAAGACAGAACTCCAGTAAACAAATTATGTTGTCAATGCATGGAGAGTGCTGTTCTATCTTTCAAATTTTTGTCACTTTCCAATCTTACCCTGCTGACTGAAACTGTTAACTCAATGGGAACATTGGTAAAAAGAGAAACAACACCAAAGGAAACAAGGACTTCATCCTTTAGCTGTTGTGTACTATTATAATTTACAAAATAACTTGAGTACCTTATATGAGAGACGCTGAACAACTGTGCAATATCCTTTGTCTACTGGTAAATGACAATACTTTGATCATTACATAACTAACTCTTTCAATGCGTTCACCTAATATGGTGAAAGGTTGTCGTTAGTACTTAGAACATATGTGTTTTTTGTTTACATTATTATTTAGCCATAAATAATGATAGTTGATAGTTCTACCCTGTTCTATTATTCTGTCAAGTTAATTAACCTTAGCTAATGTATTGTCCCTTACAATTTTCTACTACCTATCACTATAGATACTTTACTATGTTTATTAGGCCAACACACTGTCACATCAAAGTTGTACATACCATTAGGCAATAACATATTCTCTGTGATATAGGAATGTTTCAGAATGGGAATGAGTTCAACAGTCACAACAAACAAAAATTGCTCTAATTGTTTATATTATAATGTACAAACTAGTACATCACAAATTTGCAAAAATATATTAAGAATTGATGAAAATTAAATTAACTGTTAATTTGTTTCCAAAGGTAAATAATGGAAAACATATGCGTATATTAGCTATATTGTACACCAAAGATTGCATGAACATATTGACATTAGCAGTTCCCTTTCTTTTTTATGCATTGTGATCATAGTTAACAAAACCAGATACAATTTGTCCTCTGGAGATATTATCATAGTAACGTTTATTGATTTTAAAGTGTAATCGTCTCCATCATTAGGACATTAACATGTAGTCATGAA
Source organism: Xestospongia muta (assembly GCA_963693285.1). Taxonomy (NCBI): domain Eukaryota; kingdom Metazoa; phylum Porifera; class Demospongiae; order Haplosclerida; family Petrosiidae; genus Xestospongia; species Xestospongia muta. The sequence goes on along the minus strand of OY848917.1, from coordinate 15,963,646 downwards.
CATTTCTGTTTCTTGCTTTATAATTACAGAAAATGTGTCCTCCTATAAATGGCAGTATTAAATGTATTGGGAAGTGGTATATTAATATAGATTTCTAATATTACAACAGATTGTTGAGTATTAATATGTGTTGGTAAGCTCAAACCTAACAGTACACTTAGAACATATATCTAGTTATACAAATTAATATTACTATTCGGTCATTATGAATTAAAATCATACATTATGTTCATTTTTTCTAAATCATAATACCTTGTTGGGTTTTCATCACATTTGTTGATTACATGTGAAGTAAACATTAAAACTAAATTTTGTATACTGTTAGAAATTAGAAGATGCATAACTGTCTAAGGCATTATTATAATGCTGTGTTTTCTCCCCCAAATGAAACAGATTCAATTGTAAACTTCATTTTGTTGACAATTTAATTAACCCTACATAATCTCTGATCAATAGTTAGTTTTAATTTACCATGTCTATATGCATTATTCTCTTGATTTGTGTATGACATTTAGTGTGACTTCAATAGTCATTCCTAACGATTCTAATGGAGGAGTGTGACTTCAATAGTCATGTGCTAAGGATTCTAATAGAGGAGTGTGACTTTAGTAGTCATGTGCTGAGGATTCTAATGGAAGAGTGTGACTTCAATACTCAAGTGTTAAGGATTCTAATGAAGGAGTGTGACTTCAATAGTCATGTGCTAAGGATTTTAATGGAGGAGTGTGACTTCAGTAGTCATGTGCTGAGAATTCTAATGAAGTAGTGTGACTTCAAAAGTCATGTGCTAAGGATTCTAATGGAGGAGTGTGACTTTAGTAGTCATGTGCTAAGGATTCTAATGAAGGAGTGTGAGTTCAATAGTCATATGTTAAGGATTCTAATAGAGTAGTGTGACTTCAATAGTCATGTGCTGAGAATTCTAATGAAGTGTGACTTTAGTAGTCATGAGCTAAGGATTCTAATGAAGGAGTGTGACTTCAATAGTCATGTGCTAAGGATTCTAATGGAGGAGTATGACTTCAATAATCATGTGCTAAAAATTCTAATGGAGGAGTGTGACTTTAATAGTCATGCGCCTGCCTACACAACCTAAAACAAGGCGAAATTTTTCATTGCGTAACACGTAGAACGTTACTTTGACGCATATCGATATCGATACGTACATGTTTCTATCACGAATCCATAACGTACCGTTATATTTTCGTCGATGTAATTATTAGAAAAGAAACTATTTAATAGAAACACATTGTATCTAGAAATTATTTATAATCATTTATTTTTCCTGATATCGTTATTATTTTTTTATAGCATATATATTTAATGAATAAATCTTGTTAGAATTTTTGTGATCATAAATTAATGCCGACCTAGCATTTTGTTCTTTTTCTATTGTCTGTAGTTCTGTACTTTCTCTGAAGATATATGTTTCAGTACATTCATGTACTATATTGATAATACAATAAATTCTTGAAAAGAAAACTGTTTTAAGTTTGTCTTTTAATTCCATTAAAGGACAATCAAATTCGTTTGTCAACTCTTCTCCAGATGGTGAAGTCATCTTTAAGACACAATGAATTAAACAAAAAGTAAGTCCTCTGATGTCTGTCATCATGTAGCAACCAATCATAATATCATATTGATATGTCCCCTATGATAGAGAATAATTGAATAATTGCAATATTAAAGTATCCACATACCTTAGATATAAGAATTTCTACAGCATTTCCTACAGCCATAAATAATGATAGTTGATAGTTTTATTGTATACACTACCTTTAGTTTATGATGTAATTCTCCTTGACTGAAATATACGAGCAATTATAGCTTATAAAATATAAATCATGTAACAAACAAAATCAAATACCCTAATCTAATGAGTTCATATACATGAACAGTAAAGACAGTTGAGAATATTATGCTATCTCTAAGTGTATTGTTGTATGTTCATAGGAATAGTACTAAGATCCTCAGTAAGACTACAATGTCTTAAGATGTTGATTTATAGATAATGGCAAAGAGAAATGAGAAAGCTAGTACAGATATTTATTTAAAAGAGATTCAATTACACATTATAAAACTATGCTGTGCATATGTAATATGTTGTTGACTGTTTTGTGTGGGTTAATTAACAGTGTTGTTATATATTATGTTTGTAATAATAATTGATAGTTCTACCCTGTTCTATTATTCTGTCAAGTTAATTAACCTTAGCTAATGTATTGTCCCTCATAATTTTCTACTACCTATCACTATAGATACTTTACTATGTTTATTAGGCCAGCACACTGTCACATCAAAGTTGTACATACCATTAGGCAATAACGTACAGGTATTCTCTGTGATATAGGAATGTTTCAGAATGGGAATGGATTCAACAGTGACAATGAACAAAGATTGCTCTAATTGTCTATATTATAATGTACAAACTAGTACATCACAAATTTACAATAATATATATTAAGAATTGACAAAAATTTAAATAACTGTTAATTTGTTTCCAAAGGTAAATAATGGAAAACATATGTATATACAATTGCTTTGATTATGTTATTGACCAAATGTTGATTAGAGGAAACAAATATTATTATATAGAAGTTAATTCTAAGTCATATATAAGTGTAACTATTAAGAGTGAATAACAGAGTGAACAGTTGTTAAACTTTCAATATGTTCTTTCTCAAATAATGTCAATAGGTTTTGTTGTACTGGACTCCCTCATTGGTTGGGGCGATGTTACTTTCTGATTTACTGCTGTTACAGTTTCATAAACAATAGCCTCTCTAGTATTAAAAGTGACAAAATTTTGGATGAAGCTGTTATGAGGACCTATAAAACTAATATATAGTAGACATAACTTTACTGTGAATACGTACCTGCAGTTAAATAGAAATATTTGATGTTTACCTGTTTGGATTGGCTTCTCTCATGACTGTACTATAGCAAACATTTATATTTGTGGGAATTGTCTATAAGAAGGACAAAGTTATTAGTCAATTCTATACTTCTTAATTGATAGATTTTAATCTGTACTCACCTTCTTTTGATATTTAGATTTACATTTGAATGCAAGTAGTACTGCTCTAAATATGATAACAAAGACCAATAATGTAGCCAGTATATATGACAATACTTGCCATTTACTACTTGACTTAGTTGTTATATCTGTCAAGTAAATAATATTATCAACATATTTACATGCCTCAATATTCTATAATTATACTAAATTTATTTTAATATTACACAGTGACCTTACTTAAAAGAGTAGGAGTTTGAACTGATGTTTCTTATTTGATTGCTGATGAGTAAAGAACAGTTTCTGTTTCAGTGTTATCTTTTGAGACATTACAATATACACCATACCAACTATATTTACATAAACACTCTCCAGGTTGTATACAATATTCATTTGTAAGATCACAATGATTCATACAAACTGGTTAGGAACAGTTATCACCAAACCAACCTCCAAAACAAGTACAATTATCAGAACTACTCCATTGACCATGTACACAAACATGTAAACATAATGATTGTCAGTATATTACAACTCTACAAGCTAGTTTTTAATATAGTGACACATTGTATGTATCTAACAAGACTACTGTAAAGCAGTATAAGGGACTTATTGATCAACATAAAAAAAAAGTCTTGTTTATGTAGGAAATGCTGTAGGAATTGTTATATCTAAGGTATGTGGATACTTTTATATTACAATTATTCAATTATTCTCTATCATAGAGGACATATCAATATGATATTATGATTGGTTGCTACATGATGACAGACATTAGAGGACTTACTTTCTGTTTAATTCATTGTCTTTTCAAGATGACTTCAACATCTGGAGAAGAGTTGACAAACGAATTTGATTGACCTTTAATGGAATTGAAAGACAAACTTAAAACAGTTTTCTCTTCAAGAATTTATTGTATTATCAATATAGTACATGAATGTACTGAAACATATATCTTCAGAGAGAGTACAGAACTACAGACAATAGAAAGAGAACAAACTGCTAGTTTGGCATTAATTTATGATCACAACAATTCTAACAACATTTATTCATTAAATATATATGCTATGAAAAAATAATAACAATATCAGGAAAAATAAATGATTATAAATAATTTCTAGATACAGTGTGTTTCTATTATATAGTTTCTTTTCTAATAATTACATCGACGAAAACATAGCGGTACGTTATGGATTCTTGATAGAAACATGTACGTATCGATATCGTTATGCGTCAAAGTAACGTTCTATTACTTAACACTGTGAATTCGCTTGTGAATATACAAGCCAGTTTTGACCCGTGTTACGCTATGAAAAATTTCAACTTGTTTTAGGCACATGACTATTAAAGTCACACTCCTTCATTAGAATCCTTAGCACATGACTATTGAAGTCACACTCCTCCATTAGAATCCTTAGCACATGACTACTGAAGTCACACTCCTCCATTAGAATCCTTAGCACATGACTATTGAAGTCACACTCCTCCATTAGAATCCTTAGCACATGACTACTGAAGTCACACTCCTCCATTAGAATCCTTAGCACATGACTATTGAAGTCACACTCCTTCATTAGAATCCTTAGCACATGACTACTAAAGTCACATTCCTCCATTAGAATCCTTAGCACATGACTATTGAAGTCACACTAATGTTATACACAAATCAAGAGAATAATGCATATAGACATGGTAAATTAAAATTAACTATTGATCAGAGATTATGTAGGGTTACTTAAATTGTCAACAAAATGAAGTTTACAATTGAATCTGTTTCATTTGGGGGAGAAAACACATCATTACAATAATACCTTAGACAGTTATGCATCTTCTAATTTCTAACAATATACAAAATTTAGTTTTAAAGTTTACAACACATGTAATCAACAAATGTGATGAAAACACAACAAGGTATTATGATTTAGAAAAAATGAACATAATGTATGATTTTAATTCATAATGATCGAATAGTAATAGTAATTTGTATAACTAGATATATGCTCTAAGTGTACTGTTAGGTTTGAGCTTACTAACACATATTAATACTCAACAATCTGTTGTAATATTAGAAATCTATATTAATATACCACTTCCCAATACTTTTAATACTGCCATTTATAGGAGGACACATTTTCTGTAATTATAAAGCAAGAAACAGAAATGTTCATGACTACATGTTAATGTCCTAATGATGGAGATGATTACACTTTAAAATCAACAAATGTTACTATGATAATATCTCCAGAGGACAAATTGTATCTGGTTTTGTTAACTATGATCACAATGCACAAAAAACAAAGAGAACTGCTAATGTCAATATGTTCATACAATCCTTGGTGTACAATATAGCTAATATACACATATGTTTTCCATTATTTACCTTTGGAAACAAATTAACAGTTAATTTAATTTTCATCAATTCTTAATATATTTTTGCAAATTTGTGATGTACTAGTTTGTACATTAGAAATAAACAATAGAGCAATTTTTGTTTGTTGTGACTGTTGAACTCATTCCCATTCTGAAACATTCCTATATCACAGAGAATACCTGTATGTTATTGCCTAATGGTATGTACAACTTTGATGTGACAGTGTGCTGGCCTAATAAACATAGTAATGTATCTATAGTCATAGGTAGTAGAAAATTGTGAGGGACAATACATTAGCTAAGGTTAATTAACTTGACAGAATAATAGAACAGGGTAGAACTATCAATTATTATTACAAACATAATATATAACAACACTGTTAATTAACCCACACAAAACAGTCAACAACATATTACATATGCACAGCATAGTTTTATAATGTGTAATTGAATCTCTTTTAAATAAATATCTGTACTAGCTTTCTCATCTCTCTTTGCCATTATCTATAAATCAACATCTTAAGACATTGTAGTCTCACTGAGGATCTTAGTACTATTCCTATGAACATACAACAATACACTTAGAGATAGCATAATATTCTCAACTGTCTTTACTGTTCATGTATATGAACTCATTAGATTAGGGTATTTGATTTGTTTGTTACATGATTTATATTTTATAAGCTATAATTGCTCGTATATTTCAGTCAAGGAGAATTACATCATAAACTAAAGGTAGTATATACAATACAACTCTCAACTATCATTATTTATGGCAGAATAATAATGCAAACAAAAAACACATATGTTCTAAGTACTAACAACAACCTTTCACCATAGTAGGTGAACGCATTGAAAGAGTTAGTTATGTAATGATCAAAATATTGTCATTTTCCAGTAGACAAAGGATATTGCACAGTTATTATGGATATAGATAAATACAATTAGAAAATGCTCTCCATGGTTAATGACCAAGAACCTATGAGAGCAATAAGAAAAATCCATCTCCTTATCTTCGGAGCAGAATGAATTCTTGCTGGTTTCTCTAAGAAAGAATGTGGAATTGTTTCAGAATCTATACTAACACCTTTGTAGATCTGATGACGTTACACACCAGATACATGGTCCTACTAAAATAAACAAACCAGACATTGACTAAGACCAATCATATCCTTCTATTCTTTTCCTGTTAACAGCATCTCTCATATAAGGTACTCAAGTGATGTTGTAGAATTTGTTAGTACACAACAGCTAAACGATGAAGTTCTTGTTTTCTTTGTTGTTGTTTCTCTTTTTACCAATGTTCCTATTGAGTTAACAGTTCCAGTCAGCAGGGAAAGATTGGAAAGTGACAAAAATTTGAAAGATAGAACAGCACTCTCCATGCATTGACAACATAATTTGGTTATTGGAGTTCTGCCTTAAGCTAGGTTTTATTCTTCATTTAAAGGTAATTACTTTACCAACAGGTAATTGTACAACAATGGGCTTACTTTCCTGTCTCTGTCACAGTGACCTATATAGTCATTGAGTATGTTGAACAGAATACTAAGTCTAAATATCAGTACAACAGCAGTATGAGTTTACATTTTGATGATAGACATGGTAAGTATTAATATATTGTACTAGTGAGACATTTAGAGTTCATTTTCCAGTCACCTTTATTAGTAAGTAAAAATGCAAAATTATTGAAGTAGTAGTAATCAACTCACCAACAATGGAGTGAAGCACAAGAAAAACAATGTTATCAGTCCTTGCATGTCTTTATCACTGTTAGAATGACATTGAAAATGCTTATAATAACAAAAATATAATAAGAAAAATTATAATATGGGAATTGAAATTGTTTTTTAAAATGCTGTTCATTAAAGAAGTATAAATGGTATATACACACACACACACACACACACACATATATATATATATTATTTTAGTTTGCTTTGAATCATGTTATTTAGTCTTTTTAATGTAAACTTTGATTTCTTTGGATGACATACATATCAATGATACTTAGAGTGGTTGTATATCTTCCAACAGAATGAAGTTATTGTGAAGTATAATGTTATTGAGATATTTTGTTGCTATAAATAAATAATATAGTGTACTATAAACGCAATATAATTTTGATTTGATATATGAAATATTATATGTTTATTTATATGTATGTGCCTAAAACAATATTTTCAAATAACTAAGTTTAAAAAGTTAGTTAATACCCTTTTGTATTAAGGTAATGCCATCATTACATAGGAGTGGTATTCATAGATTTTCAAATAAACAATAATTGTTTTTGTAGTATATTAAGCTTACACAAAATATGCCTGTACATACATTGTTTACTTCAATGTCACTGGTACTATACAAGTTGTTGTCACGGGAGATAGACTGAATATTGTTGATTTTTAATTAATGAAGTGACATCAATTTCTCAAGGCTCATTACCCATTCAATAGATATCTACAGCACTAATAATGGTATAGGGATGGTATGGTCTTTATACATTTGTTTGTGTAACTTACATGTTCCATCCACATTTTACAGTAAATATAATATAAGTTTGCAATAATATATAATATATAATATATAAGTTTGCAATAATATGTTTGCAATAATATATAATTGCTTTGATAATGTTATTGACCAAATGTTGATTAGAGGAAACAAATATTATTATATAAAAGTTAATTGTAAGTCATATATAAGTGTAACTATTGAAAATGATTAACAAAATAAACAGTTGTTGAACTTTTAATATGCTCTTTCTCAAATAATGTCAATAGGTTGTTGTACTGGACTCCCTCAGTGGTAGGAGTGATGTTACTTTCTGTTTACTGGTGTTAGAGTTTCATAAACAATAGCCTCTCTAGTATTAAAAGTGTCAGAATTTTGGATCAAGCTGTTATGAGGACCTATAAAACTAGTAATATATAGTGACATAACTTTACTGTGAATAAATACCTGCAGTTAAATAGGAATATTTGATGTTTACCTGTTTGGATTGGTTTTTCTCATGACTGTACTATAGCAAACATTTATATTTGTGGGAATTGTCTATAGCAAGGACAAAGTTATTAGTCAATTCTATACTTCTTAATTCATAGATCTAATCTGTACTCACCTTCTTTTGATATTTAGATTTACATTTGAATGCAAGTAGTACTGCTCTAAATATGATAACAAAGACCAGTAATGTAGCCAGTATATATGACAATACTTGCCATTTACTACTTGACCTAGTTGTTATATCTGTCAAGTAAATAATATTATCAACATATTTACATGCCTCAATATTCTATAATTATACTAAATTTATTTTAATATTACACAGTGAACTTACTTAAAAGAGTAGGAGTTGGAACTGATGTTTCTTATTTGATTGCTGATGAGTATAGAACGATTTCTGTTTCAGTGTTATCTTTTGAGACATTACAATATACACCATACCAACCATATTTACACAACACTCTCCAGGTTGTGTACAATATTCATTTGTAAGATGACAGTGTTCCATACAAATTTACAATTATTCAATTATTCTCTATCATAGGAGACATGTATATATGATATAATGATTGGTTGCAACATAATGACAGACATCAGAGTACTTACTTTCTGTTTAATTCATTGTCTCCTGAAGATGACTTCACCATCATTGACAAACGAATTTGATTGTCTTCTAATGGAATTGAAAGACAAACTTAAAACAGTTTTCTCTTCAAGAATTTATTGTATTATCAATATAGTACATGAATGTACTGAAACATATGTCTTCAAAGAGAGTACAGAACTACAGACAATAGAAAGAGAACAAACTGCTAGTTTGGCATTAATTTATGATCACAACAATTCTAACAAGATTTATTCATTAAATATTTATGCTGTGAAAAAATAATAACTATATCAGTAAAAATAAATGATTATAAATAATTTCTAGATACATTGTGTTTCTATTATATAGTTTCTTTTCTAATAATTACTTACATCGCCAAAAACATAGTGGTACGTTATGGATTCTTGATAGAAACATGTACGTATCGATATCGTTATGCGTCAAAGTTACTTTCTACGTGTTACGCTATGAAAAATTTCGACTTGTTTTAGGTTGTGTAGGCAGGCACATGACTATTAAAGTCACACTTCTCCATTAGAATCCTTAGCACATGATTATTGAAGTCACACTCCTTCATTAGAATCCTTAGCACGTGATTATTGAAGTCACACTCCTCCATTAGAATCCTCAGCACATGACTATTGAAGTCACACTCCTACATTAGAATCCTTAGCACATGACTATTGAAGTCACACTAAATGTCATACACAAATCAAGAGAATAATGCATATAGACATGGTAAATTAAAATTAACAATTGATCATAGATTATGTTAGGGTTAATTAAATTGTCAACAAACTGAAGTTACAATTGAATCTGTTTCATTTGGGGGAGAAACAGAGCATCACAATGATACCTTAGACAGTTATGCATCTTCCAATTTCTAACAATATATGTGAATATGTGAATATTTTACTCAGTTGAAAGAGAAGTCTGGTCAGGCAAAAATAAATTTATGGTTTACAAACAAATTTATTAAATATTTTAAAGATGAGAATAATCAGAATATGTACTAATAGTACCAGCAATAACTTTGCCACTTAGTACTATAGATATAATAGTAAACAACAGTTATAACTTAATACTACCTTTCAGTCAGATCAGGTCATTATGACAGTGCTTCTCATTGGAATAATGTTTAAGTATATAACTTACATATATTAATTGAACCACAATAATTTGGATAAATTGTACTTAAAAGTGTTTTGTTTGTCTTATAATCTCCATCTTTGATGTTCATATCCCATACACATAAAACAACTTAATGGAACCAATTCTGTTTAAAGTCTTCCTCAATATTTAATACAGAGATAAAACTTGTATAGTTTCTCCATGTTGCATTAGAATTTTTCTGTTCTTTTACAAAATAGATATACTTCAGTGCTTGATTCAATCAAACATTGAGAATTCAGTGTACACCTTAAGAGTACACTTTATGAATATGCATGCTATAAATCTTATCTTAATCCTGCTATTTTGTTCTTGTAACATCTCTATTACAATTATTTCTTTCTCTTGTTATAAGGCTATGGAAGTGATAAATTATAATATAATAATAATATACAATTATTTTTAGGAATCCCTTCATAAAATATGTTACTAGTTATAGAGCCCAAATAGGTGTTAGATGTAATCATTATTTCCAGACTATGATATTGATCCAGTAATTATCCATCATGAGACAATACTAATACCTTATTATGAGTGATGTTTACGGTAGTAGTACAAGTAGTTGTATTAATAATGGAGACACTGTAGTTATTAACAGAATGAATCCATGGTGGAGACCAAGATATCATCAACACGTGTACAAGGTTACTTATCAACACTTGAGATGTACCAAGAGAAGATATAGTGTTTCTAAATGAGAGAAAATCATTATATGTACACAATACAGAGTATAAACTTTGATGTTTTAATATGATCATTTCAATTATGATTTTGTTTTCATTATATCTTATCATTAGGAACAGCCAGTACTGATCTTCCTGTGTCATATAATTTATCAATGCAAGAAAATCAATAGAAAAAATATATGAGTTAATTTCAGGAGTAACAAAAACTGTGCCAGTCCAATTAAATAATTTGGCCCCATTGTCAATGACTGGAGGAGTTGACTTGATGTAGATGTTATAGTTATAGAGGTTGCTTTGGACAAAGAGTAAACAGTCAGTAATGGGTAGTTAAATAATGTAGTTAGTTTGGAACTCTAGTCCCTTCCAATAATCTCTAGTAAAATTATGAAAACTTACACAGCTAGAGATCAATCAACGATATGAGGTAGAACTAAACAGCTATGGTGATCATCCAAAAACTAGATAATCAATTAAAAAAGACATTAGGAGAACTACAACATGAGCCAATATATGATTACATTGCTGAAATGATATTTGAAGATTTTAATATTGAAGAATATGGAGATTTCCACCAGCAAAACTTCTTATCTACACTACAAGGGGATCTACTTTAAATACAAATACATATTGAATCCATTGGATAATTTTGATGACTATGTTTCCATAAATGCCGTGTTTATCTATCATAATTAAATGTTCAAACATTAATACACACAAAGGTTTTGACTATCAATTTAAAATAATATTTTGTTAAAAGTCTGCAGTTATTGCATATGCAATGAGTTTTGTAGTTGTTAATGCTATTAAATTAAACTCATATTATCCCTATATCATTTAACTGACAGTATGTGGTAGCTAAATAATGTATTGAGCACTTGAAAGGAACTTCAATGCTTTCCAATAGTCTCTAGATGTTTATTGGTTGCCATGATATGGTATTCCAAGACTGGGTGTGGTACATGGGAAACTATGTTAACTAATTATTAACAATAGTTAATTTATTTTGTTGGTATTAAAAACGAGCAATTCGTCCACAGATTACTTGTGGTGCGATAAACCTCAACACGATGTCACGGATTGTAGTGATGTTGATCTCACTGCTGTTTCTTGTTGTAGGTATGTTATAATGAGCTAGCATTGTTGTATAATTGCATAGATATTAGAGTAATATATATGATAATTGTGTATTTTCTTCACAGTACCAAGATGTACAGTAACTAACTTTACTAATTATGGTACTGACTTCTACTTTGGACTATTGACAAATGCTGGGAATACAAGTCGTCAATTAGCTTTAGCCATATTTACTACTAGTAATAATGTGTCTGTAACAATCACAACATCTGAGACTACTTTATACAGATCAATATCATCACCAAATGATGTCAATGTTGTTAATCTCACTAACATCACAAAAGTGTCTGAATCTAGCACTTATGATAATCGTAACAGAAGTATTCATGTTAGTAGTGACAAACCAATTGCTGTGATTGCTTTGAATTGGATTTATAGATCCCTTGGAGAGTATCTTGTCTTACCTTGTCATGACTATAATATCACTAAGTATGAATACTATGCAGTAACTGCAAAAAGTAATAATACCAGATCAAGTCAAGTACTACTTGTTGGATGTGATAATGACACTAATATTATCATCACTCCATCAGAAGCTGTGTCTTTTCCTTCAGATACTCAATCATCTACAGATCAACTTGTAAATGTTCCTAAAGGTACTCCTCACCATCTTGTTCTTCATCAAGGACAGACTCTTTATTTTGGTGCACCATTAATTGATCTTACAGGAACTCACATTGTCTCTAATAAACCATTGACTGTCATCAGTGGACATGAATGTGGTCAAGTACCACTTGGAGTTGAATATTGTGAACATATGACACAACAGATTCCCCCGACAGTAACTTGGGGTGAACAGTTTCTACTAGTACCTTTTGAACATAGACAAAGTGGACAGTATACAAAACTAGTAACATCTCAAGATCATACTACAATAACTATATCATGTAATGGATCAACAACTAATGTTGTTATTATTAATAATAAAGGAGGAAATTACACTTTCTTTTTCATTTCTTCCCAGTATTGTCACATTCAAGCAAACAAACCAATTATTGTTGTACTATTTGCTACTGGTGGCTCATTAGATAATCTTGGAGATCCTATAATGATACTAGTACCACCTATAGAACAGTATTCTAATATATATGACTTTCCTATTTTCATTAATATTGATTTTGTCGGTATCAGTGTCACAACAACTCCCAATGATTTCTCTCCAAACTCTATATTATTAGATGGAGTACCACTTACTAATTGGGTTACTATATTGAACTCATCTATGGACATTGTAGGATATGGCACTAAGATATCAATAACAAACAATACTAGACATACAATAGTACACACAGGCAATGGTAAACTGTCTGTTTTACTATATGGTTTTAAGAGAGGTCATGGATATGGTTTACTAGTTGGTATGATGTTGATGTCCATCAATCAAGGTATTTAAAACACATATAATTAGAAATGATAATAACTTCATTCTTATTTATCTCTATATGGTATAGGTGCTGTTATAGAGTGTAATTCATCTTGTGTTCATGGGATATGTGATATTATTAACAATACTTACACATGTGACTGCTTTCAAGGATGGACTGGAAGTTACTGTGATCAAGGTAATATAATACAATCTCTTATTGAAATTGAAAGAAATATCAAAATTCTTCTAACATTGAAGATTAAAATGTTAATGTACAGATTGTTTCAGCTAGTGGTATGCTAATGTTGTTTTCAAGTTACTATCACTGATATGACATTGCATTCATTATTTCTGTTAAATGTTTTGATATAGTATTGTCATAACAGATGTGCATTAACACTGATGATTTAGAAGGTGAGAAAGGTTTAGATGTCTAATGAATATTTAACAAAATAAACATTATGGAAGCGCACATATGCATATTTAATGAATATATTATGAATGAACTAATATCTCTATTTTATATATACATGTAGCATGTATGTATACAAAGTATGTATATATATATAAATACATGATGGAATACTAGTAAACATGTTTACTACATATTATTAATATACTAATTGACAAGTCATGTAGTAAACTGACATGTACATGAGGATTTATGAAGTTTCTATTGAAACAGTCCTTCTAGCCACATGTATATGTTAATTCTGCTAAGTCATAGTGTTGAACTATATATATAAACTAGTAAGTAGTAATCAAAACAACATTGTTGATAATTACTTCCAATGATATATGTCTTTTGTAGCCATGAATGCAATCCAAGTGACCATCATTTAGTTAAAACACTCTATCTATTTCAACAGTTTAGATGAGACAATGGGTTTTGAGAATTCTACATGAAATTGAGCATAATTAAGGGTGAAACCCAAGTGTCCTATTTAATATAAAACTATCCAACCATTGACTAACCAATTTTGGACCATAATTCCAACACAAATATAATGACTCAGCAGAATGCTTAATGATCCTCTTTGATAATGTTAATGAATAGCTAGCTTATATTTTTGTATACGTCTAAGTTACTGAGCTTTAATAATAGTTAGACGCTGGTGTCATAGTTCTACGTGATTTATTAATCAAGGAAGTCTTATGTAGATGCCTCGCATGAAGTGCGAGGTATTTATGGTTTCTTTTGTTAAATAAAACCGGGTAGATCATTGGCAGAGTCGTCCGGAGTACATAACGACGTCGCGTCTAATTATTTGAAAGTTTGAAAGATAACTCACTGCTCGGTATCTATGGCTTTCGAGGGTATTTTCCACATGAATCAATTATATATTTTATTCAATTGACTTTTACTTCAAACTATTAATTATCTGATGATTAATAAAGTTAACTACAAATGCTGATAGATCTTTAGCTTAAATGTCTCCAACAACTCTATATTGTTGATCTTACTGATCATGACACAGATCTGCTGTATAAATTATACGAAGCAAGATAAACAATTTAAATTGTTTTGAGATGTATTTAAAAACAAAGATTGAGTGTATTAGTGATAGATCAATGTTATTTTTTCAAAAAATATATCTGAATGTGCATAACACATTATTGGATATTCTCTATTCAACTATTATTGTGAAAGATATCAATGAATGTTCTATCTCTAATGGTGGATGTGAGGAGATATATACAAATACCAATATAACTTCAATATTATTTATCTCTATATGGTATAGGTGCTGTTCTAGAGTGTTATTCATCTTGTGTTCATGGAATATGTGACGTTATTAACAACACTTACACATGTGACTGCTTTCAAGGATGGACTGGAAGTTACTGTGATCAAGGTAATATAATACAATCTCTTTTTGAATATTAAAAGAAATATTGAAATTCTTCTAACATTGAAGATTAAAATGTTACTGTACAGATTACAAATGTTACTGTTAGTGGTATGCTAATGTTGTTTTCAAGTTGCTATCACTGATATGACATTGAATTCATTATTTCTGTGGAATGTTTTGATATAGTATTGTCATAATAGATGTGCATTAGCACTGATTATTTAGAAGGTCAAAAGTTTTTAGATGTCTGATGAATTTATAAGAAAGTAAACATTATGGAAGTGCACATATGCAGATTTAATCAATACATTATAAATAAACCAATACCTATATTTTATATATACATGTAGCATGTATGTATATAAAGTATGTATATAAAAATGTATATATATATATATATGTACATGATGGAATACTAGTAAACATACACATTATTAATCTCGCTCGCTGTGCGTGGGCGCATAGCAAGGGTTACTGTAGTCTGTCAGTGTGTGGTCTTTGTGTCTGCACTGCCTTTTACCTTTGAACTACTATAAATTGGCAAGCGAAGCGTTAGCAGCTACCAACGTTTACCAACGAATACAAAAACTTGTGGACTTAATTACAACAGTAATATCAAGAACATCGTCAAGGAAAAGATAGCTTAAAACTCGCAAAACAATTTTCAGGCAATTGAGTAATACTATCACTTACTCAGTTACCGCTTCACATACATGGCAAGACTCATTCATTTGTATTAGCCTTTCTTGTTGATTTATTGATTGATATGTATTGGATTAGCAAGGCGTGGCCGAAAGCTGACTTATCAACACACCTTCTGGAATGTTGATAATTTTTTTTGCAATGCTACCTAGCAACATCATAGCTGGGCCTAAGCTGGTATAGCATTTATAAATAAGTAAGAAACTGCAGTGACTTTAGTGCTTTTCATTAATATACTAATTGACAAGTCATGTAGTAAACTAACATGTACCTGAGGGCTGTCGTTATGAAGCTTCTATTGAAACAACCCTTCTAGCCACATGTATGTCAATTCTGCTAAGTCATAATCTTGAACTATCAGGGTTTCATCTACAGGGGGAGGCGAAGAGGAAGCTTCTTCCCTTAATCTCTAACTTCCCCCTTGAATATCTCAAAAACAATTCTGTTCATCATGTGATTAGATGTTAGTACATGACTACGTCCATTAAATAGGTTAATTACCGTGACTTCCCTCCCTGCTGAACTTTTCTAGATGAAACCCTGACTATATATATAAACTAGTAATTAGTAATCAAAACAAATTTGTTGATAATGACTTCCAATCATATATGTCCTTTGTTGTCCTGAATGCAATCCAAGTGACCATCATTTAGTTAAATCTATTCCAACAGTTTAGATGAGACAATGAGTTTTGAGAATTCTACAAAAATAGAGCATAATTAAGGGTGAAACCCAAGTGCCCTATTTAATATAAAATTAACCAACCATTGACTAACCAATTTTGGACCATAATTCCAACACAAATATAATGACTCAGCAGAATGCTTAATGATCCTCTTTGATAATGTTAATGAAATAGCTAGCTTATATTATTGTATACATCTAAAGTCTCTGTATAAATACCAATTGATAATTTATCTGCTTCTGTCAACATCAAAAATATATGTCACAAACACATACATCCCAACAAAATCACTGATATGAATTTACAAAAGGAGCACAAACATGTAAATAAAAATCTCTTCACAACCAACATATAATGATGGTGACATCATGATAGAAAGAGTATCCGAAACAAGATCACAATTGGAATGTTATTATGACATGATAGACACATAGTAGTTTAATCTTGTATTGTTATACTATATTGCTTGTTAGTATCATAACAATAAACAGTGTTGTCATCGATTTTTGTCTACTATGTATGGAGTTTAATACTGCCATTTCAATGTTGTCTTCTTTGAGATATTTTTGCCCCATCATTCTTTTATAAATTTTTCAGATAGTTGTACTTGTAATAACATAATATAAAAAACAACATTACTTTGATACCATAGCTATATATGACAATACATTGCTTAGATATTAATGAATGTAACACTAACAATGGAGAATGTGATCATTATTGCAACAACACTGTTGGATCATACTATTGTTACTGTATGAACAACAATTTCCTTGAATATGACAACCACACCTGTGTTGGTAAAAACAATTACTTGATATGTTCAGTTAAAAATATTTTAATATCATCATAAAATAGGGATGATGTCTTTTAAGAATTAATTTGATTATAAATTATAAGTGATTGCCCACTTATAATTTTTTTAACTAATAAAAAGAACATGACATTATCCTTATATAAGCAGACTATAAGTGTGACTGACTAATTTTGTTTGGACAACAAAATATATTACATGTTTTTTTGTAAATATTTTTAATTAGACATTAATGAATGTGATGGAAACATTACTGCATGTAGTCAAGAATGTCATAACAAAAGAGGAGGATTTCAATGTTTCTGCTAGAAAGGATATGCCCTTCATGAGGCCAATAAAACTTGTGTTGGTATATTTTTATAAATGATGGCATGCAATCAATATCATAAAAGGTTAGATGGTTTAGACTTATCATTTTCCAGATGTTAATGAATGTTCCATTAACAATGGAGGATGTGAACAAATTTGTACAAACGTATAAGGTACTTATAACTGTGAATGTCATCCAGGATATAAGTTAGTAGTTGACCGACCATGTTTCCTGTGTGGGTATAAAATTGGATATCTTAAATACAAAATGCAAATTAAAGGATTGTTGTGTTATTAGATTGTTCTCTTTAGTTGAATTTGGTCTTGATCATACAACCACTCCTACAGTTACAACAAAGCAACCTTTAAACAGTTCAAATAATTATGTTAGTTAACTTTTGTCTTAATTTATGAAAAAGTTTAATTCTTATTTATGTTAATATAGACTACTGATAAGCTGAATGTCACCTCTGTTCTCTCTGGTTTTGGTCTGTACAAAACTGCTCAGACAGAGACAACAATGCGTCCTTTAAGAACTCCAAATGTAAATAAAAGTGTTAGTTAACTTTTGCTTTAATTTTTGAAATTTTAATTCTTATTTTTGTATATACAGACTAATAAAAAGCTGAGCACTGACTCTGCTGTGATAGTTGTTGTGGCTGTATTCATCCTTCTCTGTAAGTTGCATATCTTTCTTAAATATAATACACAAACACTCATGATGTTTTTATTGTATTGACACATTTACATTATGAAATGAATTGTTTATTATTTATTCATTGTATTATAGTGTTAGTGGTTTTCATTGTAATTATTAGCATGATGGCTCGAAAGAGATTCCTGAAAAGAAAACTGAAGACCAATCATCAATATGAGGCACAAGAGAACATCTGTGATGATCATTCAGAAAGTGTTGAACTAGATAATAAATCATTGCAAGAAGGAACTACTTTAAAAACTGAGTTGATGAATTTTGATGATGATGTCTCCATGATTGGTTACCCTTGATAATTAATTGATTAAATCTTAATATACACAAAGGTTTGGACTATCAATTAAAATAAATATCTTGTTTAAAGTCTTCAGTTATGTTTAATTAAGTCCTGTAAAAACTAATTATCAAAATAATATCAGCGGTAATTTAAGAGCTGTAAATTTTAGAATAAATATTATTGTGATAGTAGTTACTAATGTTTACATTGCTGTAATCAATATTTGTGTACTAAATATATGCATCGGCTATGTTGTCATAATTATGTAATAAAGTTATTTTAGTGTATGAACCTAATTAAATGAGTGCTTTGTTATTACAGTCAATTGTTGTTGTTGTTTTGTTGTGTCAATTTAATATAGTATTATGATTGAAGTGTATCTATTTGATTTTGTACTTTCATTGAAAAGAAAATAATTGTGGTTTAATCTTAATAACCAAGTTACTACATTTTGTGATCAACTTTTAATAATTTATTGTTAACAAATCATGTTATGTAATTAATTTCATATTTTAGTTGCAATTATGGTTGTCTACAAGATCAAGTCATTCTAAATTTTGTTGTGTTTAACAATTGCACTATATATATATATATATATATATATATATATATATATATATATATTGACATTTAAAAATAAATGATAAAAATAAGCAATACAGCAATATAACATGAACAAATAAACTTAATGTCAACTAGTCTCTTAAAATCTTGGCATGAATTCTCTCTCACATTTAAGGTAACAACACTATCAACTAAGAAAGACATGATATATTCATATTCGGTAAAGAACTTTAATGGATGTGAGAATTTAATAATCAACAATGAAGTAGTTGAAGTAGCACATGAATTTACAATATGTAATCTACAAGAACAACAAAGGGTAGGTGACTTGGACGTCTCAGATTCAAGACAAATGCCAAAAATTATATCATTCAATAATTGACTATAATTATACTTAAGAGAAAAATAATGGCTAAAAATTATCAGTCATTTTTACTTCAAACGTGGCATTTATCAACAATTATGCAGGGGCTAATTACATACTCCTCCTCTGTAAAATACTAATGTATAGAAGAATGGACATAAAAACCATAAAGTAACCAACATGAACTTACCATTCAGAACATATTCTAGAATATCTTATGACAATCAAGGAATACAGGTAAACAATCATGATTATGTCTATCATCAGAACACATTGCCTTGCTTCAGATATGCCAAATCACTTTTCTGAGTATTGGAAAGATGATTAAAAATGTACAGCTTTTATATGAACATGATAGACTTAAATCAAAAAATCATGCTTGTTAAATAGTTTAATGGACATTGACAGTAACCTAGACATTATGGAGTATGTTAATATTGTATTCAGTTGGCTGTGGAGACAACTTTAGTCATCCAAGACTACCTTTTGTCTAATATAAAGTAACCACATCATCTTATGGATCATGAGAAAATAATTACTAAATGTTGTATTCACTTTACTGAGTTAGTAGTCAGTCAAGACTACCTTTGTCTTATAAATAGTAACCACATCCTTTCTTAGAGCATTGAAGTATAAAAATTATTATATGATGTGTATAGTTTACTGAACCTGTAGCCAAGAATACATTTATAGCTCACAAGGAAATGTGTTAAGCATGCATGCACTTTGTGTATTCATTTAATACTTTTTAACACAAATTTAACACAATTTTAACACTGATCATATTATTTTTAGCATCAATTTAATACAATTTCAACACAAATTTAACACAGTTTTAACACCAATATTTAGCTCTGTTTTCACACCGTTGTAACAGTAATAATACAATGTTTTAATATTAATTTATAACAATTTTAATATGAGTTTAACATTGTTTTAACATGTATTTAACACAATTTAAACACTTAAAACACTGATCATATGTTTTAACACCATTTTGACACAGTTTTAACATCAATTTAACACCATTTTGACACAATTACAACAGTAATCATATAATGTTTTAACATAAATTTAACACAATTTTAACACACATTTAGTAGCATTTTAACACTGATCATAACCTAAATTAATATAACCAGTTTTAACATGACTTTCACACTGATTTAACACAAATTTAAAACATTGTTTAACATGAATTTAACATAAGTTTAACACAGTTTGACACTGATCATATGATTTTTAACACCATTTTAACATAAATTTAACACAGTTTTAACAGCATTTCACACAGTTTCTCTTATATTATTCTTTCTTATTTGTTGCAGGATATCTTCATTTTTACATTGATCTAATAAGGCATATTGATGATCCACATCTCTCTGGATGCCTTCTTTCATGTCAGCTGTTATAGTGTATTACACTAAAACTTTTATTTCACAGAATATTTCTTCATAAGATAAGAGTACTTATTTTAAATGGAATAAAAGAGGAGGTTATGCATGGATACTGACTGTAAGGTACTAAATTATACTGACACCGTGGAGGTCTCTGTTATTGTTTAAGATGTTGGCATCAATTCTCACATTTATAGTAATAGCTCTATCAACTGTTAAAAAAGATATAATGCATTCATGTTCAATAAAGTACTTTAGTGGAGGTAAGTGCAAAAGAACACCAAAGAGTAACTGTCTTGTCTGACATAGGATGTGTATGAATCTTGAGTCAGATTCAAGACCAACAACAAATATGGCATTAATAAAATTATGCAGAGGCTAATGGAATACTCCTCCTCTGTAGGACACTAAAGAAAGTATAGAAGAATGGCCATTCACTGCTGCCAACTGACACTATAAAACAATCTGTCCTGATTGAGAGATCATATCAAAATAGCCAACACAAATCTGCCATTCACAACATCTTCCAGAATATCCTATTGCCATCAAAAATACAGACAATTCATGTAAACACTATTATAGTTATACAATGTTGTAGTCCTGAAATAGCTAGTGTGAGAGAGGTCAAAGATTGGTAGCATAACATGAAGTACTTGTATAAATTATAAATATGAATTGTAATAAACCATTAAGATCACTATATTATACCTCATAAACACATAACATGTTTGAATTATAGGATTGATGAAATGTACTTAAATGTGTTTTGCTTGTGTCATAATTTCCATCTTGGTTGTTCACATCATATACTCCTAAAACAACTTCATAGTACCACTTCTACCTAAAGTCTCCCTCAATTTTGTAATACAGTAGTAAAAGTTGTATAGTTCCTCCATGTTGCATTAGAACTGTTCCATTCTTTTACAGAATAATTTTACTTCAGCTTTTGATATGAACAAACATAAAGAATTCAGTGTACAACTTAAGAGTACACTTTATGAATATACATACTCTAAACCTTACCTTAATGCTGCCATTTGTTCTTGTAACATCCTAATTGTAATTATTTCTTCAACTGGTAACTAGGCTATGGAAATTATAAATTATAATATAATAATAATATACAATTATTATGTAATTTTTGGAATGTCTTCATGAAATATGTTACTAGTTATAAAACCCATGTAAGTGTTAGCTGTAATCATTATTTCCAGTATGATAATGATCCAGCAGTTGTCCAGCAGTTGTCCATCATGAGACAATATTAATGCTTTATTATGAGTGATGTTTACGGTAGTATTACAAGTAGTTGTATTAATAATGGAGACACTGTAGTAATTAGAGGAATGAATCCATGGTGGAGACCAAGATATCATTAACATACACACAAGGTTACTTATCAACACTTGAGGTGTAATAAGAGAGGATATAGTGTTTCTAAATGAGAGAGAAACTTTATATGCACAGAATACAGAGCATAAACTTTGAAGTTTTAGGAATATCTTATTATAACGTTTTTGTTCATTGTATTATATCATTAGGGACACCCAGTATTGATCTGTCAGGTACAACAGAACATGCAGCTGTGCTGATTACCCAGACAGTGTTGAACTAGATGATCAATCACTGCAAGATGAATCTATTTTAAAAGCTGAGTTGCTGAATCCATTCAACAATTTTGATGATGATATATCTCCATGAATCCTGTTATTGTTATCTCAGATAATTATTTGGCTAAATCTTATTACACATAAGGATTTGATTATTGATTAAAATGATATTTTGTTTAAAGTCTACAGTTATGTTTAACAGTTATTTAAAAACAAATCATCAAAATTACTACAATTTGTGATCAACTTTTAATAATAAATCACTTTATATACATTGACATTTAAAAAAATGATAGTAAAAAGCAATAAAGGAAACATAACATGTAAAAGTAAACTCTACATCAACTAGTCTCTTAAGATCTTGGCATGAATTCTCACATTTAAGGTAACAGCACTATCAACTAAGAAAGACATAATGATTCATATTTTGTAAAGACTTTTAAAGGAGATAAAAATTTAATACTTGATAATGAGGTTGAAGTAGCACATAAATTTATAATAGTGATCTAGCAAAAAGATACTGATCAGCTTCTTACAATTTCATTTGTCTATATTCTTCCTTATATGCCTCTTTAAAGGTGCCATAAGCAAATAAGACAAATAAGTGGGGCTCTGCTATCAGAGAATATTGTAACACTAGTTTTCTGGAAAACTACCTGAACTCTTTTAATAGAGCAAACAAAATATGAAGGTGAAGTTTTGATTAATCTTATGAAGTGGTAAATTAAAGTATGGTGTTTTCAAATTGTATGTGTTGATGACCAGAAACAGAAGGTTGCTCTGTCTGTCTTATGTAAACTTTGCCAAAAAAAGGAGGTGAAGATGTACTAATTTATATATATAAAAAATTAATGTAAGTTTATAAGATATTCTTTTATAAAAGTGCATACATGTGCTACTTTCACGAGATTGAATAGTATGAATTATAAACTTGTCTTTTAGGAGAGTGGCCAATTGTTAATCAGAAAGTATATAATTATATTTGAGGGACTGGCGTTTATTGGAATATTCATGTCTTTATCTTCCAGAAGTATTTTTGGTTATACAATAAAGGAGATATCTTAATAAAAAGGTAGAATATCTATGCAGTCACTTAGACAGTACATAATATATATAGTTGGTGGAGATTTATTAGACTCACTCATGTGCTTGATGTTTCCTATAAATAACACATATAACATAATGTACTTCAATAGATGATAATGAAATTATTTTGGTGAGGCGTGTATACAGGTGAATCAATTTAGAATCAGACTACTCAGACAATTTTTTCTCCTTGTGTAATTATTTCCAATATCATTGAATGTTCAGTTAACAATGGAGGATGTCAGTAAATATGTATAAACATAATAGGAAATTATCACTCTGGATGTTAAACAGGATATGGCCTATAGCAGTTGATCTTATTTCCTGTGTGGTCGAGTAAACGTGTATGCAATACCACAAATATAAATAGTTCATTAATACTATGTTATACTTAGGTAGGACTAGTTGGACATGTATAATTTTGTTACAATGCACACACACACACACACGTGTACATCAAAAGATTATATTACTTTTATTATCTTTCTTTGATTCTATAAGTCTCATAGGAAGAGTGATACAATGTTTCTGTTATGTCAATTTCTTTGTTAATTTTACGAATACCAACATAAATGATTTAGCATGCAAATGCTAAGTTGTTGCCTTACACTGTTGTACTATTATATATATGGTCTAGATATCAATGTATGTAATATTAACAATGTAGGGTGTGATTGTTAATGTAACAACACTGTAGTTGGATCATTTCTTTGTTCCTGTGTGAACAATAACATAATATGAATATGACAAGCACACTTGTATCAGTAAGAACAATCCCTTGATATCTTCATTTTAAATAAACAATTTTTTTGAAATTAACTCATTGCGTAAATACCAATGGATCATTTATCTGCTCCTGTCATCAAGGATACATCTTACATGATGATAGAAAGACACGTATATTAATGAAAGGTATTGTTTTATAATCATGTTGAGAAATAACATAATAGATATCAAAGAATGTTCATATAACAATGGAGGCTGTAAACATACATGTAGCGTAACAAAACTTAGAAAAAGTATTTGGATTGATCGATGACCCTGTACAGATCTGTACTGGAGCAATGTTTTTTTATTAACAGAGTCTCTAGCGACGTCGGGAGACGGGAGACTAGAGTGGTCTCGAATCTTCAAAGACAAAATGAGAGTATTTGTTGTCGAAGAAAGCTGTGTTCCAAGACTGGGCGTGGTCGAATGACAAAACAATGTTAATTAATAGTTAATAATTTAATTTATTTTGTCAGTGTAAACTGAGAAACTCCTCCTCAAATTAGCAGTCAACAAAATGTCACCAATTACAATGATAATGATCTTGCTGTTGTTTCTTGTTGTAGGTATGCCATAATGAGTTAATATTGTAACTAAATTGTGTATTCTCTTCTTAGTACCAAGATATATTGGAACTAACTTCACTACCTATGGCACTGACTTCTACTTTGGATTGACGAAAAATTATAAGAGCCAAAGTGATTTCTTAGGTCTTGCCATATCTACTGTCAATCATAATGTTTCTGTAACAATCAACATACCATGGTCAGGGTCTACTATAGACTCACATATATCATCACCAAACGATATTGATACTATTGATCTCACTAACATCGTAAAGGTGTCTGAATCTAGCACTTATGATAATCGTAACAGAAGTATTCATGTTAGTAGTGATCAACCAATTGTTGTAAGTGCATTAAATTGGCGTTCAGGAACCCTTGGAGAATATCTTGTCTTACCTTGTCATGACTATAATATCACTAAGTATGAATACTATACAGTAACTCCAACAAGTGCAAGTAATATGAGATCAAGTCAAGTACTACTTG
Source organism: Xestospongia muta (assembly GCA_963693285.1). Classification (NCBI taxonomy): domain Eukaryota; kingdom Metazoa; phylum Porifera; class Demospongiae; order Haplosclerida; family Petrosiidae; genus Xestospongia; species Xestospongia muta. The sequence goes on along the minus strand of OY848917.1, from coordinate 15,938,098 downwards.
TTGGATGTGATAATGACACTAATATTATCATCACTCCATCAGAAGCTGTGTCTCTTCCTTCAGATACTCAATCATCTACAGATCAACTTGTAAATGTTCCTAAAGGTACTCCTCATCATCTTGTTCTTCATCAAGGACAGACTCTTTATTTTGGTGCACCATTAATTGATCTTACAGGAACTCATATTGTCTCTAATAAACCATTGACTGTCATCAGTGGACATGAATGTGGTCAAGTACCACTTGGAGTTAATTATTGTGAACATATGACACAACAGATTCCACCGACAGTAACTTGGGGTAAACAGTTTCTACTAGTACCTTTTGAACATAGACAAAGTGGACAGTATACAAAACTAGTGACATCTCAAAATTATACTACAATAACTACATCATGTAATGGATCAACAACTAATGTTGTTATAATTGATAGTAAAGGAGGAAATTACACATTCTTTTTCAGTTCTTCCCAGTATTGTCACATTCAAGCAAACAAACCAATTATTGTTGTACTATTTGCTACTGGTGGCTCATTAGATAATCTTGGAGATCCTATAATGTTACTAGTACCACCTATAGAACAGTATTCTAATAGATATGACTTTCCTATTTTCATTAATATTGATTTTCTCGGTATCAGTGTCACAACCACTCCCAAGGACTTCTCTCCAAACTCTATATTATTAGATGGAGTACCACTTACTAATTGGGTTACTATATTGAACTCATCTATGGACATTGTAGGATATGGAACTAAGATAGCGACAACAAGCAATCTTAGACATACAGTAGTACACACAGGCAATGGTACACTGTCTGTTTTACTATATGGTTTTAAAAGAGATCAAGGATACGGTTTACTAGTTGGTATGATGTTGATGTCCATTAATCAAGGTATATAAAACACATATAATTAGAAATGAATGTAACTTTAGTGTTATTTATCTCTATATGGTATATATAGGTGCTGTTATAGAGTGTTATTCATCTTGTATTCATGGGATATGTGAAATTATTAACAATACTTACACATGTGATTGCTTTCAAGGATGGACTGGAAGTTACTGTGATCAAGGTAATATCACTGTAAAAATTGATTGGTTGAATTAACTAATACATGGTTATACAGGTTGCATATGTAAAATGTAAACATAATACTATTTTGATTACTGATCTACTATGAGATTGATGGTTTTGTAGCTTCATAAACAGTAGTACATGAGTAATGAAAACAGTATTATGATTACTTTTTCGACAAAAATCAACTTATAATTGCAACCTGTATAACCAAATGATTGTTAAATCAACCATCATTTTTTACAGTGTTAATACAATCTCTTATTGACTATACATTTAAAAATTGAAATTCTAGTATCTTAAGTTTAAAGTTGTTTATTCTCTTGTTAGTACTAAGATGTACTGAAACTAACTTCACTAACTATGGCACTGACTTCTACTTTGGATTGATGAAAAATTATAAGAGCCAAATTGATTTCTTAGGTCTTGCCATATCTACTGTCAATCATAATGTTTCTGTAACAATCAAGATACCATGGTCAGGGTCTACTATAGACTCACATATATCATCACCAAATGATGTCACTGTTGTAAATCTCACTAACATCACAAATGTGTCTGAATCTAGCACTTATGATAATCGTAACAGAAGTATTCATGTTAGTAGTGATCAACCAATTGCTGTAAATGCATTGAATTGGTTTTCAGCATCCCTTGGAGAATATCTTGTCTTACCTTGTCACGACTATAATATCACTAAGTATGAATACTATGCAGTATCTGCAAAAAGTACAAGTAATATGAGATCAAGTCAAGTACTACTTGTCGGATGTGATAATGACACTAATATAATTATCACTCCATCAGAAGCTGTGTCTCTTCCTTCAGATACTCAATCATCTACAGATCAACTTGTAAATGTTCCTAAAAGTACTCCTCACCATCTTGTTCTTCATCAAGGACAGACTCTTTATTTTGGTGCACCATTAATTGATCTTACAGGAACTCACATTGTCTCTAATAAACCATTGACTGTCATCAGTGGACATGAATGTGGTCAAATACCACTTGGATTTGGATATTGTGAACATATGACACAGCAAATTCCACCAACAATAACTTGGGGTAAACAGTTTCTACTAGTACCTTTTGAACATAGACAAAGTGGGCAGTATACAAAACTAGTGACATCTCAAGATCATACTACAATAAATATATCATGCAACGGATCAAGAACTAATGTTGCTATTATTAATAGTAAAGAAGGAAATTACACTTTCTTTTTCAGTTCTTCCCAATATTGTCACATTCAAGCAAACAAACCAATTATTGTTGTACTATTTGCTACTGGTGGCTCTTTGGATAATAACCCTGGAGATCCTATAATGATACTAGTACCACCTATAGAGCAGTATTTTTGTAGATATGACTTTCCTACTTTCATTAATATTGATTTTGTCGGTATCAGTATCACAACCACTCCCAATGATTTCTCTCCAAACTCCATATTATTAGATGGAGTACCACTTACTAATTGGGTTACTATATTAAACTCATCTATGGACATTGTAGGATATGGAACTAAGATAGCGACAACAAGCAATACTAAACATACAGTAGTACACACAGGCAATGGTACACTGTCTGTTTTACTATATGGTTTTAAGAGATATCGTGGATATGGTTTACTAGTTGGTATGATGTTGATGCCCATTAATCAAGGTATATAAAACACATATAATTAGAAATGAATGTAACTTTAGTGTTATTTATCTATATATGGTATAGGTGCTGTTATAGAATGTTATTCATCTTGTGTTCATGGGATATGTGAAATTATTAACAATACTTACACATGTGATTGCTTTCAAGGATGGACTGGAAGTTACTGTGATCAAGGTAATATAATACAATCTCTTATTGAATATTAATAAGAAATTGAAATTCTAATGTCATAAAATTACAAAGTTACTGTAATAGTTTTTCTGCTATTGGTATGACAATATTGTTTTCAAGGTGCTACTACTGACATGATGTTTCATTATTATTTTTGATATAATATTAATACATTTAAAATGCATACTAATGTTGATGGTTTAGAAGATAAGATGTTTTTAGATGTGTAATGAATACTGAAAAAAAACATTGTGAGATTGTGCACAGATTACTTAAGTGCTTTTTTCATCACAAAATGATTGATTATTTATATTACTGAATGAGTATAGTTGTTATAATCATGCAGTAAATTTACATTTACATTATAGCATACATTATTGTCCTGGTAAGATCCTGTAATAACTATTTTATATTAACATGATAGCATAATTGTGATTCAGTGTAAAATGATTCTGCCATTTTATAATTATTTCATTTGCATATAATCTATGATGAAAAACTAGTGAATAAACAATTTTTAACTAATACTATAATTGACAAGTGAATTCATAGCTTTCCTAAACACATGTATGATATTTCTTATAGGTCATAGTTAAACTATATAAACTGTCATTTACATAGTGATTACTTATCAAAACGACATATGTTGTTGATAATTTCCAATGGTAAATGTCCTTTTAAGCATATATGCAATGCAAATGACCATTGATGAATTAAAACAACCAATCTATTTTAACAGCATATATAAGAAAAAGTATTGTATAATAATATTTTCTGCATAGGTTTCTAATCTATCATACATTAATCTATGGCAATATAACTTAATATTAACTGTACTTAGGTTTTGAATCTGAAGTTTTAATTTAAAAAGAATTAGACTGTTGTTTTATTAATTTTATTAATATGTAAATCTATTACTTTAGTTTGTTCACATATATTCTTTTTGCCATACCTATGTATACACTCTTAGATTTCTCACTTGCATAAACAATTCCATTAATATTGAATATACACTTTCAATAATTATAACAGTAACGTTAAAAAATTTAAAGTATTATGTTATTGGTTTGCTCATATGACTTCTTTTGATTTGATTATCAAATTATAATAATTATGTAATGGCTATTAATAATGTGATGGAAAAACTACTGAGTGTAGTCAAGGTTGTTGTTCCAATTGTGATTTTATCTCAGTTTTGTCAACAATCACACTTGATAGGGTAAAATATATTAACAATTGATTGGTCATTAATCTGGCTTTTTTCGCTGTCATAATCATAATTTTATTCAGTAATTTATATAACATGTACTAGTTTGTTGAATAATCTGCCCTGTTATGATAGATATGAATGAAGCAGCATCAAATTGTGATTATATCTTTGAATTTTGACCAATTTTTTGTTTGGATAACAAGATATGTTACATTCTTTTGTAAACATCCTTGATTAGACATTCATGAATGTGATAGAAACAATGGTGGATGTAGTCAAGGATGTCATAACAAAATAGGAGGATTTCAATGTTTCTGCTGGAAAGGATATGCACTTTATGTGGAGAATAAAACTTGTGTTGGTATGTTTATGCAATCAATATCATAAAAAGTTAAATGGTTTACACTTATTCTCATCATTTTCCAGATGTTAATGAATGTTCCATTAACAATGGAGGATGTGAACAAATCTGTACAAATGAAGTAGGTACTTATCACTGTGAATGTCATCCTGGATATAAGTTAGCAAATAACCAAGTTTCCTGTGTAGGTAAGTAATAAGATATCTTAAACACAAGATGAAAATTAAAGGATTGCTGTGTTATTAGACTGTTCTCTTTAGTTGATTCAGATTTTGGTCTCCACACGAGTACTGTACATCCTTTTAAAAGTCCAACTACAAATGATTATGTTAGTTAATTTTTGCGTAAATTTTTGAAAATGTTTAATTCTTATTTATGTTTATATAGGCTACTGATAGGCTGAGCACCACCTCTGTCTTGATAGGTGTTGTGACTGTATTGATCCTTCTCTGTAAGTTGCATATCTTTCTTTAAACAACACACACACACGACATTTTAATTGTCTTGACATGTTTACATTATGAAATAAATTGTTTATTATTTATTCATTATATTATAGTGTTAGTGGTTTTCATTGTAATCATTATCATGACAGTTCGAAAGAAATTCCTGAATAGACAACTAGATATCAATCAACAATATGAGGTAGAACTGAACACCTATGATGAACCTCCAAAAAGTATGCGTGAGATGGATTGCCAATTAAAAAAAGGATTGGGGGAACTACCACCTGAGCCAATATATGATTATATTGATGAATTATCAATTGAAGATTTTAATAATGAAGAAGAAAATGGAGATTTCCATCATCAAAGCTGCTCATTCACTCTGCAAAATGAATCTACCTTAAAGAAATAACAATAATTATGTTTCTATGAATGCTGTGGTTATCCATCATAATTAATTTATAAAGTGTTAACAAAACAAAGGTTTTGAGTATCAATTAATATAATAATTTTTTTAACTCTGCAGTTATATTTAAACATTTTAACCCTGTAAAACTAATTATCACAATAAATAATATATATGATAAATATTTAAGTGTTGTAACTTTGAATGATAATTATTGCGATAGTAATTATATATGTCAGGAATAGTTTCCACTACAGTTGTGTAGTTATTATGTATTTATGGGCTATGCTATCACTTTTACAGTTTTGTTGTTGTTATTTTGTTGTGTCAAATTAATATATTATTATGATTGAGCTGTACCTAGTTGATTTTGTACTTTTATTGTAAAGATAATTATTGTGGTTTAATCATAATTACCAAGTTATTGCAATTTGTGATTTAGTTTTAATAATTTAATGTCAATTGAAGATTTTAAGGTTAAAAAATAATTTGGAGATATCCACCAGCAAAAGTGCTCATCTACACTTCAAGATGGATCTATGAAAAATATGATGACTATGTCTCTATGAATGCTGTGGTTATCCCTGATAATTAATTGGTTAAATGTTAGTGCACACAAAGTTTTGGACTATCAATTAAAATAAATATTTTGTTTGCAGTTATATTTAAACATATGAATCCTGTAAAATCTAGTTCTCAAAATAAATAATATTTATACTAAAATTTTAAGTATTGTCAATTTTAGAATGATAATTATTGTGATAGTAATTACTGATGCCAGGTACAGTTTTATTACTACAATCTATATGCATTTATAAATTGTACTGTGTTGTTGTAATAGGATTTGTGATTGAACCTATTGCCATCCTATCTTGTCTTAACAGAACTCATGGTGGTAACCATGCACAGAGCACATGACATCTTAAAGACAATGACTACATTTGCTGTTAGTTAATTACTGTTAATTAATATTAATATAAATTGAACTCTCAATGTTTCATAAAATGACAAGTTAACAACCTATGTGCATAAGGTTGTTACATTTCAGAGATAAAGTTAAGTTTTTAGGGAATTAATACATAGTTTAAAAAGAAGATATTGAAGTAATAAGAGTAAAAGAGTTTTGATGAATTTAGCAGGTAAACCTAGCAAGTAGTAAATTGTGTCCTTTAATATGAACATTGGAGCCAAGGTGGTGGTCATCAATAATAGGAAAACTCACCATATTTTTAATGTTGTATATAATATATACATATATATGTATATATATATATATATATGTATATATATATATATATGTATATGTATATGTATATGTCAATGCTGAGTTCTTTAAGATTGCTTCCAGTGTGTTCATGCTGTGATTACATGATTCTAGACAATTTTGGGGAACTTTGGTGATGTACATTGTCAGCACACTGAAACTAAAATGGGTTAATTTCTATTTTCTAATACTTCTGTTGTGACTGTGTATTTGCTTCAACATTACATATTAGGTCATGTACAGTTAGATATACTATTCTTAACAAATGTGTATTTCTGTGTTTGTGGCATGGCTAAATAACTAGCGTATGTTTGCCATTACTGATTATAAAGATGCCTCTATGTATATGTGTGTGCATATTTGCTTTAATTCTCTTTTATAATAGCTAATACTACTCAACCTGTTAGTTGTAAGACAGGAAATATTCGTTTGTTTGGTGAAACATAAGACTATGAAGGATGACTTGAAGTATGTATAAATCAAGTTTGGGGTACAGTGTTTAGTGAAGCTGGGGTAGTACTGATACAAAAGTAGCCTGTGGACAACTTGGACACCATGAACTAGGTATGCTATCACTATCTAGGGTTTGTTACGACATTATATTCTATGTGTCATTAATTGGTGGGGTCACATATGGCAGTAGTACGTATGGACGATGAAATGGTCTGATAATGTTTGGTTACTTGTACTGTAATGGAAATGAAGACTCTTTATTTGATTGTAGTAGGAGTGTGTTCAGTGTCACCTCTTCCTGTTCTAATCATTACTATGACTTGGGACTAAAATGAGAACTTAAGAGATTCGATATATTTTTCTTGGTTGTGTTATATCTCTATTTTATTATTTAGCTTTTTGTGAAGATTGTACTGTTTGGTTACAAGGTGGTACTCTAACTGGAGGTCGTGTTGAAGTGTGTGTTAATGGCCCTCATGAAGGAAGAGTTGAAGTCTGTGTCAATGAGGTTTGGGGGACAGTCTGTTCTAACAGTTGGAGTACTGCAGATACCAATGTTATCTGTAGGCAATTGGGATATTCACAATTAGGTTTGATATTAGGACATTAGCAAGAAGTTATGTCTAATTTAGGGTTTTGGTTCAGGAAGTGGTCCACTTTTATTATCCAATATTTATTGTACTGGTACTGAGTCATCTTTATTAGAATATAATCAACACTATTGTATTGTATTGATGGTACTGTGAGGCTAAGAGGTTCTTCTGTTGAATATGCTGGTCGTGTAGAAATATGTGTAGAGACAATATGGACTTCAATTTGTAATCAGAGATGGGATTTTAATGATGCTAAAGTTGTCTGTAGAGAGTTAGGATACTCCTCTTATGGTATAATAAAAATTTATCTGTGTATACCTAATGTATTTGACCTTTACCCCAGGTGCTGTTCATACTTACAACTGTTATACTGAAGGCCAAATATCATTTGGAATCACTGATATAAATTGTACTGGTTCTGAAGAACATCTTGTCAACTGTTCACATAACAATGCTGTATTATACAATTGTAACTCTCATGATGATGCTGGAATTGTTTGTCAAGGTATACTATGTATAATGTGCATATTAATACATATACTTTTATTCTAGTGTCTGCTAAACAAGCCAATTGTACTAATGGTGAGGTCAGACTGATTGGTGATATTGGGCCTCATGAAGGAAGAGTTGAAGTCTGTGTCAATGAGGTTTGGGGGACAGTCTGTTCAAACAGTTGGAATAATGATGATGCCAGTGTTATATGTAGACAATTGGGATATTCACCACTAGGTTTGGTATTATGACATTAATAATAATATTGTCTAATTTAGGGGCAAGAGCCAGCTATTTTGGCTCTGGAAATGGTCCAATACTTCTCTCCAATCTTTATTGTACTGGTACTGAGTCATCTTTATTAGAATGTAATCAACAATCTTGTTATGTTATCAGCTGTACACATAGTAATGATGCTAGAGTGGTCTGTGAATGGTAAGTCTTAATAATAGTAATTTGTCTTTTATATACACATTAATAGTTCCTTGTACTAATGGTGATATTAGACTAGGAGATTGTGCAGTGTTGAGGGGAAGAGTGGAGGTTTGTATTAATGGTACATGGGGTACAATCTGTGATCATCATTGGACACAACAAGAGGCTAGTGTAGTCTGTTCTCATCTGGGATACTCACCATATGGTATATAGGACAAGTAATAGTTAGGTAACTGTCTTATGTTTAGGTACAATGGCAACTAAAAATATATTCCTAAACTATGACTGGTCTGTTGGTCTATTTGTGCTGAAGTGTTCTGGTAATAAGACTACTATTTGGAACTATACGTATAACAAATCTAATGGAGGACAATACTGTTACCAATGCAATGATGCTTCTGTATTCTGCATGAGTTATATAACTTTTGGCAGGTGAAGGTCTTTTATTTAATGTTAATAGCTAACACAACTGTCTATAGTAATTGTTATAATGATGATGTCAGGCTTATAGGATGTAGTACAGACAATGAAGGCAATGTCCAGATATGTTACAACAATGCTTGGGGCTCAGTATGTGATGACTCCTGGGTAAGGACTGATTCAAATGTGGTCTGTCAACAGCTTGGGTTCCAACAATATGGTATACATATATAGATATATATTTTTTTGAAACATTTATATCCTTTATGCTTTTCATTATATAAAGGATCTCAGTACTACTATTACAATTGCTTTGGAGTTTCAAACAATCCTCCATATTTGTATAGAAGTTTCTATTGTTCTGGTTCTGAACAGTCATCATTATCATGTCCAAGATCTTATAGTTACTTATTATACTGTGGAAACATTGAAATAGCTGGTGTTCATTTTGTAGGTAAGTGATCAATAGACTTTGTTCAAACACATTTTTTGTTCTTGTGATGTCATATACTAATAATCTTCTAATGCATATATGCGCTGATTCATTCAGGTGTCTGTACTGATGGCAACATACATCTTCATGGCAGTACTAATGTACTTGTTGGTAGAGTTGAGGTGTGTGTCGATGGTACATGGACTACTGTATGTGATGAATATTGGGATGATAATGATGCTAGAGTCATCTGTCAACAACTGGGTCATTCTCCTTATGGTAAACTTACAATAATTAATTATTATTTTTTAGATACTTTTTACAGGAGCATTGGCTGGTTATGGCTCTCTGTTTTTTGATAACTATCCTACTCATGTCTATGGAGTGAATTGTACTGGGAATGTAACATACTCTTCAAATGTCTTATTCATTTAACTCTTCAAAATGTATCCTACACTCAGTGTGACAATAATAATGCTGGTGCCATCTGTCAAGGTGAACTTGCAATATTGATAGTTTAACTATATTATTTGATATTACTAATAAAGCTGCAAATATTTCATTTGTCAACTGTACTAATGGTGAAGTCAGATTGATTGGAAGTTACAGTTCTACTCAAGGATGAGTTGAAATTTGTGTACATGGAACATGGGGCACTGTCTGTGATGATAGGTGGGGAATACAAGATAGCAATGTAGTCTGTAAACAGCTTGGATATCATGCATTTGGTTAGCTGAATAATTTTCTATAATGTGTAATTACAAGTACTGTGTCAATAGGTTCTACACCAAAGTATGGATCACTATATGGTCCAGGTAGCCTTCCTATAATGTTACCTGATTTGGCCTGTACTGGCTCTGAAGAGACTTTGTTAGACTGTAATAGAAACACATATTGAGTATTACACTGTCACAGATATGACATTGCTGGAGTGGAATGTGAAGGTATTTATTTAAATGAATAATGCAACGATACTATGTTGGTTTATTATAGAACTCTGTTATGATGGTCAGATATGTATTGTTGGAAGTCCAACTCGAAAGTTAGGTCGAGTAGAGGTGTGTGTCAATTGTACATGGGGTTTGTGATAGTACATTGAATAAAGCAGCAACATCTGTGATTTGTAAATAACAAGGATATTCTCCTTATGGTATGTGACTAAACATAAGTTAGTTTGACTTTAATACCTTTAAATATCATTAGGTGCAATTGCTGGCATTAACAACTTCACTACATTACTTTTACCCACTAACATTGATTCTGTTAACTGTATTGGTACTGAAACATCAATATTTGACTGTACTATAAAATATGGAGGAAAGACTTCAACTTGTGATCCATTTGCTGATGCTGGTGTTATCTGTAAAGGTGTGCTGAGTTGTATTGTACACTAAGTTTATATAATGCTGCTTATATTAGATAAAACTGTTACTTTTGCTAACTGTACTCATGGTGAACTGAGATTATCAGGAAGCAGCTTTGTCACTAAAGGAAGAGTGCAAATATGCTTTAATGCAATTTAATTTGGGGCATAGTATGCGATAATGGCTGGAGCATTGTAGATGCTAATGTAATCTGCAACCAACTATGATATTATCCTTCAGGTATAGATATGACAATACAACCTCTCTTATATTTACTCTCTATACTATAGGAGCTAAGGCTCGCTATGGCGCTTTCTTTGGTAGAGGATCTGGTCCCATATTTTTGTTTAATCTTCGATGTTCTGGATCAGAGCAGAGTTTATTAGAAAGTAATAGGAACACATATAGTGTAAGATGGTGTAAATACTATCAGAATGCTGAGTGGAATGTGAAAGTATAACAGGACATACTAAACATCAATAATTATATTATCTGAAATAACAGGATCCTTTCCTGTATATAGTAGTCACTTAGTTGGTAATATGTTAGGAGGAGAAACAGTTATTATAACTGGACCAGTATTTAAAGAAGACTATGACATTCTGTGTATATTTAGTCAAGTTGAAACTGAAGGTGTTGATGTGATTGCTACCGGTGATTTGACTATTGGAAATATTACCAAAGAAACTGGTAAAGATCTCCAGACAATAATTCAATTATTACAGCCAAGTACGATAACATTGATATATACCATGCAGTATCTATATTAATATATGTTGCTTAGCTATCTGCAATCCCACTTGTGTTTATGGAGCCTGTGTCAGTAGCAATACTTGTTCTTGTTCTAATGGTTATACAGGACATATATGTGATAGTGCAGGTACTGTTCTATATATGTAGTGTGTGTATACTTATAATCTAATAGTGATTGGTGAATGTGAGGAAAATATCTGTTTTAATAGTGGTACTTGTGAAGTCATTACAGGAGATTACTTGTGTACTTGTGCTGTAGGGTTTACTGGACCTTCTTGCAACCTGAGTAATTAAAACATTATGTTTAATTTCAGTTTCTATTAAATTTTGTCAATTTTATAGCTAATAGCTCTGAAACAGTTATTACTAGCATTGTTACTAGCACTCCTACTATGGCAACAAGCAACAAAAATAATCTTGATCTAAAACTTATTTGAGCTCCTGTAGGTGCTGTTGCAATATGCTTTGTTATTGTCTTAATCACTATAGCATTCTGTGTATGTCATATAAGAAACAAGAAAGAAAGGAAAATGAGGACTGATGTTGATCTGACCTTCTCCAAAAAACGAATTATTGATGATAATGATGATGATCTTGAAATAGAAAAGAGCTCCAACTAAATCAGAGAAAACTATTTGCCCAAATGTGTGATTGTCTTTATTCTTAGTCTATAATAATAGTTACAAATGGTGCATTTATATTGCTGAAACAAACCTGTTTCTTCCACACGAAGCTTCTCAGACGTTATGGAAGCGGTTTCTAAAGGGTTGATTCTGTAATTACATTTTTATGTACATATATATACAAACCTTCATTGTTAGAGATGACTTCAGGATTCTTTTCATCATTTGAAATGTCTGTATCACATTTTTAACATCTTGTTTAAATTTGGATAATAAATTTACCTTCTATTGTCTTAGTAGGCTCCTTTGAAGGTGAAGTGGTAGCAATGATAGGGGCATCTACAGTAACAAACATACAAAGAAGTCATTTCCTTATTTAACATTATAGCTATATAGTTATACCTTTTGTCATTGTAGGCTTTTGTTGAACTTGATGTGGAGAATTAAAGGTGGTTATCAATTGATCTATAGAGTAACACAGTACAGGTCATTAATATAATTTTTCTAACTTTACCAAAAGAGAGGTATTCATTCCTGATATCAGGTCTTGCTAAGAATTGATATATCTTCTCAGCTACCACTTTGTGTTCTACAGGTGGCTCCTTCACAACAGTGATGATCATTCTCCAAGACACTTCACAGGTTCTCTTATCTATCCAATGTTGAAGGACTTCTGAGAGTTTTCTGGTATCATCATATGCCACATTGTGTTGAGCAGACAGAATATGACCATAACGCACAGCAAGTTGTTCACCAATAGTATTCCACTTGTACCTAATTTCATGAAGTAACGTCATCAGGTGTTTTTTCTTAGGCTCTTCACCTAATAATTATAAAATATGATGAATCAATGATAAAATAAACCATTAACTTGCACTATGTATAACTCACATAATAATTCATCAGATACTTCTAATGGATGTGATGACTCTGTATAGATAGAAGGAGAACTACTGATGGAAATAGGCATGCTGGCAGTAGTAGGAGTAGTAGTGGAAGTAGGCATGTTGGTTGTAGTAGGAGTAGGCATGCTAGCATTAGTAGGAGTAGCCATGTTGGCAGTAATAGGAGTAGCAGTGCAAGTAGTCATGTTGGAAGTAGTATGAGTAGTGGTGGAAGTAGTGATGGCAGAGTAAACTATATTAACAAAAGAAGTATGCTTTCCTATATATATTTTCCTATATGTGTGTGTGTGTGTATGTGCATGTGTGTTACATATGGTGGGCCATTTAAGGAAGATGAAGTTGAAGACACAACAATGTTTTAGAAAATGGTGATGTTATTGTTATCCACCTTTGATATATACATACCTTACTAGATGGTTATCAATGGTGTGTTATTGTGTGCTGACAAACTAGGAACCGGTGCCCAGCACAGGTTTTTCTCAGGATTAGTTAGCATTCCAAAAACAATATTGTAACTAATTTCAATACTGAGGCCAACTCCAATAGCATAAATTACCAATAGACAGGCTGAAATGTTGAGTCTTCTTCCCTTTACTTCCCTACAATAAACGAACATTTTTACACATGTTATTGAACTAAAATACAGCATTTATTTTTAGGTAAGTAACACCATTATTAATAAAATAGCAATATTTTCACCTACTTAATTACTTTCAGTTTCATTGTGACTTATGGTCTTCATTATTTGTAAATTTTGTAAAGTGAACTTTGAACTAAAGTATTGGCACAAAGGCACATCTAAATTAATGTATTAAAACATGTTGAAGCCATTAAGTGATTTACAAGATTAAAGTTAATACAAATTAATAGACTAAATAAAATACCAAATTCATTTGATTAAGGTAACTTCTCTTCTGTAAGTGGAAAACATTGAGTAAATGAAACTAATAATTTAATATGCACATGATAATTATATGTTTCTAACAGAAATTTATTAAGTGTACACAGTTTGTTAAAACCACTTTATCATATCATAATTACATATTGCTTCAACAATGTTACTAAACACATTATCAAACATGTTAGTACAACATTTGTTGACAAATTGTGTTTGTTATATACTGAAAAATGATTGAAATTACACATTGTATTCACTACATAAGATGCAATGAAATAATGTTAGCACAACTAACTGAACTGAAGATGTTGTCTGCTTACCATCCATATCACCCACATAACTGTGGAGTTGAGTACATAAAATCAATATGGTGTCATTTTGATTGTTTTTATGCAATCTTCATTTTGTACTTTCTATATTTGTAGAATTGCAAATTATTTGTATATTTTCAGCTACATTGCTGTAATACACTGTATGTCAGCTCATAAATTAATAAGTTAAATAAGATTGTGTGTGAATGTCAATCAGATTGCATTTTAGGTATTACAGTTATATTGATGTATGTAAGAGCATTTTTGTCTGTTTGATTAATAAAAACACACTTTGATATGATCTGATGACACTACTGATAGACCTGCCTGTTGAGGGTGATAAAATTGTTGATCAAAATCAAAGTTTACACAATCATAGATTATACCTCCATACAAGACATCACCAGATACATCAGCTGTATTATTGACAAAATACAACATTGCCTTACTATCATTATTAAATAAGAAAAATCATTAAAGGAACAAATCGTCACTGGACTACTATCAATAACTTATGGCACAAAGATTCCTCCACATGAATCACTGGCATGATTATTAAGAAATGATATGCTTGTGTTCTGTTTAAGTAATAATTGTGAGAATCCACATAAAATTAATGCCTACACCATTAATGCCAGAATTGTTTATAAATGTAATGTGTCAATCAAACATTATTGGGTTATTAATACACAGTAAACCAGTTATGTTATAATTATTAATCTTAATTTGGTCAAAATGACATTTTCAATATTCATTAATAACACAGCAGATTGATATATATTAAGGTTGTTTGGTAGTATATTGAAATGAAAGGAAACATTTGTAAAGTGAATACTACTCGTTGAAGTAGATTTTAAAGTAATAATGAACAGTCCTGATCCATAGTATGCAATGTTGTTGTACATAGTGCAGCTGCTTTATTCAGTGCTACCACTTCCATTATTCAAAATAATGTACACTCCTTCTCTATACTGAGCAGTATTGTCATATATAGTGCAATTGCTAAACTCAATACTATAACTTAATATTAACTCTGGATGATTTGTTTTAATTTCATTTTCAGGGTTTTTAAAATGTTTTCTTCAAAATCCACACCTACTAATTCTGAAGAATTCTTATGGCAGCTAGGTTTAATCCTGCCAAGGTTGATCTAATGTTCCAACAGGAAGCTCGTCTAAAAAGGTAAGATTTATTTTTGGTCTCATGCCCAATAATATATAGACAGATTCCTATACCTCATTACTATATTGTTAGATTCACAAGACCTGATATTACCGGGTGCTTCTTGGTGTAACTTGACTGATGATGTAACAACATGTCCTATGATGACATCACTAAGTGTCATAGAGTTAATAATGTTAAGTTTGGTTTAGGGTTTAGGTGATGTCATTAATATGATGACATCACATGTGTCATTCATTATGATGTCATCATAGTCAAGTTATACAAAGAACCACCCGATATTACCATATTGATACCAGTATTAACTATTATGTGTATATACAATTAAAACATAATGTAGAAAATGCAAAGGAAAATAAACAAATACAACTAACAAATAATAATTAATTATTATTGCATAATTAAAGTTTCACTTAATTATAGCCATCTCAGAACTGTAAACCCCTCCCCTCATTTTACTAATGAAATAGCAGGAATACTGAACTCAATCTATACACAATAGTTTTCTAATTCTTACATCTATTCATTTACAGCTAGTAATTTCACCAGTGTCTATTCTATTACCAGTATGTAATGGATTTAATAGACACTATGTAAAGGTCAGTTGTTTCTCAACAATATTGATGTAAGTGACAAGAACATTACTTAAATTGATCTTGTCTGCAAAAAAACCACTTTTATATGTAACAGATCAAAGATATAAATAAAACATAAAAACAGAGTTCAACACATGTAATGTAAATGAATACTGAGACTATTAAGGTCAGGTTAGACTAACACTATTTTATTAAGCATAATGATTTATTCAAAGTTAACGTCTTGAGTGCTGACCCAATATGTGATATTTATTTCCTATAGTAAACATCTAATAATGCTAATTTTGAAATATAACCTTTGTCAATAGAGTGTTTGTCGTTTTATAATAAAAACTACTATTTATAGCATGATATTAGAGCAGGTTTATGACTTATGGTGGGAAGCAACAAAAAGTCAATACTGCAAAAGAGAAATAATGAATATGATTATAATCCTTATTTTACATGACTCACAAGAGCTTGTGAAGAAATGTACTATAATTGGTGTACTCGGTATAATGGAATAAGCGGTTTCATATCTATTATGTAACATCAGTTATACTGAGTATTATGTCTCTGTAGCGCCTAATACAGAATCTTGCCATTCTATTGATCTAGCTTATTATAGACTCTTCTGCTATATTTTTCATATTATGTGTCTCACTTAACTGATGATACAATCTTCTACTTCCTAGTGGGAACTCATTCTCTACAAGGAATACTATGGAATACAAACCACGACAAAAATAGGCATCGAATTCACGATTATTGAACACTCAAAATTGACGATTTTCCAGTAATTCACGATTATTGCACACTCAAAACTCATGACACTACCCGGAAATTCACGATTATCATATTTCACAATTCACGATTTTACTGTGAATTCGCGATTATTCCACTTCTCAATTCACGTTTTTACCGAGAGTTCACGATTATTGCAATTCGTGAATTCACGATTTTATGGTGAATTTGCAATTCAAAATTTTAGTTATTCAACTAGCAACCTTCAATTTTGGTAAGTCTCGATACTCTATCATACTAGAAATTCTCTCTATTTCAGTATTTAAGATGGGGGTCAATTAGGGGTCAAATGGGCGTGGCAACGAACAGAATGATTCTCTTCTTATTATATGAAGGTACTTGGTAAGGTGATATTCTCAAGATACTATCTATTTTCTGTTCTCATTGACCTATGTTTAACTCATCAGATTATAATTATTGTTGTTGTTGTTGTTGTTGTTGTTGTTGTTGTCGTTGTTGTTGGTTGTTGTTGTTGCTGTTATTATCATCATTATTATGATCATGGCCACTTCCAGGAGTCTTGTTCCTTTTTAAATAATTAATAAGTTTTTCTCACAAAAACATCAACTATCTCAACTCAACTTCTATTTGAGATGATTGGTATAAATTTTGAACAAGATATCTTCAATTTTCCCAGCTTTCTTTGACTAAAAAATGCTTTCTTAGTGTGCCACATAAAATATTGCTACTAAAATTAGAAAATATGGGGATTGGTAACTTTTCTACTGAGATGGATTTGTAACGATTAATCTGGTAGTGTATAATATGTTATCACAATGGTGTTCATTTAATAGAACTACCAGTCATTTCAGGAATACTTCAAGAGTCAGTACTAGGTCACTTGCTATTTCTAATTTACACAGATTATATTACTCCAGCTGAATACACAGATTACTTTGTGTATTATACCAATTAGTAAACCGTATCGTGGATACGGTTTACTAATTGGTATGATGTTGATGTCCATTAATCAAGGTAAGATTGTATAAATTTTTGAAAATATTTAATTCTTATTTATGTTCATATAGACTACTGTCTTGATAGGTGTTGTGACTGTATTCATCCTTCTATGTAAGTCACATATCTTTTTAAAAACAACACACACACGACATTTTAATTGTCTTGACATGTTTACATTATGAAATAAATTGTTTATTTTTTATTCATTATATTATAGTGTTAGTGGTTTTCATTTTAATCATTGTCATGACAGTTCGAAAGAAATTCCTGAATAGACAACTAGATATCAATCAACAATATGAGGTAGAACTGAACACCTATAATGATCGTCCAAAAAGTTTTGAACTAGATGATCAATTAAAGAAGAGATTTGAGGAGCTACCACCTGAGCCGATATATGATTATATTAATGAATTGTCAATTGAAGAAGAATGTGGAGATATCTACCACCAAAGCTGCTCATCTACATTGCAAGAGGAATCTACTTTAAAAACCAATGAGTTGCTAAATCCATTGTACAATTTTGAAAACAAAGTAACAAAGTCTCCATGAATGCTGTGGTTATCCCTTATCCCTGATAATTAATTGGTTAAGTGTTAACAATCCAATGTTGTTTTGGTAATGAAAAAAATTTTAGTATTAGTATTAGTTTTAGTAGGAAATGTAATTTTATTTTAGTTTTAGTTTTAGTTTTAGTTATGGTAGATTCTGATGATTTTTTAGTTTTAGCTATAGTTTTAGTTACTATAATGTAAACCATTTTGAGTTTAGTTTTAGTTTTAAAATTTTTTTTATTAATTAAATACATGTAATATTTAAACATATAAACCCTATAAAAACTAGCTATCAAAATAAATAATATTTATACTAAAATTTTAAGTATTGTAAATTTTAGAATGCTAATTATTGTGATAGTAATTACTGATGCCAGGTACAGTTTCATTACTACAATCTATATGCATTTATAAATTGTACTGTGTTGTTGTGATAGGATTTGTGATTGAACCTATTGCCATCCTATCTTGTCTTAACAGAACTCATGATGGTAACCATGCACAGAGCACATGACATCTAAAGACAATGACTACATTTGCTGTTAATTAATTACTTTTAATTAACATTAATATTAATTGAACTCTCAATGTTTCATAAAATGACAAGTTAACAACCTATGTGCATAAGGTTGTAACATTTCAGAGATAAAGTTAGGTTTTTATGTCTATTTATTAGTATCATACAACATTTTAGTTTTGTTAACCTCAAGTACTAGTGTTAATAGTGAATTAATACATAGTTTTGTATATCAAGTCAAACAGTATAAAACATATCAATCAACAAATTTTCAACAGCAAAATGTGACTGATTAAGGTATTAAATGGACATAACACAATGTCCACTACCACATTAGAAGTGATTATAAGTCAATACATAAATTAAAACTAAGAATACTTCTCACCAATTTATTTTGATACTACTAGAGGTTGCTTCTTGGTGTAACATGTATGATGATGTAACAGGTACTATGATGATGACATCACTATATGTCATTTCATGATGATGTCACCATAGTCAAGTTATACCAAGAACCACCCTTACTAGATGAACATACAGTATTACCATTATGTGCAGAACATCATAGCTAATGATTGTACAACATTGGAAAACTTAGATCAATTTATTCATAAAACATTAGTTAAAAAGTTATACACTTAGCAAATGTACTTTAATATTAGAACACAATACACATATTATAGTATGACCTTTAATGCATAAAATGATGTTGTCATAAAAGATTTTCCTCTCGTTGCAAGACACGATCTAAATGTGTCTCTATTGCTTCGTGATAAAGGTACATCTCTCCTCGTATACGCCTTTTATAATGTCGGGATGTATACCAAAACACAAGAAATCCTACAATACATAACAAGACCTCAAAAACCAATATCCAAAAACTACAAGAGAGCCGGTCTGGACCATTAATAGTCCAGAGTGAAAATGGAAGGGCTAGAAGAGCTCCAATATTCAAATAAAAGCCTCTTATGAACCACAAAACTCCAGATAGCATACCACTCATGTTAAGTGAGGATTGACAACATATGAACTCAAGCAGAAAGATGTAACTCAGAACATCTGCTAACCCAGTTAGTGTTAATGGGATGGCATAGTATAGAAATGAAATGGGTAGAACCCCGTATGATGAGCTAGTAGTGAAATAACAGTAAACAAAATCTTGAGCTAAATAATGACCAATAGTGTCTAGAATTAATATACCTATTAATCCAGTAAGTAATAAGAAATAAACAATTTTCAAACCCCTTAAAGGATTAAGAATGAAATATTCACTTTTAGGAAATAGAGGCAATATAATTAGCTCTACCAGAGGGACTAGTATTATAATTTGTTCGTCAAGTGCTTTCCACAGAACAACTGATCCGTAGCCATTTAAACTTGTTTTAGCTCCTTTCATTGCATTCAAATAGGGAAATACACCATCCACTACAATGTAACATGGTATATAGAAACCAAAGGTTGACAAAAGAACGACAACTATTCTCCAAAATGTCTTGACATCTTCAACATCAGTTTCTTTGAAAGGTCCACCATATTTTTCCTTTCCCAAGTTAATTCGACTAGGTATCTTGTTCTCCCAGTAAGTCAAGGCACTTCTATTCTCTGGAGATTTATGTTGCCAAGCATATTTGAGTACTTGATAAATCATCTTGTAAGGGTTTCTTGATAGAATTCCTGTTGACTCAAATTTTGCCTTGAAAATAATGTTTAAGCACAGAGCAATTGTAATATGTGTAAATGTTATAATGCTTGTGATTAGTACTAACTTAGAATTATAAATTGTCTCTTTATACAAACCCATGTATTCAATCAACAGCCCAACGAACAGGCCCCACACTAGCCAATGTACAAAAGCACGCAATTGAGTATTTGAAGCATCAAACAATTGATCTAGCCCATAAGCTAGCAGATTGGAGTAAAAACCTGCTGTTCCCACTACAAGTAATAATAAAGCCACTGTTGATATTCCATACTTAGCAACATTAACTGGTAATCCACAAGTGCCATATTGTATACAGTAACTGATGACCTGAAGAAACGTCCCAAACCAACAGAACAACAGACTCAAATTAATAGATTTTTGTCGCCCAATTTTTATATCAGCCAACCAACCCATTACTGGATAAGCTATAAAGAATATTATATTGTGAACAAAAGAGATTTGATATGCAGCTGCTTTGTTTTCTTCTGGTATAGGAGCCCAGCACGTTCCTTCTTCAGGTCTTGTAGATAAAGCAAATGCAATATTGAAGCCAATATCAATGCATAAATTAACAGCTATAGTATAAAATATCAACAACCATGCTGGCAGGTTCAGATTTCGTTCTGTCAGTCCTTTATGATATCTCACAAAAATTGCCTGTACTTTGAAATACAAAGATGCTTCAAAATCTCCCATAATACGGACACTACTGGATATTTGAAAAGTTATGACATATTTGAACTAAAAACACTCATTTAAGTTAGGGAAGTAAGACTAACATTTGTATAGAGAGTTGAAAGTTATTATTGACAGTTACATCAATCCCTTCATCAATATACTTTCACTATATGTACATACATTTCTTTCATAACTGTACTTTACTATATATATGTGTGTGTGTGACCTAATTTGTAATAAGGGACCACTTCTGACAAAACATTTTTGAAAAGGGACAACTGTTAAATATCTCAAAAAAAGAGTTTGTATACATGCAGTTGCTACATATATATATATATATACAACTATTCATGGTAACTGCATGTATATAAAACTTTTGTTGAGGTATTTTAACAGTGGTTCCTTTTCACAAATCATGTGACAAATGTTTTGACACAAGTGGTCCCTTATTGTAAATCAGGTCATATATATACATTTATATTAACAGATAACCTATGGGCAAATAGTACAATTTAAAACATACATATTAAAGTTAAATAGCTATATAAGAATTACATGACATTGTAGTTTACTTTAGGAGGGTTTAAGGAGAATATTAAGTGCAAAGGTCAAAAGACATAAAATAATTTTATACATACACATATTATATTTGAATAATTGAATACAATTGACTGTTCAACATTGGTTAAAGTTTCTGTTATTAGTTACTTTGGGATGACATTGTGAAACTTTATTAATGAGTTAAATCATGTTTTTGCTAGGTACTGTTTTCATAGTTACTTACTTACTATAGTTAGCATGGTTATAGCAAGCAGTAATAGTGAATAAACAGAGGTAGATAATTGAGTGTTCATAGTTGGATCTACAATGATCATGTGACTTTGTCTTCATATAATGTTTAAACAACACAACGTAAGTGTATGTCTGTATATACAGAAAGTTTATATTAAGTAATTGCCATTGGAAATATAATACTTTTTCAATTTATTTATATGTTCGTTGCTTTAAAAGGTAAAGCATTTTGTGATCGGTAGTTATAGTTCCTCAATAACCAACCAGACAAGATATTATCATCTTTTTTAATCCACATGTAGATTAACTAACATCTGTTCACAATGTTCCTCCACGACTTTGTAAAGTCTGTAATTCTCTCCTCGTTGTCTTTGTTTATACCAGTAAGTTGTGAACATGTATGTCAACCCCAAATAAAGATAACAACAAATTGTGCAAGCAATGACCAAAACATCCAAGTCAAGCAACCAGGTCCATCTAAGTTTGGTATTGTAAAAAAGATAGTTGTCATAATGGTACCAACATTGATGTATGAAGCAGGTATAAACCAGTATACTCCTGTTAACATACCATTCATATTAGCTGGTGTTGGACTACATATGAACTCAAAGCTACCTATGAAATTTAAAATGTCTATAAACCCAATCAAAGAAAATGGTATGATGTAATAAAGAAATGACATGTTAATTGTAGCCATATCTTCAATTCCATCATTCTTAAATTTACATTTAAAAAATATGCTTATAAATATAACAAAAGAAATTAAAAACACTGTCACACTTACAGTGATCAAAATTATATTTGAGTCATAATTACTTTTTTCATCAAAAGCTATGTAATAAAACCTACAAAATGTCCCCACACTAACCAAATTACAAAGGTTCTAAGTTGAGCACTAGACCCATTAACTAATTGATCCATTCCGTAGGCAAGTATATTGGAATAAAACTTGCAGCTTCAAACATTAACAGCAGTAAAACCACTCCTGATATTCCATATTTAGCTATATTAACTGGTAGTCTACACGTGCCATATTGAATACAGTAACTGATGACTTGAAGGAGAGTCCCAAACCAACAGGACCATAGACTTAAATTAATAGCTATCTCACCACCAATCTTTGTATCTGCTAACCAACCAAGAATAGGATATGCAAATGACAAGAAAATATTCTGAAGTGTAAGCATGAGACAACTAATAGAGAGTTGAGGGACACCAGGAAATGGAGCCTAACAAGAGCTCTCTTCAGGGTCGGCAAAGATTATATTGAAACTAATTTCTCTAGTGAGACCAGGAGCAATGGCAAATACTACCAACAGTCTAGTAGGAGCATTAAGATTTCTCCATTTCAATTCTTTATAGTACAGATCAAACATGACTTAATATAGTAGGAATGCCTCAATGACATAAAGTTGACCATATCAATTGAAATTCACTGGCTTCAGATTACTATTCATAGATAAGCTTTAACCTATAACAATAAGTGCAGACATAGTAAATACTAATGGGTTGTAGTTCAAACACTGCAACATCCATAGAGTTAACTACAAGAGAGTACATTCATATGGGAATAAAGTATTATATTAGTGCTACAAATAAATTATAAACAAACATGTTTACATACAATTATATATCAATAGACTATTATGTTAGGTGTTTCAAACATACATTCCTTTTCATAATATATGTGACCTAATTTACAATAAGGGACCACTTCTGGCAAAACATTTATGACCTGATTTGTGAAAAGGGACCACTGTTAAAAACCTCAATAATCAGTTTTGTATACATACAGTTGCTATATATGCAATTGCTATAGATTCATGGTAACTGTATCTGTACGAAAGGTGTATTAACAGTGGTCCCTCTTCACAAATCAAGTCACAAATGTTTTGACAGATGTGGTCTCTTATTGCAAATCAGGTCATATACTATGTCATTTTCATGATCAACATCAAATTTGAATTGTAAATAATTTGTCTGTATTATTGAAAACACTTTAACATAATACGATAGACAGCAAGAAATAACACAAGCTTCTTTAGACCAAAACTAATTGTTTACACTACTATAACCTTTCAGTGCATTCATAGGCAGTCAATGGTAACAATGAAAGTATATAAATGTAGTATAATACACTATAGCTGTAGTATGAACTAAATGTCAAAATGTCTGCCAAATCAATAAAGTTATTTACTAAGTATTGTAGGGAAGTAAAGGCAAAAAGACTCAACATTCTAGCCTTTCTGTTAGTTATTTATGATATTGGAGTTGGCCTCAGTATTGAAATTAGTGACAATATTATTTTTGGGATGCTGACTAATCCTGAAAAGCCATCTTGTTGGGTGCCATTTCCTGAAGTAGGTTTCATATGGCTATCTTGTCCCAACTATTCAAAATGTTTTCTTATCTTTTATTTACCCTTTTCTTGGTTGACTAGCTGACACACAAAATGGTCTATCAAGTTCTCAAGTATGCTGGAAAACCAAACATTTATAAATAGAAGTGCATTTACATACTGGGATAACAAAACACCAAGTCCAATTGACCTAGGTAAGCAGAAATATGGTGGGTCTTTTACTGAGGAAGAAGTAGAGGATACAAAAACATTTTGGAGAATAGTTACTGTACTATTGTCAACATTTGATATATTTATACTGTCTCCTTGGTATAAAATGATCAACAGGACAGGAGGAAAAGGAGATGGAGATCAATTACCTCCAGAGGTCAGTACATTCATGCCTTTTTTTCTGACACAGTAGATTTGCTCATTCTACCTTTTTAATTCTTTTTCTATGACAAATCTATCAAGTCCATCATGTACATTGTTATTATAGTTTATATGTCTGTAATATATTTCCTATATCATTACATAGAACAGGATTCACTTTGACATATGTCCATATGTGTAATTTCAAGAATATTTGTTGAATCAGAATAAAGTCAAAAAGTAAACAAAATCAAAGTGCAAATAAAGTCCACAATCTATTTTCTTTTTTTGTATATAAAATAGGCCAAAAGAGCAACAACAATGACTCCAAACATGAACATAGACCAGCTATCATCCTTTTCTAATAAGTAAAAAAGAATATAACTCGTGCAGATAATGCACTTAAAATCAGAATTATAAGAAATTTCATATCAGACATCAGTGTGTATAGCACTAGTTATATTAAAATGAGAAAATGTTTAATATGAGATACCAAATTCTTGGAGATTACAAATGGAAATGGAGTAGGAAATTGTGTAGCTTATGATATATATTACCTGTGTACTTTAAATACTCGAACAAACCTGTTTTTTCCATGTTATGCTTCTCTAATGTTACTGAGGTGGTTTCTAAAGTGTTGATTCTGTAATAACATTTTTATGTACGTACATATACAAACCTTCATTGTTAGAGATGACTTCAGTATTCATATCGTCATCTGAAGTGCATGAAACTAATGTTTATAGGTTACTAATGATGCATTTGTACTGAAACAAACCTATTTCTTCCACACTAAGCTTCTCAGACGTTATGGAGGTGGTTTCTAAAGTGTTGATTCTGTAATAACATTTTTATGTACATATATATACAAACCTTCTTTGTTAAAGGTAACTTCAGGATTCGTATTGACATTTGAAGTACATGGAACTAATGTTTGTAGGTTACAAATGGTGCATTTGTACTGAAACAAACCTGTTTCTTCCACATGAAGCTTCTCAGATGTTACGGAAGTGGTTTCTAAAGGGTTGATTCTGTAATAACATTTTTATGTACATATATATACAAACCTTCATTGTTAGAGGTGACTTCAGGATTCTTTTCGTCATCTGAAATGCCTGTATCAAATTTTTAACATCTTGTTAAACTTTGGATAATAAATTTACCTTCTATTGTCTTAGTAGGCTCCTTTGAAGGTGAAGTAGTAGTAATGATAGGGGCATCTACAGTAACAAACATACAAACAAGTCATTTCCTTATTTAACATTATAGCTATATAGTTATACCTTTTGTCATTGTAGGCTTTTGTTGAACTTGATGTGGAGAATTAAAGATGGTTATCAATTGATCTATAGAGTAACACAGCACAGGTCATTAATATAATTTTTCTAACTTTACCAGAAGAGAGATATTCATTCCTGATATCAGGTCTTGCTAAGAATTGATATATCTTCTCAACCACTACTTTGTGTTCTACAGGTGGCTTTTTCACAACAGTCATGATCATTCTCCAAGACACTTCACAGGTTCTCTTATCTATCCAATGTTGAAGGGCTTCTGAGAGTTTTCTGGTATCATCATATGCCACATTGTATTGAGCAGACATAATATGACCATAACGCACAGCAAGTTGTTCACCAATAGTACTCCACATGTACTTAATTTCATGAAGTAATGTCATCAGGTGTTTTTTCTTAGGCTCTTCACCTAATAATTATAAAATATGATGAATCAATGATAAAATAAACCATTAACTTGCACTATGTATAACTCACATAATAATTCATCAGATACTTCTAATGGATGTGATAACTCTGTATAGATAGAAGGAGAACTACTGATGAAAATAGGCATGCTGGCAGTAGTATGAGTAGTGGTGGAAGTAGGCATGTTGGTTGTAGTAGGAGTAGGCATACTAGCAGTAGTAGGAGTAGCCATGTTGGCAGTAATAGGAGTAGCAGTGCAAGTAGACATGTTGGAAGTAGTATGAGTAGTGGTGGAAGTAGTGATGGCAGAGTAAGCTATATTAACAAAAGAAGTATACTTTCCTATATATATTTTCCTATATGTGTGTGTGTGTGTGTGCATGTGTGTTACATATAACATGGTTTAGAGGTCAATAATATATATTATATAATCTTCTCAACAAGGGAATTTGTAAAAGATATTGTCCAAGGACAATAGGCCTGAGAGTCATATCTTTACAAATCCCAAGTTGGTAGGTTTATATATTGCATATTGATCGATAAAACATGATATATCTGATATAAGTTATAATGAGTTCATACTAACCTATCACTATTGCTCAAACATATAGCATATGGGTGTCAAGCAATTGTCTTTTAAATTCTCAAGTTGGAAGGTTTAAATGCTTATGGACCCATTAGAACTGATAAAGCTTGTCATCAGGTCCATATAAACCTACTGCGTAGCTGTTTATGAAGAAGAAACTAGCTCGTTTTAGATGTTAGGTTCTATATTTTCATATATTAATCTAATAGGAGGTCTATATCTGCTACATGGAACTAATACTCCTTTTCAAAATGCATGTCTCTCTATATGATATATATATATGTATACACACACACACACACACACACACACACATATATATTA
The DNA here is from genome assembly GCA_963693285.1 of Xestospongia muta. Lineage (NCBI taxonomy): Eukaryota > Metazoa > Porifera > Demospongiae > Haplosclerida > Petrosiidae > Xestospongia > Xestospongia muta. The sequence goes on along the minus strand of OY848917.1, from coordinate 15,910,731 downwards.
GTTCAAAAACTGAGCCATTATTTTATCAGACAATAATTAAAACTTGAGTATATTCTGTTTTTAATGTCACTTACTTGTTGTTTCCTGTATTTGTTGCAATTCAGAGCTAGGAATTATCAAACTCATCTGTTCACTTTTTCCTTTCAAAGTGAGCTCCAGGTCAATGAGGTCTTTTTTATCTTTGAGAAAGACTTTAAGGTTTAAGCAAAGTAGGGCAGTGTCTGGTTGACATTGATCAATGACCTTCCTAGAAAGCTTAAAGTATACAAAATTTAAAATTTCATCAACTAGGACTTTACTTGAAATGGAGTCATCATTGGCTTCATGTCATAATACTCATTAGGAACTATAACCTCATTGAAGTCATGATCAAAGAAAGTAACTTGATCTATTCTTTTCCAGTTTACAAAACGTTTCTCTGTGTTCACTCTCTAATATAGGCAAAGGAAAAAGCATACAGTGTTAAAATAGGGTTATAGTTCTCTTTTTGTAATGCCTGCATATATACATTGAGAAAAGGTCCAAGATTTTTTGTGACAACTGTTTGTATCATCCAACAAAACTTCATTGTCTCTTTTAAAAAGACTGTCATCACATAACTGTGACACAGCTGTTGAAATAGTGAACTCTCTTTCGTTTTGACAACAGCAATGCAAGAGAAATCAGAGATTCCTACATGTACAACACCAGAATTGTCGTATGGTCTGAACACTTGGTCCATTTCAGTTGTAACAGCTCAAACTTATAAGGTGATGGTCCTTTAGCTCTCAGAAAGGCTAGCTATTGTCTTTCCTTTTGTGAACTGAGCTTAACATTATGTTGGATGATGATAAGTATTATATTAACACAAAGAATATACAAATCATCATGATCTAGAGTAAATATCATATTGATTGATCAACAGACAGGGCTGCATCTACAATTGCAGATAATAATCTAGTTTATTGGATAGTCTAGTACTCCAATATTTGTCGGACTCAAGTTGTAAAACAGATTATCATTCTTCAGTATGTTAGTCACAACTTTTCAATATATCCATAGGAAAATTTTACAATCATTAAATTCTGCATTGGCCTGGCAACAATTACATTTATAATCAGTTTGTTTTACTTATGTGTTATTATAATCTGTTGTGTCATGTGTACTCTGTTAAGAAGTCAGATTTCGCATCTTGCTGGATATCTCTACTTACTAATAAGAAACTCAGCTAAAATGTCAATCACTCCACAATATAAGAACTGAAAGAATGAAAGGAATCCAATGATATCAACTTGAATTCAATAGTAAGCAGTTATGTTCATCTTACAAAGTCAAACTAAATAGAATACTTAATTGAAACGACATCATTTAGAGGAAAATGAAGTCAGCAACTACAAAAATATATCTGAAAAACACACTACTAGTTGAGGTAACATATAAAAGGTAGAGCAATCAATTGAGTTTACTAGTTTAGTGTTTTTTGACCCAGCTTAGATCAGTCAAGTGTACACGATCTTCTTGAGGAACTTTTAATAAAGCACTCTCTGTAGTTTTAAGCACTTCATCAACAGCAGTCATGAGATTCTCAGCATTCACTGTCAAGAAACTAGTAGCTTGTTTATCTTCTTCTGGATCTGTTAATCAAGAAATTACACAATGTGGATAAGTTACATTGTAATACTATATGTAAGATACATATAAGTACATGTGTAGTATAAACTGGCTGAAGAAAGCTATAGCAATGGATGAGTACTAATATTTCTCATTTTATAACTTACCATCTCCTCCTCTTCTTGAATGCACACCAACATTAATTTTGAGTTGTGTGGCATAAGTTGGAATACCATCAAGAGCTTGTGACAGACTCTATAAAGGAATGTATTAAATGGAATTTTTGCAAATGACCAAAGTCAGGTATGAATAAATATTCCAGTTTCAATTAATTCATATAAGAAGTATTAACTAATTGCAATCGTATTACACACACATTAAAGGTACTCTATGTATGAATATTTTTGTTATCAAACTCTGTAACTCACATTTTTCAGCTGTGAGTCTGTACAGAGCTTAGCAACTTGTGTAGCTATTTTAACAACCTCCTTACTGTCTTTGACAATAAGATTAGCTGTTTGGATAAAGTCTTCTTTAGAATTTACATCACCTTCTTCATCTCTATAGAGGAAAGTAATCATAATTATTGTCAAACTGAAAGTAATACATTAGCACATTACTCAGTGTATAGTACTAGCTTCAATGCTAAAATACTGACTATTCTCTACAGGTATATATACTTGGATTTGTGATGTTTAGTTCTATGAACATTTTATAAACTATATACAAAAGTATACATTTCACTCTATAACACTTACTGGGCAAACTTTGACATTTGCATCATCAGTCTGGCCATACGTTTAGCAACTACAATCAAACCATTATCTTTTTCCTCCCATTGATTAGCTTGTTTATGAAGAGAATGAGCAGCAAACTAATAGAGAGATGCATTCATAATATTAATAAACACATTGCATGTATATATATGTGTGTGTGTGTGTATGTGTGTGTGTGTGTGCATATCAAGATAGATGAACACAAAATTTTATTTATTGTGCATGCACTTGAAACTTCAGAGAACATTTGCATTCAAACATAACTACTTTTTGGTACATGTTACTACAATATACAATAATTTTATGAAATTATGTCACATAATATTATAGTAATAATTCATATTAACTAATTAACTTACTCCAATAGGATTGGTTGACTGTAAAGGAGCTTCTTGTTCCATTTCATCTACTTTCAATAGAAAGAAATTAATATTTAAATCGCATCAAATATGTTCATGGTATGTAAAGAAATTTGTCTAATTGTTGCATATTTATCTTATTACCAAGTTGTGGTGTATTTGGAGGTTGTGCACCATATAAAGGTTGATCTATAATGTAAGTATCTTAGAGTCTATTTAGTTGTGTGTACCTTTCTTTTTAACTGGTTTTGGTGCAATTGGAGGTTTGATACCAGATAAAGGTTGATCTATAATGTAAGTATCTTAGAGTTTATTTAGTTGTGTGTACCTTTCTTTTTAGCTGGTTTTGGTGCAATTGGAGGTGGAGTAGTAGTAATAATAGGATGATCTGCAATATAATAAACATGCAAATGAGTCATTTAATATTATAGCTATATTGTTGTACCTTTTATTTCAGTAGGTTTTGTTTGAGCTGGAGGTGGAGATTTAAAAGTGGTAATCACTTGAGCTATAGAATGATATAAAAAAACACATTAAATAAATATATTTTTTAACTTTACAGGGTTGATCTGAAGAGAGGTATTCATTCCTGATATCAGATCTTGCTAAGAATTGATATATTTTCTCAGCTACTACTTTGTGTTCTATAGGTGGCTCCTTCACAACAGTGATCATCATTCTCCAAGACACTTCACATGTTCTCTTGTCTATCCATACCTGAAGGACTTCTGAGAGTTTTGTGGTATCGTCATATGCCACATTATATTCAGCAGACTTTATATCACAATAACGCACTTCAAGTTGTTCACCAATAGTATTCCACATGTGCTTAATGTGATGAAGTAGTGTCATCAGGTGTTTTTTCTTGGGCTCTTTACCTAGTAATGAGTAAATATGAAAGATGATTAAATTAATTTAATGACAAAATATCTATTAATTGCATATTGCATAACTCACAAAATAATTCATCAGATATTCCTAATGGATATGATGACTGCCTATGGATAGAAGGAAAACTACTGGTAGAAGTAGGCATGCTGGCAATAGTAGGAGTAGTGACTGAAGAAGTGCTAGCAGAGTTAACTATTAGGAAAAGGAGCATACATATTAAGTTATTCAGTATTTTAGAAAAGCTGCAGCAATGTGTTATGCTGACAGAAACATGACTAGATCCTATCTTTATTGTCCCTCACTTGTTGTCTCCTGTATTTGTTGCAAATCATAACTAGCAATTACCAAACTCATTTGTTGACTTATTCCTTTAAAAACGAGCTCTACGTCAGTGAGTTCTTTCTTATCTTTGAGAGAGACTTTAAATTTTAAGTAAGGTAGGGCCATGTCTGGTTGACATTTATTAACTACTTCCCTACAAACCTTAAATGACACTATGTTTAAAAGATCACTAAATCAATTGAACTTTACTTTAAATGGATTCATCATAAGCGTAATGTCATAACACTCATTAGCAGTTGTAACCTCACTAATGTCAGGATCAATGAGAGTAACTGGCTCTATCCTTTTCCAGTTTTCAAAACGTTTCTCTGTGTTCACTCTCTAATACAAATAAAGAACATGTACACAATGGTAATATAGTATTGTAGTTCTCTTTTTTTTGTAATGTCTGCATACCTCAAGAAAAGGTCCAAGATTTTTTGTAACCACTGCTTGTATTTCCCAACAAAATTTGGCCATCTCCTTGAAAAAGACTGTCAATATATAGCTGCAAGATGGTTGTCGAAATAGAACACTCTTTATTTTTTTGATGACAATAGCAATAAAAGAGAAATCAGAGATTTTTACAACACCAGAATTGTCATAAGGCCTGAACCCTTGATCTGGTTTAGTTGCTAACAGCTCAAACTTGTAAGGTGGCAGTCCTTTCGCTCTGATAAAAGCTAGCTGTTGACTTTCCTGTTGTGACCTGAGCTGAACATTATGTTGGAGATGAAGCTCAATAGGTCTGGAGAATTTTCCTCTTAATTCAATCTTGTAGAAACAGCTGACAAGCTCGTCAACATCAGGAGGAAAAATGATCTCTGACTCTTTTGGTGCAACTACTTTGACTTCTGTTTTGACTTCTTGTCCTACTTCTACTGATGATGGTGGAATGACGAACTTGACTCCATACTCTGGTTTCTCAAAAACCTGCTCTTCATTGAGGTATTCAATATTCCATTTAGAAACATCTTCCAAAACTAAATGATAACAATTCAAACAAGTAGGGGTACTACATAGTTGTTGTTTAATACCTCACCTCGTTTTGGATTGTACTCAGAGAAAAGACTAGCAATTTCATCCTTCCTTGTGTCTTGACATTCATCTAATGGAGTGTTACCCTTGTTATTCTTAATAGTCATATCTGCTCCTTGAGATAGCAAGGATTGTATTATATTTATATGACCTTTTTTGCAGGCAATATGCAATGCAGTATTACCATCCTGATTTAGAGTAGATTATGAAGAAAAGACATCATATACTACTGACCTTGTCACAAATATTAAGATCTGCATTATAATGTAGGAGTAACTGGACTATCTCAGTATAACCTTTACTTGAAGCTCTATGTATAGCTGTCCATTGATCCTAGAGATATTAATTTTTATCGGTCACACTGACTATTATAACATAAAAATCAGCAATGACTTTATATTAACATTAACATCAGAAACAATTATTAACTCACGCTATACACTATATATCTCTACTACTATGATCTAAACATATCACTATACTATATAGTACATACAACAAGAAAAAGACTGAAGTGCAGAACCCTCTCCGCAATTTCTGTATTGATGTTAGTTTGTTTGCAATTCCCATGCTACCACTATGTAATGCCTTACTGTAAACCATGAATATAATAGGCTAAAGATTTATTTGCCTTATGCAAATAATGCAAGTTGTTGATCATGTTAAAACTATAGGCATGGCAAATACCAATTCAAAGTGATGTAGTAAATAAGGACACATAAAACAATATTTTAGTCTTCTAGAAGACACCTTGAAACAGAATAACTTATTGAATCTCTATATTTCTTATATTTCTGTATTTTGTCATTAACATTATAACATATTACGTACATATATTGTCTACATGTAAGTATTGTTGTATATGTAGGACATGACTACATCTAATACTAGTAAGCCTTTATTATTTAAATAATTTTTTAAAGACTATTTCATGTAAGGTAAGCCTTTATTATTTAAATAATTTTTTAAAGACTATTTCATGTAAGATGGTTAAAGTATATACAATGTAATATGAGGGACTGATAAACAAGATGCAAAAATTATTACAATTTAGGTCTATACTATTAAGTAAACAGACCACCATCTGATAAAAATGTAACATGGAGATCTTTATGTGCTTAGCATATCAGCTATAATCATCTTTGTCTTTCCATATGACTCTCTAATTATATTATTTACAAGTCTAACCAGCATCATCTCTGTCAGACAATTATTGCATCTCACAAACTACAGGTCTATAACAGTCTGTACAACAAAAAAAGGTCAGCTTTTCAATTGGGGATTTGTTAATAACAGCAAGAAGCATACCAGTTACAGACATATACCAGTGTTATAATTATTATGAGCTTTAAATTTATAATACTCTCTACTTTTATAACCAGATGAAATTGTGCTCTCAGGACTGTCACAAACCTACAAATAATCTCACATATTTATCTAGTAGCCAGTAAGATACAAATTCAAGTAGTCTACATGATAATTGCTGTCCTATGTACGTACGTAACAATTCTATTTTTAAACAATTTAAAATGATAAATTAAAAGCTAAACAAATGATGCTTCAATTCCTGTCCATCACTGCTATTTTGGTGTGTGCATCTGAATTGATAATTGAAAAATGTTTTAAAAAGTGATGTCTATATATTTGATGGTGCCAAATAAGAATAGGTAGAAAAACTGCTTAAAACATATGTTATAAAAACAAACAAGACTTTTTCAAATATTCTAATAAAGTCTTGGCATCCTCTTCTACTTACAATATTCGTCATTTTTGGCATATTCTTAAAAGACAATTTTCAACCATTATTATGATAGTAAAACAACCAATATTTCTCTTTAAGGAAAAGGATTTACAATTTATCTTCAGTTATACTGACTTTCAAATATAACATTTGCACATGAACACTTACTTTGTTGAAAAGATCTAGATTGGCTCCTTTCTGTATTAAATTAAAAACAACATGTCTGTGTCCATTCTCTGCGGCTAACATGACTGCAGTCAATCCACCCTAAATATATATTATTAATTAACACATTAATATGAATCATAACATCAGTATATCACCTATACCAACACTTAGATGTATCAGTAGTTCAGTACACTAGTAAGATTAAAAACTAAGACAACATTATATACAGTCAAACAAAATATGAGTCAAATCACTCTCAATAATTGGACATTATAAACACAAATTGAAACTTCACACTAGTTTTGTGACTATAATAAAAAAATTATTTTTCTGTAGCGTAGAGAAAAAATGAACATTCCTTATGAAACAATTCACTCACACCTTTTCTGAAAAGGTTACTAACAAACATTGACTCACTAAATCATACTACATTGTACCAAAATTACATCCTATTATATTGTAAAGGACATGTTTAGATGACAAGTAATAACAGTAACATAAATGTGCAAACAAAAAGCAATACTATCATAGTAATCACAGTTAGGGTTACAAAATCCATTGCTGATACAGAAATCGCCAGTTACAAGATGCATTCACTTTAATGTCATTTTTTGCTTTCATAGGTTATATATAACAATATAATAAATAAAATTACAAAAAGGATACACATAGATACCACACAATCCAAAACAATCATAGTACAGCCTAACAGGCTTCCCATGCAAGGCATTAAAAACCATTAACGTTAATGCAAACAATAAGGTAAATAAAATAACAACACTCAATTCAAAAGACTTAGAATTCATACTACATTATATCAAACTAACCGGCTATAATAGTTTAAACAACACATTCAGATGACAAGTAATCACAGCAACATAAAAATGAACACATTCAGTATGCTCAAAATTCATACAAGGCTATAGCTATAAAATGCTCAAGAAGCTTCAAGTCTTATTATTGAGAGACATTTATGTTGGTGTAATTACTTGTCATCTGAATGTGTTGTTTAAAATATAATAGAAGGTAAGTGGGATATAATGTAGTATGAATTCTAAGTCTTTTGAATTGAATGTTGTTATTTTATTTACCCTATTGTTTGTATTAATGTTAATGGTTTTAATGCCCTGCATGGGAAGGTTGTCAGACTGTACTATAATTTATCTCTCAATAATAAGACTTGAAGCTTCTAGCTAGGTTTTCCTTTTTAGGTTTATTTTGAGCATTTTATAGCTATAGCCTAGTATGAATTTTGAGCATACTGAATGGATTTTGTTTACAGTATTGCTTTTTGTTAGCACATTAATGTTGCAGTTGTTACTTGTCTTCTAACTGTGTCCTTTACAATATAATAGGATGTAATTTTGAAAACAATAAAGTAAACAAAATCACAACAACACATTAAATATATTTAGAATTCATACTACATTATATCAAAATTACATCCTATTATATTGTAAAGGACACTGTTAGATGACAAGTATTAACAGCAACATTTAATGAGCTAACAAAAAGCAATACTGTAAACAAAATCCATTCAGTATGCTCAAAATTCATACTAGGCTATAGCCATAAAATGCTCAAAATATACCTAAAAAGGAGAACCTAGCTAGAAGCTACAAGTCTTATTACTGAGAGATAAATTATAGTACAGCCTGACAACCTTCCCATGAAAGGCATTAAAAACCATTAATGTTAATACAAACAATAGGGTAAACAAAATAACAACATTCATTTCAAAAGATTTAGAATTCATACTACATTATATCACACCTACCGACTATTATATATTAAACAACACATTCAGATGACAAATAACCACAGCAACATAAATGTGAAAAACAAAACAATAAAGTAAACAAAATCACAACAACACATTCAATATACTTAGAATTCATACTACATTGCATCAAAATTACATCCTATTATATTGTAAAGGACACAGTTAGATGACAAGTAATAACAGCAACATAAATGTGCTAACAAAAAGAAATACTGTAAACATAATTCATTCAGTATGCTCAAAATTCATACAAGGCTATAGCTATAAAATGCTTAAAATATACCTAAAAAGAAAAACCTAGCAAGAAGCTTCAAGTCTTATTACTGAGAGATAAATTATAGTACAGCCTGACAACCTTCCCATGCAAGGCATTAAAACCATTAACTTTAATACAAACAATAGGGTAAATAAAATAACAACATTCAATGCAAAAGACTTAGAATTCATACTACATTATATCACACTTACCCACTATTATATTTTAAACAACACATTCAGATGACAAGTAATCACAGCAACATAAATGTCAAAATAAACAATAAAGTAAACAAAATCACAACAACACATTCAATATACTTAGAATTCATACTATATTGTATCAAAATTACATCCTATTATATACAACACATTCAATATACTTAGAATTCATACTACATTTTATCAAAATTATGTCCTATTATATTGTAAAGGACACAGTCAGATGACATGTAATAACAGCAACATAAATGTGCTAAGATGCAAACATAACATTATTAGGATTTAGGTCTATTAACTAATTAGGCATAAAAATAGCTTCCTACTTCAAGCTCTGTAAAAATTAATACTTTCATTTTAAAGCACTTGAAATAAAACTTCTAAAACTAGATACTTATCTAAAACCATAAATTTTTGTATAAAATAATCTTTAAAAACTTCTAGTTTTGTAATTATGTTGGCACAAAAAGAACAATAACAAGAATGAAGAAAAACATTGTGCTGCCCTTATACTGGTTCTACCACCTGCTTTATATACTTCTTAGAGTTAGGTAAAGTAGTCTTATATCATTACCATATCTTTGTTATGTCTTCTCTAATAGTTACTATCCATTCACACAACTTAAACAATACAGTTCATTCTCATGATCTCAATTACCTCAGTAACAACATTGATATCAACATTATGGTTGAGTAACAGTTCAACAATGTCACTATGTCCTTTAGAACTTGCATAATGAAGAGCTGCCCGTCCACTCTATTAAAGAAAACACACAAACAATCAACTGTAAAGTGAAACTCCTAACACTCTATATTTCTTATATTTCTGTATTTTGTCATTAACATTATAACATATTACGTACATATATTGTCTACATGTAAGTATTGTTGTATATGTAGGACATGACTACATCTAATACTAGTAAGCCTTTATTATTTAAATAATTTTTTAAAGACTATTTCATGTAAGATGGTTAAAGTATATACAATGTAATATGAGGGACTGATAAACAAGATGCAAAAATTATTACAATTTAGGTCTATACTATTAAGTAAACAGACCACCATCTGATAAAATTGTAACATGGAGATCTTTATGTGCTTAGCATATCAGCTATAATCATCTTTGTCTTTCCATATGACTCTCTAATTATATTATTTACAAGTCTAACCAGCATCATCTCTGTCAGACAATTATTGCATCTCACAAACTACAGGTCTATAACAGTCTGTACAACAAAAAAAGGTCAGCTTTTCAATTGGGGATTTGTTAATAACAGCAAGAAGCATACAAGTTACAGACATATACCAGTGTTATAATTATTATGAGCTTTAAATTTATAATACTCTCTACTTTTATAACCAGATGAAATTGTGCTCTCAGGACTGTCACAAACCTACAAATAATCTCACATATTTATCTAGTAGCCAGTAAGATACAAATTCAAGTAGTCTACATGATAATTGCTGTCCTATGTACGTACGTAACAATTCTATTTTTAAACAATTTAAAATGATAAATTAAAAGCTAAACAAATGATGTTTCAATTCCTGTCCATCACTGCTATTTTGGTGTGTGCATCTGAATTGATAATTGAAAAATTTTTTAAAAAGTGATGTCTATATATTTGATGGTGCCAAATAAGAATAGGTAGAAAAACTGCTTAACACATATGTTATAAAAACAAACAAGACTTTTTCAAATATTCTAATAAAGTCTTGGCATCCTCTTCTACTTACAATATTCGTCATTTTTGGCATATTCTTAAAAGACAATTTTCAACCATTATTATGATAGTAAAACAACCAATATTTCTCTTTAAGGAAAAGGATTTACAATTTATCTTCAGTTATACTGACTTTTAAATATAACATTTGCACATGAACACTTACTTTGTTGAAAAGATCTAGATTGGCTCCTTTCTGTATTAAATTAAAAACAACATGTCTGTGTCCATTCTCTGCGGCTAACATGACTGCAGTCAATCCACCCTAAATATATATTATTAATTAACACATTAATATGAATCATAACATCAGTATATCACCTATACCAACACTTAGATGTATCAGTAGTTCAGTATACTAGTAAGATTAAAAACTAAGACAACATTATATACAGTCAAACAAAATATGAGTCAAATCACTCTCAATAATTGGACATTATAAACACAAATTGAAACTTCACACTAGTTTTGTGACTATAATAAAAAAATTATTTTTCTGTAGCGTAGAGAAAAAATGAACATTCCTTATGAAACAATTCACTCACACCTTTTCTGAAAAGGTTACTAACAAGCATTGACTCACTAAATCATACTACATTGTACCAAAATTACATCCTATTATATTGTAAAGGACATGTTTAGATGACAAGTAATAACAGTAACATAAATGTGCAAACAAAAAGCAATACTATCATAGTAATCACAGTTAGGGTTACAAAATCCATTGCTGATACAGAAATCGCCAGTTACAAGATGCATTCACTTTAATGTCATTTTTTGCTTTCATAGGTTATATATAACAATATAATAAATAAAATTACAAAAAGGATACACATAGATACCACACAATCCAAAACAATCATAGTACAGCTTAACAGGCTTCCCACACAAGGCATTAAAAACAATTAACGTTAATGCAAACAATAAGGTAAATAAAATAACAACATTCAATTCAAAAGACATAGAATTCATACTACATTATATCAAACTAACCGGCTATAATAGTTTAAACAACACATTCAGATGACAAGTAATCACAGCAACATAAAAATGAACACATTCAGTATGCTCAAAATTCATACAAGGCTATAGCTATAAAATGCTCAAGAAGCTTCAAGTCTTATTATTGAGAGATAAATTACTACTACATTGTATCAAAATTACATCCTATTATATTGTAAAGGACACAGTTAGAAGACAAGTAATAACAGCAACATTAATGTGCTAACAAAAAGCAATACTGTAAACAAAATCCATTCAGTATGCTCAAAATTCATACTAGGCTATAGCTATAAAATGCTCAAAATAAACCTAAAAAGGAAAACCTAGCTAGAAGCTTCAAGTCTTACTATTGAGAGATAAATTATAGTACAGTCTGACAACCTTCCCATGCAGGGCATTAAAACCATTAACATTAATACAAACAATAGGGTAAATAAAATAACAACATTCAATTCAAAAGACTTAGAATTCATACTACATTATATCCCACTTACCCGCTATTATATTTTAAACAACACATTCAGATGACAAGTAATTACACCAACATAAATGTGAAAAACAAAACAATAAAGTAAACAAATTCACAACAACACTTTAAATATATTTAGAATTCATACTACATTATATCAAAATTACATCCTATTATATTGTAAAGGACACTGTTAGATGACAAGTATTAACAGCAATATTTAATGAGCTAACAAAAAGCAATACTGTAAACAAAATCCATTCAGTATGCTCAAAATTCATACTAGGCTATAGCCATAAAATGCTCAAAATATACCTAAAAAGGAGAACCTAGCTAGAAGCTACAAGTCTTATTACTGAGAGATAAATTATAGTACAGCCTGACAACCTTCCCATGCAAGGCATTAAAAACCATTAATGTTAATACAAACAATAGGGTAAACAAAATAACAACATTCATTTCAAAAGATTTAGAATTCATACTACATTATATCACACCTACCGACTATTATATATTAAACAACACATTCAGATGACAAATAATCACAGCAACATAAATGTGAAAAACAAAACAATAAAGTAAACAAAATCACAACAACACATTCAATATACTTAGAATTCATACTACATTGCATCAAAATTACATCCTATTATATTGTAAAGGACACAGTTAGATGACAAGTAATAACAGCAACATTAATGTGCTAACAAAAAGAAATACTGTAAACATAATTCATTCAGTATGCTCAAAATTCATACAAGGCTATAGCTATAAAATGCTTAAAATATACCTAAAAAGAAAAACCTAGCAAGAAGCTTCAAGTCTTATTACTGAGAGATAAATTATAGTACAGCCTGACAACCTTCCCATGCAAGGCATTAAAACCATTAACTTTAATACAAACAATAGGGTAAATAAAATAACAACATTCAATGCAAAAGACTTAGAATTCATACTACATTATATCACACTTACCCACTATTATATTTTAAACAACACATTCAGATGACAAGTAATCACAGCAACATAAATGTCAAAATAAACAATAAAGTAAACAAAATCACAACAACACATTCAATATACATAGAATTCATACTAGATTCTATCAAAATTACGTCCTATTATATTGTAAAGGACACAGTTAGATGATAAGTAATAACAGCAATGTGCTAATAAAAAGCAATACTGAAAACAATATCCATTCAATACGCTCAAAATTCATACTAGGCTATAGCTATAAAATGCTCAAAATATACCTAAAAAGGAAAACCTAGCAAGAAGCTTCAAGTCTTATTATTGAGAGATAAATTATAGTACAGCCTGACAACCTTCCCATGCATTAAAACCATTAACATTAATACAAACAATAGGGTAAATAAAATAACAACAGTCAATTCAAAAGACTTAGAATTCATACTATATTATATCACACTTACCTCCTATTATATTTTAAACAACACATTCAGATGACAAGTAATCACACCAACATAAATGTGAAAAACAAAACAATAAAGTAAACAAAATCACAACAACACATTCAATATACTTAGAATTCATACTATATTGTATCAAAATTACATCCTATTATATTATAAAGGACACAGTTAGATGACAAGTAATAACACCAACATTAATGTGCTAACAAAAAGCAATACTGTAAACAAAATCCATTCAGTATGCTCAAAATTCATACTAGGCTATAGCTATAAAATGCTCAAAATGTACCTAAAAATGATAACCTAGCAAGAAGCTTCAAGACTTATTACTGAGAGATAAATTATAGTACAGCCAGACAACCTTCCCATGCAAGGCATTAAAAACCATTATTGTTAATAAAAACAATAGGGTAAATAAAATAACAACATTCAATTCAAAAGACTTAGAATTCATACTACATTATATCACACTTACCCCCTATAATATTTTAAACAACATATTCAGATGACAAGTAATCACACCAACATAAATGTGAAAAACAAAACAATAAAGTAAACAAAATCACAACAACACATTCAATATATTTAGAATTCATACTACATTATATCAAAATTACATCCTATTATATTGTAAAGGACACTGTTAGATGACAAGTATTAACAGCAACATTTAATGAGCTAACAAAAAGCAATACTGTAAACAAAATCCATTCAGTATGCTCAAAATTCATACTAGGCTATAGCATAAAATGCTCAAAATATACCTAAAAAGGAGAACCTAGCTAGAAGCTACAAGTCTTATTACTGAGAGATAAATTATAGTACAGCCTGACAACCTTCCCATGCAAGGCATTAAAAACCATTAATGTTAATACAAACAATAGGGTAAACAAAATAACAACATTCATTTCAAAAGATTTAGAATTCATACTACATTATATCACACCTACCGACTATTATATATTAAACAACACATTCAGATGACAAATAATCACAGCAACATAAATGTGAAAAACAAAACAATAAAGTAAACAAAATCACAACAACACATTCAATATACTTAGAATTCATACTACATTGCATCAAAATTACATCCTATTATATTGTAAAGGACACAGTTAGATGACAAGTAATAACAGCAACATAAATGTGCTAACAAAAAGAAATACTGTAAACATAATTCATTCAGTATGCTCAAAATTCATACAAGGCTATAGCTATAAAATGCTTAAAATATACCTAAAAAGAAAAACCTAGCAAGAAGCTTCAAGTCTTATTACTGAGAGATAAATGTAATACAAATATAAATGAATATATTATCTATTAGTAGCAGTTTTTTCAGTGCTCTGAGACGTTTCCTGAATGCATCACTTTGCTCCAAGTCCATGTACAATCTTGAAAACACTTTTCAATTTAAAACTTTTATGATGATTGCTTTGACCAACAGCCTTCTGTCTTGCTGATGCGTATTCCTCTGAGATTGTCTACAACATACTAAAAAATCTCCAACACTAAGTTTTTACTTTTTGAGAAATGGCACCTTGACCTCTGCAGCCTGAAAATTCTTTTGCAAGTTTTAAGCTTAGGTTTTCATTGACGATGTTCTTGATACTACTGTTGTAAAGTCCACACGTTTTTCAAATCGTTGCTAAACGTTGGTAGCTGATAACACTTCGCTTGCTAAGTTATAGCAGTTTTATAACAATCCCCGGTACCATACAGTGCAGACACACACTCACACACACTGACAGACTACAGTAACCTCGCTTTGCGCCCATGTGCAGCGAGGTTAATAATTGCAAAAGTGGATACACATGCTATGTTAAAACACACTTAGCTCCTTTTATATTTTTAACAACAACACATTCAGATGACAAGTAATCACAGCAACGTAAATGTGAAAAACAAAACAATAAAGTAAACAAAATCACAACAACACATTCAATATACTTAGAATTCATACTACATTGTATCAAAATTACATCCTATTATATTGTAAAGGACACAGTTAGATGACAAGTAATAACACCAACATAAATGTACTAACAAAAAGCAATACTGTAAACAAAATCACAACAACACATTTAGTATGCTCAAAATTCATACTAGGCTATAGCTATAAAATGCTCAAAATATACCTAAAAAGGAAAACCTAGCAAGAAGCTTCAAGTCTTATTACTAAAAGATAAATTATAGTACAACCTGACAACCTTCCCATGCAAGGCATTAAAACCATTAACATTAATACAAACAATAGGGTAAATAAAATAACAACATTCAATTCAAAAGATTTAGAATTCATACTACATTATATCACACTTACACTTACCCGCTATTATATTTTAAACAACACATTCAGATGACAAGTAATCACAGCAACATAAATGTGAAAAACTATAAAATGCTCAAAATATACCTAAAAAGGAAAACCTAGCAAGAAGCTTCAAGTCTTATTACTAAAAGATAAATTATAGTACAGCCAGACAACCTTCCCATTCAAGGCATTAAAAACCATAATCAAGCTAGAAATAACTAATTCAACTACCAATCTACTCAAAGTATGCTGGTTTCTTCATTTCCAGAATACAACTGATTTACTGACCTCTCTTTACATTTATCACCTCTCTTACATCTTCATTAATATAATCTTAAATAATTAAGGCATAAAAATGGGTTACTACTTCAAGCTCTGTCAAAATTATTACTTTCATTCTTAAAGCACTTGAAATAAAACTTCTAAAACTATATACTTATCTAAAACCATAAATTTTTGTATAAAATAATCTTTAAAGTCTTCTAGTTGTGTTATTATGTTGGCACAAACAGAACAATAACAAGAATGAAGAAAAACATTGTGCTGCCCTTATACTGGTTCTACCACCTGCTTTATATACTTCTTAGAGTTAGGTAAAGTAGTCTTATATCATTACCATATCTATTGTATGTCTTCTCTAATGGTTATTATCTATTCGCACAACTTAAACAAAATAGTTCATTCTCATCATCTCAATTACCTCAGTAACAACATTGATATCAACATTATGGTTGAGTAATAGTTCAACGATGTCACTATGTCCTTTAGAACTTGCATAATGAAGAGCTGCCCATCCACTCTATTAAAGAAAACACACAAACAATCAACTGTAAAGTGAAACTCCTAACACTCTATATTTCTTATATTTCTGTATTTTGTCATTAACATTATAACATGTTACGTACATATATTGTCTACATGTAAGTATTGTTGTATATGTAGGACATGACTACATCTAATACTAGTAAGCCTTTATTACTTAAATACGTTTTTAAAGACTAATTCATGTAAGATGGTTAAAGTATATACAATGTAATATGAGGGACTGATAAACAAGATGCAAAAATTATTACAATTTAGGTCTATACTATTAAGTAAACAGACCACCATCTGATAAAAATGTAACATGGAGATCTTTATGTACTTAGCATATCAGCTATAATCATCTTTGTCTTTCCATATGACTCTCTAATTATATTATTTACAACTCTAACCAACATCATCTCTGTCAGACAATTATTGCATCTCCAAATTACAGGTCTATAACAGTCTGTACAATAAAAAAGGTCAGCTTTTCAATTGGGGACTTGTTAATAACAGTAAGAAGCATACCAGTTACAGACATATACCAGTGTTATAATTATTATGAGCTTTAAATTTACAATACTCTCTAGTTTTATAACCAGATGAATTCTCATCACTGTCGCAAAACCTACAAATAATCTCACATATTTATTTAGTAGCCAGTAAAATACAAATTCAAGTAGTCTACATGACAATTGCTGTCCTATGTACGTACGTAACAATTCTATTTTTAAACAATTTAAAATGATAAATTAAAAGCTAAACAAATGATGCTTCAATTCCTGTCCATCACTGCTATTTTGGTGTGTGCATCTGAATTGATAATTGAAAAGTTTTTTAAAAAGTGATGTCTATATATTTGATGGTGCCAAATAAGAATAGGTAGAAAAACCGCTTAAAACACATGTTATAAAAACAAACAAGACCTTTTCAAATATTCTAATAAAGTCTTGGCATCCTCTTCTACTTACAATATTCGTCATTTTTGGCATATTCTTAAAAGACGATTTTCAACCATTATTATGATAGTAAAACAACCAATATTTCTCTTTAAGGAAAAGAATTTACAATTTATCTTCAGTTATACTGACTTTTAAATATAACATGTGCAAATGAACATTTACTTTGTTGAAAAGATCTAGATTGGCTCCTTTCTGTATTAAATTAAAAACAACATGTCTGTGTCCATTCTCTGCTGCTAACATGACTGCAGTCAATCCACCCTAAATTATATATTATTAATTAACACATTAATATGAATCATAACATCAGTATATTACCTATACCAACACTTAGATGTATCAGTAGTTCAGTACACTAGTAAGATTAAAAACTAAGACAACATTATATACAGTCAAACAAAATATGAGTCAAATCACTCTCAATAATTGGACATTATAAACACAAATTGAAACTTCACACTAGTTTTGTGACTATAATAAAAAAAATTATTTTTCTGTAGCGTAGAGAAGAAGAATGAGCATTCCTTATGAAACAATTCACTCACACCTTTTCTGAAAAGGTTACTAACAAGCATTGACTCACTAAATCATACTACATTGTACCAAAATTACATCCTATTATATTGTAAAGGACATGTTTAGATGACAAGTAATAACAGTAACATAAATGTGAAAACAAAAAGCAATACTATCATAGTAATCACAGTTAGGGTTACAAAATCCATTGCTGATACAGAAATCACCAGTTACAAGATGCATTCACTTTAATGTCATTTTTTGCTTTCATAGGTTATATATAACAATATAATAAATAAAATTACAAAAAGGATACACATAGATACCACACAATCCAAAACAATCATAGTACAGCCTAACAGGCTTCCCACACAAGGCATTAAAAACAATTAACGTTAATGCAAACAATAAGGTAAATAAAATAACAACATTCAATTCAAAAGACATAGAATTCATACTACATTATATCAAACTAACCGGCTATTATAGTTTAACAACACATTCAGATGACAAGTAATCACAGCAACATAAAAATGAACACATTCAGTATGCTCAAAATTCATACAAGGCTATAGCTATAAAATGCTCAAGAAGCTTCAAGTCTTATTATTGAGAGATAAATTACTACTACATTGTATCAAAACGACATCCTATTATATTGTAAAAAACACAGTTAGATGACAAGTAATAACACCAACATTAATGTGCTAACAAAAAGCAATACTGTAAACAAAATCCATTCAGTATGCTCAAAATTCATACTAGGCTATAACTATAAAATGCTCAAAATATAGCTAAAAAGAAAAACCTAGCTAGAAGCTTCAAGTCTTATTATTGAGAGATAAATTATAGTACAGCCTGACACCTTCCTATGCAAGGCATTAAAACCATTAATGTTAATACAAACAATAGGGTAAATAAAATAACAACATTCAATTCAAAAGATTTAGAATTCATACCACATTATATCACACTTACCTCCTATTATATTTTAAACAACACATTCAGATGACAAGTAATCACACCAACATAAATGTGAAAAACAAAACAATAAAGTAAACAAAATCACAACAACACATTCTATATACTAATAATTCATACTACATTGTATCAAAATTACATCCTATTATATTGTAAAGGACACAGTTAGATGACAAGTATTAACAGCAACATTTAATGAGCTAACAAAAAGCAATACTGTAAACAAAATCCATTCAGTATGCTCAAAATTCATACTAGGCTATAGCTATAAAATGCTTAAAATATACCTAAAAAGAAAAACCTAGCTAGAAGCTTCAAGTCTTATTATTGAGAGATAAATTATAGTACAGTCTGACAACCTTCCCATGCAAGGCATTAAAACCATTAACATTAATACAAACAATAGGGTAAATAAAATAACAACATTCAATTCAAAAGACTTAGAATTCATACTACATTATATCACACCTACCGACTATTATATATTAAACAACACATTCAGATGACAAATAATCACAGCAACATAAATGTGAAAAACAAAACAATAAAGTAAACAAAATCACAACAACACATTCAATATACTTAGAATTCATACTACATTGCATCAAAATTACATCCTATTATATTGCAAAGGACACAGTTAGATGACAAGTAATAACAGCAACATAAATGTGCTAACAAAAAGAAATACTGTAAACAAAATCCATTCAGTATGCTCAAAATTCATACTAGGCTCTAGCTATAAAATGCTCAAAATATACCTAAAAAGGAAAACCTAGCTAGAAGCTTCAAGTCTTATTACTGAGAGATAAATTATAGTACAGCCTGACAACCTTCCCATGCAAGGCATTAAAACCATTATTGTTAATACAAACAATAGGGTAAATAAAATAACAACATTCAATTCAAAAGTTTTAGAATTCATACTACATTATATCACACTTACCTCCTATTATATTTTAAACAACACATTCAGATGACAAGTAATCACACCAACATAAATGTGAAAAACAAAACAATAAAGTAAACAAAATCACAACAACACATTCAATATAGGTAGAATTCATACTACATTGTATCAACATTACATCCTATTATATTTTAAAGGACACAGTTAGATGACAAGTATTAACAGCAAATTTAATGAGCTAACAAAAAGCAATACTGTAAACAAAATCCATTCAGTATGCTCAAAATTCATACTAGGCTATAGCTATAAAGTGCTCAAAATATACCTAAAAAGGAGAACCTAGCTAGAAGTTTCAAGTCTTATTACTGAGAGATAAATTTTAGTACAGCCTGACAACCTTCCCATGCAAGGCATTAAAACCATTATTGTTAATACAAACAATAGGGTAAATAAAATAACAATATTCAATTCAAATACTTAAAATTCATACTACATTATATCACACTTACCAACTATTATATTTTAATCAACACATTCAGATGACAAGTAATCACACCAACATAAATGTGAAAAACAAAACAATAAAGTAAACAAAATCACAACAACACATTAAATATATTTAGAATTCATACTACATTATATCAAAATTACATCCTATTATATTGTAAAGGACACTGTTAGATGACAAGTAATAACACCAACATTTAATGAGCTAACAAAAAGAAATACTGTAAACAAAATCCATTCAGTATGCTCAAAATTCATACTAGGCTATAGCTATAAAATGCTCAAGATATACTTAAAAAGGAGAACCTAGCTAGAAGTTTCAAGTCTTATTACTGAAAGGTAAATTTTAGTACAGCCTGACACCTTCCCATGAAAGGCATTAAAACCATTAACATTAATACAAACAATAGGGTAAATAAAATAACAACATTCAATTCAAAAGACTTAGAATTCATACTACATTATATCACACTTACCCGCTATTATATTTTAAACAACGCATTCAGATGACAAGTAATCACACCAACATAAATGTGAAAAACAAAACAATAAAGTAAACAAAATCACAACAACACATTAAATATATTTAGAATTCATACTACATTATATCAAAATTACATCCTATTATATTGTAAAGGACACTGTTAGATGACAAGTAATAACACCAACATTTAATGAGCTAACAAAAAGCAATACTGTAAACAAAATCCATTCAGTATGCTCAAAATTCATACTAGGCTATAGCTATAAAATGTTCAAAATATACCCAAAAAGGAAAACCTAGCTAGAAGCTTCAAGTCTTATTACTGAGAAATAAATTATAGTACAGCCTGACAACCTTCCCATGCAAGGCATTAAAACCATTATTGTTAATACAAACAATAGAGTAAATAAAATAACAACATTCAATTTAAATACTTAAAATTCATACTACATTATATCACACTTACCTCCTATTATATTTTAATCAACACATTCAGATGACAAGTAATCACACCAACATAAATGTGAAAAACAAAACAATAAAGTAAACAAAATCACAACAACACATTAAATATATTTAGAATTCATACTACATTATATCAAAATTACATCCTATTATATTGTAAAGGACACTGTTAGATGACAAGTATTAACAGCAACATTTAATGAGCTAACAAAAAGCAATACTGTAAACAAAATCCATTCAGTATGCTCAAAATTCATACTAGGCTCTAGCTATAAAATGCTCAAAATATACCTAAAAGGAGAACCTAGCTAGAAGCTTCAAGTCTTATTACTGAAAGATAAATTATAGTACAGCCTGACAACCTTCCCATGCAAGGCATTAAAACCATTATTGTTAATACAAACAATAGGGTAAATAAAATAACAACATTCAATTCAAAAGATTTAGAATTCATACCACATTATATCACACTTACCTCCTATTATATTTTAAACAACACATTCAGATGACAAGTAATCACACCAACATAAATGTGAAAAACAAAACAATAAAGTTAACAAAATCACAACAACACATTAAATATATTTAGAATTCATAGTAAATTATATCAAAATTACATCCTATTATATTGTAAAGGACACAGTTAGATGACAAGTAATAACACTAACATTTAATGAACTAACAAAAAGCAATACTGTAAACAAAATCCATTCAGTATGCTCAAAATTCATACTAGGCTATAGCTATAAAATGCTCAAAATATACCCAAAAAGGAAAACCTAGCTAGAAGATTCAAGTCTTATTACTGAGAGATAAATTATAGTACAGCCTGACAACCTTCTCATGAATAGCATTAAAACCATTATTGTTAATACAAACAATAGGGTAAATAAAATAACAACATTCAATTCAAAAGATTTAGAATTCATACTACATTATATCACACTCACCTCCTATTATATTTTAAACAACATATTCAGATGACAAGTAATCACACCAACATAAATGTGAAAAACAAAACAATAAAGTAAACAAAATCACAACAACAAATTCAATATACTAAGAATTCATACTACATTGTATCAAAATTACATCCTTTTATATTGTAAAGGACACAGTTAGATGACAAGTAATAACAGCAACATTTAATGAGCTAACAAAAAGCAATACTGTAAACAAAATCCATTCAGTATGCTCAAATTCATACTAGGCTATAGCTATAAAATGCTCAAAATATACCTAAAAAGGAGAACCTAGCTAGAAGCTTCAAGTCTTATTACTGAGAGATAAATTTTAGTACAGCCTGACAACCTTCCCATGCAAGGCATTAAAACCATTAATGTTAATACAAACAATAGGGTAAATAAAATAACAACATTCAATTCAAAAGACTTAGAATTCATACACATTATATCACACTTACCTCCTATTATATTTTAAAGAACACATTCAGATGACAAGTAATCACACCAACATAAATGTGAAAAACAAAACAATAAAGTTAACAAAATCACAACAACACATTAAATATATTTAGAATTCATACTACATTATATCAAAATTACATCCTATTATATTGTAAAGGACACTGTTAGATGACAAGTAATAACACCAACATTTAATGAGCTAACAAAAAGCAATACTGTAAACAAAATCCATTCAGTATGCTCAAAATTCATACTAGGCTATAGCTATAAAATGCTCAAAATATACCCAAAAAGGAAAACCTAGCTAGAAGCTTCAAGTCTTATTACTGAGAGATAAATTATAGTAAAGCCTGACAACCTTCCCATGAAAGGCATTAAAACCATTATTGTTAATACAAACAATAGGGTAAATAAAATAACAACATTCAATTCAATTACTTAAAATTCATACTACATTATATCACACATACCTTCTATTATATTTTAATCAACACATTCAGATGACAAGTAATCACACCAACATAAATGTGAAAAACAAAACAATAAAGTATACAAAATCACAACAACACATTAAATATATTTAGAATTCATACTACATTATATCAAAATTACATCCTATTATATTGTAAAGGACACTGTTAGATGAGAAGTAATAACAGCAACAATTAATGAGCTAACAAAAAGCAATACTGTAAACAAAATCCATTCAGTATGCTCGAAATTCATACTAGGCTATAGCTATAAAATGCTCAAAATATACCTAAAAGGAGAACCTAGCTAGAAGTTTCAAGTCTTATTACTGAAAGATAAATTTTAGTACAGCCTGACAACCTTCCCATGCAAGGCATTAAAACCATTAACATTAATACAAACAATAAGGTAAATAAAATAACAACATTCAATTCAAATACTTAAAATTCAAACTACATTATATCACACTTACCAACTATTATATTTTAATCAACACATTCAGATGACAAGTAATCACACCAATATAAATGTGAAAAACAAAACAATAAAGTAAACAAAATCACAACAACACATTAAATATATTTAGAATTCATACTACATTATATCAAAATTACATCCTATTATATTGTAAAGGACACTGTTAGATGACAAGTAATAACACCAACATTTAATGAGCTAACAAAAAGCAATACTGTAAACAAAATCCATTCAGTATGCTCAAAATTCATACTAGGCTATAGCTATAAAATGCTCAAAATATACCCAAAAAGGAAAAACTAGCTAGAAGCTTCAAGTCTTATTACTGAGAGATAAATTATAGTACAGCCTGACAACCTTCCCATGAAAGGCATTAAAACCATTAATGCTAATACAAACAATAGGGTAAATAAAATAACAACATTCAA
This sequence comes from Xestospongia muta, assembly GCA_963693285.1. NCBI lineage: Eukaryota > Metazoa > Porifera > Demospongiae > Haplosclerida > Petrosiidae > Xestospongia > Xestospongia muta. The sequence goes on along the minus strand of OY848917.1, from coordinate 15,886,210 downwards.
TTCAAAAGACTTAGAATTCATACACATTATATCACACTTACCCGCTATTATATTTTAATCAACACATTCAGATGACAAGTAATCACACCAACATAAATGTGAAAAACAAAACAATAAAGTAAACAAAATCACAACAACACATTAAATATATTTAGAATTCATACTACATTATATCAAAATTACATCCTATTATATTGTAAAGGACACTGTTAGATGACAAGTATTAACAGCAACATTTAATGAGCTAACAAAAAGCAATACTGTAAACAAAATCCATTCAGTATGCTCAAAATTCATACTAGGCTATAGCTATAAAATGCTTAAAATATACCTAAAAAGGAGAACCTAGCTAAAAGTTTCAAGTCTTATTACTGAGAGATAAACTTTAGTACAGCCTGACAACCTTCCCATGCAAGGCATTAAAACCATTAACATTAATACAAACAATAGGGTAAATAAAATAACAACATTCAATTCAAAAGACTTAGAATTGATACACATTATATCACACTTACCTCCTATTATATTTTAAACAACACATTCAGATGACAAGTAATCACACCAACATAAATGTGAAAAACAAAACAATAAAGTAAACAAAATCACAACAACACATTAAATATATTTAGAATTCATACTACATTATATCAAAATTACATCCTATTATATTGTAAAGGACACTGTTAGATGACAAGTAATAACACCAACATTTAATGAGCTAACAAAAAGCAATACTGTAAACAAAATCCATTCAGTATGCTCAAAATTCATACTAGGCTATAGCTATAAAATGCTCAAAATATAATTAAAAAGGAAATACTAGCTAGAAGTTTCAAGTCTTATTACTGAGAGATAAATTATAGTACAGCCTGACAACTTTCCCATGCAAGGCATTAAAACCATTATTGTTAATACAAACGATAGGGTAAATAAAATAACAACATTCAATTCAAAAGATTTAGAATTCATACTACATTATATCACACTTACCTCCTATTATATTTTAAACAACACATTCCGATGACAAGTAATCACACCAACATAAATGTGAAAAACAAAACAATAAAGTAAACAAAATCACAACAACACATTCAATATACTAATAATTCATACTACATTGTATCAAAATTACATCCTATTATATTGTAAAGGACACTGTTAGATGACAAGTATTAACAGCAACGTTTAATGAGCTAACAAAAAGCAATACTGTAAACAAAATTCATTCAGTATGCTCGAAATTCATACTAGGCTATAGCTATAAAATGCTCAAAATATACCTAAAAAGGAGAACCTAGCTAGAAGTTTCAAGTCTTATTACTGAGAGATAATATTTAGTACAGCCTGACAACCTTCCCATGCAAGGCATTAAAACCATTAACATTAATACAAACTATAGGGTAAATAAAATAACAACATTCAATTCAAATACTTAAAATTTATACTACATTATATCACACTTACCTCCTATTATATTTTAATCAACACATTCAGATGACAAGTAATCACACCAACATAAATGTGAAAAACAAAACAATAAAGTAAACAAAATCACAACAAAATATTCAATATACGTAGAATTCATACTACATTGTATCAAAATTACGTCCTATTATATTGTAAAGGACACTGTTAGATGACAAGTAATAACACCAACATTTAATGAGCTAACAAAAAGCAATACTGTAAACAAAATCCATTCAGTATGCTCAAAATTCATACTAGGCTATAGCTATAAAATGCTCAAAATATACCTAAAAGGAAAACCTAGCAAGGAGCTTCAAGTCTTATTACTGAGAGATAAATTATAGTACAGCCTGACAACCTTCCCATGCAAGGCATTAAAACCATTAACATTAATACAAACAATAGGGTAAATAAAATAACAACATTCAATTCAAATACTTAAAAATCATACTACATTATATCAAACTTACCCGCTATTATATTTTAATCAACACATTCAGATGACAAGTAATCACACCAACATAAAAGTGAAAAACAAAACAATAAAGTAAACAAAATCACAACAAAATATTCAATATACGTAGAATTCATACTACATTATATCAAAATTACATCCTATTATATTGTAAAGGACACTGTTAGATGACAAGTAATAACACCAACATTTAATGAGCTAACAAAAAGCAATACTGTAAACAAAATCCATTCAGTATGCTCAAAATTCATACTAGGCATAGCCATAAAATGCTCAAAATATACCTAAAAAGGAGAACCTACCTAGAAGTTTCAAGTCTTATTACTGAGAGATAAATTTTAGTACAACCTGACACCTTCCCATGCAAGGCATTAAAACCATTAATGTTAATACAAACAATAGGGTAAATAAAATAACAACATTCAATTCAAAAGACTTAGAATTCATACTACATTATATCACACTTACCCGCTATTATATTTTAATCAGCACATTCAGATGACAAGTAATCACACCAACATAAATGTGAAAAACAAAACAATAAAGTAAACAAAATCACAACAACACATTAAATATATTTAGAATTCATACTACATTATATCAAAATTACATCCTATTATATTGTAAAGGGCACTGTTAGATGACAAGTAATAACACCAACAATTAATGAGCTAACAAAAAGCAATAGTGTAAACAAAATCTATTCAGTATGCTCAAAATTCATACTAGGCTATAGCCATAAAATGCTAAAAATATACCTAAAAAGGATAACCTAGCTATAAGTTTCAAGTCTTATTACTGAGAGATAAATTATAGTACAGCCTGACAACCTTCCCATGCAAGGCATTAAAACCATTAACATTAATACAAACAATAGGGTAAATAAAATAACAACATTCAATTCAAATACTTAAAATTCATACTACATTATATCACACTTACCAACTATTATATTTAATCAACACATTCAGATGACAAGTAATCACACCAACATAAATGTGAAAAACAAAACAATAAAGTAAACAAAATCACAACAAAATATTCAATATACGTAGAATTCATATTACATTGTATCAAAATTACATCCTATTATATTGTAAAGGACACAGTTAGATGACAAGTAATAACACCAACATTTAATGAGCTAACAAAAAGCAATACTGTAAACAAAATCCATTCAGTATGCTCAAAATTCATACTAGGCTATAGCTATAAAATACTCAAAATATACCTAAAAAGGAAAACCTAGCTAGAAGTTTCAAGTCTTATTACTGAGAGATAAATTATAGTACAGCCTGACAACCTTCCCATGCAAGGCATTAAAACCATTATTGTTAATACAAACAATAGGGTAAATAAAATAACAACATTCAATTTAAATACTTAAAATTCATACTACATTATATCACACTTACCTCCTATTATATTTTAAACAACACATTCAGATGACAAGTAATCACACCAACATAAATGTGAAAAACAAAACAATAAAGTAAACAAAATCACAACAACACATTAAATATATTTAGAATTCATACTACATTATATCAAAATTACATCCTATTATATTGTAAAGGACACTGTTAGATGACAAGTAATAACACCAACATTTAATGAGCTAACAAAAAGCAATACTGTAAACAAAATCCATTCAGTATGCTCAAAATTCATACTAGGCTATAGCTATAAAATGCTCAAAATATACCTAAAAAGGAGAACCTAGCTAGAAGTTTCAAGTCTTATTACTGAGAGATAAATTTTAGTACAACCTGACACCTTCCCATGCAAGGCATTAAAACCATTAATGTTAATACAAACAATAGGGTAAATAAAATAACAACATTCAATTCAAAAGACTTAGAATTCATACACATTATATCACACTTACCCGCTATTATATTTTAATCAACACATTCAGATGACAAGTAATCACACCAACATAAATGTGAAAAACAAAACAATAAAGTAAACAAAATCACAACAAAATATTCAATATACGTAGAATTCATACTACATTATATCAAAATTACATCCTATTATATTGTAAAGGACACTGTTAGATGACAAGTAATAACACCAACATTTAATGAGCTAACAAAAAGCAATAGTGTAAACAAAATCCATTCAGTATGCTCAAAATTCAGACTAGGCTATAGCCATAAAATGCTCAAAATATACCTAAAAAGGAGAACCTAGCTAGAAGTTTCAAGTCTTATTACTGAGAGATAAATTTTAGTACAGCCTGACAACCTTCCCAGGCAAGGCATTAAAACCATTAACATTAATACAAACAATAGGGTAAATAAAATAACAACATTCAACTCAAATACTTAAAATTCATACTACATTATATCACACTTACCAACTATTATATTTAATCAACACATTCAGATGACAAGTAATCACAGCAACATAAATGTGAAAAACAAAACAATAAAGTAAACAAAATCACAACAAAATATTCAATATACGTAGAATTCATACTACATTGTATCAAAATTACATCCTATTATATTGTAAAGGACACAGTTAGATGACAAGTAATAACACCAACATTTAATGAGCTAACAAAAAGCAATACTGTAAACAAAATCCATTCAGTATGCTCAAAATTCATACTAGGCAATAGCTATAAAATGCTCAAAATATACCTAAAAAGGAAAACCTAGCTAGAAGCTTCAAGTCTTATTACTGAGAGATAAATTATAGTACAGCCTGACAACCTTCCCATGCAAGGCATTAAAACCATTATTGTTAATACAAACAATAGGGTAAATAAAATAACAACATTCAATTTAAATACTTAAAATTCATACTACATTATATCACACTTACCTCCTATTATATTTTAAACAACACATTCAGATGACAAGTAATCACACCAACATAAATGTGAAAAACAAAACAATAAAGTAAACAAAATCACAACAACACATTAAATATATTTAGAATTCATACTACATTATATCAAAATTACATCCTATTATATTGTAAAGGACACTGTTAGATGACAAGTAATAACACCAACATTTAATGAGCTAACAAAAAGCAATACTGTAAACAAAATCCATTCAGTATGCTCAAAATTCATACTAGGCTTAGCCATAAAATGCTCAAAATATACCTAAAAAGGAGAACCTAGCTAGAAGTTTCAAGTCTTATTACTGAGAGATAAATTTTAGTACAACCTGACAACCTTCCCATGCAAGGCATTAAAACCATTAACATTAATACAAACAATAGGGTAAATAAAATAACAACATTCAATTCAAAAGACTTAGAATTCATACACATTATATCACACTTACCTCCTATTATATTTTAATCAACACATTCAGATGACAAGTAATCACACCAACATAAATGTGAAAAACAAAACAATAAAGTAAACAAAATCACAACAACACATTAAATATATTTAGAATTCATACTACATTATATCAAAATTACATCCTATTATATTGTAAAGGACACTGTTAGATGACAAGTAATAACACCAACATTTAATGAGCTAACAAAAAGCAATACTGTAAACAAAATCCATTCAGTATGCTCAAAATTCATACTAGGCTATAGCCATAAAATGCTCAAAATATACCTAAAAAGGAAAACCTAGCTAGAAGTTTCAAGTCTTATTACTGAGAAATAAATTTTAGTACAGCCTGACAACCTTCCCATGCAAGGCATTAAAACCATTAATGTTAAAACAAACAATAGGGTTAATAAAATAACAACATTCAATTCAAAAGACTTAGAATTCATACACATTATATCACACTTACCTCCTATTATATTTTAAACAACTCATTCAGATGACAAGTAATCACACCAACATAAATGTGAAAAACAAAACAATAAAGTAAACAAAATCACAACAACACATTAAATATATTTAGAATTCATACTACATTGTATCAAAATTACATCCTATTATATTGTAAAGGACACTGTTAGATGACAAGTAATAACACCAACATTTAATGAGCTAACAAAAAGCAATACTGTAAACAAAATCCATTCAGTATGCTCAAAATTCATACTAGGCTATAGCTATAAAATGCTCAAAATAAACTTAAAAAGGAAAACCTAGCTAGAAGCTTCAAGTCTTATTACTAAAGAGATAAATAATAGTACAGCCTGACACCCTACCCATGAAAGGCATTAAAACCATTATTGTTAATACAAACAATAGGGTAAATAAAATAACAACATTAAATTCAAAAGATTTAGAATTCATACTACATTATATCACACTTACCTCCTATTATATTTTAAACAACACATTCAGATGACAAGTAATCACACCAACATAAATGAGAAAAACAAAACAATAAAGTAAACTAAATCACAACAACACATTCAATATACGTAGAATTCATACTACATTGTATCAAAATTACATCCTATTATATTTTAAAGGACACAGTTAGATGACAAGTATTAACAGCAACATTTATTGAGCTAACAAAAAGCAATACTGTAAACAAAATCCATTCAGTATGCTCAAAATTCATACAAGGCTATAGCCAAAAAATGCTCAAAATATACCTAAAAAGGAGAACCTAGCTAGAAGTTTCAAGTCTTATTACTGAGAGATAAATTTTAGTACAGCCTGACAACCTTCCCATGCAAGGCATTAAAACCATTAACATTAATACAAACAATAGGGTAAATAAAATAACAACATTCAATTCAAATACTTAAAATTCATACTACATTATATCACACTTACCTTCTATTATATTTTAATCAACACATTCAGATGACAAGTAATCACACCAACATAAATGTGAAAAACAAAACAATAAAGTAAACAAAATCATAACAACACATTAAATATATTTAGAATTCATATTACATTATATCAAAATTACATCCTATTATATTGTAAAGGACACTGTTAGATGACAAGTAATAACGCCAACATTTAATGAGCTAACAAAAAGCAATACTGTAAACAAAATCCATTCAGTATGCTCAAAATTCATACTAGGCTATAGCTATAAAATGCTCAAAATATACCTAAAAAGGAGAACCTAGCTAGAAGTTTCAAGTCTTATTACTGAGAGATAAATTTTAGTACAGCCTGACAACCTTCCCATGCAAGGCATTAAAACCATTATTGTTAATACAAACAATAGGGTAAATAAAATAACAACATTCAATTAAAAAGATTTAGAATTCATACTACATTATATCACACTTACCAACTATTATATTTTAAACAACACATTCAGATGACAAGTAATCACACCAACATAAATGTGAAAAACAAAACAATAAAGTAAACAAAATCACAACAACACATTCAATATACGTAGAATTTGTACTACATTGTATCAAAATTACATCCTATTATATTGTAAAGGACACTGTTAGATGACAAGTATTAACAGCAACATTTAATGAGCTAACAAAAAGCAATACTGTAAACAAAATCCATTCAGTATGCTCAAAATTCATACTAGGCTCAATAGCTATAAAATGCTCAAAATATACCTAAAAAGGAAAACCTAGGTAGAAGTTTCAAGTCTTATTACTGAGAGATAAATTTTAGTACAGCCTGACAACCTTCCCATGCAAGGCATTAAAACCATTAACATTAATACAAACAATAGGGTAAATAAAATAACAACATTCAATTCAAATACTTAAAATTCATACTACATTATATCACACTTACCAACTATTATATTTTAATCAACACATTCAGATGACAAGTAATCACACCAACATAAATGTGAAAAACAAAACAATAAAGTAAACAAAATCATAACAACACATTAAATATATTTAGAATTCATACTACATTATATCAAAATTACATCCTATTATATTGTAAAGGACACTGTTAGATGACAAGTAATAACACCAACATTTAATGAGCTAACAAAAAGCAATACTGTAAACAAAATCCATTCAGTATGCTCAAAATTCATACTAGGCTATAGCTATAAAATGCTCAAAATATAACTAAAAAGGAAAACCTAGCTAGAAGCTTCGAGTCTTCTTACTGAGAGATAAATTATAGTACAGCCTGACAACCTTACCATGCAAGGCATTAAAACCTTTATTGTTAATACAAACAATAGGGTAAATAAAATAACAACATTCAACTCAAAGAATTTAGAATTCATACTACATTATATCACACTTACCAACTATTATATTTTAAACAACACATTCAGATGACAAGTAATCACACCAACATAAATGTGAAAAACAAAACAATAAAGTAAACAAAATCATAACAACACATTAAATATATTTAGAATTCATACTACATTATATCAAAATTACATCCTATTATATTGTAAAGGACACTGTTAGATGACAAGTAATAACACCAACATTTAATGAGCTAACAAAAAGCAATACTGTAAACAAAATCAATTCAGTATGCTTGAAATTCATACTAGGCTATAGCTATAAAATGCTCAAAATATACCTAAAAAGGAGAACCTAGCTAGAAGTTTCAAGTCTTATTACTGAGAGATAAATTATAGTACAGCCTGACAACCTTCCCATGCAAGGCATTAAAACCATTATTGTTAATACAAACGATAGGGTAAATAAAATAACAACATTCAATTCAAAAGTTTTAAAATTCATACTACATTATATCACACATACCTCCTATTATATTTTAAACAACACATTCAGATGACAAGTAATCACACCAACATAAATGTGAAAAAAACAATAAAGTAAACAAAATCACAACAACACATTCAATATACGTAGAATTCATACTACATTGTATCAAAATTACATCCTATTATATTTTAAAGGACACAGTTAGATGACAAGTATTAACAGCAAATTTAATGAGCTAACAAAAAGCAATACTGTAAACAAAATCCATTCAGTATGCTCAAAATTCATACTAGGCTATAGCTATAAAATGCTCAAGATATACTTAAAAAGGAGAACCTAGCTAGAAGTTTCAAGTCTTATTACTGAAAGGTAAATTTTAGTACAGCCTGACAACCTTCCCATGCAAGGCATTAAAATCATTAACATTAATACAAACAATAGGGTAAATAAAATAACAACATTCAATTCAAAAGATTTAGAATTCATACTACATTATATCACACTTACCAACTATTATATTTTAATCAACACATTCAGATGACAAGTAATCACACCAACATAAATGTGAAAAACAAAACAATAAAGTAAACAAAATCACAACAACACATTAAATATATTTAGAGTTCATACTACATTGTATCAAAATTACATCCTATTATATTGTAAAGGACACTGTTAGATGACAAGTAATAACACCAACATTTAATGAGCTAACAAAAAGCAATACTGTAAACAAAATCCATTCAGTATGCTCAAAATTCATACTAGGCTATAGCTATAAAATGCTCAAGATATACTTAAAAAGGAGAACCTAGCTAGAAGTTTCAAGTCTTATTACTGAAAGGTAAATTTTAGTACAGCCTGACAACCTTCCCATGCAAGGCATTAAAACCATTAACATTAATACAAACAATAGGGTAAATAAAATAACAACATTCAATTCAAAAGACTTAGAATTCATACACATTATATCACACTTACCCGCTATTATATTTTAAACAACACATTCAGATGACAAGTAATCACACCAACATAAATGTGAAAAACAAAACAATAAAGTAAACAAAATCACAACAACACATTAAATATATTTAGAATTCATACTACATTACATCAAAATTACATCCTATTATATTGTAAAGGACACTGTTAGATGACAAGTAATAACACCAACATTTAATGAGCTAACAAAAAGCAATACTGTAAACAAAATCCATTCAGTATGCTCAAAATTCATACTAGGCTATAGCTATAAAATGCTCAAAATATACCTAAAAAGGAAAAACTAGCTAGAAGCTTCAAGTCTTATTACTGAGAGATAAATTATAGTACAGCCTGACAACCTTCCCATGCAAGGCATTAAAACCATTATTGTTAATACAAACAATAGGGTAAATAAAATAACAACATTCAATTCAAAAGATTTAGAATTCATACCACATTATATCACACTTACTTTCTATTATATTTTAAACAACACATTCAGATGACAAGTAATCACACCAACATAAATGTGAAAAACAAAACAATAAAGTAAACAAAATCACAACAACACATTAAATATACTAAGAATTCATACTACATTGTATCAAAATTACATCCTATTATATTGTAAAGGACACAGTTAGATGACTAGTAATAACACCAACATTTAATGAGCTAACAAAAAGCAATACTGTAAACAAAATCCATTCAGTATGCTCAAAATTCATACAGGGCTATAGCTATAAAATGCTCAAAATACCTAAAAAGGAGAATGTAGCTAGAAGTTTCAAGTCTTATTACTGAGAGATAAATTTTAGTACAACCTGGCAACCTTCCCATGCAAGGCATTAAAACCATTAACATTAATACAAACAATAGGGTAAATAAAATAACAACTTTCAATTTAAAAGATTTAGAATTCATACCACATTATATCACACTTACCTCCTATTATATTTTAAACAACACATTCAGATGACAAGTAATCACACCAACATAAATGTGAAAAACAAAACAATAAAGTAAACAAAATCATAACAACACATTAAATATATTTAGAATTCATACTACATTATATCAAAATTACATCCTATTATATTGTAAAGGACACTGTTAGATGACAAGTAATAACACCAACATTTAATGAGCTAACAAAAAGCAATACTGTAAACAAAATCCATTAAGTATGCTCGAAATTCATACTAGGCAATAGCTATAAAATGCTCAAAATATACTTAAAAAGGAAAAACTAGCTAGAAGTTTCAAGTCTTATTACTGAGAGATAAATTATAGTACATCCTGACAACCTACCCATGCAAGGCATTAAAACCATTAACATTAATACAAACAATAGGGTAAATAAAATAACAACATTCAATTCAAATACTTAAAATTCATACTACATTATATCACACTTACCAACTATTATATTTTAATCAACACATTCAGATGACAAGTAATCACACCAACATAAATGTGAAAAAAAAACAATAAAGTAAACAAAATCACAACAACACATTCAATATACGTAGAATTCATACTACATTATATCAAAATTACATCCTATTATATTTTAAAGGACACAGTTAGATGATAAGTATTAACAGCAAATTTAATGAGCTAACAAAAAGCAATACTGTAAACAAAATCCATTCAGTATGCTCAAAATTCATACTAGGCTATAGCTATAAAGTGCTCAAAATATACCTAAAAAGGAGAACCTAGGTAGAAGTTTCAAGGCTTATTACTGAGAGATAAATTATAGTACAGCCTGACAACCTTCCCATGCAAGGCATTAAAACCATTAACATTAATACAAACAATAGGGTAAATAAAATAACAACATTCAATTCAAATACTTAAAATTCATACTACATTATATCACACTTACCAACTATTATATTTTAATCAACACATTCAGATGACAAGTAATCACACCAACATAAATGTGAAAAACAAAACAATAAAGTATACAAAATCACAACAACACATTAAATATATTTAGAATTCATACTACATTATATCAAAATTACATCCTATTATATTGTAAAGGACACTGTTAGATGACAAGTAATAACACCAACATTTAATGAGCTAACAAAAAGCAATACTGTAAACAAAATCCATTCAGTATGCTCAAAATTCATACTAGGCTATAGCTATAAAATGCTCAAGATATACTTAAAAAGGAGAACCTAGCTAGAAGTTTCAAGTCTTACTACTGAAAGGTAAATTTTAGTACAGCCTGACAACCTTCCCATGCAAGGCATTAAAACCATTAACATTAATACAAACAATAAGGTAAATAAAATAACAACATTCAATTCAAAAGACTTAGAATTCATACTACATTATATCACACTTACCCGCTATTATATTTTAAACAACACATTCAGATGACAAGTAATCACACCAACATAAATGTGAAAAACAAAACAATAAAGTAAACAAAATCATAACAACACATTAAATATATTTAGAATTCATACTACATTATATCAAAATTACATCCTATTATATTGTAAAGGACACTATTAGATGACAAGTAATAACACCAACATTTAATGAGCTAACAAAAAGCAATACTGTAAACAAAATCCATTCAGTATGCTCAAAATTCATACTAGGCTATAGCTATAAAATGCTCAAAATATACCCAAAAAGGAAAACCTAGCTAGAAGATTCAAGTCTTATTACTGAGAAATAAATTATAGTACAGCCTAACAACCTTCCCATGCAAGGCATTAAAACCATTATTGTTAATACAAACAATAGGGTAAATAAAATAACAACATTCAATTCAAAAGATTTAGAATTCATACCACATTATATCACACTTACCAACTATTATATTTTAAACAACACATTCAGATGACAAGTAATCACACCAACATAAATGTGAAAAACAAAACAATAAAGTAAACAAAATCACAACAACACATTCAATATACGTAGAATTCATATTACATTGTATCAAAATTACATCCTATTATATTTTAAAGGACACAGTTAGATGACAAGTATTAACAGCAACATTTAATGAGCTAACAAAAAGCAATACTGTAAACAAAATCCATTCAGTATGCTCAAAATTCATACTAGGCTATAGCTATAAAATGCTCAAAATATACCTAAAAAGGAGAATGTAGCTAAAAGTTTCAAGTCTTATTACTGAGAGATAAATTTTAGTACAACCTGACAACCTTCCCATGCAAGGCATTAAAACCATTAATGTTAACACAAACAATAGGGTAAATAAAATAACAACATTCAATTCAAAAGATTTAGAATTCATACCACATTATATCACACTTACCTCCTATTATATTTTAAACAACACATTAAGATGACAAGTAATCACAGCAACATAAATGTGAAAAACAAAACAATAAAGTAAACAAAATCACAACAACACATTAAATATATTTAGAATTCATACTACATTATATCAAAATTACACATCCTATTATATTGTAAAGGACACTGTTAGATGACAAGTAATAACACCAACATTTAATGAGCTAACAAAAAGCAATACTGTAAACAAAATCCATTCAGTATGCTCGAAATTCATACTAGGCTATAGCTATAAATTGCTCAAAATATACCTAAAAAGGAAAAACTAGCTAGAAGTTTCAAGTCTTATTACTGAGAGATAAATTATAGTACAGCCTGACAACTTTCCCATGCAAGGCATTAAAACCATTATTGTTAATACAAACGATAGGGTAAATAAAATAACAACATTCAATTCAAAAGATTTAGAATTCATACTACATTATATCACACTTACCCGCTATTATATTTTAAACAACACATTCAGATGACAAGTAATCACACCAACATAAATGTGAAAAACAAAACAATAAAGTAAACAAAATCACAACAACACATTCAATATACTAATAATTCATACTACATTGCATCAAAATTACATCCTATTATATTGTAAAGGACACTGTTAGATGACAAGTATTAACACCAACATTTAATGAGCTAACAAAAAGCAATACTGTAAACAAAATCTATTCAGTATGCTCAAAATTCATACTAGGCTATAGCTATAAAATGCTCAAAATATACCTAAAAAGGAGAACCTAGCTAGAAGTTTCAAGGCTTATTACTGAGAGATAAATTATAGTACAGCCTGACAACCTTCCCATGCAAGGCATTAAAACCAATATTGTTAATACAAACAATAGGGTAAATAAAATAACAACATTCAATTCAAATACTTAAAATTCATACTACATTATATCACACTTACCAACTATTATATTTTAATCAACACATTCAGATGACAAGTAATCACACCAACATAAATGTGAAAAAACAAAACAATAAAGTAAACAAAATCACAACAAAATATTCAATATACGTAGAATTCATACTACATTGTATCAAAATTACATCCTATTATATTGTAAAGGACACTGTTAGATGACAAGTAATAACACCAACATTTAATGAGCTAACAAAAAGCAATAGTGTAAACAAAATCCATTCAGTATGCTCAAAATTCATACTAGGCTATAGCTATAAAATGCTCAAAATATACCTAAAAGGAAAACCTAGCTAGAAGCTTCAAGTCTTATTACTGAGAGATAAATTATAGTACAGCCTGACAACCTTCCCATGAAAGGCATTAGAACCATTATTGTTAATACAAACAATAGGGTAAATAAAATAACAACATTCAATTCAAAAGATTTAGAATTCATACTACATTATATCACACTTACCTCCTATTATATTTTAAACAACACATTCAGATGACAAGTAATCACACCAACATAAATGTGAAAAATAAAACAATAAAGTTAACAAAATCACAACAACACCTTAAATATATTTAGAATTCATACTACATTATATCAAAATTACATCCTATTATATTGTAAAGGACACAGTTAGATGACAAGTATTAACAGCAACATTTAATGAGCTAACAAAAAGCAATACTGAAAACAAAATCCATTCAGTATGCTCAAAATTCATACTAGGCTATAGCTATAAAATGCTCAAAATATACCTAAAAAGGAGAACCTAACTAGAACTTTCAAGTCTTATTATTGAGAGATAAATTTTAGTACAGCCTGACACCTTCCCATGCAAGGCATTAAAACCATTAACATTAATACAAACAATAGGGTAAATAAAATAACAACATTCAATTCAAATACTTAAAATTCATACTACATTATATCACACTTACCCGCTATTATATTTTAATCAAGACATTCAGATGACAAGTAATCACACCAACATAAATGTGAAAAACAAAACAATAAAGTAAACAAAATCACAACAACACATTAAATATATTTAGAATTCATACTACATTGTATCAAAATTACATCCTATTATATTGTAAAGGACACTGTTAGATGACAAGTAATAACACCAACATTTAATGAGCTAACAAAAAGCAATACTGTAAACAAAATCCATTCAGTATGCTCAAAATTCATACTAGGCTATAGCTATAAAATGCTCAAAATATACCTAAAAAGGAAAACCTAGCTAGAAGCTTCAAGTCTTATTACTGAGAGATAAATTATAGTACAGCCTGACAACCTTCCCATGAATAGCATTAAAACCATTATTGTTAATACAAACAATAGGGTAAATAAAATAACAACATTCAATTCAAAAGATTTAGAATTCATACTACATTATATCACACTTACCAACTATTATATTTTAAACAACACATTCCGATGACAAGTAATCACACCAACATAAATGTGAAAAACGAAACAAAAAAGTAAACAAAATCACAACAACACATTCAATACACTAAGAATTCATACTACATTGTATCAAAATTACATCCTATTATATTGTAAAGGACACTGTTAGATGACAAGTAATAACACCAACATTTAATAAGCTAACAAAAAGCAATACTGTAAACAAAATCCATTCAGTATGCTCAAAATTCATACTAGGCTATAGCTATAAAATGCTCAAAATATACCTAAAAAGGAGAACGCAGCTAGAAGTTTCAAGTCTTATTACTGAAAGATAAATTTTAGTACAGCCTGACAACCTTCCCATGCAAGGCATTAAAACCATTAACATTAATACAAACAATAGAGTAAATAAAATAAGAGCATTCAATTCAAAAGACTTAGAATTCATACACATTATATCACACTTACCCGCTATTATATTTTAAGGAACACATTCAGATGACAAGTAATCACACCAACATAAATGTGAAAAACAAAACAATAAAGTAAACAAAATAACAACAACACATTAAATATATTTAGAATTCATACTACATTATATCAAAATTACATCCTATTATATTGTAAAGGACACTGTTAGATGACAAGTAATAACACCAACATTTAATGAGCTAATAAAAGGCAATACTGTAAACAAAATCCATTCAGTATGCTCAAAATTCATACTAGGCTATAGCTATAAAATGCTCAAAATATACCCAAAAAGGAAAACCTAGCTAGAAGTTTCAAGTCTTATTACTGAGAGATAAATTATAGTACAGCCTGACAACCTTCCCATGCAAGGCATTAAAACCTTTATTATTAATACAAACGATAGGGTAAATAAAATAACAACATTCAATTCAAAAGATTTAGAATTCATACTACATTATATCACACTTACCAACTATTATATTTTAAACAACACATTCAGATGACAAGTAATCACACCAACATAAATGTGAAAAACAAAACAATAAAGTAAACAAAATCACAACAACACATTAAATATATTTAGAATTCATACTACATTATATCAAAATTACATCCTATTATATTGTAAAGGACACTGTTAGATGACAAGAAATAACACCAACATTTAATGAGCTAACAAAAAGCAATACTGTAAACAAAATCCATTCAGTATGCTCAAAATTCATACTAGGCTATAGCTATAAAATGCTCAAAATATAACTAAAAAGGAAAACCTAGCTAGAAGCTTCGAGTCTTCTTACTGAGAGATAAATTATAGTACAGCCTGACAACCTTACCATGCAAGGCATTAAAACCTTTATTGTTAATACAAACAATAGGGTAAATAAAATAACAACATTCAATTTAAATACTTAAAATTCATACTACATTATATCACACTTACCTCCTATTATATTTTAATCAACACATTCAGATGACAAGTAATCACACCAACATAAATGTGAAAAACAAAACAATAAAGTAAACAAAATCACAACAACACATTAAATATATTTAGAATTCATACTACATTATATCAAAATTACATCCTATTATATTGTAAAGGACACTGTTAGATGACAAGTAATAACACCAACATTTAATGAGCTAATAAAAGGCAATACTGTAAACAAAATCCATTCAGTATGCTCAAAATTCATACAGGGCTATAGCTATAAAATGCTCAAAATATACCCAAAAAGGAAAACCTAGCTAGAAGTTTCAAGTCTTATTACTGAGAGATAAATTATAGTACACCCTGACAACCTTCCCATGCAAGGCATTAAAACCATTATTGTTAATACAAACAATAGGGTAAATAAAATAACAACATTCAATTCAAAAGATTTAGAATTCATACTACATTATATCACACTTACCAACTATTATATTTTAAACAACACATTCAGATGACAAGTAATCACAGCAACATAAATGTGAAAAACAAAACAATAAAGTAAACAAAATCACAACAACACATTAAATATATTTAGAATTCATACTACATTATATCAAAATTACATCCTATTATATTGTAAAGGACACAGTTAGATGACAAGTAATAACACCAACATTTAATGAGCTAACAAAAAGCAATACTGTAAACAAAATCCATTCAGTATGCTCAAAATTCATACTAGGCTATAGCTATAAAATGCTCAAAATATACCCAAAAAGGAAAAACTAGCTAGAAGCTTCAAGTCTTATTACTGAGAGATAAATTATAGTACAGCCTGACAACCTTCCCATGCAAGGCATTAAAACCATTATTGTTAATACAAACAATAGGGTAAATAAAATAACAACATTCAATTTAAATACTTAAAATTCACACTACATTATATCACACTTACCTCCTATTATATTTTAAACAACACATTCAGATGACAAGTAATCACACCAACATAAATGTGAAAAAAAAAACAATAAAGTAAACAAAATCATAACAACACATTAAATATATTTAGAATTCATACTACATTATATCAAAATTACATCCTATTATATTGTAAAGGACACTGTTAGATGACAAGTAATAACACCAACATTTAATGAGCTAACAAAAAGCAATACTGTAAACAAAATCCATTCAGTATGCTCAAAATTCATACTAGGCTATAGCTATAAAATGCTCAAAATATACCTAAAAAGGAAAACCTAGCTAGAAGTTTCAAGTCTTATTACTGAGAAATAAATTTTAGTACAGCCTGACAACCTTCCCATGCAAGGCATTAAAACCATTATTGTTAATACAAACAATAGGGTAAATAAAATAACAACATTCAATTCAAAAGATTTAGAATTCATACACATTATATCACACTTACCCGCTATTATATTTTAAACAACACATTCAGATGATAAGTAATCACACCAACATAAATGTGAAAAACAAAACAATAAAGTAAACAAAATAACAACAACACATTAAATATATTTAGAATTCATACTACATTATATCAAAATTACATCCTATTATATTGTAAAGGACACAGTTAGATGACAAGTAATAACACCAACATTTAATGAGCTAACAAAAAGCAATATTGTAAACAAAATCCATTCAGTATGCTCAAAATGCATACTAGGCAATAGCTATAAAATGCTCAAAATATACCTAAAAAGGAGAACCTAGCTAGAAGTTTCAAGTCTTATTACTGAGAGATAAATTTTAGTACAGCCTGACAACCTTCCTATGCAAGGCATTAAAACCATTAACATTAATACAAACAATAGGGTAAATAAAATAACAACATTCAATTCAAAAGATTTAGAATTCATACTACATTATATCACATTTACCTGCTATTATATTTTAAACAACACATTCAGATGACAAGTAATCACACCAACATAAATGTGAAAAACAAAACAATAAAGTAAACAAAATCATAACAACACATTAAATATATTTAGAATTCATACTACATTATATCAAAATTACATCCTATTATATTGTAAAGGACACTGTTAGATGACAAGTAATAACACCAACATTTAATGAGCTAACAAAAAGCAATACTGTAAACAAAATCCATTCAGTATGCTCAAAATTCATACTAGGCTATAGCTATAAAATGCTCAAAATATACCTAAAAAGGAGAACCTAGCTAGAAACTTCAAGTCTTATTACTGAGAGATAAATTATAGTACAGCCTGACAACCTTCCCATGCAAGGCATTAAAACCATTATTGTTAATACAAACGATAGGGTAAATAAAATAACAACATTCAATTCAAAAGATTTAGAATTCATACTACATTATATCACACTTACCCGCTATTATATTGTAAACAACACATTCAGATGACAAGTAATCACACCAACATAAATGTGAAAAACAAAACAATAAAGTAAACAAAATCACAACAACACATTCAATATACGTAGAATTCATACTACATTGTATCAAAATTACATCCTATTATATTTTAAAGGACACAGTTAGATGACAAGTATTAACAGCAACATTTAATGAGCTAACAAAAAGCAATACTGTAAACAAAATCCATTCAGTATGCTCAAAATTCATACTAGGCTATAGCTATAAAATGTTCAAAATATACCTAAAAAGGAGAACCTAGCTAGAATTTTCAAGTCTTATTACTGAGAGATAAATTTTAGTACAGCCTGACAACCTTCCCATGCAAGGCATTAAAAACATTAACATTAATACAAACAATAGGGTAAATAAAATAACAACATTCAATTCAAATACTTAAAATTCATACTACATTATATCACACTTACCTCCTATTATATTTTAATCAACACATTCAGATGACAAGTAATCACACCAACATAAATGTGAAAAACAAAACAATAAAGTAAACAAAAGCACAACTACACATTCAATATACTTAGAATTCATACTACATTGTATCAAAATTACATCCTATTATATTGTAAAGGACACAGTTAGATGATAAGTAATAATAGCAACATAAATGTGCTAACAAAAAGCAATACTGTAAACAAAATCCATTCAGTATGCTCAAAATTCATACTAGGCTATAGCTATAAAATGTTTAAAAGATACCTAAAAAGAAAAACCTAACAAAGAGCTTTAAGTCTTATTACTAAGTGAAAAATTATAGTACAGCCTGACAACCTTCCCATGCAAGGCATTAAAACCAATAACATTAATACAAACTATAGGGTAAATAAAATAACAACATTCAATTCAAAAGATTTAGAATTCATACTACAATATATCACACTTACCTCCTATTATATTTTAAACAACACATTCAGATGACAAGTAATCACACCAACATAAATGTGAAAAACAAAACAATAAAGTAAACAAAATCACAACAACACATTAAATATATTTAGAATTCATACTACATTATATCAAAATTACATCCTATTATATTGTAAAGGACACTGTTAGATGACAAGTAATAACACCAACATTTAATGAGCTAACAAAAAGCAATACTGTAAACAAAATCCATTCAGTATGCTCAAAATTCATACTAGGCTATAGCTATAAAATGCTTAAAATATACCTAAAAAGGAAAACCTAGCTAGAAGCTTCAAGTCTTATTACTGAGAGATAAATTATAGTACAGCCTGAAAACCTTCCCTTGAAAGGCATTAGAACCATTATTTTTAATACAAACAATAGGGTAAATAAAATAACAACATTCAATTCAAAAGATTTAGAATTCATATTACATTATATCACACTTACCCGCTATTATATTTTAAACAACACATTCAGATGACAAGTAATCACACCAACATAAATGTGAAAAACAAAACAATAAAGTAAACAAAATCACAACAACACATTAAATATATTTAGAATTCATACTACATTATATCAAAATTACATCCTATTATATTGTAAAGGACACTGTTAGATGACAAGTAATAACACCAACATTTAATAAGCTAACAAAAAGCAATACTGTAAACAAAATCCATTCAGTATGCTCAAAATTCATACTAGGCTATAGCTATAAAATGCTCAAAATATACCTAAAAAGGAAAACCTAGCTAGAAGTTTCAAGTCTTATTACTGAGAGATAAATTTTAGTACAGCCTGACAACCTTCCCATGCAAGGCATTAAAACCATTAACATTAATACAAACAATAGGGTAAATAAAATAACAACATTCAATTCAAAAGATTTAGAATTCATACTACATTATATCACACTTACCCACTATTATATTTTAAACAACACATTCAGATGACAAGTAATCACACCAACATAAATGTGAAAAACAAAACAATAAAGTAAACAAAATCACAACAACACATTAAATATATTTAGAATTCATACTACATTATATCAAAATTACATCCTATTATATTGTAAAGGACACTGTTAGATGACAAGTAATAACACCAACATTTAATGAGCTAACAAAAAGCAATACTGTAAACAAAATCCATTCAGTATGCTCGAAATTCATACTAGGCTATAGCTATAAAATGCTCAAAATATACCTAAAAAGGAAAACCTAGCTAGAAACTTCAAGTCTTATTACTGAGAGATAAATTATAGTACAGCCTGACAACCTTCCCATGCAAGGCATTAAAACCATTATTGTTAATACAAACGATAGGGTAAATAAAATAACAACATTCAATTCAAAAGATTTAGAATTCATACTACATTATATCACACTTACCTCCTATTATATTTTAAACAACACATTCAGATGACAAGTAATCACA
The DNA here is from genome assembly GCA_963693285.1 of Xestospongia muta. Classification (NCBI taxonomy): domain Eukaryota; kingdom Metazoa; phylum Porifera; class Demospongiae; order Haplosclerida; family Petrosiidae; genus Xestospongia; species Xestospongia muta. Next base: position 15,864,782 of record OY848917.1, on the reverse strand, counting down.
CCAACATAAATGTGAAAAACAAAACAATAAAGTAAACAAAATCACAACAACACATTCAATATACTTAGAATTCATACTACATTGTATCAAAATTACATCCTATTATATTGTAAAGGACACAGTTAGATGACAAGTAATAACAGCAACATAAATATGCTAACAAAAAGAAATACTGTAAACATAATTCATTCAGTATGCTCAAAATTCATACAAGGCTATAGCTATAAAATGCTTAAAATATACTTAAAAAGAAAAACCTAGCAAGAAGCTTCAAGTCTTATTACTGAGAGATAAATTATAGTACAGCCTGACAACCTTCCCATGCAAGGCAATAAAACCATTAACTTTAATACAAACAATAGGGTAAATAAAATAACAACATTCAATGCAAAAGACTTAGAATTCATACTACATTATATCACACTTACCCACTATTATATTTTAAAAAACACATTCAGATGACAAGTAATCACAGCAACATAAATGTCAAAATAAACAATAAAGTAAACAAAATCACAACAACATATTCAATATACCTAGAATTCATACTAGATTGTATCAAAATTACGTCCTATTATATTGTAAAGGACACAGTTAGATGATAAGTAATAACAGCAATGTGCTAATAAAAAGCAATACTGAAAACAATATCTATTCAATATGCTCAAAATTCATACTAGGCTATAGCTATAAAATGCTCAAAATATACCTAAAAAGGAAAACCTAGCAAGAAGCGTCAAGTCTTATTATTGAGAGATAAATTATAGTACAGCCTGACAACCTTCCCATGCAAGGCATTAAAACCATTAACATTATTACAAACAATAGGGTAAATAAAATAACAACAGTCAATTCAAAAGACTTAGAATTCATACTATATTATATCACACTTACCCGCTATAATATTTTAAACAACACATTCAGATGACAAGTAATCACACCAACATAAATGTGAAAAACAAAACAATAAAGTAAACAAAATCACAACAACACATTAAATATATTTAGAATTCATACTACATTATATCAAAATTACATCCTATTATATTGTAAAGGACACTGTTAGATGACAAGTAATAACACCAACATTTAATGAGCTAACAAAAAGCAATACTGTAAACAAAATCCATTCAGTATGCTCAAAATTCATACTAGGCTATAGCTATAAAATGCTCAAAATATACCTAAAAAGGAAAACCTAGCTAGAAGCTTCAAGTCTTATTACTGAGAGATAAATTATAGTACAGCCTGACAACCTTCCCATGAAAGGCATTAGAACCATTATTGTTAATACAAACAATAGGGTAAATAAAATAACAACATTCAATTCAAAAGATTTAGAATTCATATTACATTATATCACACTTACCCGCTATTATATTTTAAACAACACATTCAGATGACAAGTAATCACAGCAACATAAATGTGAAAAACAAAACAATAAAGTTAACAAAATCACAACAACACATTAAATATATTTAGAATTCATACTACATTATATCAAAATTACATCCTATTATATTGTAAAGGACACAGTTAGATGACAAGTATTAACAGCAACATTTAATGAGCTAACAAAAAGCAATACTGTAAACAAAATCCATTCAGTATGCTCAAAATTCATACTAGGCTATAGCCATAAAAGGCTCAAAATATACCTAAAAAGGAGAACCTAGCTAGAACTTTCAAGTCTTATTACTGAGAGATAAATTTTAGTACAGCCTGACAACCTTCCCATGCAAGGCATTAAAACCATTAACATTAATACAAACAATAGGGTAAATAAAATAACAACATTCAATTCAAATACTTAAAATTCATACTACATTATATCACACTTACCAACTATTATATTTTAATGAACACATTCAGATGACAAGTAATCACACCAACATAAATGTGAAAAACAAAACAATAAAGTAAACAAAAGCACAACTACACATTCAATATACTTAGAATTCATACTACATTGTATCAAAATTACATCCTATTATATTGTAAAGGACACAGTTAGATGATAAGTAATAATAGCAACATAAATGTGCTAACAAAAAGCAATACTGTAAACAAAATCCATTCAGTATGCTCAAAATTCATACTAGGTTATAGCTATAAAATGCTTAAAATATACCTAAAAAGAAAAACCTAACAAGAAGCTTTAAGTCTTATTACTAAGTGATAAATTATAGTACAGCCTGACAACATTCCCATGCAAGGCATTAAAACCAATAACATTAATACAAACTATAGGGTAAATAAAATAACAACATTCAATTCAAAAGATTTAGAATTCATACTACAATATATCACACTTACCTCCTATTATATTTTAAACAACACATTCAGATGACAAGTAATCACACCAACATAAATGTGAAAAACAAAACAATAAAGTAAACAAAATCATAACAACACATTAAATATATTTAGAATTCATACTACATTATATCAAAATTACATCCTATTATATTGTAAAGGACACTGTTAGATGACAAGTAATAACACCAACATTTAATGAGCTAACAAAAAGCAATACTGTAAACAAAATCCATTCAGTATGCTCAAAATTCATACTAGGCTATAGCTATAAAATGCTCAAAATATACCTAAAAAGGAGAACCTAGCTAGAAGCTTCAAGTCTTATTACTGAGAGATAAATTATAGTACAGCCTGACAACCTTCCCATGAAAGGCATTAGAACCATTATTGTTAATACAAACAATAGGGTAAATAAAATAACAACATTCAATTCAAAAGATTTAGAATTCATATTACATTATATCACACTTACCCGCTATTATATTTTAAACAACACATTCAGATGACAAGTAATCACAGCAACATAAATGTGAAAAACAAAACAATAAAGTTAACAAAATCACAACAACACATTAAATATATTTAGATTCATACTACATTATATCAAAATTACATCCTATTATATTGTAAAGGACACAGTTAGATGACAAGTATTAACAGCAACATTTAATGAGCTAACAAAAAGCAATACTGTAAACAAAATCCATTCAGTATGCTCAAAATTCATACTAGGCTATAGCTATAAAATGCTCAAAATATACCTAAAAAGGAGAACCTAGCTAGAAGTTTCAAGTCTTATTACTGAGAGATAAATTTTAGTACAGCCTGACAACCTTCCCATGAAAGGCATTAAAACCATTAACATTAATACAAACAATAGGGTAAATAAAATAACAACATTCAATTCAAATACTTAAAATTCATACTACATTATATCACACTTACCTCCTATTATATTTTAATCAACACATTCAGATGATAAGTAATCACACCAACATAAATGTGAAAAACAAAACAATAAAGTTAACAAAATCACAACAACACATTCAATATATTTAGATTCATACTACATTATATCAAAATTACATCCTATTATATTGTAAAGGACACAGTTAGATGACAAGTATTAACAGCAACATTTAATGAGCTAACAAAAAGCAATACTGTAAACAAAATCCATTCAGTATGCTCGAAATTCATACTAGGCTATAGCTATAAAATGCTCAAAATATACCTAAAAAGGAGAACCTAGCTAGAAGTTTCAAGTCTTATTACTGAGAGATAAATTATAGTACAGCCTGACAACCTTCCCATGCAAGGCATTAAAACCATTATTGTTAATACAAACGATAGGGTAAATAAAATAACAACATTCAATTCAAAAGGTTTTAGAATTCATACTACATTATATCACACTTACCTCCTATTATATTTTAAAGAACACATTTAGATGACAAGTAATCACACCAACATAAATGTGAAAAACAAAACAATAAAGTAAACAAAATCACAACAACACATTCAATATAGGTAGAATTCATACTACATTGTATCAAAATTACATCCTATTATATTCTAAAGGACACAGTTAGATGATAAGTAATAACAGCAACATAAATGTGCTAACAAAAAGCAATACTGTAAACAAAATCACAACAACACATTTAGTATGCTCAAAATTCATACTAGGCTATAGATATAAAATGCTCAAAATATACCTAAAAAGGAAAACCTAGCAAGAAGCTTTAAGTCTTATTACTAAGTGATAAATTATAGTACAGCCTGACAACCTTCCCATGCAAGGCATTAAAACCATTAACATTAATACAAACAATAGGGTAAATGAAATAACAACATTCAATTCAAATACTTAAAATTCATACTACATTATATCACACTTACCTCCTATTATATTTTAATCAACACATTCAGATGATAAGTAATCACAGCAACATAAATGTGAAAAACAAAACAATAAAGTAAACAAAATCATAACAACACATTAAACTTATTTAGAATTCATATTACATTATATCAAAATTACATCCTATTATATTGTAAAGGACACTGTTAGATGACAAGTAATAACACCAACATTTAATGAGCTAACAAAAAGCAATACTGTAAACAAAATCTATTCAGTATGCTCGAAATTCATACTAGGCTATAGCTATAAAATGCTCAAAATATACCTAAAAAGGAGAACCTAGCTAGAAGTTTCAAGTCTTATTACTGAGAGATAAATTACAGTACAGCCTGACAACCTTCCCATGCAAGGCATTAAAACCATTATTGTTAATACAAACGATAGGGTAAATAAAATAACAACATTCAATTCAAAAGGTTTAGAATTCATACTACATTATATCACACTTACCTCCTATTATATTTTAAACAACACATTTAGATGACAAGTAATCACACCAACATAAATGTGAAAAACAAAACAATAAAGTAAACAAAATCACAACAACACATTCAATATACGTAGAATTCATACTACATTGTATCAAAATTACATCCTATTATATTCTAAAGGACACAGTTAGATGATAAGTAATAACAGCAACATAAATGTACTAACAAAAAGCAATACTGTAAACAAAATCTCAACAACACATTTAGTATGCTCAAAATTCATACTAGGCTATAGCTATAAAATGCTCAAAATATACCTAAAAAGGAAACCTAGCAAGAAGCTTTAAGTCTTATTACTAAGTGATAAATTATAGTACAGCCTGACAACCTTCCCATGCAAGATATTAAAACCATTAACATTAATACAAACAATAGGGTAAATGAAATAACAACATTCAATTCAAAAGTTTTAGAATTCATACTACATTATATCACACTTACCAACTATTATATTTTAAACAACACATTCAGATGACAAGTAATCACACCAACATAAATGTGAAAAACAAAACAATAAAGTAAACAAAATCATAACAACACATTAAATATATTTAGAATTCATATTACATTATATCAAAATTACATCCTATTATATTGTAAAGGACACTGTTAGATGACAAGTAATAACACCAACATTTAATGAGCTAACAAAAAGCAATACTGTAAACAAAATCCATTCAGTATGCTCGAAATTCATACTAGGCTATAGCTATAAAATGCTCAAAATATACCTAAAAAGGAGAACCTAGCTAGAAGTTTCAAGTCTTATTACTGAGAGATAAATTATAGTACAGCCTGACAACCTTCCCATGCAAGGCATTAAAACCATTATTGTTAATACAAACGATAGGGTAAATAAAATAACAACATTCAATTCAAAAGATTTAGAATTCATACTACATTATATCACACTTACCTCCTATTATATTTTAAACAACTCATTTAGATGACAAGTAATCACACCAACATAAATGTGAAAAACAAAACAATAAAGTAAACAAAATCACAACAACACATTCAATATACGTAGAATTCATACTACATTGTATCAAAATTACATCCTATTATATTCTAAAGGACACAGTTAGATGATAAGTAATAACAGCAACATAAATGTGCTAACAAAAAGCAATACTGTAAACAAAATCACAACAACACATTTAGTATGCTCAAAATTCATACTAGGCTATAGCTATAAAATGCTCAAAATATACCTAAAAAGGAAAACCTAGCAAGAAGCTTTAAGTCTTATTACTAAGTGATAAATTATAGTACAGCCTGACAACCTTCCCATGCAAGGCATTAAAACCATTAACATTAATACAAACAATAGGGTAAATGAAATAACAACATTCAATTCAAAAGTTTTAGAATTCATACTACATTATATCACACTTACCAACTATTATATTTTAAACAACACATTCAGATGACAAGTAATCACACCAACATAAATGTGAAAAACAAAACAATAAAGTAAACAAGATCACAACAACACATTAAATATATTTAGAATTAATACTACATGGCATCAAAATTACATCCTATTATATTGTAAAGGACACAGTTAAATGACAAGTAATAACAGCAACATAAATGTGCTAACAAAAAGCAATACTGTAAACAAAATCCATTCAGTATGTTCAAAATTCATACTAGGTTATAGCTATAAAATGCTCAAAATATACCTAAAAAGAAAAACCTAGCAAGAAGCTCCAAGTCTTATTACTGAGAGATATATTATAGTACAGCCTGACGACCTTCCCATGCAAGGCATTAAAACCATTAACATTAATACAAACTATAGGGTAAATAAAATAACAACATTCAATTCAAAAGACTTAGAATTCATACTACATTATATCACACTTACCCGCTATTATATTTTAAACAACACATTCAGATGACAAGTAATCACACCAACATAAATGTGAAAAACAAAACAATAAAGTAAACAAAATCACAACAACACATTCAATATACGTAGAATTCATACTACATTGTATCAAAATTACATCCTATTATATTGTAAAGGACACAGTTAGATGACAAGTAATAACACCAACATTTAATGAGCTAACAAAAAGCAATACTGTAAACAAAATCCATTCAGTAAATGAAATAACAACATTCAATTCAAAAGATTTAGAATTCATACTACATTATATCACACTTACCCGCTATTATATTTTAAACAACACATTCAGATGACAAGTAACCACACCAACATAAATGTGAAAAACAAAACAATAAAGTAAACAAAATCACAACAACACATTAAATATATTTAGAATTCATGCCACATTATATCAAAATTACATCCTATTATATTTTAAAGGACACTGTTAGATGACAAGTAATAACACCAACATTTAATGAGCTAACAAAAAGCAATACTGTAAACAAAATCCATTCAGTATGCTCAAAATTCATACTAGGCTATAGCTATAAAATGCTCAAAATATACCTAAAAAGGAGAACCTAGCTAGAAGCTTTAAGTCTTATTACTGAGAGATAAATTATAGTACAACCTGACAACCTTCCCATGCAAGGCATTAAAACCATTAACATTAATACAAACAATAGGGTAAATAAAATAACAACATTCAATTCAAAAGATTTAGAATTCATACTACATTATATCACACTTACCCACTTTTATATTTTAAATAACACATTCAGATGACAAGTAATCACACCAACATAAATGTGAAAAACAAAACAATAAAGTAAACAAGATCACAACAACACATTAAATATATTTAGAATTCATACTACATTGCATCAAAATTACATTCTATCATATTGTAAAGGACACAGTTAAATGACAAGTAATAACAGCTTCTAGTTGTGTAATTATGTTGGCACAAACAGAACAATAACAAGAATGAAGAAAAACATTGTGCTGCCCTTATACTGGTTCTGCCACCTGCTTTATATACTTCTTAGAATTAGGTAAAGTAGTCTTATATCATTACCATATCTATGTTATGTCTCCTCTAATAGTTATTATCCACTTACACAACTTTAACAAAACAGTTCATTCTTATCATCTCAATTACCTTAGTAACAACATTGATATCAACATTATGGTTGAGTAATAGTTCAACGATGTCACTATGTCCTCTAGAACTTGCATAATGAAGAGCTGCCCATCCACTCTATTAGAGAAAACACACAAACAATCAACTGTAAAGTGAAACTCCTAACACTCTATATTTCTTATATTTCTGTATTTTGTCATTAACATTATAACATATTACGTACATATATTGTCTACATGTAAGTATTGTTGTATATGTAGGACATGACTACATCTAATACTAGTAAGCCTTTATTACTTAAATAAGTTTTTAAAGACTAATTCATGTAAGATGGGTTAAAGTATATACAATGTAATATGAGGGACTGATAAACAAGATGCAAATTGAAAATTATTACAATTTAGGTCTATACTATTAAGTAAACAGACCACCATCTGATAAAAATGTAACATGAAGCTTTTTATGTGCTTAGCATATCAGCTATGATCATCTTTGTCTTTCCATATGGCTCTCTAATTATATTATTCACAAGACTAATTGACATCATCTCTGTCTGACAATTATTGCATCTCACAAACTATAGCTCTATAATAGTCTGTACAATAAAAAAGGTCAGCTTTCAATTGGGGACTTCTTAATAATACTCTCTAGTTTTATAACCAGATGAAATTGTGCTCTCAGCATTGTCGCAAAACCTACAAATAATCTCACATATTTATTTAGTAGCCAGTAAAATACAAATTCAAGTAGTCTACATGACAATTGCTGTCCTATCTATAGCAAAAATTCTATTTTTAAACAATTTAAAATACAAAATTTAAAGCTAAACAAATGATGCTTCCATTCATATCCATCACTGCTATTTTGGTGTGTGCATTTCAACTGATTATCAAAAAATTTATGAAAAAGTGATGTCAGTACATCTGATGGTCTCCAATTAGAATAAGTAGCAAAACTGGCTAATACACATGTTATAAAAACAAATAACACTTTTTGCTAATATTGTGATAAGGGATTGGTATCTTCTATTAATTTCCAATATTCATCATATTTAGCATATTTGTAGATCTTAATAATGAAATAGACTTACATGATCTGTAGTATTTATATTGGCTCCTCTATCAAGAATGTCTTTTACACCTGACAAATCTCCTTTCTTAGTAAATTCAATTAGACTTTTATTCTATTGCAAAAACAAAAACACTAAATGTATTACTAAATGTAAACTAGCATTTCCATAAACCTAAAGAGACTTTAAAACAAATATTTCCAGCAACCTCTTAGTTTATTTATTTCAATGATATCTTGCAGATAAAAATTTGTACAAAATGTAGGACAGTACACCTATTCATTTAGTAATGAAAACTTTGTGTATTATATTAAGAGAACCATCTTCAATAATGTGCAAAAACTTGTTTGACTCAGGGATACATATCAGGCTAAAAGCAAGCTAACTTACATCATTCAATTACCTCATTATATCATTTAACGTATAAAAACTTGTGACAATTACTTTACAGATATTCCATATAAATAATGTTCTATAACTGGTTGATGTCTTATGCAGTATAGATATGTGCATCATGTATATACTTTACAAACTGTAAAAAGATAGTAATTAGTGTCTTAAAACAACAATAAATGAAACAAAACAACTAAAAAACAGGATATAGTGGTCACAAATATGACATATTTCTTCCAATAATTGGGACAAAATTAGTCTTTTCTGTGTGTCACAATTAATAATTTCTTTAGCAAAAAAGATAAAAAAATTGATAAAAGAGAGATAGTAGCTCAGTTAATTAAGCATGGTTTATACACATAGCTATATATGAAATTTATATAGGAAGACAATAATGCAATAATCATCAACTCAGATTTATAAATTAACATCCATCCCTAATATTAACACCATAGTACTATGACGTCTCATGAATTACAACCTGTGAATTCCTGCCTAGCACATAGATCATGTGCCTTCACTCATGTTACTTTTATACATGTATAGTACTTACAAGTTAATAATCATGTGACAGTTTACTTTAACACCTGATAAAAAACTAGATAATACCTTAACTACATACTTTGGGTTATTGCTCAAAATAAATAACAAAGCAAAAGCAGTTTGACTATTGTAGTGCTATTGTGTTACTTATAGTCAATAAAGTAGTGTGTGTATTGATCATTCTATATTTATAGACATAGACAGACAGACAGACAGATAGATAATAGATATAGACATAGATACAGATAGATAAGATATAGATACAGATAGATATAGATAAATATAGATATAGAAATAGATATTGATATAGATATATACACAAATATATATACACAGTGTATGTATTGTTTGAGATGGATCAGGCACAAAACGAATGTCTTCAATCATGGTGGAATAAAGATAGCAAGAATTACATTTCATAAACCCCAAGTTTGTTTGTTTAAGTACATTGATGGCTTTATATAGACTACAATATGAATATTTAGACTTGACTCACTTGGGACAATTATTATACATATTACAGAATGAAATATTGCAATCATTATTAGCTATATAGAAAATTCATGTTTATAGTAAAATCTGCTAAATCTATGTACAATGTAAATCTAAATTGTTCTAAGCTGTTGTATGTTTATTGCTATTTTCACAGTCTTCTAATAGAATACTGTATGTCTATTGTCACATAGCCAGTCTGATAGGCCAGTTATCAACTATGATATAACAAATATTTTCATTAACAACCTTCAAACCTTACATGTAGTTGTAGGTATCCATTTTGAGTAATAACCATAAGTTATAAGAGTATACAAGTACCATACACAGAAGTATAACAGTGTTGTATTACAAAGCAGATAATCAATAAGAATCATATGTTTTAAAAGCTTAGTAACACCTAGCATGGGATTCTTTCACTCAAAGCATAAATTCTGAAGTCCAATCCAATTATTATAATAGATGGAGCAACAAGTAAAATTTTAAAAAAGGTTTGTTAGTAACAGATCATTTTACCCTATAAAACAGGAACTACTAAAGGTCTTAATGAGACTGAAGAATACTCCCTTCTAATGTAGTTAGTAGAACAATGACTAGACTGGACAGTTAGACACAACTATTAATATGATTAGAATACAAAAGCATCCAATGATATCATAGGGACCACACTCCATGCAATGACCCATCTACTACTCATACTTTGACACAGTAATACACAGCAATAGAACTATGATCCGCTTACCAATTCCTGCTGGTCCATGATAACAGCAAACACACAGACAACAATAATCAACAAACCACAGTTTCCACAGTCACTATAGCAATTAGAGTATCATGTACGGTTACCGGGCAGTTAGGTTGAAAATATATACTATGAACAAATGTTTGACAATTTAAAGTAAATAAACCATAGACACAATGATTAAATTACTAACCTTACCTAAGTGAAGTGTGTTGGTAGAACCAACTAAGACAAATCTTCACAGTGTTGTCGTCTTAACGAAGAGAATCAACCAGAGAAAAGTGTGTTAGTAGAACCAATTTAGACAAACCTTCACAGTGTTGCCGTCTTAACGAGAGAATCACTCTGTTGAAGTTTGCAGCACATTCGTGCAGCAGCACATTCCTCAGATACTAGATAACCACGCCTTATTAAATATTTGTGGTTTCAAGTGTTTTTTTGATAGGGTGGAGCTGCAGTTGCTGTTTTGCTGTATACTGAAAACTTACAACAATGATCACATTGTGTGTAAGACAGTACATTCCATCCGTTTAGTTAATATATTATAAATGATAGCCAATTAATTCCTTTCAAAATACTTTGTTTAATAAATTGTAATAAATTACTTTTTATATTTTAAGAATAAAATTTTCAGCATGAAATTGTTAGCATAAATAATCAATACAACTAGCACCACAGTCACTGGCCTCCAGCAAAACTTGTCCTTAATTCCTTATACTAGATTGTTTTGCAAACAAGTCTAAAAAAGTTAGGTTATTATAAATATTTACATGAATTTTATTACTGAATTGAAACAGGTAGTTTAAGTTCACCTCACAGTGATAAGTTTAACACTCTTGCATGCAAATATAAAATGATAATGGTTTGTCATATACAAAGATGACACCATCATTCAATATGATTTCTTAATATACATCATTACAATAGTTTACATTCGAAGTCATAATAACCAGCAATAAAAGTAAATGTATTAAAAAATAAACAAATGGTCTTATTGCTGGGCGAGGAAGACACACCCACATCAAAACAACTGACAATAGTATTTGTGCTAACTTGACACACTTGAATATCATATTGTCGTTTACATTCAAAGTCTACATAGCCAGCAATAAGAGGAAATGTACTATAGAATCAAGAAATGGTCTTATTGCTGGGCGAGGAAGACACACCTACATCAAAACAACTGACGATAGTATTTATATTAACTTGACACACTTGAATATCATATTGTCATTTACATCTGAAGTCTCTATAGCCAGCAATAAGAGGAAATGTACTAAAAAAGAACAAATGCTCTTATTGCTGGGCGAGGAAGACACATCCACATCAAAACAACTGACGATAGCATAGGCGAACGAGGTATTTATATTTAGGGGGCTCACACCATAACTATGTGATGAATATGCAGACATAAATGTACCTATAAGGCAGAAACTATGTTTGATATAATCACAATCAGCGAAAATGGTCAAATTTGCTATTAGCATCAAAAATAGAGTAGTTATTAATGGATTAGGCAAACTAGGTTATTATCATACTAATTAAGGATTAAAGTAGTGGATAGATGGACTAACAAAGAGTGAATTTGATTAATCAATAGCTTAGCTAAGTATGAATTATTATTGTTAATGTTGTTGTCAATTCATCAACATTAGAGTTATTATGTGTGTTATATGTGTATTAAGTGATGATAATAATTATGCTTAAAGTATGTTACACCTAATACTTAAAATACAGTAATTGTAGCAGTGGAAATCAAATTTACTAATTACACTTTAAATACAGATAGAAGCAAATATTTATTAATTGTGCTAACACAAGGCCATATTACAGATCAGTAACCAAATGCTATACTCAATACTGTCAATAAAAAAAGAAATAAATAGCAACAGAACAAATCAAAACAATTATTAAGAAATGAGTAAAACCACACTCTATATGAAATGGCCTGACTAAATATGTTTGCTCAGTGAATTGGAATCTTTTGAGTCATATTATATCTATATAATACTAGTAACAACTGTGTAAAAGACACGAAATCTGGTATGAGAGAGAGACATAGAAAGATAGAGATGCAGAGAGAGAAAAAAGAGAGAGACATGACATAATATATAACAAAACTGGGGATTACCAAATATGGCAGTGTTTACATGTATGTATTAGTAAGACACTCTCATAATGTAATAATCACTACATCTATATAATTATATTATATTTACTACATCAATTGAATATTGACAAACTATAAAAATAAACTTTCCCCTATTATTAACATATTGTGTTGTAATTGCTAAAATGATTTACTAAAGTTAACCAATAATGTATGCTAGGTATGCATACATATTATAATCATCACAACAGCTGATCTTAGTGAGTTAAATTATGATAATAAACAAATCAACACTATGAACAATATGGATAGTGTATCCTCCTTCATAGATTAGAGTATATGATGTTTACATCTAAATAAATTGAGTCTGTTTTTATATATACAATATAGAAATCAACTGAAGTTAATGTAAGGCTAAAATAATACATTAATACATTATTATATACTAGTGTATATGTGAGAGGGAGTGTACACATGTCACAACATTACTTTGTCTATTATCATAACTACACTCATAGCAGCTATGACAGTACATTTATCAGGACTATAGCAAAACAATTAATGACTGATGCATGTAGTGTCAGATTTCTAATGATTAACTGATTTTACACTGACTTTCTAATAAATATACAAAGGTATTGTATCATGCAATTTGAAGAATTATAATAACACTAGTGTGATCAAGGATCTCAAATCTACGGTTATTGTGAATTCAAAGAAACCAGTACAAAAAATTTCTTCACTTTAATTTAGTTTAAAATAAAGAAAAATACATAGGACAGGAAATTAGGCATGTTTAGAAAATTGATGGTGGCCTACGTCAAATACAGTAGCATATTAAATGAAAATAGCAAAAATGTAAAAGTAATAATTATAATCAATTCATGTATCATTTATGGATGTGTTTAACAATCAGGATGTCCTCTTTATTATATAAGGCTACAAACCTATGTAACAATATAACAATACTATGTTAATGTATTTGATGATGACAAAATATTACCAAATATGGTAAAGTTTATATTAATTAGATCAACATAGAAAATCAAGGACATAAAATTGAGAAGTTATACAAGATTATGAAATGCAAATTGTAGCATAGCTTGATTCTGATAGTAACCTTCATTCATATTAATAATTAAAGATCCATTAAGTCAAACTGTCCAATCTTGTGTTTACACACATCCTATGTATTGATACAAATTAATTAAGAAAAGGATGAGTGTGAATGTCCCAGCCCACACAATTGTTAAAACGTAGTGTCTATTGGTCCGGCAGGAAATGTATACTTTGTTGTATAAAGGTTTAGGGGGTGGGGATCAGTTTAATACACAACAAAGTATACATTTCCTGCCGGACGAATAGACACTGCCTTGTTAAAACACAAAATAGTTCTCATCATAGAAGTGTTTTCGGTGTTTCTTGATTTCATTGACATTCTGTGATTAGATCATTTGTATTTCCACTGACGTAACAATATATTAATATTTTTACAAACACTAGTACTCAAAAAAGCCATTGATAGTCCTCTTAATTAGGACTGTGTTATGATGAAAACAGTACTGTTGCATCATAGTTCTAAGTTCATAGTTCTATCCTGTACTTTAATACCTTAATTCTGTTTTATTTATTATTGTTCTATTCTGTTTGTGTCCTTCAAACTCACAGTGGCAGCTATTGTGTTGTTGCAAATTCTTATTTCCTGTTTCCTGCACGATGTCTAGTTAACTTACTTGATTAACACCATATTTATTACTTCAAGGTTGGACTGACCTTCACTCTTTCTAAGCTTGGAGATTACTCTCTCTGCATGTAACATCTGAACAACCTCCATGGAGAGAATAAGTGATGAGAGTCTGTCATCATATTTCTGTAGTATTTGATAATCTGAGACACCTAAATAAAGATATAAGGTATATCACTATAACTGACAAAAAATTGAAATATTTTTATTACAGTTAGTAAGGTGGTCATGTATCTCATCAGCTTTCCTCGTGTTACCAACAATAGGACCACCAATGGCAGAGATCACTTTATCCCGGGTAGCTTCATTAGTATTTATCCAGGTATCAATTACGTTAGATAGTTTGACAGTATTGCTTTCACGACTATGTTTTAGTCCATTCAACATATTATGAGGCACTTCAAACCCACAAACCGATCTCACACCACTTGTCATCATTATCAGCTAATAACTTGAGTAGTTCATGTTTAGTGGGAGCCTTCTTTAAGATATCAGAAATATCTAAAACAAAATCTAAACAATTTATACAATTTTTTTATTGTACAACAGTACAATGACAGTATAACAAACTATTGCAATCTATGAAGATTGTGTAGCATCTTTGTTTATTAGAATATTGACTAGTATAACATCTCATCTGTGATATCATTGTAATCATACATCATAGCTATACCTGGACTTTCTGACATGATTGAAGTGCCTGATTGGAGCTCTTCAGTTGATATATGTTCAACAGACTCTGTATGTAAATTAAAACATAATCATAATAATCATATTATTGGGATCACTTATAATTTCCTAGTGATACATTATATATGATTAGTATTCTGAAACAGTTTTAAAATAGACTACCTGGTTCTACATCAAGTTCATCTTCTGCTTGACTTGAATCTTCTTCTGAAATATCATCTTCTGGTGGTTGCTCTCTTCCAAATATGTTAAATATATTCCCCATACTTACTAACAATTCAAACTATAGGGTGGGGCTCGTGAACAATGTATGACTACTAGTCATGTAGAGGCGTGGTATCAATATCTAGAGGGTGTGGCTGACTTTGCAAAGTATTAAAAACTCTGTTGAAGTTAGACTCTGTTGAAGTTAGCAGCACATTCGTGCAGCAGCACATATTTGTAGGCGGACCTTAAAACCGCGGTATGTGTTGCTGCACATAATGTACATTCCTCATTTGAATGTGCTGCTGCAGAAGCCTAATTAATGTCCCATCACCACATGACACTGCAACAAGGAAACTTGTGTTATTTTGAAAAGACGTCTGAAGGTCATTGTTTTTGTTAGAATACGTAAGAAGATTTAGAAGCATATAATTTACAAATGAACTATCTTTCAATGAGTTGCTTAATCTAAAATCAAGAATTTTATGTTTATATAGAGGGAAGTTGTCTTTGTAGAAGGCACTTAACAGCTATTTCGTATGAAAAGTGAAATTTCTCCATTATTAACAAAGTGAGAACCTATAAGTATAATTCAATGAGGTTATGTCTTGTAATTATTATCTGGAATTACCTCTGGCCAGATGATTGATTTCGTAAAATCACTTAAATAGAATGCAGTTTTTTTTAGACAATCACTCGCTAAAGCAAGTAAATAGTAATCAATTTCCATTAGCTACATGAAACTTGTATGAAATAATTGTTTGTTAGACTGATATTCTCACCATATCATCAAGGTCAATTGGCCAGCCATCATTTAAATACTTCACTTTACCAAAATCACTGCAATATTCTCCATTTAATAATTGTCTGATTGTGTGCTGTTTGTATATCATAAACACATGATTTTTTAAATTTTAAATGATACTTGTAAGCATACTTCATTTGCTTTGATTGTTGTTCTAATGAACCTTCTTGTAAATATGCTGTCACTGATACAATGATAGAGTATTAGATATAGTATTCACATATATGAATAACATACTGATCTGATTTGTCACATCTAAAATTCGGATAACTTTTAAGGTAAAACTCCTTGCCCCATTTTTGTTTAGTACAAAAGATGTCATCCTTATGTATTACTGGTTTAGATGTAAATGATGGAAGTAGTATGTCATTGTCCTCTAAATCGTCTTCTAAATATCAATAAACATAGAATTTATAGAACTATATGCTTACGATCCATTATATAAATAACTTCATTGTCTCTATCACAGCCTAAAGTTAACAAAGATTGGAATTACAATCATTCAGTAATCATGTAGTTTATAATGTACCTAAGTTGACACAAGTTTTAATGGTTTCTACATAATCTGAAGGAACATTTTCCATATGCACTTCTGCTACTGAACAGCTAGGAATTAACAGACAATGTATTCATATACATTATTTCATGGATAACATACCTTATTTTAAGGATCCGTTTCTTGTAAGTTGTCAGCTATTTTTATAGATAATGTCAACATGTAATAAACAGTCTCTACCTCAAAATTATCATATGGTATTCTGAGATAACTTGCCACATACTGTTAAATTTAATTATCTGATGTAAATGTTAAATCTTAGCTATGCTTTTCACATACCTTACATATATATACATTTCTGTACATGTCGGGGCATGTGTCCTTATGATTAAATATGTCAGGGTACCCATTTTTAATTAAATCGTTTACCAACCCTTCACCATATTAATTTTCCAATTGTTATATCTTCTTGCTTCCTTCATTGCTGTTGCCCTCCACATAGCAACTGCTTTCCTGTAAGTTTGTCTCAATCATGTGCAGTATTGCATGTGAATATACCTGAAAGTTTCAATGAGTTCATTTGCTTTATCACTTATTTTGTCATGAATAGTATATACCAATACATCCTTATTCTCATGTTGGCTGAACTGTAATAGATAAAGTGATGATAGTGCATGTGTTTTATTAGTTTTCACTCACTAGTACCATGTCCTCTTCCAAAATAGGACAAATTGTCAGGAATATCTCTCCATATCGTTGGTCTCCACTAGACCTCTGTTGTATATATGGTACATACTCAAGGCGTCTTCATTATAACTTACTTTCATGTAAAAACATGGATTCACTCTATCAAATTCTGACATGGATTTTCTTGTCATACAAATTTATAAGTCAGCACTGTTTATGACTTCAACATAACCCAAATCCTTTATAATAGAGTATTGTTCAAACATGACATATTTGATTATTTCAATTACTGACTCTATAAAAGGTTTCAAATTTGTTGTTACTAATTGTCTTCAAAACATTTATAAAAAAGTATAATGTCTACATTTATTTGAGTGTATTATTAATGATTAGACATTTGAGATGGACTGTACATTAGATGAAATAAATTTTTCGCTGTTTGTTAATTCTTTTATGTCTTTTAAATTGAGGTTTACGTCATCCAATGACAACACATTCAAACTATCATCAATAGATAATATTGTTTTAAGTCCCAAACCATTGCTCTTATTCAGTGGGATTTGTGGGCATTAATAACTGACATTTCTGATTGCATTGTTTCACTTATATCTGTTTTGGTGTTAACTACTAAATAGAACAAACTGGAATGGAATGTTTTGTGTTTAACAACTCACAATTAGAGTTAAAGTGTACTGGTGGAAATTCATTATCATCATCGCTGTTGCTTTCAGACATAGTGTACAAGACTGGTTATCAATAAGAAATGACTTATCTAAGCATTTTGTGTGAATCACTAACTTTCTTGCTTATGAAGATTATTTAGCTCCAACAAGATCATTGTTCGAGCTATTCGAGCTTCACTCTATGATTTATGTAACCTCCCTATGCAAGTAGGCATTTTTTACACTTACTTCTTTAAAATTTAATTTTCTCTTCTCGATGAAACACTTTGTTGCCTGTAAACGTAAATGAACATTATACAAGTTAATGAAGTCTTACCATGCAGACAAATACCCCATAATCACAGGCATTACTCTGTGTTGGACTGTTGCACATCTATGGATGTACAAGTACCATAAAAATGAATTTGCGTAGCATACTTTGGAATCACAGTATCTCCACTCACGAATGGATAGTTTAAACTTTTAAAGTCTACACAAATATAGCCTGCTTTTTTCAAATGGTATCTTATGCAATAATTCCTTACCATATGCTATTAATTAAATGTCTTTCTCTAACAGATTTTGCCCTAGAATTTATTACTTTTTGTACTTTTTTAAAGTTATAGAATCCTTACATATTTTGTAACACCACTAAAGCCTCTTGCTTTTAATAATGGAAGGAATATGGAGTCGACAACAGCAATATTCCTCCAGTTTTAACAATTTCTTTGACATGCATGTAAAATTATTTGACTTACATCCTTTGCTAACAATATTAAGTAATTCATTATTACCTACACAAGTAGATACTATTATATAATATATACAATGATTATATATGTATATGTATATGTATTCTTATGTGTGTGTATGTATATATAATAATTTATGAATATATATATATAGTTTACTTCTGCAATTAGCCACACTCCTGGCTGTAATGTTTTGTACGGTGCCTTGATCTCTTTCCAGTTCTTTATCATATATATAGAATAAATTCTTTGATAACAATGCACTTACTATTTCCTTGTCTTCATTAACAACTAATGGACTCTGATAGAAATATTATAACAGTAAAGCATGCACATTTTAACAACAGACTGGCTTCTCTCCATGATAAAATTGGTGGACAATCATCAATCACTTTCAATACGGTCTATACAAGTTTAGTTAGTATAATTAATTACAATATGTATTATGTGATATGAAATAATTTCATACTAACCTCCGACTCATCCAACTTGTATATAGCTAGACATACATTCCTCTAAGAGGCAATAATAATGATGTATTGTTTTCATTAGCTTTACTCACAGAAATATAGTCTATATTTCTGTTGTAATCATAGTTAGTAATTATGTTATTGTCATCATATTCAATCCACTCTCCACCAGGTGTTTTCACTAATGCTGTGTCTATTGTTTTTGTTTTAATATAGGTAACTTATAGCTGTATAATAACTTACAGTGACCTGTATCTACAGATGTTGGATGTCCATGATGAACCTACACAGTGACAGGATTAAATGGAAACTTTCATTGTAATCAGTACTAACAGCTATTCCAAGTAATCTGTAAGTTCTTGAGGTGTAATCATGTTTGGTAGTATTTTCAATTGTAATTGTCCTATTAGATATAATATCAGATTGATTACATTGCTTATAACTTACTCTTGTAGCAACAATGGCTGGTTTGATTTTTTACTTGAATATGTGTTTCGAGAAATGCCTAGTATCTGTACATCTGGTAGTGAAGCAACATTTGTGCTAACAGTCATTAGACGTTCATTGCAAGCTATGCATCTGTAGGCTTTATTATGGCATTATTGTCCACAATATATAGCTTACAAATGATGGGATGTTTCATCTGAGTAGCAAGATATTTTCTTCCACCACAATTCTGATATACAGTCTTCTTTTTGTCCAACTACTGAAATTAATAGTATTTTTGTATCTAATTGTTAATATAAACAACACTGTCATCATCACAATAACAGACCTTGCAGATAGGACATTGTTTCTCAGTGATTGTATGTATGTTAAACAGTTTCTGTTTATTAGACAAACATTCTTAGTAGATTACAGTTGTACATTGCTTAAATCTCCATTACCTGCATTGATTGAACACTAACAGCATCAACAAGTAATTCTATTCCTTCTGTTACATCATTCTGGCCACCAAACTCTATATGTGTTGATGTCATCAATGCCTATTAAATTACATAAATCATATCATATTGCCTGAAATAAATGAATACTGTTATCATCTGTGAATTAGCAACGTTATCTTCTACTGTGCACTCAATGTTTAAGTATTCTTTTTGGACTGGTGTTAATTCCATTTGTGGTATACCTATTAAAATAATTCATCAATACTTCAAAGTTTGAGGTTTCTAATTACCACATAGATGTTTTGCTAGGGGGGTTACATGCAATAACTGGAGGACACTGTTTATCCAACATAGGTTGCTGGTTTGATTTCCAAAACCCTTGTTGGGTGTATAACGTAACTCCAGTGGCACTCCAGTCTCATAGATCTGTCATATATGTACAAACACCTTCTCAAAGATGAGTGTTTATTAACTCACAGGTGTTGATGGTAACAACCAAGGTTGAAAAGATGTTATAATGACATCTTCATCATCATCATTGTGTTCATCACTCCTAGAGAATTTCAACTTTTCACTATCATTAATGACTTTTTGTTAAAGTGAGAACTTAGTACATTAAACACTTAATTAATCATACATTGCATTCTACGGACAATGTTTCATCACAGCCTTCCCTATAGGAGATTATAATATGTATTTGTGTATATATCGTTAGTCATCTGACTTTGGTTTGATGGACACTTGAGATGATTTTGTATTGCTAACTTCATCATATTGGGACCTAAGTGAGAGAACTGAAAGTTATCTCTAAACATATTTCTGTGCATACAGCAATATAAAATCCTTCTTTGGAGACTTTTGGTAGTGACCCATTAGGTTTTGTCCTGGCTTCTTTTTGACCACTTCTCCTCAAGGAGTTTTGTTTTTGGTTTATCTAGCTGTTTCTGAATACATGTATATATATTTTGTATATATAGACAAATAATGTACTTTACCTTTAGCCTCTGTCTGTTTTTAGTAGAAACATTGTCAATATAACCAGCTGCCTTCCAAAGTGAATTGAGTAGTGCTCCTTTAAAAAAAGATCTGGTCGTTTTCTGTGCTTTAGATGGTCATTTCTTTTCAATATGAGGTTCCAGGCCTCAATTGTTCCAGCAGTTCATTTGCTGCTTGTTGACATATCTCCTGAATTAACACTCCTCAGTATATTTGTCCAAAAAGGAACCATCGACAACCATTTCTGTTCCATTGTTTTGATCTATTTAGGTTGAAAAATTGGGTTTGGAGGACATGTTTTGTCAGTACAATACTTCAAACTTGACAACTTTTGCTTAAAAAAGCAAAGAATGGCTTCTGACACGATGAAAGGATCATTGCTTCTTCTGAATTGGTAGTAATTTCCAGTATATGCTCTGCTAGCTCTTCGTTAATGTTGTTAGTGTTGCTGTCGATTAACTGGGGGACCTCTCCAAGTTTTTTGAAAGTATCTTCAAGCTCATTAATTGCACATTGCACTTCATTGTTGACATACTCCGAGCCAAAGATTAGAGCACATCTCTTGAGATTTATTTAAAAAGTTTCAATTAATGTAGAATTTAGCAAAACTGAAAAGCAGTACATTGAGAAGCTGTACTGCTCTTTTATGACACTAAAGTAATGAAAATATACAAACAAATTGTATGCTGTGATCAACTTATAACAATTTTTTCATGTCATACTTGGCACTCTTTATAACATGACTTATGCTTGCGTGTACAAAACACTTGTTGAAATCTGAGCTTGTTGAGCACCTGTTTGCCACATGAAAACAGCGCTGTAAATAGTCTGTAACCCTCAAACGTTTCCCATTAATAGAACAGTTAAAACGAGACAGTCATAATTTTACATGAATGTACTACATGTTGTGGATTGTGTAGGTTGTATCTTTGATTAATTAATTGATTGATGAACAACCATGTATATTATAAAAAGGCAAATGTTATGTTCTCTCAACTGTTCTTGTTATTATTTATGTCTAGTAGTTGTAAAATTTCCTCTTATTGCTGGCTATGGAGACTTTGAATGTAAATGACAATACGATATTCAACTGTGTCAAGTTAGTGCAAATACTATCGTCAGTTGTTTTGATGTGGGTGTGTCTTCCTCGCCCAGCAATAAGACCATTTATTCATTTTTTAGTACATTTCTTCTTATTGCTGGCTATTGAGAGTACAGATGTAAATGACAATATGATATTCAAGTGTGTCAAGTTAGTGCAAATACTATCGTCAGTTGATTTGATGTGGGCGTGTCTTCCTCGCCCAGCAATAAGACCATTTATTCATTTTTTAATACATTTCCTCTTATTGCTGGTTATTGAGAGTACAGATGTAAATGACAATATGATATTCAAGTGTGTCAAGTTAGTGCAAATACTATCGTCAGTTGTTTTGATGTGGGTGTGTCTTCCTCGCCCAGCAATAAGACCATTTATTCATTTTTTCAATACATTTCTTCTTATTGCTGGCTATTGAGAGTACAGATGTAAATGACAATATGATATTCAAGTGTGTCAAGTTAGTGCAAATACTATCGTCAGTTGATTTGATGTGGGCGTGTCTTCCTCGCCCAGCAATAAGACCATTTATTCATTTTTTAATACATTTCCTCTTATTGCTGGTTATTGAGAGTACAGATGTAAATGACAATATGATATTCAAGTGTGTCAAGTTAGTGCAAATACTATCGTCAGTTGTTTTGAGTGGGCGTGTCTTCCTCCCCCAGCAATAAGACCATTTATTCATTTTTTAGTACATTTCCTCTTATTGCTGGCTATTGAGAGTACAGATGTAAATGACAATATGATATTCAAGTGTGTCAAGTTAGTGCAAATACTATCGTCAGTTGTTTTGATGTGGGTGTGTCTTCCTCGCCCAGCAATAAGACCATTTGTTCATTTTTTAGTACATTTCCTCTTATTGCTGGCTATAGAGACTTTGAATGTAAGTGACAATACAAAATTCAAGTGTGTCAAGTTAGTGCAAATACTATCGTCAGTTGTTTTGATGTGGGTGTGTCTTCCTTGCCCAGCAATAAGACCATTTATTCATTTTTTAGTACATTTCCTCTTATTGCTGGCTATAGAGACTTTGAATGTAAATGACAATACGATATTCAACTGTGTCAAGTTAGTACAAATACTATCGTCAGTTGTTTTGATGTGGGTGTGTCTTCCTCGCCCAACAATAAGACCATTTGTTCATTTTTTAGTACATTTCCTCTTATTGCTGGCTATAGAGACTTTGAATGTAAGTGACAATACGAAATTCAACTGTGTCAAGTTAGTGCAAATACTATCGTCAGTTGTTTTGATGTGGGTGTGTCTTCCTCGCCCAACAATAAGACCATTTGTTCATTTTTTAGTACATTTCCTCTTATTGCTGGCTATAGAGACTTTGAATGTAAGTGACAATACGAAATTCAAGTGTGTCAAGTTAGTGCAAATACTATCGTCAGTTGTTTTGATGTGGGTGTGTCTTCCTCGCCCAGCAATAAGACCATTTATTCATTTTTTTTGTACATTTCTTCTTATTGCTGGCTATTGAGAGTACAGATGTAAATGACAATATGATATTCAAGTGTGTCAAGTTAGTGCAAATACTATCGTCAGTTGATTTGATGTGGGCGTGTCTTCCTCGCCCAGCAATAAGACCATTTATTCATTTTTCAATACATTTCTTCTTATTGCTGGCTATTGAGAGTACAGATGTAAATGACAATATGATATTCAAGAGTGTCAAGTTAGTGCAAATACTATCGTCAGTTGATTTGATGTGGGCGTGTCTTCCTCGCCCAGCAATAAGACCATTTATTCATTTTTTAATACATTTCCTCTTATTGCTGGTTATTGAGAGTACAGATGTAAATGACAATATGATATTCAAGTGTGTCAAGTTAGTGCAAATACTATCGTCAGTTGTTTTGAGTGGGCGTGTCTTCCTCCCCCAGCAATAAGACCATTTATTCATTTTTTAGTACATTTCCTCTTATTGCTGGTTATTGAGAGTACAGATGTAAATGACAATATGATATTCAAGTGTGTCAAGTTAGTGCAAATAATATCGTCAGTTGTTTTGATGTGGGTGTGTCTTCCTCGCCCAACAATAAGACCATTTGTTCATTTTTTAGTACATTTCCTCTTATTGCTGGCTATAGAGACTTTGAATGTAAGTGACAATACGAAATTCAAGTGTGTCAAGTTAGTGCAAATACTATCGTCAGTTGTTTTGATGTGGGCGTGTCTTCCTCGCCCAGCAATAAGACCATTTATTCATTTTTTTAGTACATTTCTTCTTATTGCTGGCTATTGAGAGTACAGATGTAAATGACAATACGATATTCAAGTGTGTCAAGTTAGTACAAATACTATCGTCAGTTGATTTGATGTGGGTGTGTCTTCCTCGCCCAGCAATAAGACCATTTATTCGTTTTTTAGTACATTTCTTCTTATTGCTGGCTATTGAGAATACAGATGTAAATGACAATATGATATTCAAGTGTGTCAAGGTAGTTTAAACACTATCATCAGTTGCTTTAATGTGGGTGTGTCTTCCTCGCCCAGCAATAAGACCATTTATTAATTTTTTAGTACATTTCTTCTTATTGCTGGCTATAGAGACTTTGAATGTAAATGACAATATGATATTCAAGTGTGTCAAGTTAGTGCAAATACTATCGTCAGTTGATTTGATGTGGGCGTGTCTTCCTCGCCCAGCAATAAGACCATTTATTCATTTTTTTAGTACATTCTTCTTATTGCTGGCTATTGAGAGTACAGATGTAAATGACAATATGATATTCAAGTGTGTCAAGTTAGTGCAAATACTATCGTTAGTTGATTTGATGTGGGTGTGTCTTCTTTGCCCAGCAATAAGACCATTTATTCATTTTTTAGTACATTCTTCTTATTGCTGGCTATTGAGAGTACAGATGTAAATGACAATATGATATTCAAGTGTGTCAAGTTAGTGCAAATACTATCGTCAGTTGTTTTGATGTGGGTGTGTCTTCCTCGCCCAGCAATAAGACCATTTGTTCATTTTTCAGTACATTTCTTCTTATTGCTGGTTATTGAGAGTACAGATGTAAATGACAATATGATATTCAAGTGTGTCAAGTTAGTGCAAATACTATCGTCAGTTGTTTTGATGTAAGTGTGTCTTCCTCGCCCAGCAATAAGACCATTTGTTCATTTTTCAGTACATTTCTTCTTATTGCTGGTTATTGAGAGTACAGATGTAAATGACAATATGATATTCAAGTGTGTCAAGTTAGTGCAAATACTATCGTCAGTTGAGTTGGTGTGGGTGTGTCTTCCTCGCCCAGCAATAAGACCATTTCTTTATTTTTCAATACATTTCTTCTTATTGCTGGCTATTGAGAGTACAGATGTAAATGACAATACGATATTCAAGTGTGCCAAGTTAGTGCAAATACTATTGTCAGTTGATTTGATGTGGGTGTGTCTTCCTCGCCCAGCAATAAGACCATTTGTTCATTATTTAGTACATATCCTTTTAATGCTTGTTATTATGACTTTTTGAATGTAAACTGTTGTAATGATCTATATTAAGAAATCACATTGAATAATGGTGTCATCTTTGTATATGACAAACCATTATAATTTTATATTTGCATGCAAGAGTGTTAAACTTGTCACTGTGAGGTGAATTTAAACTATCTGTTTCAATTTAGTAATAAAATTCACGTAAATATTTATAATAACCTAACTTTTTAGACTTGTTTGCAAAAAATCTAGTATAAGGAATTAAGGGCAAGTTTTGCTGGAGGCCAGTGACTGTAGTGCTAGTAGATTATTTATGCTAACAATTTCATGCTAAAAATGTTGTTCTTAAATAATTGATTACAATTTATTAAACAAAGTATTTTGAAAGGAATTAATTGGCTATCATTTATAATATATTAACTAAACGGATGGAATGTTCTGTTCTACACACAATGTTGTTGTAAGTTTTCAGTATACAGCGAACAGCAACTGCAGCTCCACCCTGTCAAAAATACTTGAAACCACAAATATTTAATAAGGCGTGGTTATCTAGTACCTGAGGAATGTGCTGCTAACTTCAACAGAGTCGATCACATTGTGTGTAAGATAAAACATTCCATTAGTTTAGTTAATATATTATAAATGATAGCCAAT
Source organism: Xestospongia muta (assembly GCA_963693285.1). NCBI lineage: Eukaryota > Metazoa > Porifera > Demospongiae > Haplosclerida > Petrosiidae > Xestospongia > Xestospongia muta. The sequence continues at coordinate 15,838,055 of OY848917.1, read as the reverse complement.
TAATTCCTTTCAAAATACTTTGTTTAATAAATTGTAATAAATTACTTTTTATATTTTAAGAACAAAATATTTAGCATTAAATTGTTAGCATAAATAATCAATAAAACTAGCGCCACAGTCACTGGCCTCCAGCAAAACTTGTCCTTAATTCCTTATACTAGATTGTTTCGCAAACAAGTCTAAAAAAGTTAGGTTATTATAAATATTTACATGAATTTTATTACTGAGTTGAAACAGTTAGTTTAAGTTCACCTCACAGTGACAAGTTTAACACTCTTGCATGCAAATATAAAATGATAATGGTTTGTCATATACAAAGATGACACCATCATTCAATATGATTTCTTAATATACATCATTACAACAGTTTACATTCGAAGTCATAATAACCAGCATTAAAAGGAAATGTACTAAAAATGAACAAATGGTCTTATTGCTGGGCGAGGAAGACACACCCACATCAAAACAATTGACGATAGTATTTGTACTACCTTGACACACTTGAATATGATATTGTCATTTACATCTGAAGTCTCTATAGCCAGCAATAAGAAGAAATGTACTAAAAAAGAACAAATGCTCTTATTGCTGGCCGAGGAAGACACACCCACATCAAAACAACAATTGGGGATTACCAAATATGGCAGTGTTTACATGGATGTATTAGTAAGACACTCATAATGTAATAATCACTACATCTATATAATTATATTATATTTACTACATCAATTGAATATTGACAAACTATAAAAATAAACTTTTCTCTATTATTAATATATTATGTTGTAATTGCTAAAATGATTTTACTAAAATTAACCAATAATGTATGCTAGGTATGCATACATATTATAATCATCACAACAGCTGATTAGTGAGTCAAATTATGATAATAAACAAATCAACACTATGAACAATATGGATAGTGTATCCTTCTTCATATATTAGAGTATATGATGTTTACATCTAAATAATTTGAGTCTGTTTTTATATATACAATATAGAAATCAACTGAAGTTAACGTAAGGCTAAAATAATACATTAATACATTATTATAAACTAGTGTATATGTGAGAGATAGTGTACACCTGTCACAACATTACTTTGTCTATTATCATAACTACACTCATAGCAGCTATGACAGGACATTTATCAAAACTATAGCAAAATAATCAATGACTGATGCATGCAGTGTCATATTTCTAATGATTAACTGATTTTGCACTGACTTTCCAATAAATATACAAAGGTATTGTATCATGCAATTTGAAGAATTATAATAACACTAGTGTGATCAAGGATCTCAAATCTACGGTTATTGTGAATTAAAAGAAACCAGTACAAGATATTTTCTTCACTTTAATTTAGTTTAAAATAAAGAAAAATACATAGGACAGGAAATTAGGCATGTTTAGAAAATTGATGGTGGCCTACATCAAATACAGTAGCATATTAAATGAAAATAGCAAAAATGTAAAAGTAATAATTATAATCAATTCATGTATCATTTATGGATGTGTTTAACAATCAGGATGTCCTCTTTATTATATAAGGCTACAAACCTATGTAACAATATAACAATACTATGTTAATGTATTTGATGATGACAAAATATTACCAAATATGGTAAAGTTTATATTAATTAGATCAACATAGAAAATCAATGACATAAAATTGAGAAGTTATACAAGATTATGAAATGCAAATTGTAGCATAGCTTGATTCTGATAGTATCCTTCATTCATATTAATAATTAAAGATCCGTTAAGTCAAACTGTCCAATCTTGTGTTTACACACATCCTATGTATTGATACAAATTAATTAAGAAAAGGATGAGTGTGAATGTCCCAGCCCACACAATTGTTAAAATACAAAATAGTTCTCATCATAGAAGTGTTTTCAGTGTTTCTTGATTTCATTGACATTCTGTGATTAGATCATTTGTATTTCCACTGACGTAACAATATGTTAATATTTTTACAAACACTAGTACTCAAAAAAGCCATTGATAGTCCTCTTAATTAGGACTGTGTTATGATGAAAACAGTACTGTTGCATCATAGTTCCAAGTTCATAGTTCTATCCTGTACTTTAATACCTTAATTCTGTTTTATTTATTATTGTTCTATTCTGTTTGTGCCCTTCAAACTCACAGTGGCAGCTATTGTATTGTAGCAACATTCTTATTTCCTGTTTCCTGCCCGATGTCTAGTTAACTTGAGTTTGAGCCTTATTGCTTCAGATCATTGTTTAGTTGACTTTGTACTGAACAGATAACTCAACCAGAGAGTTTCCATTTCTCCAAGTACAAAGAATGTGTGACAGTATAGCCACAGTCACTACAAACTGGTGAAAGAGATCCTGTGATTAAAACAGCAATTCAAGTCACATATACAAGAGTATAAATCACACTAATAATGCAATCATTGCAAGCTCCAGAATTAAGATCATGGCCTAGTCTTTCTCCTTTGATTACTGTAGGATACCAGCCAATACAGAATATACCTGGTCCTTCTTATCAGTATCAGCAAAGAATCAGCCCTCAGTAACTAGCAAACACATACTCACAAGAGCAATTAGGTCAGTCATTTCATAAGCAAGAGCTTTGTCATCAGCAATCACAAACCCCTACAGCTGAGACACCATACTTCATGCCTGCCAGGCTATCTCAACCACAACCATCATTACAACATGACTTATCTATTACATCCGTTGGGTCAGTTGACCTAAACCTCTCCAATACAAGTAATCTTCGAATTCCATTGAGAAAAGTTGTTCAAAACGAGCCTGTCCTTCAACATGACCATGAATCATCCTCTTCTTCATCTACGGAAAGTGAAGATGATGATGTACAGGAACAAGGTTCTCATGTGAAACTTCTGGTATTACTTGAGACTGTACTCTGGAATACTGATGTCTATATACTGTCAGTGATGGTAGTCAAGTCAGTTGATGATTTGTATAAGTTTATCCTCATAACTGGACATTTTGGTGATATTTAATAATATGAATGTCAGCTGGAATATTAAAATATTTAAAACAGTAGGCTATTAGATGAACTGTATCAAATCTTTACTCATTTGACCTTATTTTCCTGCTAAATTCAGTACATATTCACTTTATTTTAAGTCTCTCCTTGTCTCTCAACAGACACTGACAATAACTCCTTTTCAAAGACTATAGAATATATCATTAATACAATAGTGAGTACATTATTAACATCTCACCTTCTCTTTCGTTGATGGTATTTGTTAACTGTTCAATCTGTAAAATTTTTGCTCTGTTCATTTTAGTACTTGGTTCTAACAATTGTTTCAATTCAAACTTTATAAACAAGAGAGATCAACTGTCTACATAGTACTTGTTGTTAAGAGCTTACCTTTAGTTTCTGTAACACTAGACATTTCTAGTATTTTGTTTTTAAGTGTGTCTAGTTCCTCTTCAAGAGCTATAAAGAGAGAATCATTTATTGTTGATGTAAAATGTTAAAACTTATCACAAAACTTATCACAAAATTCATCATTACACTAAATTTCTTACCTTCCTTCATTGCTAACAATGATGTCAAATCATTCATCTCTCTTTGTTTCTGTTCTAACATTTGTTTCACTAAATTTAATTCCTCTTCAGTATCTATACAGCTATATCTGATAAAATGTGTATTGAAAACATTCAAGACATAGTCTCTTGTGCTTTTTCGTAATGTACTTGACTAACACCATATTTATTACTTCAACTTTGGACAGACCTTCACTCTTTCTAAGCTGTGATTTCAAATCATCCATTTCTGTAGTCATCTCTCTAATAATTGTGTCCCTTGACTCCAGTTTGTGTCTGAGGTCCTCTAAATCTTCTTCAATAGCTCTCATCTCCTATAAGTAATAAGATAATTTTTGTTTTGAAACATTTCAATTCTAACCTCACTCCTTTTACACTTATCAAAAATAATATGATAGCCGATAGTGAGTTTAATGACTCCCATTTCCTTAAGTAAGTCAAGATTGCTTTTAGCAACCCTTAACAGAAAATCCATCAAACTTAGTGGAGCATAGCAGATGATAATGATGGAGTTGCCTTCATTTACTGCTCTAACTTGGACAGATTTTGCCATATCTTCAAACGCCTTTGACAACAAACCTTTAATGTGATGGAGTGTGCATTCATTTGTCTACCATTCCACAACAAACTCAATACTTTCACAAGTAAGATGAGACGAAGTTGTTTAGAAGTTTTGGTTAAGGCATATATCAGCTTTCACCTTCTCACAAAAAGTATCAACTTGTTTCTTGAATTCTGTAATAAGCTTTTTCGCTTCAGTGATTTCATAGCGATCGACAATGGCTTCTAAGCAGCAAATGTTAATGATGGTACACGAGTCTTGAACAATATCTATGACATAGATATTGTTCAAGATAGATAGATAGATAGATAGATAGATAGATAGATAGCATCTGGTAACACATGTAGTGTTAGTGTCTTGAAGCAAGATTTTTGGGGTGTTTTTAAAGTTTCTTACAATATCATGGAGATGTTTAAAAAAGCTATGCTTTTCCTCTGTTTGGCTTGAGTTCCTTAAAGTCATGGAAAAAGTCTTTAATCATCATTGCTGTGTATTTAGTTTTGTCTACACTGGTAACAGGGACAAATCTTCATCTACAATGTTAGCATGTGCCTAGTAATTTTCCCAATAAACATTTTGTTCAACTAAATCACCAATTAATTAAAAGAGGAAGAAATCTTCAAAGGCACTACATCTGACTGGCTAAATTTAGTTTAAATTCAAACATTCTAGATTATATTTAACTTTGAACTTGTTTCGTGAAAACTGTATTAGTTTAGAATTGAATATCTTTATTTAACAATTACAATTATAACAAATTATTAATCTTTTACACTATTGTATTACACCAATATAGATCATTACATAGGAGGCTGAAGGGGGGGGGCTGGAGGGGCTAGAGCCCCCCCAATATTTAGAAAGAGGGGGCTCAGCCCCCCAAAATTTTTATTGCTTGCTATTTACCCCACAAAAAGAATCTAAGTTAATCTTATTGGTATTGATGAAACTGTCAAAAGTTTTGACGTATTTGCAGGCCACAATAACAGAAAAATGGCTTAACAATTGTCTGGTCCTTCATGTACACAAATGCATAACTAATAAGTGTGATCTTGTTGAAATAGCTAAGGAATTTGTTATGGTAAATGATGAGTAAAGGAAATACTTTGGTACATTTTAAATTAATGTTGGTAATACTGATTGTGATTATATCAAACATACTTTCTGCATTATGGGTACATTCGTGTCTGCATATTCATCACATAGTTATGGTATGGGCCCCCCCAAAATATAAGTGCCTCATCCGCCTATGCATTAGTATTGTTAATTATTCTTTTAGTTTTAAAAGATAAACTAACTTTACTATTTATCTAGTTTGTCTCATATTACCATTAATGTTTTTAGCAATAAGTTATATCATTTAAATAATGATCTTTTTTAATAATTAATTTAAAATCTATTAATGTTTTGCTGTTCTCCTACGTAATATTTTCCCGCCATAATAGTGGTAGTTACGCGTTTGATATTCCTTGTTAGTATGTTCTTGTGATATTTTCCCGCCTAGCCAACGTGTGTATTCTCATTAGTAATGGATTCTCTGGAGGTCTTCTTGACTGGACGCTCACTCTACTTTGACTGAACGTTTGTGATCTTCACCATTTAAGACAGTTTGTGTTTCAATGTTTTATTACACTCACTTACTTTATCATTGAATGTACCAAGATCAAGAATATTAAGAGGAACTACCTAAAGAATACTTCATATATATGGATAAACATGGTTGATCAATGAATGAATGAAACAATGACGTTTTACCATCTAATACAGTTAAAGTACAGTTTTCATGGACTCTTATTACTGGCACAAGTTGTAACCTTGTTAAGTACTTAACAGTAAGTTTTTACATGTGTTCTCAATAAACTATTGTACAAATATGATAGATTTACAAGACTTATTAAAAATTCATAGACCACAACAAACCCAGTATACTAGGCACAAGATGAATGTGTTGAAGTGGGTGGGTCATCTAAGTATGTGTCCCATCATTATAGAAATGAGACTTATTGAGGTAATACTAGACTGGAGAAGGAGGACAGAATTTATATGCTTTATATCTTTATTCTATTTCACAGGATAGTGAAAGTAATTTAAGTGGGTGTGGTTTGTAAGGAACTATAGTTCTAACTGCACATGTATATCTTCATCTGTCCATTTATCAATTTGTCCATCTATTTATACATTTATTCATCTATGTATCTATCTATCCATTCATCAATCTGTCCATTTGTCCATCCATCCATCCATCAATCTATTGATTCATAAATTCATCCATTTATCCATTAATACTACCTATTTATCCATATCACAGAGTTATATTCTCCTACTACAACTTACCTCATTCCAATAACAACAATAACAAGTCTATTGCTCAAAAACAATAATTTTTGTTTAAATCTCCACCTAGTTTTGATAAAGAAGCCACACCCACTGATTTTTAAGAATTCGCTTGGCAGTTTAGTGCCCAATACTATATGGACAGATTCCTATACCTCATTACTATGGTATAATTCTCATTATCATCACAGTCATAATCCTATACCTTGTCCCCATTATAGTCTGGTTCCCATACTCAGCATAGATATGCGTGTACATAAATTTCATTTCTCATTGTTACAGTCTGATTCCCATACTAATCATATTATTAATTAATATAGTCTGATACCCATACTTTAGTTCCATTTCCATGCCACCACTTTCATTCCTATTCCCACAAAACTTACATTTCATTTCCCTAGTTCACATATACATGTACATCCAAAACAAGTAAGTACCACTTCCTCTTCCATCCTTTCTACTTCTACTAAATCCTTAGTCACTAAACACCATCCTCCTGTCACAACTGCTTCTTCTAAAACTGATCAGACCAGGTCAAACATCTGTAGATACTACTGGTAACACTGGGTTTTCAGTAAGTGATATAGAGGTACAGTTATATTGGTGTCTTTATCACTATTTTAATAATCTTATTACGTGTACATGTACATGTATGTCTCAATACATGTAGTTATTATATGTGCCTTGTAGTTCTCTCATTATGTGAGTGGGTAGTTATAGATTGTCAAGATCTGGTCACATAATAGTTACATGATCTGGTTACATCCATTTCTGTAGAGGTAGTCTGAAGTTAATGTTGTTGCTTTACAAGAGGAGAGCAAATGTCTTCAAAACAAATTTAGAACAAGTCTCTGCTCAATGTGAGGGGTTTGTTAACTTATCAGAAGAAAATTTATCCATGAATTTATTTAACATACCATACATCCATTCAACATATTATACATCCATTCAACATGCATCCATTTAACATACTATTCATCCATTCAACATTACATTTGACAATTTAGCTGGACAAGGAAAGAAAAATAATGGAACATTCAAAGATGGAAAGATAATTTTTGAGCAGTAATATGAAGACAAAGCAAATTTACCTGTGCTCTCGTTCTCTTTCTCTCTCTCTCGCTCTCTCTCTCTCTCTCTCTCTCTCTCTCTCTCTCTCTCTCTCTCTCTGAAGTGTCTAAAGTGACTAGTTTGGGAGTTTTTGAGAGAAATATTGTACCCTATATTACATATAGACATTGTCTTACAAATGTATTTCTTTCCAGTAACAAGTTGTAAAATAGTTAAAGTACTATAATATTTTTTATGTATTTTTAAACTTTCAATTATTTGTTAATTAGATCAATTAAAAATCAATTAATGTTGGTCACGTGGGTTATGGTACTGGTGACAAGTTTGTCACGAGATTTTCTTGAATAATCGTCAAATTGAAGCGTGAGAGAAACCTGTTGATGATATAAAACGTACTCTATTTCTCATGTCTCTATAGCTCTACAACTCTTCTCGTCGCTGGATCATCTCGTCACTTCGTTGGATCGACTCTCCTTGTCGCTGGATCATCTCGTCACTTCGTTGGATCGACTCTCCTCGTCGCTGGATCATCTCGTCTCTTCGTTGGATCGACTCTCCTCGTCGCTGGATCACCTCATCACTTCGTTGCATCGACTCTCCTCGTCGCTGGATCATCTTTTCGTCTTAGTTATGTCATTCTTATCTGTTTCATTACTTTTTTCTTTTCTTTATTTTATTTTATTGTTTAATTTTTTTGTTTTTGTAAAGTTTTTTGTTCTCACTCTTCGTTTCTACAGGACTCAGCTTGGAAGTTCCTATTGTGGTTGGTCTGATGTTCTTTGATGGTCTGACTGTTCTTCTATGAAGTTCTCTGGATGTAAAAGATGAGTTGCTCTCCTGCTCATTGGACTCTTTCCTGTCTTCCATCCAGCCTTCTTTCCTCTTCTTTTATTTTTTTTTAAAATTTTTATTTTGGGCTATCTAGCCTATACATCATACATACACTCATACAATCTCTAAAAATTATCTCTCCCTTGCCGCCTGGCGGCCATAAAATTTTTAAAAAAAATATCCACGGCCGCCAGGTGGCAGGGGAGAGCTCTGATTTGTAGGGTCCGTGTGTGTGTGCTGTGTGTGTGTGTAGGTTGGTTGTCCTTTTTCACTTCCTCTGTCTCTCTTCACTCTCTATCCATTCACTCTCACCACTAGTTCAGTTATAACTACTCTTTTTTCTTTCCATGTAGGAGCAGCACTCTTGAAACAGGTGAGCTCTCTCTCCATCCATCCATTCTTTAGTAATCCAGTTATTCCAGATAACTTTCTTTTTCTTCCTCTATGTTCTCTACTTGTGGACTCTTGGAACTCTTCAACTACAGAGACTTTTTAATTTTTTTATTTTCATTTTTCAGTATTTTTTTAATGTTTTTCTTTATGGTTTGTTAAGTTCTTTAAAAAATGTTTTATTATCTAAAATTTGTCAATAGTCAATCATCTTAACTTCACTTCAAAAATACAAAAATCTAACTTTGAACTTGTTTCATGAAAACTGAATTAGTTTAGAATTGAATTCTTTATTAAACAACTAGAATAAATCTAAAACTTTAATTTTTTTACAAAATTAAAGTATTGTATTACACAATACTATATCAATATAGATCATTGTTCTTTTACTAAAATTATTAGTTTGTATTATATTATCGTTAGTTTTTTTAACAAAATTAATAACATTTTTTAATAATTAATTAAAAACCATTTTTCTATACTGGTAATATTTTCCCGCCATAATAGTGGTGGTCACGCGTTTGATGTTCCTTGCTAGGAGTGTGCACGTGGTGCCACGCGTTTGATGTTCCTTGCTAGGAGTGTGCACATGATTTTTCCCGTCTAGCCACCGTGCGCAAGTAATGGTTCTCTATAGACCTTTGACAGGGCTCTTTCCCTCCTTTGACTGGACTATCTCCCTCATTTGACTGGAGACCTTTGACAGGGCTCTCTCCCTCCTTTGACTGGACTATCTCCCTCGTTTGACTGACTCATTAGATTTTCACCTATTGAGACATTTTTTTAGTTTCAGTGTTTTGACTCCACTAGCTTACTTTATCATAGAATGTGCCAGGAACGAAAGTAATGAGAGGGAGTATCAAAAGAGTAATTCATATGTTATGAAATCATACGGTTGATCAATGGATGAATAAAGCAATGATTGGTGAGGTTACATGTTAGAAAAATAACATTTGACTGGTTCTCCAATCAGTCATTTTAATCAAGGTATTTTTAGATGTTTACTTTGTTTTTCATTTAACTTGTTTATTGTTTATTTAGTTTAGGGTTCAGTCAAGTTACCACAAGTAGTAAGTCTCCAAAAAACCATATTACTGCTCTTAAATATTACATTAATGTTTTATAATTATAACAATTTCCCTTTGTTTTACTAGTACATGTACATGTAAATTAATGAATATCTTTTGTTTTACAGATTTTAGCAAATTTCCAAACACAGACTATATTATTAAGGAGCTATATAGCTAACTTCATAAAATATTTCAAATCATTTCATCATGTGTCTGTCATCTTGGGCCATTTTAAAATCTAACCAATGAGATGATAGTTGTAGAGTTCAAAGGTCATGTGATTGAAATAAGGAACAATTTACATTGCAGTAGTTATGAGAACACTAGTACAGTACATTTGTCCATCCATCCATCCATCAATCTATTGATTCATAAATTCATCCATTTATCCATTAATACTACCTATTTATCCATATCACAGAGTTATATTCTCCTACTACAACTTACCTCATTCCAACAACAAAAGTCTATTGTTCAAAAACGATAAGTTTTGTTTGAATCTCCACCTAGTTTTGATAAAGAAGCCACACCCCCTGATTTTGGTTGGCAGTTTAGTGCAGAAAGATTTAGTCCTGCCAAGGTTAAATTTGAAATTCCAACAGGAAGCTGGTCTAAAAGGTAAGATTAATATTGGTATTGTGCCCAATACTATATTCTGTTGAATATGCTGGTCGTGTAGAAATCTGTGTAGAGACAATATGGACTTCAATTTGTAATCAGAGATGGGATTTCAATGATGCTAAAGTTGTCTGTAGAGAATTAGGATACTCCTCTTATGGTATAACAAAAATTTATATGTGTATACCTAATGTATTTGACCTTTACCCCAGGTGCTGTTCATACTTACAACTGTTATACTGAAGGTCAACTATCATTTGGCATCACTGATATAAATTGTACTGGTTCTGAAGAACATCTTGTCAACTGTTCACATAACAATACTGTATTATACAATTGTAACTCTCATGATGATGCTGGAATTGTTTGTCAAGGTATACTATATATAATGTGCATATTAATACATATACTTTTATTCTAGTGTCTGCTAAACAAGCCAATTGTACTAATGGTGAGGTCAGACTGATTAGTGGTATTGGGCCTCATGAAGGAAGAGTTGAAGTCTGTGTCAATGAGGTTTGGGGGACAGTCTGTTCTAACAGTTGGAATAATGATGATGCCAGTGTTATATGTAGACAATTGGGATATTCACCACTAGGTTTGGTATTATGACATTAATAATAATTTTTGTCTAATTTAGGGGCAAGAGCCAGCTATTTTGGCTCTGGAAATGGTCCAATACTTCTCTCCAGTCTTTATTGTACTGGTACTGAGTCATCTTTATTAGAATGTAATCAACAATCTTGTTATGTTACCAGTTGTACACATAGTAATGATGCTGGAGTGATCTGTGAACGTAAGTCTTAATCTTATTCAAGTTGCTGCCATTATCATTACATATAGCATCTTGTACTAATGGTGATATTAGACTAGGAGATGGTGCAGTGTTGAGGGGAAGAGTAGAGGTTTGTATTAATGGTACATGGGGTACAATCTGTGATCATCATTGGACACAACAAGAAGCTAGTGTTGTCTGTTCTCATCTGGGATACTCACCATATGGTATAAGAGACAGAGTACATGTATTAATGGTTTAATAACCAGTCATTTTATTTAGGTTCAATAGCAACTACAAATTTATTTCTCAATTATGAGTGCCCTATTGGTTTGTTTGAACTGAGATGTTCTGGTAATGAGACTAATATTTGGGACTGTACATATAACATAACTAATGGAGGACAATACTGTGGTCAACACAATGATGCTTCTGTATTCTGCATGCGTAAGTTCATCACAACATTATATTATCTAACCTTTTTCCAAACATTAGCTATGTTCTAATGGTGATGTCAGACTTGTAGGAGGTAGTACAGACAATGAAGGCAATGTACAGATATGTTACTACAATACATGGGGCTCAGTATGTGATGATTATTGGGGAATGACAGATTCTAATGTGGTCTGTCATGAACTTGGCTTTGAACCTAATGGTGCCATACATGTTTACACACAATGTTTATATGTTCCTATCATATAGGATCACTACACTTTTCAAATAATCACTTTGGAGTTACAAACAGTCCTCCATATTTGTATGGAACATTTACTTGTTTTGGTTACGAAGAATCATTGTCTATTTGTCCAAGATCATCTTATAATAGTTTGTTGAACTGTGGAGACAATGAAATAGCTGGTGTTCATTGTCAAGGTAAAAATTGCAAAAACATACACTTACAGATGGTAGACAATCTAAGTAGTTTTAGATTTACTGACAAGTCAATGATTAATATTTTTGATAATAATAGTGTTAGATATATATATCAGTATACTGCCTGTCTTTGGATAATCCTATATCTGTTACTAACCAGCAACTACAACCAGTAGTTCAATTGCTATCTCCTCAACCAATACATCTAGCATTATAGTTAAAATATTTAGGTGATCATCATAGCATATTGAAAAATATGAATAGTGCCAGAAAAACTCAAGTATACTAACAACTCAATGTCAAACACATTTTTATGATAATAATGTTAGAAATATAACTCTACTGTCTTTTTTTAATATCTTATGTCTGTTACAAAGCATCAACTACAACCAGCTCAATTGTAGTTACCACAACCAGTACTATTTCTCCTTCTCCATCACCTTCAGGCAAGCCAACACACATATATAATGATATCTTTCTTCACTTTACAATGATGTAGTTATCATACTTTGTGCAAGTGAGGTAGATTGTGTGTATAACCTTTTGTGGAATGAAACATATGTTGGAAATATCATTATCCAATCTTGTCCTCCTGGAAGATCAGGTAAATTGCATTATATGTTTAGCATTGGTAATGGATATTGACAATGGTTGTGATATTTATGTATAGGTGACATCAGTAGACAATGTATTAGTAATGGACTATGGTCTGAGATCAGTCAAAGTGCTTGTCCTTTAGTCCAATTAATAAAAGACTTTGATAAAGTAATGTTGAACACAGTGTACATAACATCATGTCAGAAAAAAATTGGATATTTTTGCTTCATTGAAAATTGTTACTCTTTCTTTAGTTAAAAAACATAACATCCGGTAATGTAAACATTACAGCACAAGAACAAAATGATGTTGTCCATAACATTACTCAAAATATTGTTAATGTCACACAAACAATGTTAACAACATCAGATGTTATCACTATTAATAATATTATTGATATATCAATTGTCATTCTTACATCTAACATTGGTGATACCAGCATTACCAATCCCTTCCTTGAAACTGTAAGTGTTAATGTTGTTCAAACAAATATTAAGCTTGTACTAATTAATCATGACTTCTTTATTACTCCAGGAAATTCTTGACATTTTTAATAATCTCTTAGATGACCAGCATATTGATGAATTGTCACAACTTAATGTTTGTAACATCCAACGAATTACATTACATATTTTGTGTGTATTTCTCCATATACAGGGTGATTTTGGAGGGGAGAAGCTAATGAGCAACATTGAAGATTATGGTAAATATGCAGGAAAATTCTTAGTTGTCTATGATAACATTACCAATGATACATTTGGAGCTGAAAAAGAAAATTTAGGTGATTTTTGTCAATATGCAGTATTTAATATCATGTTTACATTATTCCATAGTATTTCAGGTGGATGTTCAGGACAAAAATCGTCTTAGTGATGTCATTTTTCCTCTTACTGCCAAGTTACCTACTTACACTGTTAATGATAGTTTCTCTCAAGTAAGAATACCATATCAACATCTTGAAGATCGACAAACAGAAGGTTTGATTTAATATTACTAATAGCTCTCTTTTTATCAACTTCATTTATTAGACAACAAAGTTGCAGTAGTAAATGCATTAATTAACAACATTGCTGATGTTTTCCCAGCAAGTTTAACAAAGTCAGCATTATTACTCTTTTCTGATTGGTTTGATTCATTTTATATAGTTTTACTGAGAATGTTCCAGCAACACAAATCATTACAACTCGAGTTATCTCTAGTAATACTTCTAGCCAAATTCCTGCAGTATTAAATTTCACCACTATACCAGTATGCAGCATGTGATTTTGTTAGCATATACATAGCTAGCTACTTCAATATATTTATAGTATATGTTTAGTCAAAACTTATTCTTTGCTTATCATTTAGCTCCAAAATGCATCAAATCCACGATGTGCATTTTTGGACTTTCCAACGCAAGTTTTCCCTCTAGCTATTTTTGCTATTGTAAATCTATTATATTTTTATAGGGCCAGTGGTAATGGTACCTGGTCTACAGATGGCATTGAAAGAGTGTCTATCAAATATGAAACAACAATGAAAGGGATTCAGTATAACCTAATATGTAACAGCAGTCACATCACTCCTTTTGTTGTATTAGTGGATTTACATGGAGTGGAGGTAGACATGGCTTTATGTAACATGAGCAAGTACATGATATATCTGTACCTTTAATTCACTTATAGATTCCTAAAGATGAGTACATTGTTCTAGAGGTAGTGACATATGTTGGTCTCACTGTTTCTAGTGTCGGTTGTATCTTAACTATCATAGTTTTATTAACTCTCAAGTAAATGACAGCATAACAAATTGTATGGTATATTTATCTACATTTGACAGAAAAGAACTCATTCAAAATGTTCAATACTTACTGCATTTTAATTTGAGCATAGCTCTGCTTGGTGGCTATGTCATTTTTATATTTGGTATTGATGATAAAGTTATTGATCTAACTAGCTCAAAGGTACATAAAAATATGTGCTTTATTCATGTTCATGTGTTACTTTTCAGATTGGTTGTGGATTCATAGCAGCTCTTCTCCATTACTTCTTTTTAGCTGCTTTCTGTTGGATGTTATGTGAAGGCATCATGTTGTTTTTACAACTAGTTATAGTATTCTCATCACTTTCTAAAAGATGGTATCTTTACCTACTCATTGGATGGGGCAATAAACATCTTAATATGATAGTAATTGTATTATTTATTGTATATAGGTCTGCCAATTATTCCTGTGGGTGTATCAGTGAGTATACTTTATGAAAGTTATGGTGTGTTTGGGAAATAGTAAGTTAATATAAAGTATTAATTATTATATGATATTGTCTACCATGTAGTTGTTGGATTGATTTTAGTGAGCGGGCTGCTATATGGGCTTTCCTAGGACCAGCATTATTGATTATATTGGTAAGTAAATAGATAAATATAAATAGACATGTACCAGGACAGACAAACAGATGGAAAACTGGACTATGTAACAGTTAGAAGATGGATGGATATTGTAGTAAAGAGTTACATTAAAGTGTATTTATTACAAACTGTACATAGATCAATATTGTACTGCTGATATTAGCTATTCAAGCAATGGTACATTATTATAAAAGACGACAACAAGACAAACGAACTGAAGACAAGAAAAGAGGAGATATTATCAGGTGTTGAAACATTATTGAGTTAATAATTTTAATTTTACGTTCTTTGGTAGGAAAATTCTCATTGGGTCACTAATATTGCTTCCTTTATTGGAAATAACCTGGGCATTTGGTTTGTTTGTAATCAATCATCATGCTACAGTGTTTGCTTGGTTGTTCACTATCTTTTCAACTTTTCAAGTAATAATAATTAATGCATTATTGGAGTCTTTTAACTACTCAATTTAGGGATGTTTCATTTTTGTGTTTAACGTGATAAAGAATGAGAAGGCATGTAACATAGACTCTTGTAATTTATATGTTGATATACTTTTATAGATTAAAATTGCTTTGTTTCAAGTGTGTTGTCCAAAGCTATCAAAGGTATTAACTATGATGATGACTTATTATTGTGGATTGTACATTGCTGTAGAAATCAAGACAGGAGGAAGCAATAAGACTAGGCAGAAAAGACAGACATCATAAACAACATATATCTAGCTTTGAGAAGTCAGCTGATAATCATTCGTCCACACAGTACACAAGATGGAATACCAGTAAAGGAAGACCATTTGAACCAATGGCTTTTCACAACAGAATGTACCTTGGGGATGAACTTGAAAGACCTCATAAGTATGAATTAAACTAATGACACTTTTCTCTAACTGAGTTTGATCAGTAACTCTACATTACCTTCCATCACAATTACTGAGTTTTATATATAGAATGAATACTTAAATTATATGCCAGACTTATAGCTATTTACTTGTACTGTTATATGCTTTTGTACATATTTGTAGATTATTATATAAATAAGTCAAGCTGTGTTAATTAATCTATATAAAGCCACATAATTTAACTGTCATATATAAATAAACATTACAAATCACGTGATACCTTTAAGTTAAAGGGCCTTATAGCAACACCAGAGGCAGATTTGTTGTATGTGTAAAACTTTCAGCAAACATAATTGTGGTGAAGTAGTCAGAATTAAATTTAAAAGGATCACAACTGAAGATACACAAAAATGTTGAGGGTAAAAGGTTTGTGTGAATACAAAAGTAGACTGACCAATATTATTAACAAGTCAAGATCATACTTGTGTCACTAGTAGAAAACTACTACACAATTGGGGTACGTTATTTATGCTGCCACGCCCAAAAGTCAATCAAAGTATTAACCTGATAGCCTAATTTTCATAGTTTGTGGGCTCGCTTCTGCCCAAGATTACATTATAACAGCTAACTTTTCGAAAATATATTGCTCAAATTTTTATTAAGGTTCTTGCTCCGCTTATCTCCGAGAGATACAGTAGTTGCTCAAACATATACATCTGGCTCAGTTCGTGTGGTAAGGTACCAATGTGACAGAATGTATGTATATATATAGTGCTCATTTTTAAGTCATCATCTTTATTTGGAGCTGTTGAAGTCTGCTTCAATAACACTTGACTACTATTTGTACTGATTTCTGGGATGACAATGATGCTAGTGTTGTCTGAAACCAACTGGGATACTCTACTTATGGTAAACAAAGTTTGCCTAATATGTTTTACCAATATGTTATTTTGTATTATGTATAGGTGCAGTAGGATCTGCTATAATCTACTACGTACTTCTCATCAGCTATCAAACACAACATCATTGATTTAAACTGTAATGAGAACACTATACTGGACTGTCCTTATGGTCTTTCTGACTACTATTGCTCTCTTAGTAAAAATGTTAACATATTTTGTCTATGTAAGTACTATTTTCCTAGTATGCTAAGTTATCCTGTCTTTTATAGATCTGAGTGTTGCTAATTATAGCAACTGTTCTGATGGGGATGTTCGTCTAGTAAGAGGGGCATCACAATTTGAAAGGAGAGTTGAAGTATGTCTCAACAGAGCATGGGGCACAATCTGTGCATATAATATCTGGGACAATCAGGAGGCTCAAATTGTATGTTGTCAGATTGGTGCATTGACAGTAGGTTAGTTTGTCCCATTTTCAGGTAGTATTCATATCATTCATAGCTGAGCTGGATAGTAGTATAATGCTTCTTTGTTCTAATATTTTTGTTACTGAGGTGTCATTACTGCCATTGTTCCTATTTGTTATCTTTATATACCTTCTGACTTCTTTATGTCTTGATTTTGTCTGTACAAGTTAAAGGAACTGAATAGAGTAATATACTTAGATAAAAGACTTCTAAATAATACAGATGATTTTTGTTGAGTTAAAGTGTGTATGAATTGAATTTGGGGGTACTGTGTGTAGTTCTATGTGGGGAACACTTAATAGTAATGTGGTTTGCAAACAGCTTGGGCACATGGAATTAGGTACAATGATAATGGTCTTGCTATTTTTACAATATATATTTTTACAGGTTCAGTTAAATGCTAGTCAATTTGGTCAAGGAATAGGTCCACTACTAATGTCTGCAGTAGGTTGTTCTGGACAGGAATTCAAATCTCTTCAAATATCCTTATCAACCATTTTCTAATTTATTATGTACCCACTAGGGCCACTACCATGATGTTGGAGTCAAATGTGAAGGTATAATTATGTATGATAGTAAAACTGACATTCAGGTTATGGCTATATTGATATGGCTCCCTGTGAAAATGGTACAGTACATTTGATTAGTGAGTCTGGTAGTTACTTTAGAAGATATGGTCGAATAGACGTTTGTGTCAAAAATGTCTGGGGTACTGTATGTGATGACTTCTGGGATGATAAAAATGCCAGTGTTGTCTGTAGAATGTTAGGATACTCACCTCATGGTATGTACTAAGATAATTGTATTGTTTTTAAGTATTTTATTCAGGACCATCTGCATAGACTAACGCATATACTGAAGGAACATGGTCTGATCATATCAATGATTTGAACTGTACTGGAATGGAAGAAACTATTTGGGCTGTCCTCATAATGGATTGAATGAATATTCTTGTAATGACACTAAAGATACTTCAGTTATTTGTCAATGTAAGCTATAAAAACAATGATCTTATTATAAATTAAGACATCGTTTTCAAAGCTTCCATTATATTTGATTTATAGTGTATATGAGGTAGAGCATAAACAATCACCTATTGAAGAAAATGTTATTACTAAAAGTTATATGTTTATTATTTTCTAACATTTTATATAGTGTCTCCTGTATCATTTTCTAACTGTACTACTGGTGAGATCAGGAACAATATGTAGTGACTTGGGACTATGAAAATGTCAGTGTGTTGTTTGTAGTGAACTTGGACACTCTTGTTATGGTATATTTAGCATTGTTTGGTTTTTGTGTATTGCTATAGTAGAGAGATCTAGAGTCAAGCATGCAGCATGACAAATCAGTCTATTTCAATCTATATCTGTATACTTAGACTATGTTGCCATAGTAACCTAACCCTATTGTTTTTAGTTTAAAATCCCTCAGTAAACTCAACTATCTTTGTATTATTATGGAGTAATTTTACACCAATTGGATAATTAAGGGGTTTACTCATTTAACTTCCTTCCACAGTAAAACTGATATCTATTTTATGGCACAATTTGCCACGCTCAACTTGAAGTGGTGTAAAATTATCCCAAATAAAGTGAAAACTAAACATTCAACTGAAGGAAGATTTTAATAATGACCTTTGAACTCATTTAAAGTTTTCACATTATAAAATACTGAACAAGAGTACTGAGGTGGAAAGTTAATGGTGTATATGATTGAGTAAATGAATGAATTCAGTTCATAACACTGTTTTAACACTATAATGAATTGAATACTAATAAGATCAGTAATTAATCATCAGTCAATAATTTCCATATCTTTGTCATCATATGATGTCTTTTCTGTAACTCCATCATACAGGAAGTACACAAAGTACTTGCCAGTTATCACATTATATGAGGATATAATTCCTTCATACCATTGTTCCTGTTCTTTTTCACTAACAAATGTCATTTTTGCACATTTTCCAATAATTTCAGGATGATCATTTGGAATACATTCAACAATACTGTCACTTACGCATACATGTTTCGACAGTTTGATGGCTTGATGAATGTTCAGAACTGTCAATAGCTCGTTTCTAGAGGAAGATTCTGACAGAAAGTTGTCAACGCGATCTAGAGCTCCATGTTGACAAGTTTTACCTGGTATGGATTTTGCTAATCGTTGTGATTGTTTCTTGACAGCAGCTGTTCTCCTTGCTTCCTCTGTTCTAGATCTATACGATAAGGTGACTCCCTTTTAAGCAGCTATATGCTTTAAGCAAGCAAGTTTATCTATTTTATATACTTTTATCATTGATAGTTTGAGACATTGTGGTGAATCACTTTTACAGTCTTTGTTCCTTCTTTCCACAGCATTGGTACTGCTAGGGCATGCTTGCCATTGGTCAATTGTCATTGCTGAAAAAGATTTACTAAGCATCTTGATGTGATTACATCTAGCCCACCATTGAGCCCAGTTTTTTGCAGCTGACCAATTGCAATTTTCATCAATAAATTTGGCATCCTCAAAATCACAACATCCAGGTAATACTACAAGAAATTGTACTACTTTTCAAACATTGCAAAGTGTTTCAAAGCAAGCAATTGTGCTGATAGAACTCTCAAGAACCTGAATTTTGGAACAGATTTTTAAAAACAATCCTTTTTTTTTCTTTTTCTCTCTGTTGTGATAACGATACCTTTCAGCAACACACTGGCATAAATGTTGCCAATGCACTTTGCATCTCTTAAGAAGTTTACCAGCTGACCTTACTCCTTTGATTTCTGCATCAGACCAGTCAATAACAATTCCTTGAAGTGTTATTCCTAACTCGAAATCAGTTCTACTGCTTTTACATTTTTCAAACAGTTTCTTAAAACACAAAGCATATCCTGCACTGTTTTGAGCATCTAGTCTAATGTGAGCTACAACAATCCATTCCATTGAGGAATTATCAAAAGCCACCCACTGCATTAAAAATATAAGGATATTCTTTAGAAATTGAAATGACTGGCACACAAGTAGTTGGAACAAAGACTCACAGTCAAACAAGTAAATGATAAATAACATCAACAACAATAACTTGACAAAAACAATGACTCAATGATAGCATTAAATGAAAAAGTAACTGAACCTCACTCGCTCTCTATACTGACTGAAATACAAAAACAAATGATTTAAATATAAAACTAACTTATGAATATTAATAAGTTACTAACTGAGACTGAATATCACAGAACTATCATACGTTATGTCACATTGAATGAAATCTACTTGACTGGCTATCTGTGACATAAACGGCGACATAGTGAAAATATGCTTCATTCCATTTTCCATTCCTGTTGACACAAGATAAGATCTTCCATGCTTTTTCTACATTGTTAATTCTTCATCACCTATTTCATTGTCCTCCTTATCAATTACATCAGCTACCTCCTCAAAAAGCATTGGTGATCAGTTTTTATCCAAAAGACCTCTCATTTGTTTTGTCTTCCGTATCTGTTGTGTCACTTTGCCTGTATGACAGCTAGCCTACAGCATCTACTCCAACTTCTTGAAATGCACTTACAATTGGTCCAATGTCTGTTATAAAATTTGTATATACAATAGATGGCATTGAATTTATAATCTCTGCTGCCTTTTTGCAAACTGAATTGTGGCAGGTGATGATGAATCACTACTTAATTCTTCAACTTTGAGGGTAATGTTAGGTCGATTTACTGAAGGAGTCCATATTATTGTCATATCATTGTCCATTATTTGTGAATTATAAAATTGTCTTTTAGGAGTGTGGCCAATTGTTAATCAGAAAAAAGTATATAAATATATTTGAGGGACTGGGGTTCATAAGAATATTCATGTAGTCTTTAATTCCATAAGCATTTTTGGATATGCAATATTGGAGATATGTTAATGAAAAGCTAGAATATCTATGCAGTCACTTAGAGAGTACAGGATATATATATGGTGGAGATTTATTGGACTCACTTGTATGATGTTTCCTAAAAATAAATCATATAACTGATATTGTATAAATAATAATTATTATGAGAATAGTACCAGACAATCTATAAATAACGAGAGAATGGACAGGCAATTAAGTTCTATTAGTATTTGTAGTGTAGTAACATAGTGTACTTCAATAGGTGATAATGAAATTATTTTTGGTGAAGCATGTGTGAATCAATTTAAAATCAGACTACTAAGACAATTTTTTATCCTTGTGTAATAATGTCCAATATCATTGAATGTTAAGTTAACAATGGAGTATGTCACCAAATATGTATAAACATAATAGGAAATTATCATTGCGGATGTTAGACAGGATATGAGCTATGCAGTTGATCTTATTTCCTGTGTGGGCGAGTAAACATGTATAAAATACCACAAATAGAAATAGTTTATTAATACCATAGGTAAGACTAGTTGGACCATAGGTGTAGGAAACGGGGGGGGGGGGGGGGGGCTAGGGGGCTATAGCCCTCCCTTCATGAGAAAATAGGCCCCCCATTTTCAAGGCAAAATGGGGGGCCTAATTTAATTGAGTATTACTGGGTTTAAAAACATTAAGGAATAATGCTGCAAAGCAAAGAAACATTCTCAACTATTTGCCTAATAAGAGAAGCTGCCTCACTACTTCGGATTTGTCTTCAGCTGATCAAGATGATGAGGACTCTGATTTGGAGGATTTGAAAGTCCAACTGATGATGTTACCTGACCTATTGAAGACTGCAAATGCAGGGGAAGCTTTAAATATTCCAACTGTATCTTCCATCGGACTATTATCTAATACATTCAGTCAAACCTTCATAGGTGAAGTAAATCGCTTGTTACGTTTTTACTTGACAGTCCCAATGTCATCTGCAACTTAAAAACTATCTACAGTCTACAATGGCTCAAAAAAGACTCAATAATGTTACTCTGATACATACACATAAAGATAGAGTGAACAACAACAAACAACAAGTTATCCTAGACATACAGTAGTACACAAAGGCAATGGTACACTGTCTGTTTTACTATATGGTTTTAAAAGAGATCAATGATACGGTTTACTAGTTGGTATGATGTTGATGTCCATTAATCAAGATATAATATAAAACACATATAATTAGAAATGAATGTAACTTCAATATTATTTATCTCTATATGGTATATATAGGTGCTGTTATAGAGTGTTATTCATCTTGTTAATCATGATAGTATAATTGTGACAAGTGTTCATTTCTTAATGTAAAATGATTCAGCCATTCTATAGTTATTTCTGTTTATATTATCTATGATGAAAACTAGTGAACAAACAATTTTAATTAATAGTATCATTGACAAGTGAATTCATAAAAAATTAAAGGATTGCTATGTTATTAGATTGTTCTCTATGGTTGATTCAGGTATTTGTCTCCACACAAGTACTGTATGTCCTTCTAAAAGTCTAACTACAAACAATGTTAGTTAATTTTTGTATAAATTATTGAAAATATTTAATTCTTATTTATGTTCATATAGACTGCTGTCTTGATAGGTGTTGTGACTGTATTCATCCTTCTATGTAAGTTGCATATCTTTTTAAAAACAACACACACACATGACATTTTAATTGTCTTGACATTTTTACATTATGAAATAAATTGTTTATTATCTATTCATTATATTATAGTGTTGGTGATTTTCATTGTAATCATTGTCATGACAGTTCGAAAGAAATTCCTGAATAGACAACTAGATATCAATCAACAATATGAGGTAGAACTGAACACCTATAATGATCGTCCAAAAAGTTTTGAACTAAATGATCAATTAAAGAAGAGATTTGAGGAGCTACCACCTGAGCCGATATATGATTATATTAATGAATTGTCAATTGAAGAAGAATGTGGAGATATCTACCACCAAAGCTGCTCATCTACATTGCAAGAGGAATCTACTTTAAAAACCAATGAGTTGCTAAATCCATTGTACAATTTTGAAAACAAAGTCTCCATGAATGCTGTGGTTATCCCTTATCCTTGATAATTAATTGGTTAAGTGTTAACAACCCAATGTTGTTTTGGTAATGAAAATAATTTTAGTATTAGTATTAGTTTTAGTAGAAAATGTAATTTTATTTTAATTTTAGTTTTAGTTATGGTAGATTCTGATGATTTTTTAGTTTTAGTTATAGTTTTAGTTACTATAATGTAAAGCATTTTGATTTTAGTTTTAGCTTTAAAATTTTTTTAATTAGTTAAATACATGTAATATTTAAACATATAAACCCTATAAAAACTAGCTATCAAAATAAATAATATTTATACTAAAATTTTAAGTATTGTAAATTCTAGAATGCTAATTATTGTGATAGTAATTGATGCCAGGTACAGTTTCATTACTACAATCTATATGCATTTATAAATTGTACTGTGTTGTTGTAATAGCATTTGTGATTGAACCTATTGCCATCCTATCTTGTCTAAACAGAACTGATGGTGGTAACCATGCACAGAGCACATGACATCTAAAGACAATGACTACTTTGTTGTTAATTAATTACTGTTAATTAACATTAATATTAATTGAACTCTCAATGTTTCATAAAATGACAAGTTAACAACCTATGTGCATAAGGTTGTTACATTTCAGAGATAAAGTTAGGTTTTTATGTCTATTTATTAGTATCATACAACATTTTAGTTTTGTCAACCTCAAGTACTAGTGTTAATAGTGAATTAATACATAGTTTTGCATATCAAGTCAATCAGTATAAAACATATCAATCAACAAATTTTCAAAGCAAAATGTGACTGATTAAGGTATTAAATTGACATAACACAATGTCCATTACCACAGTAGAAGTGATTATAAGTCAATACATAAATTAAAACTAAGAATACTTCTCACCAATTTATCTTGATACTACTAGAGAGTGCTTCTTGGTGTAACATGTATGATGATGTAACAGGTACTATGATGATGACATCACTATATGTCATTTCATGATGATGTCACCATAGTCAAGTTATACCAAGAACCACCCTTTCTAGATGAACATACAGTATTACCATTATGTGCAGAACATCATAGCTAATGATTGTACAACATTGGAAAACTTAGATCAATTTATTCATAAAACATTAGTTAAAAAGTTATACACTTACCAAATGTACTTTAATATTAGAACACAATACACATATTATAGTATGACCTTTAATGCATAAAATGATGTTGTCATAAAAGATTTTCCTCTCGTTGCAAGACACGATCTAAATGTGTCTCTATTGCTTCGTGATAAAGGTACATCTCTCCTCGTATACGTCTTTTATAATGTCGGGATGTATACCAAAACACAAGAAATCCTACAATACATAACAAGACCTCAAAAACCAATATCCAAAAACTACAAGAGAGCCGGTCTGGACCATTAATAGTCCAGAGTGAAAATGGAAGGGCTAGAAGAGCTCCAATATTCAGATAAAAGCCTCTTATGAACCACAAAACTCCAGATAGCATACCACTCATGTTAAGTGGGGATTGACAACATATGAACTCAAGCAGAAAGATGTAACTCAGAACATCTGCTAACCCAGTTAGTGTTAATGGGATGGCATAGTATAGAAATGAGATGGGTAGAACCCCGTATGATGAGCTAGTAGTGAAATAACAGTAAACAAAATCTTGAGCTAAATAATGACCCGCAGTGTCTAGAATTAATATACCTATTAATCCAGTAAGTAATAAGAAATAAACAATTTTCAAACCCCTTAAAGGATTAAGAATGAAATATTCACTTTTAGGAAATAGAGGCAATATAATTAGCTCTACCAAAGGGACTAGTATTATAATTTGTTCGTCAAGTGCTTTCCAAAGAACAACTGATCCGTAGCCATTTAAACTTGTTTTAGCTCCTTTCATTGCATTCAAATAGGGAAATACACCATCCACTACAATGTAACATGGTATATAGAAACCAAAGGTTGACAAAAGAACGACAACTATTCTCCAAAATGTCTTGACATCTTCAACATCAGTTTCTTTGAAAGGTCCACCATATTTTTCCTTTCCCAAGTTGATTCGACTAGGTATGTTGTTCTCCCAGTAAGTCAAGGCACTTCTATTCTCTGGAGATTTATGTTGCCAAGCATATTTGAGTACTTGATAAATCATCTTGTAAGGGTTTCTTGATAGAATTCCTGTTGACTCAAATTTTACCTTGAAAATAATGTTTAAGCACAGAGCAATTGTAATAAGTGTACATGTTATAATGCTTGTGACTAGTACTAACTTAGAATTGTAAATTGTCTCTTTATACAAACCCATGTATTCAATCAACAGCCCAACGAACAGGCCCCACACTAGCCAATGTACAAAAGCACGCAATTGAGTATTTGAAGCATCAAACAATTGATCTAGCCCATAAGCTAGCATATTGGAGTAAAAACCTGCTGTTCCCAATACAAGCAACAATAGAGCCACTGTTGATATTCCATACTTAGCAACATTAACTGGTAATCCACAAGTGCCATATTGTATACAGTAACTAATGACCTGAAGAAACGTCCCAAACCAACAGAAAAACAGACTCAAATTAATAGATTTTTGTCGCCCAATTTTTATATCAGCCAACCAACCCATTACTGGATAAGCTATAAAGAATATTATATTGTGAACAAAAGAGATTTGATATGCAGCTGCTTTGTTTTCTTCTGGTATAGGAGCCCAGCATGTTCCTTCTTCAGGTCTTGTAGATAAAGCAAATGCAATATTGAAGCCAATATCAATGCATAAATTAACAGCTATGGTATAAAATATCAACAACCATGTTGGCAGGTTCAGATTTCGTTCTGTCAGTCCTTTATGATATCTCACAAAAATTGCCTGTACTTTGAAATACAAAGATGCTTCAAAATCTCCCATAATACAGACACTACTGGATATTTGAAAAGTTATGACATATTTGAACTAAAAACACTCATTCAAGTTAGGGAAGTAAGACTAACATTTGTATAGAGAGTTGAAAGTTGTTATTGACAGTTATATCAATCCCTTCATCAATATACTTTCACTATATGTACATACATTTCTTTCATAACTGTACTTTACTATATATATATGTGTGTGTGTGTGTGTATGTGACCATATTTGCAATAAGGCATCACTTCTGACAAAATATTTTTGAAAAGGGACTACTGTTAAATATCTCAAAAAAAAGGGGTTTGTATACATGCAGTTCCTGCATATATATATATATATATACAACTATTCATGGTAACTGCATGTATATAAAACTTTTTTTGAAGCGTTTTAACAGTGGTTCCTTTTCACAAATCATGTGACAAATGTTTTGACACAAGTGGTCCCTATTGTAAATCAGGTCATATATATGTATTTATATTAACAGATAACCTATGGGCAAATAGTACAATTTAAAACATACATATTAAAGGTAAATAGCTATATGAGAATTACATGACATTGTAGTTTACTTTAGGAGGGTTAGGAGAATATTAAGTGCAAAGGTTAAAAGACATAAAATAATTTTATACATACATATATTATATTTGAATAATTGAATACAATTGACTGTTCAACATTGGTTAAAGTTTCCGTTATTAGTTACTTTGGGATGACATTGTGAAACTTTATTAATGAGTTAAATCATGTTTTTGCTAGGTACTGTTTTCATAGTTACTTACTATAGTTAGCATGGTTATAGCAAGCGGTAATAATGAATAAACAGAGGTAGATAATTAAGTGTTCATAGTTGGATATACAATGATCATATGACTTTGTCTTTATATAATGTTTAAACAACACAACGTAAGTTTATGTCTGTATATACAGAAAGTTTAGTAATTGCCATTGGAAATATATACTTTTTCAATTATTTATATGTTTGTTGCTTTAAAAGGTAAAGCATTTTGTGATCGATAGTTATAGTTCCTCAATAAACAACTAGACAAAACATTATCATCTTTTTTTATCCATGTGTAGATTAACTAACATCTGTTCACAATGTTCCTCCACAACTTTGTAAAGGCTGTAATTCTCTCCTCATTGTTTTTGTTTATACCAGTAAGTTGTGAAAATGTATGTCAACCCCAAATAAAGATAACAACAAATTGTGCAAGCAATGACCAAAACATACAAGTCAAGCAACCAGGTCCATCCAAGTTTGGTATTATGAAAAAGATAGTTGTCATAATGGTACCAACATTGATGTATGAAGCAGGTATGAACCAGTATACTCCTGTTAACATACCATTCATATTAGCTGGTGTCTGACTACATATGAACTCAAAGCTACCTATGAAATTTAAAATGTCTATAAACCCAATCAAAGAAAATGGTATGATGTAATAAAGAAATGACATGTTAATTGTAGCCATATCTTCAATTCCATCATTCTTAAATTTACATTTAAAAAAACATGCTTATAAATATAACAAAAGAAATTAAGAACATTGTCACACTTACAGTAATCATAATTATATTTGAGTCATAATTACTTTTTTCATCAAAAGCTATGTAATAAAACCTACAAAATGTCTCCACACTAACCAAATTACAAAGGTTATAAGTTGAGCACTAGACCCATTAACTAATTGATCCATTCCGTAGGCAAGTATATTGGAATGAAACTTGCAGCTTCAAACATTAATAGCAGTAAAACCACTCCTGATATTCCATATTTAGCTATATTAACTGGTAGTCTACATGTGCCATACTGAATACAGTAACTGATGACTTGAAGAAGAGTCCCAAACCAACAGGACCATAGACTTAAATTAATAGCTATCTCACCACCAATCTTTGTATCTGCTAACCAACCAAGAATAGGATATGCAAATGACAAGAAAATATTCTGAAGTGTAAGCATGAGACAACTAATAGAGAGTTGAGGGACACCAGGAAATGGACCCTAACAAGAGCTCTCTTCAGGGTCGGCAAAGATTATATTGAAACTAATTTCTCTAGTGAGACCAGGAGCAATGGCAAATACTACCAACAGTCTAGTAGGAGCATTAAGATTTCTCCATTTCAATTCTTTATAGTACAGATCAAACATGACTTAATATAGTAGGAATGCCTCAATGACATAAAGTTGACCATATCAATTGAAATTCACTGGCTTCAGATTACTATTCATAGATAAGCTTTAACCTATAACAATAAGTGCAGACATAGTAAATACTAATGGGTTGTAGTTCAAACACTACAACATCCATAGAGTTAACTACAAAAGAGTACATTCATATGGGAATAAAGTATTATATTAGTGCTACAAATAAAGCATAAACAAACATGTTTACATACATTTATATATCAATAGACTATTATGTTAGGTGTTTCAAACATACATTTCTTTTCATAATATATGTGACCTAATTTACAATAAGGGACCACTTCTGGCAAAACATTTATGACCTCATTTGTGAAAAGACACCACTGTTAAAAACCTCAAATAAACAGTTTTGTATACATACAGTTGCTATATATGCAGTTGCTATAGATTCATGGTAACTGTATGTGTACAAAAGGTGTATTAACAGTGGTCCCTTTTCACAAATCATGTCACAAATGTTTTGACAGATGTGGTCCCTTATTGCAAATCAGGTCATATACTATGTCATTTTCATGATCAACATCAAATTTGAATTGTAAATAATTTGTCTGTATTGAAAACACTTTAACATAATACGATAGACAGCAAGAAATAACACAAGCTTCTTTAGACCAAAACTAATTGTTTACACTACTACAACTTTTCAGTGCATTCATAGGTAGTCAATGGTAACAATGAATGAAAGTATATAAATGTAGTATAATACACTATAGCTGTAGTATGAACTAAATGTCAAAATGTCTGCCAAACCAATAAAGTTATTTACTAACTATTGTAGGGAAGTAAAGGCAAGAAAACTCAACATTCCAGCCTGTCTGTTAGTTAGTTATGCTACTGGAGTTGGCCTCAGTATTGAAATTAGTGACAATATTATTTTTGGGATGCTGACTAATCCTGAAGAGCCATCTTGTTGGGTGCCATTTCCTGAAGTAGATGGACTTTCATATGGCCGCTATCTTGTCCCAACTATTCAAAACGTTTTCTTATCTTTTATTTATCCTTTTCTTGGTTGACTAGCTTACACACATATAGATTGTGAGAGAACTGTTAAGTCGAGTCTTTGGTCTTGTTGGTTAGGCGGGTTCCTTCAAGTCATCAGTTATTGTTTTCAATATGGGACATGTAGACTACCAGTTAATATAGCTAAATATGGAATATCTAGCGTGGCTTTGCTGCTATTGATACTTGGAGCAGCAGGATTTTTTTCCAATATACTTGCATATGGGATGGACCAGTTAGTTGATGGCTCTAGTGGACAATGTTGAGCTTTTATACATTGGGTTGTTTGTGGGCTTTTTGTGGGCTACCTTCTCATTGATTATATAGCAATTATGGATAATACAATTTATAAGTCAACTTTAACACAAATAACTGGGCTGGGAGCTTTTATTGCAATAACCATTGTTTTGTGTATGAGTATAGCTTTTCATAAGAAGTTTGAAAGGATTCTTGTTTAAAAAGTTTTTAAGTAAGCTTGGAAAACCAAACATTTATAAATAGAAGTGCATTTACACACTGGGAGAACGAAACACCAAGTCGAATTGACTTAGGTAAGCAGAAATATAGTGGGCCTTTTACTGAAGAAGAAGTAGAGGATACAAAAACATTTTGGAGAATAGTTACTGTACTGTTGTCAATATTTGGTATATTTATACCATTTTATACAGTAATCATATATCATATATTAACAAGTTAGATGGATCTATTACTACACTTAATGGATATGGATCATTTACTCTATGGACAGGCTTTAGTAAAACTATCATAATAACAGTACCTTTACTGAGACTTTTGGTCATTCCTCTTTTTCCAAAATAGAGTGTTTTTTCTGAATCCATTGAAATGGATGGGGTGTTCTTTTGTTTCAACAGCAAGATTATTAAAACTCCATAAGTTATTGACACATGTATTCATGTGTATTGATAGATAGATTTATACTAACAAGGACAATTTTTATTAAGAGTTATTAAATGAGTGTTTCTTATGCATTCATGCAAATTCAGAAGTTGTAAACACACACTCTGTTGCTTTATCAGTTAAATTAAGCACAAAACACTGCAATATCTGGTAATAATTTTGGAAGTGCCAAACCTACAGTATACTGCATAAATTTACATATGTACACGCTAATGTATTTGGACTCATAGACTGATTGGAATCTGCTTAGTGTGCTTTTATCAGTTGATGTCAGAACATATAAGTGTCTGCAATATAGACAGTTATATATTTGTAGAGGTAAGATAGAGGAAGGAGGGTTAATACACCATGAATGATATTGTACTGATGAAAGAGATCATTTCAATGATTCCAATCATTGACAGTGGTATGATATAGTAAAGAAAAGAAATTGTCTTATTTGTTGCATCTATGAAAAGCATTGAGCTAAGTGTGATAAAAAATAATTTTAAATAACCCATCCATTTCAATAGATAAAAGTAAAATAATCTATTTTGGAAAAAAGAGGAATGACCAAACATCCCAGTAAAGGTACTATTACTATGATAGTTTTACTGAAGCCTGTCCATAGAGCAGATGATCCGTATCCATTAAGAGTAGTAATAGCTCCATCTAACTTGTTATTATATGATAAAACATTA
Source organism: Xestospongia muta (assembly GCA_963693285.1). Taxonomy (NCBI): domain Eukaryota; kingdom Metazoa; phylum Porifera; class Demospongiae; order Haplosclerida; family Petrosiidae; genus Xestospongia; species Xestospongia muta. The sequence continues at coordinate 15,807,112 of OY848917.1, read as the reverse complement.
AAGATGTCTGTATAAAATGGTATAAATATACCAAATATTGACAACAGTACAGTAACTATTCTCCAAAATGTTTTTGTATCCTCTACTTCTTTCTCAGTAAAAGGCCCACCATTTTTCTGCTTACCTAGGTCAATTTGACTTCGTGTTTTGTTCTCCCAGTGTGTAAATGCACTTCTTTTTACTAAATGTTCGGTTTTCCAGCATACTTAGGAACTTGATAGACCATTTTGTAAGGGTTTCTTTTTAAAACAAGATTCCTTTCAAACTTTTTATGAAAAAGTATACTCATACACACAACAATAGTTATTGCAATAAACGTTCCCAGCCCAGTTAGTTGTGTTAAAGTTGAATTATAAATTCTTTTATCCATAATTGCTATATAATCAATAAGAAGATAGCCCACAAAAAGCCCCAAAACAACGCAATGTATGAAAGCTCTAAATTGTGTACTAGAGGCATCAACTAACTGGCCATTCCATATGCAAGTATATTGGAAAACATTCTGCTGCTCCAAGTATCAATAGCAGGAAAGCCACTCCAGATATTCCATATTAAGCTATATTAACTGGTAGTCCACATGTCCCATATTGAATACAGTAACTAATGACTTCAAGGAGAGCGCCTAACCAACAAGACCAAAGACTCGACTTAACAGTTCTCTCACGACCAATCTGTGCGTCAGCTAGCCAACCAAGAAAAGGGTAAACAAATGATAAGATAATATTTTGAAGTGATGGTTCAAGGTAAACCATATGAAAATCCACTTACTTCAGGAACCGGTGCCCAGCACAGCTTTTTCTCAGGATTAGTTAGCATTCCAAAAATAATGTTGTAACTAATTTCGATACTGAGGCCAACTCCAATAGCATAAATTACCAATAGACAGGCTGAAATGTTAAGTCTTCTTCCCTTTACTTCCCTACAATAAATGAACATTTTTATGCATGTTATTGAACTAAAACACTTTACTTTTAGGTAAGTAACACCATTTTTAATAAAATAGCAATATTTTTAACTATTTAATTACTTTCAGTTTCATTGTTGACTTATGGTCTTCATTATTTTTAAATTTTTTAAAGTGAACTTTGAACTAAAGTATTGGCACAAGGGCACATCTAGGTTAATGTATTAAAACATGTTGAAGCTATTAAGTGATTTACAAGATTAAAGTTAATACAAATTAATAGACTAAGTATAATACAAACTTCATTTGATTAAGGTAACTTCTCTTTTGTAAGTGGAAAACATTGAGTAAATGAAACTAATAATTTAATATGCACATGATAATTATATGTTTCTAACAGAAATTTATTAAGTGTACACAGTTTGTTAAAACCACTTTATCATATCATAATTACACATTGCTTCAACAATGTTACTAAACACATTATCAAACATGTTAATACAACATTTGTTGACATAATTATGTTTGTTATATACTGAAAAATGATTGAAATTACACATTGTATTCACTACATAAGAGGCAATGAAATAATGTTAGCACAACTAACTGAACTGAAGATATTGTCTGCTTACCATCCTTACCACCCACATAACTGTGGAGTTGAGTACATAACATCAATATGGTGTCATTTGGATTGTTTTTATGCAATCTTCTTTTTGTACTTTCTGTAATTGTAGAATTGCAAATTATTAGTATATTTCCAGCTACATTGCTGTAATACACTGTACGTCAGCTCATAAATTAATAAGTTAAATAAGATTGTGTGTGAGTGTCAATCAGATTGCATTTTAGGTATTACAGTTATATTGATGTATGTAAGAGCATTTTTGTCTGTTTGATTAATGAAAACACACTTTGATATGATCTGATGACACTACTGATAGACCTGCCTGTTGAGGGTGATAAAATTGTTGATCAAATTCAAAGTTTACACAATCATAGATTATACCTCCATACAAACATCACCAGATACGTCAGCTGTATTATTGACAAAATACAACATTGCCTTACTATCATTATTAAATAAGAAAAATCATTAAAGGAACAAATCGTCACTGCACTACTATCAATAACTTATGACACAAAGATTCCTCCACATGAATCACTGGCATGATTATTAAGAAATGATATGCTTGTGTTCTGTTTAAGTAATAATTGTGAGAATCCACATAAATTAATGCCTACACCATCAATGCCAGAATTGTTTATAAATGTAATGTGTCCATCAAACATTATTGGGCTATTAATACCCAGTAAACCAGTTATGTTATTATTATTAATCTTAATTTGGTCAAAATGACATTTTCAATATTCATTAATAACACAGCAGATTGATATATATTAAGCTTGTTTGGTAGTATATTGAAATGAAAGAAAACATTTGTAAAGTGAATGCTACTTGGTGAAGTAGATTTTAAAGTAATAATGAACAGTCCTGATCCATAGTATGCAGTATTGTTGTACATAGTGCAGCTGCTATATTCAGTGCTACCACTTCCATTATTCAAAATAATGTACATTCCTTCTCTATACTGAGCAGTATTGTCATATATAGTGCAATTACTAAATTTGATACTATAACTACTATTAGGCAAAGAAATAAACACTCCTCCATACCAACTGGTATTATGTGAAAACTCACTATTTTCAATGATTATCTCAATTTCAACTTCACAATCATAATAATATAACATAGTCATACCACTTCCTAAATCCAGTGTAAAATTTGATTTCACAATATTAACTCTGGATGATTTTTTTTATCTTCATTTTTCAGGTTTTTTTAGTATTTTTCTTCAGAAGCCACACCCACTGATTCTGAAGAATTCTTATGGCAGCTTAGTGCAGAAGTATTTATTTAATCCTGCCAAGGTTAATCTAATGTTCCAACAGGAAGCTCGTAAGATTTATATTGGTCTCATGCCCAATAATATATAGACAGATTCCTATACCTCATTACTATATTGTCAGATTCGTAAGACCTGAATTACCATATTGATACCAGTATTAACTATTATGTGTATATACAATTAAAACATAATGTAGAAAATGCAAAGGAAAATAAACAAATACAACTAACAATGAATAATTAATTATTATTGCATAATTAAAGTTTCACCTAATTATAGACATCTCAGAACTGCAAACCCCTCCCCTTAATTTACTAATGAACATAATCCTAAGATTTGTTTTTTGATTCTACAGTATTTAATTGAGAGTTTACACAGGATACAATTATAGTGCTGTTAATGTTGAATGTCTGGCTGATAATAAGTTTAAAGATATAGTTGTGTATGATGTAGATACTACTAAACTTAAGCTAAAGACTAGATTTAATATCATTTGTTCCATTTAGTTTATTGTTGATTCATTTTGTGATGTTGGTCTTAAGTCCACAGACACCACAGGACCTTTTGATGTAATAATTAATGGTAGTACATAAGTTATGTAGCTACTTCAAATTTAGTGAAGGTTCTATTTCCTTATTCATATAAGTTCTTATTTAAGTAGTAACCTTACTATAATAATGCTTATATAGCTTAGCTTTGATCTGTAGTATGTATATCTTAGAAGTAAAATGACTTATGCTCAAGTCATAATTTACTACAGTTTGATTTAGTTAGAGCTTCATAATCCAGATTTATCTAGCATATATAAATCTCTTCTTATTTCCTATCAATTATCTATTTGATGTAGTTTCCTGATTACCCCAAACAATTAACTTGCTTTGACAACAACCATGATAACATGATATATTGATGACCTCCATATTGTAAAAGATTTCATGTCTATTATATAACATCAGTTATTGTGCATCTGCTCAAAAAATAAATTTACACTTTGAACAACACTTATTATTCTAAAACAAAAAGTGTTTGAAGATTCAGTAACATTAATACTTTATGCTTATGAGTTTAAGAGGTACACTAACAGTACTAGTACTATAAACAGTGGATATCATTGCAAAGATAACTATATATAAAGGTCAGATTATATGTAGTGACAAAGGAAAACTCGCCCTATTAAATCACTAGCTACATCTAATTAGCCTCTTGACAACAATGCAAATAAATACTTTTGTCAACATCTAACTCAGGATAGTTATCAGTTGATATGAAAAGGTTCCTAACTGTTGTAGTTGTTTACAACACCCACGTATTTATTACAAACTATAGCAAGTGGGTGTTTATCAATAACTTAATTAAAGTCATTTATCTGTTGTGATTTATTACATATACATGAACTACCTTAAAGGCTTGTTGCTTTTTAAGACTACCTATTACTGCCATCATAAGCTGGTTTCATATCTATTATAAAACGTCAGTTATACTGACTATTATTATGTCTCTGTAGCTCCTAATACAGAATCTTGCCATTCTACTGATCTAGCCTATCACAACCTCTTCTTCTATATTCTCATATTATGTGTCTCACTTAACTGATGATACAATCTTCTAGTTCCTAGAGGGAACTCATTCTCTACAAGGTATACACACCTTAATTGTGAAAGGACATTTCAGACTTTATATTTGTCTGGACAACCAATACTAAAAATCAATAAAACAAAACCAAGCTATATATACATTACAACAACCAATCAAAATACATCTATTACCCCTTCGCTTAAGACTTTTTTCAACAGTATACACACCTTGTAGATTATAAATTCCCTCATATTTAATAAATCAAGCATTATTTAGTAAATCACAATTTATTTAACAAATAAAGAGCATCAAAAAGTAAATCATAACTTGTTAATTGTACCAGTGAATGTATTCAATTTTGACACAAACAGCACCCCACAGTGATATGTGTAATAAGAACACAACTATAGTTTCAACTCAATATGTGACAACAAAATTGCAACTCTTAACAACTTCCTGTGGAAATAGCAGGAATACTGAACTCAATCTATACACAAGAGTTTTCTAATTCTTACATCTATTCATTTACAGCTAGCAATTTCCCTAGCATCTATTTTAATATCAGTATGTAATGGTTTTAATAGACACTATGTAAAGTTCACTTGTTCCTCAACAATATTGATGTAAGTAACAAGAACATTACATAAACTGATCTTGTCTGCAAGAACCATTTTTATCTGTAACAGATCAAATATATAAACAAAGCATAAAAGCAGAGTAACAACACATGTAAATAAATACTGAGACTATTAAGGTCAGGTCAGGCTAACAATATTTTATTAAACATGATTTATTCAAAGTTAAGGTCTAGAGTGCTGACGCAATATGTGATATTTATTTCCTATAGTAAACAACTAATAATGTTAATATTGACAAACTGTCTTTGTCTATAAGTGTTTGTTGTTTTATAATAATAATTACTACTGATAGCATGATATTAGAGCAGGTTTATGACTTTTAAATAGCTATTTCCCATCAAGAAGTCCATACTATATTGTGTATAGTTAGTATTTACTTTTTAGGGGGTGGGGATTGATATTGCAACAAAAAGTCAATACCGCAAAAGAGAAAAAATGAATATAATTATAATCCTTATTCTTACAAGACCCACAAGAGCTTGTGAAGAAAGGTAATATAAATTGGTGTACTTGGTATAACAGAATAACCTCCTTTCTGGACTTAGGATGTAAGACTAGACTAAGGTCCCAATAAAAAGTGCCAAATAATAAATAATACAAAAGTTCAAGGAGAGAGAAGTGCTTTACTTTTTTCTTTAACAAATTAGAGGGTGTTACTAGAATATGACTGTTTGTTTTCACTATTACAAGGTAATAATACACAAATCACTACAACATTAATAATTTCATTTGATTTTAGGAATGGACATTTCAGTGTTGATACAGTAGATTACAATGTCATCACTATTATACATATATTAAAGTGTCCTGTTAATTCATGCTTTTCCTGTATGGTTTAACCATCCTCTACTGAGATTCTATATATCTGTTCATCCATTCATTGATCCATCTATCCATTCATTGATAAACCATTCATCTGTCTATCCATTCATTCATCCATCCATTCGTCTATCTATCCGTTCATTGATCCATCCATTCATCTGTCTATACATTCATTGATCCATCTATCTGTCTGTCTATCCGTTCATCTGTCTATCCATTCATCAATCCATCCATTCATCTGTCTATCCATTCATTGATTCATCTATCTGTCTGTCTATTCATTTATTGATCCATCAACCTATCTGTCTATCCATTCTTTGATCCATCCATTCATCTGTCTTTTCATTCATTTATCCATTTATCTATCTCTCTATCCATTCATTGATCCATCCATTCATTTGTCTATCCATTCATATGTTAGTCAATGGCTTAGATGATAATTACACATTTCATGTCTGCATAATGAATTAATCAATTGATTATTAGCACATAGATAAACTGGTCAAAAGAAAACAATAGAAAACAAAATGACAGAAAAATATAAGAGAAACAAATGGGCATATGGAGTGGTTTTAGATCTAGAGAAACCTATATAATGAAAGGCACTAAAGTGCCGAACCTCGCTGTAGTTTCTAAGTTATTTATAAATTCTATGCCAGCTTAGGCCCAGCTATGATGTTGTTATTGCAAGAAAATTTATTAACATTCCAGAAGGTGTGGTTATAAAATGGCAAGCTTTGTCATTCTGTATATGCTCATTAATTGTTGCTTGATTTCTAGCTTTGCCATGTTTGTGAAGCAGTAACTGAATAAGTGATAGTATCATTCAATTCCCAAGCAAGATTAAGTGCTACTTTCGTGATGAAAAGTTTCTCTGAGTCTTTACATGACCCTTTAAAATCTATCAATATTTCATATACAAAATTTAGTGTAACTTGAAGATGAAACCTTCTTTGGAAACGTCCCGTGGTACAAATATAAATCGATATATTATCTATTAGTAGCAGTCTTTTCAGTGCTTGGAGACGTTTCCTGAATGCGTTACTTCACTCCAAGTCCACAAAACATTTTTCAGAACTTTTCTAACGATTACTTCGACCAACGGCCTTCTGTCTTGCTGATCCGTATTCCTCTGAGATTGTTTACAACATACTAAAAAATCTCCACGTTAAGTTTTTTACTTTTCGAGAAACGGCACTTGACCTCTGCAGCCTGAAAAAATCTATCAATATTTCATATACAAAATTTATTGTAACTTGAAGATGAAACCTTCTTTGGAAACGTCCCGTGGTACAAATATAAATCGATATATTATCTATTAGTAGCAGTCTTTTCAGTGCTTGGAGACGTTTCCTGAATGCGTTACTTCGCTCCAAGTCCACAAAACATTTTTCAGAACTTTTCTAACGATTACTTCGACCAACGGCCTTCTGTCTTACTGATCCGTATTCCTCTGAGATTGTTTACAACATACTAAAAAATCTCCACGTTAAGTTTTTTACTTTTCGAGAAACGGCACTTGACCTCTGCAGCCTGAAAATTCTTTTGCGAGTTTTAAGCTTCTGTTTTCCTTGACGATGTTCTTGACACTACTGTTGTAAAGTCCACATGCTTTTCTATTCGTTGCTAAACGTTGGTAGCTGCTAATGCTTCGGTTGCCAAGTTATAGCAGTTCAAAAAAAACAACTCTGGTAACAGACACACACACACACACACACACAAACAGACTACAGTACCCTCGCTATGCGCCCACGCACAGCGAGGTTAATAATCACAACTCATCTATCCATCCATTAACCACATCAGTCCTAATTATTAATTTGTTGTGTTAGCTGTTAGCTTGGCATAAAATGATCAACAGAACAGGAGGAAAAGGAGATGGAGATCAATTACCTCCAGAGGTCAGTACATTCATGCCTTTTTTCTCTGACACAGTAGATTTGCTCTTTCTAATTCTATTTCTATGACAAATCTATCAAGTCCATCATGTACATTGTTATTATAGTTTATATGTCTGTAATATATTTCCTATATCATTACATAGAACAGGATTCACTATGACATATGTCCATATGTGTAATTTCAAGAATATTTGTTGAATCAGAATAAAGTCAAAAAGTAAACAAAATCAAAGTGCAAATAAAGTCCACAGTTTATTTTCTTTTTTTATATATAAAATATATGTATATAAAATAGGCCAAAAGAGCAACAAAAATGACTCCAAACATGAACATAGACCAGCTATCATCTTTTTCTAATAAGTAAAAAAGAATATAACTCGTGCACATGTCCAGATAATGCCCTTAAAATCAGAATTATAAGAAATTTCATATCAGGCATTAGTGTGTATAGCACTAGTTATTTTAAAATGAGGAAATGTTTAATATGAGATACCAAATTCTTGGAGATTACAAATGGAAATGGAGTAGGAAATTGCGTAGCTTATTATATATATTACATGTGTACTTTAAATACTCTAACAAACCTGTTTTTTCCACGCTATGCTTCTCTAATGTTACTGAGGTGGTTTCTAAAGTGTTGATTCTGTAATAATTTTTTTATGTACATATATATGCAAACCTTCTTTGTTAGAGATGACTTCAGTATTCATATCGTCATCTGACATGCATGGAACTAATGTTTATAGGTTACTAATGATGCATTTGTACTGAAACAAACCTATTTCTTCCACACTAAGCTTCTCAGACGTTATGGAGGTGGTTTCTAAAGTGTTGATTCTGTAATAACATTTTATGTACATATATATACAAACCTTCTTTGTTAATAGTAACTTCAGGATTCATATTGACATTTGAAGTACATGGAACTAATGTTTATAGGTTACTAATGATGCAATGTACTGAAACAAACCTATTTCTTCTACACTAAGCTTCTCAGACGTTATGGAGGTGGTTTCTAAAGTGTTGATTCTGTAATAACATTTTATGTACATAGATATACAAACCTTCTTTGTTAATAGTAACTTCAGGATTCTTGTTGACATTTGAAGTACATGGAACTAATGTATATAGGTTACAAATGGTGCATTTGTACTGAAACAAACCTGTTTCTTCCACACGAAGCTTCTCAGATGTTACGAAAGTGGTTTCTAAAGGTTGATTCTGTAATAACATTTTTATGTACATATATATACAAACCTTCTTTGTTAGAGATGACTTCAGTATTCATATCGTCATCTGAAGTGCATGGAACTAATGTTTATAGGTTACATGGTGCATTTGTACTGAAACAAACCTGTTTCTTCCACACGAAGCTTCTCAGACGTTACGAAAGTGGTTTCTAAAGGGTTGATTCTGTAATAACATTTTTATGTACACATATATACAAACCTTCATTGTTAGAGGTGACTTCAGGATTCTTTTCATCATCTGAAATGCCTGTATCAAATTTTTAACATCTTGTTAAACTTCAGATAATAAATTTACCTTCTATTGTCTTAGTAGGCTCCTTTGAAGGTGAAGTGGTAGCAATGATAGGGGCATCTACAGTAACAAACATACAAACAAGTCATTTCCTTATTTAACATTATAGCTATATAGTTATACCTTTTGTCATTGTAGGCTTTTGTTGAACTTGAGGTGGAGAATTAAAGGTGGTTATCAATTGATCTATAGAGTAACACAGTACAGATGATTAATATAATTTTTCTAACTTTACCAGAAGAGAGATATTCATTCCTGATATCAGGTCTTGCTAAGAATTGATATATCTTCTCAGTCACTACTTTGTGTTCTATAGGTGGCTCTTTCATAACAGTGATGATCATTCTCCAAGACACTTCACATGTTTTCTTATCTATCCACACCTGAAGGACTTCTGAGAGTTTTCTGGTATCATCATATGTCACATTATATTCAGCAGACTTTATATCACCATAATGCACTTCAAGTTGTTCACCAATAGTACTCCACATGTACTTAATTTTATGAAGTAATGTCATCAGGTGTTTTTTCTTAGGCTCTTCACCTAATAATTACAAAATATGATGAATCAATGACAAAATTAACCATTAACTTGCACTTTGTATAACTCACATAATAATTCATCAGATATTCCTAATGGATATGATGAGTATATATGGATAGAAGGAGAACTACTAGTAGAAGTAGGCTTACCTGTGGCAGTAGTAGGAGTAGTGGTTGAAGTAAGCATGTTGGCAATAGGAATGGTGGTGGAAGTAGTGCTGGTAGAGTAAGCTGTAGTAACAAAAGGAGCACACATCTCTATATATTACTTCAGTATTTTGGAAAAGCTCAGGCAATATTTTATATGACATTATATTAAAACATGAGTATACTCTATCTTTAATGTCACTCACTTGATGTCTCCTGTATTTGTTGCAATTCATAACAAGCAATTACCAAACTCATCTTTTCACTTATTCCATTAAAAGTCAGCTCTAAGTCAGTGAGTTCCTTCTTATCTATAAGAGAGACTTTAAATTTTAAGTAAGGTAGTACAGCAGTGTCTGGTTGACATTGATCAATGAGTTTCCTAGAAACCTTAAACAATACAAATTTAACTTAGCGACATCAACTAGGACTTTACTTGAAATGGATTCATCATTGACTTAATGTCATAACACTCATTAGCAATTGTAACTTCATTAATGTCAGGATCCAAAATAGTAACTGGGTCTATCCTTTTCCAGTTTTCAAAACGTTTCTCTGTGTTCACTCACTAACATAGACAAAGAACATGTATACAGTTGTAATATAGTATTGTAGTTCTCTTTTTGTTATGTCTGCATACCTCAAGAAAAGGTCCAAGATTTTTAGTGATTACTGCTTGTATTTCCCAACAAAACTTAGTCATCACGTTGAAAAAGACCGTCATCACATAACTGCAAGATGGTTGTCGAAATAGAACACTCTTTATTTTTTTAATGACAATAGCAACAAAAGAGAAATCAGAGATTCCTACAACACCAGAATTGTCATAAGGTCTGAACACTTGGCTTGATTCAGTTGGTAGAAGCTCAAATTTGTAGGGTGGTGGTCCTTTTGCTCTGACAAAGGCTAACTGTTGGCTTTCCTCTTGTGATCTTAGCTCAACATTATGTTGAAGATGAAGCTCAATAGGTCTGGAGAAATTTCCTGTTGTTTCAATCTTGTAGAAACAGCTAACCACCTCAACATCAGGAGGGAGGATGATCTCTGAATCCTCTGGTACAGCTACTTTGACTTCAGTTTTGACTTCTTGCCCTTCTTTCACTGATGATGGTGGAATGACAAACTTGACTCCATACTCTGGTTTCTCAAAAACCTGTTCTTCATTGAGGTATTCAATATTCCATTTAGACACATCTTCCAAAACTAAATGATAACAATTCAAACAAGTAGGGGTACTACATAGTTTGTTGTTTAATATCTCACCTCGTTTTGGATTGTACTCAGAGAAAAGACTAGCAATTTCATCCTTCCTTGTGTCTTGACATTCATCTAATGGAGTGTTACCCTCATTATTCTTAATAGTCTTATCTGCTCCTCGAGATAGCAAGGATTGTATAATATTTATATGACCTTCTTTACAGGCAATATGCAATGCAGTATTACCATCCTGTGTTAAAGTAGATTATGAAGAAAAGACATCATATACTACTGACCTTGTCACAAATATTAGGATCTGCATTATATTGCAGGAGTAACTGGACTATCTCAGTGTAACCTTCACTTGAAGCTCTATGTATAGCTGTCCATTGATCCTAGAGAATTAATTTTTATTGGTCACACTGACTGTTACAACATAAAAATCAGCAATGACTTATAGTTAACATTAACATCAGAAACAAGTATTAACTCACGCTATACACTATATATCTCTACTACTATGATCTAAACATATCACTATACTATATAGTACATACAACAAGAAAAAGACTGAAGTGCAGAATTCTCTCCGCAATTTCTGTAGTGATGTTAGTTTGTTTGCAATTGTCATGCTACCACTATGTAATGCCTTACTGAAAACCTTGAATATAATAGGCTAAAGATTTCTTTACCTTATGCAAATAATGCAAGTTGTTGATCATGTTAAAACTATAGGCATGGCAAATACCAATTCAAATTGATGTAGTAAATAAGGACACATGAAACAATATTTTAGTCTTCTAGAAGACACCTTGAAACAGAATAACTTATTGAATAATCCACGCAAGAGTGCACAGTGTAGATGAAACAGGGATGCCATTAGATGTAAAATCTCCTAATATATTAAAAGAAAAAGGTGTTACTGGTTTTTTAATAGAACATCTGGGAAAACGGGCTGGGTTACTGTTGTAGCTTATGAAAATGTAGCTGGAATATTTCCATGAATGATTATAGTTGATGCTAAAACCTTAACCAAATCTAGGCACCAAATGAGATTTGGGGACTAAATATGAATTGGATAAAAATGGGTAGATAACAGCTAAATTACTAATCACTGAAGATTGTCTTGAATATGTAGTTCCCTAATGATCTTCATTCCTTTAGCTCAATGTATATAGTACACACTACCAAACAGAAGTTATTAAACAACTTGCTAGAGACAAGAGGTAATAATACTTTTGTCTACCTCCACACTCAAAACACAAGACTCAATCTCTAGATTGTTACTAAATTTTCATTGGAGCAGTCTGTTATGACTTGAAACAGGGAGAAGGGCTAGCTACACTAAATTACCAGATACTTGCTTGTTACCTGATGTCAAACGAGACATTGAGTCTGTGACAAATTAGGACTTGAATCTATCTTTCGTGAAAGAATTTGTTGATTTATAAAGGAAACATGAGCTACGATAGAAAGACTACTATTGTCACCTTGATTATCATGTGAAGATAAGATGTATAGGGCTCATTGTTCTTTACATCATTGTCATCACTAAATGAATTTAATTCTTTATATGATATTCTTCTATCATACTCATTCTCATCAAGTATTGATATCATATAATCTGACATCAATATTATTAATAACTTTTTTCCTCATAACTCCTAAAAAGCTATTGTCAAAAAACTAAACACATGGTAGTCTCAAGAAAATGTAAGTCCTTTCTATCTTCTCTACTCCATCTCATCCTAAACTCATTTGTAATTGATTGTTTTACTCATATAAGTATCTTGGTGTTTCGTCTCTAGTAATCTCTTTTGGTCTCCTCACATTGCATCTGTATGCTCCAAGTCATGCAGGATTCTCAGTTCTGCAATATTATAAGTTCTCCTCTCCATCATATATAACCAAACTGTACATTTCTTTTGCTTCTCTAGACTTATTCTTATAGTCATTACTTTGGTACCCAAAATCTGATATTGACAGTCTTGAAAGCATCCAAACATATGCATAAAAAATGCTCTAAAACCTGACACATAGATTATGACAACAACTTTTAAATCTGATTCTCTTATCAAATCGTTAAGCTACTTATAAATCAGTTTCCTCTTAAATTTGTGAATCGTCCCCCTTTTTTTCTGCATGACATTATCTCTCCAACCAGGGCACTATTACCCTAATGTTGTTTTGGCTCCCTACTTTTGATCTTCTGCTGCCATCCACTCATTCATTCCCTTCACTTGTTCTATTTGGAAGTCTCTGTCTTGTGACCTTATAACATGTCATTTATTATCATCACTTAAAATTATATCAAAGCATCACTCGAACCATCCATAGTAATTTAATTTCTGTGTACTATATCTACTCTAATTTTTATCCCACGATATTGTATGCATTCTATTTATTAGCATATGCTATTGAGTGCTTTATCTGTGAAATGAAAGAAGTAAAAAATTGAAAGTGTTTTGATAGTCAATAGCGAAAGCTGTAACATGTTGGAAGGCAGTGGCATTCCATGTTCAACCAACTCACAAGAGAGCATTCTTACATATTGTGATGAAGAAATAAGAATTATTATTATGACAACAGTGATAACAGGAAGTTAGTTGGAACTTGGAATGGTTCCAGTAACAAGGCGGTCCTCCAGAATAGGATTAGGAAGTTGCAACGGTATTTAATACAATACATCATAGCTTGATTGGCTTATCAGTAATGCAAGGATGTTCTTTCAAGCTAAAGATCAAAGCAGGAAATAGTCTAAAACCTGCCAGAAATAGGTAATTATGCTGCTAATATTCTCTGTTCTATCCCTTAATGCTATTACTCATAAACATAGACTTCTTTAAGAGTAGCTCTTGATACAAACCTACCAAAATTACTGAATTTCATTTCAAAATGCTCAAAATGTGAAAAGCAAAATCGGATAGTTTGTTTCAGATGGTATTGCATCTGTGAAAATGGTGGCAATTCTTTTATTTATTGAGTTATTGCAGTGGACAAAAGCAGAAAAAGAAGAAACATAAATAATTCAGCATTTTAACTAAATTTTACTCTGATCCTTAGAAACATTGCTTTAGTCTATAAATCAGTCATAATGGTCATTCACAATCTGTCAGATATTCTGATTTGTTTTGGGTGAGATATTCAGTGTTTTTTGTCAACACACTTTAATGGATAATCTGGGCCATCTGCTACTGCATGCCTGACATATTACATGCATATTTATTAATCTCATTATTGCATTTGATAATTTCTATTCCTTAAGTGTTCTTGCAACCTTTAATAAAATTTTGTCTTTTACTTTTTGTTGGTGTGTTTACTATGGTGAGCCATTTGTTTCACAATTATTTCAGGAATAATGCAAGAGTATACAGAATCCCTGTAGTATGTCAACTGTTAGCTTTATGTTATACTTTTATAATATAACTAGACCCCACCCCAAAACCAAAACCCTAAATGTTAGTATTGTCCCCAGACACCAACCTGTTCATGTGGAGAAGAGCATCTGGTACACTTTGAGCATTTTCCTAGCATCAGATGCTTTAGCCAGAAGGAATTCAGATGACCAATCAAATTATCACTTTCATATTTAACATCATTGGAATGTATTTGTTACAAGACTACTGGTGTCTGTTTCAATTGCTATGATTACTGAGGCACCTGTTTCATTTTTTCTATGTTGGGCTACTTAGAATCAAAAGTATATCAAGTACAAGCTGTTTAGTAGTTTGTATGCAGAAGGAATATTTAGTGTTATTACCAATCACCATAAAAAGAAATCTCTTTTTTTGCTTTGTTGTTTTTCAGAACCATGAACAACTATCACAAATATCAAGGTGAGGAGACTAACTCCACCATAAAAAGAGGTGGTTCTGTTGAAGTCATATGACATACACTTTCACACTTCCTGAAAAGCAAAAAAAATTGCTCCAAGTGTGCTAGACAATCTTTTTGAGGAATTGGGTATATGAGGATAAGACTACCTGAAATATAAGCTTTATTGCAAATATTTTCTGTATACCACATGGATTATGTCTACTATACTATTTTATTCATGGTGTGATTTTAAAAAACAGCTCACCACAATTCATGTCTTAATAAACTACTATATAGCCATTCTTTTTTCATGGTGATTTAATTTTAAAGGATCGTGGAAAACATGAAAATTAGATCTCGTAAAAATTTAATGCAGCCAAAATTAATTCACGAGTACCATGAAGTACATATAGTGAAATCTAAGGAACTGGTAAATAAGATGCAAACATAACATTATTAGGATTTAGGTCTATTAACTAATTAGGCATAAAAATAGCTTACTACTTCAAGCTCTGAAAATATTAATACTTTCATTTTAAAGCACTTGAAATAAAACTTCTAAAATTAAATACTTATCTAAAACCATAAATTTCTGTATAAAATAATCTTTAAAGTCTTCTAGTTGTGTAATTATGTTGGTACAAACAGAACAATAACAAGTAAAACATTGTGCTGCCCTTATACTCGTTCTACCACCTGCTTAGTTAGGTAAAGTAGTCTTATATCATTACCATATCAATGTTATGTCTTCTCTAATAGTTACTATCCATTCACACAACTTAAACAATACAGCTCATTCTCGTCATCTCAATTACCTTAGTAACAACATTGATATCAACATTATGGTTGAGTAATAGTTCAACGATGTCACTATGTCCTTTAGAACTTGCATAATGAAGAGCTGCCCATCCTCTCTATTAAAGAAAACACACAAACAATCAACTGTAAAGTGAAACTCCTAACACTCTATACTTCTTATATTTCTGTATTTTGTCATTAACATTATAACATATTACGTACATATATTGTCTACATGTAAGTATTGTTGTATATGTAGGACATGACTATATCTAATACTAGTAAGCTTTATTACTTAAATAAGTATTTAAAGACTAATTCATGTAAGATGGGTTAAAGTATATACAATGTAATATGAGGGACTGATAAACAAGATGCAAATAGAAAATTATTACAATTTAGGTCTATACTATTAAGTACACAGACCACCATCTGATAAAAATATAACATGGAGCTTTTTATGTGCTTAGCATATCAGCTATAATCATCTTTGTCTTTCCATATGGCTCTCTAATTATACTATTTACAAGTCTAACCAACATCATCTCTGTCAGACAATTATTGCATCTCACAAACTACAGGTCTATAACAGTCTGTACAACAAAAAAGGTCAGCTTTTTAATTGGG
This sequence comes from Xestospongia muta, assembly GCA_963693285.1. Taxonomy (NCBI): domain Eukaryota; kingdom Metazoa; phylum Porifera; class Demospongiae; order Haplosclerida; family Petrosiidae; genus Xestospongia; species Xestospongia muta. The sequence goes on along the minus strand of OY848917.1, from coordinate 15,790,692 downwards.
GACTTGTTAATAATAGCAAGAAGCATACCAGTTACGGAAATATACCAGTGTTATAATTATTATGAGCTTTAAATTCTTCAATACTCTCTAGTTTTATAACCAGATGAATTCTTATCACTGTCGCAAAACCTACAAATAATCTCGCATATTTATTTAGTAGCCAGTAAAATACAAATTCAAGTAGTCTACATGACAATTGCTGTCCTATGTATGTACATAACAATTCTATTTTAAACAATTTAAAATGAGCTAAACAAATGATGCTTCAATTCATGTCCATCACTGCTATTTTGGTGTGTGCATCTGAATTGATAATTGAAAAATTTATGAAAAAGTGATGTCTATACATCTGATGGTGTCCAATAAGAATAGGTAGAAAAACTGCTTAACACACATGTTAAAAAAACAAACAACACTTTTTCAAATATTCTAATAAAGTCTTTACATCCTCTTCTACTTCCAATGTTCGTCATATTTGGCATATTCTTAAAAGACAATTTTCAACCATTATTATGATAGTAAAACAACCAATATTTTTCTTTAAGGGAAATGATTTACAATTTATCTTCAGTTATACTGACTTTCAAATATAACATGTACACATGAACACTTACTTTGTCCAAAAGATCTAGATTGGCTCCTTTCTGTGTTAAAATAAAAACAACATCTTTGTGTCCATTCTCTGCTGCTAACATGACTGCAGTCGATCCACCCTAAATATATTATTAATTAACACAATAATATGAATCATAACATCAGTATATTACCTATACCAACACTTAGATGTATCAGTAGTTCAGTACACTAGTAACATTAACAACTAAGACAACATTACATATAGTCAAACAAAATATGAGTCAAATCACTCTCAATAATTGGACATTATAAATACAAATTTTAAACTTTAACCTAGATTTGTGACTATAAAAAAATTATTTTCCAGTAGCATAGAGAATGTGTGAGCATTCCTTATAAAACAATTCACTCACACCTTTTCTGAAATTCATACTAGGCTATAGCTATAAAATGCTCAATATGTACTTAAAATGATAACCCAGCAAAAAGCTTAAAGTCTTATCAGTGAGAGATAAATTATAGTGCAGCCTGACAAGCTTCCCATGCAAGGCATTAAAACCATTAACATTAATACAAACAATAGGGTAAATAAAATAACAACATTCAATTCAAAAGACTTAGAATTCATACTACATTATATCACACTTACCTCCTATTATATTTTAAACAACACAATCAGATGACAAGTAATCACAGCAACATCAATGTGAAAAACAAAACAATAAAGTAAACATATTCGATATTTAGAATTCATACTACATTGTATCAAAATTATGTCCTATTATATTTTAAAGGACACAGTTAGATGACAAGTAATAACAGCAACATAAATGTGCTAACAGAAAGAAATACTGTAAACAAAATTATAAAAAACACATTAAGTATGCTCAAAATTCATACTAGGCTATAGCTATAAAATGCTTAAAATGTACCTAAAATGATAACCTAGCTAGAAGCTTCAAGTCTTATTACTGAGAGATAAATTATAGTACACCCTGACAACCTTCCCATGCAAGGCATTAAAACCATTAACGTTAATACAAACAATAGGGTAAATAAAATAACAACATTCAATTCAAAACACTTAGAATTCATACTATATTATATCACACTTACCTGCTATTATATTTTAAACAACACATTCAGATGACAAGTAATCACAGTAACATAAATGTGAAAAACAAAACAATAAAGTAAACAAAATCACAACAGAATATTCAATATACTTAGAATTCATACTACATTGTATCAAAATCATGTCCTATTATATTCTAAAGGACACAGTTAGATGACAAGTAATATCAGCAACATAAATGTGCTAACAAAAAGAAATACTGTAAACAAAATCATAAAAACACATTCAGTATGCTCAAAATTCATACTAGGCTATAGCTATAAAATGCTCAAAGTATACCAAAAAAGGAAAACCTAGCAAGAAGCTTCAAGTCTTATTATTGAGAGATAAATTATAGTACAGCCTGACAACCCTCCCATGCAAGGCATTAAAATAATTAATGTTAATACAAACAATAGGGTAAATAAAATAACAACATTCAATTCAAAAGATTTAGAATTCATACTACCTTCTATCACACTTACCTCCTATTATATTTTAAACAACACATTCAGATGACAAGTAATCACAGCAACATAAATGTAAAAACCAAACAATAAGTAAACAAAATGACGACAACACATTTGTTACACTTAGAATTCATACTACATTATATCAGAATTACATCCCATCATATTGTAATGGACACAGTTAGATGACAAGTATTAACAGCAACATAAAAGTGCTAACAAAAAGTAATGCTGTAAACAAAATCACAACAACACATTTAGTATGCTCAAAATTCATACTAGCTATAGCTATAAAATGCTCAAAATATACCTAAAGAAGGAAAATCTACCAAGAAGCTTCAAGTTTTATTATTGAGAGATAAATTATAGTACAGCCTGACAACCTTCCCATGCAAGGCATTAAAACCATTAATGTTAATACAAACAATAGGGTAAATAAAATAACAACATTCAATTCAAAAGACTTAGAATTCATACTACACTATATCACACTTACCTCCTATTATATTTAAAACAACACATTCAGGTGACAAGTAATCACAGTAACATAAATGTGAAAAACAAAACAATAAAGTAAACAAAATCAAAACAACACATTCAATATACTTAGACTTCATACTACATTGTATCAAAATTAAGTCCTATTATATTTTAAAGGACACAGTTAGATGACAAGTAATAACAGCAACATAAGTGTGCTAACAAAAAGCAATCCTGTAAATAAAACCATTCAGTATGCTCAAAATTCATACTAGGCTATAGTTATAAAATGCTCAAAATGTACCTAAAATGATAACCTAGCAAGAAGCTTCAAGTCTTATCACTGAGAGATAAATTATAGTGCAGCCTGACAACCTTCCCATGCAAGGCATTAAAACCATTAATGTTAATAAAAACAATAGGGTAAATAAAATAACAACATTCAATTCAAAAGACTTAGAATTCATACTACATTATATCACACTTACCGACTATTATATTTTAAACAACACATTCAGGTGACAAGTAATCACAGCAACATAAATGTGAAAAACAAAAATAAAGTAAAGAAAATCACAACAACACATTCAATATACTTAGAATTCATACTACATTGTATAAAAATTATGTCCTATTATACTTTAAAGGACACAGTTAGATGACAAGTAATAACAACAAAATAAGTGTGCTTAACAAAAAGCAATATTGTAAATAAAACCATTCAGTATGCTCAAAATTCATACTAGGCTAGGGTTTATATATTTATACTACACTATATCACACTTACCGACTATTATATTTTAAACAACACATTCAGATGACAAGTAATCACAGCAACATAATGTGAAAAACAAAACAATAAAGTAAACAAAATCACAACAACACATTCAATGTACTTAGAATTCATACTACATTGTATGAAAATTATGTCCTACTATATTGTAAGGGACACAGTTAGGTGACAAGTAATAACAGCAACATAAATGTGCTAACAAAAAGGAATACTGTAAACAAAATCACAATAACACATTCAGTATGCTCAAAATTCATACTAGGCTATAGCTATGAAATGCTAAAAATATACCTAAAATGCAAAAACCTAGCAAGAAGCTTCAAGTCTTATTATTGAGAGATAAATTATAGTACAGCCTGACAACCTTCCCATGCAAGGGTTTAAAAACCATTAACGTTAATACAAACAATAGGGTAAATAAGATAACAACATTCAATTCAAAAGACTTAGAATTCATACTACATTATATCACACTTACAAACTATTATATTTAAAACAACACATTCAGATGACAAGTCATCACAGCAACATAAATGTGAAAAACAAAACAATAATGTAAACAAAATCACAACAACACATTCAATATATTAAGAATTCATACTACATTGTATCAAAATTATGTCCTATTATATTTTAAAGGACACAGTTAGATGACAAGTAATAACAGCAACATAATAATGAACACATTCAGTATGCTCAAAATTCATACAAGGCTATAGCTATAAAATGCTCAAGAAACTTCAAGTCTTATTACTGAGAGATAAATTACTACATTGTATCAAAATTACATCCTATTATATTGCAAAGGACACAGTTAGATGACAAGTAATAACAGCAACATTAATGTGCTAACAAAAAAGAAATACTGTAAACAAAATCCATTCAGTTTGCTCAAAATTCATACTAGGCTATAGCTATAAAATGCTCAAAATATACCTAAAATGGAAAACCTAGCAAGAAGCTTCAAGTCTTATTATTGAGAGATAAATTATAGTACAGCCTGACAACCTTCCCATGCAAGGCATTAAAAACCATAATCAAGCTAGAAATAACTAATTCAACTACCAATCTACTCTAAGTATGCTGGTTTCTTCATTTCCAGAATACAACTGATTTACTGAACTCTCTTTATATTTGTCACCTCTCTTACATCTTCATTAATTTAATCTTAAATAATTAAGGCATAAAAATGGCTTACTACTTCAAGCTCTGTAAAAATTACTACTTTCATTCTTAAACCACTTCAAATAAAACTTCTAAAACTATATACTTATTTAAAACCATAAATTTCTGTGTAAAATAATTTTTAAAGTGTTCTTGTTTTGTAATTAATTTGGTACAAACAGAACAATAACAAGAATGAAGAAAAACATTGTGCTGCTCTTATACTCGTTCTACCACCTGCTTTATATATTTCTTAGAGTTAGGTAAAGTAGTCCTATATCATTACCATATCTATGTTATGTCTTCTCTAATAGTTACTATCCATTCACACAACTTAAACAATACAGTTCATTCTCATCATCTCAATTACCTTAGTAACAACATTGATATCAACATTATGGTTGAGTAATAGTTCAACGATGTCACTATGTCCTTTAGAACTTGCATAATGAAGAGCTGCCCATCCTCTCTATTAGAGAAAACACACAAACAATCAACTGTAAAGTGAAACTCCTAACACTCTATATTTCTTATATTTCTGTATTTTGTCATTAACATTATAACATATTACGTACATATATTGTCTACATGTAAGTATTGTTGTACATGTAGGACATGACTACATCTATTACTAGTAAGCTTTTATTACTTAAATAAGTTTTTAAAGACTAATTCATGTAAGATGGGTTAAAGTATATACAATGTAATATGAGGGACTGATAAACAAGATGCAAATAGAAAACTATTACAATTTAGGTCTATACTTTTAAGTAAACAAGACCACCATCGTCTGATAAAAATGTAACATGGAGCTTTTTATGTGCTTAGCATATCAGCTATAATCATCTTTGTCTTTCCATATGGCTCTCTAATTATATTATTTACAAGTCTAACCAACATCATCTCTGTCAGACAATTATTGCATCTCACAAACTACAGGTCTATAACAGTCTGTACAACAAAAAAGGTCAGCTTTTTAATTGGGGACTTGTTAATAATAGCAAGAAGCATACCAGTTACAAAAATATACCAATGTTATCATTATTATGAGCTTTAAATACTCTCTAGTTTTATAACCAGATGAATTCTCATCACTGTCGCAAAACCTACAAATAATCTCACATATTTATTTAGTAGCCAGTAAAATACAAATTCAAGTAGTCTACATGACAATTGCTGTCCTATGTATGCACATAACAATTCTATTTTTAAACAATTTAAAATGATAAATTAAAAGTGAAACAAATGATTCTTCAATTCCTGTCCATCACTGCTATTTTGGTGTGTGCATCTGATTTGATTATTGAAAAAATTTTTAAAAAGTGATGTCTATATATTTGATGGTGTCCAATAAGAATAGGTAGAAAAATTGTTCAACACATATGTTATAAAAACAAACAACACTTTTTCAAATATTCTAATAAAGTCTTGGCATCCTCTTCTACTTACCAATATTCATCATATTTGGCATATTCTTAAAAGACAATTTTCAACCATTATTATGATAGTAAAACAACCAATATTTTTCTTTAAGGGAAATGATTTACAATTTATCTTCAGTTATACTGACTTTCAAATATAACACATGCACATGAACACTTACTTTGTCCAAAAGATCTAGATTGGCTCCTTTCTGTATTAAATTAAAAACAACATCTTTGTGTCTATTCTTTGCTGCTAACATTACTGCAGTCAATCCACCCTAAATATATTATTAATTAACACATTAATATGAATCATAACATCAGTATATTATTTATACCAACACTTAGATGTATCAGTAGTTCAGTACACTAGTAATATTAAAAAATAAGACAACATTATATATAGTCAAACAAAATATGAGTCAAATCACTCTCAATAATTGGACATTATAAACACAAATTGAAATTTCACACTAGTTTTGTGACTATAATAAAAAATTATTTTTCAGTAGTGTAGAGAAAGAACGAGCATTCCTTATGAAACAATTCACTCACACCTTTTCTGAAAAGGTTACTAACAAACATTTACTCACTAAATCATACTACATTGTACCAAAATTACATCCTATTATATTGTAAAGGACATGTTTAGATGACAAGTAATAACAGTAACATAAATGTGCAAACAAAAAGCAATACTATAAACAAAATCACAACAACACATTCAGTATGCTCAAAATGCATACTAGGTTATAGCTATAAAATGCTTAAAATATACCTAAAAAGAAGCCTAGCAAGAGGCTTCAACTCTTATTATAGATAGATATCGAATGTTATACCAATCACAGTTAGGGTTACAAATTCCATTGCTGATACAGAAATCAGCAGTTACAGGATGCATACACTTTAATGTCATTTCTTGCTCTCATAGGTTGCATATAATAATATAATAAATAAAATTGCAAAAAAGGATACACATAGATACCACACAATCCAAAACAATCATAGTACAGCCTAACAGGCTTTCCATGCAAGGCATTGAAAACTATTAACGTTAATGCAAACAATAGGGTAAATAAAATTCATTCAAAAACCTTAGAATTCATACTACATTATATCATACCTACCGGCTATTATAGTTTAAACAACATATTCAGATGACAAGTAATCATAGCAACATAATAATGAACACATTCAGTATGCTCAAAATCCATACAAGTCTATAGCTATAAAATGCTCAAGAAACTTCAAGTCTTATTACTGAGAGATAAATTACCAGATTGTATCAAAATTACATCCTATTATATTGCAAAGGACACAGTTAGATGACAAGTAATAACAGCAACATTAATGTGCTAACAAAAAAAATACTATAAACAAAATCACAACAACACATTCAGTATGCTCAAAATTCACACTAGGCTATAGCTATAAAATGCTCAAAATATACCTAAAATGGAAAACCTAGCAAGAAGCTTGAAGACTTATTACTGAGAGAAAAATTATAATACAACCTGACAAGCTTCCCATGCAAGGTATTAAAACTATTAACATTAATACAAACAATAGGGTAAATAAAATAGCAACATTCAATTCAAAAGACTTAGAATTCATACTACATTATATCACACTTACCTCCTATTATATTTAAAACAACATATTCAGGTGACAAGTAATCACAGTAACATAAATGTGAAAAACAAAACAATAAAGTAAACAAAATCACAACAACACATTCAATATATTTAGAATTCATACTACATTGTATCAAAATTATGTCCTATTATATTTTAAAGGACACAGTTAGATGACAAGTAATAACAGCAACATAAGTGTGCTGACAAAAAGCAATGCTGTAGATAAAACCATTCAGTATGCTCAAAATTCACACTAGGCTATAGCTATAAAATGCTCAAAATATACCTAAAGAAGGAAAATCTACCAAGAAGCTTCAAGTCTTATTATTGAGAGATAAATTATAGTACAGCCTGACAATCTTCCTATGCAAGGCATTGAAAACCATTAACGTTAATGCAAACAATAGGGTGAATAAAATTCATTCAAAAGACTTAGAATTCATACTACATTATATCATATCTACCGGCTATTATAGTTTAAACAACATATTCAGATGACAAGTAATCACAGCAACATAATAATGAACACATTCAGTATGCTCAAAATTCATACAAGGATATAGCTATAAAATGCTCAAGAAACTTCAAGTCTTATTACTGAGAGATAAATTACTACATTGCATCAAAATTACATCCTATTATATTGCAAAGGACATAGTTAGATGACAAGTAATAACAGCAACATTAATGTGCTAACAAAAAGAAATACTGTAAACAAAATCCATTCAGTATGCTCAAAATTCATACTAGGCTATAGCTATAAAATGCTCAAAATATACCTAAAATGGAAAACCTAGCAAGAAGCTTCAAGTCTTATTATTGAGAAATAAATTATAGTACAGCCTGACAACCTTCCCATGCAAGGCATTAAAAAAATTAACGTTAATAAAAACAATAGGGTAAATGAAATAACAACATTCAATTCAAAAGACTTAGAATTCATACTACACTATATCACACTTACCAACTATTATATTTAAAACAGCATATTCAGGTGACAAGTAATCACAGTAACATAAATGTGAAAAACAAAACAATAAAGTTAACAAAATCACAACAACACATTCAATATATTAAGAATTTTTACTACATTATATCAAAATTATGTCCTATTATATTTTAAAGGACACAGTTAGATGACAAGTAATAACAGCAACATAAGTGTGCTAACAAAAAGCAATGCTGTAAATAAAACCATTCAGTATGCTCAAAATTCATACAAGGCTATAGCTATAAAATGCTCAAAATATACCTAGAATGGAAAACCTAGCAAGAAGCTTCAAGTCTTATTATTGAGAGATAAATTATAGTACAGCCTGACAACCTTCCCATGTAAGGCATTAAAATAATTAATGTTAATACAAACAATAGAGTAAATAAAATAACAATATTCAATTCAAAAGACTTAGAATTCATACTACACTATATCACACTTACCGACTATTATATTTTAACACATTCAGATGACAAGTAATCACAGCAACATAAATGTCAAAAAACAAAACAATAAAGTAAACAAAATCACAACAACACATTCAACATATTTAGAATTCATACTACATTGTATCAAAATTATGTCCTATTATATTTTAAAGGACACAGTTAGATGACAAGTAATAACAGCAATATAAGTGTGCTAACAAAAAGCAAAGCTGTAAATAAAACCATTCAGTATGCTTAAAATTCATACTAGGCTATAGCTATAAAATGCTTAAAATATACCTAAAAAGGAAAACCTACCTAGAAACTTCAAGTCTTATTATTGAAAGATAAATTATAGTACAGCCTGACAACCTTCCCATGTAAGGCATTAAAATAATTAATGTTAATACAAACAATAGAGTAAATAAAATAACAACACTCAATTCAAAAGACTTAGAATTCATACTACATTATATGATACTTACCAACTATTATATTTAAAACAGCATATTCAGGTGACAAGTAATCACAGTAACATAAATGTGAATAACAAAACAATAAAGTTAACAAAATCACAACAACACATTCAATATATTTAGAATTTTTACTACATTGTATCAAAATTAAGTCCTATTATATTTTAATAGACACAGTTAGATGACAAGTAATAACAGCAACATAAGTGTCCTAACAAAAAGCAATGCTGTAAATAAAACCATTCAGTATGCTCAAAATTCATACTAGGCTATAGCTATAAAATGCTCAAAATACACCTAAAAAAGGAAAACCTAGCTAGAAGCTTCGAGTCTTATTATTGAGAGATAAATTATAGTACAGCCTGACAACCTTCCCATGCAAGGTATTAAAACCATTGACGTTAATACAAACAATAGGGTAAATAAAATAACAACATTCAATTCAAAAGACTTAGAATTCATACTACACTATATCACACTTACCGACTATTATATTTTAAACAACACATTCAGATGACAAGTAATCACAGCAATATAAATGTGAAAGACAAAACAATAAAGTAAACAAAATCACAACAACACATTCAATATACTTAGAATTCATACTACATTGTATCAAAATTATGTCTTATTATAGTGTAAAGGATAGAGTTAGATGATAAGTAATAACAGCAACATAAATGTGTAAACAAAAAGCAATACTGTAAACAAAATCACAACAACACATTCAGTATGCTCAAAATTCACACTAGGCTATAGCTATTAAATGCTCAAAATATACATAAAATGAAAAACCTAGCTAGAAGCTTCAAGTCTTATTATTGAGAGATAAATTATAGTACAGCCTGACAACCTTCCTATGCAAGGCATTAAAATCATTAACGTTAATACAAACAATAGAGTAAATAAAATAAAAACATTCAATTCAAAAGACTTAGAATTCATACTACACTATATCACACTTACAAACTATTATATTTTAAACAACATATTCAGATGACAAGTGATCACAGCAACATAAATGTGAAACACAAAACAATAAAGTAAACAAAATCACAACAACACTTTCAATATACTTAGAATTCATACTACATCATATCAAAATTATGTCCTATTATATTGTAACGGACACAGTTAGATGACAAGTAATAACAGCAACATAAATGTGCTGACAAAAAGTAATACTGTAAACAAAATCACAATAACACATTCAGCATGCTCAAAATTCATACTATGTTATAGCTTTAAAATGCTCAAAATATACCTAAAATGGAAAACCTAGCAAGAAGCTTCAAGTCTTATTATTGAGAGATAAATTATAGTACAGCCTGACAACCTTCCCATGCAAGGCATTAAAACCATTAATGTTAATACAAACAATAGGGTAAATAAAAACAACATTCAATTCAAAAGACTTAGAAGTCTTACTACACTATATCACACTTACCTCCTATTATATTTAAAACAACACATTCAGGTGACAAGTAATCGCAGTAACATAAATGTGAAAAACAAAACAATAAAGTAAACAAAATCACAACAACACATTCAATATATTTAGAATTCATACTACATTGTAACAAAATTATATCCTATTATATTTTAAAAGACACAGTTAGATGACAAGTAATAACAGCAACATAAGTGTGCTAACAAAAAGCAATGCTGTAAATTAAACCATTCAGTATGCTCAAAATTCAAACTAGGCTATAGCTATAAAATCAAGGCATTAAAACCATTAATGTTAATAAAAACAATAGGGTAAAAAAAACAACATTCAATTCAAAAGACTTAGAATTCATACTACACTATATCACACTCACCTCCTATTATATTTAAAACAACACATTCAGGTGACAAGTAAACACAGTAACATAAATGTGAAAAACAAAACAATAAAGTAAACAAAATCACAACAACACATTCAATATATTAAGAATTCATACTACATTGTATCAAAATTACATCCTATTATATTTTAAAGGACACAGTTAGATGACAAGTAATAACAGCAACATAAGTGTGCTAACAAAAAGCAATGCTGTAAATAAAACAATTCAGTATGCTCAAAATTCATACTAGGCTATAGTTTTAAAATGCTCAAGATATACCTAAAATGGAAAACCTAGCAAGAAGCTTCAAATCTTATTATTAAGAGATAAATTATAGTACAGCCTGACAACCTTACCATGCAAGGTATTAAAACCATTAATGTTAATACAAACAATAGGGTAAATAAAATAACAATATCCAATTCAAAAGACTTAGAAGTTATACTACACTATATCACACTTACCTCCTATTATATTTAAAACAACACATTCAGGTGACAAGTAATCACAGCAACATAAATGAGAAAAACAAAACAATAAAGTAAACAAAATCAAAACAACACATTCAATATACTTAGAATTCATACTACATTGTATCAAAATTACATCCTATTATATTGTAAAGGACACAGTTAGATAGCAAGTAATAACAGCAACATAAATGTGCAAACAAAAAGCAATACTGTAAACAAAATCACAACAACACATTCAGTATGCTCAAAATTCATACTAGGCTATAGCTATAAAATACTCAAAATACACCTAAAAAAGGAAAACCTAGCAAGAAGCTTCAAATCTTATTATTGAGAGATAAATTATAGTACAGCCTGACAACCTTCCCATGCAAGGCATTAAAACCATTAATGTTAATAAAAACAATAGGGTAAATAAAATAACAACATTCAATTTAAAAGACTTAGAATTGTAAATAATATAATTAGAGAGCCATATGGAAAGACAAAGATGATTATAGCTGATATGCTAAGCACATAAAAAGCTCCATGTTACATTTTTATCAGATGGTGGTCTGTTTACTTAGTAGTATAGGCCTAAATTGTAATAATTTTCTATTTGCATCTTGTTTATCAGTCCCTCGTATTACATTGTATATACTTTAACCCATCTTACATGAATTAGTCTTTAAAAACTTATTTAAGTAATAAAAGCTTACTAGTATTAGATGTAGTCATGTTCTACATATACAACAATACTTACATGTAGACAATATATGTACGTAATATGTTATAATGTTGATGACAAAATACAGAAATATAAGAAATATAGAGTGTTAGGAGTTTCACTTTACAGTTGATTGTTTGTGTGTTTTCTCTAATAGAGAGGATGGGCAGCTCTTCATTATGCAAGTTCTAAAGGACATAGTGACATCGTTGAACTATTACTCAACCATAATGTTGATATCAATGTTGTTACTAAGGTAATTGAGATGACGAGAATGAACTGTATTGTTTAAGTTGTGTGAATGGAGAGTAACTATTAGAGAAGACATAACATTGATATGGTAATGATATAAGACTACTTTACCTAACTAAGCAGGTGGTAGAACGAGTATAAGGGCAGCACAATGTTTTACTTGTTATTGTTCTGTTTGTACCAACATAATTACACAACTAGAAGACTTTAAAGATTATTTTACACAGAAATTTATGGTTTTAAATAAGTATATAGTTTTAGAAGTTTTATTTGAAGTGCTTTAAGAATGAAAGTAGTGATTTTTACAGAGCTTGAAGTAGTAAGCCATTTTTATGCCTTAATTATTTAAGATTAAATTAATGAAGATGTAAGAGAGGTGATAAATGTAAAGAGAGGTCAGTAAATCAGTTGTATTCTGGAAATGAAGAAACCGGCATACTTAGAGTAGATTGGTAGTTGAATTAGTTATTTCCAGCTTGATTATGGTTTTTAATGCCTTGCATGGGAAGGTTTTCAGGCTATACTATAATTTATCTCTCAATAATAAGACTTGAAGCTTCTTGCTAGGTTTTCCATTTTAGGTATATTTTGAGCATTTTATAGCTATAGCCTAGTATGAATTTTGAGCATACTGAATGGATTTTGTTTACAATATTTCTTTTTGTTAGCACATTAATGTTGCTGTTATTACTTGTCATCTAACTGTGTCCTTTGCAATATAATAGGATGTAATTTTGATGCAATGTAGTAATTTATCTCTCAGTAATAAGACTTGAAGTTTCTTGAGCATTTTATAGCTATAGCCTTGTATGAATTTTGAGCATACTGAATGTGTTCATTATTATGTTGCTGTTATTACTTGTCATCTGAATATGTTGTTTAAACTATAATAGCCGGTAGGTATGATATAATGTAGTATGAATTCTAAGTCTTTTGAATGAATTTTATTTACCCTGTTGTTTGCATTAACGTTAATGGTTTTTAATGCCTTGCATAGGAAGGTTGTCAGGCTGTACTATAATTTATCTTTCAATAATAAGACTTGAAGCTTCTAGCTAGGTTTTCCTTTTTAGGTATATTTTAAGCATTTTATAGCTATAGCCTTGTATGAATTTTGAGCATACTGAATGGTTTTATTTACAGCATTGCTTTTTGTTAGCACACTTATGTTGCTGTTGTTACTTGTCATCTAACTGTGTCCTTTAAAATATAATAGGACATAATTTTGATACAATATAGTGTGTATTCTAAATATATTGAATGTGTTGTTGTGATTTTGTTTACTTCATTGTTTTGTTTTTGACATTTATGTTGCTGTGATTACTTGTCACCTGAATGTGTTGTTTAAAATATAATAGGAGGTAAGTGTGATATAATGTAGTATGAATTCTAAGTCTTTTGAATTGAATGTTTTGATTTTATTTATTCTATTGTTTGTATTAACGTTAATGATTTTAATGCCTTGCATGGGAAGGTTGTCAGGCTGTACTATAATTTATCTCTCAATAATAAGACTTGAAGCTTCTTGCTAGGTTTTCCATTTTAGGTATATTTTGAGCATTTTATAGCTATAGCCTAGTGTGAATTTTGAGCATACTGAATGTGTCGTTGTGATTTTGTTTACAGTATTGCTTTTGTTTACACATTTATGTTGCTGTTATTACTTATCATCTAACTGTGTCCTTTACAATATAATAGGACATAATTTTGATACGATGTAGTATGAATTCTAAGTATATTGAATGTGTTGTTATGATTTTGTTTACTTTATTGTTTTGTCTTTCACATTTATGTTGCTGTGATCACTTGTGATCTGAATGTGTTGTTTAAAATATAATAGTGGGTAAGTATGATATAATGTAGTATGAATTCTAAATCTTTTGAATTGAATGTTTTTATTTTATTTATTCTATTGTTTGTATTAACGTTAATGATTTTAATGCCTTGCATGGGATGGTTGTCAGACTGTACTATAATTTATCTCTCAATAATAAGACTTGAAGCTTCTAGCTAGGTTTTCCATTTAAGATATATTTTGAGCATTTTATAGCTATAGTCTAGTGTGGATTTTGACCATACTGAATGTGTTGTTGTGATTTTGTTTACAGTATTGCTTTTTGTTTACACATTTATGTTGCTGTTATTACTTATCATCTAACTGTGTCCTTTAAAATATAATAGGATATAATTTTGAAACGATGTAGTGTGAATTCCAAGTATATTGAATGTGTTGTTGTGATTTTGTTTATTTTATTGTTTTGTTTTTCACATTTATGTTACTGTGATTACTTTTCATCTGAATGTGTTGTTTAAAATATAATAGCTGGTAAGTATGATATAATGTAGTATGAATTCTAAGTCTTTTAAATTGAACGTTTTTATTTTATTTACTTTTTTGTTTGTATAAACGTTAATGATTTTAATACCTTGGATGGGAAGGTTTTAGGCTATACTATAATTTATCTCTCAATAATAAGACTTGAAGCTTCTAGCTAGGTTTTTCATTTTATGTATATTTTGAGCATTTTATAGCTATAGCCTAGTGTGAATTTTGACCATACTGAATGTGTTATTGTGATTTTGTTTACAGTATTGCTTTTTGTTTGCACATTTATTTTGCTGTTATTACTCATCATCTAACTGTGTCCTTTACAATATAATAGTAAACAAAATCACAACAACACATTCAATATACTTAGAATTCATACTACATTATATCAAAATTACATCCTTATTATATTGTAAAGGACAGAGTTAGATGACAAGTAATAACAGCAACATAAATGTGTGAACAAAAAGCAATACTGTACACAAAATCACAACAACACATTCAGTATGGTCAAAATTCACACTAGGCTATAGCTATAAAATGCTCAAAATATACCTAAAATGGAAAAGCTAGCAAGAAGTTTCAAGTCTTATTACTGAGAGATAAATTATAGTACAGCCTGACAACCTTCCCATGCAAGGCATTAAAACCATTAATGTTAATACAAACAATAGGGTAAATAAAATAACAACATTCAATTCAAAAGACTTAGAATTCATACTACATTATATCACACTTACCTCCTATTATATTTTAAACAACACATTCAGGTGACAAGTAATCACAGCAACATAAATGTCAAAAAAAAAAACAATAAAGTAAACAAAATCACAACAACACATTCAATATACTTAGAATTCATACTACATTATATCAAAATTACATCCTTATTATATTGTAAAGGACACAGTTAGATGACAAGTAATAACAGCAACATAAATGTGTAAACAAAAAGCAATACTGTAAACAAAATCCATTCAGTATGCTCAAAATTCATACTAGGCTATAGCTATAAAATGCTCAAAATATACCTAAAAAAGGAGAACCTAGCAAGAAGCTTCAAATCTTATTATTGAGAGATAAGTTATAGTACAGCCTGACAACCTTACCATGCAAGGCATTAAAATCATTAACGTTAATACAAACAATAGGATAAATAAAATAACACATTCAATTCAAAAGACTTAGAATTCATACTACATTATATCACACTTACCCCATATTATATTTTAAACAACATATTCAGATGACAAGTAATCAAAGTAACATAAATGTGAAAAACAAAACAATAAAGTAAACACAATCACAACACATTCAATATACTTAGAATTCATACTACATTGTACCAAAATTACGTCCTATTATATTGTAAAAGACACAGTTAGATGATAAGTAATAACAGCAACATTAATGTGCTAACAAAAAGCAATACTGTAAACAAAATCACAAAAACATATTTAGTACGTTAAAAATTCATACTAGGCTATAGCTATAAAATGTTCAAAATATACCTAAAAAGGAAAACCTAGCAAGAAGCTTCAAGTCTTATTACTGAGAGATAAATTATAGTACAGCCTGACAACCTTCCCATGCAAGGCATTAAAAACCATTAATGTTAATACAAACAATAGGGTAAATAAAATAACAACATTCAATTCAAAAGACTTAGAACTCATACCACATTATATCACACTTACCCACTATTATATTTTAAACAACACATTCAGATGACAAGTCATCACAGCAACATAAATGTGGAAAACAAAACAATAAAGTAAACAGAATCACAATAACACATTCAATATACATAGAATTCATACTACATTGTATCAAAAAATACATCTTATTATAATTTAAAGGACACAGTTAGATGATAAGTAATAACAGCAACATTAATGTGCTAACAAAAAGCAATACTGTAAACAAACTCACAATAACACATTCAGTATGCTCAAAATTCATACTAGGCTATAGCTATAAAATGCTCAAAATATACCTAAAAAGGAAAACCTAGCAAGAAGCTTCAAGTCTTATTATTGAGAGATAAATTATAGTACAGCCTGACAACCTTCCCATGCAAGTTATTAAAAACCATTAATGTTAATACAAACAATAGGGTAAATAAAATAACAACATTCAATTCAAAAGACTTAGAATTCATACTACATTATATCATACTTACCCACTATTATATTTTAAACAACACATTCAGATGACAAGTCATCACAGCAACATAAATGTGAAAAATAAAACAATAAACTAAACAAAATCACAATAACACATTCAATATACTTAGAATTCATACTACATTGTATCAAAATTACATCTTATTATATTGTAAAGGACACAGTTAGATGACAAGTAATAACAGCAACATAAATGTGCAAACAAAAAGCAATACTGTAAACAGTATAACAACAACACATTTAGTATGCTCAAAATACATACAAGGCTATAGCTATAAAATGCTCAAGAAGCTTCAAGTCTTATTACTGAGAGATAAATTACTATATTGTATCAAAATTACATCCTATTATATTGTAAAGGACACATTTAGATGACAAGTAATAACAGCAACATAAATGTGCTAACAAAAAACAATATTGTAAACAAAATCACAGCAACACATTCAATATACTCAAAATTCATACTAGACTATAGCTATAAAATGCTCAAAATATACCTAAAATAGAAAACCAAGCAAGATGCTTTAAGTCTTATTACTGAGAGATAAATTATAGTACAGCCTGACAACCTTCCCGTGCAAGGCATAAAAAACCATTAACGTTAATACAAACAATATGTTAAATAAAATAACAACATTCAATTCAAAAGACTTAGAATTCATACTACATTATATCACACTTACCTCCTATTATATTTTAAACAACACATTCAGTTGATAAGTAATCACAAGAACATAAATATGAAAAATAAAACAATACAGTTAACAAAATCACAACAACGCATTCAATATAATTAGAATGCATTATATAAATTTACATCCTATTATATTGTAAAGGACACATTCAGGTGATAAGTAATAACAGCAACATAAATGTGGAATCAATAAATAGAGTAGACTAAACAACAACACTGCATTCAATATACTAAGAATATATGCCATATAAAGAATACGTCCCAACTATTACATTGAAAAGGACATGTTCAGAACAAAGAAGTCACAGAACATATAATTATGTGGAATTGAAATATAGAGTAACAAAGTAACAACATTGCATTCAATATAGTTAGAATTCATTCTAGACTGTAGCTATAGAATGTTGAAAATATAAGCACACAAACAACCAAGCACAAAGCATTATTACAGACTCCTCAACTAAACAATACAGTTCATTGTCATCATCTCAATTAGCTTAGTAACAACATTGATATAAACATCACGGTTGAGTAATAGTTCAACGATGTCTCTGTGTCCTTTAGAACTTGCATAATGAAGAGCTGTCCATCCTCTCTATTAGAGAAAACACACAAACAATCAACTGTAAAGTGAAACTCCTAATGCTCTATATTCTGAAAAGGTTACTAACAAACACTTATTCACTAATTCATACTACATTGCATCAAAATTACATCCTATTATATTGTAAAGGACACATTTAGATGACAAATAATAACATAACGTAAATGTACAAATGATGCTTCCATTCATGTCCATCACTGCTATTTTGGTGTATGCATTTCAACTGATTATCGAAAAATTTATGAAAAAGTGATGTCTGTACATCTGATGGTGTCTAATATGAATAAGTATCAAAACTGCTTAATACACATGTTATAAAAACAAATAACAATTTTTGCTAATATTGTGATAAGGGATTGGTATCATCTATTTATTTCCAATATTCATCATATTTAGCATATTTGTAGATCTTAATAATGAAATAGACTTACCTGATCTGTAGTATTTACATCAGCTCCTCTATCAAGAATGTCTTTTACACCTGACAAATCTCCTTTCTTAACAAATTCAATTAGACTTTTATTCTATTGCAAAAACAAAAACACTAAATGTATTACTAAATGTAAACTAGCATTTCCATAAATCTAAAGAGACTTTAAAACAAATATTCCAGCAACCTCTTAGTTTATTTATTTCAATGATATCTTGCAGTATAAAAATTTGTACAAAACATATAACAGTACACCTATTCATTTAGTAATGAAAACCTTGTGTATCAAGAGAAGCATCTTCAATAATGTGCAAAAACTTGTTTGACTCAGTGATATATATCAGGCTAAAAGCAAGCTAACTTACATCATTCAATTACCTCATTATATCATTTAATGTATAAAAACTTGTGACAATAACTTTACAGATATTCCATATAAATAATGTTCTATTAATGGTTGATGTTTTATGCAGTATCATGTATGTACTCTACAAACTGAAAAGGATAGTAAAGTGTCTTAAAACAATAATAACTTAAATAAAACAATTAAAAAACAGGATATAGTGGTCACAAATGTGAAATATTTCTTCCAATAATTGGGACAAAAATTAGCCTTTTCTGTGTGTCACAATTAATAATTTCTTTAGCAAAAAAGATTAAAAAATTGATAAAAGAGAGATAGTAGTTCGGTTAATTAAGCATGGTTTATACACATAGCTATATATGAAATTTATATAGGAAGACAATAATGCAATAATCATCAAATCAGATTTATAAATTAACATCCATCCCTAATATTAACACCATAGTACTATGACATCTCATGAACTACAACCTGTAATGTGAATTCCTGCCTAGCACATAGATCATGTGCCTTCACTCATGTTACTTTTATACATGTATAGTACTTACAAGTTAATAATCATGTGACAGTTTACTTTAACACCTGATAAAAAAACTAGTAAATACCTTAACTACATACTTCGGGTTATTGCTTAAAATAAATAACAAACCAAAAGCAGTTTGACTATTGTAGTGCTATTGTGTTACTTTATAGTCAACAAAGTGGTATGTATACTGATCATTCTATATTTATAGACATAGAAATAGACATAGACAGACAGACAGACAGACAGATAGATAGATAATAGATAGATATAGACATAGATATAGATAGATAAGATATAGATACAGATAGATATAGATATATATAGATATAGAAATAGATATTGATAAAGATATATACACAAATATATATACACAGTGTAGGTATTTTTTAAGATGGATCAGGCACAAAACCAATGTCTTCAATCATGGTGGAATAAGATACAGAAATGCATGTTTATAATAAAATCTGTTAAATCTATGTGCAATGTAAATCTAAATTGTTCTAGGCTGCTGTATGTTTATTGCTATTTTCAGTCTTCTAATAGAATACTGTGTGTCTATGTGCACATAGCCAGCCTGATAGGCCAGTTATCAACTATGATATAACAAATATTTTCATTGACAACCTTCAAACTTTACATGTAGTTGTAGGTATCCATTTTGAGTAATAACCATAAGTTATAAGAGTATACAACGTCAAGTACCATAAATAGAAGTATGACAGTGTTGTATTACAAAGCAGATAGTCAATAAGAAAGAATCATATGTTTTAAAAGCTTTTGTAACACCTAGCATAAATTCTAAAGTCCAATCCAATTATTATAATAGCTGGAGCAATAAGTAAAATTTTAAAAAAGGTTTGTTAGTAGCAGACCTTTTTACCCTATAAAACAGGAACTACAAACTTTACATTCATAAACAAGGTTACATTCATGTACAATAAAGGTCTTAAAGAGACTGAAGCATACTCCCTTCTAATGTAGATAGGTAGAACAATGACTAGACTGGACAGTTAGACACAACTATTAATATGATTAGAATACAAAAGCATCCAATGATATCATAGGGACCACACTCCATGTAATGACCCATCTACTACCCATACTTTGACACAGTAATACACAGCAATAGAACTATGATGTGCTTACCAATTCCTGCTGGTCCATGATAACAGCAAACACACAGACAACGATAATCAACAAACCACAATTGCCCCAGTCACTATAGCAATTAGAGTATCATGTACGGTTACTGGGCAGTTAGGTTGAAAATATATACTATGAACAATGTTTGACAATTTAAAGTCAATTAAACCATAGACACAATGATTAAATTACTAACCTTACCTAAGTGAAGTGTGTTAGTAGAACAAACTAAGACAAATCTTCACAGTGTTGTCGTCTTAACAAAGAGAATCAACCAGAGAAAAGTGCGTTAGTAGAACCAACTAAGACAAACCTTCACAGTGTTGCCGTCTTAACGAAGAGAATTACTCTGTTGAAGTTTGCAGCACATTCGTGCAGCAGCACATTCCTCAGGTACTAGATAACCACGCCTTATTAAATGTTTGTGGTTTCAAGTATTTTTGATAGGGTGGAGCTGCAGTTGCTGTTTTGCTGTATACTGAAAACTTACAACAACAATCACATTGTGTGTAAGATAAAACATTCCATCCGTTTAGTTAATATATTATAAATGATAGCCAATTAATTCCTTTCAAAATACTTTGTTTAATAAATTGTAATAAATTACTTTTTATATTTTAAGAACAAAATTTTTAGCATTAAATTGTTAGCATAAATAATCAATAAAACTAGCGCCACAGTCACTGGCCTCCAGCAAAACTTGTCCTTAATTCCTTATACTAGATTGTTTTGCAAACAAGTCTAAAAAAGTTAGGTTATTATAAATATTTACATGAATTTTATTACTGAGTTGAAACAGGTAGTTTAAGTTCACCTCACAGTGACAAGTTTAACACTCTTGCATGCAAATATAAAATGATAATGGTTTGTCATATACAAAGATGACACCATCATTCAATATGATTTCTTAATATACATCATTACAACAGTTTACATTCGAAGTCATAATAACCAGCATTAAAAGGAAATGTACTAAAAAAATGAACAAATGGTCTTATTGCTGGGCGAGGAAGACACACCTACATCAAAACAATTGACGATAGTATTTGTACTACCTTGACACACTTGAATATCATATTGTCATTTACATCTGAAGTCTCTATAGCCAGCAATAAGAGGAAATGTACTAAAAAAGAACAAATGCTCTTATTGCTGGCCGAGGAAGACACACCCACATTAAAACAACAATTGGGGATTACCAAATATGGCAGTGTTTACATGGATGTATTAGTAAGACACTCATAATGTAATAATCACTACATCTATATAATTATATTATATTTACTACATCAATTGAATATTGACAAACTATAAAAATAAACTTTCCCCTATTATTAACATATTATGTTGTAATTGCTAAAATGATTTTACTAAAATTAACCAATAATGTATGCTAGGTATGCATACATATTATAATCATCACAACAGCTGATTAGTGAGTCAAATTATGATAATAAACAAATCAACACTATGAACAATATGGATAGTGTATCCTTCTTCATAGATTAGAGTATATGATGTTTACATCTAAATAAATTGAGTCTGTTTTTATATATACAATATAGAAATCAACTGAAGTTAACGTAAGGCTAAAATAATACATTAATACATTATTATATACTAGTGTATATGTGAGAGATAGTGTACACCTGTAACAACATTACTTTGTCTATTATCATAACTACACTCATAGCAGCTATGACAGGACATTTATCAAAACTATAGCAAAATAATCAATGACTGATGCATGCAGTGTCATATTTCTAATGATTAACTGATTTTGCACTGACTTTCCAATAAATATACAAAGGTATTGTATCATGCAATTTGAAGAATTATAATAACACTAGTGTGATCAAGGATCTCAAATCTACGGTTATTGTGAATTAAAAGAAACCAGTACAAGATATTTTCTTCACTTTAATTTAGTTTAAAATAAAGAAAAATACATAGGACAGGAAATTAGGTATGTTTAGAAAATTGATGGTGGCCTACATCAAATACAGTAGCATATTAAATGAAAATAGCAAAAATGTAAAAGTAATAATTATAATCAATTCATGTATCATTTATGGATGTGTTTAACAATCAGGATGTCCTCTTTATTATATAAGGCTACAAACCTATGTAACAATATAACAATACTATGTTAATGTATTTGATGATGACAAAATATTACCAAATATGGTAAAGTTTATATTAATTAGATCAACATAGAAAATCAATGACATAAAATTGATAAGTCATACAAGATTATAAAAATGCAAATTGTAGCATAGCTTGATTCTGATAGTAACCTTCATTCATATTAATAATTAAAGATCCGTTAAGTCAAACTGTCCAATCTTGTGTTTACACACATCCTATGTATTGATACAAATTAATTAAGAAAAGGACGAGTGTGAATGTCCCAGTCCACACAATTGTTAAAATACAAAATAGTTCTCATCATAGAAGTGTTTTCAGTGTTTCTTGATTTCATTGACATTCTGTGATTAGATCATTTGTATTTCCACTGACTTAACAATATATTAATATTTTTACAAACACTAGTACTCAAAAATGCCATTGATAGTCCTCTTAATTAGGACTGTGTTAGGATGAAAACAGTACTGTTGCATCATAGTTCTAAGTTCATAGTTCTATCCTGTACTTTAATACCTTAATTCTGTTTTATTTATTATTGTTCTATTCTGTTTGTGCCCTTCAAACTCGCAGTGGCAACTATTGTATTGTTGCAACATTCTTATTTCCTGTTTCCTGCCCAATGTCTAGTTAACTTGAGTTTGAGCCTTATTGCTTCAGATCATTGTTTAGTTGACTTTGTACTGAACAGATAACTCAACCAGAGAGTTTCCATTTCTCCAAGTACAAAGAATGTGTGACAGTATAGCCACAGTCACTACAAACTGGTGAAAGAGATCCTGTGATTAAAACAGCAATTCAAGTCACATATACAAGAGTATAAATCACACTAATAATGCAATCATTGCAAGCTCCAGAATTAAGATCATGGCCTAGTCTTTCTCCTTTGATTACTGTAGGATACCAGCCAATACAGAATATACCTGGTCCTTCTTATCAGTATCAGCAAAGAATCAGCCCTCAGTAACTAGCAAATACATACTCACAACAGCAATTAGGTCAGTCATTTCATAAGCAAGAGCTTTGTCATCAGCAATCACAAACCCCTACAGCTGAGACACCATACTTCATGCCTGCCAGGCTATCTCAACCACAACCATCATTACAACATGACTTATCTATTACATCCGTTGGGTCAGTTGACCTAAACCTCTCCAATACAAGTAATCTTCGAATTCCATTGAGAAAAGTTGTTCAAAACGAGCCTGTCCTTCAACATGACCATGAATCATCCTCTTCTTCATCTATGGAAAGTGAAGATGATGATGTACAGGAACAAGGTTCTCATGTGAAACGTCTGGTATTACTTGAGACTGTACTCTGGAATACTGATGTCTATATACTGTCAGTGATGGTAGTCAAGTCAGTTGATGATTTGTATAAGTTTATCCTCATAACTGGACATTTTGGTGATATTTAATAATATGAATGTCAGCTGGAATATTAAAATATTTAAAACAGTAGGCTATTAGATGAACTGTATCAAATCTTTACTCATTTGACCTTATTTTCCTGCTAAATTCAGTACATATTCACTTTATTTTAAGTCTCTCCTTGTCTCTCAACAGACACTGACAATAACTCCTTTTCAAAGACTATAGAATATATCATTAATACAATAGTGAGTACATTATTAACATCTCACCTTCTCTTTCGTTGATGGTATTTGTTAACTGTTCAATCTGTAAAATTTTTGCTCTGTTCATTTTAGTACTTGGTTCTAACAATTGTTTCAATTCAAACTTCATAAACAAGAGAGATCAACTGTCTACATAGTACTTGTTGTTAAGAGCTTACCTTTAGTTTCTGTAACACTAGACATTTCTAGTATTTTGTTTTTAAGTGTGTCTAGTTCCTCTTCAAGAGCTATAAAGAGAGAATCATTTATTGTTGATGTAAAATGTTAAACTTATCACAAAACTTATCACAAAATTCATCATTACACTAGATGTAGTTATCATACTTTGTCCAAGTGAGGTAAATTCTGTGTATAACCTTTTGTGGAATGAAACATACGTTGGAAATATCATTATCCAATCTTGTCCTCCTGGAAGATCAGGTAAATTATATGTTTAGCATTGGGAATAGATCTTGACAATGGTTGTGATATTTATGTATAGGTGACATCAGTAGACAATGTATTAGTAATGGACTATGGTCTGAGATCAGTCAAAATGCTTGTCCTTTAGTCCAATTAATAAAAGACTTTGATAAAGTAAAGTTGAACACAGTATACATAACATCATGTCAGAAAAAAATTGGATATTTTTTCTTCATTGGAAATTGTTACTCTTTCTTTAGTTGAAAAACATAACATCCGGTAATGTAAACATTACAGCACAAGAACAAAATGATGTTGTCCATAACATTACTCAAAATATTGTTAATGTCACACAAACAATGTTAACAACATCAGATGTTATCACTATTAATAATATTATTTATATATCAATTGTCATTCTTACATCTAACATTGGTGATACCAGCATTACCAATGCCTTCCTTGAAACTGTAAGTGTTAATGTTGTTCAAGCAAATATTAAGCGTGTACTAATTAAGCATGACATCTTTATTACTCCAGGAAATTCTTGACGTTTTTAATAACCTCTTAGATGACCAGCATATTGATGAATTGTCACAACTTAATGTTTGTAACATCCAACAAATTACATTACATATTTTGTGTGTATTTCTCCATATATAGGGTGATTTTGGAGGCGAGAAGCTAATGAGCAACATTGGAGATTATGGTAAATATGCAGGAAAATTCTTAGTTGTCTATGATAACATTACCAATGATACATTTGGAGCTGAAAAAGAAAATTTAGGTGATTTTTGTCAATATGCAGTATTTAATATCATGTTTACATTATTCCATAGTATTTCAGGTGGATGTTCAGGACAAAAATCGTCTTAGTGATGTGATTTTTCCTCTTACTGCTGAGTTACCTACTTACACTGTTAATGATAGTTTCTCTCAAGTAAGAATACCATATCAACATCTTGAAGATCGACAAACAGAAGGTTTGATTTAATATTACTAATAGCTCTCTTTTTATCAACTTCATTTTAAGACAACAAAGTTGCAGTAGTAAATGCATTAATTAACAACATTGCTGATGTTCTCCCAGCAAGTTTAACAAAGTCAGCATTATTAATCTTTTCTGATTGGTTTGATTCATTTTATATAGTTTTACTGAGAATGTTCCAGCAACACAAATAATTACAACTCAAGTTATTTCTAGTAATACTTCTAGCCAAATTCCTGCAGTATTAAATTTCACCACTATACCAGTATGCAGCATGTGATTTTGTTAGCATATATATAGCTAGCTACTTGAATATATTTATAGTATATGTTTAGTCAAAACTTGTTCTTTGCTTATCATTTAGCTTCAAAATGCATCAAATCCACGATGTGCATTTTTGGACTTTCCAACGCAAGTTTTCCCTCTAGCTACTATTGCTATTATAAATCTATTATATTTTTATAGGGCCAGTGGTAATGGTACCTGGTCTACAGATGGCATTGAAAGAGTGTCTATCAAATATGAAACAACAATGAAAGGGATTCAGTATAACCTAATATGTAACAGCAGTCACATCACTCCTTTTATTGTATTAGTGGATTTACATGGAGTGGAGGTAGACATGGCTTTATGTAACATGAGCAAGTACATGATATTTCTGTACCTTTAATTCACTTTATAGATTCCTAAAGATGAGTATATTGTTCTAGAGGTAGTGACATATGTTGGTCTCACTGTTTCTAGTGTCGGTTGTATCTTAACTATCATTGTTTTATTAACTCTCAAGTAAATGACAGCATAACAAATTGTATGGTATATTTATCTACATTTGACAGAAAAGAACTCATTCAAAATGTTCAATACTTACTGCATTTTAATTTGAGCATAGCTCTGCTTGGTGGCTATATCATTTTTATATTTGGTATTGATGATAAAGTTATTGATCTTACTAGCTCAAAGGTACATAGAAAATATGTCCTTTATTCATGTTCATGTGTTACTTTTCAGATTGGTTGTGGATTCATAGCAGCTCTTCTCCATTACTTCTTTTTAGCTGCTTTCTGTTGGATGTTATGTGAAGGCATCATGTTGTTTTTACAACTAGTTATAGTATTCTCGTCACTTTCTAAAAGATGGTATCTTTATCTACTCATTGGATGGGGTAATAAACATCTTGATATGATAGTAATTGTATTATTTATTGTATATAGGTCTGCCAATTATTCCTGTGGGTGTATCAGTGAGTATACTTTATGAAAGTTATGGTGTGCTTGGGAAATAGTAAGTTAATATAAAGTATTAATTATTATATGATATTGTCTACCATGTAGTTGTTGGATTGATTTTAGTGAACAGGCTGCTATATGGGCTTTCCTAGGACCAGCATTATTGATTATATTGGTAAGTAAATAGATAAATATAAATAGACATGTACCAGGACAGACAAACAGATGGAAAACTGGACTATGTAACAGTTAGAAGATGGATGGATATTGTAGTAAAGAGTTACATTAAAGTGTATTTATTACAAACTGTACATAGATCAATATTGTACTGCTGATATTAGCTATTCAAGCAATGGTACGTTATTATAAAAGACGACAACAAGACAAACGAACTGAAGACAAGAAAAAAGGAGATATTATCAGGTGTTGAAACATTATTGAGTTAATAATTTTAATTTTACATTCTTTGGTAGGAACACTCTCATTGGGTCACTAATATTGCTTCCTTTATTGGGAATAACCTGGCCACTTGGTCTGTTTGTAATCGATCGTCATGCTACAGTGTTTGCTTGGTTGTTCACTATCTTTTCAACTTTTCAAGTAATATAATTAATGTATTATTGGAGTCTTTTAACTACTCAATTTAGGGATGTTTCATTTTTGTGTTTAACGTGATAAGGAATGAGAAGGCATGTAACATAGACTCTTGTAATTTATATGTTGATATACTTTTATAGATTAAAATTGCTTTGTTTCAAGTGTGTTGTCCAAAGCTATCAAAGGTATTAACTATGATGATGACTTATTATTATGGATTGTACATTGCTGTAGAAATCAAGACAGCAGGAAGCAATAAGACTAGGCAGAAAAGACAGACATCATAAACAACATATATCTAGCTTTGAGAAGTCAGCTGATAATCATTCGTCCACACAGTACACAGGATGGAATACCAGAAGACCATTTGAACCAATGGCTTTTCACAACAGAATGTACCTTGGGGATGAACTTGAAAGACCTCATAAGTACGAATTAAACTAATGACACTTTTCTCTAACTGAGTTTGATCAGTAACTCTATATTACCTTCCATCACAATTACTGAGTTTTATATATAGAATGAATACTTAAATTATATGCCAGACTTATAGTTATTTACTTGTGCTGTTATATGCTTTTGTACATATTTGTAGATTATTATATAAATAAGTCAAGCTGTGTTAATTAATCTATATAAAGCCACATAATTTAACTGTCATATATAAATAAACATTACAAATCACGTGATACCTTTAAGTTAAAGGACCTTATAGCAACACCAGAAGCAGATTTGTTGCATGTGTAAAACTTTCAGCAAACATAATTGTGGTGAAGTAGTCAGAATTAAATTTAAAAGGATCACAACTGAAGATACACAAAAATGTTGAGGGTAAAAGGTTTGTGTGAATACAAAAGTAGACTGACCAATATTATTAACAATTCAAGATCATACTCGTATCACTAGTAGAAAACTACTACACAACAAGGCACGTCATTTATGCTGCCACGCCCAAAAGTCAATCAAAGTAATACAAGATTCATAACCTAATTTCATAGTTCGTGGCTCGCTTCCGCCCAAGATTACATTGTAACAGTTAACTTTTCGAAAATATGTTGCTCAAATTTTTATTAGGGTTCTTGCTCCGCTTATCTCCGAGAGATACAGTAGTTGCTCAAACATATACATCTGGCTCAGTTCGTGTGGTAAGGTACCAATGTGACAGAATGTACGTATATATATAGTGCTCATTTTTAAGTCATCATCTTTATTTGGAGCTGTTGAAATCTGCTTCGATAACACTTGGGGTACTATTTGTACTGATTTCTGGGATGACAATGATGCTAGTGTTGTCTGTAACCAACTGGGATACTCTACTTATGGTAAACAAAGTTTGCCTAATATGTTTTACCAATATGTTATTTTGTATTATGTATGTATAGGTGCAGTAGGATCTGCTATAGTCTACTATGTACTTCTCATCAGCTATCAAACACAACATCATTGATTTAAACTGTAATGAGAACACTATACTGGACTGTCCTTATAATGGTCTTTCTGACTACTATTGCTCTCTTAGTAAAGATGCTAATATATTTTGTCTATGTAAGTACTATTTTCCTAGTATGCTAAGTTATCCTGTCTTTTATAGATCTGAGTGTTGCTAATTATAGCAATTGTTCTGATGAAGATGTTCGTCTAGTAAGAGGACATCACAATTTGAAAGGAGAGTTGAAGTATGTCTCAATAGAGCATGGGGCACAATCTGTGCATATAAACTGGGACAATCAGGAGGCTCAAATTGTCTGTTATCAGATTGGTGCATTGACAGTAGGTTACTTTGTCCCATTTTCAGGTAGTATTCATATCGTTCATAGTTGAGCTGGATAGTAGTATAATGCTTCTTTGTTCTAATATTTTTGTTACTGAGGTGTCATTACTACCATTGTTCCTATTTGTTATCTTTGTATACCTTCTGACTTCATTATGTCTTGATTTTGTCTGTACAAGTTAAAGGAACTGAATAGAGTAATATACTTAGATAAAAGACTTCTAAATAATACAGATGATTTTTGTTGAGTTAAAGTGTGTATGAATTGAATTTGGGGGTACTTGTGTAGTTCTATGTGGGAACACTTAATAGTAATATGGTATGCAAACAGCTTGGGCACATGGAATTAGGTACAATGATAATTGTCTTGCTATTATTACAATATATATTTTTACAGGTTCAGTTAAATGCTAGTCAATTTGGACAAGGAACAGGTCCACTACTAATGTCTGCAGTGGGTTGTTCAGGAATTCAAATCTCTTCAAATATCCTTATCAACCATTTTCTACTTCAATATGTACCCACTAGGGCCACTACCATGATGTTGGAGTCAAATGTGAAGGTATAATTATATATGATAGTAAAACTGACATTCAGGTTATGACTATATTGATATGGCTCCCTGTGAAAATGGTACAATACGTTTGATTAGTGAGTCTGGTAGTTACTTTAGGAGATATGGTCGAATAGAAGTTTGTGTCAAAAATGTCTGGGGTACTGTATGTGATGACTTCTAGGATGATAAAGATGCCAGTGTTGTCTGTAGAATGTTAGGATACTCACCTCATGGTATGTACTAAGATAATTGTATTGTTTTTGAGTATTTTATTCAGGAGCATCTGCATAGACTAATGCATATACTGAAGAAACATGGTCTGATCATATCAATGATTTGAACTGTACTGGAATGGAAGAAACTATTTGGGACTGTCCTCATAATGGATTGAATGAATATTCTTGTAATGACACTAAAGATACTTCAGTTATTTGTCGATGTAAGCTATAAAAACAATGATCTTAAATTATTATATTTGATTTATAGTGTATATGAGGTAGAGCATAAACAATAACCTAATGAAGAAAATGTTATTACTAAAAGTTATATATGTTTATTATTTACTAACATTTTATATAGTGTCATTTTCTAACTGTACTACTGGTGAGATCAGGAACAATATGTAGTGACTTGAGACTATGAAAATGTCAGTGTGTTGTTTGTAGTGAACTTGGACACTCTTGTTATGGTATATTTAGCATTGTTTGGTTTTTGTGTATTGCTATAGTAGAGAGATCTAGAGTCAAGCATGCAGCATGACAAATCAGTCTATTTCAATCTCTTTATCTCTGTATACTTAGACTATGTTGCCATAGTAACCTAACCCTATTGTTTTTAGTTTAAAATATCTCAGTAAACTCAACTATATTTGTATTATTATAGAGTAATTTGACACCAATTGGCTAATTAAGGGGTTTACTCATTTAACTTCCTTCCACAGTAAAACTGATATCTATTTTATGGCACAATTTGCCACGCTCAACTGGAAGTGGTGTAAAATTATCCCAAATAAAGTGAAAACTACACATTCAACTGAAGGAAGATTTTAATAATGACCTTTGAACTCACTTAAAGTTTTCACATTATAAAATACTGAACAAGAGTACTGAGGTGGTTAATGGTGTATATGATTGAGTAAATGAATGAATTCAGTTCATAACACTGTTTTAACACTATAATGAATTGAATACTAATAAGATCAGTAATTAATCATCAGTCAATAATTTCCATATCTTT
This sequence comes from Xestospongia muta, assembly GCA_963693285.1. Taxonomy (NCBI): domain Eukaryota; kingdom Metazoa; phylum Porifera; class Demospongiae; order Haplosclerida; family Petrosiidae; genus Xestospongia; species Xestospongia muta. The sequence continues at coordinate 15,759,037 of OY848917.1, read as the reverse complement.
GTCATCATATGATGTCTTTTCTGTAACTCCATCATACGGGAAGTACACAAAGTACTTGCCAGTTATCACATTATATGAGGATATAATTCCTTCATACCATTGTTCCTGTTCTTTTTCACTAACAAATGTCATTTTTGCACATTTTCCAATAATTTCAGGATGATCATTTGGAATACATTCAACAATACTGTCACTTACGCATACATGTTTTGACAGTTTGATGGCTTGATGAATGTTCAGAACTGTCAATAGCTCGTTTCTAGAGGAAGATTCTGACAGAAAGTTGTCAACGCGATCTAGAGCTCCATGTTGACAAGTTTTACCTGGTATGGATTTTGCTAATCGTTGTGATTGTTTCTTGACAGCAGCTGTTCTCCTTGCTTCCTCTGTTCTAGATCTATACGATAAGGTGACTCCCTTTTAAGCAGCTATATGCTTTAAGCAAGCAAGTTTATCTATTTTATATACTTTTATCATTGATAGTTTGAGACATTGTGGTAAATCACTTTTACAGTCTTTGTTCCTTCTTTCCACAGCATTGGTACTGCTAGGGCATGCTTGCCATTGGTCAATCATCATCGCTGAAAAAGATTTACTAAGCATCTTGAGGTGATCACATCTAGCCCACCATTGAGCCCAGTTTTTCGCAGCTGACCAATTGCAATTTTCATCAATAAATTTGGCATCCTCAAAATTCAAACATTGCAAAGTGTTTCAAAGCAAGCAATTATGCTGATAGAACTCTCAAGTACCTGAATTTTGGAACAGATTTTTATAAACAATCCTTTTTTTCTTTTTCTCTCTGTTGTGATAACGATACCTTTCAGCAACACACTGGCATGAATGTTGCCAATGCAGTTTGCATCAGACCAGTCAATAACAATTCCTTGAAGTGTTATTCCTAACTCCAAATCAGTTCTACTGCTTTTACATTTTTCAAACAGTTTTTTAAAACACAAAGCATATCCTGCACTGTTTCGAGCATCTAGTCTAATGTGAGCTACAACAATCCATTCCATTGAGGAATTATCAAAAGCCACCCACTGCATTAAAAATATAAGGATATTCTTTAGAAATTGAAATGACCGGCACGCAAGTAGTTGGAACAAAGACTCACAGTCAAACAAATAAATGGTAAATAACATAAAACTTGACAAAAACAATGACTCAATGATAGCATTAAATGAAAAAGTAACTGAACCTCATTCCCTCTCAATACTGACTGAAATACAAAAACAAATGATTTCAATATAAAACTAACTTATGAATATTAATAAGTTACTAACTGAGACTGGATATCACAGAACTATCATACGTTATGTCACATTGAAATGAAATCTGCTTGACTGGCAATCTGTGACATTGTCCTCCTTATCAATTACATCAGCTACCTCCTCAAAAAGCATTGGTGACCAGTTTTTATCCAAAAAACCTCTCATTTGTTTTGTCTTCCGTATCTGTTGTGTCACTTTGCCTGTATGACAGTTAGCCTACGGCATCTACTCCAACTTCTTGAAATGCACTTACAATTGGTCCAATGTCTGCTATAAAATCTGTATATACAATAGATGGCATTGAATTTATAATCTCTGCTGACTTTTTGCAAACTGAACTGCAGCAGGTGATGATGAATCACTACTTAATTCTTCAACTTTTAGGGTAATGTTAGGTCGATTTACTGAAGGAGTCCATATTGTTGTCACATCATTGTCCATTATTTGTGAATTATAAAATTGTCTTTTAGGAGTGTGGCCAGTTGTTAATCAGAAGAAAGTATATAAATATATTTGAGGGACTGGGGTTCATAGGAATATTCATGTAGTCTTTACTTCCATAAGCATTTTTGGATATGCAATAATGGAGATATGTTAATGAAAAGCTAGAATATCTATGCAGTCACTTAGAGAGTACAGGGTATATATATGGCGAAGATTTATTGGACTCACTTGTATGATGTTTCCTAAAAATAAAACATATAACTGATATCGTATAAATAATAAATATTATGAGAATAGTACCAGACAATCTATAAATAACGAGAATGGACAGGCAATTAAGTTCCATTAATATTTGTAGTGTAGTAACATAGTGTACTTCAATAGGTGATAATAAAATTATTTTTGGTGAAGCATGTGTGAATCAATTTAAAATCAGACTACTAAGAGAATTTTTTTCTTCTTGTGTAATAATGTCCAATATCATTGAATGTTAAGTTAACAATGGAGTATGTCAGTAAATATGTATAAACATATTAGGAGATTATCACTGTGGATGTTAAACAGGATATGAGCTATGCAGTTGATCTTATTTCCTGTGTGGGCGAGTAAACATGTATATAATACCACAGATACAAATAGTTCATTAATACCATAGGTAGAACTAATAGTTGTTACATGATGATAGAAAGACATGTATATTAATGAAAGATATTGTTTTATAATCATGTTGAGAAATAACATAATAGATATCAAAGAATGTTCATTCAACAATGGAGGCTGTAAACATACATGTAGTGTGACAAAACTTGGAAAAAGTATTTTGATTGATTGATGACCCTGTACAGATCTGTACTGGAGCAATGTTTTTTTATTAACAGAGTCTCTAGCGACGTCGGGAGACGGGAGACTATATTTTAGAGTGGTCTCGAATCTTCAAAGACAAGATGAGAGCATTTGTTGTCGAAGAAAACTGTTCCAAGACTGGGCGTGGTCATATTTCAAACAATGTTAATTAATAGTTAATAATTTATTTTATTTTGTCAGTGTAAACTGAGAAAGTCCTCCTCAATTTAGCAGTCAACAAAATGTTACGGATTACGATGATAACGATCTTGCTGTTGTTTCTTGTTGTAGGTATGTCATAATGAACTAATATTGTAGCATTGTGTATTCTCTTCACAGTACCAAGATGTATTGGAACTAACTTCACTAACTATGGCACTGAGTTCTACTTTGGATTAATGAAAAATTATAATAGCCAAATTGATTTCTTAGGTCTTGCCATATCTACTGTCAATCATAATGTTTCTGTAACAATCAAGATACCATGGTCAGGGTCTACTATAGACTCACATATATCATCACCAAATGATGTCAATGTTGTTAATCTCACTAACATCTCAAAGGTGTCTGAATCTAGCACTTATGATAATCGTAACAGAAGTATTCATGTTAGTAGTGATCAACCAATTGCTGTAAGTGCATTGAATCGGCTTTCAGCATCCTTTGGAGAATATCTTGTCTTACCTTGTCATGACTATAATATCACTAAGTATGAATACTATGCAGTAAATCCAAGAAGTGCAGGTTGGTCAAGTCAAGTACTACTTGTTGGATGTGATAATGAGACTAATATTATCATCACTCCATCAGAAGCTGTGTCTCTTCCTTCAGATACTCAATCATCTACAGATCAACTTGTGAATATTTCTAAAGGTACTCCTCATCATCTTGTTCTTCATCAAGGACAGAGTCTTTATTTTGGTGCACCATTAATTGATCTTACAGGAACTCACATTGTCTCTAATAAACCATTGACTGTCATCAGTGGACATGAATGTGGTCAAGTACCACTTGGAGTCGGATATTGTGAACATATGACACAACAAATTCCACCAACAATAACTTGGGGTAAACAGTTTCTACTAGTACCTTTTGAACATAGACAAAGTGGACAGTATACAAAACTTGTGACGTCTCAAACTCTTACTACACTAACTATATCATGTAATGGATCAAGAACTAATATTGTTATTATTAATAGTAAAGGAGGAAATTACACTTTTTTTTTCAATTCTTCCCAGTATTGTCACATTCAAGCAAACAAACCAATTATTGTTGTACTATTTGCTACTGGTGGCTCGTTAGATAATCGTGGAGATCCTATAATGATACTAGTACCACCTATAGAGCAGTATTCTTGTAGATATGACTTTCCTACTTTCATTAATATTGATTTTGTCGGTATCAGTGTCACAACAACTCCCAATGATTTCTCTCCTAACTCCATATTATTAGATGGAGTACCACTTACTAATTGGGTTACTATATTGAACTCATCTATGGACATTGTAGGATATGGAACTAAGATAGCCATAACAAGCAATACCAAACATACAGTAGTACACACAGGTAATGGTACACTGTCTGTTTTACTATATGGTTTTAAGCAAGATCAAGGATATGGTTTACTAGTTGGTATGATGTTGATGCCCATTAATCAAGGTATATAAAACACATATAATTAGAAATGAATGTAACTTCAGTATTATTTATCTCTATATGGTATAGGTTCTGTTATAGAATGTTATTCATCTTGTGTTTATGGGATATGTGAAATTATTAACAATACTTACACATGTGATTGCTTTCAAGGATGGACTGGAAGTTACTGTGATCAAGGTAATATCACTGTAAAAATTGATTGGTTGAATTAACTAATACATGGTTATACAGGTTGCATATGTAAAATTTAAACATAATACTATTTTGATTACTGATCTACTATGAGATTGATGGTTTTGTAGCTACATAAACAGTAATACATTAATAATGAAAACAGTATTATGATTGCTTTTTCGACAAAAATCAACTTATAATTGCAACCTGTATAACCAAATGATTGTTAAATCAACCATCATTTTTTACAGTGTTAATACAATGTCTTATTGAATATACATTTAAAAATTGGAATTCTAGTATCATAAGTTTTTAAGTTGTGTATTCTCTTCTTAGTACTAGGATGTATTGGAAGTAACTTCACTAACTATGGGACTGAGTTCTACTTTGGATTGATGAAAAATTATAATAGCCAAATTGATTTCTTAGGTCTTGCCATATCTACTGTCAATCATAATGTTTCTGTAACAATCAAGATACCATGGTCAGGGTCTACTATAGACTCACATATATCATCACCAAATGATGTCAATGTTGTTAATCTCACTAACATCACAAAGGTGTCTGAATCTAGCACTTATGATAATCGTAACAGAAGTATTTATGTTAGTAGTGATCAACCAATTGCTGTACATGCATTGAATCGGCTTTCAGCATCCTTTGGAGAATATCTTGTCTTACCTTGTCATGACTATAATATCACTAAGTATGAATACTATGCAGTGTCTCCAACAAGTATTGGTTTGTCAAGTCAAGTACTACTTGTTGGATGTGATAATGAGACTAATATTATCATCACTCCATCAGAAGCTGTGTCTCTTCCTTCAGATACTCAATCATCTACAAATCAACTTGTAAATGTTCCTAGAGGTACTCCTCATCATCTTGTTCTTCATCAAGGACAGAGTCTTTATTTTGGTGCACCATTAATTGATCTTACAGGAACTCACATTGTCTCTAATAAACCATTGACTGTCATCAGTGGACATGAATGTGGTCAAGTACCACTTGGAGTCGGATATTGTGAACATATGACACAACAGATTCCACCAACAATAACTTGGGGTAAACAGTTTCTACTAGTACCTTTTGAACATAGACAAAGTGGACAGTATACAAAACTTGTGACGTCTCAAAATCTTACTACACTAACTATATCATGTAATGGATCAAGAACTAATATTGTTATTATTAATAGTAAAGGAGGAAATTACACTTTTTTTTTCAGTTCTTCCCAGTATTGTCACATTCAAGCAAACAAACCAATTATTGTTGTACTATTTGCTACTGGTGGCTGGTTAGATAATCGTGGAGATCCTATAATGATACTAGTACCACCTATAGAGCAGTATTCTTGTAGATATGACTTTCCTACTTTCATTAATATTGATTTTGTCGGTATCAGTGTCACAACAACTCCCAATGATTTCTCTCCTAACTCCATATTATTAGATGGAGTACCACTTACTAATTGGGTTACTATATTAAACTCATCTATGGACATTGTAGGATATGGAACTAAGATAGCCATAACAAGCAATACCAAACATACAGTAGTACACACAGGTAATGGTACACTGTCTGTTTTACTATATGGTTTTAACCAAGATCAAGGATATGGTTTACTAGTTGGTATGATGTTGATGCCCATTAATCAAGGTATATAAAACACATATAATTAGAAATGAATGTAACTTCAGTATTATTTATCTCTATTATGGTATAGGTGCTGTTATAGAATGTTATTCATCTTGTGTTCATGGGATATGTGAAATTATTAACAATACTTACACATGTGATTGCTTCCAAGGATGGACTGGAAGTTACTGTGATCAAGGTAATATCACTGTAAAAATTGATTGGTTGAATTAACTAATACATGGTTATACAGGTTGTATATGTAAAATGTAAACATCATACTATTTTGATTACTGATCTACTATGAGATTGATGGTTTTGTAGCTACATAAACAGTAATACATTAATAATGAAAACAGTATTATGATTGCTTTTTCAACAAAAATCAACTTATAATTGCAACCTGTATAACCAAATGATTGTTAAATCAACCATCATTTTTTACAGTGTTAATACAATGTCTTATTGAATATACATTTAAAAATTGGAATTCTAGTATCATAAGTTTTTAAGTTGTGTATTCTCTTCTTAGTACTAGGATGTATTGGAAGTAACTTCACTAACTATGGGACTGAGTTCTACTTTGGATTGATGAAAAATTATAATAGCCAAATTGATTTCTTAGGTCTTGCCATATCTACTGTCAATCATAATGTTTCTGTAACAATCAACATACCATGGTCAGGGTCTACTCTAAACAAATTATTATTATCACCAAATGATATTGATATTATTGATCTCACTAACATCGCAAAGGTGTCTGAATCTAGCACTTATGATAATCGTAACAGAAGTATTCATGTTAGTAGTGATCAACCAATTGCTGTAAGTGCATTGAATTGGCTTTCAAAAACCTTTGGAGAATATCTTGTCTTACCTTGTCATGACTATGATATCACTACGTATGAATACTATGCAATGTCTCCAACAAGTATTGGTTTGTCAAGTCAAGTACTACTTGTTGGATGTGATAATGAGACTAATATTATCATCACTCCATCAGAAGCTGTGTCTCTTCCTTCAGATACTCAATCATCTACAGATCAACTTGTGAATATTTCTAAAGGTACTCCACATCATCTTGTTCTTCATCAAGGACAGACTCTTTATTTTGGTGCACCATTAATTGATCTTACAGGAACTCACATTGTCTCTAATAAACCATTGACTGTCATCAGTGGACATGAATGTGGTCAAGTACCACTTGGAGTTGGATATTGTGAACATATGACACAACAGATTCCCCCGACAGTAACTTGGGGTAAACAATTTCTACTAGTACCTTTTGAACATAGACAAAGTGGACAGTATACAAAACTAGTTACATCTCAAGATAATACTACAATAACTATATCATGTAATGGATCAACAACTGATGTCATTATTATTAATAGTAAAGGAGGAAATTACACTTTCTTTTTCAGTTCTTCCCAGTATTGTCACATTCAAGCAAACAAACCAATTATTGTTGTACTATTTGCTACTGGTGGCTCGTTAGATAATCGTGGAGATCCTATAATGATACTAGTACCACCTATAGAGCAGTATTCTTGTAGATATGACTTTCCTACTTTCATTAATATTGATTTTGTCGGTATCAGTGTCACAACAACTCCCAATGATTTCTCTCCTAACTCCATATTATTAGATGGAGTACCACTTACTAATTGGGTTACTATATTAAACTCATCTATGGACATTGTAGGATATGGAACTAAGATAGCCATAACAAGCAATACCAAACATACAGTAGTACACACAGGTAATGGTACATTGTCTGTTTTACTATATGGTTTTAAGCAAGATCAAGGATATGGTTTACTAGTTGGTATGATGTTGATGCCCATTAATCAAGGTATATAAAACACATATAATTAGAAATGAATGTAACTTCAGTATTATTTATCTCTATATGGTATATATAGGTGCTGTTATAGAGTGTTATTCATCTTGTTAATTATGATAGTATAATTGTGACAAGTGTTCATTTCTCAATGTAAAATGATTCAGCCTTTTTATAGTTATTTCTGTTTATATTATCTATGATGAAAAACTAGTGAACAAACAATTTTAATTAATACTATCATTGACAAGTGAATTCATAAAAAATTAAAGGATTGCTATGTTATTAGATTGTTTTCTATAGTTGATTCAGGTATTTGTCTCCACACAAGTACTGTATGTCCTTCTAAAAGTCCAACTACAAACAATGTTAGTTAATTTTTGTATAAATTTTTGAAAATATTTAATTCTTATTTATGTTCATATAGACTACTGTCTTGATAGGTGTTGTGACTGTATTCATCCTTCTATGTAAGTCGCATATCTTTTTAAAAACAACACACACACACACGACATTTTAATTGTCTTGACATGTTTACATTAAGAAATAAATTGTTTATTATTTATTCATTATATTATAGTGTTAGTGGTTTTCATTGTAATCATTGTCATGACAGTTCGAAAGAAATTCCTGAATAGACAACTAGATATCAATCAACAATATGAGGTAGAACCGAATACCTATAATGATCGTCCAAAAAGTTTTGAACTAAATGATCAATTAAAGAAGAGATTTGAGGAGCTACCACCTGAGCCGATATATGATTATATTAATGAATTGTCAATTAAAGAAGAATGTGGAGATATCCACCACCAAAGCTGCTCATCTACATTGCAAGAGGAATCTACTTTAAAAACCAATGAGTTGCTAAATCCATTGTACAAGTTTGAAAACAAAGTCTCCATGAATGCTGTGGTTATTCCTTATCCTTGATAATTAATTGGTTAAGTGTTAACAACCCAATATTGTTTTGGCAATGAAAATAATTTTAGTATTAGTATTAGTTTTAGTAGGAAATGTAATTTTATTTTAGTTTTAGTTTTAGTTTTAGTTATGGTAGATTCTGATGATTTTTTAGTTTTAGTTATAGTTTTATATAGTTATTAAAGCATTTTGATTTTAGTTTTATTTTTAAAAAAAATTTTATTAGTTAAATACATGTAATATTTAAACATATAAACCCTATAAAAACTAGCTATCAAAATAAATAATATTTATACTAAAATTTTAAGTATTGTAAATTTTAGAATGCTAATTATTGTGATAGTAATTACTGATGCCAGGTACAGTTTCATTACTACAATCTATATGCATTTATAAATTGTACTGTGTTGTTGTAATAGGATTTGTAATTGAACCTATTGCCATCCTATCTTGTCTTAACAGAACTCATGGTGGTAACCATGCACAGAGCACATGACATCTAAAGACAATGACTACATTTGCTGTTAATTAATTACTGTTAATTAACATTAATATTAATTGAACTCTCAATGTTTCATAAAATGACAAGTTAACAACCTATGTGCATAAGGTTGTTACATTTCAGAGATAAAGTTAGGTTTTTATGTCTATTTATTAGTATCATACAACATTTTAGTTTTGTCAACCTCAAGTACTAGTGTTAATAGTGAATTAATACATAGTTTTGTATATCAAGTCAAACAGTATAAAACATATCAATCAACAAATTTTCCACAGCAAAATGTGACTGATTAAGGTATTAAATTGACATAACACAATGTCCAATACCACATTAGAAGTGATTATAAGTCAATACATAAATTAAAACTAAGAATACTTCTCACCAATTTATCTTGATACTACTAGAGGTTGCTTCTTGGTGTAACATGTATGATGATGTAACAAGTACTATGATGATGACATCACTATATGTCATTTCATGATGATGTCACCATAGTCAAGTTATACCAAGAACCACCCTTTCTAGATGAACATACAGTATTACCATTATGCACAGAACATCATAGCTAATGATTGTACAACATTGGAAGACTTAGATCAATTTATTCATAAAACATTAGTTAAAAAGTTATACACTTAGCAAATGTACTTTAATATCAGAACACAATACACATATTATAGTATGACCTTTAATGCATAAAATGATGTTGTCATAAAAGATTTTCCTCTCGTTGCAAGACACGATCTAAATGTGTCTCTATTGCTTCGTGATAAAGGTACATCTCTCCTCGTATACGCCTTTTATAATGTCGGGATGTATACCAAAACACAAGAAATCCTACAATACATAACGAGACCTCAAAAACCAATATCCAAAAACTACAAGAGAGTCGGTCTGGACCATCAATAGTCCAGAGTGAAAATGGAAAGGCTAGAAGAGCTCCAATATTCAGATAAAAGCCTTTTATGAACCACAAAACTCCAGATAGCATACCACTCATGTTAAGTGGGGATTGACAACATATGAACTCAAGCAGAAAGATGTAACTCAGAACATCTGCTAACCCAGTTAGTGTTAATGGGATGGCATAGTATAGAAATGAGATGGGTAGAACCCCGTATGATGAGCTAGTAGTGAAATAACAGTAAACAAAATCTTGAGTTAAATAATGACCAATAGTGTCTAGAATTAATATACCTATTAATCCAGTAAGTAGTAAGAAATAAACAATTTTCAAACCCCTTAAAGGATTAAGAATGAAATATTCACTTTTAGGAAATAGAGGCAATATAATTAACTCTACCAAAGGGACTAGTATTATAATTTGTTCGTCAAGTGCTTTCCAAAGAACAACTGATCCGTAGCCATTTAAACTTGTTTTAGCTCCTTTCATTGCATTCAAATAGGGAAATATACCATCCACTACAATGTAACATGGTATATAGAAACCAAAGGTTGACACAAGAATGACAACAATTCTCCAAAATGTCTTGACATCTTCAACATCAGTTTCTTTGAAAGGTCCACCATATTTTTCCTTTCCCAAGTTAATTCGACTAGGTATGTTGTTCTCCCAGTAAGTCAAGGCACTTCTATTCTCTGGAGATTTATGTTGCCAAGCATATTTGAGTACTTGATAAATCATCTTGTAAGGATTTCTTGATAGAATTCCTGTTGACTCAAATTTTGCCTTGAAAATAATGTTTAAGCACAGAGCAATTGTAATATGTGTAAATGTTATAATGCTTGTGACTAGTACTAACTTAGAATTATAAATTGTCTCTTTATACAAACCCATGTATTCAATCAACAGCCCAACGAACAGGCCCCACACTAGCCGAAGTACAAAAGCACGCAATTGAGTATTTGAAGCATCAAACAATTGATCTAGCCCATAAGCTAGCATATTGGAGTAAAAACCTGCTGTTCCCAATACAAGCAACAATAGAGCCACTGTTGATATTCCATACTTGGCAACATTAACTGGTAATCCACTAGTGCCATATTGAATACAGTAACTGATGACCTGAAGAACGTCCCAAACCAACAGAACAACAGACTCAAATTAATAGATTTTTGTCGCCCAATTTTTATATCAGCCAACCAACCATTACTGGATAAGCTATAAAGAATATTATATTGTGAACAAAAGAGAATTGATATGCAGCTGCTTTGTTTTCTTCTGGTATAGGAGCCCAGCACGTTTCTTTTTCAGGTCTTGTAGATAAAGCAAATGCAATATTGAAGCCAATATCAATGCATAAATTAACAGCTATGGTATAAAATATCAACAACCATGCTGGCAGGTTCAGATTCCGTTCTGTCAGTCCTTTATGATATCTCACAAAAATTGCCTGTGCTTTGAAATACAAAGACGCTTCAAAATCTCCCATAATACAGACACTACTAGATATTTGAAAAGTTATGACATATTTGAACTAAAAACACTCATTCAAGTTAGGGAAGTAAGACTAACATTTGTATAGAGAGTTGAAAGTTATTATTGACAGTTACATCAATCCCTTCATCAATATACTTTCACTATATGTACATACATTTCTTTCATAACTGTACTTTACTATATATATATGTGTGTGTGTGTGACCTAATTTGCAATAAGGCACCACTTCTGACAAAACATTTTTGAAAAGGGACTACTGTTAAACATCTCAAAAAAAGAGTTTTGTATACATGCAGTTGCTACATATATATATAGAACTATTCATGGTAATTGCATGTATATAAAACTTTTGTTGAGGTATTTTAACAGTGGTTCCTTTTCACAAATCATGTGACAAATATCTTGACACAAGTGGTCCCTTATTGTAATTGAGGTCATATATATACATTTATATTAACAGATAACCTATGGGCAAATAGTACAATTTAAAACATACATATTATAGGTAAATAGCTATATAAGAATTACATGACATTGTAGTTTACTTTAGGAGGGTTTTAGGAAAATATTAAGTGCAAAGGTCAAAAGACATAAAATAATTTTATACATACACATATTATATTTGAATAATTGAATACAATTGACTGTTCAACATTGGTTAAAGTTTCTGTTATTAGTTACTTTGGGATGACATTGTGAAACTTTATTAATGAGTTAAATCATGTTTTTGCTAGGTACTGTTTTCATAGTTACTTACTTACTATAGTTAGCATGGTTATAGCAAGCAGTAATAGTGAATAAACAGAGGTAGATAATTGAGTGTTCATAGTTGGATCTACAATGATCATGTGACTTTGTCTTCATATAATGTTTAAACAACACAAAGTAAGTGTATGTCTGTATATACAGAAAGTTTATATTAAGTAATTGCCATTGGAAATATAATACTTTTTCAATTTATTTATATGTTCGTTGCTTTAAAAGGTAAAGCATTTTGTGATCGGTAGTTATAGTTCCTCAATAACCAACCAGACAAGATATTATTATCTTTTTTAATCCACGTGTAGATTAACTAACATCTGTTCACAATGTTCCTCCACGACTTTGTAAAGTCTGTAATTCTCTCCTCGTTGTCTTTGTTTATACCAGTAAGTTGTGAACATGTATGTCAACCCCAAATAAAGATAACAACAAATTGTGCAAGCAATGACCAAAACATGCAAGTCAAGCAACCAGGTCCATCTAAGTTTGGTATTGTGAAAAAGATAGTTGTCATAATGGTACCAACATTGATGTATGAAGCAGGTATAAACCAGTATACTCCTGTTAACATACCATTCATATTAGCTGGTGTCTGACTACATATGAACTCAAAGCTACCTATGAAATTTAAAATGTCTATAAACCCAATCAAAGAAAATGGTATGATGTAATAAAGAAATGACATGTTAATTGTAGCCATATCTTCAATTCCATCATTCTTAAATTTACATTTTAACAAATATGCTTATAAATATAACAAAATAAATTAAGATGAAAGGCACTAAAGTGCCGAACCTCGCTGTAGTTTCTAAGTTATTTATAAATTCTATGCCAGCTTAGGCCCAACTATGATGTTGTTATTGCAAGAAAATTTATTAACATTCCAGAAGGTGTGGTTATAAAATGGCAAGCTTTGTCATTCTGTATATGCTCATTAATTGTTGCTTGATTTCTAACTTTGTCATGTTTGTGAAGCAGTAACTGAATAAGTGATAGTATCATTCAATTCCCAAGGAATATTAAGTACTACTTTCGTGATGAAAAGTTTCTCTGAGTCTTTACATGACCCTTTAAAATCTATCAATATTTCATATACAAAATTTATTGTAACTTGAAGATGAAACCTTCTTTGGAAACGTCCCGTGGTACAAATATAAATCGATATATTATCTATTAGTAGCAGTCCTTTCAGTGCTTGGAGACGTTTCCTGAATGCGTTACTTCGCTCCAAGTCGACAAAACATTTTTCAGAACTTTTCTAACGATTACTTCGACCAACGGCCTTCTGTCTTGCTGATCCGTATTCCTCTGAGATTGTTTACAACACACTAAAAAATCTCCTCTCCACGTTAAGTTTTTTACTTTTCGAGAAACGGCACTTGACCTCTGCAGCCTGAAAATTCTTTTGCGAGTTTTAAGCTTCTGTTTTCCTTGACGATGTTCTTGACACTACTGTTGTAAAGTCCACACGCTTTTCTATTCGTTGCTAAACGTTGGTAGCTGCTAATGCTTCGGTTGCCAAGTTATAGCAGTTCAAAAAAAACAACTCTGGTAACAGACACACACACACACACACACACACACACACACACACACACACACACACACACACACACACACACAAACAGACTACAGTACCCTCGCTATGCGCCCACGCACAGCGAGGTTAAACATTGTCACACTTACAGTGATCAAAATTACATTTGAGTCATAATTACTTTTTCATCAAAAGCTATGTAATAAAACCTACAAAATATCCCCACACTAACCAAATTACAAAGGTTCTAAGTAACCTTCTCATTGATTATATAGCAATTATGGATAATACAATTTATAAGTCAACTTTAACACAACTAACTGGGCTGGTGGTTTTTATTGCAATAACAATTGTGTGTATGAGTATAGCTTTTCATAAAACGTTTGATAGGATCCTTGATTTTAAAAAGAAATCCTTACAAAATGGTCTATCAAGTTCTTAAGTATGCTTAGAAAACCAAACATTTATAAATAGAAGTGCATTTACACACCGGGAGAACAAAACACCAAGTCGAATTGACTTAAGTAAGCAGAAATATGGTGGGCCTTTTACTGAAGAAAAAGTAGAGGATACAAAACATTTTGGAGAATAGTTACTGTACTATTGTCTACATTTGGTATATTTATACTATTTTACACAGTTATCATTGATGTTTTATGATATAATAACAAGTTAGATGGAGCTATTATACACTTAATGGATACGGATCATTTACTCTATGGACAGGCTTCAGTAAAACTATCATAATAATAGTACCTTTACTGAGACTTTTGGTCATTCCTCTCTTTCCAAAATAGATTATTTTTTTGAATCCATTGAAATGGATGGGGTGTTCTTTTGTTGCAACAGCAAGATTATTAAAACTCCATAAGTTATTGACACATGTATTCATGTGTATTGATAGATAGATTTATACTAACAAGGACAATTTTTATTAAGAGTTATTAAACGAGTGTTTCTTATGCATTCATGCAAATTCAGAAGTTGTAAACGCACACTCTGTTGCTTTATCAGTTAAATTAAGCACAAAACACTGCAATATCAGGTAATAATTTTGGAAGTGCCAAACCTACAGTATACTGCATAAATTTACATATGTACACGCTAATGTATTTGGACTCATAGACTGATTGGAATCTGCTTAGTGTGCTTTTATCAGTTGATGTCAGAACATATAAGTGTCTGCAATATAGACAGTTATATATTTGTAGAGGTAAGATAGAGGAAGGAGGGTTAATACACCATGAATGATATTGTACTGATGAAAGAGATCATTTCAATGATTCCAATCATTGACAGTGGTATGATATAGTAAAGAAAAGAAATTGTCTTATTTGTTGCATCTATGAAAAGCATTGAGCTAAGTGTGATAAAAAATAATTTTAAATAACCCATCCATTTCAATAGATAAAAGTAAAATAATCTATTTTGGAAAAAAGAGGAATGACCAAAAGTTCCAGTAAAGATACTATTATTATGATAGTTTTACTGAAGCCTGTCCATAGAGCAGATGATCCGTACCCATTAAGTGTAGTAATAGCTCCATCTAACTTGTTATTATATGATAAAACATTAAAGATGTCTGTATAAAATGGTATAAATATACCAAATGTTGACAATAGTACAGTAACTATTCTCCAAAATGTTTTTGTATCCTCTACTTCTTCCTCAGTAAAAGGCCCACCATTTTTCTGCTTACCTAGATCAATTTGACTTGGTGTTTTGTTCTCCCAGTGTGTAAATGCACTTCTTTTTACTAAATGATTCCTTTCAAACTTTTTATGAAAAGGTATACTCATACACACAACAATGGTTATTGCAATAAAAGTTCCCAGCCCAGTTAGTTGTGTTAAAGTTGAATTATAAATTCTTTTATCCATAATTGCTATATAATCAATGAGAAGATAGCCCACAAAAAAGCCCCCAAACAACGCAATGTATAAAAGCTCTAAATTGTGTACTAGAGGCATCAACTAACTGGCCATTCCATATGCAAGTATATTGGAAAACATTCTGCTGCTCCAAGTATCAATAGCAGGAAAGCCACTCCAGATATTTCATATTAAGCTATATTAACTGGTAGTCCACATGTCCCATATTGAATACAGTAACTAATGACTTGAAGGAGAGCACCTAACCAACAAGACCAAATGCTCGACTTAACAGTTCTCTCACGACCAATCTGTGTGTCAGCTAGCCAACCAAGAAAAGGGTAAACAAATGATAAGATAATATTTTGAAGTGATGGTTCAAGGTAAACCATATGAAAATCCACTTACTTCAGGAACCTGTGCCCAGCACAGCTTTTTCTCAGGATTAGTTAGCATTCCAAAAATAATGTTGTAACTAATTTCGATACTGAGGCCAACTCCAATAGCATAAATTACCAATAGACAGGCTGAAATGTTAAGTCTTCTTCCCTTTACTTCCCTACAATAAATGAACATTTTTATGCATGTTATTGAACTAAAACGCTTTACTTTTAGGTAAGTAACACCATTTTTAATAAAATAGCAATATTTTTAACTACTTAATTACTTTCAGTTTCATTGTTGACTTATGGTCTTCATTATTTTTAAATTTTTTAAAGTGAACTTTGAACTAAAGTATTGGCACAAGGGCACATCTAAGTTAATGTATTAAAACATGTTGAAGCTATTAAGTGATTTACAAGATTAAAGTTAATACAAATTAATAGACTAAGTATAATACAAACTTCATTTGATTAAGGTAACTTCTCTTTTGTAAGTGGAAAACATTGAGTAAATGAAACTAATAATTTAATATGCACATGATAATTATATGTTTCTAACAGAAATTTATTAAGTGTACACAGTTTGTTAAAACCACTTTATCATATCATAATTACACATTGCTTCATTAATGTTACTAAACACATTATCAAACATGTTAATACAACATTTGTTGACATAATTATGTTTGTTATATACTGAAAAATGATTGGAATTACACATTGTATTCACTACACAAGAGGCAATGAAATAATGTTAGCACAACTAACTGAACTGAAGATATTGTCTGCTTACCATCCTTACCACCCACATAACTGTGGAGTTGAGTACATAAAATCAATACGGTGTCATTTGGATTGTTTTTATGCAATCTTCATTTTGTACTTTCTGTAATTGTAGAATTACAAATTATTAGTATATTTTCAGCTACATTGCTGTAATACACTGTATGTCAGCTCATAAATTAATAAGTTAAATAAGATTGTGTGTGAGTGTCAATCAGATTGCATTTATGTATTACAGTTATATTGATGTATGTAAGAACATTTTCGTCTGTTTGATTAATGAAAACACACTTTGATATGATCTGATGACACTACTGATAGACCTGCCTGTTGAGGGTGATAAAATTGTTGATCAAAATCAAAGTTTACACAATCATAGATTATACCTCCATACAAGACATCACCAGATATATCAGCTGTATTATTGACAAAATACAACATTGCCTTACTATCATTATTAAATAAGAAAAATCATTAAAGGAACAAATCGTCACTGCACTACTATCAATAACTTATGACACAAAGATTCCTCCACATGAATCACTGGCATGATTATTAAGAAATGATATGCTTGTGTTCTGTTTAAGTAATAATTGTAAGAATCCACATAAAATTAATGTCTACACCATCAATGCCAGAATTGTTTATAAATGTAATGTGTCCATCAAACATTATTAGGTTATTAATACCCAGTAAACCAGTTAAGTTATAATTATTAATCTTAATTTGGTCAAAATGACATTTTCAATATTCATTAATAACACAGCAGATTGATATATATTAAGCTTGTTTGGTAGTATATTGAAATGAAAGAAAACATTTGTAAAGTGAATGCTACTTGTTGAAGTAGATTTTAAAGTAATAATGAACAGTCCTGAACCAGAGTATGCAGTATTGTTGTACATAGTGCAGCTGCTATATTCAGTGCTACCACTTCCATTATTCAAAATAATGTACACTCCTTCTCTATACTGAGCAGTATTGTCATATATAGTGCAATTACTAAATTCGATACTATAACTACTATTAGGCAAAGAAATAAACACTCCTCCATACCAACTGGTATTATGTAAAAACTCACTATTTTCAATGATTATCTCAATGTCAACTTCACAACCATAATAATATAACATAGTCATACCACTTCAGAAACCCAGTGTAAAATTTGATTTCACAATATTAACTCTGGATGATTTGTTTTATCTTCATTTTTCAGGTTTTTTTAGTATTTTCTTCAGAAGCCACACCCATTGATTCTGAAGAATTCTTATGGCAGCTTAGTGCAGAAGGATTTATTTAATCCTGCCAAGGTTAATCTAATGTTCCAACAGGAAGCTCGTCTGAAAAGGTAAGTTTTATATTGGTCTCATGCCCAATAATATATAGACAGATTCCTATACCTCATTACTATATTGTCGGATTCGTAAGATCTGAATTGCCATATTGATACCAGTATTAACTATTATGTGTATATATAATTAAAACATAATGTAGAAAATGCAAAGGAAAATAAACAAATACAACTAACAATGAATAATTAATTATTATTGCATAATTAAAGTTTCACCTAATTATAGGCATCTCAGAACTGCAAACCCCTCCCCTTAATTTACTAATGAACATAATCCTAAGATTCTTTTTTTGATTCTACAGTATTTAATTGAGAGTTTACACAGGATACAATTATAGTGCTGTTAATGTTGAATGTCTGGCTGATAATAAGTTTAAAGATATAGTTGTGTATGATGTAGATACTACTGAACTTAAGCTAAAGACTAGATTTAATATCATTTGTTCCATTTAGTTTATTGTTGATTCATTTTGTGATGTTGGTCTTAAGTCCACAGACACCACAGGACCTTTTGATGTAATAATTAATGGTAGTACATAAGTTATGTAGCTACTTCAAATTTAGTGAAGGTTCTATTTCCTTATTCATATAAGTTTTTATTTAAGTAGTAACCTTACTATATTAATGCTTATATAGCTTAGCTTTGGTCTGTAATATGTATATCTTAGAAGTAAAATGACTTATGCTCAAGTCATAATTTACTACAGTTTGATTTGGATAGAGCTTCATAATCCAGATTTATCGAGCATATATAAATCTCTTCTTATTTCCTATCAATTATCTATTTGATGTAGTTTCCTGATTACCCCAAACAATTAACTTGCTTTGATAACAACCATGATAACATGACATATTGATGACCTCCATATTGTAAAAGATTTCATGTCTATTATATAACATCAGTTATTGTGCATCTGCTCAAAAAATAAATTTACACTTTGAACAACACATATTATTCTAAAACAAAAAGTGTTTGAAGATTCAGTAACATTAATACTTTATGCTCATGAGTTTAAGAGGTACACTAACAGTACTAGTACTATAAACAGTGGATATCATTGCAAAGATAACTATATATAACGGTCAGATTATATGTAGTGACAAAGGAAAACTCACCCTATTAAATCAATAGTACATCTAATTAGCCTCTTGACAACAATGCAAATAAGTACTTTTGTCAACATCTAACTTAGGATAGTTATCAATTGATATGAAAAGGTTCCTAACTGTTGTAGTTGTTTACAACACCCACATATTTATTACAAACTATAGCGAGTGGGTGTTTATCGATAACTTAATTAAAGTCATTTATCTGTTGTGGTTTATTACATATACATGGACTACCTTAAAGGTTTGTTGCTTTTTAAGACTACCTATTACTGCCATCATAAGCTGGTTTCATATCTGTCATATAACATCAGTTATACTGAGTATTATTATGTCTCTGTAGCTCCTAATGCAGAATCTTGCCATTCTATTGATCTACCTTGTCACAACCTCTTCTATTATATTTCTCATATTATGTGTCTCACTTAACTGATGAAACAATCTTCTACTTACGAGAGGGAACTCATACTCTACAAGTATACACACCTTGTACAATATGAATTTCCTCTTATTTAATAAATCATGCATTATTTAGTAAATCACAATTTATTTAACAAATAATGAGCATTTAAAAGTAAATCATAACTTTGTTAATTGTACCATTGAATGTATTCAATTTTGACAAACAACACCCCACAGTGATATATGTAATAGTTTGATAATAAGAACACAACTATATATTCAACTCAATATGTGACAACACAACTTTAACAACTTCCTGTGGAAATAGCAGGATACTGAACTCAATCTATACACAATAGTTTTCTATTTCTTACATCTATCCATTTACAGTTAGCAATTTAACCAGTGTCTATTTTAATATCATTATGTAATGGATTTAATAGACACTATGTAAAGTTCACTTGTTTCTCAAAATATTGATATAAGTGACAAGAACATTACATAAACTGATATTGTCTGCAAAAAACCACTTTTATATGTAACAGATCAAAGATATAAATAAAATCAGAGTTCAACACATGTAATGTAAATGAATACTGAGACTATTAAGGTCAGGTCAGACTAACAATATTTTATTAAATATAATGATTTATTTAAAGTTAAGGTCTAGAGTGCTGACGCAATATGTGATATTTATCTCCTATAGTAAACAACTAATAATGTTAATATTGAAAAAGTGCCTTTGTCTATAGAGTTTGTTGTTTTATAATAAAAATTACTAGTAATAGCATGATATTAGAGCCAGTTTATGACTTTTAAATAGTTATTTTCCATCAAGAAGTCCATACTATATTGTGTATAGTTAATATTTACTTTTTAGGGCATGAGGATTAATATTGCAACAAAAAGTCAGTACCCCAAAAGAGAAAAAAATGAATATGATTATAATTCTTACTCTTACAAGACACACAAGAGCTTGTAAAGAAAAGTATTATAAATTGGTGTACTTGGTATAATGGTATAATCTCCTTTCTAAGCTTAGATGTAAGACTAGACTAAGGTCCCAAAAAAGTGCCAAATAATAAATAATACAAAAGTTCAAAGACAGAGTATGGGGTGCTGTTTGTGTCAAAATTGATTTACTTTTAATGATCATTATTTGTTAAATAAATTGTGATTTACTAAATAATGCATGATTTATTAAATAAATCAAGAGTTATTTAATAAATAATGACTTATTTAATATATCATGATAATTTTCCAATATACAAATGGCAACCCATAACCGTCTGTGTCAAATTGGAAATTTATCATGATTTATTAAATAAAGTATGGTTTACTAAATAATGCATGATTTATCATATATCATGATAATTTTTCAGTTTTGACACAAATGGCACCCCATAACAGAGAGATGTTTTACTTTTTTCTTTAACAAATTAGAGGGTGTTACTAGAACACAGCTGTTTGTTTTCACTATTACAAGGTTATAATACACAAATCACTACAACACTAATAATTTCATTTGATTTTAGGAATGGACATTTCAGTGTTGATACAGTAGAATAATATGTCATCACTTTTATATATATATTAAAGTGTCCTGTTAATTTGTGCTTTTCCTATATGGTTTACCATCTTCTACTGAGACTCTATATATCTGTTCATCCATTCATTGATCCATCTATCTATCTGTTCATCCATTCATTGATCCATCTATCTGTCTGCCTATCCATTCATTGATCCATCTATCTGTCTGCCTATCCATTCATTGATCCATCCATTAATCTGTCTATCCATTCATTGATCCATCTATCTGTCTGCCTATCCATTCATTGATCCATCCATTAATCTGTCTATCCATTTATTGATCCATCTATCTGTCTGTCTATCCATTCATCTGTCTATCCATTTATTGATCCATCAACCTATCTGTCTATCCATTCATTGATCCATCCATTCATCTGCCTATCCATTCATATATTAGTCAATGGTTTAGATGATAAATACACGTTTCATGTCTGCATAATGAATTAATCAATTCATTATTAACACATAGATAAACTGGTCAAAAGAAAACAATAGAAAACAAGATGACATAGAAAAATATAAGAGAAACAAATGGGCATATGGAGTGGTTTTAGATCTAAAGAAACCTATAATAATCACAACTCCATCTCTCCATCCATTAACCACATCAGTCCTAATTATTAATTTGTGGTGTTAGCTGTCTCCTTGGCATAAAATGATCAAGAGCACAGGAGAAAAAGAAGATGGAGATCAATTACCTCCAGAGGTCAGTACATTCATGCCTTTTTTCTCTGACACAGTATATTTGCTCATTCCACCTCATAATTCTTTTTCTATGACAAATCTATCAAGTCCATCATGTGCATTGTTATTATAGTTTACATGTCTGTAATATATTTCCTATATCATTACATAGAACAGGATTCACTTTGACATATGCCCATATGTGTAATTTCATTTGTTGAATCAGAAAAAAGTCAAAAAGTAAACAAAATCAAAGTGCAAATTAAGTCCACAGTCTATTTTCTTTTTTTGTATATAAAATAGGCCAAAAGAGCAACAACAATGACTCCAAACATGAACATAGACCAGCTATCATCTTTTTCTAATAAGTAAAAAAGAATATAACTCGTGCACATGTCCAGATAATGCACTTAAAATCAGAATTATAAGATATTTCATATCAGACATCAGTGTGTCACTAGTTATATTAAAATGAGGAAATGTTTAACATTATAGCTATATAGTTATACCTTTTGTCATTGTAGGCTTTTGTTGAACTTGAGGTGGAGAATTAAAGGTGGTTATCAATTGATCTATAGAGTAACACAGTACAGATGATTAATATAATTTTTCTAACTTTACCAGAAGAGAGATATTCATTCCTGATATTAGGTCTTGCTAAGAATTGATATATCTTCTTAACCACTACTTTGTGTTCTACAGGTGGCTCTTTCACAACAGTGATGATCATTCTCCAAGACACTTCACAGGTTCTCTTATCTATCCAAAGTTGAAGGACTTCTGAGAGTTTTCTAGTATCATCATATGCCACATTGTATTGAGCAGACATAATATGACCATAACGCACAGCAAGTTGTTCACCAATAGTACTCCACATGTACTTAATTTCATGAAGTAATGTCATCAGGTGTTTTTTCTTAGGCTCTTCACCTAATAATTATAAAATATGATGAATCAATGACAAAACCATTAACTTGCACTTTGTATAACTCACATAATAATTCATCAGATATTTCTAATGGATGTGATGACTCTGTATAGATAGAAGGAGAACTACTGATGGAAATAGGCATGCTGGCAGTAGTAGGAGTAGTGGTGGAAGTAGGCATGTTGGTTGTAGTAGGAGTAGGCATGCTAGCATTAGTAGGAGTAGCCATGTTGGCAGTAATAGGAGTAGCAGTGCAAGTAGGCATGTTGGAAGTAGTATGAGTAGTGGTGGAAGTAGTGATGGCAGAGTAAGCTATATTAACAAAAGAAGTATACTTTCCTATATATATTTTCCTATATGTGTGTGTGTGTGTGTGTGTGCATGTGTGTTACATATAACATGGTTTAGAGGTCGATATATATTATATAATCTTCCCAACAATGGAATTTGTAAAAGATATTGCCCAAGGACCATAGGCCTAAGAGTCATATCTTTACAAAATCCCAAGTTGGTAGGTTTATATATTGCATATTGATCGATAAAACATGATATATCTGATTTAAGTTATAATGAGTTCATACTAACCTACCACTATTGCTCAAACATATAGCATATGGGTGTCAAGCAATTGTCTTTTCAATTCTCAAGTTGGAAGGTTTAAATGCTTATGGACCCATTAGAACTGATAAAGCTTGTCATCAGGTCCATATAAACCTACTGCTTAGCTGTTTATTAGTTCAAAAACTGAGCCATTATTTTATTAGACAATAATTAAAACTTGAGTATATTCTGTTTTAAATGTCACTTACTTGTTGTTTCCTGTATTTGTTGCAATTCAGAGCTAGGAATTACCAAACTCATCTGTTCACTTTTTCCTTTCAAAGTGAGCTCTAGGTCAATGAGATCTTTCTTATCTTTGAGAGAGATTTTAAATTTTAAGCAAGGTAGGGCAGTGTCTGGTTGACATCGATCAATGACCTTCCTAGAAAGCTTAAAGTATACAAAATTTAAATTTTCATCAACTAGGACTTTACTTGAAATGGAGTCATCATTGGCTTAATGTCATAATACTCATTATGAACTATAACCTCATTGAAGTCAGGATCAAAGAAAGTAATTTGATCTATTCTTTTCCAGTTTTCAAAACATTTCTCTGTGTTCACTCTCTAATAATAGGCAAAGGAAAAAGCATACAGTGTTAATATAGGGTTATAGTTCTCTTTTTGTAATCCTGCATACCTCAAGAAAAGGTCCAAGATTTTTTGTGACAACTGCTTGTATCATCCAACAAAACTTCATTGTCTCTTTTAAAAAGACTGTCATCACATAACTGTGACACGGCTGTTGAAATAGTGAACTCTCTTTTGATTTGACAACAGCAATGCAAGAGAAATCAGAGATTCCTACATGTACAACACCAGAATTGTCATATGGTCTGAACACTTGGTCCAATTCAGTTGGTAACAGCTCAAACTTATAAGGTGATGGTCCTTTAGCTCCCATAAAGGCTAGCTGTTGGCTTTCCTTTTGTGAACTGAGCTTAACATTATGTTGGAGATGAAGCTCAATAGGTCTGGAGAAATTTCCTGTTGTTTCAATCTCGTAGAAACAGCTAACCACCTCAACATCAGGAGGGAGGATGATCTCTGACTCCTCTAGTACAGCTACTTTGACTTCAATTTTGACTTCTTGCCCTTCTTCCACTGATGATGGTGGAATGACACACTTGACTCCATACTCTGGTTTCTCAAAAACCTGCTCTTCATTGAGGTATTCAATATTCCATTTAGACACATCTTCCAAAACTAAATGATAACAATTCAAACAAGTAGGAGTATTACATTGTTGTTGTTTAATACCTCACCTCGTTTTGGATTGTACTCAGAGAAAAGACTAGCAATTTCATCCTTCCTTGTGTCTTGACATTCATCTAATGGAGTGTTACCCTCTTTATTCTGAGTAGTCATATCTGCTCCTTCAGATAGCAATGATTGTACAACATTTACATGACCTTTTTTGCAGGCAATATGCAATGCAGTATTACCATCCTATACAAGAATTGATTGTGAATAAAAGGGATCATTGACTGACCTTGTCACAAATACTAGTATCTGCATTATATCGCAGGAGTAACTGGACTATCTCAGTGTAACCTTCACTTGAAGCTCTATGTATCGCTGTCGATTGATACTAGATAAAATTAATTTTTATCGGTCACACTGACTATTACACCATAAAAATCAGCAATGACTTATAGTTAACATTAACATCAGAAACAATTATTAACTCATGCTATACACTATATATCTCTACTACTATGATCTAAACATATCACTATACTATATAGTACATACAACAAGAAAAAGACTGAAGTGCAGAACCCTCTCCGCAATTTCTGTAGTGATGTTAGTTTGTTTGCAATTCCCATGCTACCACTATGTAATGGCTTACTGAAAACCTTGAATATAATAGGCTAAAGATTTATTTGCCTTATGCAAATAATGCAAGTTGTTGATCATGTTACAACTATAGGCATGGCAAATACCAATTCAAATTGATGTAGTAAGTGATAAGACTACCTGAAATCTTAAGCTTTATTGCAAATATTTTCCATATACCACATGGATTCTGTCTATTATATTATTTTATTCATGGTGTGATTTTAAAAAAACCAGCTCTCCACAATTCATGTCTTAATAAATATATATATACCTTATCTAAAACCATAAATTTCTGTATAAAATAATCTTTAAAGTCTTCTAGTTTTGTAATTATTGTAATTATTAATAGTTGTCATTTACATTATAACATATTACGTCCATATATTTTCTACATGTAAGTATTGTTGTATATATAGGACATGACTACATCTAATACTAGTAAGCCTTTATTACTTAAATAACTTTAAAGACTAATTCATGTAAGATGGGTTAAAGTATATACAATGTAACATGAGGGACTGATAAACAAGATGCAAATAGAAAATTATTACAATTTAGGCCTATACTATTAAGTAAACAGACCACCATCTGATACAAATGTAACATGGAGCTCTTTACGTCCTTACTATATCAGCTATAATCATTTTTGTCTTTCCATATGGCTGTCTAATTATATTATTCACAAGTCTAACCAACATCATCTCTGTCAGACAATTATTACATCTCACAAGCTACAGCTCTATAACATCAGTACAATAAAAAAGTTAGCATTTCAATTGGGGACTTGTTAATAATAGCAACAAGCATACCAGTTACAGAAATATACCAGTCATATAATCATTATGAGCTTTAAATTCTACAATACTCTCTAGTTTTATAACCAGATGAAATTGTGCTCTCAGGACTGTCACAAAACCTACAAATAATCTCACATATTTATTTAGTAGTTAGTAAAATACAAATTCAAGTAGTCTACATGACAATTGCTGTCCTATGTATGTGCATAACAATTCTATTTTAAACAATTTAAAATGAAAAAAATAAAAGCTAAACAAATGATGTTTCAATTCATGTCCATCACTGCTATTTTGGTGTATGGATCTGAAATGATAATTGAAAAATTTATGAAAAAGTGATGTCTATACATTTCATGGTGTCCAATAAGAATAGGTAGAAAAACTGCTTAACACAAATGTTATAAAAACAAATAACACTTTTTCAAATATTCTAATATAGTCTTGGCATCCTCTTATACTTCCAATATTCATCATAATTGGCATATTCTTAAACCCTAACAATTTTAAACCTTTATTATGATAGTAAAACAACCAATATTTCTCTTTAAGGAAAAGGATTTACAATTTATCTTCATTTATACTGACTTTCAAATATAACATGTGCACATGAACTCTTACTTTGTCGAAAAGATCTAGATTGGCTCCTTTTTGTGTTAAAATAAAAACCACATCTTTGTGTCCATTCTCTGCTGCTAACATGACTCCAGTCAATCCACCCTAAATGTATTATTAATTAACACATTAACATGAATCATAACATCAGTATATTACCTATACCAACACTTAGATACATCAGTAGTTCAGTACACTAGTAACATTAAAAACTAAGACAACATTATATATAGTCAAACAAAATATGAGTCAAATCACTCTCAATAATTGGACAATATAAACACAAATTTGAAACTTCACACTAGTTTTGTGACTATAATAAAAAATTATTTTCCAGTAGCATAGAGAAAGAGTGAGCATTCCTTATGAAATAATTCACTCACACCTTTTCTGAAAACGTTACTAAGAAACAGTTACTCACTAATTCATACTACATTGTATCAAAATTACATCCTATTATATTCTCAAGGACACATTTAGATGACAAGTAGTAACAGTAACATAAATGTGCTAACAAAAAGAAATACTGTTAACAAAATCCATTCAGTATGCTCAAAATTCATACTAGGCTATAGCTATACAATGCTCAAAATATAACTAAAAAGGAAAACCTAGCTAGAAGCTTCAAGTCTTATTACATAGAGATAAATTATAGTACAGCCTGACAACCTTCCCATTCAATGCATTAAAAACCATTAACATTAATACAAACAATAGGGTAAATAAAATAACAATATTCAATTCAAAAGACTTAGAATTCATACTACATTATATCACGCTTACCGACTATTATATTTTAAACAGCACATTCAGATGACAAGTAATCACAACAACATGAATATGAAAAACAAAACAATAAAGTAAACAAAATTACAACAACACATTCAATATACTTAGACTTCATACTACATTGTATCAAAATTACATCTTATTATATTGTAAAGGATACATTTAGATGACAAGTAATAACAGCAACATTAATGTGAAAACAAAAAGCAATACTATAAACAAAATCACAACACATTCAGTATGCTCAAAATTCATACTAGGCTATACTTATAAAATGCTCAAAATATACTTAAAAACGAAACCTAGCAAAAAGCTTCGAGTCTTATTACTGATAGATAAACAATGTCATAGCAATCACAGTTAGGGTTACAAAATCCATTGCTGATACAAAAATCGCCAGTTACAAGATGCATTGACTTTAATGTCATTTCTTGCTCTAATAGTTACATATAACAATATAAAAAATAAAATTGCAACAATGGATACACATAGATAGCACACAATCCAAAACAATTACAGTACAGCCTAACATCTTCCCAAGCAATGCATTATAAACCATTAACGTTAATACAAACAATAGGGTAAATAAAATAACATTCAATTCAAAAGACTTAGAATTCATACTATATTATATCACACTTACCCCCTATTATATTTTAAACAACACATTTAGATAACAAGTAATCACAGCAACATAAATGTGAAAAACAAAACAATAAAGTAAACAAAATCACAACAACACATTCAATATACTTAGAATTCATACTAAATTGTATCAAAATTACATCCTATTATATTGTAAAGGACACATTTAGATGACAAGTAATAACAGCAACATTAATGTGCAAACAAAAAGCAATACTGTTAACAAAATCACAGCAACACATACAGTATGCTCAAAATTCCTACTAGGCTATAGCTATAAAATTCTCAAAATATACCTACAAAAACCAGCAAGAAGCTTCAAGTCTTATTACTGAGAGATAAATTATAGTACAGCCTGACAACCTTCCCATGCAAAGCATTAAAACCATTAACATTAATACAAACAATAGGGTAAATAAAATAAACAACATTCAATTCAAAAGACTTAGAATTCATACTACATTATATCACACTTACCCACTATTATATTTTAAACAACACATTCAGATGACAAGTAATCACAGCAACATAAATGTCAAAATAAACAATATAGTAAACAAAATCACAACAACACATTCAATATACTTAGAATTCATACTACATTGTATCAAAATTACGTCCTATCATATTGTAAAGGACACAGTTAGATGATAAGTAATAACAGCAATGTGCTAATAAAAAGCAATACTGAAAACAATATCCATTCAATATGCTCAAAATTCATACTAGGCTATAGCTATAAAATGCTCAAAATGTACTTAAAAATGATAACCTAGCAAGAAGCTTCAAGTCTTATTACTAAGTGATAAATTATAGTACAGCCTGACAACCTTCCCATGCAAGGCATTAAAAACCATTAACGTTAATAAAAACAATAGGGTAAATAAAATAACAACATTCAATTCAAAAGACTTAGAATTCATACTACATTATATCACACTTACCAGCTATTATATTTTAAACAACACATTCAGATGACAAGTAATCACACCAACATAAATGTGAAAAACAAACAATAAAGTAAACAAAATCACAACAACACATTCAATATACTTAGAATTCATACTACATTGTATCAAAATTATGTCCTATTATATTGTAAAGGACACAGTTAGATGACATGTAATAACAGCAACATAAATGTGCTAACAAAAAGCAATACTGTAAACAAAATCCATTCAGTATGCTCAAAATTCATACTAGGCTATAGCTATAAAATGCTCAAAATATACCTAAAAAGAAACCTACCAAGAAGCTTCTAAAATTATATACTTATCTAAAACCATAAATTTCTGTATAAAATAATCTTTAAAGTCTTCTAGGTGTGTTATTATGTTGGCACAAACGAACAATAACAAGAATGAAGAAAAACATTGTGCTGCCCTTATACTGGTTCTACCACCTGCTTTATATACTTCTTAGAGTTAGGTAAAGTAGTCTTATATCATTACCATATCTATTGTATGTCTTCTCTAATGGTTATTATCTATTCGCACAACTTAAACAAAATAGTTCATTCTCATCATCTCAATTACCTTAGTAACAACATTGATATCAACATTATGGTTGAGTAACAGTTCAACGATGTCACTATGTCCTTTAGAACTTGCATAATGAAGAGCTGTCCATCCTCTCTATTAAAGAAAACACACAAACAATCAACTGTAAAGTGAAACTCCTAACACTCTATATTTCTTATATTTCTGTATTTTGTCATTAACATTATAACATATTACGTACATATATTGTCTACATGTAAGTATTGTTGTATATATAGGACATGACTACATCTAATACTAGTAAGCCTTTATTACTTAAATACGTTTTTAAAGATTAATTCATGTAAGATGGATTAAAGTATATACAATGTAATACGAGGGACTGATAAACAAGATGCAAATAGAAAATTATTACAATTTAGGTCTATACTATTAAGTAAACAGACCACCATCTGATAAAAATGTAACATGGAGCTTTTTATGTGCTTAGCATATCAGCTATAATCATCTTTGTCTTTCCATATGACTCTCTAATTATATTATTTACAAGTCTAACCAGCATCATCTCTGTCAGACAATTATTGCATCTCACAAACTACAGGTCTATAACAGTCTGTACAATAAAAAAGGTCAGCTTTTCAATTGGGGACTTGTTAATAACAGCAAGAAGCATACCAGTTATAGACATATACCAGTGTTATAATTATTATGAGCTTTAAATTTACAATACTCTCTACTTTTATAACCAGATGAAATTGTGCTCTCAGGACTGTCACAAAACCTACAAATAATCTCACATATTTATTTAGTAGCCAGTAAGATACAAATTCAAGTAGTCTACATGACGATTGCTGTCCTATGTACGTACGTAACAATTCTATTTTTAAACAATTTAAAATGATATATTAAAGCTACACAAATGATGCTTCAATTCCTGTCCATCACTGCTATTTTGGTGTGTGCATCTGAATTGATAATTGAAAAATTTTTTAAAAAGTGATGTCTATATATTTGATGGTGTCAAATAAGAATAGGTAGAAAAACTGCTTAAAACACATGTTATAAAAACAAACAAGACTTTTTCAAATATTCTAATAAAGTCTTGGCATCCTCTTCTACTTACCAATATTCGTCATTTTTGGCATATTCTTAAAAGACAATTTTCAACAATTATTATGATAGTAAAACAACCAATATTTCTCTTTAAGGAAAAGAATTTACAATTTATCTTCAGTTATACTGACTTTTAAATATAACATGTGCAAATAAACACTTACTTTGTTGAAAAGATCTAGATTGGCTCCTTTCTGTATTAAATTAAAAACAACATGTCTGTGTCCATTCTCTGCTGCTAACATGACTGCAGTCGATCCACCCTAAATATATATTATTAATTAACACATTAATATCAATCATAACATCAGTATATTACCTATACCAACACTTAGATGTATCAGTAGTTCAGTACACTAGTAAGATTAAAAACTAAGACAACATTATATACAGTCAAACAAAATATGAGTCAAATCACTCTCAATAATTGGATATTATGAACACAAATTGAAACTTCACACTAGTTTTGTGACTATAATAAAAAAAATTATTTTTCTGTAGCGTAGAGAAAGAATGAACATTCCTTATGAAACAATTCACTCACACCTTTTCTGAAAAGGTTACTAACAAACATTGACTCACTAAATCATACTACATTGTACCAAAATTACATCCTATTATATTGTAAAGGACATGTTTAGATGACAAGTAATAACAGTAACATAAATGTGAAAACAAAAAGCAATACTATCATAGTAATCACAGTTAGGGTTACAAAATCCATTGCTGATACAGAAATCGCCAATTACAAGATGCATTCACTTTAATGTCATTTTCTGCTTTCATAGGTTATATATAACACTATAATAAATAAAATTACAAAAAGGATACACATAGATACCACACAATCCAAAACAATCAAAGTACAGCCTAACAGGCTTCTCATGCAAGGCATTGAAAACCATTAACGTTAATGCAAACAATTAGGTAAATAAAATAACAACATTCAATTCAAAAGACATAGAATTCATACTACATTATATCAAACTAACCGGCTATTATAGTTTAAACAACACATTCAGATGACAAGTAATCACAGCAACATAAAAATGAACACATTCAGTATGCTCAAAATTCATACAAGGCTATAGCTATAAAATGCTCAAAATATACCTGAAAAGAAAAACCTAGCTAGAAGTTTCAAGTCTTATTATTGAGAGATAAATTATAGTACAGCCTGACAACCTTCCCATGCAAGGCATTAAAACCATTAATGTTAATACAAACAACATTCAATTCAAAAGATTTAGAATTCATACTACATTATATCACACTTACCTTCTATTATATTTTAAACAACAGATTCAGATGACAAGTAATCACACCGACATAAATGTGAAAAACAAAACAATAAAGTAAACAAAATCACAACAACACATTAAATATATTTAGAATTCATACTACATTATATCAAAATTACATCCTATTATATTTTAAAGGACACAGTTAGATGACAAGTATTAAAAGCAACATTTAATGAGCTAACAAAAAGCAATACTGTAAACAAAATCCATTCAGTATGCTCAAAATTCATACTAGGCTATAGCCATAAAATGCTCAAAATATACCTAAAAAGGAGAACCTAGCTAGAAGTTTCAAGTCTTATTACTGAGAGATAAATTTTAGTACAGCCTGACAACCTTCCCATGCAAGGCATTAAAAACATTACATTAATACAAACAATAGGGTAAATAAAATAACAACATTCAATTCAAATACTTAAAATTCATACTACATTATATCACACTTACCAACTATTATATTTTAATCAACACATTCAGATGACAAGTAATCACACCAACATAAATGTGAAAAACAAAACAATAAAGTAAACAAAATCACAACAACACATTAAATATATATAGAATTCATACTACATTATATCAAAATTACATCCTAGTATATCTTAAAGGACACAGTTAGATGACAAGTATTAAAAGCAACATTTAATGAGCTAACAAAAAGCAATCAGTATGCTCAAAATTCATACTAGGCTATAGCCATAAAATGCTCAAAATATACCTAAAAAGGAGAACCTAGCTAGAAGTTTCAAGTCTTATTACTGAGAGATAAATTTTAGTACAGCCTGACAACCTTCCCATGCAAGGCATTAAAAACATTACATTAATACAAACAATAGGGTAAATAAAATAACAACTTTCAATTCAAAAGACTTAGAATTCATACTACATTATATCACACTTACCAACTATTATATTATAAACAACACATTCAGATGACAAGTAATCACACCAACATAAATGTGAAAAACAAAACAATAAAGTAAACAAAATCACAACAACACATTCAATATACGTAGAATTCATACTACATTGTATCAAAATTACATCCTATTATATTGTAAAGGACACAGTTAGATGACAAGTATTAACAGCAACATTTAATGAGCTAACAAAAAGCAATACTGTAAACAAAATCCATTCAGTATGCTCAAAATTCATACTAGGCTATAGCTATAAAATGCTCAAAATATACCTAAAAAGGAGAACCTAGCTAGAAGTTTCAAGTCTTATTACTGAAAGATAAATTTTAGGAGAGCCTGACACCTTCCCATGCAAGGCATTAAAACCATTAACATTAATACAAACAATAGGGTAAATAAAATAACAACATTCAATTCAAAAGACTTAGAATTCATACACATTATATCACACTTACCCGCTATTATATTTTAAAGAACACATTCAGATGACAAGTAATCACACCAACATAAATGTGAAAAACAAAACAATAAAGTAAACAAAATCACAACAACACATTAAATATATTTAGAATTCATACTACATTATATCAAAATTACATCCTACTATATTGTAAAGGACACTGTTAGATGACAAGTAATAACACCTACAATTAATGAGCTAACAAAAAGCAATACTGTAAACAAAATCCATTCAGTATGCTCAAAATTCATACTAGGCTATAGCTATAACATGCTCAAAATATACCTAAAAAGGAAAACCTAGCTAAAAGTTTCAAGTCTTATTACTGAGAGATAAATTATAGTACAGCCTGACAACCTTCCCATGCAAGGCATTAAAACCATTATTGTTAATACAAACAATAGGGTAAATAAAATAACAACATTCAATTCAAAAGATTTAGAATTCATACTACATTATATCACACTTACCTCCTATTATATTTTAAACAACACATTCAGATGACAAGTAATCAAACCAACATAAATGTGAAAAACAAAACAATAAAGTAAACAAAATTACAACAACACATTAAATATACTAAGAATTCATACTACATTATATCAAAATTACATCCTATTATATTGTAAAGGACACAGTTAGATGACAAGTATTAACAGCAACATTTAATGAGCTAACAAAAAGCAATACTGTAAACAAAATCCATTCAGTATGCTCAAAATTCATACTAGGCTATAGCTATAAAATGCTCAAAATATAACTAAAATGGAGAACCTAGCTAGAAGTTTCAAGTCTTATTACTGAGAGATAAATTTTAGTACAGCCTGAC
The DNA here is from genome assembly GCA_963693285.1 of Xestospongia muta. Classification (NCBI taxonomy): domain Eukaryota; kingdom Metazoa; phylum Porifera; class Demospongiae; order Haplosclerida; family Petrosiidae; genus Xestospongia; species Xestospongia muta. The sequence goes on along the minus strand of OY848917.1, from coordinate 15,724,525 downwards.
AACCTTCCCATGCAAGGCGTTAAAACCATTAACATTAATACAAACAATAGGGTAAATAAAATAACAACATTCAATTCAAAAGATTTAGAATTCATACTACATTATATCACACTTACCCGCTATTATATTTTAAACAACACATTCAGATGACAAGTAATCACACCAACATAAATGTGAAAAACAAAACAATAAAGTAAACAAAATCACAACAACACATTAAATATATTTAGAATTCATACTACATTATATCAAAATTACATTCTATTATATTGTAAAGGACACTGTTAGATGACAAGTAATAACAACAACATTTAATGAGCTAACAAAAAGCAATACTGTAAACAAAATCCATTCAGTATGCTCGAAATTCATACTAGGCTATAGCTATAAAATGCTCAAAATATACCTAAAAAGGAAAACCTAGCTAGAAGCTTCAAGTCTTATTACTGAGAGATAAATTATTGTACAGCCTGACAACCTTCCCATGGAAGGCATTAAAACCATTGTTGTTAATACAAACGATAGGGTAAATAAAATAACAACATTCAATTCAAAAGATTTAGAATTCATACTACATTATATCACACTTACCTCCTATTATATTTTAAACAACACATTCAGATGACAAGTAATCACACCAACATAAATGTGAAAAACAAAACAATAAAGTAAACAAAATCACAACAACACATTCAATATACGTAGAATTCATACTACATTGTATCAAAATTACATCCTATTATATTGTAAAGGACACAGTTAGATGACAAGTATTAACAGCAACATTTAATGAGCTAACAAAAAGCAATACTGTAAACAAAATCCATTCAGTATGCTCAAAATTCATACTAGGCTATAGCTATAAAATGCTCAAAATATACCTAAAAAGGAGAACCTAGCTAGAAGTTTCAAGTCTTATTACTGAAAGATAAATTTTAGTACAGCCTGACACCTTCCCATGCAAGGCATTAAAACCATTAACATTAATACAAACAATAGGGTAAATAAAATAACAACATTCAATTCAAAAGACTTAGAATTCATACACATTATATCACACTTACCCGCTATAATATTTTAAAGAACACATTCAGATGACAAGTAATCACACCAACATAAATGTGAAAAACAAAACAATAAAGTAAACAAAATCACAACAACACATTCAATATACGTAGAATTCATACTACATTGTATCAAAATTACATCCTATTATATTGTAAAGGACACAGTTAGATGACAAGTATTAACAGCAACATTTAATGAGCTAACAAAAAGCAATACTGTAAACAAAATCCATTCAGTATGCTCAAAATTCATACTAGGCTATAGCTATAAAATGCTCAAAATATACCTAAAAAGGAGAACCTAGCTAGAAGTTTCAAGTCTTATTACTGAGAGATAAATTTTAGTACAGCCTGACAACCTTCCCATGCAAGGCATTAAAACCATTATTGTTAATACAAACAATAGGGTAAATAAAATAACAACATTCAATTAAAATACTTAAAATTCATACTACATTATATCACACTTACCAACTATTATATTTAATCAACACATTCAGATGACAAGTAATCACACCAACATAAATGTGAAAAACAAAACAATAAAGTAAACAAAATCACAACAAAATATTCAATATACGTAGAATTCATACTACATTGTATCAAAATTACATCCTATTATATTGTAAAGGACACTGTTAGATGACAAGTAATAACACCAACATTTAATGAGCTAACAAAAAGCAATACTGTAAACAAAATCCATTCAGTATGCTCAAAATTCATACTAGGCTATAGCTATAAAATGCTCAAAATATACCTAAAAAGGAAAACCTAGCTAGAAGCTTCAAGTCTTATTACTGAGAGATAAATTATAGTACAGCCTGACAACCTTCCCATGCAAGGCATTAAAACCATTATTGTTAATACAAACGATAGGGTAAATAAAATAACAACATTCAATTCAAAAGATTTAGAATTCATACTACATTATATCACACTTACCCACTATTATATTTTAAACAACACATTCAGATGACAAGTAATCACACCAACATAAATGTGAAAAACAAAACAATAAAGTAAACAAAATCACAACAACACATTAAATATATTTAGAATTCATACTACATTGTATCAAAATTACATCCTATTATATTATAAAGGACACTGTTAGATGACAAGTAATAACACCAACATTTAATGAGCTAACAAAAAGCAATACTGTAAACAAAATCCATTCAGTATGCTCAAAATTCATACTAGGCTATAGCTATAAAATGCTCAAAATATACCTAAAAAGGAGAACCTAGCTAGAAGTTTCAAGTCTTATTACTGAGAGATAAATTATAGCACAGCCTGACAACCTTCACATGCAAGGCATTAAAACCATTAACATTAATACAAACAATAGGGTAAATAAAATAACAACATTCAATTCAAAAGACTTAGAATTCATACACATTATATCACACTTACCAACTATTATATTTTAAAGAACACATTCAGATGACAAGTAATCACACCAACATAAATGTGAAAAACAAAAAATAAAGTAAACAAAATCACAACAACACATTAAATATATTTAGAATTCATACTACATTATATCAAAATTACATCCTATTATATTGTAAAGGACACTGTTAGATGACAAGTAATAACACCAACATTTAATGAGCTAACAAAAAGCAATACTGTAAACAAAATCCATTCAGTATGCTCAAAATTCATACTAGGCTATAGCTATAAAATGCTCAAAATATATCTAAAAAGGAAAACCTAGCTAGAAGCTTCAAGTCTTATTACTGAGAGATAAATTATAGTACAGCCTGACAACCTTCCCATGCAAGGCATTAAAACCATTATTGTTAATACAAACGATAGGGTAAATAAAATAACAACATTCAATTCAAAAGATTTAGAATTCATACTACATTATATCACTCTTACCTCCTATTATATTTTAAACAACACATTCAGATGACAAGTAATCACACCAACATAAATGTGAAAAACATAACAATAAAGTAAACAAAATCACAACAACACATTCAATATACTAAGAATTCATACTACATTGTATCAAAATTACATCCTATTATATTGTAAAGGACACAGTTAGATGACAAGTAATAACACCAACATTTAATGAGCTAACAAAAAGCAATACTGTAAACAAAATCCATTCAGTATGCTCAAAATTCATACTAGGCTATAGCTATAAAATGCTCAAAATATACCTAAAAAGGAGAACCTAGCTAGAAGTTTCAAGTCTTATTACTGAGAGATAAATTTTAGTACAGCCTGACAACCTTCCCATGCAAGGCATTAAAACCATTAACATTAAAACAAACAATAGGGTAAATAAAATAACAACATTCAATTCAAATACTTAAAATTAATACTACATTATATCACACTTACCTCCTATTATATTTAATCAACACATTCAGATGACAAGTAATCACACCAACATAAATGTGAAAAACAAAACAATAAAGTAAACAAAATCACGACAACACATTCAATATATTTAGAATTCATACTACATTATATCAAAATTACATCCTATTATATTGTAAAGGACACTGTTAGATGACAAGTAATAACACCAACATTTAATGAGCTAACAAAAAGCAATACTGTAAACAAAATCCATTCAGTATGCTCAAAATTCATACTAGGCTATAGCTATAAAATGCTCAAAATATACCTAAAAAGGAAAACCTAGCTAGAAGCTTCAAGTCTTATTACTGAGAGATAAATTATTGTACAGCCTGACAATCTTCCCATGCAAGGCGTTAAAACCATTATTGTTAATACAAACAATAGGGTAAATAAAATAACAACATTCAATTCAAAAGATTTAGAATTCATACTACATTATATTACACTTACCCGCTATTATATTTTAAACAACACATTCAGATGACAAGTAATCACACCAACATAAATGTGAAAAACAAAACAATAAAGTAAACAAAATCACAACAACACATTAAATATACGTAGAATTCATACTACATTATATCAAAATTACATCCTATTATAGTGTAAAGGACACTGTTAGATGACAAGTAATAACACCAACATTTAATGAGCTAACAAAAAGCAATACTGTAAACAAAATCCATTCAGTATGCTCAAAATTCATACTAGGCTATAGCCATAAAATGCTCAAAATATACCTAAAAAAAAGAACCTAGCTAGAAGTTTCAAGTCTTATTACTGAGAGATAAATTTTAGTACAGCCTGACAACCTTCCCATGCAAGGCATTAAAACCATTATTGTTAATACAAACGATAGGGTAAATAAAATAACAACATTCAATTCAAAAGATTTAGAATTCATACTACATTATATCACACTTACCTCCTATTATATTTTAAACAACACATTCAGATGACAAGTAATCACACCAACATAAATGTGAAAAACAAAACAATAAAGTAAACAAAATCACAACAACACATTCAATATACGTAGAATTCATACTACATTGTATCAAAATTACATCCTATTATATTGTAAAGGACACCGTTAGATGACAAGTATTAACAGCAACATTTAATGAGCTAACAAAAAGCAATACTGTAAACAAAATCCATTCAGTATGCTCAAAATTCATACTAGGCTATAGCTATAAAATGTTCTAAATATACCTAAAAAGGAGAACCTAGCTAGAAGTTTCAAGTCTTATTCCTGAGAGATAAATTTTAGTACAGCCTGACAACCTTCCCATGCAAGGCATTAAAACCATTATTGTTAATACAAACAATAGGGTAAATAAAATGACAACATTCAATTCAAATACTTAAAATTCATACTACATTATATCACACTTACCAACTATTATATTTAATCAACACATTAAGATGACAAGTAATCACACCAACATAAATGTGAAAAACAAAAAATAAAGTAAACAAAATCACGACAACACATTCAATATACGTAGAATTCATACTACATTGTATCAAAATTACATCCTATTATATTGTAAAGGACACAGTTAGATGACAAGTATTAACAGCAACATTTAATGAGCTAACAAAAAGCAATACTGTAAACAAAATCCATTCAGTATGCTCAAAATTCATACTAGGCTATAGCTATAAAATGCTCAAAATATACCTAAAAAGGAGAACCTAGCTAGAAGTTTCAAGTCTTATTACTGAGAGATAAATTTTAGTACAGCCTGATAACCTTCCCATGCAAGGCATTAAAACCATTAACATTAATACAAACAATAGGGTAAATAAAATAACAACATTCAATTCAAATACTTAGAATTCATACACATTATATCACACTTACCGCCTATTATATTTTAATCAACACATTCAGATGAAAAGTAATCACACCAACATAAATGTGAAAAACAAAACAATAAAGTAAACAAAATCACAACAAAATATTCAATATACGTAGAATTCATACTACATTGTATCAAAATTACATCCTATTATATTGTAAAGGACACCGTTAGATGACAAGTATTAACAGCAACATTTAATGAGCTAAAAAAAAGCAATACTGTAAACAAAATCCATTCAGTATGCTCAAAATTCATACTAGGCTATAGCTATAAAATGCTCAAAATATACCTAAAAAGAAAAACCTAGCTAGAAGCTTCAAGTCTTATTACTGAGAGATAAATTATAGTACAGCCTGACAACCTTCCCATGCAAGGCATTAAAACCATTATTGTTAATACAAACAATAGGGTAAATAAAATAACAATTTTCAATTCAAAAGATTTAGAATTCATACACATTATATCACACTTACCGACTATTATATTTTAAACAACACATTCAGATGACAAGTAATCACACCAACATAAATGTGAAAAACAAAACAATAAAGCAAACAAAATCACAATGACACATTAAATATATTTAGAATTCATACTACATTATATCAAAATTACATCCTATTATATTGTAAAGGACACTGTTAGATGACAAGTAATAACACCTACAATTAATGAGCTAACTAAAAGCAATACTGTAAACAAAATCCATTCAGTATGCTCAAAATTCATACTAGGCTATAGCCATAAAATGCTCAAAATATACCTAAAAAGGAGAACCTAGCTAGAAGTTTCAAGTCTTATTACTGAGAGATAAATTTTAGTACAGCCTGACAACCTTCCCATGCAAGGCATTAAAACCATTATTGTTAATACAAACGATAGGGTAAATAAAATAACAACATTCAATTCAAAAGATTTAGAATTCATACTACATTATATCACACTTACCAACTATTATATTTTAAACAACACATTCAGATGACAAGTAATCACACCAACATAAATGTGAAAAACAAAACAATAAAGTAAACAAAATCACAACAACACATTAAATATATTTAGAATTCATGCTACATTATATGAAAATTACATCCTATTATATTGTAAAGGACACCGTTAGATGACAAGTATTAACACCAACATTTAATGAGCTAACAAAAAGCAATACTGTAAACAAAATCCATTCAGTATGCTCAAAATTCATACTAGGCTATAGCTATAACATGCTCAAAATATACCTAAAAAGGAGAACCTAGCTAGAAGTTTTAAGTCTTATTACTGAGAGATAAATTATAGTACAGCCTGACAACCTTCCCATGCAAGGCATTAAAACCATTAACATTAATACAAACAATAGTGTAAATAAAATAAAAAAATTCAATTCAAAAGACTTAGAATTCATACACATTATATCACACTTACCTCCTATTATATTTTAAAGAACACATTCAGATGACAAGTAATCACACCAACATAAATGTGAAAAACAAAACAATAAAGTAAACAAAATCACAACAAAATATTCAATATACGTAGAATTCATACTACATTGTATCAAAATTACATCCTATTATATTGTAAAGGACACTGTTAGATGACAAGTAATAACACCAACATTTAATGAGCTAACAAAAAGCAATACTGTAAACAAAATCCATTCAGTATGCTCAAAATTCATACTAGGCTATAGCCATAAAATGCTCAAAATATACCTAAAAAGGAGAACCTAGCTAGAAGTTTCAAGTCTTATTACTGAGAGATAAATTTTAGTACAGCCTGACAACCTTCCCATGCAAGGCATTAAAACCATTATTGTTAATACAAACGATAGGGTAAATAAAAGAAAAACATTCAATTCAAAAGATTTAGAATTCATACACATTATATCACACTTACCAACTATTATATTTAATCAACACATTCAGATGACAAGTAATCACACCAATATAAATGAGAAAAACAAAACAATAAAGTAAACAAAATCACAACAACACATTAAATATATTTAGAATTCATACTACATTATATCAAAATTACATCCTATTATATTGTAAAGGACACCATTAGATGACAAGTAATAACACCAACATTTAATGAGCTAACAAAAAGCAATACTGTAAACAAAATCCATTCAGTATGCTCAAAATTCATACTAGGCTATAGCTATAAAATGCTCAAAATATACATAAAAAGGAAAACCTAGCTAGAAGTTTCAAGTCTTATTACTGAGAGATAAATTATAGTACAGCCTGACAACCTTCCCATGCAAGGCATTAAAACCATTATTGTTAATACAAACGATAGGGTAAATAAAATAACAACATTCAATTCAAAAGATTTAGAATTCATACTACATTATATCACTCTTACCTCCTATTATATTTTAAACAACACATTCAGATGACAAGTAATCACACCAACATAAATGTGAAAAACAAAACAATAAAGTAAACAAAATCACAACAACACATTAAATATATTTAGAATTCATACTACATTATATCAAAATTACATTCTATTATATTGTAAAGGACACTGTTAGATGACAAGTAATAACACCTACAATTAATGAGCTAACTAAAAGCAATACTGTAAACAAAATCCATTCAGTATGCTCAAAATTCATACTAGGCTATAGCTATAAAATGCTCAAAATATACCTAAAAAGAAAAACCTAGCTAGAAGCTCCAAGTCTTATTATTGAGCGATAAATTATAGTACAGCCTGACAACCTTCCTATGCAAGGCATTAAAACCATTAATGTTAATACAAACAACATTCAATTCAAAAGATTTAGAATTCATACACATTATATCACACTTACCGACTATTATATTTTAAACAACACATTCAGATGACAAGTAATCACATCAACATAAATGTGAAAAACAAAACAATAAAGCAAACAAAATCACAATATCACATTAAATATATTTAGAATTCATACTACATTATATCAAAATTACATTCTATTATATTGTAAAGGACACTGTTAGATGACAAGTAATAACACCAACAATTAATTAGCTAACAAAAAGCAATACTGTAAACAAAATCCATTCAGTATGCTCAAAATTCAAACTAGGCTATAGTCATAAAATGCTCAAAATATACCTAAAAAGGAGAACCTAGCTAGAAGTTTCAAGTCTTATTACTGAGAAATAAATTATAGTACAGCCTGACAACCTTCCCATGCAAGGCATTAAAACCATTATTGTTAATACAAACGATAGGGTAAATAAAATAACAACATTCAATTCAAAAGATTTAGAATTCATACTACATTACATCACACTTACCAACTATTATATTTTAAACAACACATTCAGATGACAAGTAATCACATCAACATAAATGTGAAAAACAAAACAATAAAGTAAACAAAATCACAACAACACATTCAATATATTTAGAATTCATACTACATTATATCAAAATTACATTCTATTATATTGTAAAGGACACTGTTAGATGACAAGTAATAACACCAACATTTAATGAGCTAACAAAAAGCAATATTGTAAACAAAATCCATTCAGTATGCTCAAAATTCATACTAGGCTATAGCTATAAAATGCTCAAAATATACCTAAAAAGAAAGACCTAGCTAGAAGCTTCAAGTCTTATTATTGAGCGATAAATTATAGTACAGCCTGACAACCTTCCCATGCAAGGCATTAAAACCATTAATGTTAATACAAACAACATTCAATTCAAAAGATTTAGAATTCATACACATTATATCACACTTACCGACTATTATATTTTAAACAACACATTCAGATGACAAGTAATCACACCAACATAAATGTGAAAAACAAAACAATAAAGTATACAAAATCACAATATCACATTAAATATATTTAGAATTCATACTACATTATATCAAAATTACATCCTATTATATTGTAAAGGACACTGTTAGATGACAAGTAATAACACCAACAATTAATTAGCTAACAAAAAGCAATACTGTAAACAAAATCCATTCAGTATGCTCAAAATTAATACTAGGCTATAGCCATAAAATGCTCAAAATATACCTAAAAAGGAGAACCTAGCTAGAAGTTTCAAGTCTTATTACTGAGAGATAAAATTTAGTACAGCCTGACAACCTTCCCATGCAAGGCATTAAAACCATTATTGTTAATACAAACGATAGGGTAAATAAAATAAGAACATTCAATTCAAAAGATTTAGAATTCATACTACATTATATCACACTTACCAACTATTATATTTTAAACAACACATTCAGATGACAAGTAATCACATCAACATAAATGTGAAAAACAAAACAATAAAGTAAACAAAATCACAACAACACATTAAATATATTTAGAATTCATACTACATTATATCAAAATTACATCCTATTATATTGTAAAGGACACCATTAGATGACAAGTATTAACACCAACATTTAATGAGCTAACAAAAAGCAATACTGTAAACAAAATCCATTCAGTATGCTCAAAATTAATACTAGGCTATAGCCATAAAATGCTCAAAATATACCTAAAAAGGAGAACCTAGCTAGAAGTTTCAAGTCTTATTACTGAGAGATAAAATTTAGTACAGCCTGACAACCTTCCCATGCAAGGCATTAAAACCATTATTGTTAATACAAACGATAGGGTAAATAAAATAAGAACATTCAATTCAAAAGATTTAGAATTCATACTACATTATATCACACTTACCAACTATTATATTTTAAACAACACATTCAGATGACAAGTAATCACATCAACATAAATGTGAAAAACAAAACAATAAAGTAAACAAAATCACAACAACACATTAAATATATTTAGAATTCATACTACATTATATCAAAATTACATCCTATTATATTGTAAAGGACACCATTAGATGACAAGTATTAACACCAACATTTAATGAGCTAACAAAAAGCAATACTGTAAACAAAATCCATTCAGTATGCTCAAAATTCATACTAGGCTATAGCCATAAAATGCTCAAAATATACCTAAAAAGGAAAACCTAGCTAGAAGTTTCAAGTCTTATTACTGAGAGATAAATTTTAGTACAGCCTGACAACCTTCCCATGCAAGGCATTAAAACCATTATTGTTAATACAAACGATAGGGTAAATAAAATAACAACATTCAATTCAAATGATTTAGAATTCATACTACATTATATCACACTTACCAACTATTATATTTTAAACAAGACATTCAGATGACAAGTAATCACACAAACATAAATGTGAAAAACAAAACAATAAAGTAAACAAAATCACAACAACACATTAAATATATTTAGAATTCATACTACATTATATCAAAATTACATTCTATTATATTGTAAAGGACACTGTTAGATGACAAGTAATAACACCAACATTTAATGAGCTAACAAAAAGCAATACTGTAAACAAAATCCATTCAGTATGCTCAAAATTCATACTAGGCTATAGCTATAAAATGCTCAAAATATACTTAAAAAGGAAAACCTAGCTAGAAGCTTCGAGTCTTATTACTGAGAGATAAAATTTAGTACAGCCTGACAACCTTCCCATGCAAGGCATTAAAACCATTAATGTTAATACAAACAATAGGGTAAATAAAATAACAACATTCTATTCAAAAGATTTAGAATTCATACTACATTATATCACACTTACCAGCTATTATATTTTAAACAACACATTCAGATGACAAGTAATCACACCAACATAAATGTGAAAAACAAAACAATAAAGTAAAGAAAATCACAACAAAACATTCAATATACGTAGAATTCATACTACATTGTATCAAAATTACATCTTATTATATTGTAAAGGACACTGTTAGATGACAAGTATTAACAGCAACGTTTAATGAGCTAACAAAAAGCAATACTGTAAACAAAATCCATTCAGTATGCTCAAAATTCATACTAGGCTATAGCTATAAAATGCTCAAAATATACCTAAAATGGAGAACCTAGCTAGAAGTTTCAAGTCTTATTACTGAGAGATAAATTTTAGTACAGCCTGACAACCTTCCTATGCAAGGCATTAAAACCATTATTGTTAATACAAACGATAGGGTAAATAAAATAAAAACATTCAATTCAAAAGATTTAGAATTCATACTACATTATATCACACTTACCTCCTATTATATTTTAAACAACACATTCAGAGGACAAGTAATCACACCAACATAAATGTGAAAAACAAAACAATAAAGTAAACAAACTCACAACAACACATTCAATATACGCAGAATTCATACTACATTGTATCAAAATTACATCCTATTATATTTTAAAGGACACAGTTAGATGATAGGTATTAACACCAACATTTAATGAGCTAACAAAAAGCAATACTGTAAACAAAATCCATTCAGTATGCTCAAAATTCATACTAGGCTATAGCTATAAAATGCTCAAAATATACCTAAGAAGGAGAACCTAGCTAGAAGTTTCAAGTCTTATTACTGAGAGATAAATTTTAGTACAGGCTGACAACCTTCCCATGCAAGGCATTAAAACCATTATTGTTAATACAAACGATAGGGTAAATAAAATAACAACATTCAATTCAAATACTTAAAATTCATACTACATTATATCACACTTACCCGCTATTATATTTTAATCAACACATTCAGATGACAAGTAATCACACCAACATAAATGTGAAAAACAAAACAATAAAGTAAACAAAATCACAACAAAATATTCAATATACGTAGAATTCATACTACATTGTATCAAAATTACATCCTAATATGTTCTAAAGGACACAGTTAGATGATAAGTAATAAGAGCAACATAAATGTGCTAACAAAAGGCAATACTGTAAACAAAATCCATTCAGTATGCTCAAAATTCATACTAGGCTATAGCTATAAAATGCTTAAAATATACCTAAAAAGAAAAACCTACCAAGAAGCTTTAAGTCTTATTACTATGTGATAAATTATAGTACAGCCTGACAACCTTCCCATGCAAGGCATTAAAACCATTAACATTAATACAAACAATAGCGTAAATAAAATAACAACATTCAATTCAAAAGATTTAGAATTCATACTACATTATATCACACTTACCTCCTATTATATTTTAAACAACACATTCAGATGACAAGTAATCACACCAAATTAAATGTGAAAAACAAAACAATAAAGTAAACAAAATCACAACAACACATTCAATATACGTAGAATTCATACTACATTGTATCAAAATTACATCCTATTATATTGTAAAGGACACCGTTAGATGATAAGTATTAACAGCAACATTTAATGAGCTAACAAAAAGCAATACTGTAAACAAAATCCATTCAGTATGCTCAAAATTCATACTAGGCTATAGCTATAAAATGCTCAAAATATACCTAAAAAGGAGAACCTAGCTAGAAGTTTCAAGTCTTATTACTGAGAGATAAATTTTAGTACAGCCTGACAACCTTCCCATGCAAGGCATTAAAACCATTAACGTTAATACAAACGATAGGGTAAATAAAATAACAACATTCAATTCAAATACTTAAAATTCATACTACATTATATCACACTTACCCGCTATTATATTTTAATCAACACATTCAGATGACAAGTAATCACACCAACATAAATGTGAAAAACAAAACAATAAAGTAAACAAAATCACAACAAAATATTCAATATACGTAGAATTCATACTACATTGTATCAAAAGTACATCCTAATATATTCTAAAGGACACAGTTAGATGATAAGTAATAATAGCAACATAAATGTGCTAACAAAAGGCAATACTGTAAACAAAATCCATTCAGTATGCTCAAAATTCATACTAGGCTATAGCTATAAAATGCTTAAAATATACCTAAAAAGAAAAACCTACCAAGAAGCTTTAAGTCTTATTACTATGTGATAAATTATAGTACAGCCTGACAACCTTCCCATGCAAGGCATTAAAACCATTAACATTAATACAAACAATAGGGTAAATAAAATAACAACATTCAATTCAAAAGATTTAGAATTCATACTACATTATATCACACTTACCGCCTATTATATTTTAAACAACACATTCAGATGACAAGTAATCACACCAAAATAAATGTGAAAAACAAAACAATAAAGTAAACAAAATCACAACAACACATTCAATATACTTAGAATTCATACTACATTGTATCAAAATTACATCCTATTATATTGTAAAGGACACAGTTAGATGACAAGTAATAACAGCAACATAAATGTGCAAACAAAAAGCAATACTGTAAACAAAATCACAACAACACATTTAGTATGCTCAAAAATTCATACTAGGCTATAGCTATAAAATGCTCAAAATATACCTAAAAAGGAAAACCTAGCAAAAAGCTTTAAGGCTTATTACTAAGAGATAAATTATAGTACAGCCTGACAACCTTCCCATGCAAGGCATTAAAACTATTAACATTAATACAAACAATAGGGTAAATGAAATAACAACATTCAATTCAAAAGTTTTAGAATTCATACTACATTATATCACACTTACCTCCTATTATATTTTAAACAACACATTCAGATGACAAGTAATCACAGCAACATAAATGTGAAAAACAAAACAATAAAGTAAACAAAATCACAACAAAGCATTAAATATATTTAGAATTCATACTACATTATATCAAAATTACATCCTATCATATTGTAAAGGACACAGTTAAATGACAAGTAATAACAGCAACATAAATGTGCTAACAAAAAGCAATACTGTAAACAAAATCCATTCAGTATGCTCAAAATTCATACTAGGCTATAGCTATAAAATGCTCAAAATATACCTAAAAAGAAAAACCTAGCAAGAAGCTCCAAGTCTTATTACTGAGAGATAAATTATAGTACAGCCTGACAACCTTCCCATGCAAGGCATTAAAACCATTAACATTAATATAAACAATAGGGTAAATAAAATAACAACATTCAATTCAAAAGACTTAGAATTCACACTACATTATATTACACTTACCAACTATTATATTTTAAACAACACATTCAGATGACAAGTAACACACCAACATAAATGTGAAAAACAAAACAATAAAGTAAACAAAATCACAACAACACATTCAATATACGTAGAATTCATACTACATTGTATCAAAATTATATCCTATTATATTGTAAAGGACACAGTTAGATGACAAGTATTAACAGCAACATTTAATGAGCTAACAAAAAGCAATACTGTAAACAAAATCCATTCAGTATGCTCAAAATTCATACTAGGCTATAGCTATAAAATGCTCAAAATATACCTAAAAAGGAGAACCTAGCTAGAAGTTTCGAGTCTTATTACTGAGAGATAAATTATTGTACAGCCTGACAACCTTCCCATGCAAGGCATTAAAAACCATTAACGTTAATAAAAACAATAGGGTAAATAAAATAACAACATTCAATTCAAAAGACTTAGAATTCATACTACATTATATCACACTTACCTCCTATTATATTTTAAACAACATATTCAGATGACAAGTAATCACACCAACATAAATGTGAAAAACAAACAATAAAGTAAACAAAATCACAACAACACATTCAATATACGTAGAATTCATACTACATTGTATCAAAATTATGTCCTATTATATTGTAAAGGACACAGTTAGATGACATGTAATAACAGCAACATAAATGTGCTAACAAAAAGCAATACTGTAAACAAAATCCATTCAGTATGCTCAAAATTCATACTAGGCTATAGCTATAAAATGCTCAAAATATACCTAAAAAGAAACCTACCAAGAAGCTTCAAGTCTTATTACTGATAGATACCCAATGTCATACCAATTACAGTTAGGGTTACAATATCCATTGCTTATATAGAAATCGGCAGTTACAGGATGCATTCACTTTAATGTCATTTCTTGCTCTCATATGTTGCAATAACAATATGAAAGGCACTAAAGTGCCGAACCTTGCTGCAATTTCTAAGTTATTTATAAATCCTATGCCAGCTTAGGCCCAGCTATGATGTTGCTATTGTAAGAAAATTTATTAACATTCCAAAAGGCGTGGTTATAAAATAGTAAGCTTAGTCATTTTGTAAAAGCTCATTAATTGTTGCTTGATTTCTAGCTTTGCCATGTCTGTGAAGCAGTAATTGAGTAAGTGATAGTATCATTCAATTACAAAGCAAGATTAAGTGCTAGATTCTCTGATGAAAAGGTTCTCTGAGTCTTTACATAACGCTTTAAAATGTATCAATATTTCATATACAAAATTTATTGTAACTTGAAGACGAAACGTTCTTTGGAAGCGTCCCGTAGTACAAATATAAATGAATATATTATCTATTAGTAGCAGTTTTTTCAGTGCTCTGAGACGTTTCCTGAATGCATCACTTTGCTCCAAGTCCATGTACAATCTTGAAAACACTTTTCAATTTAAAACTTTTATGATGATTGCTTTGACCAACAGCCTTCTGTCTTGCTGATGCGTATTCCTCTGAGATTGTCTACAACATACTAAAAAATCTCCAACACTAAGTTTTTACTTTTTGAGAAATGGCACCTTGACCTCTGCAGCCTGAAAATTCTTTTGCAAGTTTTAAGCTTAGGTTTTCATTGACGATGTTCTTGATACTACTGTTGTAAAGTCCACACGTTTTTCAATTCGTTGCTAAACGTTGGTAGCTGATAACACTTCGCTTGCTAAGTTATAGCAGTTTTATAACAATCCCCGGTAACATACAGTGCAAACACACACTCACACACACTGACAGACTACAGTAACCTCGCTTTGTGCCCACGAGCAGCGAGGTTAATAATTGCAAAAGTGGATATACATGCTATGTTAAATCACACTTACCTCCTTTTATATTTTTAACAACAACACATTCAGATGACAAGTAATCACACCAACATAAATGTGAAAAATAAAACTATAAAGTAAACAAAATCACAACAACACATTCAATATACTTAGAATTCATACTACATTGTATCAAAATTACATCCTATTATATTGTAAAGGACACAGTTAGATGACAAGTAATAACACCAACATAAATGTGCTAACAAAAAGCAATACTGTAAACAAAATCACAACAACACATTTAGTATGCTCAAAATTCATACTAGGCTAGAGCTATAAAATGCTCAAAATATACCTAAAAAGGAAAACCTAGCAAGAAGCTTCAAGTCTTATTACTAAGAGATAAATTATAGTACAACCTGACAACCTTCCCATGCAAGGCATTAAAACCATTAACATTAATACAAACAATAGGGTAAATAAAATAACAACATTCAATTCAAAAGATTTAGAATTTATACTACATTATATCACACTTACCTCCTATTATATTTTAAACAACACATTCAGATGACAAGTAATCACACCAACATAAATGTGAAAAACAAAACAATAAAGTAAACAAGATCACAACAACACATTAAATATATTTAGAATTCATACTACATTGCATCAAAATTACATTCTATCATATTGTAAAGGACACAGTTAAATGACAAGTAATAACAGCTTCTAGTTGTGTAATTATGTTGGCACAAACAGAACAATAACAAGAATGAAAAAAAACATTGTGCTGCCCTTATACTGGTTCTACCACCTGCTTTATATACTTCTTAGAATTAGGTAAAGTAGTCTTATATCATTACCATATCTATATTATGTCTTCTCTAATGGTTATTATCCACTTACACAACTTTAACAATACAGTTCATTCTCATCATCTCAATTACCTTAGTAACAACATTGATATCAACATTATGGTTGAGTAATAGTTCAACGATGTCACTATGTCCTTTAGAACTTGCATAATGAAGAGCTGCCCATCCACTCTATTAAAGAAAACACACAAACAATCAATTGTAAAGTGAAACTCCTAACACTCTATATTTCTTATATTTCTGTATTTTGTCATTAACATTATAACATATTACGTACATATATTGTCTACATGTAAGTATTGTTGTATATGTAGGACATGACTACATCTAATACTAGTAAGCCTTTATTACTTAAATAAGTTTTTAAAGACTAATTCATGTAAGATGGATTAAAGTATATACAATGTAATATGAGGGACTGATAAACAAGATGCAAATTGAAAATTATTACAATTTAGGTCTATACTATTAAGTAAACAGACCACCATCTGATAAAAATGTAACATGGAGCTTTTTATGTGCTTAGCATATCAGCTATAATCATCTTTGTCTTTCCATATGGCTCAATAATTATATTATTCACAAGTCTAATCAACATCATCTCTGTCTGACAATTATTGCATCTCACAAACTATAGCTCTATAATAGTCTGTACAATAAAAAAGGTCAGCTTTCAATTGGGGACTTCTTAATAATACTCTCTAGTTTTATAACCAGATGAAATTGTGCTCTCAGCATTGTCGCAAAACCTACAAATAATCTCACATATTTATTTAGTAGCCAGTAAAATACAAATTCAAGTAGTCTGCATGACAATGTCTGTCCTATCTATAGCAAAAATTCTATTTTTAAACAATTTAAAATATAAAATTTAAAGCTAAACAAATGATGCTTCCATTCATGTCCATCACTGCTATTTTGGTGTGTGCATTTCAACTGATTATCAAAAAATTTATGAAAAAGTGATGTCAGTACATCTGATGGTCTCTAATTAGAATAAGTAGCAAAACTGGCTAATACACATGTTATAAAAACAAATAACACTTTTTGCTAATATTGTGATAAGGGATTGGTATCATCTATTTATTTCCAATATTCATCATATTTAGCATATTTGTAGATCTTAATAATGAAATAGACTTACATGATCTGTAGTATTTACATTGGCTCCTCTATCAAGAATGTCTTTTACACCTGACAAATCTCCTTTCTTAGCAAATTCAATTAGACTTTTATTCTATTGCAAAAACAAAAACACTAAATGTATTACTAAATGTAAACTAGCATTTCTATAAACCTAAAGAGACTTTAAAACAAATATTCCCAGCAACCTCTTAGTTTATTTATTTCAATGATATCTTGCAGTATAAAAACTTGTACAAAACGTAGAACAGTACACCTATTCATTTAGTAATGAAAACTTTGTGTATTATATTAAGAAAAGCATCTTCAATAATGTGCAAAAACTTGTTTGGCTCAGGGATATATATCAGGCTAAAAGCAAGCTAACTTACATCATTCAATTACCTCATTATATCATTTAACGTATAAAAACTTGTGACAATAACTTTACAGATATTCCATATAAATAATGTTCTATAACTGGTTGATGTCTTATGCAGTATAGATATGTGTATCATGTATATACTTTACAAACTTTAAAAAGATAGTAAACAGTGTCTTAAAACAACAATAAATGAAACAAAACAACTAAAAAACAGGATATAGTGGTCACAAATGTGATATATTTCTTCCAATAATTGGGACAAAATTAGTCTTTTCTGTGTGTCACAATTAATAATTTCTTTAGTATTGTTTACTTGATAAAAGAGAGATAGTAGTTCAGTTTATTAAGCATGGTTTATACACATAGCTATATATGAAATTTATATAGGAAGACAATAATGCAATAATCATCAACTCAGATTTATAAATTAACATCCATCCCTAATATTAACACCATAGTACTATGACATCTCATGAACTACAACCTGTAATGTGAATTTTATTGACTGGACAGTTAGACACACATATTAATATGATTAGAATACAAAAGCATCCAATGATATCATAGGGACCACACCCCATGTAATGACCCATCTACTACTCATACTTTGACACAGTAATACACAGCAATAGAACTATGATGTGCTTACCAATTTCTGCTGGTCCATGATAACAGCAAACACACAGACAACAATAATCGACAAACCACAATTTCCACAGTCACTATAGCAATTAGAGTATCATGTACGGTTACCGAGCAGTTAGGTTGAAAATATATACTATGATCAAATTATAGGGGTAGGAA
Organism: Xestospongia muta; assembly: GCA_963693285.1. Classification (NCBI taxonomy): domain Eukaryota; kingdom Metazoa; phylum Porifera; class Demospongiae; order Haplosclerida; family Petrosiidae; genus Xestospongia; species Xestospongia muta. The sequence goes on along the minus strand of OY848917.1, from coordinate 15,705,232 downwards.
CCAGGGGGGCTAGGGGGCTTTAGCCCACCCTAATATTGTTAACAAAGTAAAGATTTTGTCCGAGTAAGTACAGCAAGCCAAGGGATAAAAAAATTACCAAGGTCAGCACCATTTACAAAGTAATGAACAGTAGCGACTTAGGAAAATCAATGTTCACTGAGGTACACAAGCTTTTAACCATTTATTTGACTATGCCAATGACATCTGCTACTGCAAAATGAACGTTCTCATCACTTCGAAGACTGAAGAATTATTTAAGGTCCACAATGACTCAAAAGAGACTTAATAATGTAGTACTAATGCACACACACAAGGAGCGTACTGATAAGGTAAATTTATTAAGTATCGCAAAGGATTTTGTAACCAGCAATGAGAGACATCACATGCAAACTATTTTGGACATTATTAACATATTTTAAGTCATGTATATATATGTCATTTCTTTAATTCAGTCATAATCATCTGTTATCATTAATAAAACTTTACAAGATTTGCAAACTAAAAACTTCTGGGAATACAACCCCCTGCTCATGGAACAGTTATTACTACTGATAACATTTTAACGGTTTGGTCCCATTTCGTCTAATCCCAACTCCTCTAACCCCAATTCGTCTAAAATACTGAAATTAGTGCCAACTCGTCAAATTCATCTAAAATACTAAAAATTAGTGTTAATGTGTCCATAATACCATAAAAAAGTAAAAAACTTTAGTTCTTCTATTCTTTTACTCTTTTTCATACTTTCAAACAGTTTTACAGAGTACCATAAAAAGGTAAAAATAAGATAAAAATAAGTGCATACAACCATAACCTCATTTTATAACATTTTAGGTGTCACAAAGGAATAAATAAACAAATAGTGAGAAAAAACACCTATATATGGTTTAGATGAGTTAGCACTAATTTCAGTATTTTAGACGAATTGGGATTAGACGAAATGGTACTAACCTATTTTAGCCTCCCTAATCCCTACTATCTTCCTACCCCTATGGATCAAATGTTTGACAAATTAAAGTGAATTAAACAATAGACACAATGATTAAAATTACTAACCTTACCTAAGTGAAGTGTGTTAGTAGAAGATATGGATATTATAGACTAGTAAACGGAATTGGAGACAGAAGCGGCTAAAGACAGGAATGTTTCCACACGAATGAGTATATTATATATTCGTAGCAACTTAAAATAAATAATGGGCGGAGTAACAATTAATAATTACACGTTATCTAGTGTAGTCGTTCTTCTATTTTAATCATTCTTCTATTTTAATTGACTTTATTTTAATACAATTCGAGCAGATCCAGGCAGCAGTTGGTGGGTTTTCAATATTTACACATGTCCTACAAAATAGAAGGTAAACTACTCACATATTATATGTTAATCTTGGTCTGTATATTATTGTTGTCATTTCTAGTATATATAATATACCATTTAATATGCTTACCAGTGAAACCATCTACAGCAGTCATCACATTCTATCATGTCTCTGTGTGTTGTAGATAGTTGGCAATGAGAGCACATCCATTCAAGACGTTTAGTAGTCACTGTAGTTTGGTGTTGATGATAGTATGATTGAAGTGTAATGTCACCTTACCTAGTTGTTGTAATGCTTCCCATGCTTCATTTGTCATGTAATCCTGAATGTTAGTGATATCAAAGTTGATTATCTCATCGGGTAGGTTGTCCATTTTCTTTTTCATTTGTACCAGTGTTAATTTGTGTGCTGTTCCATCAATGACTTTATCTGCTCTATCTTTCGTACATAGCAGTGTTAGAATATCTACAAGGGGAAGGTAAATGTTATTTTATTTCTTGATGTTAGATTTAGACATACCATATGTGGATTTCTTAGCCATATATAACCTTGTGTCATTGTTTAATTTTTTTTCAATTTCTTCTTTTTCAGTGTTCTTTGGCTTCACTAGTCTAATTGATGGTGTTTTTGTCTCTTACGAGTGCTGAAGAATGGTCGTTGTGGAGCTATAGTTTTATTTACTGGTTGATGTTGTCTTTTTGGTGGAAGTACTGGTTTTGTCTACTCCAAATAACATTTTATCAGTCCTATTGTGGTACCAAGCTGTGTGTTTATCGTTTGTAATGTCTATTTATCAGTACATTGTTCTACTAATGTTGTAATAGTCTGAATTTTGTTGAAAATATGTTGTCTGGTTTCAATAATGTCCAAATCACCATCATCTGACATTATTGCTTCAAGTAAGTCATTTAGCTCTTTGTCTGAATCCTTTCCATCAATAGTTGAGTTGTTTTTATTTAGTTGTTCTTGCTTGTTGCATTGTTGAAACTGTATCATTAAATGAATGTGTTTACAAATGTTCCCCATTGTAGTATAGTCTTGACATGTACAGGAGTAGGAGTGTACACATATGTTGCAGTCATTGCATCTTGTACTTTAATACACGATGGAAAGCCTCAACATACATGTTAGTATTAATAAATGATCCCTGTCTGTAGCATCGTGCCCACTGTTGTTTTCTATCTACGTATGTTCTGATGAAGTACTCTGCAAATGACGATGTTTCATCATTCAGTTGAAGTTGTTGAATTGTTTTTGTCAGAAGTATTTGAAATTTCTGTATGTCTTTCTCCTCCAGTAAAACACGCAAGTTGTGATACACTGCTACCTGTGTCTGTTTGTCTTTTATCAGGGAGAGTTTCTCACGCCATGCCCTATCCACATGCCAGGTACATAACAGCTTGTTGTTGACTTCACCAAATACTGACCTCCAGGCATTATAAAATTGCTCGGCGTCATCAGGCATAAACCATTGTGGTGTTATGGAACCGACCCTCTTCTTAACTGCTGTGAAAAATTGTGAAGTACATATTTATCTTCACGATTTGATAAACACCAACCCACCGGGTACCCCTCACCAAATTTGTCTACTACTACCAATGTGACCAAAGAAAAGTTATAGCTATTAGTGCCATGGGTGGAGTCAATGCATATTATTCTCTGATGGCCAAACTTCTTCATCATGGATGCTTGCATTGGTGTTTGTAGACATATCAGGAAGTCATCATCGCACATGTTGTTGGATTCAACTGACTGAGGACAGCCTTGAGGTTTATAAACAATAACTGGATTCCTCTCTTCCTTTTCCATCATTTCTTTTACCCAACAGTCCACACTTGTTGCATCATTCTTATCTCTATGTTTAGTATTTAGGTGATATGATTTTTCAATATTTCCAATGTCTTTTCTACTTAGTAGGTGAACTCGTTTCAAATCTGTCCCAACACTGTCGTGTACCTTGTCCAAGATGTGTTGAAATGAGACTCCTTGAAGCAATTGTTCAGTAACAGAGAGTCTGACATTATCAGGTAAGCGTAAATGTCCTAGATCTGTTGTGTGTCCATAGTGTGTATCACATACTTCTACCTGTACTTTACTTGTAGTTTGCTCAGTCATTGTCTTAATTAAGGCTGTACAATAGGTATTTAGCTTGCACGTCCCTTGAACTTTTATCTGTCGTTTTCCAGTCCCCTTTGTATTGTAAAATCCACTTCTGTTACAATAATAGTAATGTTTTAAGTTGTCATCACTATCCCTTTTGTTTCCTGTTGCTTTGACGAATGAAGATGAAGTCTCCTCTTCAAAGCATGTTTTCCATTTTTTAAATTCATTTTTTAATATAACACTAGCCTCTTAGCTGATACATGGATAGCATTATACCTTCATTGTCTGCAAATGTCATTGTCTTTAGTTTCATCTCTATGTTGTGTGTTTTCGTTAAATGTTCACGTAGCTGTATTAGTCTCTGTGTTGTGAAGTGGCAGTTAGGCTCCTGACAATGAAGAGTTCCAGAATGTTCATAATGAAGAGCTTCCTTATGTTTGAAAAGGCCACTTCTGGTTTGATATACCTTTTCACAATGCAAGCATTGGTATTTGTTATCTACCTACATATATGAGGCTGCTAATGTTTGCACTATTGTTGTCCCAATTTTAACCTTTTGTAATTGTGTCCTTCGTGTGGTTCCTGTGACTTTGATAGTTGAGGGTTGTTTTGCATTGGTTGCTATTGTATGCAAAGTAAATTGCTTGTGAATTAAAACTTACTCTTTAAGACCTGTAGACCTGTTTGGTACCACTTCCTGTAGTTAGATTACTGGCTTGTGATGTGACTTTGGTAGTTGTTGGTTGTGTTGTATTGGTTGGTATCACATGGCAAAGTAAGATGTCCATTAATTAAGACTTACACTTTGAGGGCTGTAGGCCAACATTGCTAGCACTTCCCCTGGTTGGATTACCTTTAATAGCACAGGCAAGAGCTGCATTTTCTTGCAGATTTAATCGATCTTCATTTTGTTCCCTAATATAATACATAACACATGCATCATGATTAATAATATATTATTTTTAGCAACGTACAAAAGGTGTTGATTAAGAATTTCATACATGACCTCACATCTAAATCTTGGTACATCATTCCGTACTAGTAAATAAACATCGCTTTCATGATTTATAAAGGTTATACCTGGGTAAGTCTGCATCAGTTGTGCTAGTAATACATAGTGCCATCTATATTTTTAGTATTGAAAGGAATCCATGACAAACACCACTACATACTTTTATTGCAAATATCCCACAATCAAATGAATTTTGTTGGAGTGGTGCATCCTATTGTAATAAAATTTTCCCTTCAAACATTAATTTTCATTTATGGTATTTCTACTTACAGGATGAAAGTTTCTGTCCCATTTTGTCCAGTCAAAGTTATTTCCTGTTTCTTGCAAGTATCTTTTGTCTATGAATTTCCTATTCGTTACATAAGAGGAAGGTGTAATGTACATGATATTATTTTTTCTCACGTTATTGCTTTTTCAGCCCATGTTACATTGGTAGGACAGACATAGGAGTCTGTGTAATGTGTGATTCTTCTCTTGAAGTCAATCACCTGTTTAGAGTACATATACACTAAAAGTAAGTACTGTGAAATTATATACCATCATTCTCCAATGAGCATGTCTGTTGATAGGTATAATCCACATGTCAAATTCTGAAAACATTTTTATCTGTTTAAGTGAGGCAATTAGTAATAATGGGTAATGAAGTTCTAACTTTTTTATACCACTTTTCAAGTATATTGTCAATTCCTTTTGCATTTAATACCTCCAGAAAAGAAGAACTAATGGGTAGTATGTTCACTCCCTATAAGGAGTTAATGTGAGCTCTTCTTATGTCTTTACTTACAGTTTTCTTCTTGATACTATTGCATATTATGAGGACATAGCCATTGACTATCTGGAATGGTATTTAAATTTTTTTATTGGTAGTCTATTATATTTCATACATTGTCATTGAGCCAACATTCACCACTTGAACTTGATTCCCACACTTGATGTAGACACTGGAGATCAGTCCCTTTGACATTAATTGCTGTTTATATGTTCGCTTTACATTCTCCCAAGAATTTGACACAACTGTTGAAGTAAGTGACTGCATTTGAAAACACTTCTCCGTATCTAAATACATGTAGTATACTGTGATAAATGTAATTAATAGCAACAACAACCCTTCTTTGTAGGAAGAGTGGATGCTGTTAGTTTTCTCTTATTTGATAAGCTTAACTTCTTTTTGATTTCATGTTGCACCTATATTGGTAACAAATGTGAAAAAGACAGAATAGTGGTGATAGGAATGTTATAATTTACACCTCATGTCATACACCCAAGATCAATGTCAAAGTGCAAACCTCAGCCACAAACTTAAGTATAAAATAGAATATATGCTTGTTTTGTTAAAACATTTGCTAGGTCTGTTGGTGTCACCTAGCAAAATTTCATAATATTGACACTGAATTAAAAAAAAAAACTTACCAATGCATCATCAAACTCATACCATTCCTCAGCTGTACGAGCATATGTCACATAATGACCTGATTGTGGGGTATAGCCAATGTGCACAATAATGGAGGACAGAGTATATCGTTTTGTGTTTGCCTAATATGAACAAGGTGATTATGTCATTACAAAACTTTAATTGATATCAACACCTTTTTATCATGGACTTCTACTGACTCAGTAATATGTACATGCTGATTATCTTTCTTAGCATGTGTAGTCTCCCAGGTAAACCTTACATTTAATTTAGTGGTAACATTAGTCATCTAATTTTATAAATTTGTCTACCTTCTGATGTGAATTATTAGTGTTGATGGCAGGTGTAAGATGTATTCAGTTTTGTCTACACTGGTAACAGGGACAAATCTTCATCTACAATGTCAGCATGTGCCTAGTAATTTTCCCAATAAACATTTTGTTCAACTAAATCACCAATTAATTAAAAGAGGAAGAAATCTTCAAAGGCACCACATCTGACTGGCTAAATATAGTTTAAATTCAAACATTCTAGATTATATTTAACTTTGAACTTGTTTTGTGAAAACTGTATTAGTTTAGAATTGAATATCTTTATTTAACAACTACAATTATAATGAATTATTATTAATCTTTTACACTATTGTATTACACCAATATAAATTATTAGTATTGTTAATTATTCTTTTAGTTTTAAAAGATAAACTAACTTTACTATTTATCTAGTTTGTCTCATATTACCATTAATGTTTTCAGCAATAAGATACATCATTTAAATAATGATCTTTTTTAATAATTAATTTAAAATCTATTAATGTTTTGCTGTTCTCCTACGTAATATTTTCCCGCCATAATAGTGGTAGTTACGCGTTTGATATTCCTTGTTAGTGTGTGCTTGTGATATTTTCCCGCCTAGCCAACGTGTGTATTCTCATTAGTAATGGATTCTCTGGAGATCTTCTTGACTGAACGCTCACTCTACTTTGACTGGACTCTCAGTCTACTTTGACTGAACTTTCACTCTACTTTGACTGAACGCTCACTCTACTTTGACTGGACTCTCACTCTACTTTGACTGAACTCTCACTCTACTTTGACTGAAATCTCACTCTACTTTGACTGAACGTTTGTGATCTTCACCATTTAAGACAGTTTGTGTTTCAATGTTTTATTACACTCACTTACTTTATCAGTGAATATACCAAGAACAAAAATATTAAGAGAAACTGCCTAAAGAATACTTCATATATATGGATAAACATGGTTGATCAATGAATGAATGAAACAATGACGTTTTACCATCTAATACAGTTAAAGTACAGTTTTCATGGACTCTATTACCTGGCACAAGTTGTAACCTTGTTAAGTACTTAACAGTAAGTTTTTACATGTGTTCTCAATGAACTATTGTACAAATATGATAGATTTACAAGACTTATTAAAAATTCATAGACCACAACAAACCCAGTATACTAGGCACAAGATGTTGAAGTGGGTGGGTCATCTAAGTATGTGCCCCATCATTATAGAAATGAGACTTATTGAGGTAATACTAGACTGGAGAAGGAGGACAGAATTTATATGCTTTATATTTTTATTCTATTTCACAGGATAGTGAAGGTAATTTAAGTGGGTGTGGTTTTGTAAGGAACTATAGTTCTAACTGCACATGTATATCTTCATCTGTCCATTTATCAATTTGTCCATCTATTTATACATTTATTCATCTATGTATCTATCTATCCATTCATCAATCTGTCCATTTGTCCATTCATCCATCCATCAATCTATTGATTCATAAATTCATCCATTTATCCATTAATACTACCTATTTATCTATATCACAGAGTTATATTCTCCTACTACAACTTACCTCATTCCAACAACAACAAAAGTCTATTGCTCAAAAACAATAATTTTGGTTTAAATCTCCACCTAGTTTTGATAAAGAGGCCACACTCACTGATTTTGAAGAATTCACTTGGCAGTTTAGTGCAGGAAAGATTTACTATTGCCAAGGTTAAATTTGAAGTTCCAACAGGAAGCTGATCTAAAAGGTAAGATTAATATTGGTCTCGTGCCCAATACTATATGGACAGATTCCTATACCTCATTACTATGATATAATTCTCATTATCATCACAGTCATAATCCAATACCTTGTCCCCATTATAGTCTGGTTCTCATACTCAGCATAGATATGCGTGTACATAAATTTCATTTTTCATTGTTACAGTCTGATTCCCATACTAATCATATTATTAATTAATATAGTCTGATACCCATACTTTAGTTCCATTTCCATGCCACCACTTTCATTCCTATTCCCACAACACATTTCATTTCCCTAGTTCACATATACATGTACATCCAAAACAAGTAAGTACCACTTCCTCTTTCATCCTTTCTACTTCTACTAAATCCTTAGTCACTAAACACCATCCTCCTGTCACAACTGCTTCTTCTAAAACTGATCAGACCAGGTCAAACATCTGTAGATACTACTGGTAACACTGGGTTTTCAGTAACTGATATAGAGTACAGTTATATTGGTGTCTTTATCACTATTTTAATATTCTTATTAACCATACATGTACATGTATATCTCAATACGTGTAGTTATTATATGTGCCTTGTAGTTCTCTCATTATGTGAGTGGGTAGTTATAGTTTGTCAAGATCTGGTCACATGATAGTCACATGATCTGGTTGCATCCATTTTTGTAGGGATAGTCTGAAGTTGATGTTGTTGCTTTACAAGAGGAGAGCAAATGTCTTCAAACAAATTTAGAACGAGTCTCTGCTCAATGGGAGGGGTTTGTTAACTTATCAGAAGAAAATTTATCCATGAATTTATTTAACATACCATACATCCATTCAACATATTATACATCCATTCAACATACCATGCATCCATTTAACATACCATTCATCCATTCAACATTACATTTGACAATTTAGCTAGACAAGGAAAGAAAAATAATGGAACATTTAAAGATAGAAAGATAATTTTTGAGCAGTAATATGAGGACAAGCAAATTTACCTGTGCTCTCTCTCTCTCTCTCTCTCTCTCTCTCTCTCTCTCTCTCTCTCTCTCTCTCTCTCTCTCTTCCGTTATCCTATCCAGTTCTAATGTATATGGTCTATATGTTACATTGTCAAATATCCATTTTTATATCTACTAATAACACATACATGTCTGACCTTATATCAATAGGCTTATATTAGTGATGATATTAGTGTATTTTATAAATCTCCATTAGTATTTATTATATCTATTGTAGGATTTACAAATTCTCAACACATTATTAACTGTAACAATTTTACAATGTGCAAAAACTTCCTACAGCCTTTAAAAATATAGTGCTCTTTCCAAGCTAATGTACTGGCAGGTCTGAGTCCAAGCAACTAGTGGCCATGATAGCTGTGTCCTATATACATACACTAGTTTAACTAATTTGTAATATATATTGATACAGATATATCATAACAGAAAATGACTTTGAGGTGTCTAAAGTGACTAGTTTGGGAGTTTTTGAGAGAAATATTGTACCCTATATTACATATAGACATTGTCTTACAAATGTATTTCTTTCCAGTAACAAGTTGTAGAATAGTTAAAGTACTATAATATTTTATGTATTTTGAAACTTTCAATTATTTGTTAATTAGATCAATTAAAAATCAATTAATGTTGGTCACGTGGGTTATGGTACTGGTGACAAATTTGTCACGAGATTTTCTTGACTGAGCGTCAAATTGAAGCGTGAGAGAAACGTCTTGATGATATAAAAAGTACTCTATTTTTCATGTTTCTATATCTCTACGACTCTCCTCGTCGCTGGATCATCTCGTCACTTCGTTGGATCGACTCTCCTCGTCGGTGGATCATCTCGTCTCTTCGTTGGATCGACTCTCCTCGTCGCTGGATCATCTTTTCGTTTTAGTTATGTCATCTTTATCTGTTTCATTACTTTTCTTTTTCTTTTCTTATTTTATTTTATTGTTTATTTTTTTTGGTTTTTGTAAAAGTTTTTTGTTCTCACTCTTCGTTTCTACAGGACTCAGTTTGGAAGTTCCTACTGTGGTTGGTCTGATGTTCTTTGATGGTCTGACTGTTCTTCTATGAAGTTCTCTGGATGTAAAAGATGAGTTGCTCTCCTGCTCATTGGACTCTTTCCTGTCTTCCTTCCAGCCTTCTTTCCTCTTCTTTTATTTTTTTTAATTTTTATTTTGGGCTATCTAGCCTATACATCAAACACACACTCATACAATCTCTAAAAATTATCTCTCCCTTGCCGCCAGGCGGCCATAAAATTTTTTTAAAAATATCCACGGCCGCCAGGTGGTAGGGGAGAGCTCTGATTTGTAGGGTGCGTGTGTGTGTGCTGTGTGTGTGTGTAGGTTGGTTGTCCTTTTTCACTTCCTCTGTCTCTCTTCACTCTCTATCCATTCATTGTCATCACCAATTCAGTTATAACTACTCTTTTCTTTCCATGTAGGAGCAGCACTGTTGAAACAGGTGAGCTATCTCTCCATCCATCCATTCTTTAGTAATCCAGTTAATCCAGATAACTTTCTTTTTCTTCCTCTATGTTCTCTACTTGTGGACTGACTGGACTCTTGGAACTCTTCAACTACAGAGACCGTTTTTTTTAATTTTTTTTTTATTTTCATTTTTCAGTATTTTTTAATGTTTTTCTTTATGGTTTGTTAAGTTCTTTAAAAAATGTTTTATTATCTAAAATTTGTCAATAGTCAATCATCTTAACTTCAGTTCAAAAATACAAAAATCTAACTTTGAACTTGTTTCATGAAAACTGAATTAGTTTGGAATTGAATTTTTTATTAAACAACTACAATGAAACTAAAACTTTAATTTTTTTACAAAATTAAAGTATTGTATTACACATTATTATACCAATATAGATCATTGTTCTTTTACTAAAATTATTAGTATTATATTATCATTAGTTTTTTTAACAAAATTAATAACATTTTTTAATAATTAATTAAAAACCATTTTTCTATACTGGTAATCTTTTCCCGCCATAATAGTGGTGGTCACGCGTTTGATGTTCCTTGCTAGGAGTGTGCACGTGGTGGCACGCGTTTGATGTTCCTTGCTAGGAGTGTGCACATGATTTTTCCCGCCTAGCCACCGTGTGCAAGTAATGGTTCTCTGGAGACCTTTGACAGGGCTCTTTCCCTCCTTTGAGTGGACTATCTCCCTCATTTGACTGGAGACCTTTGACAGGCTCTTTCCCTCCTTTGACTGGACTATCTCCCTCATTTGACTGACTCATGAGATTTTCATCTACTAAGACATTTTTTCAGCACTGTTGAAACAGGTGAGCTATCTCTCCATCCATCCATTCTTTAGTAATCCAGTTATTCCAGATAACTTTTTTTTTCTTCCTCTATGTTCTCTACTTGTGGACTGACTGGACTCTTGGAACTCTTCAACTACAGAGACTATTTTTTTTATTTTTTTTTATTTTCATCTTTCAGTATTTTTTAATGTTTTTCTTTATGGTTTGTTAAGTTCTTAAAAAAATGTTTTATTACCTAAAATTTGTCAATAGTCAATCATCTTAACTTCACTTCAAAAATACAAAAATCTAACTTTGAACTTGTTTCATGAAAACTGAATTAGTTTATAATTGAATTCTTTTATTAAACAACTACAATGAAACTAAAACTTTATTTTTTTACAAAATTAAACTATTGTATTACACATTATTATACCAATATAGATCATTGTTCTTTTACTAAAATTATTAGTATTATACTATCATTAGTTTTTTAACAAAATTAATAACATTTTTTAATAATTAATTAAAAGCCATTTTTCTATACTGGTAATATTTTCCCGCCATAATAGTGGTGGTCACGCGTTTGATGTTCCTTGCTAGGAGTGTGCACATGATTATTCCCGCCTAGCCACCGTGTGCAAGTAATGGTTCTCTGGAGACCTTTGACAGGCTCTTTCCCTCCTTTGACTGGACTATCTCCCTCATTTGACTGACTCATGAGATTTTCATCAATTAAGACATTTTTTTAGTTTCAGTGTTTTCACTCCACTAACTTACTTTATCATAGAATGTGCCAAGAACGAAAGTAATGAGAGGGAGTATCAAAAGAGTAATTCATATGTTATGAAATGATACAGTTGATCAATGGATGAATAAAACAATGATTGGTGAGGTTACATGTTAGAAAAATAACATTTGACTGGTTCTCCAATCAGTCATTTTAATCAAGGTATTTTTAGATGTTTACTTTGTTTATCATTTAACTTGTTTATTGTTTATTTAGTTTAAGGTTCAGTACTCTCACAAGATATCAACAAACTAGATGGAATCCATACAGATCAGAGAGACTTCACAATGGTAGTAGTTACCTTTATACTCATATGATCTTAATATTTGACATATACTAGTAGCAATAGATTCACATGTAACACAGCAACATATCTAAATTTTATTAATGATAAAAACAAACATGTAAAGTTAATAATTTGTTGGTTTTAATTAGAACTGAATTGAGTATTACATTTCAAAGTACAGAATTTTATTAAAACTAGCACTAGTTAGAATAATAGTCAAGTTACCACAAGTAGCAAGTCTCCAAAAATCCATATGGTCTTTGTCAATATATTGCATTAATGTTTTATAATTATAACAATTTCCCCTTGTTTTACTAGTACATGTACATGTAAATTAATGAATATCTTTTGTTTTACAGATTTTAGCAAATTTCCAAGGATAAACTATATTATTAAGGACCTATATAGCTAACTGATAAAAAATTTCAAATTATTTCATCATGTATCTGTCATCTTGGCCCATTTTAAAATCTAACAGATGAGATGATAGTTGTTGAGTTCAAAGGTCATGTGATTGAAATGAGGGACAATTGACATTGGAGTAGGTATGAGAACACTAGTACAGGCCAAGGTTAATGAAAAAAAATACAATGTTTTGCTTGAGAAGTATTTTTTAGAGTGTAAAGTGTGACTACTTGTTTTGAAATTTGTGATATCAAGAAAGATTGCTTTCTAATTAATTTCTGAGTTATTAATCAGGTGAATTTGATCTATTTTCAGGAGACATTCTATTCATACAGCTCCAAATACAATTGATAACTGTACTAATGGTGAGATCAAATTAGTGGGTGGAGATACAGAATATGAGGGTAGAGTTGAAGTGTGTTATGATGGTGTCTGGGGATCTGTATGTCCTACCTCATGGGACAGTAATGATGCTAAAGTTGTATGTAGACAACTAGGATACATAACTATTGGTTAGTAAGACATGTAAATATATATCTAGAGTTATAAGGGAATTATCTTTTACAGAAGCTGCTCTTGTTACTACATTTGGAAAGGGACTTGCACCAGTTCATTTCTCATATTTCCATTGCTCTGGTAGTGAGAACTATCTACTAAATTGTACCTATTACATTTATTCATGGTGTTATTATTCATATCATTCTGGTGTTAAATGTGAAGGTAATAATAAAATTTAATTTGAAATGCCTTTTAATTTCTAAATTCTTTCAGCCCCCTGCACTGACGAAGATGTTGGTTTAAAACGTGACAGCAGATACAATGACTTTGGTCGAGTTGAAATTTGTATTAATGGTACACGGGGCACAATTTGTGATGACTACTGGGATAATATTGATGCCAGTGTGGTTTGTAAGCAACTAGGATTTTCAACATATGGTATATTCTCTCTTGCTGATTGATTTCTTAACTGAATTATAAATTACAATGTAGGTGCCATTGTCAAGACCTCATTTTATACAGAGACTATTCTTCCACACTCTATGTTTAACATGAGTTGTACTGGAGATGAAGATACATTGTTTGATTGTGTGTATGATGAAGTAGTTAGTGTTGGATCAAACTGTTATAGCTATGAGGATGCTAGTGTTATTTGCCAAGGTTATTGATAGCATATTACAATTATTATTATAAACATTTCTCCTTCTTATAGATTTAAATGTCACCCAGTCAAACTGTACTGACTATGATATTCAACTAGTAGATGGACCCAGTCTTAATGATGGAAGAGTTCTAATATGTATCAATGAAGTCTGGGGAACACTTTGTAATAGTGGCATTGACTATAATGATGCTGGAGTGATATGTCTTGAACTGGGATATCAAAGAGATTTGATAAACTGTTGACTAAAGTAATGTTTGTTGTCTCATAATTAGGAGGTATACCATACACTGGTCAGTTTCCTAATGCTGCTAATGATGTACTACTAGTTACTGATATTACATGTTCTAATACTGCTACTACTCTGTCTGAGTGTACCTTTAGTCACTTTACTAAGACATCTACTTGTGATGCTAAAAGTATTGCTGCAATCAAATGTCATAGTAAGTGAAGTATGTCAATGTTAAGTATTGCTTTGTTATACACATATAAAGATTGTACAGATGGAGACATACAGATCATTCCTTATGACAGTTACATCAAACAAATGGGTCGTATTGAAGTATGTGTTAATGGAACATGGGGTACTGTTTGTAGTGACTTCTTTGATGATAATGATGCCAAAGTTGCATGTGGACAACTGGGATATTCTAGCTTAAGTAAGAGATGAATATTGAGTAACTGATATATTAAATTGTTTTAATAGGCTCTATATCAATGGATAATTTGAATTCTGAAAGTTTTCTTTCACATCACTTTATTGATATTAATTGTACTGGAAATGAATCAAAACACGTTGATTGTCCTCATAATAGACTGACTCACTACTTATGCTATTCATGGCGTGATGCAGCAATATTTTGTGTTAATGGTAACACTAATGTATCCTCTGTTAGTATTTATGCTCTTCATTACAGATGGTCAAGTTGAATATGTTAACTGTACTAATGGTGAAATGAGACTGTCTGGTGGATCATCTTCAATGAATGGACGAACAGAGATATGTTATAATAATGTGTGGTTCGGAATATGTGCTGAGTCATTCAACTATTTATATGAACTAAACCTTATTTGTGAAATTCTGGGATTATCAAATCGAGGTAGTAGTTTCTAAGTTATGATTTATTGGTTTAATTATTATTCTAGATGCTGTTGTTTATTCCAGTTCATTTGTGAACTTACCTAATCTTCCAATAATACCATATACATTTCAATGCAGTAAGAACGTAAAGTCACTGTTAAACTGTACAAAATATCTACTTAGCTGTGAAAGTTTAAAATGGCAACACATACCTTATTTATTTGAAGGAATTGCTTGTCAAGGTATTGAACTGTTTTTTTTTGCTTTAAGATTTAGTCTAAATATTAAAGCTAAATGTCAACATGGAGATGTACATCTTGCTGGTACAAATTATAACACAATAGGTAGAATAGAAGTTTGTCAGAATGGAACTTGTGGTACTGTACATGATTGTGACTCACTTATGTTTAGTGATGCAGAAGCCAGTATTGTGTGTAAACAGTTAGGATACTCTCCATATGGTAATTATTTATTAGCACAGCTGTAAATTCTATATAAACTAATAGGTGCCATTCCAAGGCCTGGTTCGTTTGGTGGTTTCTTTACAAGTTCTCCTATAATATATAATTTGGACTGCACTGGTAAAGAAAATAACTTATGGGCCTGTTCTTATAGTATATATTGTGATTCTTTTAGTGATATTATCATAGCAGTTGAATGTCAATGTAAGTATAGCTGTATCAAAAATGACCACTTTTCTATCATTTACTTCACTAGATGCCAATTATACTGTGGACACATCTTGTAACAATAATGATGTACGTTTGGTTGGTGGTATCAATGAACTGGAAGGTCGAGTGGAAATGTGTTATAATAAGTTGTGGTTATCTGTATGTATCAATTCATGGACAGTTACTGATGCTAATGTTGTATGCCAAAAACTTGGACATCAACCTACAGGTCAGCTAAATTTATAATTAATGAATGTATTACATAATAAACTTAATAGGTGCAATAACATTACAGCACAGTTATTTTGGTTATGGATTGGCACCATATAGAGTTAGATTATATTCAAGTTGTGATGGAGTGGAAAGTGTTGTCTGTACTGGTAATTAAATATACTGATATGATGAATTTTTAATAATTATGTTAGAGGCTTGTATTGATGGTACTGTGAGGTTAAGAGGTTCTTCTGTTGAATATGCTGGTCATGTAGAAATATGTGTAGAGACAATATGGACTTCAATTTGTAATCAGAAATGGGATTTTAATGATGCTAAATTTGTCTGTAGAGAATTAGGATACTCCTCTTATGGTATAACAAAAATTTATCTGTGTATACCTAATGTATTTGACCTTTACCCCAGGTGCTGTTCATACTTACAACTGTTATACTGAAGGTCAACTATCATTTGGCATCACTGATATAAATTGTACTGGTTCTGAAGAACATCTTGTCAACTGTTCACATAACAATGTTGTATTATACAATTGTAACTCTCATGATGATGCTGGAATTGTTTGTCAAGGTATACTATATATAATGTGCATATTAATACATATACTTTTATTCTAGTGTCTGCTAAACAAGCCAATTGTACTAATGGTGAGGTCAGACTGATTGGTGGTATTGGGCCTCATGAAGGAAGAGTTGAAGTCTGTGTCAATGAGGTTTGGGGGACAGTCTGTTCTAACAGTTGGAATAATGATGATGCCAGTGTTATATGTAGACAATTGGGATATTTACCACTAGGTTTGGTATTATGACCTTAATAATAATTTTTGTCTAATATAGGGGCAACAGCCAGCTATTTTGGCTCTGGAAATGATCCAATACTTCTCTCCAATCTTTATTGTACTGGTACTGAGTCATCTTTATTAGAATGTAATCAACAATCTTGTTATGTTACCAGCTGTACACATAGTAATGATGCTGGAGTGATCTGTGAACGTAAGTCTTAATCTTATTCAAGTTGCTGTCATTATCATTACATATAGCATCTTGTACTAATGGTGATATTAGACTAGGAGATGGTGCAGTGTTGAGGGGAAGAGTAGAGGTTTGTATTAATGGTACATGGGGTACAATCTGTGATCATCATTGGACACAACAAGAAGCTAGTGTAGTCTGTTCTCATCTAGGATACTCACCATATGGTATAAGAGACAGAGTACATGTATTAATGGTTTAATAACCAGTCATTTTATTTAGGTTCAATAGCAACTATAAATTTATTTCTCGATTATGAGTGACCTATTGGTTTGTTTGAACTGAGATGTTCTGGTAATGAGACTAATATATGGGACTGTACATATAACATAACTAATGGAGGACAATACTGTGGTCAACACAATGATGCTTCTGTTTTCTGCATGCGTAAGTTCATCACAAAATTATATTATCTAAACTTATTCTAAACATTAGCTAATACAACTCTAAGTGGTGAATGTTCTAATGGTGATGTCAGACTTGTAGGAGGTAGTACAGACAATGAAGGCAATGTACAGATATGTTACTACAATGCCTGGGGCTCAGTATGTGATGATTATTGAGGAATGACAGATTCTAATGTGGTCTGTCATGAACTTGGCTTTGAACCTAATGGTGCCTTACATGTTTACACACAATGTTTATATATTCCTATCATATAGGATCACTATACTTTTCAAACAATCACTTTGGAGTTACAAACAGTCTTCCATATTTGTATGGAACATTTACTTGTTTTGGTTACGAAGAATCATTGTCTATTTGTCCAAGATCTTCTTATAATAGTTTGTTGAACTGGGGAGACAATGAAATAGCTGGTGTTCATTGTCAAGGTAAGGATTGCAAAAACATACACTTACAGATGGTAGACAATCTAAGTAGTTTTAGATTTGCTGACAAGTCAATGATTAATATTTTTGATAACAACAGTGTTATATATATATCAGTATACTGCCTATCTTTGGATAATCCTATATCTGTTACTAACCAGCAACTACAACCAGTAGTTCAATTGCTATCTCCTCAACCAATACATCTAGCGTTATAGTTAAAATATTTAGGTGATCATCATAGCACATTGAAAAATATGAATAGTGTCAGAAAAATTCAAGTATACTAACAACTCAATGTCAAACACATTTTTATGATAATAATGTTAGAAATATAACTCTACTGTCTTTTTTTAATATCTTCTGTCTGTTACAAAGCATCAACTACAACCAGCTCAATTGTAGTTACCACAACCAGTACTATTTCTCCTTCTCCATCACCTTCAGGCAAGCCAACACACATATATAATGATATCTTTCTTCACTTTACAATGATGTAGATATGATACTTTGTGCAAGTGAGGTAGATTCTGTGTATAACCTTTTGTGGAATGAAACATACGTTGGAAATATCATTATCCAATCTTGTCCTCCTGGAAGATCAGGTAAATTGCATTATATATTTAGCATTGGGAATAGATATTGACAATGGCTGTGATATTTATGTATAGGTGACATCAGTAGACAATGCATTAGTAATGGACTATGGTCTGAGATCAGTCAAAGTGCTTGTCCTTTAGTCCAATTAATAAAAGACTTTGATAAAGTAATGTTGAACACAGTGTACATAACATCATGTCAGAAAAAAAATTGGATATTTTTGCTTCATTGGAAATTGTTACTCTTTCTTTAGTTAAAAAACATAACATCTGGTAATGTAAACATTATAGCACAAGAACAAAATGATGTTGTCCATAACATTACTCAAAATATTGTTAATGTCACACAAACAATGTTAACAACATCAGATGTTATCACTATTAATAATATTGTTGATATATCAATTGTCATTCTTACATCTAACATTGGTGATACCAGCATTACCAATCCCTTCCTTGAAACTGGAAGTGTTAATGCTGTTCAAGCAAATATTAAGCGTGTACTAATTAATCATGACTTCTTTATTACTCCAGGAAATTTTTGACATTTTTAATAATCTCTTAGATGACCAGCATATTGATGAATTGTCACAACTTAATGTTTGTAACATCCAACAAATTACATTACATATTTTGTGTGTATTTCTCCATATACAGGGTGATTTTGGAGGGGAGAAGCTAATGAGCAACATTGAAAGATTATGGTAAATATGCAGGAAAATTCTTAGTTGTCTATGATAACATTACCAATGATACATCTGGAGCTGAAAAAGAAAATTTAGGTGATTTTTGTCAATATGCAGTATTTAATATCATGTTTACATTATTCCATAGTATTTCAGGTAGATGTTCAGGACAAACATCGTCTTAGTGATGTCATTTTTCCTCTTACTGCTGAGTTACCTACTTACACTGTTAATGATAGTTTCTCTCAAGTAAGAATACCATATCAACATCTTGAAGATCGACAAACAGAAGGTTTGATTTAATATTACTAATAGCTCTCTTTTTATCAACTTCATTTATAAGACAACAAAGTTGCAGTAGTAAATGCATTAATTAACAACATTGCTGATGTTCTCCCAGCAAGTTTAACAAAGTCAGCTTTATTACTCTTTTCTGATTGGTTTGATTCATTTTATATAGTTTTACTGAGAATGTTCCAGCAACACAAATCATTACAACTCAAGTTATTTCTAGTAACACTTCTAGCCAAATTCCTGCAGTATTAAATTTCACCACTATACCAGTATGCAGCATGTGATTTTGTTAGCATATATATAGCTAGCTACTTGAATATATTTATAGTATATGTTTAGTCAAAACTTGTTCTTTGCTTATCATTTAGCTTCAAAATGCATCAAATCTACGATGTACATTTTTGGACTTTCCAACACAAGTTTTCCCTCTAGCTACTATTGCTATTATAAATCTATTATATTTTTATAGGGCCAGTGGTAATGGTACCTGGTCTACAGATGGCATTGAAAGAGTGTCTATCAAATATGAAACAACAATGAAAGGGATTCAGTATAACCTAATATGTAACAGCAGTCACATCACTCCTTTTGTTGTATTAGTGGATTTACATGGAGTGGAGGTAGACATGGCTTTATGTAACATGAGCAAGTCTATGATATTACTGTACCTTTAATTCACTTTATAGATTCCTAAAGATGAGTACATTGTTCTAGAAGTAGTGACGTATGTTGGTCTCACTGTTTCTAGTGTCGGTTGTTTCTTAACTATTATAGTTTTATTAACTCTCAAGTAAATGACAGCATAACAAATTGTATGGTATATTTATCTACATTTGACAGAAAAGAACTCATTCAAAATGTTCAATACTTACTGCATTTTAATTTGAGCATAGCTCTGCTTGGTGGCTATGTCATTTTTATATTTGGTATTGATGATAAAGTTATTGATCTTACTAGCTCAAAGGTACATAGAAAATATGTCCTTTATTCATGTTCATGTGTTACTTTTCAGATTGGTTGTGGATTCATAGCAGCTCTTCTCCATTACTTCTTTTTAGCTGCTTTCTGTTGGATGTTATGTGAAGGCATCATGTTGTTTTTACAACTAGTTATAGTATTCTCGTCACTTTCTAAAAGATGGTATCTTTACCTACTCATTGGATGGGGTAATAAACATCTTAATATGATAGTAATTGTATTATTTATTGTATATAGGTCTGCCAATTATTCCTGTGGGTGTATCAGTGAGTATACTTTATGAAAGTTATGGTGTGTTTGGGAAATAGTAAGTTAATATAAAGTATTAATTATTATATGATATTGTCTACCATGTAGTTGTTGGATTGATTTTAGTGAACAGGCTGCTATATGGGCTTTCCTAGGACCAGCATTATTGATTATATTGGTAAGTAAATAGATAAATATAAATAGACATGTACCAGGACAGACAAATAGATGGAAAACTGGACTATGTAACAGTTAGAAGATGGATGGATTGTAGTAAAGAGTTACATTTAAAGTGTATTTATTACAAACTGTACATAGATCAATATTGTACTGCTGATATTAGCTATTCAAGCAATGGTACGTTATTATAAAAGACGACAACAAGACAAACGAACTGAAGACAAGAAAAAAGGAGATATTATCAGGTGTTGAAACATTATTGAGTTAATAATTTTAATTTACGTTCTTTGGTAGGAAAACTCTCATTGGGTCACTAATATTGCTTCCTTTATTGGGAATAACCTGGCCACTTGGTCTGTTTGTAATCAATCATCATGCTACAGTGTTTGCTTGGTTGTTCACTATCTTTTCAACTTTTCAAGTAATAATAATTAATGCATTATTGGAGTCTTTTAACTACTCAATTTAGGGATGTTTCATTTTTGTGTTTAACGTGATAAGGAATGAGAAGGCATGTAACATAGACTCTTGTAATTTATATGTTGATATACTTTTATAGATTAAAATTGCTTTGTTTCAAATGTGTTGTCCAAAGCTATCAAAGGTATTAACTATGATGATGACTTATTATTATGGATTGTACATTGCTGCAGAAATCAAGACAGGAGGAAGCAATAAGACTAGGCAGAAAAGACAGACATCATAAACAACATATATCTAGCTTTGAGAAGTCAGCTGATAATCATTCGTCCACACAGTACACAGGATGGAATACCAGAAGACTATTTGAACCAATGGCTTTTCACAACAGAATGTACCTTGGGGATGAACTTGAAAGACCTCATAAGAACGAATTAACTAATGACACTTTTCTCTAACTGAGTTTGATCAGTAATTCTACATTACCTTCCATCACAATTACTGAGTTTTATATATAGAATGAATACTTAAATTATATGCCAGACTTATAGCTATTTACTTGTGCTGTTATATGCTTTTGTACATATTTGTAGATTATTATATAAATAAGTCAAGCTGTGTTAATTAATCTATATAAAGCCACATAATTTAACTGTCATATATAAATAGACATTACAAATCACGTGATACCTTTAAATTAAAGGGCCTTATAGCAACACCAGAGGCAGATTTGTTGCATGTGTAAAACTTTCAGCAAACATAATTGTGGTGAAGTAGTCAGAATTAAATTTAAAAGGATCACAACTGAAGATACACAAAAATGTCGAGGGTAAAAGGTTTGTGTGAATACAAAAGTAGACTGACCAATATTATTAACAAGTCAAGATCATACTTATGTCACTAGTAGAAAACTACTACACAACAGGGCACGTCATTTATGCTGCCACGCCCAAAAGTCAATCAAAGTATTACAAGATTCATAACCTAATTTTCATAGTTCGTGGCTCGCTTCCGCCAAAGATTACATTGTAACAGCTAACTTTTCGAAAATATGTTGCTCGAATTTTTATTAGGGTTCTTACTCTGCTTATCTCCAAGAGATATAGTATTTGCTCAAACATGTACATCTGGCTTAGTTCGTGTGGTAAGTTACCAATGTGACAGAATGTATGTATATATATAGTGCTCATTTTCAAGTCGTCATCTTTATTTAGAGCTGTTGAAATCTGCTTCAATAACACTTGGGGTACTATTTGTACTGATTTCTGGGATGACCATGATGCTAGTGTTGTCTGCAACCAACTGGGATACTCTACTTATGGTAAACAAAGTTTGCCTAATATGTTTTACCAATATGTTATTTTGTATTATGTATAGGTGCAGTAGGATCTGCTATAGTCTACTATGTACTTCTCATCAGCTATCAAACACAACATCATTGATTTAAACTGTAATGAGAACACTATACTGGACTGTCCTTATAATGGTCTCTCTGACTACTATTGCTCTCATTAAAGATGCTAATATATTTGTCTATGTAAGTACTATTTTCCTAGTATGCTAAGTTATCCTGTCTTTTATAGATCTGAGTGTTGCTAATTATAGCAACTGTTCTGATGGGGATGTTCGTCTAGTAGGAGGAGCATCACAATTTGAAAGGAGAGTTGAAGTATGTCTCAATAGAGCATGGGGCACAGTCTGTGCATATAATAACTGGGACAATCAGGAGGCTCAAATTGTCTGTTATCATATTGGTGCATTGACAATAGGTTAGTTTGTCCCATTTTCAGGTAGTATTCATATCGAATCATAGCTGAGCTGGATAGTTGTATAATGCTTCTTTGTTCTAATATTTTTGTTACCGAGGTGTCATTACTGCCATTGTTCCTATTTGTTATCTTTGTATACCTTCTGACTTCTTTATGTCTTGATTTTGTCTGTACAAGTTAAAGGAACTGAATAGAGTAATATACCTAGATAAAAGACTTCTAAATAATAGAGATGATTTTTGTTGAGTTAAAGTGTGTATGAATTGAATTTGGGGGTACTGTGTGTAGTTCTATGTGGGGAACACTCAATAGTAATGTGGTATGCAAACAGCTTGGGCACATGGAATTAGGTACAATGATAATGGTCTTGCTATTATTTCAACATACATTTTTACAGGTTCAGCTAAATGCTAGTCAATTTGGACAAGGAACAGGTCCAATACTAATGTCTGCAGTAGATTGTTCTGGACAAGAATCTAATCTCTTCAAATGTCCTTATCAACCATTTTCTAATTCATTATGTACCCACTACCATGATGTTGGAGTCAAATGTGAAGGTATAATTATGTATGATAGTAAAACTGACATTCGGGTTATGACTATATTGATGTAACTCCCTGTGAAAATTGTACAGTACGTTTTGATTAGTGAGTCTGGTAGTTACTTTAGGAGATATGGTCGAATAGAAGTTTGTGTCAAAAATGTCTGGGGTACTGTATGTGATGACTTCTGGGATGATAAAGATGCCAGTGTAGTCTGTAGAATGTTAGGATACTCACCTCATGGTATGTACTAAGATAATTGTATTGTTTTTAAGTATTTTATTCAGGAGCATCAGCACAGACTAATGCATATACTGAAGGAACATGGTCTGATCATATCAATGATTTGAATTGTACTGGAATGGAAGAAACTATTTGGGACTGTCCTCATAATGGATTGAATGAATATTCTTGTAATGACACTAAAGATACTTCAGTTATTTGTCAATGTAAGCTATAAAAACAATGATCTTAAATTAAGACATCCTTTTCAAAGCTTCCATTATATTTGAATTATAGTGTATATGAGGTAGAGCATAAACAATCACCTATTGAAGAAAATGTTATTACTATTACTTCTACATTATTATTTACTAACATTTTATATAGTGTCTCCTGTATCATTTTCTAACTGTACTACTGGTGAGATCAGGAACAATATGTAGTGACTTGGGACTATGCAAATGCCAGTGTGTTGTTTGTAGTGAACTTGGACACTTTTGTTATGGTATATTTAGCATTGTTTGGTTTTTGTGTATTGCTATAGTAGAGACATCTAGAGTTAAGCATGCAGCATGACAAATCAGTCTATTTCAATCTCTTTATCTCTGTATACTTAGACTATGTTGCCATAGTAACCTAACCCTATTGTTTTTAGTTTAAAATCCCTCAGTAAACTCAACTATCTTTGTATTATTATGGAGTAATTTTACACCAATTGGCTAATTAAGGGGTTTACTCATTTAACTCCCTTCCACAGTAAACTAATATCTATTTTATGGCACAATTTTCCGCATTCAACTGGAAGTGGTGTAAAATTATCCCAAATAAAGTGAAAACTACACATTCAACTAAAGGAAGATTTTAATAATGACCTTTGAACTCACTTAAAATTTTCACATTATAAAATACTGAACAAGAGTACTGAGGTGGAAAGTTAATGGTCTATATGATTGAGTAAATGAATGAATTCAGTTCATAACACTGTTTTAACACTATAATGAATTGAATATTAATAAGATCAGTAATTAATCATCAGTCAATAATTTCCATATCTTCGTCATCATATGATGTCTTTTAATTTCTGTAACTCCATCATACGAGAAGTACACAGAGTACTTGCCAGTTATCACATTATGTGAAGATATAATTCCTTCATACCATTGTTCCTGTTCTTTTTCACCAAAAAATGTCATTTTTGCACATTTTCCAATAATTTCAGGATGAGCGTTTGGAATACATTCAACAATACTGTCACTTACACATATGCGTTTCAGCAGATTGCTACTCAATGAATGTTCAGAACTGTCAACAGCTCGTTTTCTAGAGGAAGAGTCTGACAGTAAGTATGAGTATATAATTCCTTTATACCATTGTTCCTGTTCTTTTTCATTAACAAATTTCTTTTTTGTATGTTTTTCAATAATTTCTGGATGATCATTTGGAATACATTCAACAATACTGTCACACATACATGTTTCGACAGTTTGATGGCTTGATGAATGTTCAGAACTGTCAATATCTCGTTTCTAGAGGAAGATTCTGACAGAAAGTTGTCAACGCGATCTAGAGGTCCATGTTGACAAGTTTTACCTGGTATAGATTTTGCCAATCGTTGTGATTGTTTTTTGGCAGCAGCTGTTCTCCTTGCTTCCTCTGTTCTAGATCTATATGATAAGGTGACTCCCTTTTAAGCAGCTATATGCTTTAAGCAAGCAAGTTTATCTATTTTATATACTTTTATCATTGATAGTTTGAGACATTGTGGTGAATCACTTTTACAGTCTTTGTTCCTTCTTTCCACAGCATTGGTACTGCTAGGACATGCTTGCCATTGGTCAATCGTCATTGCTGAAAAAAATTTACTAAGCATCTTAAGGTGATCACATCTAGCCCACCATTGAGCCCAGTTTTTTTGCAGCTGACCAATTGCAATTTTCATCAATAAAATTGGCATCCTCAAAATCACAACATCCAGGTAATACTTCAATAAATTGTACTACTTTTCAAACATTGCAAAGTGTTTCAAAGCAAGCAATTATGCTGATAGAACTCTCAAGTACCTGAATTTTGGAACAGATTTTTAAAAACAATCCTTTGTTCTTTTTCTCTCTGTTGTGATAACGATACCTTTCAGCAACACACTGGCATGAATGTTGCCAATGCATTTTGCATCCCTTAAGAAGTTTATCAGCCATCTTCTTTCCCACAGCTGACCTTACTCCTTTGATTTCTGCATCAGACCAGTCAATAACAATTCCTTGAAGTGTTATTCCTAACTCGAAATCAGTTCTACTGCTTTTACATTTTTTAAACAGTTTCTTAAAACACAAAGCATATCCTGCACTGTTTTGAACATCTAGTCTAATGTGAGCTACAACAATCCATTCCATTGAGGAATTATCAAAAGCCACCCACTGCATTAAAAATATAAGGATATTCTTTAGAACTTAAAATGACCGGCATGCAAGTAGTCGGAACAAAGACTCAGTCAAACAAGTAAATGGTAAATAACATCAACAACAAAAACTTGACAAAAACAATGACTCAATGATAGCATTAAATGAAAAAGTAACTGAACCTCACTCGCTCTCTATACTGACTGAAATACAAAAACAAATGATTTAAATGCAAAACTAAGTTATGAATATTAATAAGTTACTAACTGAGACAGGGTATCACAGAACTATCATACGTTATGTCACATTGAAATAAAATCTGCTTGACTGGCTATCTGTGACATAAACGGCGGCATAGTGAAAATATGCTTTATTCCATTTTCCATTCCTGTTGACACAAGATAAGATCTTCCATGCTTTTTCTACATTGTTAATTCTTCATCACCTATTTCATTGTCCTCCTTATCAATTACATCAGCTACCTCCTCAAAAAGCATTGATCAGTTTTTATCCAAAAGACCTCTCATTTGTTTTGTCTTCCGTATCTGTTGTGTCACTTTGCCTGTATGACAGCTAGCCTACGGCATCTACTCCAACTTCTTGAAATGCACTTACAATTGGTCCAATGTCTGTTATAAAATCTGTATGTACAATAGATGGCATTGAATTTATAATCTCTGCTGCCTTTTTGCAAACTGAACTACGGCAGGTGATGATGAATCACTACTTAATTCCTCAACTTTTAGGGTAATATTAGGTCGATTTACTGAGGGAGTCCATATTGTTGTCATATCATTGTCCATTATTTGTGAATTATAAAATTGTCTTTTAGGAGTGTGGCCAGTTGTTAATCAGAAGAGAGTATATAAATATATTTGAGGGACTGGGGTCATAGGAATATTCATGTAGGCTTTACTTCCATAAGCATTTTTGGATATGCAATAATGGAGATATGTTAATGAAAAGCTAGAATATCTATGCAGTCACTTAGAGAGTACAGGATATATATATGGTGAAGATTTATTGGACTCACTTATATGATGTTTCCTAAAAATAAAACATATAACTGATATCGTATAAATAATAAATATTATGAGAATAGTACCAGACAATCTATAAATAACGAGAATGGACAGGCAATTAAGTTCCATTAATATTTGTAGTGTAGTAACATAGTGTACTTCAATAAGTGATAATAAAATTATTTTTGGTGAAGCATGTGTGAATCAATTTAAAATCAGACTACTAAGAGAATTTTTTTCTTCTTGTGTAATAATGTCCAATATCATTGAATGTTAAGTTAACAATGGAGTATGTCAGTAAATATGTATAAACATAATAGGAGATTATCACTGTGGATGTTAAACAGGATATGAGCTATGCAGTTGATCTTATTTCCTGTGTGGGCGAGTAAACATGTATATAATACCACAGATACAAATAGTTCATTAATACCATAGGTAGAACTAATAGTTGTTACATGATGATAGAAAGACATGTATATTAATGAAAGATATTGTTTTATAATCATGTTGAGAAATAACATAATAGATATCAAAGAATGTTCATTCAACAATGGAGGCTGTAAACATACATGTAGTGTGACAAAACTTGGAAAAAGTATTTTGATTGATTGATGACCCTGTACAGATCTGTACTGTAGCAATGTTTTTTTATTAACAGAGTCTCTAGCGACGTCGGGAGACGGGAGACTATATTTTAGAGTGGTCTCGAATCTTCAAAGACAAGATGAGAGCATTTGTTGTCGAAGAAAACTGTTCCAAGACTGGGCGTGGTCATATTTCAAACAATGTTAATTAATAGTTAATAATTTAATTTATTTTGTCAGTGTAAACTGAGAAAGTCCTCCTCAATTTAGCAGTCAACAAAATGTTACGGATTACGATGATAACGATCTTGCTGTTGTTTCTTGTTGTAGGTATGTCATAATGAACTAATATTGTAGCATTGTGTATTCTCTTCACAGTACCAAGATGTATTGGAACTAACTTCACTAACTATGGCACTGAGTTCTACTTTGGATTAATGAAAAATTATAATAGCCAAATTGATTTCTTAGGTCTTGCCATATCTACTGTCAATCATAATGTTTCTGTAACAATCAAGATACCATGGTCAGGGTCTACTATAGACTCACATATATCATCACCAAATGATGTCAATGTTGTTAATCTCACTAACATCTCAAAGGTGTCTGAATCTAGCACTTATGATAATCGTAACAGAAGTATTCATGTTAGTAGTGATCAACCAATTGCTGTAAGTGCATTGAATTGGCTTTCAAAAACCTTTGGAGAATATCTTGTCTTACCTTGTCATGACTATAATATCACTAAGTATGAATACTATGCAGTAAATCCAAGAAGTGCAGGTTGGTCAAGTCAAGTACTACTTGTTGGATGTGATAATGAGACTAATATTATCATCACTCCATCAGAAGCTGTGTCTCTTCCTTCAGATACTCAATCATCTACAGATCAACTTGTGAATATTTCTAAAGGTACTCCTCATCATCTTGTTCTTCATCAAGGACAGACTCTTTATTTTGGTGCACCATTAATTGATCTTACAGGAACTCACATTGTCTCTAATAAACCATTGACTGTCATCAGTGGACATGAATGTGGTCAAGTACCACTTGGAGTTGGATATTGTGAACATATGACACAACAAATTCCACCAACAATAACTTGGGGTAAACAGTTTCTACTAGTACCTTTTGAACATAGACAAAGTGGACAGTATACAAAACTTGTGACGTCTCAAAATCTTACTACACTAACTATATCATGTAATGGATCAAGAACTAATATTGTTATTATTAATAGTAAAGGAGGAAATTACACTTTTTTTTTCAGTTCTTCCCAGTATTGTCACATTCAAGCAAACAAACCAATTATTGTTGTACTATTTGCTACTGGTGGCTCGTTAGATAATCGTGGAGATCCTATAATGATACTAGTACCGCCTATAGAGCAGTATTCTTGTAGATATGACTTTCCTACTTTCATTAATATTGGTTTTGTCAGTATCAGTGTCACAACAACTCCCAATGATTTCTCTCCTAACTCCATATTATTAGATGGAGTACCACTTACTAATTGGGTTACTATATTGAACTCATCTATGGACATTGTAGAATATGGAACTAAGATAGCGACAACAAGCAATACTAAACATACAGTAGTACACACAGGTAATGGTACACTGTCTGTTTTACTATATGGTTTTAAGCAAGATCAAGGATATGGTTTACTAGTTGGTATGATGTTGATGCCCATTAATCAAGGTATATAAAACACATATAATTAGAAATGAATGTAACTTCAGTATTATTTATCTCTATATGGTATAGGTTCTGTTATAGAATGTTATTCATCTTGTGTTCATGGGATATGTGAAATTATTAACAATACTTACACATGTGATTGCTTCCAAGGATGGACTGGAAGTTACTGTGATCAAGGTAATATCACTGTAAAAATTGATTGGTTGAATTAACTAATACATGGTTATACAGGTTGCATATGTAAAATGTAAACATAATACTATTTTGATTACTGATCTACTATGAGATTGATGGTTTTGTAGCTACATAAACAGTAGTACATTAGTAATGAAAACAGTATTATGATTACTTTTTCGACAAAAATCAACTTATAATTGTAACCTGTATAACCAAATGATTGTTAAATCAACCATCATTTTTTACAGTGTTAATACAATGTCTTATTGAATATACATTTAAAAATTGGAATTCTAGTATCATAAGTTTTTAAGTTGTGTATTCTCTTCTTAGTACCAAGATGTATTGGAAGTAACTTCACTAACTATGGGACTGAGTTCTACTTTGGATTGATGAAAAATTATAATAGCCAAAGTGATTTCTTAGGTCTTGCCATATCTACTGTCAATCATAATGTTTCTGTGACAATCAAGATACCATGGTCAGGGTCTACTATAGACTCACATATATCATCACCAAATGATGTCAATATTGTTAATCTCACTAACATCACAAAGGTGTCTGAATCTAGCACTTATGATAATCGTAACAGAAGTATTTATGTTAGTAGTGATCAACCAATTGCTGTAAGTGCATTGAATCGGCTTTCAGCATCCTTTGGAGAATATCTTGTCTTACCTTGTCATGACTATAATATCACTAAGTATGAATACTATGCAGTGTCTCCAACAAGTATTGGTTTGTCAAGTCAAGTACTACTTGTTGGATGTGATAATGAGACTAATATTATCATCACTCCATCAGAAGCTGTGTCTCTTCCTTCAGATACTCAATCATCTACAAATCAACTTGTAAATGTTCCTAAAGGTACTCCTCATCATCTTGTTCTTCATCAAGGACAGACTCTTTATTTTGGTGCACCATTAATTGATCTTACAGGAACTCACATTGTCTCTAATAAACCATTGACTGTCATCAGTGGACATGAATGTGGTCAAGTACCACTTGGAGTTGGATATTGTGAACATATGACACAACAAATTCCACCAACAATAACTTGGGGTAAACAGTTTCTACTAGTACCTTTTGAACATAGACAAAGTGGACAGTATACAAAACTTGTGACGTCTCAAAATCTTACTACACTAACTATATCATGTAATGGATCAAGAACTAATATTGTTATTATTAATAGTAAAGGAGGAAATTACACTTTTTTTTCAGTTCTTCCCAGTATTGTCACATTCAAGCAAACAAACCAATTATTGTTGTACTATTTGCTACTGGTGGCTTGTTAGATAATCGTGGAGATCCTATAATGATACTAGTACCGCCTATAGAGCAGTATTCTTGTAGATATGACTTTCCTATTTTCATTAATATAGACTTTGTCGGTATCAGTGTCACAACAACTCCCAATGATTTCTCTCCAAACTCCATATTATTAGATGGAGTACCACTTACTAATTGGGTTACTATATTGAACTCATCTATGGACATTGTAGGATATGGAACTAAGATAGCCATAACAAGCAATACTAAACATACAGTAGTACACACAGGTAATGGTACACTGTCTGTTTTACTATATGGTTTTAACCAAGATCAAGGATATGGTTTACTAGTTGGTATGATGTTGATGCCCATTAATCAAGGTATATAAAACACATATAATTAGAAATGAATGTAACTTTAGTGTTATTTATCTCTATATGGTATAGGTGCTGTTATAGAATGTTATTCATCTTGTGTTCATGGGATATGTGAAATTATTAACAATACTTACACATGTGATTGCTTCCAAGGATGGACTGGAAGTTACTGTGATCAAGGTAATATCACTGTAAAAATTGATTGGTTGAATTAACTAATACATGGTTATACAGGTTGTATATGTAAAATGTAAACATCTTACTATTTTGATTACTGATCTACTATGAGATTGATGGTTTTGTAGCTACATAAACAGTAATACATTAATAATGAAAACAGTATTATGATTACTTTTTCGACAAAAATCAACTTATAATTGCAACCTGTATAACCAAATGATTGTTAAATCAACCATCATTTTTTACAGTGTTAATACAATGTCTTATTGAATATACATTTAAAAATTGGAATTCTAGTATCATAAGTTTTTAAGTTGTGTATTCTCTTCTTAGTACCAAGATGTATTGGAAGTAACTTCACTAACTATGGGACTGAGTTCTACTTTGGATTGATGAAAAATTATAATAGCCAAAGTGATTTCTTAGGTCTTGCCATATCTACTGTCAATCATAATGTTTCTGTAACAATCAACATACCATGGTCAGGGTCTACTCTAAACAAATTATTATTATCACCAAATGATATTGATATTATTGATCTCACTAACATCGCAAAGGTGTCTGAATCTAGCTCTTATGATAATCGTAACAGAAGTATTCATGTTAGTAGTGATCAACCAATTGCTGTAAGTGCATTGAATTGGCTTTCAAAAACCTTTGGAGAATATCTTGTCTTACCTTGTCATGACTATAATATCACTAAGTATGAATACTATGCAGTGTCTCCAACAAGTATTGGTTTGTCAAGTCAAGTACTACTTGTTGGATGTGATAATGAGACTAATATTATCATCACTCCATCAGAAGCTGTGTCTCTTCCTTCAGATACTCAATCATCTACAAATCAACTTGTAAATGTTCCTAAAGGTACTCCTCATCATCTTGTTCTTCATCAAGGACAGACTCTTTATTTTGGTGCACCATTAATTGATCTTACAGGAACTCACATTGTCTCTAATAAACCATTGACTGTCATTAGTGGACATGAATGTGGTCAAGTGCCACTTGGAGTTGGATATTGTGAACATATGACACAACAGATTCCCCCGACAGTAACTTGGGGTAAACAATTTCTACTAGTACCTTTTGAACATAGACAAAGTGGACAGTATACAAAACTAGTGACATCTCAAGATAATACTACAATAACTATATCATGTAATGGATCAACAACTGATGTCATTATTATTAATAGTAAAGGAGGAAATTACACATTCTTTTTCAGTTCTTCCCAGTATTGTCACATTCAAGCAAACAAACCAATTATTGTTGTACTATTTGCTACTGGTGGCTCGTTAGATAATCGTGGAGATCCTATAATGATACTAGTACCGCCTATAGAGCAGTATTCTTGTAGATATGACTTTCCTACTTTCATTAATATTGGTTTTGTCAGTATCAGTGTCACAACAACTCCCAATGATTTCTCTCCTAACTCCATATTATTTGATGGAGTACCACTTACTAATTGGGTTACTATATTGAACTCATCTATGGACATTGTAGGATATGGAACTAAGATAGCCATAACAAGCAATACTAAACATACAGTAGTACACACAGGTAATGGTACACTGTCTGTTTTACTATATGGTTTTAAGCAAGATCAAGGATATGGTTTACTAGTTGGTATGATGTTGATGCCCATTAATCAAGGTATAATATAAAACACATATAATTAGAAATGAATGTAACTTTAGTGTTATTTATCTCTATATGGTATATATAGGTGCTGTTATAGAATGTTATTCATCTTGTTAATTATGATAGTATAATTGTGACAAGTGTTCATTTCTTAATGTAAAATGATTCAGCCTTTTTATAGTTATTTCAGTTTACATTATCTATGATGAAAAACTAGTGAACAAACAATTTTAATTTATACTATCATTGACAAGTGAATTCATAAAAAATTAAAGGATTGCTATGTTATTAGATTGTTCTCTATGGTTGATTCAGGTATTTGTCTCCACACAAGTACTGTATGTCCTTCTAAAAGTCCAACTACAAACAATGTTAGTTAATTTTTGTATAAATTTTTGAAAATATTTAATTCTTATTTATGTTCATATAGACTACTGTCTTGATAGGTGTTGTGACTGTATTCATCCTTCTATGTAAGTCGCATATCTTTTTAAAAACAACACACACACACACGACATTTTAATTGTCTTGACATGTTTACATTAAGAAATAAATTGTTTATTATTTATTCATTATATTATAGTGTTAGTGGTTTTCATTGTAATCATTGTCATGACAGTTCGAAAGAAATTCCTGAATAGACAACTAGATATCAATCAACAATATGAGGTAGAACCGAATACCTATAATGATCGTCCAAAAAGTTTTGAACTAAATGATCAATTAAAGAAGAGATTTGAGGAGCTACCACCTGAGCCGATATATGATTATATTAATGAATTGTCAATTGAAGAAGAATGTGGAGATATCTACCACCAAAGCTGCTCATCTACATTGCAAGAGGAATCTACTTTAAAAACCAATGAGTTGCTAAATCCATTGTACAAGTTTGAAAACAAAGTCTCCATGAATGCTGTGGTTATCCCTTATCCCTGATAATTAATTGGTTAAGTGTTAACAACCCAATGTTGTTTTGGCAATGAAAATAATTTTAGTATTAGTATTAGTTTTAGTAGGAAATGTAATTTTATTTTAGTTTTAGTTTTAGTTATGGTAGATTCTGATGACTTTTTAGTTTTAGTTATAGTTTTAGTTACTATAATGTAAAGCATTTTGATTCTGGTTTTAGTTTTAATTATGGTAGATTCTGATGATTTTTTAGTTTTAGTTATAGTTTTATATAGTTATTAAAGCATTTTGATTTTAGTTTTAGTTTTAAAAAAATTTTTATTAATTAAATACATGTAATATTTAAACATATAAACCCTATAAAAACTAGCTATCAAAATAAATAATATTTATAGTAAAATTTTAAGTATTGTAAATTTTAGAATGATAATTAATTGTGATAGTAATTACTGATGCCAGGTACAGTTTCATTACTACAATCTATATGCATTTATAAATTGTACTGTGTTGTTGTAATAGGATTTGTAATTGAACCTATTGCCATCCTATCTTGTCTTAACAGAACTCATGGTGGTAACCATGCACAGAGCACATGACATCTAAAGACAATGACTACATTTGCTGTTAATTAATTACTGTTAATTAACATTAATATTAATTGAACTCTCAATGTTTCATAAAATGACAAGTTAACAACCTATGTGCATAAGGTTATAACATTTCAGAGATAAAGTTAGGTTTTTATGTCTATTTATTAGTATCATACAACGTTCTAGTTTTGTCAACCTCAAGTACTAGTGTTAATAGTGAATTAATACATAGTTTTGCATATCAAGTCAAACAGTATAAAACATATCAATCAACAAATTTTCAACAGCAAAATGTGACTGATTAAGGTATTAAACTGACATAACACAATGTCCACTACCACAGTAGAAGTGATTATAAGTCAATACATAAACTAAAACTAAGAATACTTCTCACCAATTTATCTTGATACTACTAGAGGTTGCTTCTTGGTGTAACATGTATGATGATGTAACAGGTACTGTGATGATGACATCACTATATGTCATTTCATGATGATATCATCATAGTCAAGTTATACCAAGAACCATCCTTACTAGATGAACATACAGTATTACCATTATGCACAGAACATTATAGCTAATGATTGTACAACATTGGAAGACTTAGATCAATTTATTCATAAAACATTAGTTAAAAAGTTATACACTTAGCAAATGTACTTTAATATTAGAACACAATACACCTATTAGTATTGTGTAGTATAGTATGACCTTTAATGCATAAAATGATGTTGTCATAAAAGATTTTCCTCTCGTTGCAAGACACGATCTAAATGTGTCTCTATTGCTTCGTGATAAAGGTACATCTCTCCTCGTATACGCCTTTTATAATGTCGAGATGTATACCAAAACACAAGAAATCCTACAATACATAACAAAATCTCAAAAACCAATATCCAAAAACTACAACATTGACATTGTAGTTTACTTTAGGAGGGTTTTAGGAGAATATTAAGTGCAAAGGTCAAAAGACATAAAATAATTTTATACATACATATATTATATTTGAATAATTGAATACAATTGACTGTTCAACATTGGTTAAAGTTTCTGTTATTAGCTACTTTGGGATGACATTGTGAAACTTTATTAATGAGTTAAATCATGTTTTGCTAGGTACTGTTTTCACAGTTACTTACTTACTATAGTTAGCATGGTTATAGCAAGCGGTAATAATGAATAAACAGAGGTAGATAATTGAGTGTTCATAGTTGGATCTACAATGATCATGTGACTTTGTCTTCATACAATGTTTAAACAACACAACATACGTGTATGTCTGTATATACAGAAAGTTTATATTAAGTAATTGTCAATGGAAATATATACTTTTTCAATTTATTTATAAGTTTGTTGCTTTAAAAGGTAAAGCATTTTGTGATCAGTAGTTATAGTTCCTCAATAACCAACCAGACAAGATATTATCATCTTTTTTATCCACATGTAGATTAACTAACATGTGTTCACAATGTTCCTCCACGACTTTGTAAAGGCTGTAATTCTGTCCTCGTTTTCTTTGTTTATACCAGTAAGTTGTGAACATGTATGTCAACCCCAAATAAAGATAACAACAAATTGTGCAAGTAATGACCAAAACATCCAAGTCAAGCAACCAGGTCCATCTAAGTTTGGTATTGTAAAAAAGATAGTTGTCATAATGGTACCAACATTGACGTATGAAGCAGGTATAAACCAGTATACTCCTGTTAACATACCATTCATATTAGCTGGTGTCTGACTACATATGAACTCAAAGCTACCTATGAAATTTAAAATGTCTATAAACACAATCAAAGAAAATGGTATGATGTAATAAAGAAATGACATGTTAATTGTAGCCATATCTTCAATTCCATCATTCTTAAATTTACATTTAAAAAAATATGCTTATAAATATAACAAAAGAAATTAAAAACATTGTCACACTTACAGTGATCATAATTATATTTGAGTCATAATTACTTTTTTCATCAAAAGCTATGTAATAAAACCTACAAAATGTTCCCACACTAACCAAATTACAAAGGTTCTAAGTTGAGCACTAGACCCATTAACTAATTGATCCATTCCATAGGCAAGTATATTGGAATAAAACTTGCAGCTTCAAACATTAATAGCAGTAAAACCACTCCTGATATTCCATATTTAGCTATATTAACTGGTAGTCTACATGTGCCATATTGAATACAGTAACATATGACTTGAAGGAGAGTCCCAAACCAACAGGAACATAGACTTAAGTTAATAGCTATCTCACCACCAATCTTTGTATCTGCTAACCAACCAAGAATAGGATGTGCAAATGACAAGAAAATATTCTGAAGTGTAAGCATGAAACAACTAATAGAGAGTTGAGGGACACCAGGAAATGGAGCTTAACAAGAACTCTCTTCAGGGTCAGCAAAGATTATATTGAAGCTAATTTCTCAAGTGAGACCAGGAGCAATGGCAAATACTACCAACAGTCTAGTAGGAGCATTAAGATTTCTCGATTTCAATTCTTTATAGTACAGATCAAACATGACTTAATATAGTAGGAATGCCTCAATGACATAAAGTTGACTATATCAATTGAAATTCACTGGCTTCAGATTACTATTCATAGATAAACTTTAACCTATAACAATAAGTGCAGACATAGTAAATACTAATGGGTTGTAGTTCAAACACTACAACATCCATAGAGTTAACTATAAAAGAGTACATTCGTATGGGAATAAAGTATTATATTAGTGCTACAAATAAATTATAAACGAACATGTTTACATACATTTATATATCAATAGACTATTATGATAGGTGACTCAAACATACATTCCTTTTCATAATATATGTGACCTAATTTACAATAATGGACCACTTCTGGAAAAACATTTATGACCTCATTTGTGAAAAGGGGCCACTGTTAAAAACCTCAATAAACAGTTTTGTATACATACAGTTGCTATATGCAGTTGCTATAGATTTATGGTAACTGTATCTGTACAAAAGGTGTATTAACAGTGGTCCCTTTTCACAAATCAGGTCACAAATGTTTTGACAGATGTGGTCCTTTATTGTAAATCAGGTCATATACTACGTCATTTTCATGATCAACATCAAATTTGAATTGTAAATAATTTGTCTGTATTGAAAACACTTTAACATAATACGATAGACAGCAAGAAATAACACAAACTTCTTTAGACCAAAACTAATTGTTTACACTACTATAACCTTTCAGTGCATTCATAGGCAGTCAATGGTAACAATGAAAGTATATAAATGTAGTATAATACACTATAGCTGTAGTATGAACTAAATGTCAAAATGTCTGCCAAATCAATAAAGTTATTTACTAACTATTGTAGGGAAGTAAAGGCAAAAAGACTCAACATTCTAGCCTTTCTGTTAGTTATTTATGATATTGGAGTTGGCCTCAGTATTGTAATTAGTGACAATATTATTTTTGGGATGCTGACTAATCCTGAAGAGCCATCTTGTTGGGTGCCATTTCCTGAAGTAGGTTTCATATGGCTATCTTGTCCCAACTATTCAAAATGTTTTCTTATCTTTTATTTACCCTTTTCTTGGTTGACTAGCTGACACACAAAATGGTCTATCAAGTTCTCAAGTATGCTGGAAAACCAAACATTTATAAATAGAAGTGCATTTACATACTGGGATAACAAAACACCAAGTCCAATTGACCTAGGTAAGCAGAAATATGGTGGGTCTTTTACTGAGGAAGAAGTAGAGGATACAAAAACATTTTGGAGAATAGTTACTGTACTATTGTCAACATTTGATATATTTATACTGTCTCCTTGGTATAAAATGATCAACAGGACAGGAGAAAAAGGAGATGGAGATCATTACCTCCAGAGGTCAGTACATTCATGCCTTTTTCTCTGACACAGTAAATTTGCTCATTCTACCTTTTTAATTCTTTTTCTATGACAAATCTATCAAGTCTATCATGTACATTATTATTATAGTTTACATGTCTGTAATATATTTCCTATATCATTATATAGAACAGGATTCACTTTGACATATGTCCATATGTGTAATTTCAAGAATATTTGTTGAATCAGAATAAAGTCAAAAAGTAAACAAAATCAAAGTGCAAATAAAGTCCACAGTCTATTTTCTTTTTTTGTATATAAAATAGGCCAAAAGAGCAACAACAATGACTCCAAACGTGAACATAGACCAGCTATCATCCTTTTCTAATAAGTAAAAAAGAATATAACTCGTGCACATGTCCAGATAATGCACTTAAAATCAAAATTATAAGAAATTTCATATCAGACATCAATGTGTATAGCACTAGCTATATTAATATCAGAAAATGTTTAATATGAGATGCCAAATTCTTGGAGATTACAAATGGAAATGGAGTAGGAAATTGTGTAGCTTATTATATATATTACATGTGTACTATAAATACTCTAACAAACCTGTTTTTTCCACATTATGCTTCTCTAATGTTACTGAGTTGGTTTCTAAAGTGTTGATTCTGTAATAACATTTTTATGTACATACATACACAAACCTTCATTGTTAGAGATGACTTCAGTATTCATATCATCATCTGAAGTGCATGGAACTAATGTTTATAGGTTACTAATGATGCATTTGTACTGAAACAAACCTGTTTCTTCCACACTAAGCTTCTCAGACGTTATGGAAGTGGTTTCTAAAGGGTTGATTCTGAAATAACATTTTTATGTACATAGATATACAAACCTTCTTTGTAAGAAGTAACTTCAGGATTCTTGTTGACATTTGAAGTACATGGAACTAATGTTTATAGGTTACTAATGATGCATTGTACTGAAACAAACCTATTTCTTCCACACTAAGCTTCTCAGACGTTATGGAGGTGGTTTCTAAAGTGTTGATTCTGTAATAACATTTTTATGTACATAGATATACAAACCTTCTTTGTTAAAGGTAATTTCAGGATTCGTATTGACATTTGAAGTACATGGAACTAATGTTTGTAGGTTACAAATGGTGCATTTGTACTGAAACAAACCTGTTTCTTCCACACGAAGCTTCTCAGACGTTACGGAAGTGGTTTCTAAAGGGTTGATTCTGTAATAACATTTTTATGTACATATATATACAAACCTTCATTGTTAGAGGTGACTTCAGGATTCTTTTCATCATCTGAAATGCCTGTATCAAATTTTTAACATCTTGTTAAACTTTGGATAATAAATTTACCTTCTATTGTCTTAGTAGGCTCCTTTGAAGGTGAAGTAGTAGTAATGATAGGGGCATCTACAGTAACAAACATACAAACAAGTCATTTCCTTATTTAACATTATAGCTATATAGTTATACCTTTTGTCATTGTAGGCTTTTGTTGAACTTGATGTGGAGAATTAAAGGTGGTTATCAATTGATCTATAGAGTAACACAGTACAGGTCATTAATATAATTTTTCTAACTTTACCTGAAGAGAGATATTCATTCCTGATATCAGGTCTTGCTAAGAATTGATATATCTTCTCAACCACTACTTTGTGTTCTACAGGTGGCTCTTTCACAACAGTGATGATCATTCTCCAAGACACTTCACAGGTTCTCTTATCTATCCAAAGTTGAAGGACTTCTGAGAGTTTTCTAGTATCATCATATGCCACATTGTATTGAGCAGACATAATATGACCATAACGCACAGCAAGTTGTTCACCAATAGTACTCCACATGTACTTAATTTCATGAAGTAATGTCATCAGGTGTTTTTTCTTAGGCTCTTCACCTAATAATTATAAAATATGATGAATCAATGATAAAATAAACCATTAACTTGCACTATGTATAACTCACATAATAATTCATCAGATACTTCTAATGGATGTGATGACTCTATATAGATAGAAGGAGAACTACTGATGGAAATAGGCATGCTGGCAGTAGTAGGAGTAGTGGTGGAAGTAGGCATGTTGGTTGTAGTAGGAGTAGGCATACTAGCAGTAGTAGGAGTAGCCATGTTGGCAGTAATAGGAGTAGCAGTGCAAGTAGTAGTCATGTTGGAAGTAGTATGAGTAGTGGTGGAAGTAGTGATGGCAGAGTAAGCTATATTAACAAAAGAAGTATACTTTCCTATATATATTTTTCTATATGTGTGTGTGTGTATGTGCATCTGTGTTACATATAACATGGTTTAGAGGTTGATATATATTATATAATCTTCCCAACAAGGAAATTTGTAAAAGATATTGCCCAAGGACCATAGGCCTGAAAGTCATATCTTTACAAAATCCCAAGTTGGTAGGTTTATATATTGCATATTGATCAATAAAACATGATATATCTTATATAAGTTATAATGAGTTCATACTAACCTATCACTATTGCTCAAACATACAGCATATGGGTGTCAAGCAATTGTCTTTTCAATTCTCAAGTTGGAAGGTTTAAATGCTTATGGACCCATTAGAACTGATAAAGCTTGTCATCAGGTCCATATAAACCTACTGCTTAGCTGTTTATGAAGAAGAAACTAGCTCGTTTTAGATGTTAGGTTCTATATTTTCATATATTAATCTAATAGGAGGTCTATATCTGCTACATGGAACTAATACTCCTTTTCAAAATGTATGTCTCTCTATATGATATATATATATACATACACATACACACACACACACACACATATTAGTTCAAAAAACCGAGCCATTATTTTATTAGACAATAATTAAAACTTGAGTATATTCTGTCTTTAATGTCACTTACTTGTTGTTTCCTGTATTTGTTGCAATTCAGAGCTAGGAATTACCAAACTCATCTATTCACTTTTTCCTTTCAAAGTGAGCTCTAGGTCAATGAGTTCTTTCTTATCTTTGAGAGAGACTTTAAATTTTAAGCAAGGTAGGGAAGTGTCTGGTTGATATCGATCAATGACCTTCCTAGAAAGCTTAAAGTATACAAAATTTAAAATTTCATCAACTAGGACTTTACTTGAAATGGAGTCATCATTGGCTTAATGTCATAATACTCATTAAGAACTATAACCTCATTGAAGTCAGGATCAAAGAAAGTAACTTGATCTATTCTTTTCCAGTTTTCAAAACGTTTCTCTGAGTTCATTCTCTAATAATAGACAAAGGAAAAAGCATACAGTGTTAATATAGGGTTATAGTTCTCTTTTTGTAATCCTGCATACCTCAAGAAAAGGTCCAAGATTTTTTGTGACAACTGCTTGTATCATCCAACAAAACTTCATTGTCTCTTTTAAAAAGACTGTCATCACATAACTGTGACACAGCTGTTGAAATAGTGAACTCTCTTTTGTTTTGACAACAGCAATGCATGAGAAATCAGAGATTCCTACATGTACAACACCAGAATTGTCGTATGGTCTGAACATTTGGTCCATTTCAGTTGTAACAGCTCAAACTTATAAGGTGATGGTCCTTTAGCTCTCAGAAATGCTAGCTATGTCCTTCCTTTTGTGAACTGAGCTTAAGATTATGTTGGATGATGATAAGTATTATATTAACACAAAGAATATACAAATCATCATGAACTAGAGTAAATATCATATTGATTGATCAACAGACAGGACTGCATCTACAATTGCAAATAATAATCTAGTTTATTGGATACTCTAGTACTCCAATATCAGTCAGACTCAAGTTGTAAAACAGATTATCATTCATCAGTATGGTAGTCACAATCTTTCAATATATCCATAGGAATATTTTACATTCATTAAATTCTGCATTGGCCTGGCAACAATTACATGTATTTATAATAAGTTTGTTTTACTTATGTGTTATTATAATCTGTTGTGTCATGTGTACTCTGTTAAGAAGTCAGATTCCACATCTTGCTGGATATCTCTACTTACTAATAAGAAACTCAGCTAAAATGTCAATCACTCCACAATATAAGAACTGAAAGAATGAAAGGAATCCAATTATATCAACTTGAATTCAATAGTAAGCAGTTATGGTCATCCTACAAAGTCAAACTAAATAGAATACTTAATTGAAACGACATCATTTAGAGGAAAACGAAGTCAGCAACTACAAAAATTATCTGAAAAACACACTACTATTTGAGGTAACTAAAAGGTACATATAAAAGGTAGAGCAATCAATTGAGTTTACTAGTTTAGTGTTTTTTGACCCAGCTTAGACCAGTGAAGTGTACACGAACTTCTTGAGGTACTTTTAATAAAGCACTCTCTGTAGTTTTAAGCACTTCATCAACGGCAGTCATGAGATTCTTAGCATTCACTGTCAACAAACTAGTAGCTTGTTTATCTTCTTCTGGATCTGTTAATCAAGAAATTACACAAGGTGGATAAAATACATTGTAATACTATATGTAAGATACATATAAGTACATGTGTAGTATAAACTGACTGAAGAAAGCTATAGCAATGGATGAGTACTAATATTTCTCATTTTATAACATACCATCTCCTCCACTTCTTGAATGCACACCAACATTAATTTGGAGTTGTGTGGCATAAGTTGGAATACCATCAAGAGCTTGTGACAGACTCTATAAAGGAATGTATTAAATGGAATTTTTGCAAATGACCAAAGTCAGGTGTGAATAAATATTGCAGTTTCAATTAATTCATATAAGAAGTATTAACTAATTGCAATCGTATTACACACACATTAAAAAGGTACTCTATGTATGAATATTTTTGTTATCAAACTCTATAACTCACATTTTTCAGCTGTGTGTCTGTACAGAACTTAGCAACTTGTGTGGCTATTTTAACAACCTCATTACTGTCTTTGACAATAAGATTAGCTGTTTGGATGAAATCGTCTTTAGAATTGACATCACCTTCTTCATCTCTATAGAGGAAAGTAATCATAATTATTGTCAAACTGAAAGTAATACATTAGTACATTACTCAGTGTATAGTACTAGACTCAATGCTAAAATACTGACTATTCTCTACTGACTATTTATAACTACACCAGATATACTTGGATTTGTGATGTTTAGTTCTATGAACACTTTATAAACTATATACAAAAGTATACATTTCACTCTATAACACTTACTGGGCAAACTTTGACATTTGCATCATCAGTCTGGCCATACGTTTAGCAACTACAATCAAATCATTATCTTTTTCCTCCCATTGATTAGCTTGTTTATGAAGAGAATGAGCAGCAAACTAATAGAGAGATGCATTCATAATATTAATAAACACATTTGCATGTGTGTGTGTGTGTGTGTGTGTGCATATCAAGATAGATGAACACAAAATTTTATTTATTGTGCATGCACTTGAAACTTCAGAGAACATTTGCATTCAAACATAACTACGTTTGGTACATGTTACTACAATATACAATAATTTTATGAAATTATGTCACATAATATTATAGTAATAATTCATATTAACTAATTAACTTACTCCAATAGGATTGGTTGACTGTAAAGGAGCTTCTTGTTCCATTTCATCTACTTTCACTAGAAAGAAATTAATATTTAAATCGCATCAAACATGTTCATGGTATGTAAAGAAATTTGTCTAATTGTTGCATATTTATCTTATTACCAAGTTGTGGTGTATTTGGAGGTTGTGCACCATATAAAGGTTGATCTATAATGTAAGTATCTTAGAGTCTATTTAGTTGTGTGTACCTTTCTTTTTAACTGGTTTTGGTGCAATTGGAGGTTTGATACCAGATAAAGGTTGATCTATAATGTAAGTATCTTAGAGTTTATTTAGTTGTGGATACCATTCTTTTTAGCTGGTTTTGGTGCAATTGGAGGTGGAGTAGTAGTAATAATAGGATGATCTGCAATATAATAAACATGCAAATGAGTCATTTAATATTATAGCTATATTTTTATACCTTTGATCTCAGTAGGTTTTGTTTGAGCTGGAGGTGGAGATTTAAAAGTGGTAATCACTTGCGCTATAGAATGATATAAAAAAACACATTAAATAAATATATTTTTTAACTTTACAGGGTTGATCTGAAGAGAGGTATTCATTCCTAA
The DNA here is from genome assembly GCA_963693285.1 of Xestospongia muta. Lineage (NCBI taxonomy): Eukaryota > Metazoa > Porifera > Demospongiae > Haplosclerida > Petrosiidae > Xestospongia > Xestospongia muta. The sequence continues at coordinate 15,660,815 of OY848917.1, read as the reverse complement.
TCTCAGATCTTGCTAAGAATTGATATATTTTCTCAGCTACTACTTTGTGTTCTATAGGTGGCTCCTTCACAACAGTGATCATCATTCTCCAAGACACTTCACATGTTCTCTTGTCTATCCATACCTGAAGGACTTCTGAGAGTTTTGTGGTATCGTTATATGCCACATTATATTCAGCAGACTTTATGTCACAATAACGCACTTCAAGTTGTTCACCAATAGTATTCCACATGTGCTTAATGTGATGAAGTAGTGTCATCAGGTGTTTTTTCTTGGGCTCTTTACCTAGTAATGAGTAAATATGAAAGATGATTAAATTAATTTAATGACAAAATATCTATTAATTGCATATTGCATAACTCACAAAATAATTCATCAGATATTCCTAATGGATATGATGACTGCCTATGGATAGAAGGAAAACTACTGGTAGAAGTAGGCATGCTGGCAATAGTAGGAGTAGTGGCTGAAGAAGTGCTAGCAGAGTTAACTATTAGGAAAAGGAGCATACATATTAAGTTATTCAGTATTTTAGAAAAGCTCCAGCAATGTGTTATGCTGACAGAAACATGACTAGATCCTATCTTTATTGTCCCTCACTTGTTGTCTCCTGTATTTGTTGCAAATCATAACTAGCAATTACCAAACTCATTTGTTGACTTATTCCTTTAAAAACGAGCTCTACGTCAGTGAGTTCTTTCTTATCTTTGAGAGAGACTTTAAATTTTAAGTAAGGTAGGGCCATGTCTGGTTGACATTTATTAACTACTTCCCTACAAACCTTAAATGACACTATGTTTAAAAGATCACTAAATCAATTGAACTTTACTTTAAATGGATTCATCATAAGCGTAATGTCATAACACTCATTAGCAGTTGTAACCTCACTAATGTCAGGATCAATGAGAGTAACTGGCTCTATCCTTTTCCAGTTTTCAAAACGTTTCTCTGTGTTCACTCTCTAATACAAATAAAGAACATGTACACAATGGTAATATAGTATTGTAGTTCTCTTTTTTGTAATGTCTGCATACCTCAAGAAAAGGTCCAAGATTTTTTGTAACCACTGCTTGTATTTCCCAACAAAATTTGGCCATCTCCTTGAAAAAGACTGTTAATATATAGCTGCAAGATGGTTGTCGAAATAGAACACTCTTTATTTTTTTGATGACAATAGCAATAAAAGAGAAATCAGAGATTTTTACAACACCAGAATTATCATAAGGCCTGAACCCTTGGTCTGGTTTAGTTGCTAATAGCTCAAACTTGTAAGGTGGCAGTCCTTTCGCTCTGATAAAAGCTAGCTGTTGACTTTCCTGTTGTGACCTGAGCTGAACATTATGTTGGAGATGAAGCTCAATAGGTCTGGAGAATTTTCCTCTTAATTCAATCTTGTAGAAACAGCTGACAAGCTCATCAACATCAGGAGGAAAAATGATCTCTGACTCTTTTGGTGCAACTACTTTGACTTCTGTTTTGACTTCTTGTCCTACTTCTACTGATGATGGTGGAATGACGAACTTGACTCCATACTCTGGTTTCTCAAAAACCTGCTCTTCATTGAGGTATTCAATATTCCATTTAGACACATCTTCCAAAACTAAATGATAACAATTCAAACAAGTAGGGGTACTACATAGTTGTTGTTTAATACCTCACCTCGTTTTGGATTGTACTCAGAGAAAAGACTAGCAATTTCATCCTTCCTTGTGTCTTGACATTCATCTAATGGAGTGTTACCCTTGTTATTCTTAATAGTCATATCTGCTCCTTGAGATAGCAAGGATTGTATTATATTTATATGACCTTCTTTGCAGGCAATATGCAATGCAGTATTACCATCCTGATTTAGAGTAGATTATGAAGAAAAGACATCATATACTACTGACCTTGTCACAAATATTAAGATCTGCATTATATTGTAGGAGTAACTGGACTATCTCAGTATAACCTTCACTTGAAGCTCTATGTATAGCTGTCCATTGATCCTAGAGAAATTAATTTTTATCGGTCACACTGACTATTATAACATAAAAATCAGCAATGACTTATATTAACATTAACATCAGAAACAATTATTAACTCATGCTATGCACTATATATCTCTACTACTATGATCTAAACATATCACTATACTATATAGTACATACAACTAGAAAGACTGAAGTGCAGAACCCTCTCCGCAATTTCTGTAGTGATGTTAGTTTGTTTGCAATTCCCATGCTACCACTATGTAATGCCTTACTGTAAACCTTGAATATAATAGGCTAAAGATTTATTTGCCTTATGCAAATAATGCAAGTCATTGATCATGTTAAAACTATAGGCATGGCAAATAGCAATTCAAATTGATGTAGTAAATAAGGACACATAAAACAATATTTTAGTCTTCTAGAAGACACCTTGAAACAGAATAACTTATTGAATAATCCAGCAATAATGTACAGTGTAGATGAAACAGGGATGCTATTAGATGTGAAATCTCCTAATATATTAAAAGAAAAAAGGTGTTACTGGGTTTTTAATAGAACATCTGGGAAAACAGGCTGGGTTACTGTTGTAGCTTATGAAAATGATGAAATTATGAAAATTGGAATATTTCCATGAATGGTGATAGTTGATGCTAAAACCTTAACCAAATGTGGGCACCAAATGAGATTTGGGGATTAAATATGAATTGAGTGAAAATGGGTAGATAACAGCTAAATTACTAATCACTGAAGATTTTCTTGAATATGTAGTTCCCTAATGATCTTCATTCCTTTAGCTCAATGTATATAGTACACACTACCAAACAGAAGTTATTAAACAACTTGCTAGAGACAAGAGGTAAAAATACTTTTGTCTACCTCCACACTTGAAACACAAGACTCAACCTCTAGATTGTTACTAAATTTTCATTGGAGCAGTCTGTTATGACTTGAAACAGGGAGAGGGGCTGGCTACACTAAACTACCAGATACTTGCTTGTTACCTGATGTCAAATGGGACATTGACTCTGATGACAAATTAGGACTTGAATCTATCTTTTGTGAAAGAATTTGTGGATTTATAAAGGAAACATGAGCTACGATAGAAGGACTACTATTGTCACCTTGATTATCAGGTGAAGATAAGATGTATAGGGCTCATTGTTCTATACATCATTGTCATCACTAAGTGAATTTAATTCTTTATATGATATTCTTCTTCTATCATACTCATTCTCATCAAGTATTGATATCATATAATCTGACATCAATTTTATTAATAACTTTTTTCCTCATAACTCCTAAAAAGTTATTGTCAAAAAACTAAACACATGGTAGTCTCAAGAAAATGTAAGTCCTTTCTATCTTCTCTACTCCATCTCATCCTAAACTCATTTGTAATTGATTGTGTTTTACTCATATAAGTATCTTGGTGTTTCATCTCTAGTAATCTCTTTTGGTCTCCTCACATTGCATCTGTATGCTCCAAGTCGTGCAGGATTCTCAGTTCTGCAATATTATAAATTCTCCTCTCCATGCATCATATATAACCAAACTGTACATTTCTTTTACTTCTCTAGACTTATCCTTATAGTCATTACTTTGGTACCCAAAATCTGATATTGAAAGTCTTGAAAGCATCCAAACATATGCATAAAATGCTCTAACTGACACATAGATTATGACAACAACTTTTAAATCTGATCCTCTTATCAAATCGTTACCCTACTTATAAATCAGTTTCCTCTTTAATTTGTGAATGGTCTCCCGTTTTTCTGCATGACATTCTATCTCTCCAACCAGGGCACTATTACCCTAATATTGTTTTGGTTCCCTACTTTTGATCTTCTGCTGCCATCCACTCATTCATTCCCTTCACTTGTTCTCTTTGGAAGTCTCTGTCTTGTGACCTTATAATATGTCATTCATTATCATCACTTAAAATGATATCAAAGCATCACTTGAACCATCCATAGTAATTTAATTTCTGTGTACTATATCTACTCTCATTTTTATCCCATGATATTGTATGCATTCTATTTATTAGCATATGCTATTGAGTGGTTTATTTGTGAAATGAAAGAAGTAAAAAATTGAAAGTGTTTTGATAGTCAATAGCGAAAGCTGTAACATGTTGGAAGGCAGTGGCATTCCATGTTCAACCAACTCACAAAAGAGTGTTCTTACATATTGTGATGAAGGAATAAGAATTATTATTATGACAACAGTGATAACAGGAAGCTAGTTGGAACTTGGAATGGTTCCAGCAACAAGGCGGTCCTCCAGAATAGGATTAGGAAGTTGTAACGGTATTTAATACAATACATCATAGCTTGATTGGCTTACCAGTAATGCAAGGATGTTCTTTCAAGATAAACATCAAAGCAAGAAATAGTCTAAAACCTGCCAGAAATAAGTGATTATGCTGCTAATATTCTCCGTTCTATCCCTTAATGCTATTACTCATAAACATAGACTTCTTTATGAGTAGCTCTTGATACAAACCTACCAAAATTACTGGATTTCATTTCAAAATGCTCAAAATGTGAAAAGAGAAATCAGATAGTTTGTTTCAGATTGTATTGCATCTGTGAAAATGGTGGCAATTCTTTTATTTATTGAGTTATTGCAGTGGACAAAAGCAGAAAAAGAAGAAACATAAATAATTCACCATTTTAACTAAATTTTACTCTGATCCTTGAAACATTGCTTTAGTCTATAAATCAGTCATAATGGTCATTCACAATCTGTCAGATATTCTGAATTGTTTTGGGTGAGATATTCAGTGTTTTTTGTCAATACACTTTAATGGATAATCCGAGCCATCTGCTACTGCATGCCTGACATATTACATGCATATTTATTAATCTCATTATTGCATTTGATAATTTCTATTCCTTAAGTGTTCTTACAACCTTTAATAAAATTTTGTCTTTTACTTTTTGTTTGTGTGTTTACTATGGTGAGCCATTTGTTTCACAATTATTTCAGGAATAATGCAAGAGTATACAGAATCCCTGTAGTATGTCAACAGTTAGCTTTATGTTATACTTTTATAATATAACTAGACCCCACCCCAAAACCAAAACCCTAAATGTTAGTATTGTCCCCAGACACCAACCTGTTCATGTGGAGAAGAGCACCTGATACACTTTGAGCATTTTCCTAGCATCAGATGCTTTAGCCAGAAGGAATTTCAGATGACCAATCAAATTATCACTTTCATATTTAACATCATTGGAACGTATTTGTTACAAGACTACTGATGTCTGTTCAATTGCTATGATTATTGAGGCAGCTGGGTTTTTTTCTATGTTGGGCTACTTAGAATCAAAAGTATATCAAGCACAAGCTGTTTAGTAGTTTGTATGGAGAAGGAATATTTAGTGTTATTACCAATCACCATAAAAGGAAATCTCTTTTCTTGCTTTGTTGTTTTTCAGAACCATGAACAACTATCACAAATATCAAGGTGAGGAAACTAACTCCACCATAAAAAGAAGTGGTTCTGTTGAAGTCATATGACATACTTTCACACTTCCTGAAAAGCAAAAAAAAATTGCTCCAAGTGTGCTAGACAATCTTTTTGAGGAATTGGGTGTATGAGGATGAGACTACCTAAAATATAAGCTTTATTGCAAATATTTTCCGTATACCACATGGATTATGTCTACTATACTATTTTATTCATGGTGTGATTTAAAAAACAGCTCACCACAATTCATATCTTAATAAACTTACTACTATATAGCCATTCTTTTTTTATGGTGATTTAATTTTAAAGGATCATGAAAACATGACAATTAGATCTCTTAAAAATTTAATGCAGCCAAAATTAATTCATCAGTACCATGAAGTACATATAGTGAAATCTAATGAACTGGTAAATAAGATGCAAACATAACATTATTAGGATTTAGGTCTATTAACTAATTAGGCATAAAAATAGCTTACTACTTCAAGCTCTGTAAAAATTAATACTTTCATTTTAAAGCACTTGAAATAAAACTTCTAAAACTATATACTTATCTAAAACCATAAATTTTTGTATAAAATAATCTTTAAAATCTTCTAGTTTTGTAATTATGTTGGCACAAAAAGAACAATAACAAGAATGAAGAAAAACATTGTGCTGCCCTTATACTGGTTCTACCACCTGCTTTATATACTTCTTAGAGTTAGGTAAAGTAGTCTTATATCATTACCATATCTTTGTTATGTCTTCTCTAATAGTTACTATCCATTCACACAACTTAAACAATACAGTTCATTCTCATCATTTCAATTACCTTAGTAACAACATTGATATCAACATTATGGTTGAGTAACAGTTCAACAATGTCACTATGTCCTTTAGAACTTGCATAATGAAGAGCTGCCCATCCACTCTATTAAAGAAAACACACAAACAATCAACTGTAAAGTGAAACTCCTAACACTCTATATTTCTTATATTTCTGTATTTTGTCATTAACATTATAACATATTACGTACATATATTGTCTACATGTAAGTATTGTTGTATATGTAGGACGAGACTACATCTAATACTAGTAAGCCTTTATTATTTAAATAATTTTTTAAAGACTATTTCATGTAAGATGGTTAAAGTATATACAATGTAATATGAGGGACTGATAAACAAGATGCAAAAATTATTACAATTTAGGTCTATACTATTAAGTAAACAGACCACCATCTGATAAAAATGTAACATGGAGATCTTTATGTGCTTAGCATATCAGCTATAATCATCTTTGTCTTTCGATATGACTCTCTAATTATATTATTTACAAGTCTAACCAGCATCATCTCTGTCAGACAATTATTGCATCTCACAAACTACAGGTCTATAACAGTCTGTACAACAAAAAAAGGTCAGCTTTTCAATTGGGGATTTGTTAATAACAGCAAGAAGCATACCAGTTACAGACATATACCAGTGTTATAATTATTATGAGCTTTAAATTTATAATACTCTCTACTTTTATAACCAGATGAAATTGTGCTCTCAGGACTGTCACAAACCTACAAATAATCTCACATATTTATCTAGTAGCCAGTAAGATACAAATTCAAGTAGTCTACATGATAATTGCTGTCCTATGTACGTACGTAACAATTCTATTTTTAAACAATTTAAAATGATAAATTAAAAGCTAAACAAATGATGTTTCAATTCCTGTCCATCACTGCTATTTTGGTGTGTGCATCTGAATTGATAATTGAAAAATTTTTTAAAAAGTGATGTCTATATATTTGATGGTGCCAAATAAGAATAGGTAGAAAAACTGCTTAAAACATATGTTATAAAAACAAACAAGACTTTTTCAAATATTCTAATAAAGTCTTGGCATCCTCTTCTACTTACAATATTCGTCATTTTTGGCATATTCTTAAAAAACAATTTTCAACCATTATTATGATAGTAAAACAACCAATATTTCTCTTTAAGGAAAAGGATTTACAATTTATCTTCAGTTATACTGACTTTTAAATATAACATGTGCACATGAACACTTACTTTGTTGAAAAGATCTAGATTGGCTCCTTTCTGTATTAAATTAAAAACAACATGTCTGTGTCCATTCTCTGCGGCTAACATGACTGCAGTCGATCCACCCTAAATATATATTATTAATTAACACATTAATATGAATCATAACATCAGTATATCACCTATACCAACACTTAGATGTATCAGTAGTTCAGTACACTAGTAAGATTAAAAACTAAGACAACATTATATACAGTCAAACAAAATATGAGTCAAATCACTCTCAATAATTGGACATTATAAACACAAATTGAAACTTCACACTAGTTTTGTGACTATAATAAAAAAATTATTTTTCTGTAGCGTAGAGAAAAAATGAACATTCCTTATGAAACAATTCACTCACACCTTTTCTGAAAAGGTTACTAACAAACATTGACTCACTAAATCATACTACATTGTACCAAAATTACATCCTATTATATTGTAAAGGACATGTTTAGATGACAAGTAATAACAGTAACATAAATGTGAAAACAAAAAGCAATACTATCATAGTAATCACAGTTAGGGTTACAAAATCCATTGCTGATACAGAAATCGCCAGTTACAAGATGCATTCACTTTAATGTCATTTTTTGCTTTCATAGGTTATATATAACAATATAATAAATAAAATTACAAAAAGGATACACATAGATACAACACAATCCAAAACAATCATAGTACAGCCTAACAGGCTTCCCATGCAAGGCATTAAAAACCATTAACGTTAATGCAAACAATAAGGTAAATAAAATAACAACACTCAATTCAAAAGACTTAGAATTCATACTACATTATATCAAACTAACCGGCTATAATAGTTTAAACAACACATTCAGATGACAAGTAATCACAGCAACATAAAAATGAACACATTCAGTATGCTCAAAATTCATACAAGGCTATAGCTATAAAATGCTCAAGAAGCTTCAAGTCTTATTATTGAGAGATAAATTACTACTACATTGTATCAAAATTACATCCTATTATATTGTAAAGGACACAGTTAGAAGACAAGTAACAACAGCAACATTAATGTGCTAACAAAAAGCAATACTGTAAACAAAATCCATTCAGTATGCTCAAAATTCATACTAGGCTATAGCTATAAAATGCTCAAAATAAACCTAAAAAGGAAAACCTAGCTAGAAGCTTCAAGTCTTATTATTGAGAGATAAATTATAGTACAGTCTGACAACCTTCCCATGCAGGGCATTAAAACCATTAACATTAATACAAACAATAGGGTAAATAAAATAACAACATTCAATTCAAAAGACTTAGAATTCATACTACATTATATTCCACTTACCTCCTATTATATTTTAAACAACACATTCAGATGACAAGTAATTACACCAACATAAATGTGAAAAACAAAACAATAAAGTAAACAAAATCACAACAACACATTAAATATATTTAGAATTCATACTACATTATATCAAAATTACATCCTATTATATTGTAAAGGACACTGTTAGATGACAAGTATTAACAGCAACATTTAATGAGCTAACAAAAAGCAATACTGTAAACAAAATCCATTCAGTATGCTCAAAATTCATACTAGGCTATAGCCATAAAATGCTCAAAATATACCTAAAAAGGAGAACCTAGCTAGAAGCTACAAGTCTTATTACTGAGAGATAAATTATAGTACAGCCTGACAACCTTCCCATGCAAGGCATTAAAAACCATTAATGTTAATAAAAACAATAGGGTAAACAAAATAACAACATTCATTTCAAAAGATTTAGAATTCATACTACATTATATCACACCTACCGACTATTATATATTAAACAACACATTCAGATGACAAATAATCACAGCAACATAAATGTGAAAAACAAAACAATAAAGTAAACAAAATCACAACAACACATTCAATATACTTAGAATTCATACTACATTGCATCAAATTTACATCCTATTATATTGTAAAGGACACAGTTAGATGACAAGTAATAACAGCAACATAAATGTGCTAACAAAAAGAAATACTGTAAACATAATTCATTCAGTATGCTCAAAATTCATACAAGGCTATAGCTATAAAATGCTTAAAATATACCTAAAAAGAAAAACCTAGCAAGAAGCTTCAAGTCTTATTACTGAGAGATAAATTATAGTACAGCCTGACAACCTTCCCATGCAAGGCATTAAAACCATTAACTTTAATACAAACAATAGGGTAAATAAAATAACAACATTCAATGCAAAAGACTTAGAATTCATACTACATTATATCACACTTACCCACTATTATATTTTAAACAACACATTCAGATGACAAGTAATCACAGCAACATAAATGTCAAAATAAACAATAAAGTAAACAAAATCACAACAACACATTCAATATACCTAGAATTCATACTAGATTGTATCAAAATTACGTCCTATTATATTGTAAAGGACACAGTTAGATGATAAGTAATAACAGGAATGTGCTAATAAAAAGCAATACTGAAAACAATATCCATTCAATATGCTCAAAATTCATACTAGGCTATAGCTATAAAATGCTCAAAATATACCTAAAAAGGAAAACCTAGCAAGAAGCTTCAAGTCTTATTATTGAGAGATAAATTATAGTACAGCCTGACAACCTTCCCAGGCATTAAAACCATTAACATTAATACAAACAATAGGGTAAATAAAATAACAACAGTCAATTCAAAAGACTTAGAATTCATACTACATTATATCACACTTACCTCCTATTATATTTTAAACAACACATTCAGATGACAAGTAATCACACCAACATAAATGTGAAAAACAAAACAATAAAGTAAACAAAATCACAACAACACATTCAATATACTTAGAATTCATACTATATTGTATCAAAATTACATCCTAATATATTATAAAGAACACAGTTAGAAGACAAATAATAACACCAACATTAATGTGCTAACAAAAAGCAATACTGTAATCAAAATCCATTCAGTATGCTCAAAATTCATACTAGGCTATAGCTATAAAATGCTCAAAATGTACCTAAAAATGATAACCTAGCAAGAAGCTTCAAGTGTTATTACTAAGTGATAAATTATAGTACAGCCAGACAACCTTCCCATGCAAGGCATTAAAAACCATTAACGTTAATAAAAACAATAGGGTAAATAAAATAACAACATTCAATTCAAAAGACTTAGAATTCATACTACATTATATCACACTTACCCGCTATAATATTTTAAACAACATATTCAGATGACAAGTAATCACACCAACATAAATGTGAAAAACAAACAATAAAGTAAACAAAATCACAACAACACATTCAATATACTTAAAATTCATACTACATTGTATCAAAATTATGTCCTATTATATTGTAAAGGACACAGTTAGATGACATGTAATAACAGCAACATAAATGTGCTAACAAAAAGCAATAGTGTAAACAAAATCCATTCAGTATGCTCAAAATTCATACTAGGCTAAGGCTATAGCTATAAAATGCTCAAAATATACCTAAAAAGAAACCTACCAAGAAGCTTCAAGTCTTATTACTGATAGATACCCAATGTCATACCAATTACAGTTAGGGTTACAAAATCCATTGCTTATATAGAAATCGGCAGTTACAGGATGCATTCACTTTAATGTCATTTCTTGCTCTCATATGTTGCAATAACAATATGAAAGGCACTAAAGTGCCGAATCTTGCTGCAATTTCTAAGTTATTTATAAATCCTATGCCAGCTTAGGCCCAGCTATGATGTTGCTATTGTAAGAAAATTTATTAACATTCCAGAAGGCGTGGTTATAAAATAGTAAGCTTAGTCATTTTGTAAAAGCTCATTAATTGTTGCTTGATTTCTAGCTTTGCCATGTCTGTGAAGCAGTAATTGAGTAAGTGATAGTATCATTCAATTACAAAGCAAGATTAAGTGCTAGATTCTCTGATGAAAAGGTTCTCTGAGTCTTTACATAACGCTTTAAAATGTATCAATATTTCATATACAAAATTTATTGTAACTTTAAGACGAAACGTTCTTTGGAAGCGTCCCGTAGTACAAATATAATGAATATATTATCTATTAGTAGCAGTTTTTTCAGTGCTCTGAGACATTTCCTGAATGCATCACTTTGCTCCAAGTCCATGTACAATCTTGAAAACACTTTTCAATTTAAAACGTTTATGATGATTGCTTTGACCAACAGCCTTCTGTCTTGCTGATGCGTATTCCTCTGAGATTGTCTACAACATACTAAAAAATCTCCAACACTAAGTTTTTACTTTTTGAGAAATGGCACCTTGACCTCTGCAGCCTGAAAATTCTTTTGCAAGTTTTAAGCTTAGGTTTTCATTGACGATGTTCTTGATACTACTGTTGTAAAGTCCACACGTTTTTCAAAACGTTGCTAAACGTTGGTAGCTGATAACACTTCGCTTGCTAAGTTATAGCAGTTTTATAACAATCCCCGGTAACATACAGTGCAGACACACACTCACACACACTGACAGACTACAGTAACCTCGCTTTGCGCCCACGCGCAGTGAGGTTAATAATTGCAAAAGTGGATACACATGCTATGTTAAATCACACTTAGCTCCTTTTATATTTTTAACAACAACACATTCAGATGACAAGTAATCACAGCAACGTAAATGTGAAAAACAAAACAATAAAGTAAACAAAATCACAACAACACATTCAATATACTTAGAATTCATACTACATTGTATCAAAATTACATCCTATTATATTGTAAAGGACACAGTTAGATGACAAGTAATAACACCAACATAAATGTACTAACAAAAAGCAATACTGTAAACAAAATCACAACAACACATTTAGTATGCTCAAAATTCATACTAGGCTATAGCTATAAAATGCTCAAAATATACCTAAAAAGGAAAACCTAGCAAGAAGCTTCAAGTCTTATTACTAAAAGATAAATTATAGTACAACCTGACAACCTTCCCATGCAAGGCATTAAAACCATTAACATTAATACAAACAATAGGGTAAATAAAATAACAACATTCAATTCAAAAGATTTAGAATTCATACTACATTATATCACACTTACACTTACCCGCTATTATATTTTAAACAACACATTCAGATGACAAGTAATCACAGCAACATAAATGTGAAAAACTATAAAATGGGTTACTACTTCAAGCTCTGTCAAAATTATTACTTTTATTCTTAAAGCACTTGAAATAAAACTTCTAAAACTATATACTTATCTAAAACCATAAATTTCTGTATAAAATAATCTTTAAAGTCTTCTAGTTGTGTTATTATGTTGGCACAAACAGAACAATAACAAGAATGAAGAAAAACATTGTGCTGCCCTTATACTGGTTCTACCACCTGCTTTATATACTTCTTAGAGTTAGGTAAAGTAGTCTTATATCATTACCATATCTATTGTATGTCTTCTCTAATGGTTATTATCTATTCGCACAACTTAAACAAAATAGTTCATTCTCATCATCTCAATTACCTTAGTAACAACATTGATATCAACATTATGGTTGAGTAATAGTTCAACAATGTCACTATGTCCTTTAGAACTTGCATAATGAAGAGCTGCCCATCCACTCTATTAAAGAAAACACACAAACAATCAACTGTAAAGTGAAACTCCTAACACTCTATATTTCTTATATTTCTGTATTTTGTCATTAACATTATAACATATTACGTACATATATTGTCTACATGTAAGTATTGTTGTATATATAGGACATGACTACATCTAATACTAGTAAGCCTTTATTATTTAAATAATTTTTTAAAGACTATTTCATGTAAGATGGTTAAAGTATATACAATGTAATATGAGGGACTGATAAACAAGATGCAAAAATTAATACAATTTAGGTCTATACTATTAAGTAAACAGACCACCATCTGATAAAAATGTAACATGGAGATCTTTATGTACTTAGCATATCAGCTATAATCATCTTTGTCTTTCGATATGACTCTCTAATTATATTATTTACAAGTCTAACCAGCATCATCTCTGTCAGACAATTATTGCATCTCACAAACTACAGGTCTATAACAGTCTGTACAACAAAAAAAGGTCAGCTTTTCAATTGGGGATTTGTTAATAACAGCAAGAAGCATACCAGTTACAGACATATACCAGTGTTATAATTATTATGAGCTTTAAATTTATAATACTCTCTACTTTTATAACCAGATGAAATTGTGCTCTCAGGACTGTCACAAACCTACAAATAATCTCACATATTTATCTAGTAGCCAGTAAGATACAAATTCAAGTAGTCTACATGATAATTGCTGTCCTATGTACGTACGTAACAATTCTATTTTTAAACAATTTAAAATGATAAATTAAAAGCTAAACAAATGATGTTTCAATTCCTGTCCATCACTGCTATTTTGGTGTGTGCATCTGAATTGATAATTGAAAAATTTTTTAAAAAGTGATGTCTATATATTTGATGGTGCCAAATAAGAATAGGTAGAAAAACTGCTTAAAACATATGTTATAAAAACAAACAAGACTTTTTCAAATATTCTAATAAAGTCTTGGCATCCTCTTCTACTTACAATATTCGTCATTTTTGGCATATTCTTAAAAGACAATTTTCAACCATTATTATGATAGTAAAACAACCAATATTTCTCTTTAAGGAAAAGGATTTACAATTTATCTTCAGTTATACTGACTTTTAAATATAACATGTGCACATGAACACTTACTTTGTTGAAAAGATCTAGATTGGCTCCTTTCTGTATTAAATTAAAAACAACATGTCTGTGTCCATTCTCTGCGGCTAACATGACTGCAGTCGATCCACCCTAAATATATATTATTAATTAACACATTAATATGAATCATAACATCAGTATATCACCTATACCAACACTTAGATGTATCAGTAGTTCAGTACACTAGTAAGATTAAAAACTAAGACAACATTATATACAGTCAAACAAAATATGAGTCAAATCACTCTCAATAATTGGACATTATAAACACAAATTGAAACTTCACACTAGTTTTGTGACTATAATAAAAAAATTATTTTTCTGTAGCGTAGAGAAAAAATGAACATTCCTTATGAAACAATTCACTCACACCTTTTCTGAAAAGGTTACTAACAAACATTGACTCACTAAATCATACTACATTGTACCAAAATTACATCCTATTATATTGTAAAGGACATGTTTAGATGACAAGTAATAACAGTAACATAAATGTGAAAACAAAAAGCAATACTATCATAGTAATCACAGTTAGGGTTACAAAATCCATTGCTGATACAGAAATCGCCAGTTACAAGATGCATTCACTTTAATGTCATTTTTTGCTTTCATAGGTTATATATAACAATATAATAAATAAAATTACAAAAAGGATACACATAGATACCACACAATCCAAAACAATCATAGTACAGCCTAACAGACTTCCCATGCAAGGCATTAAAAACCATTAACGTTAATGCAAACAATAAGGTAAATAAAATAACAACACTCAATTCAAAAGACTTAGAATTCATACTACATTATATCCCACTTACCTCCTATTATATTTTAAACAACACATTCAGATGACAAGTAATTACACCAACATAAATGTGAAAAACAAAACAATAAAGTAAACAAAATCACAACAACACATTAAATATATTTAGAATTCATACTACATTATATCAAAATTACATCCTATTATATTGTAAAGGACACTGTTAGATGACAAGTATTAACAGCAACATTTAATGAGCTAACAAAAAGCAATACTGTAAACAAAATCCATTCAGTACGCTCAAAATTCATACTAGGCTATAGCCATAAAATGCTCAAAATATACCTAAAAAGGAGAACCTAGCTAGAAGCTACAAGTCTTATTACTGAGAGATAAATTATAGTACAGCCTGACAACCTTCCCATGCAAGGCATTAAAAACCATTAATGTTAATACAAACAATAGGGTAAACAAAATAACAACATTCATTTCAAAAGATTTAGAATTCATACTACATTATATCACACCTACCGACTATTATATATTAAACAACACATTCAGATGACAAATAATCACAGCAACATAAATGTGAAAAACAAAACAATAAAGTAAACAAAATCACAACAACACATTCAATATACTTAGAATTCATACTACATTGCATCAAATTTACATCCTATTATATTGTAAAGGACACAGTTAGATGACAAGTAATAACAGCAACATAAATGTGCTAACAAAAAGAAATACTGTAAACATAATTCATTCAGTATGCTCAAAATTCATACAAGGCTATAGCTATAAAATGCTTAAAATATACCTAAAAAGAAAAACCTAGCAAGAAGCTTCAAGTCTTATTACTGAGAGATAAATTATAGTACAGCCTGACAACCTTCCCATGCAAGGCATTAAAACCATTAACTTTAATACAAACAATAGGGTAAATAAAATAACAACATTCAATGCAAAAGACTTAGAATTCATACTACATTATATCACACTTACCCACTATTATATTTTAAACAACACATTCAGATGACAAGTAATCACAGCAACATAAATGTCAAAATAAACAATAAAGTAAACAAAATCACAACAACACATTCAATATACCTAGAATTCATACTAGATTGTATCAAAATTACGTCCTATTATATTGTAAAGGACACAGTTAGATGATAAGTAATAACAGGAATGTGCTAATAAAAAGCAATACTGAAAACAATATCCATTCAATATGCTCAAAATTCATACTAGGCTATAGCTATAAAATGCTCAAAATATACCTAAAAAGGAAAACCTAGCAAGAAGCTTCAAGTCTTATTATTGAGAGATAAATTATAGTACAGCCTGACAACCTTCCCAGGCATTAAAACCATTAACATTAATACAAACAATAGGGTAAATAAAATAACAACATTCAATTCAAAAGACTTAGAATTCATACTACATTATATCACACTTACCCACTATAATATTTTAAACAACACATTCAGATGACAAGTAATCACACCAACATAAATGTGAAAAACAAAACAATAAAGTAAACAAAATCACAACAACACATTCAATATACTTAGAATTCATACTATATTGTATCAAAATTACATCCTATTATATTATAAAGAACACAGTTAGATGACAAGTAATAACACCAACATTAATGTGCTAACAAAAAGCAATACTGTAAACAAAATCCATTCAGTATACTCAAAATTCATACTAGGCTATAGCTATAAAATGCTAAAAATGTACCTAAAAATGATAACCTAGCAAGAAGCTTCAAGTGTTATTACTAAGTGATAAATTATAGTACAGCCAGACAACCTTCCCATGCAAGGCATTAAAAACCATTAACGTTAATAAAAACAATAGGGTAAATAAAATAACAACATTCAATTCAAAAGACTTAGAATTCATACTACATTATATCACACTTACCCGCTATAATATTTTAAACAACATATTCAGATGACAAGTAATCACACCAACATAAATGTGAAAAACAAACAATAAAGTAAACAAAATCACAACAACACATTCAATATACTTAAAATTCATACTACATTGTATCAAAATTATGTCTTATTATATTGTAAAGGACACAGTTAGATGACATGTAATAACAGCAACATAAATGTGCTAACAAAAAGCAATAGTGTAAACAAAATCCATTCAGTATGCTCAAAATTCATACTAGGCTAAGGCTATAGCTATAAAATGCTCAAAATATACCTAAAAAGAAACCTACCAAGAAGCTTCAAGTCTTATTACTGATAGATACCCAATGTCATACCAATTACAGTTAGGGTTACAAAATCCATTGCTTATATAGAAATCGGCAGTTACAGGATGCATTCACTTTAATGTCATTTCTTGCTCTCATATGTTGCAATAACAATATGAAAGGCACTAAAGTGCCGAATCTTGCTGCAATTTCTAAGTTATTTATAAATCCTATGCCAGCTTAGGCCCAGCTATGATGTTGCTATTG
The DNA here is from genome assembly GCA_963693285.1 of Xestospongia muta. Taxonomy (NCBI): domain Eukaryota; kingdom Metazoa; phylum Porifera; class Demospongiae; order Haplosclerida; family Petrosiidae; genus Xestospongia; species Xestospongia muta. The sequence goes on along the minus strand of OY848917.1, from coordinate 15,643,318 downwards.
TAAGAAAATTTATTAACATTCCAGAAGGCGTGGTTATAAAATAGTAAGCTTAGTCATTTTGTAAAAGCTCATTAATTGTTTCTTGATTTCCTAGCTTTGCCATGTCTGTGAAGCAGTAATTGAGTAAGTGATAGTATCATTCAATTACAAAGCAAGATTAAGTGCTAGATTCTCTGATGAAAAGGTTCTCTGAGTCTTTACATAACGCTTTAAAATGTATCAATATTTCATATACAAAATTTATTGTAACTCTAAGACGAAACGTTCTTTGGAAGCGTCCCGTAGTACAAATATAATGAATATATTATCTATTAGTAGCAGTTTTTTCAGTGCTCTGAGACATTTCCTGAATGCATCACTTTGCTCCAAGTCCATGTACAATCTTGAAAACACTTTTCAATTTAAAACTTTTATGATGATTGCTTTGACCAACAGCCTTCCGTCTTGCTGATGCGTATTCCTCTGAGATTGTCTACAACATACTAAAAAATCTCCAACACTAAGTTTTTACTTTTTGAGAAATGGCACCTTGACATCTGCAGCCTGAAAATTCTTTTGCAAGTTTAAGCTTAGGTTTTCATTGACGATGTTCTTGATACTACTGTTGTAAAGTCCACACGTTTTTCAAATCGTTGCTAAACGTTGGTAGCTGATAACACTTCGCTTGCTAAGTTATAGCAGTTTTATAACAATCCCCGGTAACATACAGTGCAGACACACACTCACACACACTGACAGACTACAGTAACCTCGCTTTGCGCCCACGCGCAGTGAGGTTAATAATTGCAAAAGTGGATACACATGCTATGTTAAATCACACTTAGCTCCTTTTATATTTTTAACAACAACACATTCAGATGACAAGTAATCACAGCAACGTAAATGTGAAAAACAAAACAATAAAGTAAACAAAATCACAACAACACATTCAATATACTTAGAATTCATACTACATTGTATCAAAATTACATCCTATTATATTGTAAAGGACACAGTTAGATGACAAGTAATAACACCAACATAAATGTACTAACAAAAAGCAATACTGTAAACAAAATCACAACAACACATTTAGTATGCTCAAAATTCATATTAGGCTATAGCTATAAAATGCTCAAAATATACCTAAAAAGGAAAACCTAGCAAGAAGCTTCAAGTCTTATTACTAAAAGATAAATGATAGTACAACCTGACAACCTTCCCATGCAAGGCATTAAAACCATTAACATTAATACAAACAATAGGGTAAATAAAATAACAACATTCAATTCAAAAGATTTAGAATTCATACTACATTATATCACACTTACACTTACCCGCTATTATATTTTAAACAACACATTCAGATGACAAGTAATCACAGCAACATAAATGTGAAAAACTATAAAATGCTCAAAATATACCTAAAAAGGAAAACCTAGCAAGAAGCTTCAAGTCTTATTACTAAAAGATAAATTATAGTACAGCCAGACACCCTTCCCATGCAAGGCATTAAAACCATTAACTTTAATACAAACAATAGGGTAAATAAAATAACAACATTCAATGCAAAAGACTTAGAATTCATTCTACATTATATCACACTTACCCACTATTATATTTTAAACAACACATTCAAATGACAAGTAATCACAGCAACATAAATGTCAAAATAAACAATAAAGTAAACAAAATCACAACAACACATTCAATATACTTAGAATTCATACTAGATTGTATCAAAATTACGTCCTATTATATTGTAAAGGACACAGTTAGATGATAAGTAATAACAGCAATGTGCTAATAAAAAGCAATACTGAAAACAATATCCATTCAATATGCTCAAAATTCATACTAGGCTATAGCTATAAAATGCTCAAAATATACCTAAAAAGAAAAACCTAGCAAGAAGCTTCAAGTCTTATTATTGAGAGATAAATTATAGTACAGCCTGACAACCTTCCTAGGCATTAAAACCATTAACATTAATACAAACAATAGGGTAAATAAAATAACAACAGTCAATTCAAAAGACTTAGAATTCATACTACATTATATCACACTTACCTCCTATTATATTTTAAACAACACATTCAGATGACAAGTAATCACACCAACATAAATGTGAAAAACAAAACAATAAAGTAAACAAAATCACAACAACACATTCAATATACTTAGAATTCATACTATATTGTATCAAAATTACATCCTATTATATTATAAAGAACACAGTTAGATGACAAGTAATAACACCAACATTAATGTGCTAACAAAAAGCAATACTGTAAACAAAATCCATTCAGTATGCTCAAAATTCATACTAGGCTATAGCTATAAAATGCTCAAAATGTACCTAAAATGATAACCTAGCAAGAAGCTTCAAGTGTTATTACTAAGTGATAAATTATAGTACAGCCAGACAACCTTCCCATGCAAGGCATTAAAAACCATTAACGTTAATAAAAACAATAGGGTAAATAAAATAACAACATTCAATTCAAAAGACTTAGAATTCATACTACATTATATCACACTTACCTCCTATTATATTTTAAACAACACATTCAGATGACAAGTAATCACACCAACATAAATGTGAAAAACAAAACAATAAAGTAAACAAAATCACAACAACACATTCAATATACTTAGAATTCATACTATATTGTATCAAAATTACATCCTATTATATTATAAAAAACACAGTTAGATGACAAGTAATAACACCAACATTAATGTGCTAACAAAAAGCAATACTGTAAACAAAATCCATTCAGTATGCTCAAAATTCATACTAGGCTATAGCTATAAAATGCTCAAAATGTACCTAAAAATGATAACCTAGCAAGAAGCTTCAAGTGTTATTACTAAGTGATAAATTATAGTACAGCCAGACAACCTTCCCATGCAAGGCATTAAAAACCATTAACGTTAATAAAAACAATAGGGTAAATAAAATAACAACATTCAATTCAAAAGACTTAGAATTCATACTACATTATATCACACTTACCCGCTATAATATTTTAAACAACATATTCAGATGACAAGTAATCACACCAACATAAATGTGAAAAACAAACAATAAAGTAAACAAAATCACAACAACACATTCAATATACTTAAAATTCATACTACATTGTATCAAAATTATGTCCTATTATATTGTAAAGGACACAGTTAGATGACATGTAATAACAGCAACATAAATGTGCTAACAAAAAGCAATACTGTAAACAAAATCCATTCAGTATGCTCAAAATTCATACTAGGCTAAGGCTATAGCTATAAAATGCTCAAAATATACCTAAAAAGAAACCTACCAAGAAGCTTCAAGTCTTATTACTGATAGATACTCAATGTCATACCAATTACAGTTAGGGTTACAAAATCCATTGCTTATATAGAAATCGGCAGTTACAGGATGCATTCACTTTAATGTCATTTCTTGCTCTCATATGTTGCAATAACAATATGAAAGGCACTAAAGTGCCGAATCTTGCTGCAATTTCTAAGTTATTTATAAATCCTATGCCAGCTTAGGCCCAGCTATGATGTTGCTATTGTAAGAAAATTTATTAACATTCCAGAAGGCGTGGTTATAAAATAGTAAGCTTAGTCATTTTGTAAAAGCTCATTAATTGTTGCTTGATTTCTAGCTTTGCCATGTCTGTGAAGCAGTAATTGAGTAAGTGATAGTATCATTCAATTACAAAGCAAGATTAAGTGCTAGATTCTCTGATGAAAAGGTTCTCTGAGTCTTTACATAACGCTTTAAAATGTATCAATATTTCATATACAAAATTTATTGTAACTTTAAGACGAAACGTTCTTTGGAAGCGTCCCTTAGTACAAATATAATGAATATATTATCTATTAGTAGCAGTTTTTTCAGTGCTCTGAGACATTTCCTGAATGCATCACTTTGCTCCAAGTCCATGTACAATCTTGAAAACACTTTTCAATTTAAAACTTTTATGATGATTGCTTTGACCAACAGCCTTCTGTCTTGCTGATGCGTATTCCTCTGAGATTGTCTACAACATACTAAAAAATCTCCAACACTAAGTTTTTACTTTTTGAGAAATGGCACCTTGACCTCTGCAGCCTGAAAATTCTTTTGCAAGTTTTAAGCTTAGGTTTTCATTGACGATGTTCTTGATACTACTGTTGTAAAGTCCACACGTTTTTCAAATCGTTGCTAAACGTTGGTAGCTGATAACACTTCGCTTGCTAAGTTATAGCAGTTTTATAACAATCCCCGGTAACATACAGTGCAGACACACACTCACACACACTGACAGACTACAGTAACCTCGCTTTGCGCCCACGCGCAGTGAGGTTAATAATTGCAAAAGTGGATACACATGCTATGTTAAATCACACTTAGCTCCTTTTATATTTTTAACAACAACACATTCAGATGACAAGTAATCACAGCAACGTAAATGTGAAAAACAAAACAATAAAGTAAACAAAATCACAACAACACATTCAATATACTTAGAATTCATACTACATTGTATCAAAATTACATCCTATTATATTGTAAAGGACACAGTTAGATGACAAGTAATAACACCAACATAAATGTACTAACAAAAAGCAATACTGTAAACAAAATCACAACAACACAATTAGTATGCTCAAAATTCATACTAGGCTATAGCTATAAAATGCTCAAAATATACCTAAAAAGGAAAACCTAGCAAGAAGCTTCAAGTCTTATTACTAAAAGATAAATGATAGTACAACCTGACAACCTTCCCATGCAAGGCATTAAAACCATTAACATTAATACAAACAATAGGGTAAATAAAATAACAACATTCAATTCAAAAGATTTAGAATTCATACTACATTATATCACACTTACACTTACCCGCTATTATATTTTAAACAACACATTCAGATGACAAGTAATCACAGCAACATAAATGTGAAAAACTATAAAATGCTCAAAATATACCTAAAAAGGAAAACCTTGCAAGAAGCTTCAAGTCTTATTACTAAAAGATAAATTATAGTACAGCCAGACAACCTTCCCATGCAAGGCATTAAAACCATAATCAAGCTAGAAATAACTAATTCAACTACCAATCTACTCAAAGTATGCTCGTTTCTTCATTTCCAGAATACAACTGATTTACTGACCTCTCTTTACATTTATCACCTCTCTTACATCTTCATTTATATAATCTTAAATAATTAAGGCATAAAAATGGGTTACTACTTCAAGCTCTGTCAAAATTATTACTTTTATTCTTAAAGCACTTGAAATAAAACTTCTAAAACTATATACTTATCTAAAACCATAAATTTCTGTATAAAATAATCTTTAAAGTCTTCTAGTTGTGTTATTATGTTGGCACAAACAGAACAATAACAAGAATGAAGAAAAACATTGTGCTGCCCTTATACTGGTTCTACCACCTGCTTTATATACTTCTTAGAGTTAGGTAAAGTAGTCTTATATCATTACCATATCTATTGTATGTCTTCTCTAATGGTTATTATCTATTCGCACAACTTAAACAAAATAGTTCATTCTCATCATCTCAATTACCTTAGTAACAACATTGATATCAACATTATGGTTGAGTAATAGTTCAACGATGTCACTATGTCCTTTAGAACTTGCATAATGAAGAGCTGCCCATCCACTCTATTAAAGAAAACACACAAACAATCAACTGTAAAGTGAAACTCCTAACACTCTATATTTCTTATATTTCTGTATTTTGTCATTAACATTATAACATATTACGTACATATATTGTCTACATGTAAGTATTGTTGTATATATAGGACATGACTACATCTAATACTAGTAAGCCTTTATTATTTAAATAATTTTTTAAAGACTATTTCATGTAAGATGGTTAAAGTATATACAATGTAATATGAGGGACTGATAAACAAGATGCAAAAATTATTACAATTTAGGTCTATACTATTAAGTAAACAGACCACCATCTGATAAAAATGTAACATGGAGATCTTTATGTACTTAGCATATCAGCTATAATCATCTTTGTCTTTCGATATGACTCTCTAATTATATTATTTACAAGTCTAACCAGCATCATCTCTGTCAGACAATTATTGCATCTCACAAACTACAGGTCTATAACAGTCTGTACAACAAAAAAAGGTCAGCTTTTCAATTGGGGATTTGTTAATAACAGCAAGAAGCATACCAGTTACAGACATATACCAGTGTTATAATTATTATGAGCTTTAAATTTATAATACTCTCTACTTTTATAACCAGATGAAATTGTGCTCTCAGGACTGTCACAAACCTACAAATAATCTCACATATTTATCTAGTAGCCAGTAAGATACAAATTCAAGTAGTCTACATGATAATTGCTGTCCTATGTAAGTACGTAACAATTCTATTTTTAAACAATTTAAAATGATAAATTAAAAGCTAAACAAATGATGTTTCAATTCCTGTCCATCACTGCTATTTTGGTGTGTGCATCTGAATTGATAATTGAAAAATTTTTTAAAAAGTGATGTCTATATATTTGATGGTGCCAAATAAGAATAGGTAGAAAAACTGCTTAAAACATATGTTATAAAAACAAACAAGACTTTTTCAAATATTCTAATAAAGTCTTGGCATCCTCTTCTACTTACAATATTCGTCATTTTTGGCATATTCTTAAAAGACGATTTTCAACCATTATTATGATAGTAAAACAACCAATATTTCTCTTTAAGGAAAAGGATTTACAATTTATCTTCAGTTATACTGACTTTTAAATATAACATGTGCACATGAACACTTACTTTGTTGAAAAGATCTAGATTGGCTCCTTTCTGTATTAAATTAAAAACAACATGTCTGTGTCCATTCTCTGCGGCTAACATGACTGCAGTCGATCCACCCTAAATATATATTATTAATTAACACATTAATATGAATCATAACATCAGTATATCACCTATACCAACACTTAGATGTATCAGTAGTTCAGTACACTAGTAAGATTAAAAACTAAGACAACATTATATACAGTCAAACAAAATATGAGTCAAATCACTCTCAATAATTGGACATTATAAACACAAATTGAAACTTCACACTAGTTTTGTGACTATAATAAAAAAAGTATTTTTCTGTAGCGTAGAGAAAAAATGAACATTCCTTATGAAACAATTCACTCACACCTTTTCTGAAAAGGTTACTAACAAACATTGACTCACTAAATCATACTACATTGTACCAAAATTACATCCTATTATATTGTAAAGGACATGTTTAGATGACAAGTAATAACAGTAACATAAATGTGAAAACAAAAAGCAATACTATCATAGTAATCACAGTTAGGGTTACAAAATCCATTGCTGATACAGAAATCGCCAGTTACAAGATGCATTCACTTTAATGTCATTTTTTGCTTTCATAGGTTATATATAACAATATAATAAATAAAATTACAAAAAGGATACACATAGATACCACACAATCCAAAACAATTATAGTACAGCCTAACAGGCTTCCCATGCAAGGCATTAAAAACCATTAAGATTAATGCAAACAATAAGGTAAATAAAATAACAACACTCAATTCAAAAGACTTAGAATTCATACTACATTATATCAAACTAACCGGCTATAATAGTTTAAACAACACATTCAGATGACAAGTAATCACAGCAACATAAAAATGAACACATTCAGTATGCTCAAAATTCATACAAGGCTATAGCTATAAAATGCTCAAGAAGCTTCAAGTCTTATTATTGAGAGATAAATTACTACTACATTGTATCAAAATTACATCCTATTATATTGTAAAGGACACAGTTAGAAGACAAGTAACAACAGCAACATTAATGTGCTAACAAAAAGCAATACTGTAAACAAAATCCATTCAGTATGCTCAAAATTCATACTAGGCTATAGCTATAAAATGCTCAAAATAAACCTAAAAAGGAAAACCTAGCTAGAAGCTTCAAGTCTTATTATTGAGAGATAAATTATAGTACAGTCTGACAACCTTCCCATGCAGGGCATTAAAACCATTAACATTAATACAAACAATAGGGTAAATAAAATAACAACATTCAATTCAAAAGACTTAGAATTCATACTACATTATATCCCACTTACCTCCTATTATATTTTAAACAACACATTCAGATGACAAGTAATTACACCAACATAAATGTGAAAAACAAAACAATAAAGTAAACAAAATCACAACAACACATTAAATATATTTAGAATTCATACTACATTATATCAAAATTACATCCTATTATATTGTAAAGGACACTGTTAGATGACAAGTATTAACAGCAACATTTAATGAGCTAACAAAAAGCAATACTGTAAACAAAATCCATTCAGTACGCTCAAAATTCATACTAGGCTATAGCCATAAAATGCTCAAAATATACCTAAAAAGGAGAACCTAGCTAGAAGCTACAAGTCTTATTACTGAGAGATAAATTATAGTACAGCCTGACAACCTTCCCATGCAAGGCATTAAAAACCATTAATGTTAATACAAACAATAGGGTAAACAAAATAACAACATTCATTTCAAAAGATTTAGAATTCATACTACATTATATCACACCTACCGACTATTATATATTAAACAACACATTCAGATGACAAATAATCACAGCAACATAAATGTGAAAAACAAAACAATAAAGTAAACAAAATCACAACAACACATTCAATATACTTAGAATTCATACTACATTGCATCAAAATTACATCCTATTATATTGTAAAGGACACAGTTTGATGACAAGTAATAACAGCAACATAAATGTGCTAACAAAAAGAAATACTGTAAACATAATTCATTCAGTATGCTCAAAATTCATACAAGGCTATAGCTATAAAATGCTTAAAATATACCTAAAAAGAAAAACCTAGCAAGAAGCTTCAAGTCTTATTACTGAGAGATAAATTATAGTACAGCCTGACAACCTTCCCATGCAAGGCATTAAAACCATTAACTTTAATACAAACAATAGGGTAAATAAAATAACAACATTCAATGCAAAAGACTTAGAATTCATACTACATTATATCACACTTACCCACTATTATATTTTAAACAACACATTCAGATGACAAGTAATCACACCAACATAAATGTCAAAATAAACAATAAAGTAAACAAAATCACAACAACACATTCAATATACCTAGAATTCATACTAGATTGTATCAAAATTATGTCCTATTATATTGTAAAGGACACAGTTAGATGATAAGTAATAACAGCAATGTGCTAACAAAAAGCAATACTGAAAACAATATCCATTCAATATGCTCAAAATTCATACTAGGCTATAGCTATAAAATGCTCAAAATATACCTAAAAAGGAAAACCTAGCAAGAAGCTTCAAGTCTTATTATTGAGAGATAAATTATAGTACAGCCTGACAACCTTCCCAGGCATTAAACCCATTAACATTAATACAAACAATAGGGTAAATAAAATAACAACAGTCAATTCAAAAGACTTAGAATTCATACTACATTATATAACACTTACCCGCTATAATATTTTAAACAACACATTCAGATGACAAGTAATCACACCAACATAAATGTGAAAACAAAACAATAAAGTAAACAAAATCACAACAACACATTCAATATACTTTGAATTCATACTATATTGTATCAAAATTACATCCTATTATATTATAAAGAACACAGTTAGATGACAAGTAATAACACCAACATTAATGTGCTAACAAAAAGCAATACTGTAAACAAAATCCATTCAGTATGCTCAAAATTCATACTAGGCTATAGCTATAAAATGCTCAAAATGTACCTAAAAATGATAACCTAGCAAGAAGCTTCAAGTGTTATTACTAAGTGATAAATTATAGTACAGCCAGACAACCTTCCCATGCAAGGCATTAAAAACCATTAACGTTAATAAAAACAATAGGGTAAATAAAATAACAACATTCAATTCAAAAGACTTAGAATTCATACTACATTATATCACACTTACCCGCTATAATATTTTAAACAACATATTCAGATGACAAGTAATCACACCAACATAAATGTGAAAAACAAACAATAAAGTAAACAAAATCACAACAACACATTCAATATACTTAAAATTCATACTACATTGTATCAAAATTATGTCTTATTATATTGTAAAGGACACAGTTAGATGACATGTAATAACAGCAACATAAATGTGCTAACAAAAAGCAATAGTGTAAACAAAATCCATTCAGTATGCTCAAAATTCATACTAGGCTAAGGCTATAGCTATAAAATGCTCAAAATATACCTAAAAAGAAACCTACCAAGAAGCTTCAAGTCTTATTACTGATAGATACCCAATGTCATACCAATTACAGTTAGGGTTACAAAATCCATTGCTTATATAGAAATCGGCAGTTACAGGATGCATTCACTTTAATGTCATTTCTTGCTCTCATATGTTGCAATAACAATATGAAAGGCATTAAAGTGCCGAATCTTGCTGCAATTTCTAAGTTATTTATAAATCCTATGCCAGCTTAGGCCCAGCTATGATGTTGCTATTGTAAGAAAATTTATTAACATTCCAGAAGGCGTGGTTATAAAATAGTAAGCTTAGTCATTTTGTAAAAGCTCATTAATTGTTGCTTGATTTCTAGCTTTGCCATGTCTGTGAAGCAGTAATTGAGTAAGTGATAGTATCATTCAATTACAAAGCAAGATTAAGTGCTAGATTCTCTGATGAAAAGGTTCTCTGAGTCTTTACATAACGCTTTAAAATGTATCAATATTTCATATACAAAATTTATTGTAACTTTAAGACGAAACGTTCTTTGGAAGCGTCCCATAGTACAAATATAATGAATATATTATCTATTAGTAGCAGTTTTTTCAGTGCTCTGAGACATTTCCTGAATGCATCACTTTGCTCCAAGTCCATGTACAATCTTGAAAACACTTTTCAATTTAAAACTTTTATGATGATTGCTTTGACCAACAGCCTTCTGTCTTGCTGATGCGTATTCCTCTGAGATTGTCTACAACATACTAAAAAATCTCCAACACTAAGTTTTTACTTTTTGAGAAATGGCACCTTGACCTCTGCAGCCTGAAAATTCTTTTGCAAGTTTTAAGCTTAGGTTTTCATTGACGATGTTCTTGATACTACTGTTGTAAAGTCCACACGTTTTTCAAAACGTTGCTAAACGTTGGTAGCTGATAACACTTCGCTTGCTAAGTTATAGCAGTTTTATAACAATCCCCGGTAACATACAGTGCAGACACACACTCACACACACTGACAGACTACAGTAACCTCGCTTTGCGCCCACGCGCAGTGAGGTTAATAATTGCAAAAGTGGATACACATGCTATGTTAAATCACACTTAGCTCCTTTTATATTTTTAACAACAACACATTCAGATGACAAGTAATCACAGCAACGTAAATGTGAAAAACAAAACAATAAAGTAAACAAAATCACAACAACACATTCAATATACTTAGAATTCATACTACATTGTATCAAAATTACATCCTATTATATTGTAAAGGACACAGTTAGATGACAAGTAATAACACCAACATAAATGTACTAACAAAAAGCAATACTGTAAACAAAATCACAACAACACATTTAGTATGCTCAAAATTCATATTAGGCTATAGCTATAAAATGCTCAAAATATACCTAAAAAGGAAAACCTAGCAAGAAGCTTCAAGTCTTATTACTAAAAGATAAATGATAGTACAACCTGACAACCTTCCCATGCAAGGCATTAAAACCATTAACATTAATACAAACAATAGGGTAAATAAAATAACAACATTCAATTCAAAAGATTTAGAATTCATACTACATTATATCACACTTACACTTACCCGCTATTATATTTTAAACAACACATTCAGATGACAAGTAATCACAGCAACATAAATGTGAAAAACTATAAAATGCTCAAAATATACCTAAAAAGGAAAACCTAGCAAGAAGCTTCAAGTCTTATTACTAAAAGATAAATTATAGTACAGCCAGACAACCTTCCCATGCAAGGCATTAAAAACCATAATCAAGCTAGAAATAACTAATTCAACTACCAATCTACTCTAAGTATGCTGGTTTCTTCATTTCCAGAATACAACTGATTTACTGACCTCTCTTTACATTTATTACCTCTCTTACATCTTTATTAATATAATCTTAAATAATTAAGGCATAAAAATGGGTTACTACTTCAAGCTCTGTCAAAATTATTACTTTTATTCTTAAAGCACTTGAAATAAAACTTCTAAAACTATATACTTATCTAAAACCATAAATTTCTGTATAAAATAATCTTTAAAGTCTTCTAGTTGTGTTATTATGTTGGCACAAACAGAACAATAACAAGAATGAAGAAAAACATTGTGCTGCCCTTATACTGGTTCTACCACCTGCTTTATATACTTCTTAGAGTTAGGTAAAGTAGTCTTATATCATTACCATATCTATTGTATGTCTTCTCTAATGGTTATTATCTATTCGCACAACTTAAACAAAAATAGTTCATTCTCATCATCTCAATTACCTCAGTAACAACATTGATATCAACATTATGGTTGAGTAATAGTTCAACGATGTCACTATGTCCTTTAGAACTTGCATAATGAAGAGCTGCCCATCCACTCTATTAAAGAAAACACACAAACAATCAACTGTAAAGTGAAACTCCTAACACTCTATATTTCTTATATTTCTGTATTTTGTCATTAACATTATAACATATTACGTACATATATTGTCTACATGTAAGTATTGTTGTATATATAGGACATGACTACATCTAATACTAGTAAGCCTTTATTATTTAAATAATTTTTTAAAGACTATTTCATGTAAGATGGTTAAAGTATATACAATGTAATATGAGGGACTGATAAACAAAATGCAAAAATTATTACAATTTAGGTCTATACTATTAAGTAAACAGACCACCATCTGATAAAAATGTAACATGGAGATCTTTATGTACTTAGCATATCAGCTATAATCATCTTTGTCTTTCGATATGACTCTCTAATTATATTATTTGCAAGTCTAACCAGCATCATCTCTGTCAGACAATTATTGCATCTCACAAACTACAGGTCTATAACAGTCTGTACAACAAAAAAAGGTCAGCTTTTCAATTGGGGATTTGTTAATAACAGCAAGAAGCATACCAGTTACAGACATATACCAGTGTTATAATTATTATGAGCTTTAAATTTATAATACTCTCTACTTTTATAACCAGATGAAATTGTGCTCTCAGGACTGTCACAAACCTACAAATAATCTCACATATTTATCTAGTAGCCAGTAAGATACAAATTCAAGTAGTCTACATGATAATTGCTGTCCTATGTACGTACGTAACAATTCTATTTTTAAACAATTTAAAATGATAAATTAAAAGCTAAACAAATGATGTTTCAATTCCTGTCCATCACTGCTATTTTGGTGTGTGCATCTGAATTGATAATTGAAAAATTTTTTAAAAAGTGATGTCTATATATTTGATGGTGCCAAATAAGAATAGGTAGAAAAACTGCTTAAAACATATGTTATAAAAACAAACAAGACTTTTTCAAATATTCTAATAAAGTCTTGGCATCCTCTTCTACTTACAATATTCGTCATTTTTGGCATATTCTTAAAAGACGATTTTCAACCATTATTATGATAGTAAAACAACCAATATTTCTCTTTAAGGAAAAGGATTTACAATTTATCTTCAGTTATACTGACTTTTAAATATAACATGTGCACATGAACACTTACTTTGTTGAAAAGATCTAGATTGGCTCCTTTCTGTATTAAATTAAAAACAACATGTCTGTGTCCATTCTCTGCGGCTAACATGACTGCAGTCGATCCACCCTAAATATATATTATTAATTAACACATTAATATGAATCATAACATCAGTATATCACCTATACCAACACTTAGATGTATCAGTAGTTCAGTACACTAGTAAGATTAAAAACTAAGACAACATTATATACAGTCAAACAAAATATGAGTCAAATCACTCTCAATAATTGGACATTATAAACACAAATTGAAACTTCACACTAGTTTTGTGACTATAATAAAAAAATTATTTTTCTGTAGCATAGAGAAAAAATGAACATTCCTTATGAAACAATTCACTCACACCTTTTCTGAAAAGGTTACTAACAAACATTGACTCACTAAATCATACTACATTGTACCAAAATTACATCCTATTATATTGTAAAGGACATGTTTAGATGACAAGTAATAACAGTAACATAAATGTGAAAACAAAAAGCAATACTATCATAGTAATCACAGTTAGGGTTACAAAATCCATTGCTGATACAGAAATCGCCAGTTACAAGATGCATTCACTTTAATGTCATTTTTTGCTTTCATAGGTTATATATAACAATATAATAAATAAAATTACAAAAAGGATACACATAGATACCACACAATCCAAAACAATCATAGTACAGCCTAGCAGGCTTCCCATGCAAGGCATTAAAAACCATTAACGTTAATGCAAACAATAAGGTAAATAAAATAACAACACTCAATTCAAAAGACTTAGAATTCATACTACATTATATCAAACTAACCGGCTATAATAGTTTAAACAACACATTCAGATGACAAGTAATCACAGCAACATAAAAGTGAACACATTCAGTATGCTCAAAATTCATACAAGGCTATAGCTATAAAATGCTCAAAAAGCTTCAAGTCTTATTATTGAGAGATAAATTACTACTACATTGTATCAAAATTACATCCTATTATATTGTAAAGGACACAGTTAGAAGACAAGTAACAACAGCAACATTAATGTGCTAACAAAAAGCAATACTGTAAACAAAATCCATTCAGTATGCTCAAAATTCATACTAGGCTATAGCTATAAAATGCTCAAAATAAACCTAAAAAGGAAAACCTAGCTAGAAGCTTCAAGTCTTATTATTGAGAGATAAATTATAGTACAGTCTGACAACCTTCCCATGCAGGGCATTAAAACCATTAACATTAATACAAAAAATAGGGTAAATAAAATAACTTAAATAAAAATCGTTGCTAAACGTTGGTAGCTGATAACACTTCGCTTGCTAAGTTATAGCAGTTTTATAACAATCCCCGGTAACATACAGTGCAGACACACACTCACACACACTGACAGACTACAGTAACCTCGCTTTGCGCCCACGCGCAGTGAGGTTAATAATTGCAAAAGTGGATACACATGCTATGTTAAATCACACTTAGCTCCTTTTATATTTTTAACAACAACACATTCAGATGACAAGTAATCACAGCAACGTAAATGTGAAAAACAAAACAATAAAGTAAACAAAATCACAACAACACATTCAATATACTTAGAATTCATACTACATTGTATCAAAATTACATCCTATTATATTGTAAAGGACACAGTTAGATGACAAGTAATAACACCAACATAAATGTACTAACAAAAAGCAATACTGTAAACAAAATCACAACAACACATTTAGTATGCTCAAAATTCATACTAGGCTATAGCCATAAAATGCTCAAAATATACCTAAAAAAGAAAACCTAGCAAGAAGCTTCAAGTCTTATTACTA
The DNA here is from genome assembly GCA_963693285.1 of Xestospongia muta. NCBI lineage: Eukaryota > Metazoa > Porifera > Demospongiae > Haplosclerida > Petrosiidae > Xestospongia > Xestospongia muta. The sequence goes on along the minus strand of OY848917.1, from coordinate 15,627,698 downwards.
AAAGATAAATTATAGTACAACCTGACAACCTTCCCATGCAAGGCATTAAAACCATTAACATTAATACAAACAATAGGGTAAATAAAATAACAACATTCAATTCAAAAGATTTAGAATTCATACTACATTATATCACACTTACACTTACCCGCTATTATATTTTAAACAACACATTCAGATGACAAGTAATCACAGCAACATAAATGTGGAAAACTATAAAATGCTCAAAATATACCTAAAAAGGAAAACCTAGCAAGAAGCTTCAAGTCTTATTACTAAAAGATAAATTATAGTACAGCCAGACAACCTTCCCATGCAAGGCATTAAAAACCATAATCAAGCTAGAAATAACTAATTCAACTACCAATCTACTCAAAGTATGCTGGTTTCTTCATTTCCAGAATACAACTGATTTACTGACCTCTCTTTACATTTATCACCTCTCTTACATCTTTATTAATATAATCTTAAATAATTAAGGCATTAAAATGGGTTACTACTTCAAGCTCTGTCAAAATTATTACTTTTATTCTAACTGAGAGATAAATTACTACATTGTATCAAAACGACATCCTATTATATTGTAAAAAACACAGTTAGATGACAAGTAATAACACCAACATTAATGTGCTAACAAAAAGCAATACTGTAAACAAAATCCATTCAGTATGCTCAAAATTCATACTAGGCTATAACTATAAAATGCTCAAAATATACCTGAAAAGAAAAACCTAGCTAGAAGCTTCAAGTCTTATTATTGAGAGATAAATTATAGTACAGCCTGACACCTTCCCATGCAAGGCATTAAAACCATTAATGTTAATACAAACAATAGGGTAAATAAAATAACAACATTCAATTCAAAAGATTTAGAATTCATACTACATTATATCACACTTACCCCCTATTATATTTTAAACAACACATTCAGATGACAAGTAATCACACCAACATAAATGTGAAAAACAAAACAATAAAGTAAACAAAATCACAACAACACATTAAATATATTTAGAATTCATACTACATTATATCAAAATTACATCCTATTATATTGTAAAGGACACTGTTAGATGACAAGTAATAACACTAACATTTAATGAGCTAACAAAAAGCAATACTGTAAACAAAATCCATTCAGTATGCTCAAAATTCATACTAGGCTTTAGCTATAAAGTGCTCAAAATATACCTAAAAAGGAGAACCTAGCTAGAAGTTTCAAGTCTTATTACTGAGAGATAAATTTTAGTACAGCCTGACAACCTTCCCATGCAAGGCATTAAAACCATTAACATTAATACAAACAATAGGGTAAATAAAATAACAACATTCAATTCAAATACTTAAAATTCATACTACATTATATCACACTTACCAACTATTATATTTTAATCAACACATTCAGATGACAAGTAATCACACCAACATAAATGTGAAAAACAAAACAATAAAGTAAACAAAATCACAACAACACATTAAATATATTTAGAATTCATACTACATTATATCAAAATTACATCCTATTATATTGTAAAGGACACTGTTAGATGACAAGTAATAACACCAACATTTAATGAGCTAACAAAAAGCAATAGTGTAAACAAAATCCATTCAGTATGCTCAAAATTCATACTAGGCTATAGCTATAAAATGCTCAAGATATACTTAAACAGGAGAACCTAGCTAGAAGTTTCAAGTCTTATTACTGAAAGGTAAATTTTAGTACAGCCTGACACCTTCCCATGCAAGGCATTAAATCCATTAACATTAATACAAACAATAGGGTTAATAAAATAACAACATTCAATTCAAAAGACTTAGAATTCATACTACATTATATCACACTTACCAACTATTATATTTTAAACAACACATTCAGATGACAAGTAATCACACCAACATAAATGTGAAAAACAAAACAATAAGGTAAACAAAATCACAACAACACATTAAATATATTTAGAATTCATACTACATTATATCAAAATTACATCCTATTATATTGTAAAGGACACTGTTAGATGACAAGTAATAACACCAACATTTAATGAGCTAACAAAAAGCAATACTGTAAAGAAAATCCATTCAGTATGCTCAAAATTCATACTAGGCTATATAGTTATAAAATGCTCAAAATATACCCAAAAAGGAAAACCTACCTAGAAGCTTCAAGTCTTATTACTGAGAAATAAATTATAGTACAGCCTGACAACCTTCCCATGCAAGGCATTAAAACCATTAACATTAATACAAACAATAGAGTAAATAAAATAACAACATTCAATTTAAATACTTAAAATTCATACTACATTATATCACACTTACCTCCTATTATATTTTAATCAACACATTCAGATGACAAGTAATCACACCAACATAAATGTGAAAAACAAAACAATAAAGTAAACAAAATCACAACAACACATTAAATATATTTAGAATTCATACTACATTATATCAAAATTACATCCTATTATATTGTAAAGGACACTGTTAGATGACAAGTATTAACAGCAACATTTAATGAGCTAACAAAAAGCAATACTGTAAACAAAATCCATTCAGTATGCTCAAAATTCATACTAGGCTATATCTATAAAATGCTCAAAATATACCTAAAAGGAGAACCTAGCTAGAACTTTCAAGTCTTATTACTGAAAGATAAATTTTAGTACAACCTGACAACCTTCCAATGCAAGGCATTAAAACCATTATTGTTAATACAAACAATAGGGTAAATAAAATAACAACATTCAATTCAAAAGATTTAGAATTCATACTACATTATATCACACTTACCTCCTATTATATTTTAAACAACACATTCAGATGACAAGTAATCACACCAACATAAATGTGAAAAACAAAACAATAAAGTAAACAAAATCACAACAACACATTAAATATATTTAGAATTCATACTACATTATATCAAAATTACATCCTATTATATTGTAAAGGACACTGTTAGATGACAAGTAATAACAGCAACATTTAATGAGCTAACAAAAAGCAATACTGTAAACAAAATCCATTCAGTATGCTCAAAATTCATACTAGGCTATAGCTATAAAATGCTCAAAATATACCTAAAAGGAGAACCTAGCTAGAAGTTTCAAGTCTTATTAGTGAAAGATAAATTTTAGTACAACCTGACAACCTTCCCATGCAAGGCATTAAAACCATTATTGTTAATACAAACAATAGGGTAAATAAAATAACAGCATTCAATTCAAAAGATTTAGAATTCATACTACATTATATCACACTCACCTCCTATTATATTTTAAACAACATATTCAGATGACAAGTAATCACACCAACATAAATGTGAAAAACAAAACAATAAAGTAAACAAAATCACAACAACACATTCAATATACGTAGAATTCATACTACATATTATCAAAATTACATCCTATTATATTGTAAAGGACACTGTTAGATGACAAGTAATAACACCAACATTTAATGAGATAACAAAAAGCAATACTGTAAACAAAATCATTCAGTATGCTCAAAATTCATACTAGGCTATAGCTATAAAATGCTCAAAATATACCTAAAAAAAAGAACCTAGCTAGAAGTTTCAAGTCTTATTACTGAGAGATAAATTTTAGTACAGCCTGACAACCTTCCCATGCAAGGCATTAAAACCATTAATGTTAATACAAACAATAGGGTAAATAAAATAACAACATTCAATTCAAAAGACTTAGAATTCATGCACATTATATCACACTTACCCGCTATTATATTTTAAAGAACACATTCAGATGACAAGTAATCACACCAACATAAATGTGAAAAACAAAACAATAAAGTAAACAAAATCACAACAACACATTAAATATATTTAGAATTCATACTACATTATATCAAAATTACATCCTATTATATTGTAAAGGACACTGTTAGATGACAAGTAATAACACCAACATTTAATGAGCTAACAAAAAGCAATACTGTAAACAAAATCCATTCAGTATGCTCAAAATTCATACTAGGCTATAGCTATAAAATGCTCAAAATATACCCAAAAAGGAAAACCTAGCTAGAAGCTTCAAGTCTTATTACTGAGAGATAAATTATAGTACAGCCTGACAACCTTCCCATGAAAGGCATTAAAACCATTATTGTTAATACAAACAATAGGGTAAATAAAATAACAACATTCAATTCAAATACTTAAAATTCATACTACATTATATCACACATACCTTCTATTATATTTAAATCAACACATTCAGATGACAAGTAATCACACCAACATAAATGTGAAAAACAAACAATAAAGTAAACAAAATCACAACAACACATTAAATATATTTAGAATTCATACTACATTATATCAAAATTACATCCTATTATATTGTAAAGGACACTGTTAGATGACAAGTAATAACACCAACATTTAATGAGCTAACAAAAAGCAATACTGTAAACAAAATCCATTCAGTATGCTCAAAATTCATACTAGGCTATAGCTATAAACTGCTCAAAATATACCTAAAAGGAGAACCTAGCTAGAAGTTTCAAGTCTTATTACTGAAAGATAAATTTTAGTACAGCCTGACAACCTTCCCATGCAAGGCATTAAAACCATTAATATTAATACAAACAATAGGGTAAATAAAATAACAACATTCAATTCAAATACTTAAAATTCAAACTACATTATATCACACTTACCAACTATTATATTTTAATCAACACATTCAGATGACAAGTAATCACACCAACATAAATGAGAAAAACAAAACAATAAAGTAAACAAAATCACAACAACACATTCAATATACGTAGAATTCATACTACATTGTATCAAAATTACATCTTATTATATTGTAAAGGACACTGTTAGATGATAAGTATTAACAGCAACATTTAATGAGCTAACAAAAAGCAATACTGTAAACAAAATCCATTCAGTATGCTCAAAATTCATACTAGGCTATAGCTATAAAATGCTTAAAATATACGTAAAAAGGAGAACCTAGCTAAAAGTTTCAAATCTTATTACTGAGAGATAAATTTTAGTACAGCCTGACAACCTTCCCATGCAAGGCATTAAAACCATTAACATTAATACAAACAATAGGATAAATAAAATAACAACATTCAATTCAAAAGATTTAGAATTCATACTACATTATATCACACTCACCTCCTATTATAATTTAAACAACATATTCAGATGACAAGTAATCACACCAACATAAATGTGAAAAAAAAAAGAATAAAGTAAACAAAATCACAACAACACATTCAATATACGTAGAATTCATACTACATTGTATCAAAATTACATCCTATTATATTGTAAAGGACACTGTTAGATGATAAGTATTAACAGCAACATTTAATGAGCTAACAAAAAGCAATACTGTAAACAAAATCCATTCAGTATGCTCAAAATTCATACTAGGCTATAGCTATAAAATGCTTAAAATATACGTAAAAAGGAGAACCTAGCTAAAAGTTTCAAATCTTATTACTGAGAGATAAATTTTAGTACAGCCTGACAACCTTCCCATGCAAGGCATTAAAACCATTAACATTAATACAAACAATAGGGTAAATAAAATAACAACATTCAATTCAAAAGACTTAGAATTCATACACATTATATCACACTTACCTCCTATTATATTTTAAACAACACATTCAAATGACAAGTAATCACACCAACATAAATGTGAAAAAAAAACAATAAAGTAAACAAAATCACAACAACACATTAAATATATTTAGAATTCATACTACATTATATCAAAATTACATCCTATTATATTGTAAAGGACACTGTTAGATGACAAGTAATAACACCAACATTTAATGAGCTAACAAAAAGCAATACTGTAAACAAAATCCATTCAGTATGCTCGAAATTCATACTAGGCTAAAGCTATAAAATGCTCAAAATATACTTAAAAAGGAAAAACTAGCTAGAAGTTTCAAGTCTTATTACTGAGAGATAAATTATAGTACAGCCTGACAACCTTCCCATGCAAGGCATTAAAACCATTATTGTTAATACAAACGATAGGGTAAATAAAATAACAACATTCAATTCAAAAGATTTAGAATATATACTACATTATATCACACTTACCTCCTATTATATTTTAAACAAAACATTCAGATGACAAGTAATCACACCAACATAAATGTGAAAAACAAAACAATAAGGTAAACAAAATCACAACAACACATTCAATATACGTAGAATTCATACTACATTGTATCAAAATTACATCCTATTATGTTGTAAAGGACACAGTTAGATGACAAGTATTAACAGCAACATTTAATGAGCTAACAAAAAGCAATACTGTAAACAAAATCCATTCAGTATGCTCGAAATTCATACTAGGCAATAGCTATAAAATGCTCAAAATATACCTAAAAAGGAGAACCTAGCTAGAAGTTTCAAGTCTTATTACTGAGAGATAAATTTTAGTACAGCCTGACAACCTTTCCATGCAAGGCATTAAAACCATTAACATTAATACAAACAATAGGGTAAATAAAATAACAACATTCAATTCAAATACTTAAAATTCATACTACATTATATCACACTTACCAACTATTATATTTTAATCAACACATTCATATGACAAGTAATCACACCAACATAAATGTGAAAAACAAAACAATAAAGTAAACAAAATCACAACAAAATATTCAATATACATAGAATTCATACTACATTGTATCAAAATTACATCCTATTATATTGTAAAGAACACAGTTAGATGACAAGTAATAACACCAACATTTAATGAGCTAACAAAAAGCAATACTGTAAACAAAATCCATTCAGTATGCTCAAAATTCATACTAGGCTATAGCTATAAAATGCTCAAAATATACCTAAAAGGATAACCTAGCTAGAAGCTTCAAGTCTTATTAATGAGAGATAAATTATAGTACAGCCTGACAACCTTCCCATGAAAGGCATTAAAACCTTTAACATTAATACAAACAATAGGGTAAATAAAATAACAACATTCAATTCAAATATTTAAAAATCATACTACATTATATCAAACTTACCGACTATTATATTTTAATCAACACATTCAGATGACAAGTAATCACACCAACATAAATGTGAAAAACAAAACAATAAAGTAAACAAAATCACAACAAAATATTCAATATACGTAGAATTCATACTACATTGTATCAAAATTATATCCTATTATATTGTAAAGGACACTGTTAGATGACAAGTAATAACACCAACATTTAATGAGCTAACAAAAAGCAATACTGTAAACAAAATCCATTCAGTATGCTCAAAATTCATACTAGGCATAGCCATAAAATGCTCAAAAAATACCTAAAAAGGAGAACCTAGCTAGAAGTTTCAAGTCTTATTACTGAGAGATAAATTTTAGTACAACCTGACACCTTCCCATGCAAGGCATTAAAACCATTAATGTTAATACAAACAATAGGGTAAATAAAATAACAACATTCAATTCTAAAGACTTAGAATTCATACCACATTATATCACACTTACCCGCTATTATAATTAATCAACACATTCAGATGACAAGTAATCACACCAACATAAATGTGAAAACAAAACAATAAAGTAAACAAAATCACAACAACACATTAAATATATTTAGAATTCATACTACATTATATCAAAATTACATCCTATTATATTGTAAAGGACACTGTTAGATGACAAGTAATAACACCAACAATTAATGAGCTAACAAAAAGCAATAGTGTAAACAAAATCCATTCAGTATGCTCAAAATTCATACTAGGCTATAGCCATAAAATGCTAAAAATATACCTAAAAAGGAGAACCTAGCTAGAAGTTTCAAGTCTTATTACTGAGAGATAAATTTTAGTACAGCCTGACAACCTTCCCATGCAAGGCATTAAAAACATTAACATTAATACAAACAATAGGGTAAATAAAATAACAACATTCAATTCAAATACTTAAAATTCATACTACATTATATCACACTTACCAACTATTATATTTAATCAACACATTCAGATGACAAGTAATCACACCAACATAAATGTGAAAAACAAAACAATAAAGTAAACAAAATCACAACAAAATATTCAATATACGTAGAATTCATACTACATTGTATCAAAATTACATCCTATTATATTGTAAAGGACACAGTTAGATCACAAGTAATAACACCAACATTTAATGAGCTAACAAAAAGCAATACTGTAAACAAAATCTATTCAGTATGCTCAAAATTCATACTAGGCTATAGCTATAAAATGCTCAAAATATACCCAAAAAGGAAAACCTAGCTAGAAGCTTCAAGTCTTATTACTGAGAGATAAATTATAGTACAGCCTGACAACTTTCCCATGCAAGGCATTAAAACCATTATTGTTAATACAAACAATAGGGTAAATAAAATAACAACATTCAATTTAAATACTTAAAATTCATACTACATTATATCACACTTACCCGCTATTATATTTTAAACAACACATTCAGATGACAAGTAATCACACCAACATAAATGTGAAAAACAAAACAATAAAGTAAACAAAATCACAACAACACATTAAATATATTTAGAATTCATACTACATTACATCAAAATTACATCCTATTATATTGTAAAGGACACTGTTAGATGACAAGTAATAACACCAACATTTAATGAGCTAACAAAAAGCAATACTGTAAACAAAATCCATTCAGTATGCTCAAAATTCATACTAGGCATAGCCCTAAAATGCTCAAAATATACCTAAAAAGGAGAACCGAGCTAGAAGTTTCAAGTCTTATTACTGAGAGATAAATTTTAGTACAACCTGACACCTTCCCATGCAAGGCATTAAAACCATTAATGCTAATACAAACAATAGGGTAAATAAAATAACAACATTCAATTCAAAAGACTTAGAATTCATACACATTATATCACACTTACCCGCTATTATATTTTAATCAACACATTCAGATGACAAGTAATCACACCAACATAAATGTGAAAAACAAAACAATAAAGTAAACAAAATCACAACAAAATATTCAATATACGTAGAATTCATACTACATTGTATCAAAATTACATCCTATTATATTGTAAAGGACACTGTTAGATGACAAGTAATAACACCAACAATTAATGAGCTAACAAAAAGCAATAGTGTAAACAAAATCCATTCAGTATGCTCAAAATTCATACTAGGCTATAGCCATAAAATGCTAAAAATATACCTAAAAAGGAGAACCTAGCTAGAAGTTTCAAGTCTTATTACTGAGAGATAAATTTTAGTACAGCCTGACAACCTTCCCATGCAAGGCATTAAAACCATTAACATTAATACAAACAATAGGGTAAATAAAATAACAACATTCAATTCAAATACTTAAAATTCATACTACATTATATCACACTTACCAACTATTATATTTAATCAACATATTCAGATGACAAGTAATCACAGCAACATAAATGAGAAAAACAAAACAATAGAGTAAACAAAATCACAACAAAATATTCAATATACGTAGAATTCATACTACATTGTATCAAAATTACATCCTATTATATTGTAAAGGACACTGTTAGATGACAAGTAATAACACCAACATTTAATGAGCTAACAAAAAGCAATACTGTAAACAAAATCCATTCAGTATGCTCAAAATTCATACTAGGCTATAGCTATAAAATGCTCAAAATATACCTAAAAAGGAGAACCTAGCTAGAAGTTTCAAGTCTTATTACTGAGAGATAAATTATAGTACAGCCTGACAACCTTCCCATGAAAGGCATTAAAACCATTAATGTTAATACAAACAATAGGGTAAATAAAATAACAACATTCAATTTAAATACTTAAAATTCATACTACATTATATCACACTTACCTCCTATTATATTTTAAACAACACATTCAGATGACAAGTAATCACACCAACATAAATGTGAAAAACAAAACAATAAAGTAAACAAAATCACAACAACACATTAAATATATTTAGAATTCATACTACATTATATCAAAATTACATCCTATTATATTGTAAAGGACACTGTTAGATGACAAGTAATAACACCAACATTTAATGAGCTAACAAAAAGCAATACTGTAAACAAAATCCATTCAGTATGCTCAAAATTCATACTAGGCATAGCCATAAAATGCTCAAAATATACCTAAAAAGGAGAACCTAGCTAGAAGTTTCAAGTCTTATTAATGAGAGATAAATTTTAGTACAACCTGACACCTTCCCATGCAAGGCATTAAAACCATTAATGTTAATACAAACGATAGGGTAAATAAAATAACAACATTCAATTCAAACGACTTAGAATTCATACACATTATATCACACTTACCAACTATTATATTTTAATCAACACATTCAGATGACAAGTAATCACACCAACATAAATGTGAAAAACAAAACAATAAAGTAAACAAAATCACAACAACACATTAAATATATTTAGAATTCATACTACATTATATCAAAATTACATCCTATTATATTTTAAAGGACACTGTTAGATGACAAGTAATAACACCAACATTTAATAAGCTAACAAAAAGCAATACTGTAAAGAAAATCCATTCAGTATGCTCAAAAATCATACTAGGCTATAGCCATAAAATGCTCAAAATATACCTAAAAAGGAAAACCTAGTTAGAAGTTTCAAGTCTTATTACTGAGAAATAAATTTTAGTACAACCTGACACCTTCCCATGCAAGGCATTAAAACCATTAATGTTAAAACAAACAATAGGGTAAATAAAATAACAAGATTCAATTCAAAAGACTTAGAATTCATACACATTATATCACACTTACCTCCTATTATATTTTAAACAACTCATTCAGATGACAAGTAATCACACCAACATAAATGTGAAAAACAAAACAATAAAGTAAACAAAATCACAACAACACATTAAATATATTTAGAATTCATACTACATTATATCAAAATTACATCCTATTATATTGTAAAGGACACTGTTAGATGACAAGTAATAACACCAACATTTAATGAGCTAACAAAAAGCAATACTGTAAACAAAATCCATTCAGTATGCTCAAAATTCATACTAGGCTATAGCTATAAAATGCTCAAAATATACCTAAAAAGGAAAACCTAGCTAAAAGCTTCAAGTCTTATTACTGAGAGATAAATAATAGTACAGCCTGACAACCTTCCCATGAAAGGCATTAAAACCATTATTGTTAATACAAACAATAGGGTAAATAAAATAACAACATTCAATTCAAAAGATTTAGAATTCATACTACATTATATCACACTTACCTCCTATTATATTTTAAACAACACATTCAGATGACAAGTAATCACACCAACATAAATGTGAAAAACAAAACAATAAAGTAAACTAAATCACAACAACACATTCAATATACGTAGAATTCATACTACATTGTATCAAAATTACATCCTATTATATTTTAAAGGACACAGTTAGATGACAAGTATTAACAGCAACATTTAATGAGCTAACAAAAAGCAATACTGTAAACAAAATCCATTAAGTATGCTCAAAATTCATACAAGGCTATAGCTATAAAATGCTCAAAATATACCTAAAAAGGAGAACCTAGCTAGAAGTTTCAAGTCTTATTACTGAGAGATAAATTTTAGTACAGCCTGACAACCTTCCCATGCAAGGCATTAAAACCATTAACATTAATACAAACAATAGGGTAAATAAAATAACAACATTCAATTCAAATACTTAAAATTCATACTACATTATATCACACTTACCAACTATTATATTTTAATCAACACATTCAGATGACAAGTAATCACACCAACATAAATGTGAAAAACAAAACAATAAAGTAAACAAAATCATAACAACACATTAAATATATTTAGAATTCATATTACATTATATCAAAATTACATCCTATTATATTGTAAAGGACACTGTTAGATGACAAGTAATAACACCAACATTTAATGAGCTAACAAAAAGCAATACTGTAAACAAAATCCATTCAGTATGCTCAAAATTCATACTAGGCTATAGCTATAAAATGCTCAAAATATACCTAAAAAGGAGAACCTAGCTAGAAGTTTCAAGTCTTATTACTGAGAGATAAATTTTAGTACAGCCTGACAACCTTCCCATGCAAGGCATTAAAACCATTATTGTTAATACAAACAATAGGGTAAATAAAATAACAACATTCAATTCAAAAGATTTAGAATTCATACTACATTATATCACACTTACCAACTATTATATTTAAAACAACACATTCAGATGACAAGTAATCACACCAACATAAATGTGAAAAACAAAACAATAAAGTAAACAAAATCACAACAACACATTCAATATACGTAGAATTTGTACTACATTGTATCAAAATTAGATCCTATTATATTTTAAAGGACACAGTTAGATGACAAGTATTAACAGCAACATTTAATGAGGTAACAAAAAGCAATACTGTAAACAAAATCCATTCAGTATGCTCAAAATTCATACTAGGCTCAATAGCTATAAAATGCTCAAAATATACCTAAAAAGGAAAACCTAGCTAGAAGTTTCAAGTCTTATTACTGAGAGATAAATTTTAGTACAGCCTGACAACCTTCCCATGCAAGGCATTAAAACCATTAACATTAATACAAACAATAGGGTAAATAAAATAACAACATTCAATTCAAATACTTAAAATTCATACTACATTATATCACACTTACCAACTATTATATTTTAATCAACACATTCAGATGACAAGTAATTACACCAACATAAATGTGAAAAACAAAACAATAAAGTAAACAAAATCATAACAACACATTAAATATATTTAAAATTCATACTACATTATATCAAAATTACATCCTATTAAAATATTGTAAAGGACACTGTTAGATGACAAGTAATAACACCAACATTTAATGAGCTAACAAAAAGCAATAGTGTAAACAAAATCCATTCAGTATGCTCAAAATTCATACTAGGCTATAGCTATAAAATGCTCAAAATATAACTAAAAAGGAAAACCTAGCTAGAAGCTTCGAGTCTTCTTACTGAGAGATAAATTATAGTACAGCCTGACAACCTTCCCATGAAAGGCATTAAAACCTTTATTGTTAATACAAACAATAGGGTAAATAAAATAACAACATTCAACTCAAAGAATTTAAAATTCATACTACATTATATCACACTTACCAACTATTATATTTTAATCAACACATTCAGATGACAAGTAATCACACCAACATAAATGTGAAAAACAAAACAATAAAGTAAACAAAATCACAACAACACATTAAATATATTTAGAATTCATACTACATTATATCAAAATTACATCCTATTATATTGTAAAGGACACTGTTAGATGACAAGTAATAACACCAACATTTAATGAGCTAACAAAAAGCAATACTGTAAACAAAATCCATTCAGTATGCTCAAAATTCATACTAGGCTATAGCTATAAAATGCTCAAAATATACTTAAAAAGGCAAACCTAGCTAGAAGCTTCAAGTCTTATTACTGAGAGATAAATTATAGTACAGCCTGACAACCTTCTCATGAAAGGCATTAAAACCATTATTGTTAATACAAACGATAGGGTAAATAAAATAACAACATTCAATTCAAAAGATTTAGAATTCATACTACATTATATCACACTTACCAACTATTATATTTTAAACAACACATTCAGATGACAAGTAATCACACCAACATAAATGTGAAAAAAAAACAATAAAGTAAACAAAATCACAACAACACATTCAATATACGTAGAATTCATACTACATTGTATCAAAATTACATCCTATTATATTTTAAAGGACACAGTTAGATGACAAGTATTAACAGCAAATTTAATGAGCTAACAAAAAGCAAAACTGTAAACAAAATCCATTAAGTATGCTCAAAATTCATACTAGGCTATAGCTATAAAGTGCTCAAAATATACCTAAAAAGGAGAACCTAGCTAGAAGTTTCAAGTCTTATTACTGAGAGATAAATTTTAGTATAGCCTGACAACCTTCCCATGCAAGGCATTAAAACCATTAACATTAATACAAACAATAGGGTAAATAAAATAACAACATTCAATTCAAATACTTAAAATTCATACTACATTATATCACACTTACCAACTATTATATTTTAATCAACACATTCAGATGACAAGTAATCACACCAACATAAATGTGAAAAACAAAACAATAAAGTAAACAAAATCACAACAACACATTAAATATATTTAGAATTCATACTACATTTTATCAAAATTACATCTTATTATATTGTAAAGGACACTGTTAGATGACAAGTAATAACACCAACATTTAATGAGCTAACAAAAAGCAATACTGTAAACAAAATCCATTCAGTATGCTCAAAATTCATACTAGGCTATAGCTATAAAATGCTCAAGATATACTTAAAAAGGAGAACCTAGCTAGAAGTTTCAAGTCTTATTACTGAAAGGTAAATTTTAGTACAGCCTGACAACCTTCCCATTCAAGGCATTAAAACCATTAACATTAATACAAACAATAGGGTAAATAAAATAACAACATTCAATTCAAAAGACTTAGAATTCATACTACATTATATCACACTTACCCGCTATTATATTTTAAACAACACATTCAGATGACAAGTAATCACACCAACATTAATGTGAAAAACAAAACAATAAAGTAAACAAAATCACAACAACACATTAAATATATTTAGAATTCATATTACATTATATCAAAATTACATCCTATTATATTGTAAAGGACACTGTTAGATGACAAGTAATAACACCAACATTTAATGAGCTAACAAAAAGCAATACTGTAAACAAAATCCATTCAGTATGCTCAAAATTCATACTAGGCTATAGCTATAAAATGCTCAAAAAATACCCAAAAAGGAAAACCTAGCTAGAAGCTTCAAGTCTTATTACTGAGAAATAAATTATAGTACAGCCAGACAACCTTCCCATGCAAGGCGTTAAAACCATTATTGTTAATACAAACAATAGGGTAAATAAAATAACAAGATTCAATTCAAAAGATTTAGAATTCATACCACATTATATCACACTTACTTTCTATTATATTTTAAACAACACATTCAGATGACAAGTAATCACACCAACATAAATGTGAAAAACAAAACAATAAAGTAAACAAAATCACAACAACACATTCAATATACGTAGAATTCATACTACATTGTATCAAAATTACATCCTATTATATTGTAAAGGACACAGTTAGATGACAAGTATTAACAGCAATATTTAATGAGCTAACGAAAAGCAATACTGTAAACAAAATCCATTCAGTATGCTCAAAATTCATACTAGGCTATAGCTATAAAATGCTCAAAATATACCTAAAAAGGAGAATGTAGCTAGAAGTTTCAAGTCTTATTACTGAAAGATAAATTTTAGTACAACCTGACAACCTTCCCATGCAAGGCATTAAAACCATTAATGTTAATACAAACAATAGGGTAAATAAAATAACAACATTCAATTCAAAAGATTTAGAATTCATACCACATTATATCACACTTACCTCCTATTATATTTTAAACAACACATTCAGATGACAAGTAATCACACCAACATAAATGTGAAAAACAAAACAATAAAGTAAACAAAATCACAACAACACATTAAATATATTTAGAATTCATACTACATTATATCAAAATTACATCCTATTATATTGTAAAGGACACTGTTAGATGACAAGTAATAACACCAACAATTAATGAGCTAACAAAAAGCAATACTGTAAACAAAATCCATTCAGTATGCTCGAAATTCATACTAGGCAATAGCTATAAAATGCTCAAAATATACCTAAAAAGGAAAAACTAGCTAGAAGTTTCAAGTCTTATTACTGAGAGATAAATTATAGTACAGCCTGACAACCTTCCCATGCAAGGCATTAAAACTATTATTGTTAATACAAACGATAGGGTAAATAAAATAACAACATTCAATTCAAAAGTTTTAGAATTCATACTACATTATATCACACTTACCTCCTATTATATTTTAAACAACACATTCAGATGACAAGTAATCACACCAACATAAATGTGAAAAAAAAACAATAAAGTAAAGAAAATCACAACAACACATTCAATATACGTAGAATTCATACTACATTGTATCAAAATTACATTCTATTATATTTTAAAGGACACAGTTAGATGACAAGTATTAACAGCAAATTTAATGAGCTAACAAAAAGCAATACTGTAAACAAAATCCATTCAGTATGCTCAAAATTCATACTAGGCTATAGCTATAAAGTGCTCAAAATATACCTAAAAAGGAGAACCTAGCTAGAAGTTTCAAGTCTTATTACTGAGAGATAAATTTTAGTACAGCCTGACAACCTTCCCATGGAATGCATTAAAACCATTAACATTAATACAAACAATAGGGTAAATAAAATAACAACATTCAATTCAAATACTTAAAATTCATACTACATTATATCACACTTACCAACTATTATATTTTAATCAACACATTCAGATGACAAGTAATCACACCAACATAAATGTGAAAAACAAAACAATAAAGTAAACAAAATCACAACAACACATTAAATATATTTAGAATTCATACTACATTATATCAAAATTACATCCTATTATATTGTAAAGGACACTGTTAGATGACAAGTAATAACACCAACATTTAATGAGCTAACAAAAAGCAATACTGTAAACAAAATCCATTCAGTATGCTCAAAATTCATACTAGGCTATAGCTATAAAATGCTCAAGATATACTTAAAAAGGAGAACCTAGCTAGAAGTTTCAAGTCTTATTACTGAAAGGTAAATTTTAGTACAGCCTGACAACCTTCCCATCGAAGGCATTAAAACCATTAACATTAATACAAACAATAAGGTAAATAAAATAACAACATTCAATTCAAAAGACTTAGAATTCATACTACATTATATCACACTTACCCGCTATTATATTTTAAACAACACATTCAGATGACAAGTAATCACAGCAACATAAATGTGAAAAACAAAACAATAAAGTAAACAAAATCACAACAACACATTAAATATATTTAGAATTCATACTACATTATATCAAAATTACATCCTATTATATTGTAAAGGACACTGTTAGATGACAAGTAATAACACAAACATTTAATGAGCTAACAAAAAGCAATACTGTAAACAAAATCCATTCAGTATGCTCAAAATTCATACTAGGCTATAGCTATAAAATGCTCAAAATATACCCAAAAAGGAAAACCTAGCTAGAAGCTTGAAGTCTTATTACTGAGAAATAAATTATAGTACAGCCTGACAACCTTCCCATGCAAGGTATTAAAACCATTATTGTTAATACAAACAATAGGGTAAATAAAATAACAACATTCAATTCAAAAGATTTAGAATTCATACCACATTATATCACACTTACTTTCTATTATATTTTAAACAACACATTCAGATGACAAGTAATCACACCAACATAAATGTGAAAAACAAAACAATAAAGTAAACAAAATCACAACAACACATTCAATATACTAAGAATTCATACTACATTGTATCAAAATTAGATCCTATTATATTGTAAAGGACACAGTTAGATGACAAGTATTAACAGCAACATTTAATGAGCTAACAAAAAGCAATACTGTAAATAAAATCCATTCAGTATGCTCAAAATTCATACTAGGCTATAGCTATAAAATGCTCAAAATATACCTAAAAAGGAAAATGTAGCTAGAAGTTTCAAGGCTTATTACTGAGAGATAAATTTTAGTACAACCTGACAACCTTCCCATGCAAGGCATTAAAACCATTAATGTTAATACAAACAATAGGGTAAATAAAATAACAACATTCAATTCAAAAGATTTACAATTCATACCACATTATATCACACTTACCTCCTATTATATTTTAAACAACACATTCAGATGACAAGTAATCACAGCAACATAAATGTGAAAAACAAAACAATAAAGTAAACAAAATCACAACAACACATTCAATATACTTAGAATTCATACTACATTATATCAAAATTACATCCTATTATATTGTAAAGGACACTGTTAGATGACAAGTAATAACACCAACATTTAATGAGCTAACAAAAAGCAATACTGTAAACAAAATCCATTCAGTATGCTCGAAATTCATACTAGGCAAGAGCTATAAAATGCTCAAAATATACTTAAAAAGGAAAAACTAGCTAGAAGTTTCAAGTCTTATTACTGAGAGATAAATTTTAGTACAACCTGACAACCTTCCCATGCAAGGCATTAAAACCATTATTGTTAATACAAACGATAGGGTAAATAAAATAACAACATTCAATTCAAAAGATTTAGAATTCATACTACATTATATCACACTTACCCGCTATTATATTTTAATCAACACATTCAGATGACAAGTAATCACACCAACATAAATGTGAAAAACAAAACAATAAAGTAAACAAAATCACAACAACACATTCAATATACTAATAATTCATACTACATTGTATCAAAATTACATCCTATTATATTGTAAGGGACACTGTTAGATGACAAGTATTAACAGCAACATTTAATGAGCTAACAAAAAGCAATACTGTAAACAAAATCCATTCAGTATGCTCAAAATTCATACTAGGCTATAGCTATAAAATGCTCAAAATATACCTAAAAAGGAGAACCTAGCTAGAAGTTTCAAGGTTTATTACTGAGAGAAAAATTTTAGTACAGCCTGACAACCTTCCCATGCAAGGCATTAAAACCATTAACATTAATAAAAACAATAGGGTAAACAAAATAACGACATTCAATTCAAATACTTAAAATTCATACTACATTATATCACACTTACCAACTATTATATTTTAATCAACACATTCAGATGACAAGTAATCACACCAACATAAATGTGAAAAACAAAACAATAAAGTAAACAAAATCACAACAAAATATTCAATATACGTAGAATTCATACTACATTGTATCAAAATTACATCCTATTATATTGTAAAGGACACTGTTAGATGACAAGTAATAACACCAACATTTAATGAGCTAACAAAAAGCAATACTGTAAACAAAATCCATTCAGTATGCTCAAAATTCATACTAGGCTATAGCCATAAAATGCTCAAAATATACCTAAAAGGAAAACCTAGCTAGAAGCTTCAAGTCTTATTACTGAGAGATAAATTATAGTACAGCCTGACAACCTTCCCATGCAAGGAATTAGAACCATTATTGTTAATACAAACAATGGGTAAATAAAGTAACAAGATTCAATTCAAAAGATTTAGAATTCATACTACGATATATCACACTTACCTCCTATTATATTTTAAACAACACATTCAGATGACAAGTAATCACACCAACATAAATGTGAAAAACAAAACAATAAAGTTAACAAAATCACAACAACACATTAAATATATTTAGAATTCATACTACATTATATCAAAATTACATCCTATTATATTGTAAAGGACACAGTTAGATGACAAGTATTAACAGCAACAATTAATGAGCTAACAAAAAGCAATACTGTAAACAAAATCCATTCAGTATGCTCAAAATTCATACTAGGCTATAGCTATAAAATGCTCAAAATATACCTAAAAAGGAGAACCTAGCTAGAAGTTTCAAGTCTTATTACTAAGAGATAAATTTTAGTACAGCCTGACACCTTCCCATGCAAGGCATTAAAACCATTAACATTAATACAAACAATAGGGTAAATAAAATAACAACATTCAATTCAAATACTTAAAATTCATACTACATTATATCACACTTACCAACTATTATATTTTCATCAACACATTCAGATGACAAGTATTCACACCAACATAAATGTGAAAAACAAAACAATAAAGTAAACAAAATCACAACAAAATATTCAATATACGTAGAATTAATACTACATTGTATCAAAATTACATCCTATTATATTGTAAAGGACACTGTTAGATGACAAGTAATAACACCAACATTTAATGAGCTAACAAAAAGCAATACTGTAAACAAAATCCATTCAGTATGCTCAAAATTCATACTAGGCTATAGCTATAAAATGCTCAAAATATACCTAAAAGGAAAACCTAGCTAGAAGCTTCAAGTCTTATTACTGAGAGATAAATTATAGTACAGCCTGACAACCTTCCCATAAAAGGCATTAAAAATATTAACATTAATACAAACAATAGGGTAAATAAAATAACAACATTCAATTCAAATACATAAAAATCATACTACATTATATCAAACTTACCCACTATTATATTTTAATCAACACATTCAGATGACAAGTAATCACACCAACATAAATGTGAAAAACAAAACAATAAAGTAAACAAAATCACAACAAAATATTCAATATACGTAGAATTCACACTACATTGTATCAAAATTACATCCTATTATATTGTAAAGGACACTGTTAGATGACAAGTAATAACAGCAACATTTAATGAGCTAACAAAAAGCAATACTGTAAACAAAATCCATTCAGTATGCTCAAAATTCATACTAGGCATAGCCATAAAATGCTCAAAATATACCTAAAAAGGCGAACCTAGCTAGAAGTTTCAAGTCTTATTACTGAGAGATAAATTTTAGTACAACCTGACAACCTTCCCATGCAAGGCATTAAAACCATTAATGTTAATACAAACAATAGGGTAAATAAAATAACAACATTCAATTCAAAAGACTTAGAATTCATACACATTATATCACACTTACCCGCTATTATATTTTAATCAATAAATTCAGATGACAAGTAATCACACCAACATAAATGTGAAAAACAAAACAATAAAGTAAACAAAATCACAACAACACATTAAATATATTTAGAATTCATACTACATTATATCAAAATTACATCCTATTATATTGTAAAGGACACTGTTAGATGACAAGTAATAACACCAACAATTAATGAGCTAACAAAAAGCAATACTGTAAACAAAATCCATTCAGTATGCTCAAAATTCATACTAGGCTATAGCCATAAAATGCTAAAAATATACCTAAAAAGGAGAACCTAGCTAGAAGTTTCAAGTCTTATTACTGAGAGATAAATTTTAGTACAGCCTGACAACCTTCCCATGCAAGGCATTAAAACCATTATTGTTAATACTAACAATAGGGTAAATAAAATAACAACATTCAATTTAAATACTTAAAATTCACACTACATTATATCACACTTACCTCCTATTATATTTTAAACAACACATTCAGATGACAAGTAATCACACCAACATAAATGTGAAAAACAAAACAATAAAGTAAACAAAATCACAACAACACATTAAATATATTTAGAATTCATACTACATTATATCAAAATTACATCCTATTATATTGTAAAGGACACAGTTAGATGACAAGTAATAACACCAACATTTAATGAGCTAACAAAAAGCAATACTGTAAACAAAATCCATTCAGTATGCTCAAAATTCATACTAAGCTATAGCCATAAAATGCTCAAAATATACTTAAAAAGGAGAACCTAGCTAGAAGTTTCAAGTCTTATTTCTGAGAGATAAATTTTAGTACAACCTGACACCTTCCCATGCAAGGCATTAAAACCATTAATGTTAATACAAACAATAGGGAAATAAAATAACAACATTCAATTCAAAAGACTTAGAATTCATACACATTATATCACACTTACCCGCTATTATATTTTAATCAACACATTCAGATGACAAGTAATCACACCAACATAAATGTGAAAAACAAAACAATAAAGTAAACAAAATCACAACAACACATTAAATATATTTAGAATTCATACATTATATCAAAATTACATCCTATTATATTGTAAAGGACACTGTTAGATGACAAGTAATAACACCAACATTTAATGAGCTAACAAAAAGCAATACTGTAAACAAAATCCATTCAGTATGCTCAAAATTCATACTAGGCTATAGCTATAAAATGCTCAAAATATACTTAAAAAGGAGAACCTAGCTAGAAGTTTCAAGTCTTATTACTGAGAGATAAATTTTAGTACAACCTGACACCTTCCCATGCAAGGCATTAAAACCATTAATGTTAATACAAACAATAGGGAAATAAAATAACAACATTCAATTCAAAAGACTTAGAATTCATACACATTATATCACACTTACCCGCTATTATATTTTAATCAACACATTCAGATGACAAGTAATCACACCAACATAAATGTGAAAAACAAAACAATAAAGTAAACAAATCACAACAACACATTAAATATATTTAGAATTCATACTACATTATATCAAAATTACATCCTATTATATTGTAAAGGACACTGTTAGATGACAAGTAATAACAGCAACATTTAATGAGCTAACAAAAAGCAATACTGTAAACAAAATCCATTCAGTATGCTCAAAATTCATACTAGGCTATAGCTATAAAATGCTCAAAATATACTTAAAAAGGAGAACCTAGCTAGAAGTTTCAAGTCTTATTACTGAGAGATAAATTATAGTACAGCCTGACAACCTTCCCATGCAAGGCATTAAAACCATTATTGTTAATACAAACGATAGGGTAAATAAAATAACAACATTCAATTCAAAAGATTTAGAATTCATACTACATTATATCACATTTACCTCCTATTATATTTTAAACAACACATTCAGATGACAAGTAATCACAGCAACATAAATGTGAAAAACAAAACAATAAAGTAAACAAAATCACAACAACACATTCAATATACGTAGAATTCATACTACATTGTATCAAAATTACATCCTATTATATTTTAAAGGACACAGTTAGATGACAAGTATTAACAGCAACATTTAATGAGCTAACAAAAAGCAATACTGTAAACAAAATCCATTCAGTATGCTCAAAATTCATACTAGGCTATAGCTATAAAATGCTTAAAATATACCTAAAAAGGAGAACCTAGCTAGAAGTTTCAAGTCTTATTACTGAGAGATAAATTTTAGTACAGCCTGACAACCTTCCCATGCAAGGCATTAAAAACATTAACATTAATACAAACAATAGGGTAAATAAAATAACAACATTCAATTCAAATACTTAAAATTCATACTACATTATATCACACTTACCAACTATTATATTTTAATCAACACATTCAGATGACAAGTAATCACACCAACATAAATGTGAAAAACAAAACAATAAAGTAAACAAAAGCACAACTACACATTCAATATACTTAGAATTCATACTACATTGTATCAAAATTACATCCTATTATATTGTAAAGGACACAGTTAGATGATAAGTAATAATAGCAACATAAATGTGCTAACAAAAAGCAATACTGTAAACAAAATCCATTCAGTATGCTCAAAATTCATACTAGGCTATAGCTATAAAATGCTTAAAATATACCTAAAAAGAAAAACCTAACAAGAAGCTTTAAGTCTTATTACTAAGTGATAAATTATAGTACAGCCTGACAACCTTCCCATGCAAGGCATTAAAACCAATAACATTAATACAAACTATAGGGTGAATAAAATAACAACATTCAATTCAAAAGATTTAGAATTCATACTACAATATATCACACTTACCTCCTATTATATTTTAAACAACACATTCAGATGACAAGTAATCACACCAACATAAATGTGAAAAACAATACAATAAAGTAAACAAAATCACAACAACACATTAAATATATTTAGAATTCATACTACATTATATCAAAATTACATCCTATTATATTGTAAAGGACACTGTTAGATGACAAGTAATAACAGCAACATTTAATGAGCTAACAAAAAGCAATACTGTAAACAAAATCCATTCAGTATGCTCGAAATTCATACTAGGCTATAGCTATAAAATGCTCAAAATATACCTAAAAGGAAAACCTAGCTAGAAGCTTCAAGTCTTATTACTGAGAGATAAATTATAGTACAGCCTGACAACCTTCCCATGAAAGGCATTAGAACCATTATTGTTAATACAAACAATAGGGTTAATAAAATAAAAACATGCAATTCAAAAGATTTAGAATTCATATTACATTATATCACACTTACCCGCTATTATATTTTAAACAACACATTCAGATGACAAGTAATCACACCAACATAAATGTGAAAAACAAAACAATAAAGTAAACAAAATCACAACAACACATTAAATATATTTAGAATTCATACTACATTATATCAAAATTACATCCTATTATATTGTAAAGGACACTGTTAGATGACAAGTAATAACACCAACATTTAATGAGCTAACAAAAAGCAATACTGTAAACAAAATCCATTCAGTATGCTCAAAATTCATACTAGGCTATAGCTATAAAATGCTCAAAATATACCTAAAAAGGAGAACCTAGCTAGAAGTTTCAAGTCTTATTACTGAGAGATAAATTTTAGTACAGCCTGACAACCTTCCTATGCAAGGCATTAAAACCATTAACATTAATACAAACAATAGGGTAAATAAAATAACAACATTCAATTCAAAAGACTTAGAATATATACTACATTATATCACACTTACCCGCTATTATATTTTAAACAACACATTCAGATGACAAGTAATCACACCAACATAAATGTGAAAAACAAAACAATAAAGTAAACAAAATCACAACAACACATTAAATATATTTAGAATTCATACTACATTATATCAAAATTACATCCTATTATATTGTAAAGGACACTGTTAGATGACAAGTAATAACACCAACATTTAATGAGCTAACAAAAAGCAATACTGTAAACAAAATCCATTCAGTATGCTCAAAATTCATACTAGGCTATAGCTATAAAATGCTCAAAATATACCTAAAAAGGAAAACCTAGCTAGAAACTTTAAGTCTTATTACTGAGAGATAAATTATCGTGCAGCCTGACAACCTTCCCATGCAAGGCATTAAAACCATTATTGTTAATACAAACGATAGGGTAAATAAAATAACAACATTCAATTCAAAAGATTTAGAATTCATACTACATTATATCACACTTACCTCCTATTATATTTTAAACAACACATTCAGATGACAAGTAATCACACCAACATAAATGTGAAAAACAAAACAATAAAGTAAACAAAATCACAACAACACATTCAATATACGTAGAATTCATACTACATTGTATCAAAATTACATCCTATTATATTTTAAAGGACACAGTTAGATGACAAGTATTAACAGCAACATTTAATGAGCTAACAAAAAGCAATACTGTAAACAAAATCCATTCAGTATGCTCAAAATTCATACTAGGCTATAGCTATAAAATGCTTAAAATATACCTAAAAAGGAGAACCTAGCTAGAAGTTTCAAGTCTTATTACTGAGAGATAAATTTTAGTACAGCCTGACAACCTTCCCATGCAAGGCATTAAAAACATTAACATTAATACAAACAATAGGGTAAATAAAATAACAACATTCAATTCAAATACTTAAAATTCATACTACATTATATCACACTTACCAACTATTATATTTTAATCAACACATTCAGATGACAAGTAATCACACCAAATAAATGTGAAAAACAAAACAATAAAGTAAACAAAAGCACAACTACACATTCAATATACTTAGAATTCATACTACATTGTATCAAAATTACATCCTATTATATTGTAAAGGACACAGTTAGATGATAAGTAATAATAGCAACATAAATGTGCTAACAAAAAGCAATACTGTAAACAAAATCCATTCAGTATGCTCAAAATTCATACTAGGCTATAGCTATAAAATGCTAAAAATATACCTAAAAAGAAAAACCTAACAAGAAGCTTTAAGTCTTATTACTAAGTGATAAATTATAGTACAGCCTGACAACCTTCCCATGCAAGGCATTAAAACCATTAACATTAATACAAACTATAGTGTAAATAAAATAACAACATTCAATTCAAAAGATTTAGAATTCATACTACATTATATCACACTTACTTCCTATTATATTTTAAACAACACATTCAGATGACAAGTAATCACAGCAACATAAATGTGAAAAACAAAACAATAAAGTAAACAAAATCATAACAACACATTAAATATATTTAGAATTCATACTACATTATATCAAAATTACATCCTATTATATTGTAAAGGACACTGTTAGATGACAAGTAATAACACCAACATTTAATGAGCTAACAAAAAGCAATACTGTAAACAAAATCCATTCAGTATGCTCAAAATTCATACTAGGCTATAGCTATAAAGTGCTCAAAATATACCTAAAAAGGAAAACCTAGCTAGAAGCTTCAAGTCTTATTACTGAGAGATAAATTATAGTACAGCCTGACAACCTTCCCATGCAAGGCCTTAAAACCATTAACATTAATACAAACAATAGGGTAAATAAAATAACAACATTCAATTCAAAAGATTTAGAATTCATACTACATTATATCACACTTACCGCCTATTATATTTTAAACAACACATTCAGATGACAAGTAATCACACCAACATAAATGTGAAAAACAAAACAATAAAGTAAACAAAATCACAACAACACATTCAATATACTTAGAATTTATACTACATTGTATCAAAATTACATCCTATTATATTGTAAAGGACACAGTTAGATGACAAGTAATAACAGCAACATAAATGTGCTAACAAAAAGCAATACTGTAAACAAAATCACAACAACACATTTAGTATGCTCAAAATTCATACTAGGCTATAGCTATAAAATGCTCAAAATATACCTAAAAAGGAAAACCTAGCTAGAAGCTTTAAGTCTTATTACTAAGTGATAAATTATAGTACAGCCTGACAACCTTCCCATGCAAGGCATTAAAACCATTAACATTAATACAAACAATAGGGTAAATGAAATAACAACATTCAATTCAAAAGTTTTAGAATTCATACTACATTATATCACACTTACCCGCTATTATATTTTAAACAACACATTCAGATGACAAGTAATCACACCAACATAAATGTGAAAAACAAAACAATAAAGTAAACAAGATCACAACAACACATTAAATATATTTAGAATTAATACTACATGGCATCAAAATTACATCCTATCATATTGTAAAGGACACAGTTAAATGACAAGTAATAACAGCAACATAAATGTGCTAACAAAAAGCAATACTGTAAACAAAATCCATTCAGTATGTTCAAAATTCATACTAGGTTATAGCTATAAAATGCTTAAAATATACCTAAAAAGAAAAACCTAGCAAGAAGCTCCAAGTCTTATTACTGAGAGATAAATTATAGTACAGCCTGACAACCTTCCCATGCAAGGCATTAAAACCATTAACATTAATACAAAGAATAGGGTAAATAAAATAACAACATTCAATTCAAAAGACTTAGAATTCATACTACATTATATCACACTTACCTCCTATTATATTTTAAACAACACATTCAGATGACAAGTAATCACACCAACATAAATGTGAAAAACAAAACAATAAAGTAAACAAAATCACAACAACACATTCAATATACGTAGAATTCATACTACATTGTATCAAAATTACATCCTATTATATTGTAAAGGACACTGTTAGATGACAAGCATTAACAGCAACATTTAATGAGCTAACAAAAAGCAATACTGTAAACAAAATCATTCAGTATGCTCAAAATTCATACTAGGCTATAGCTATAAAATGCTCAAAATATACCTAAAAAAAAGAACCTAGCTAGAAGTTTCAAGTCTTATTACTGAGAGATAAATTTTAGTACAGCCTGACAACCTTCCCATGAAAGGCATTAAAACCATTAACATTAATACAAACAATAGGGTAAATGAAATAACAACATTCAATTCAAAAGATTTAGAATTCATACTACATTATATCACACTTACCCGCTATTATATTTTAAACAACACATTCAGATGACAAGTAATCACAGCAACATAAATGTGAAAAACAAAACAATAAAGTAAACAAAATCACAACAACACATTAAATATATTTAGAATTCATGCCACATTATATCAAAATTACATCCTATTATATTGTAAAGGACACTGTTAGATGACAAGTAATAACACCAACATTTAATGAGCTAACAAAAAGCAATACTGTAAACAAAATCCATTCAGTATGCTCAAAATTCATACTAGGCTTTAGCTATAAAATGCTCAAAATATACCTAAAAAGGAGAACCTAGCTAGAAGCTTCAAGTCTTATTACCGAGAGATAAATTATAGTACAACCTGACAACCTTCCCATGCAAGGCATTAAAACCATTAATATTAATACAAACAATAGGGTAAATAAAATAACAACATTCAATTCAAAAGATTTAGAATTCATACTACATTATATCACACTTACCCACTTTTATATTTTAAACAACACATTCAGATGACAAGTAATCACACCAACATAAATGTGAAAAACAAAACAATAAAGTAAACAAGATCACAACAACACATTAAATATATTTAGAATTTATACTACATTGCATCAAAATTACATTCTATCATATTGTAAAGGACACAGTTAAATGACAAGTAATAACAGCTTCTAGTTGTGTAATTATGTTGGCATAAACAGAACAATAACAAGAATGAAGAAAAACATTGTGCTGCCCTTATACTGGTTCTACCACCTGCTTTATATACTTCTTAGAGTTAGGTAAAGTAGTCTTATATCATTACCATATCTATATTATGTCTTCTCTAATGGTTATTATCCACTTACACAACTTTAACAAAATAGTTCATTCTCATCATCTCAATTACCTTAGTAACAACATTGATATCAACATTATGGTTGAGTAATAGTTCAACGATGTCACTATGTCCTTTAGAACTTGCATAATGAAGAGCTGCCCATCCTCTCTATTATAGAAAACACACAAACAATCAACTGTAAAGTGAAACTCCTAACACTCTATATTTCTTATATTTCTGTATTTTGTCATGTACATTATAACATATTACGTACATATATTGTCTACATGTAAGTATTGTTGTATATATAGGACATGACTACATCTAATACTAGTAAGCCTTTATTACTTAAATAAGTTTTTAAAGACTAATTCATGTAAGATGGGTTAAAGTATATACAATGTAATATGAGGGACTGATAAACAAGATGCAAATTGAAAATTATTACAATTTAGGTCTATACTATTAAGTAAACAGACCACCATCTGATAAAAATGTAACATGAAGCTTTTTATGTGCTTAGCATATCAGCTATAATCATCTTTGTCTTTCCATATGACTCTCTAATTATATTATTCACAAGACTAATTAACATCATCTCTGTCTGACAATTATTGCATCTCACAAACTATAGCTCTATAATAGTCTGTACAATAAAAAAGGTCAGCTTTCAATTGGGGACTTCTTAATAATACTCTCTAGTTTTATAACCAGATGAAATTGTGCTCTCAGCATTGTCGCAAAACCTACAAATAATCTCACATATTTATTTAGTAGCCAGTAAAATACAAATTCAAGTAGTCTACATGACAATTGCTGTCCTATCTATAGCAAAAATTCTATTTTTAAACAATTTAAAATATAAAATTTAAAGCTAAACAAATGATGCTTCCATTCATATCCATCACTGCTATTTTGGTGTATGCATCTCAACTGATTATTCAAAAATTTATGAAAAAGTGATGTCAGTACATCTGATGGTGTGTAATTAGAATAAGTAGCAAAACTGGCTAATACACATGCTATAAAAACAAATAACACTTTTTGCTAATATTGTGATAAAGGATTGGTATCATCTATTTATTTCCAATATTCATCATATTTAGCATATTTGTAGATCTTAATAATGAAATAGACTTACCTCATCTGTAGTATTTACATTGGCTCCTCTATCAAGAATGTCTTTTACACCTGACAAATCTCCTTTCTTAGCAAATTCAATTAGACTTTTATTCTATTGCAAAAACAAAAACACTAAATGTATTACTAAATGTAAACTAGCATTTCCATAAACCTAAAGAGACTTTAAAACAAATATTCCCAGCAACCTCTTAGTTTATTTATTTCAATGATATCTTGCAGTATAAAAATTTGTACAAAATGTAGGACAGTACACCTATTCATTTAGTAATGAAAACTTTGTGTATTATATCAAGAGAACCATTTTCAATAATGTGCAAAAACTTGTTTGGCTCAGGGATATATATCAGGCTAAAAGCAAGCTAACTTACATCATTCAATTACCTCATTATATCATTTAAAGTATAAAAACTTGTGACAATTACTTTACAGATATTCCATATAAATAATGTTCTATAACTGGTTGATGTCTTATGCAGTATAGATATGTGTATCATGTATATACTTTACAAACTTTAAAAAGATAGTAAACAGTGTCTTAAAACAACAATAAATGAAACAAAACAACTAAAAAACAGGATATAGTGGTCACAAATGTGACATATTTCTTCCAATAATTGGGACAAAATTAGTCTTTTCTGTGTGTCACAATTAATAATTTCTTTAGCAAAAAAGATAAAAAAATTGATAAAAGAGAGATAGTAGCTCAGTTAATTAAGCATGGTTTATACACATAGCTATATATGAAATTTATATAGGAAGACAATAATGCAATAATCATCAACTCAGATTTATAAATTAACATCCATCCCTAATATTAACACCATAGTACTATGACGTCTCATGAATTACAACCTGTGAATTCCTGCCTAGCACATAGATCATGTGCCTTCACTCATGTTACTTTTATACAGGTATAGTACTTACAAGTTAATAATCATGTGACAGTTTACTTTAACACCTGATAAAAAACTAGATAATACATTAACTACATACTTTGGGTTATTGCTCAAAATAAATAACAAAGCAAAAGCAGTTTGATTATTGTAGTGCTATTGTGTTACTTATAGTCAATAAAGTAGTGTGTGTATTGATCATTCTATATTTATAGACATAGACAGACAGACAGACAGACAGACAGACACAGATAGATAATAGATATAGACATAGATACAGATAGATAAGATATAGATACAGATAGATATAGATAAATATAGATATAGAAATAGATATTGATATAGATATATACACAAATATATATACACAGTGTATGTATTGTTTGAGATGGATCAGGCACAAAACGAATGTCTTCAATCATATGCATGGTGGAATAAAGATAGCAAGAATTACATTTCATAAACCCCAAGTTTGTTTGTTTAAGTACATTGATGGCTTTATATAGACTACAATATGAATATTTAGACTTGACTCACTTGGGACAATTATTATACATATTACAGAATGAAATATTGCAATCTTTATTAGCTATACAGAAAATTCATGTTTATAGTAAAATCTGCTAAATCTATGTACAATGTAAATCTAAATTGTTCTAAGCTGTTGTATGTTTATTGCTATTTTCACAGTCTTCTAATAGAATACTGTACGTCTATTGTCACATAGCCAGTCTGATAGGCCAGTTATCAACTATGATATAACAAATATTTTCATTAACAACCTTCAAACTTTACATGTAGTTGTAGGTATCCATTTTGAGTAATAACCATAAGTTATAAGAGTATACAAGTACCATACACAGAAGTATAACAGTGTTGTATTACACAGCAGATAATCAATAAGAATCATATGTTTTAAAAGCTTTGTAACACCTGGCATGAGATTCTTTCACTCACAGCATAAATTCTGAAGTCCAATCCAATTATTATGATAGATGGAGCAACAAGTAAAATTTTAAAAAAAGGTTTGTTAGTAGCAGACCATTTTACCCTATAAAACAGGAACTACAAACTTTCCATTCACAAACAAGGTTACATTCATGTACAATAAAAGGTCTTAATGAGACTGAAGCATACTCCCTTCTAGTGTAGTCAGGTAGAACAATGACTAGACTGGACAGTTAGACACAACTATTAATATGATTAGAATACAAAAGCATCCAATGATATCATAGGGACCACACTCCATGTAATGACCCATCTACTACCCACATTTTGACACAGTAATATACAGCAATAGAACTATGATGTGCTTACCAATTCCTGCTGGTCCATGACAACAGCAAACACACAGACAACAATAATCAACGAACCACAATTTCCCCAGTCACTATAGCAATTAGAGTATCATGTACGGTTACCGGGCAGTTAGGTTGAAAATATATACTATGAACAATGTTTGACAATTTAAAGTAAATTAAACCATAGACACAATGATTAAATTACTAACCTTACCTAAGTGAAGTGTGTTAGTAGAACCAACTAAGACAAATCTTCACAGTGTTGTCGTCTTAACGAAGAGAATCAACCAGAGAAAAGTGCGTTAGTAGAACCAACTAAGACAAACCTTCACAGTGTTGCCGTCTTAACGAAGAGAATCACTCTGCTGAAGTTTGCAGCACATTCGTGCTGCAGCACATTCTTCAGATACTAGATAACCACGCCTTATTAAATATTTGTGGTTTCAAGTATTTTTTGATAGGGTGGAGCTGCAGTTTTTTTTGCTGTATACTGAAAATTTACAACAATGATCACATTGTGTGTAAGATAAAACATTCATTCCGTTTAGTTAATATATTATAAATGATAGCCAATTAATTCCTTTCAAAATACTTTGTTTAATAAATTGTAATAAATTAATTTTTATATTATAAGAACAAAATTTTTAGCATGAAATTGTTAGCATAAATAATCATTAAAACTAGCACCACAGTCACTGGCCTCCAGCAAAACGTGTCCTTAATTCCTTATACTAGATTGTTTTGCAAACAAGTCTAAAAAAGTTAGGTTATTATAAATAATTACATTAATTTTATTACTGAGTTGAAACAGGTAGTTTAAGTTCACCTCACAGTGACAAGTTTAACACTCATGCATGCAAATATAAAATGATAATGGTTTGTCATTTACAAAGATGACACCATCATTCAATGTGATTTCTTAATATACATCATTACAACAGTTTACATTCGAAGTCATAACCAGCATTAAAAAGAAAATGTACTAAAAAATGAACAAATGGTCTTATTGCTGGGCGAGGAAGGCACACCCACATCAAAACAATTGACAATAGTATTTCTACTAACTTGACACACTTGAATATTATATTGTAATTTACATCTGTACTCTCAATAGCCAGCAATAAAAGTAAATATATTAAAAAATGAACAAATGGTCTTATTGCTAGGTGAGGAAGACACGTCCACATCAAAACAACTAACATTAGTATTTGTACTAACTTGACACACTTGAATATCATATTGTCATTTACATTCAAAGTCTCCATAGACAGCAATAAGAGGAAATCTGCTAAAAAAGAAGAAATCCTCTTATTGCTGGGCGAGGAAGACACACCCACATCAAAACAACTGACGATAGCATAGGCGGATGAGGTACTTATATTTAGGGGGATTCACACCATAACTATGTGATGAATATGCAGACATGAATGTACCTATAAGACAGAAACTATGTTTGATATAATCACAATCAGCGAAAATGGTCAAATTTGCTATTAGCATCAAAAATAGAGTAGTTATTAATGGATTAGGCAAACTAGGTTATTATCATACTAATTAAGGATTAAAGTAGTGGATAGATGGACTAACAAAGAATGAATTTGATTAATCAATAGCTTAACTAAGTATGAATTATTATTGTTAATGTTGTTGTCAATTCATCAACATTAGAGTTATTATGTGTGTTATATGTGTATTAAGTGATGATAATAATTATGCTTAAAGTATGTTACACCTAATACTTAAAATACAGTAATTGTAGCAGTGGAAATCAAATTTACTAATTACACTTTAAATGCAAATAGAAGCAAATATTTATTAATTGTGCTAACACAAGAACATATTACAGATCAGTAACCAAATGCTACACTCAATACTGTCAATACAAAAAAGAAGTAAATAACAACAGAACAAAACAAAACAATTATCAAGAGATGAGTAAAACCACACTCTATATGAAATGGCCTGACTAAATATGTTTGCTCAGTGAATTGGAATCTTTTGAGTCATATTATATCTATATAATACCAGTAACAACTGTATAAAAGACACCAAATCTGGTGTGAGAGAGAGACATAGAAAGATAGAGATGCAGAGAGAGAAAAAAGAGAGAGACATGACATAATATATAACAAAATTGGGGATTACCAAATATGGCAGTGTTTACGTGGATGTATTAGTAAGACACTCTCATAATGTAATAATCACTACATCTATATAATTATATTATATTTACTACATCAATTGAATATTGACAAACTATAAAAATAAACTTTCCTCTATTATTAACATATTGTGTTGTAACTGCTAGAATGATTTTACTAAAATTAAACAATAATGTATGCTAGGTATGCATACATATTATAATCATCACAACAGCTGTTAACAGAGTTAAATTATGATAATAAACAAATCAACACTATGAACAGTATGGATAGTGTATCCTCCTTCATAGATTAGAGTATGTGATGTTTACATCTAAATAAATTGAGTCTGTTTTTATATATACAATATAGAAATCAACTGAAGTTAATGTAAGGTTAAAATAATACATTAATACATTATTATATACTAGTGTATATGTGAGAGGGAGTGTACACATGTCACAACATTACTTTGTCTATTATCATAACTACACTCATAGCAGCTATGACAGGACATTTATCAGGACTATAGCAAAACAATCAATGACTG
Organism: Xestospongia muta; assembly: GCA_963693285.1. Classification (NCBI taxonomy): domain Eukaryota; kingdom Metazoa; phylum Porifera; class Demospongiae; order Haplosclerida; family Petrosiidae; genus Xestospongia; species Xestospongia muta. The sequence continues at coordinate 15,592,933 of OY848917.1, read as the reverse complement.
ATGCATGCAGTGTCAGATTTCTAATGATTAACTGATTTTACACTGACTTTCCAATAAATATACAAAGGTATTGTATCATGCAATTTGAAGAATTATAATAACACTAGTGTGATCAAGGATCTCAAATCTACGGTTATTGTGAATTCAAAGAAACCAGTACAAGATATTTTCTTCACTTTAATTTAGTTTAAAATAAAGAAAAATACACAGGACAGGAAATTAGGCATGTTTAGAAAATTGATGGTGGCCTACATCAAATACAGTAGCATATTAAATGAAAATAGCAAAAATGTAAAAGTAATAATTATAATCAATTCATGTATCATTTATGGATGTGTTTAACAAGCAGGATGTCCTCTTTATTATATAAGGCTACAAACCTATGTAACAATATAACAATACTATGTTAATGTATCTGATGATGACAAAATATTACCAAATATGGTAAAGTTTATATTAATTAGATCAACATAGAAAATCAAGGACATAAAATTGAGAAGTTATACAAGATTATGAAATGCAAATTGTAGCATAGCTTGATTCTGATAGCAACCTTCATTCATATTAATAATTAAAGATCCGTTAAGTCAAACAGTCCAATCTTGTGTTTACACACATCCTATGTATTGATACAAATTAATTAAGAAAAAGATGAGTGTGAATGTCCCAGCCCACACAATTGTTAAAATACAAAATAGTTCTCATCATAGAAGTGTTTTCAGTGTTTCTTGATTTCATTGACACTCTGTGATTAGATCATTTGTATTTCCACTGACGTAACAATATGTTAATATTTTTACAAACACTAGTACTCAAAAAAGCCATTGATGGTCCTCTTAATTAGGACTGTGTTATGATACAGCTGAGACACCATACTTCATGCCTGCTAGGCTATCTCAACCACAACCATCATTACAACATGACTTATCCATTACATCCGTTGGGTCAGTTGACCTAAACCTCTCCAATACAAGTAATCTTCAAATTCCATTGAGAAAAGTTGTTCAAAATGAGCCTGTCCTTCAACATGACCATGAATCATCCTCTTTTTCATCTACGGAAAGTGAAGATGATGATGTACAGGAACAAGGTTCTCATGTGAAACTTCTGGTATTACTTGAGACTGTATTCTGGAATACTGATGTCTATATACTGTCAGTGATGGTAGTCAAGTCAGTTGATGATTTGTATAAGTTTATCCTCGTAACTGGACATTTTGGTGATATTTAATAATATGAATGTCAGCTGGAATATTAAAATATTTAAAAACAGTAGGCTATTAGATGAACTGTATCAACTCTTTACTCATTTGACCTTATTTCCTGCTAAATTCAGTACATATTCATTTTATTTTAAATCTCTCCTTGTCTCTCAACAGACACTGACAATAACTCCTTCTCAAAGACTATAGAATATATCATTAATACAATAGCGAGTACATTATTAACATCTCACCTTCTCTTTCGTTGATGGTATTTGTTAACTGTTCAATCTGTAAAAGTTTTGCTCTGTTCATTTTAGTACTTGCTTCTAACAATTGTTTCAATTCAAACTTTATAAACAAGAGAGAACAACTGTCTACATAGTACTTGTTGTTAAGAGCTTACCTTCAGTTTCTGTAACACTGACATTTCTAATATTTTGTTTTTAAGAGTGTCTAGTTCCTCTTCAAGAGCTATAAAGAGAGAACCATTTATTGTTGATGTAAAATGTTAAACTTATCACAAAATTCATCATTACACTAGATTTCTTACCTTCCTTCATTGCTAACAATGATGTCAAATCATTCATCTCTCTTTGTTTCTGTTCTGACATTTGTTTCACTAAATTTAATTCCTCTTCAGTAGCTATAGTATATGAGATCAATACGATGATACAAGCTGTGTTACATGAATAAGACATTACTACCTTTCTTTCCTTGGTACAATTCTTCAATCTTTCTTTCTTTTATTAGTTTTTCATCTATACACAATATTTGACAGTAGTAAAAATAATTACACATAATATTTATGTACAATTATTCAACAAATAGCTAGCACAACAGTATTCAAATAGAGCTAATGAAATAATTTTCTACCTCAAGGACAAAAGAGATCCTATTATTATTGATACACTAGTGCACTAAATGGCGTATGTTCCTTTATAGACTCAATCTACTGATGGACATATGAACTCTTAGTAGATTATAGTTCAATGTATGATTGTATTAAAGGTACTGCCATACAGCGTTGGTCATATTGTACCACAAAGTTAATTTACATGATAGATGTGTTACATCAATCAAGTGTTTGTTGATTGTGGTACTAATTGATAAAGTCAGGTCTCTAAGAGTGTTAGGATATCAAATGTTGTACCAAAAAAGAATAAATCTGATAAAATGTGTATTGAAAACATTCAAGACATAGTCTCTTGTGCTTTTTTCATAATGTACTTGACTAACACCATATCTATTACTTCAAGGTTGGACTGACCTTCACTCTTTCTAAGCTGTGATTTCAAATCATCCATTTCTGTTGTCATCTCTCTAATAATTTGTCCCTTGACTCCAGTTTGTGTCTGAGATCCTCTAAATCTTCTTCAATAGCTCTCATCTCCTATAAGTAATAAGATAATTTTTGTTTTGAAGCAATTCAATTCTAACCTCATTCCTTTTACATTTATCAAAAATAATATGATAGCCGATAGTGAGTTTAATGACTCCCATTTCCTTAAGTAAGTCAAGATTGCTTTTGGCAACCATTAACAGAAAATCCATCAAACTTAGTGGAGCATAGCACATGATAATGATGGAGTTGCCTTCATTTACTGCTCTAACTTGGACAGATTTTGCCATATCTTCAAACACCTTTGACAACAAACCTTTAATGTGATGGAGTGTGCATTCATTTGTCTTCCATTCCACAACAAACTCAATACTTTCACAAGTAAGATGAGAAGAAGTTGTTTAGAAGTTTTGGTTAAGGCATATATCAGCTTTCACCTTCTCACAAAAAGTATCAACTTGTTTCTTGAATTCTGTAATAAGCTTTTTCGCTTCAGTGATTTCATAGCGATCGACAATGGCTTCTAAGCAGCAAATGTTAATGATGGTACACAAGTCTTGAACAATATCTATGACATCATCAAATGATTTGGCCATACTCGATTGAGGTGCTATCTCTTTATCTCTTAGAAACACCTTCGAATGTACTTTTTTAGTTTGTCAAGTGAAGGAATGCCAGCTTGAATAAGAGGTGCAATTTTATCAAAGAGGTCACTTGCATTCGATCAAAATCATATTGACGTGTGGCCGGCACCATAACTTGGGAAGGAAATGTTTGATCTGTGTAACAAAATGGGAAGTCACAATATGCAATATGTAAATTTATTTACTATACTCCTGGAGGATGTCTTGCGCAATCTGTACTACTTCTGATTTCAATAATATACTAGCAAACTTCTTTAATTAGTTTGGTTCTTCATACACTATAGTACACAGTGTTTTCAATGGACCTTCTCCTACTACACCTCCTGATCTATTGACTTCATGTAATGTCTCCTTAGAGATTACTCTTTCTGCATGTAACATCTGAACAACCTCCATGGGGAGAATAAGTGATGAGAGTCTGTGATCATATTTCTGTAGTATTTGATAAGCTGCATGAGACACCTAAACAAAGATATAAGGTGTATCACTATAACTGACAAAAATTGAAATATTTTAATTACTGTTAGTAAGGTGGTCATGTATCTCATCAGCTTTTATCTTGTTACCAACAATAGGACCACCAATGGCAGAGATCACTTTATCCCAGGTAGCTTCATTAGTATTTATCCAGGTATCAATTACGTTAGATAGTTTGACAGCTTTCATGACTATGTTTTAGTCCATTCAACATATTATGAGGCACTTCAAACACCAAACCGATCTCATACCACTTGTCATCATTATCAGCTAATAACTTGAGTAGTTCATGTTTAGTGGGAGCCTTCTTTAAGATATCAGAAATATCTAAAACAAAATCTAAACAATTTATAATTTTTTTTTTATTGTACAACAGTACAATGACAGTATGACAAACTATTGTAATCTATGAAGATTGTGTAGCATCTTTGTTTATTAGAATATTGACTAGTATAACATCTCATCTGTGATATCATTGTAATCATACATCATAGCTATACCTGGACTTTCTGACATGATTAAAGTGCTTGATTGGAGCTCTTCAGTTGATATATGTTCTACATACTCTGTACCTAAATTAAACATAATCATAATAATCATATTATTGGGATCACTTATAATTTCCTAGTGATACATTATATATGATAAGTATTCTGAAAGAGTTTTAAAATAGACTACCTGGTTCTACATCAAGTTCATCTTCTGCTTGACTTGAATCTTCTTCTGAAATATCATCTTCTGGTGGTTGCTCTCTTCCAAATATGTTAAATATATTCCCCATACTTACTAACAATTCAAACTATAGGGTGGGGCTCGTGAACAATGTATGACTACTAGTCATGTAGAGGGGTGGTATCAATATCTAGAGGGTGTGGCTGACTTTGCAAAGTATTAAAATGTTCATGTACCTCTTTCTCTATCTCTTACTTCATGTGACAGCTTAAAATCTCATACCATGTACTCCACACCTACAGGACAACCTACCTGTGTATGTGAAATTAACAAAGTGACTATCAATCGTACTAGTATTGCTAACAATGATGGTACATCAAGGTAAGTGGTGAGGATTGTGTATGAATGAATGAATAGATGAATAATTTAATGAATGGATTGATGGACAAAGAGTTATATAAATCATCTGTCCATTGATCTAGTAGTCTAATCAGTGTTTATATATCCATTCATTAAACCATCTATTTATCCATTAATTCATTCTGCATTTAGTCTCAGTCTCAGACCACCACATAAATCTTTGAATATAGGTCTGAGACCGAGACTATTCAGTGTTTTACATCCACAACATACAATATCATTGTATAACTTTGTTTTTTACTCTTTCTAGGTTTAGTAGTAGTTCCTATGGATATAATTATAACTACAATCATTGTTATCCATTCTCCATAGGAGACTCCAGTGATGATGGTACTGGTGTAAGTATCACTAACGGTCACATACTATCTGAAAGTACAATAGTATGAGTGTCAGTCTTAATATTAGCTTTAAGCTATAATTAATTCAGTATGGGTTTGAGTCTATTCAGTATAGGTTTGAGTCTAGACGAATCACTCCACAATTACTCAAAACTTACCAGTTTTCAATACTCCAGTGTTTTACCATGACATGACCTCCTCAAAAACAATAAAATATTTTTATAATCATAATCTTGTTCAGAATGGGTTTGCATAAGTCACTTATTACTGTATAATCCATGGATTCTGCAGTCTATATTCAGTATAGGTTTCAATCTATTTAACATGGGTTTGAGTCTCTCTCCATATATTTCTATACATGTAGGTATGTAAACTAACAAGTGATGGGAAGATCTAGTTGGTAAAATGGACACTGAGGCTATGTTCTCTCACTTCTCTGATGATGAAAGGAAATTATCAATTACAATATAGTGGAGGAGATGATAAGAGGTAAACAATGAACACATGATGTGTAATGTTACAGTAAGTACTACATCCTTTGATTGTGTAATTATAATATTAATATCTGGTATATTAACCAGTAAAGTCTGGAATTCCTGTACGGGCCACTTTAAAAGATATAATAATTGTTATTTATGATAACATACATTAAATGGTAAATTAAGAGGACTATACAATTAGAACATTTGCTAATAATGATAACTAATACATCTGACATCTTTATTATCATGTTGAGTAGAACATGATCCATTTCACATATAATATCTACACAATGTCTGTTATCATTACTCATATAGAACAGCTGTAGTCTACCTCTTTTGTGATTATCAAGGAGATGATCCTTCAATCACTACAGAAGGAGATCATGATCATGGATATCTCTAGATCTTTAATCTTACAACAACAGCTGTTTGTTTAAACTCAAAAGGTGGAGGAGGACGAGCTAAAAAATAATGTTGCATGTCCTATCGACATTGTATTGATAAGTTGGTAAGTCTATACATTTCTCCTTTTATGCATCCATTAATTTTTATTATCATCCATTTTCTAACCATTAATACATCATTCATTCATTATGTTTCCATGTATCCATTATATAGGAGGCAATATCTAATATAACAGTTGGACAACAAGGACAGATACAGTCAGTTATTGACGCTAACTTGCTACCTCCTTTAATTAATATACTAATTAAGGTGAGTGGGTGGGGTTATGTGACCATACTTTCATGATTGTTTATATATCCATTCGATGTAGCTATTCATCCATTTACATCTATTCATCTATTATTATATATTGTACACGTATATGTACTGCTGTCTCTCCTTTTCCAGACGTCTTCTTGGTATAGTGACAAAGAAGGACATGTTATGTCATATAGCATCATTGGGAGCTGAGGTAAGCTGGCAATCTAAGTCCTAAAATTTCTACACATAATAAATAGATGGACAGATGATGAGTGTATGGAATTTTTACAATTATATTCTTGTTTCAGTGTTTTATTTTTTAATGATTACAGTTCCTATAGATATACCTTACATTTAAAAGAATGTCATCGGAGGAACAGCAGACATAATATGGTGGGCAGATGATTCTTTTAAAATGGATATAACACCTGGAAGTTTTTCAAAAGGACATAAGATTGATATATTAGTTTCTACACGTCATTCTCATCAATATATGATCCCAAAAGGATATAAATATTTTTCTCAAACTTATGAAATAAGAGTCAGTGAAAAACTACAAAAACCAGTGACAATTAGACTAAAGCATAATGCAGCTATCTCTACTGAAGTAGAAGCTAAGTCACTCGTTATACTTCACCAAACTGATAAAGGAGAAACAGAAATAATATAAGGCTATACTGAACCAAACTGATGAGGGAGAAACAGAAATAATACAAGGCTATACTGAACCAAACTCTAGGTTTACTACATTTCAATTGACTGAATTAAGCAATGTAACAACAGACATTGGATATAACCACATTAGTGCTAAATATTTTCTGTCCTTTTACCAACAAAAAGCTCGTGATGATAGTAATCCTTCCTTGATGATACTTACCCTTGTTTCCAAACCAGAGCAAAGACATTTACATGAGGTTTTTTATACTATAAGTATTTTATTATTATTTGCTAATGTTTTAGAATAATGAAAAGGAGATATTGAAAAAAGGATTTATAGCTGATGATAATCCAATTCCTCATAAATTATTAGTGAATGGAACTGACACATCTCTAGAAATAGAATCTATTGGTTGTTGGAACATTATTGATAAGAACCAATTAAATGTATGTCATAATTTATTGATGTACTCATAAATTTAACCATTATCTTTGATTACATCAGAAAATGATTCAAACACTGGTAGTGTAGTAATGCAGTATAATACAAGTAATTGTCTGACTCAACAATCATGGATAAGATTTCGTAACACACACGATAAAGCAGAATATGAAGTATTTGTTGGCCGTTCGTTAAAAAGTTTACTTGATTTAAATAATTATACTAATTCTATCATTTAATAGATCAGATAACACAACCAAATATTATTTTGAAGGCAGTCACAGGTATACTCCTACATAATACTTATTAGCTATTTTACTGAAATGTTGAAGACAGCTATTTCATTACAATATTTACTTTTATTGGATTTCTTGTCATTTGTCTCTGTTGTAAATTTGGACATAATATCATTGCAGATCATGGTATAGCAATAGTTTTAATTATTGCACTCATAATAATACTGTTGGTTGTTTGGATACATGAAGCTATACAAGGTACAATTATTATATATATATATATATATATCGTTTTTAACACAGAATGATAATAGAATTCAATATGATGGTTGTTTACTTTTGCATCTTTAGGATTTACAGTCTTTATAGCACTTATCATGATACTTTTCTTTCAAATCACTATAATTCTTGCAAACATATATATAAATTTTGATGAGGTTAGTTGTAATTTTAATAATTTATAGGTTAGATTATTATGGTATTGCTTTATTTCCAGTACTACAGTCTTGAGTATGATTGGTGAAATAGGACCTTTCCTGAAAAGCCTTATAATATACATGGCAACTGATAAATAAAGATGATTATAATAAATACTATTATATAAACTGTCTGCACTTTGTAAACATAAGAAACTATATATATATATATATATATATAAATATATAGCTAACTCTGACATTATATATATTGTGCTATGTAGTAGGAAATATTTACCAAATATGATATTTTAAATAAATTCTGTCTGCCAGTAAATACAATGATGTCATGATTAATCACACATGTGCAGTTTCAACATATTGTCTTTAAATTTGGAACAAAGTCCTACCACTTCATAGACAGTCTTGTGTAGCAAATGTTTCTCTTCTATCTGTTCACTATTCATTAAGTAGTATTCTGAATGTTGTCAGTGTTGTTATATGATAAGATAAAGGATACATCAATTTGTTTGTTTGTTGTTACATTTATATCTATGAGAGAGAACAAACTTGTCATAAATATTGAATAAAAAAGAGTCTCATTTTCTAATCCTGATGTTTCATTCTCATGTGTAGAAACTGGGAAATACTCCAAAATTAAATTTTAGTGTTTTGGATTATCCAAACTTGAAGTAGAGAACAAAATGTTACATCATATACCTAATTAGCTATCATTACAGATAGAGGAGTAGGGGAAACAAACTAGAGCATATTTTATATGGTAATAATGGTATAGAAGTTACCTTTAATAGGTACACTTGTACATGTACATGTAATACCTGTCTATCCATTCAGTGATGCATCCATTCATTTGTTTATCCATTTATTCATCCATCTATATATCTGTCTATCCATTCATTGATCCATCTATCTATCTGTCTATCCATTCATTGATCCATCTATCTATCTGTCTATCCATTCATTGATCCATTTATCTATCTGTCTATCCATTCATTGATCCATCTATCTATCTGTCTATCCATTCATTGATCCATTTATTTACAGAACACCATTTTATTAGATTTTTCTCTCTCTGGGTATGAGACAGACAGACAGACAGATAGATAGATGGATGGATGGATGGATGGATGGATGGATGGATGGATGGATGGATGGATGGATGGATGGATGGATGGATGGATGGATGGATGGATGGATGGATGGATGGATGGATGGATGGATGGATGGATGGATGGATGGATGGATGGATGGATGGATGGATGGATGGATGGATGGATGGATGGATGGATGGATGGATGGATGGATGGATGGATGGATGGATGGATGGATGGATGGATGGATGGATGGATGGATGGATGGATGGATGGATGGATGGATGGATGGATGGATGGATGGATGGATGGATGGATGGATGGATGGATGGATGGATGGATGGATGGATGGATGGATGGATAGATAGATAGATAGATAGATAGATAGATAGATAGATAGATAAATAGATAGATAGCATCTGGTAACACATGTAGTGTTAGTGTCTTGAAGCAAGATTTTTGGGATGTTTTTTAAGTTTCTTACAATATCATGGAGATGTTTAAAAAAGCTATGCTTTTCCTCTGTTTGGGTTGAGTTCCTTAAAGTCATGGAAAAAGTCTTTAATCATCATTGCTGTGTATTTAGTTTTGTCTACACTGGTAACAGGGACAAATCTTCATCTACAATGTTAGCATGTGCCTAGTAATTTTCCCAATAAACATTTTGTTCAACTAAATCACCAATTAATTAAAAGAGGAAGAAATCTTCAAAGGTACCACATCTGACTGGCTAAATATAGTTTAAATCAAACATTCTAGATTATATTTAACTTTGAACTTGTTTCATGAAAACTGTATTAGTTTAGAATTGAATATCTTTATTAAACAACTACAATTATAATGAATTATTATTAATCTTTTACACTATTGTATTACACCAATATAGATCATTAGTATTGTTAATTATTCTTTTAGTTTTAAAAGATAAACTAACTTTACTATTTATCTAGTTTGTCTCATATTACCATTAATGTTTTTAGCAATAAGTTATATCATTTAAATAATGATCTTTTTTAATAATTAATTTAAAATCTATTAATGTTTTGCTGTTCTCCTACGTAATATTTTCCCGCCATTATAGTGGTAGTTACGCGTTTCATATTCCTTGTTAGTGTGTGCTTGTGATCATATTTTCCCGCCTATTCTCATTAGTAATGGATTCTCTAGAGATCTTCTTGACTGGACGCTCACTCTACTTTGACTGAAGTCTTGTGATCTTCACCATTTAAGACAGTTTGTGTTTCAATGTTTTATTACACTCACTTACTTTATCATTGAATGTATATACCAAGAACAAGAATATTAAGAGGAACTGCCAAAAGAATACTTCATATATATGGATAAACATGGTTGATCAATGAATGAATGAAACAATGACGTTTTACCATCTAATATCGTTAAAGTACAGTTTTCATGGACTCTTATTACCTGGCACAAGTTTAACCTTGTTAAGTACTTAACAGTAAGTTTTTACATGTGTTCTCAATGAACTATTGTACAAATATGATAGATTTACAAGACTTATTAAAAATTCATAGACCACAACAAACCCAGTATACTAGGCACAAGATGAAGGTGTTGAAGTGGGTGGGTCATCTAAGTATGTGTCCCATCATTATAGAAATGAGACTTATTGAGGTAATACTAGACTGGAGAAGGAGGACAGAATTTATATGTTTTACATTTTTATTCTATTTCACAGGATAGTGAAAGTAATTTAAGTGGGTGTGGTTTTGTAAGGAACTATAGTTCTAACTGCACATGTATATCTTCATCTGTCCATTTATCAATTTGTCCATCTATTTATACATTTATTCATCTATGTATCTATCTATCCATTCATCAATCTGTCCATTTGTCCATTCATCCTTTCATCAATCCATCAATTCATAAATTCATCCATTTATCCATTAATACTACCTATTTATCCATATCACAGAGTTATATTCTCCTACTACAACTTACCTCATTCCAACAACAACAAAAGTCTATTGCTCAAAAACAATAATTTTTGTTTAAATCTCCACCTAGTTTTGATAAAGAAGCCACACCCACTGATTTTGAAGAATTCGCTTGGCAGTTTAGTGCCCAATACTATATGGACAGATTCCTATACCTCATTACTATGGTATAATTCTCATTATCATCACAGTCATAATCCTATACCTTTTCCCCATTATAGTCTGGTTCCCATACTCAGCATAGATATGCATGTAGATAAATTTCATTTCTCATTGTTACAGTCTGATTCCCATACTAATCATATTATTAATTAATATAGTCTGATACCCATACTTTAGTTCCATTTCCATGCCACCACTTTCATTCCTATTCCCACAACACTTACATTTCATTTCCCTAGTTCACATATACACGTACATCCAAAACAAGTAAGTACCACTTCCTCTTCCATCCTTTCTACTTCTACTAAATCCTTAGTCACCAAATACCATCCTCCTGTCACAACTGCTTCTACTAAAACTGATCAGACCAGGTCAAACATCTGTAGATACTACTGGTAACACTGGGTTTTCAGTAACTGATATAGAGGTACAGTTATATTGGGGTCTTTATCACTATTTTAATAATCTTATTAAATGTACATGTACATGTATGTCTCAATACATGTAGTTATTATATGTGCCTTGTAGTTCTCTCATTATGTGAGTGGGTAGTTATGCTTTGTCAAGATTTGGTCACATGATAGTCACATGATCTGGTTGCATCCATTTCTGTAGGGATAGTCTGAAGTTAATGTTGCTGCTTTACAAAAGGAGAGCAAATGTTTTAAAAACAAATTTAGAACAAGTCTCTGCTCAATGGGAGGGGTTTGTCAACTTATCAGAAGAAAATTTATCCATGAATTTATTTAAGATACCATACATCCATTCAACATATTATACATCCATTCAACATACCACGCATCCATTTAACATATGATTTATCCATTCAACATTTCATTTGACAATTTAGCTAGACAAGGAAAGAAATATAATGGAACATTTAAAGATAGAAAGATAATTTTTGAGCATTAATATGAGGACAAGCAAATTAACCTGTGCTCTCTCTCTCTCTCTCTCTCTCTCTCTCTCTCTCTCTCTCTCTCTCTCTCTCTCTCTCTCTCTCTCTCTCTCTCTCTCTCTCTCTCTCTCTCTCTCTCTCTCTCTCTCTCTCTCTCTCTCTCTCTCTCTCTCTCTCTCTCTCTCTCTCTCTCTCTCTCTCTCTCTCTGAGGTATCTAAAGTGACTAGTTTGGGAGTTTTTGAGAGAAATATTGTACCCTATATTACATATAGACATTGTCTTACAAATGTATTTCTTTCCAGTAAGAAGTTGTAAAATAGTTAAAGTACTATAATATTTTTTATGTATTTTGAAACTTTCAATTATTTGTTAATTAGATCAATTAAAAATCAATTAATATTGGTCACGTGGGTTATGGTACTGGTGACAAATTTGTCACGAGATTTTCTTGACTGAGCGTCAAATTGAAGCGTGAGAGAAACCTCTTGATGATATAAAACGTACTCTATTTCTCATGTCTCTACAACTCTCCTCGTCGCTGGATCATCTCGTCACTTCGTTGGATCGACTCTCCTCGTCGCTGGATCACCTCGTCACTTCGTTGGATCGACTCTCCTCGTCGCTGGATCATCTTTTCGTTTTAGTTATGTCATCTTTATCTGTTTCATTACTTTTTCTTTTCTTAGTTTATTTTATTGTTTATTTTTTTGTTTTTGTAAAAGTTTTTTGTTCTCACTCTTCGTTTATACAGGACTCAGCTTGGAAGTTCTTACTGTGGTTGGTCTGATGTTCTTTGATGGTCTGACTGTTCTTCTATGAAGTTCTCTGGATGTAAAAGATGAGTTGCTCTCCTGCTCATTGGACTCTTTCCTGTCTTCCTTCCAGCCTTCTTTCCTCTTCTTTTATTTTTTTTAAATTTTTATTTTGGGCTATCTAGCCTATACATCATACACACACTCATACAATCTCTAAAAATTATCTCTCCCTTGCCGCCTGGCGGCCATAAAATTTTTTTAAAATTATCCACGGCCGCCAGGTGGTAGGGGAGAGCTCTGATTTTAGGATGCGTGTGTGTGCTGTGTGTGTGTGTAGGTTGGTTGTCCTTTTTCACTTCCTCTGTCTCTCTTCACTCTCTATCCATTCATTGTCATCACCAGTTCAGTTATAACTACTCTTTTTTTCTTTCCATGTAGGAGCAGCACTGTTGAAACAGGTGAGCTATCTCTCCATCCATCCATTCTTTAGTAATCCAGTTATTCCAGATAACTTTCTTTTTCTTCCTCTATGTTCTCTACTTGTGGACTGACTGGACTCTTAGAACTCTTCAACTACAGAGACTGTTTTTTTTAAATTTTTTTTATTTTCATTTTTCAGTATTTTTTAATGTTTTTCTTTATGGTTTGTTAAGTTCTTAAAAAAAAAGTGTTTTATTATCTAAAATTTGTCAATAGTCAATCATCTTAACTTCACTGCAAAAATACAAAAATCTAACTTTGAACTTGTTTCATGAAAACTGAATTAGTTTAGAATTGAATTTTTTATTAAACAACTACAATGAAACTAAAACTTTTTTTTACAAAATTAAACTATTGTATTACACATTATTGTACCAATATAGATCATTGTTCTTTTACTAAAATTATTAGTATTATATTATCATTAGTTTTTTTAACAAAATTAATAACATTTTTTAATAATTAATTAAAAGCCATTTTTCTATACTGGTAATATTTTCCCGCCATAATAGTGGTGGTCACGCGTTTGATGTTCCTTGCTAGGAGTGTGCACATGATTTTTCCCGCCTAGCCACCGTGTGCAAGTAATGGTTCTCTGGAGACCTTTGACAGGGCTCTTTCCCTCCTTTGACTGGACTATCTCCCTCATTTGACTGACTCATGAGATTTTCATCTAATAAGACATTTTTTTAGTTTCAGTGTTTTGACTCCACTAACTTACTTTATCATAGAATGTGCCAAGAATGAAAGTAATGAGAGGGAGTATCAAACGAGTAATTCATATGTTATGAAATGATACAGTTGATCAATGGATGAATAAAACAATGATTGGTGAGGTTACATGTTAGAAAAATAACATTTGACTGGTTCTCCAATCAGTCATTTTAATCAAGGTATTTTTAAATGTTTACTTTGTTTATCATTTAACTTGTTTATTGTTTATTTAGTTTAGGGTTTAGTACTCTCACAAGATATCAACAAACTAAATGGAATCCATACAGATCAGAGAGACTTCACAATGGTAGTAGTTACCTTTATACTCATATGATCTTAATATTTGACATATACTAGTAGCAATAGATTCACATGTAACATAGCAACATATCTAAATTTTATTAATGATAAAAACAAACATGTAAAGTTAATAATTTGTTGGTTTTAATTAGAACTGAATTGAATATTACATTTCAAAGTACAGAATTTTATTAAAACTAGCACTAGTTAGAATAATAGTCAAGTTACCACAAGTAGCAAGTCTCCAAAAATCCATGTGGTCTTTGTGAATATGAGAGTGAATAGTAAGAATGTTACACTGCACAAAATCTTTAACATTAATATTACTACTCTTAAATATTACATTAATGTTTTATAATTATAACAATCTTTCCTTGTTTTACTAGTACATGTACATGTAAATTAATGAATATCTTTTGTTTTACAGATTTTAGCAAATTTCCAAGGATAAACTATATTATTAAGGACCTATATAGCTAACTTATAAAAAATTTCAAATTATTTCATCATGTGTCTGTCATCTTGGCCCATTTTAAAATCTAACCAATGAGATGATAGTTGTCGAGTTCAAAGGTCATGTGATTGAAATGAGGGACAATTGACATTGCAGTAGGTATGAGAACACTAGTACAAGGTTAATGAAAAAAATACAATGTTTTGCTCGAGAAGTATTTTTAGAGTGTAAAGTGTGACTACTTGTTTTGAAATTTGTGATATCAAGAAAGATTACTTTCTAATTAATTTCTGAGTTATTAATCAGGTGAATTTGATCTATTTTCAGGAGACATTCTATTCATACAGCTCCAAATACAATTGATAACTGTACTAATGGTGAGATCAAATTAGTGGGTGGAGGTACAGAATATGAGGGTAGAGTTGAAGTGTGTTATGATGGTGTCTGGGGATCTGTATGTCCTACCTCATGGGACAGTAATGATGCTAAAGTTGTATGTAGACAACTAGGATACATATCTATTGGTTAGTAAGACATGTAAATATATATCTAGAGTTATAGGGGAATTATCTTTTACAGAAGCTGCTCTTGTTACTACATTTGGAAAGGGACTTGGACCAGTTCATTTCTCATATTTCCATTGCTCTGGTAGTGAGAACTATCTACTAAATTGTACCTATTACATTTATTCATGGTGTTATTATTCATATCATGATGGTGTTAAATGTGAAGGTAATAATAAAATTTAATTTGAAATGCCTTTTAATTTATAAATTTTTTCAGCCGCCTGCACTGACAAAGATGTTCATTTAAAAGGTGACAGCAGATACAATAACTTTGGTCGAGTTGAAATTTGTATTAATGGTACAAGGTTATTGATAGCATATTACAATTATTATTATAAACATTTCTCCTTCTTATAGACTTAAATGTCACCTAGTCAAACTGTACTGACTATGATATTCAACTAGTAGATGGACCCAGTCTTAATGAAGGAAGAGTTCTAATATGTATCAATGAAGTCTGGGGAACACTTTGTAATAGTGGCATTGACTATAATGATGCTGGAGTGATATGTCTTGAACTGGGATATCAAAGAGGTTTGATAAACTGTTGACTAAAGTAATGTTTGTTGTCTCATAATTAGGAGGTATATCATATACTGGTCAGTTTCCTAATCCTGCTAATGATGTACTACTAGTTACTGATATTACATGTTCTAACACTGCTACTACTTTGTGTGAGTGTACCTTTAGTCACTTTACTAAGACATCATATTGTGATGCTAAAAGTATTGCTACAATCAAATGTCATAGTAAGTGAAGTATGTCAATGTTAAGTATTGCTTTGTTATACACATATAAAGATTGTACAGATGGAGACATACAGATCATTCCTTATGACAGTTACATCAAACAGATGGGTCATATTGAAGTATGTGTTAATGGAACATGGGGTACTGTTTGTAGTGACTTCTTTGATGATAATGATGCCAAAGTTGCATGTGGACAACTGGGATATTCTAGCTTAGGTAAGAGATGAATATTGAGTAACTGATATATTAAATTGTTTTAATAGGCTCTATATCAATGGATAATTTGAATTCTGAAGGTTTTCTTCCACATCACTTTATTGATATTAATTGTACTGGAAATGAATCAAAACTCACTGATTGTCCTCATAATAGATTGACTCACTACTTATGCTATTCATGGCATGATGCAGCAATATTTTGTGTTAATGGTAACACTAATGTATCCTCTGTTAGTATTTATGCTCTTCATTACAGATGGTCAAGTTGAATATGTTAACTGTACTAATGGTGAAATGAGACTGTCTGGTGGATCATCTTCAATGAATGGACGAACAGAGATATGTTATAATAATGTGTGGTTAGGAATATGTGCTGAGTCATTCAACTATTTATATGAACTAAACCTTATTTGTGAAATTCTGGTATTCTCAAATCGAGGTAGTAGTTTCTAAGTTATGATTTATTGGTTTAATTAATTATTTTAGATGCTGTTGTTTATTCCAGTTCATTTATGAACTTACCTAATCTTCCAATAATACCATATACATTTCAATGCAGTAAGAATGTAAAGTCACTGTTAAACTGTACAAAATATGTACTTAGCTGTGAAAGTTTAAAATGGCAACACATACCTTATTTATTTGAAGGAATTGCTTGTCAAGGTATTGAACTGTTTTTTTGCTTTAAGATTTAGTCTTAATATTAAAGCTAAATGTCAACATGGAGATGTACGTCTTGCTGTTACAAATTATAACACAATAGGTAGAATAGAAGTTTGTCAGAATGAAACTTAGGGTACTGTACATGATTGTGACTCACTTATATTTAGTGATGCAGAAGCCAGTATTGTGTGTAAACAGTTAGGATACTCTCCATATGGTAATTATTTATTAACACAGCTGTAAATTCTATATAAACTAATAGGTGCCATTCCAAGGCCTGGTTCTTTTGGTGATTTCTCTATAAGTTCTCCTATAATATATAATTTGGACTGCACTGGTGAAGAAAATAACTTATGGGCCTGTTCTTATAGTACATATTGTGATTCTTTTAGTGATATTATCATAGCAATTGAATGTCAATGTAAGTATAGCTGTATCAAAAATGACCACTTTTCTATCATTTACTTCACTAGATGCCAATTATACTGTGGACACATCTTGTAACAATAATCATGTACGTTTGGTTGGTGGTAATAATAAACTGGAAGGTTGAGTGGAAATGTGTTATAATAAATTGTGGTTATCTGTATGTATCAATTCATGGACAGCTACTGATGCTAATGTTGCATGCCAAAAACTTGGACATCAACCTACAGGTCAGCTAAATTTATAATTAATGAATGTATTACATAATAAACTTAATAGGTGCAATAACATTACAGCACAGTTATTTTGGTTATGGATTGGCACCATATAGAGTTAGATTATATTCAAGTTGTGATGGAGTGGCAAGTGTTGTCTGTACTGGTAATTAAATATACTGATATGATGAATTTTTAATAATTATGTTAGAGGCTTGTATTGATGGTACTGTGAGGTTAAGAGGTTCTTCTGTTGAATATGCTGGTTGTGTAGAAATCTGTGTAGAGACAATATGGACTTCAATTTGTAATCAGAGATGGGATTTTAATGATGCTAAAGTTGTCTGTAGAGAATTAGGATACTCCTCTTATGGTATAACAAAAATTTATCTGTGTATACCTAATGTATTTGACCTTTACCCCAGGAGCTGTTCATACTTACAACTGTTATACTGAAGGTCAACTATCATTTGGCATCACTGATATAAATTGTACTGGTTCTGAAGAACATCTTGTCAACTGTTCACATAACAATACTGTATTATACAATTGTAACTCTCATGATGATGCTGGAATTGTTTGTCAAGGTATACTATATATAATGTGCATATTAATACGTATACTTTTATTCTAGTGTCTGGTCAGACTGATTGGTGGTATTGGGCCTCATGAAGGAAGAGTTGAAGTCTGTGTCAATGAGGTTTGGGGGACAGTCTGTTCTAACAGTTGGAATAATGATGATGCCAGTGTTATATGTAGACAATTGGGATATTCACCACTAGGTTTGGTATTATGACATTAATAATAATATTGTCTAATTTAGGGGCAAGAGCCAGCTATTTTGGCTCTGGAAATGGTCCAATACTTCTCTCCAATCTTTATTGTACTGGATTTAGTCATCTTTATTAGAATGTAATCAACAATCTTGTTATGTTACCAGCTGTACACATAGTAATGATGCTGGAGTGATCTGTGAACGTAAGTCTTAATCTTATTCAAGTTGCTGTCATTATCATTACATATAGCATCTTGTACTAATGGTGATATTAGACTAGGAGATGGTGCAGTGTTGAGGGGAAGAGTAGAGGTTTGTATTAATGGTACATGGGGTACAATCTGTGATCATCATTGGACACAACAAGAAGCTAGTGTAGTCTGTTCTCATCTGGGATACTCACCATATGGTATAAGAGACAGAGTACATGTATTAATGGTTTAATAACCAGTCATTTTATTTAGGTTCAATAGCAACTACAAATTTATTTCTCGATTATGAGTGGCCTATTGGTTTGTTTGAACTGAGATGTTCTGGTAATGAGACTAATATATGGGACTGTACATATAACGTAACTAATAGAGGACAATACTGTGGTCAACACAATGATGCTTCTGTTTTCTGCATGCGTAAGTTCATCACAACATTATATTATCTAAACTTTTTCCAAACATTAGCTAATACAACTCTAAGTGGTGAATGTTCTAATGGTGATGTCAGACTTGTAGGAGGTAGTACAGACAATGAAGGCAATGTACAGATATGTTACTACAATGCCTGGGGCTCAGTATGTGATGATTATTGGGGAATGACAGATTCTAATGTGGTCTGTCATGAACTTGGCTTTGAACCTAATGGTGCCTAACATTTTTACACACAATGCTTATATATTCCTATCATATAGGATCACTATAGTTTTCAAATAATCACTTTGGAGTTACAAACAGTCCTCCATATTTGTATGGAACATTTACTTGTTTTGGTTACGAAGAATCATTGTCTATTTGTCCAAGATCTTATAATAGTTTATTGAACTGTGGAGACAATGAAATAGCTGGTGTTCATTGTCAAGGTAAGGATTGCAAAAACATACACTTACAGATGGTAGACAATCTAAGTAGTTTTAGATTTGCTGACAAGTCAATGATTAATATTTTTGATAACAATAGTGTTAGATATATATATACATATATACATATATATATATATATATATATATATATATATATATATATATATCAGTATACTGCCTATCTTTGGATAATCCTATATCTGTTACTAAACAGCAACTACAACCAGTAGTTCAATTGCTATCTCCTCAACCAATACATCTAGCATTATAGTTAAAATATTTAGGTGATCATCATAGCACATTGAAAAATATGAATAGTATCAGAAAAATTCAAGTATACTAACAACTCAATGTCAAACACATTTTTTATGATAATAATGTTAGAAATATAACTCTACTGTCTTTTTTTAATATCTTCTGTCTGTTACAAAGCATCAACTATAACCAGCTCAATTGCTACCACAACTAGTACTATTTCTCCTTCTCCATCACCTTCAGGCAAGCCACCACACATATATAATGATATCTTTCTTCACTTTACAATGATGTAGTTATCATACTTTGTGCAAGTGAGGTAGATTCTGTGTATAACCTTTTGTGGAATGAAACATATGTTGGAAATATCATTATCCAATCTTGTCCTCCTGGAAGATCAGGTAAATTTCATTATATGTTTAGCATTGGGAATAGATATTGACAATGGTTGTGATATTTATGTATAGGTGACATCAGTAGACAATGTATTAGTAATGGACTATGGTCTGAGATCAGTCAAAGTGCTTGTCCTTTAGTCCAATTAATAAAAGACTTTGATAAAGTAATGTTGAACACAGTGTACATAACATCATGTCAGAAAAAAAATTGGATATTTTTGCTTCATTGGAAATTGTTACTCTTTCTTTAGTTAAAAAAACGTAACATCCGGTAATGTAAACATTACAGCACAAGAACAAAATGATGTTGTCCATAACATTACTCAAAATATTGTTAATGTCACACAAACAATGTTAACAACATCAGATGTTATCACTATTAATAATATTGTTGATATATCAATTGTCATTCTTACATCTAACATTGGTGATACCAGTATTACCAATCCCTTCCTTGAAACTGTAAGTGTTAATGTTGTTCAAGCAAATATTAACTGTGTACTAATTAATCATGACTTCTTTATTACTCCAGGAAATTCTTGACATTTTTAATAACCTCTTAGATGACCAGCATATTGATGAATTGTCACAACTTAATGTTTGTAACATCCAACGAATTACATTACATATTTTGTGTGTATTTCTCCATATACAGGGTGATTTTGGAGGGGAGAAGCTAATGAGCAACATTGAAGATTATGGTAAATATGCAGGAAAATTCTTAGTTGTCTATGATAACATTACCAATGATACATTTGGAGCTGAAAAAGAAAATTTAGGTGATTTTTGTCAATATGCAGTATTTAATATCATGTTTACATTATTCCATAGTATTTCAGGTGGATGTTCAGGACAAAAATCGTCTTAGTGATGTCATTTTTCCTCTTACTGCCAAGTTACCTACTTACACTGTTAATGATAGTTTCTCTCAAGTAAGAATACCATATCAACATCTTGAAGATCAACAAACAGAAGGTTTGATTTAATATTACTAATAGCTCTCTTTTTATCAACTTCATTTTAAGACAACAAAGTTGCAGTAGTAAATGCATTAATTAACAACATTGCTGATGTTTTCCCAGCAAGTTTAACAAAGTCAGCATTATTACTCTTTTCTGATTGGTTTGATTCATTTTATATAGTTTTACTGAGAATGTTCCAGCAACACAAATCATTACAACTCAAGTTATCTCAAGTAATACTTCTAGCCAAATTCCTGCAGTATTAAATTTCACCACTATACCAGTATGCAGCATGTGATTTTGTTAGCATATATATAGCTAGCTACTTGAATGTATTTATAGTATATGTTTAGTCAAAACTTATTCTTTGCTTATCATTTAGCTCCAAAATGCATCAAATCCACGATGTGCATTTTTGGACTTTCCAACGCAAGTTTCCCCTCTAGCTATTTTTGCTATTATAAATCTATTATATTTTTATAGGGCCAGTGGTAATGGTACCTGATCTACAGATGACATTGAAAGAGTGTCTATCAAATATGAAACAACAATGAAAGGGATTCAGTATAACCTAATATGTAACAGCAGTCACATCACTCCTTTTGTTGTATTAGTGGATTTACATGGAGTGGAGGTAGACATGGCTTTATGTAACATGAGCAAGTACATGATATTACTGTACCTTTAATTCACTTTACAGATTCCTAAAGATGAGTACATTGTTCTAGAGGTAGTGACATATGTTGGTCTCACTGTTTCTAGTGTCGGTTGTATCTTAACTATCATAGTTTTATTAACTCTCAAGTAAATGACAGCATAACAAATTGTATGGTATATTTATCTACATTTGACAGAAAAGAACTCATTCAAAATGTTCAATACTTACTACATTTTAATTTGAGCATAGCTCTGCTTGGTGGCTATGTCATTTTTATATTTGGTATTGATGATAAAGTTATTGATCTAACTAGCTCAAAGGTACATAAAAATATGTCCTTTATTCATGTTCATGTGTTACTTTTCAGATTGGTTGTGGATTCATAGCAGCTCTTCTCCATTACTTCTTTTTAGCTGCTTTCTGTTGGATGTTATGTGAAGGCATCATGTTGTTTTTACAACTAGTTATAGTATTCTCGTCACTTTCTAAAAGATGGTATCTTTATCTACTCATTGGATGGGGTAATAAACATCTTAATATGATAGTAATTGTATTATTTATTGTATATAGGTCTGCCAATTATTCCTGTGGGTGTATCAGTGAGTATACTTTATGAAAGTTATGGTGTGTTTGGGAAATAGTAAGTTAATATAAAGTATTAATTATTATATGATATTGTCTACCATGTAGTTGTTGGATTGATTTTAGTGAACGGGCTGCTATATGGGCTTTCCTAGGACCAGCATTATTGATTATATTGGTAAGTAAATAGATAAATATAAATAGACATGTACCAGGACAGACAAACAGATGGAAAACTGGACTATGTAACAGTTAGAAGATGGATGGATATTGTAGTAAAGAGTTACATTAAAGTGTATTTATTATAAACTGTACATAGATCAATATTGTACTGCTGATATTAGCTATTCAAGCAATGGTACATTATTATAAAAGACGACAACAAGACAAATGAACTGAAGACAAGAAAAAAGGAGATATTATCAGGTGTTGAAACATTATTGAGTTAATAATTTTAATTTTACGTTCTTTGGTAGGAAAACTCTCATTGGGTCACTAATATTGCTTCCTTTATTGGGAATAACCTGGCCACTTGGTCTGTTTGTAATCAATCGTCATGCTACAGTGTTTGCTTGGTTGTTCACTATCTTTTCAACTTTTTAAGTAATATAATTAATGCATTATTGGAGTCTTTTAACTACTCAATTTAGGGATGTTTCATTTTTGTGTTTAACGTGATAAGGAATGAGAAGGTATGTAACATAGACTCTTGTAATTTATATGTTGATATACTTTTATAGATTAAAATTGCTTTGTTTCAAGTGTGTTGTCCAAAGCTATCAAAGGTATTAACTATGATGATGACTTATTATTGTGGATTGTACATTGCTGTAGAAATCAAGACAGGAGGAAGCAATAAGACTAGGCAGAAAAGACAGACATCATAAACAACATATATCTAGCTTTGAGAAGTCAGCTGATAATCATTCGTCCACACAGTACACAAGACGGAATACCGGAAGACCATTTGAACCAATGGCTTTTCACAACAGAATGTACCTTGGGGATGAACTTGAAGGATCTCATAAGTACGAATTAAACTAATGACACTTTTCTCTAACTGAGTTTGATCAGTAACTCTACATTACCTTCCATCACAATTACTGAGTTTTATATATAGAATGAATACTTAAATTATATGCCAGACTTATAGCTATTTACTTGTACTGTTATATGCTTTTGTACATATTTGTAGATTATTATATAAATAAGTCAAGCTGTGTTAATCTATATAAAGCCACATAATTTATCTGTCATATATAAATAAACATTACAAATCACGTGATACCTTTAAGTTAAAGGGCCTTATAGCAACACCAGAGGCAGATTTGTTGTATGTGTAAAACTTTCAGCAAACATAATTGTGGTGAAGTAGTCAGAATTAAATTTAAAAGGATCACAACTGAAGATACACAAAAATGTTGAGGGTAAAAGGTTTGTGTGAATACAAAAGTAGACTGACCAATATTATTAACAAGTCAAGATCATACTTATGTCACTAGTAGAAAACTACTATACAATGGGGTACGTCATTTATGCTGCCACGCCCAAAAGTCAATCAAAGTATTACAAGATTCATAACCTAATTTTTATAGTTTGTGGGCTCGCTTCCGCCCAAGATCATTGTAACAGTTAACTTTTCTAAAATATGTTGCTCGAATTTTTATTAGGGTTCTTGCTCTGCTTATCTCCGAGAGATACAGTAGTTGCTCAAACATATACATCTGCTCAGTTCGTGTGGTAAGTTACCAATGTGACAGAATGTATGTATATATATAGTGCTCATTTTCAAGTCATCATCTTTATTTGGAGCTGTTGAAATCTGCTTCAATAACACTTGTGGTAATATTTGTACTGATTTCTGGGATGACAATGATGCTAGTGTTGTCTGCAACCAACTGGGATACTCTACTTATGGTAAACAAAATTTGCCTAATATGTTTTACCAATACGTTATTTTGTATTATGTAATAGGATCTGCTATAGTCTACTACGTACTTCTCATCAGCTATCAAACACAACATCATTGATTTAAACTGTAATGAGAACACTATACTGGACTGTCCTTATAATGGTCTTTCTGACTACTATTGCTCTCTTAGTAAAGATGCTAATATATTTTGTCTATGTAAGTACTATTTTCCTAGTATGCTAAGTTATCCTGTCTATTATAGATCTGAGTGTTGCTAATTATAGCAATTGTTCTGATGGGGATGTTCGTCTAGTAGGAGGGCATCACAATTTGAAAGGCTAGTGCTCAACTTAGAACCTTTGTAATTTGGTTAGTGTGGGGACATTTTGTAGATTTTATTACATAGCTTTTGATGAAAAAAGTAATTATGACTCAAATGTAATTTTGATCACTGTAAGTGTGACAATGTTCTTAATTTCTTTTGTTATATTTATAAGCATAAGTATACAGAGATAAAGAAATTGAAATAGACTGATTTGTCATGCTGCATGCTTGACTCTAGATCTCTCTACTATAGCAATACACAAAAACCAAACAATGCTAAATATACCATAACAAGAGTGTCCAAGTTCACTACAAACAACACACTAACATTTTCAAAGTATTTTTTAATTGTAAATTTAAGAATGATGGAATTGAAGATATGGCTACAATTAACATGTCATTTTATTATTACATCATACCATTTTCTTTGATTGGGTTTATAGACATTTTAAATTTCATAGGTAGCTTTGAGTTCATGTGTAGTCAGACACCAGCTAATATGAATGGTATGTTAACAGGAGTATACTGGTTTATACCTGCTTCATACATCAATGTTGGTACCATTATGACAACTATCTTTTTCACAATACCAAACTCAGATGGACCTGGTTGCTTGACTTGCATGTTTTGGTCATTGCTTGCACAATTTGTTGTTATCTTTATTTGGGGTTGACATACATGTTCACAACTTACTGGTATAAACAAAGACAATGAGGATACAAAGGCTCCAGTGATCCCTGCTTTTATGAAGCTATTAACAAGGAACAAGGGGGTTCTCAGTGATGTATGAAGCCATCTGAACCATTCAGCACCTACCTCTTTCATATGTGCCATACCGAGATCAACCTGTTGCAATGGCTCTATCTCTTCATCACTTCCCTTTTAACTGCTGCATCACTTGCTGGCCATACCACTCATCAAATTTTCTTCAATGAAATCTTTGCAGGTTTATTGACAGTAATATCTAATGGTTGAAGGTAGTGGTCTGTAATGTTGGGAGGCAAGAGACTACATATTGTTCCTGATCTCACCAGTAGTACAGTTAGAAAATGATACAGGAGACACTATATAAGATGTTAGTAAATAATAAACATATAACTTTTAGTAATAACATTTTCTTCAATAGGAGATTGTTTATGCTCTACCTCATATACACTATAAATCAAATATAATGGAAGCTTTGAAAACGATGTCTTAATTTATAATAAGATCATTGTTTTTATAGCTTACATTGACAAATAACTGAAGTATCTTTAGTGTCATTACAAGAATATCCATTCAATCCATTATGAGGACAGTCCCAAATAGTTTCTTCCATTCCAGTACAGTTCAAATCATTGATATGATCAGACCATGTTCCTTCAGTATATGCATTAGTCTGTGCAGATGCTCCTGAATAAAATACTTAAAAACAATACAATTATCTTAGTACATACCATGAGGTGAGTATCCTAACATTCTACAGACTACACTGGCATCTTTATCATCCCAGAAGTCATCACATACAGTACCCCAGACATTTTTGACACAAACTTCTATTCGACCATATCTCCTAAAGTAACTACCAGACTCACTAATCAAACGTACTGTACAATTTTCACAGGGAGCTATATCAATATAGTCATAACCCGAATGTCAGTTTTACTATCATACATAATTATACCTTCACATTTGACTCCAACATCATGGTAGTGGCCCTAGTGGGTACATAATAAATTAGAAAATGGTTGATAAGGATATTTGAAGAAATTTGAATTCCAGAACAACCTACTGCAGACATTAGTAGTGGACCTGTTCCTTGTTCTAATTGACTAGCATTTAACTGAACCTGTAAAAATATATATTGTAAAAATATCAAGACCATTATCATTGTACCTAATTCCATGTGCCCAAGCTGTTTGCATACCACATTACTATTAAGTGTTTCCCAAATAGAACTACACACAGTACCCCCAAATTCAATTCATACACACTTTAACTCAACAAAAATCATCTGTATTATTTAGAAGTCTTTTATCTAGATATATTACTCTATTCAGTTCCTTTAACTTGTACAGACAAAATCAAGACATAAAGAAGTTAGAAGGTATACAAAGATAACAAATAGGAACAATGACAGTAATGACACCTCAGTAACAAAAATATTAGGACAAAGAAGCATTATACTACTATCCAGCTCAGCTATGAACGATATGAATACTACCTGAAAATGGGACAAACTAGCCTACTGTCAATGCACCAATCTGATAACAGACAATTTGAGCCTCCTGATTGTCCCAGTTATTATATGCACAGACTGTGCCCCACACTCTATTGAGCAACAGTCTAGTAGGAGCATTAAGATTTCTCGATTTCAATTCTTTATAGTACAGATCAAACATGACTTAATATAGTAGGAATGCCTCAATAACATAAAGTTGACTATATCAATTGAAATTCACTGGCTTCAGATTACTATTCATAGATAAACTTTAACCTATAACAATAAATGCAGACATAGTAAATACTAATGGGTTGTAGTTCAAACACTACAACATCTATTAGAGTTAACTACAAAAGAGTACATTCATATGGGAATAAAGTATTATATTAGTGCTACAAATAAATTATAAACAAACATGTTTACATACATTTATATATCAATAGACTATTATGTTAGGTGTTTCAAACATACATTCCTTTTCATAATATATGTGACCTAATTTGCAATAAGGGACCACTTCTGGCAAAACATTTATGACCTCATTTGTGAAAAGGGACCACTGTTAAAAACCTCAATAATCAGTTTTGTATACATACAGTTGCTATATATGCAGTTGCTATAGATTCATGGTAACTGTATGTGTACAAAAGGTGTATTAACAGTGGTCCCTTTTCACATATCAGGTCACAAATGTTTTGACAGATGTGGCCCTTTATTGCAAATCAGGTCATATACTATGTCATTTTCATGATTAACATCAAATTTGAATTGTAAATAATTTGTCTGTATTGAAAACACTTTAACATAATACGATAGACAGCAAGAAATAACACAAGCTTCTTTAGACCAAAACTAATTGTTTACACTACTACAACCTTTCAGTGCATTCATAGGCAGTCAATGGTAACAATGAAAGTATATAAATGTAGTATAATACACTATAGCTGTAGTATGAACTAAATGTCAAAATGTCTGCAAAATCAATAAAGTTATTTACTAACTATTGTAGGGAAGTAAAGGCAAAAAGACTCAACATTCCAGCCTTTCTGTTAGTTATTTATGATATTGGAGTTGGCCTCAGTATTGAAATTAGTGACAATATTATTTTTGGAATGCTGACTAATCCTGAAGAGCCAACTTGTTGGGTGCCATTTCCTGAAGTAGGTTTCATATGGCTTTCTTGTCCCAACTATTCAAAATGTTTTCTTATCTTTTATTTACCCTTTTCTTGGTTGACTAGCTGACACACAGATAGATTGTAAGAGAACTGTTAAGTCGAGTCTTTGGACTAGCTGACGACACACAAAATGGTCTATCAAGTTCTCAAGTATGCTGGAAAACCAAACATTTAGTAAATAGAAGTGCATTTACATACTGGGATAACAAAACACCAAGTCCAATCGACCTAGGTAAGCAGAAATATGGTGGGCCTTTTACTTAAGAAGAAGTAGAGGATACAAAAACATTTTGGAGAATAGTTACTGTACTATTGTCAGCATTTGATATATTTATACTGTCTCCTTGGTATAAAATGATCAACAGGACAGGAGGAAAAGGAGATGGAGATTAATTACCTCCAGAGGTCAGTACATTCATGCCTTTTTTCTCTGACACAGTAGATTTGCTCATTCTACCTTTTTAATTCTTTTTCTATGACAAATCTATCAAGTCCATCATGTACATTATTATTATAGTTTACATGTCTGTAATATATTTCCTATATCATTACATAGAACAGGATTCACTTTGACATATGTCCATATGTGTAATTCCAAGAATATTTGTTGAATCAGAATAAAGTCAAAAAGTAAACAAAATCAAAGTGCAAATAAAGTCCACAGTCTATTTTCTTTTTTTGTATATAAAATAGGCCAAAAGAGCAACAACAATGACTCCAAACATGAACATAGACCTGCTATCATCCTTTTCTAATAAGTAAAAAAGAATATAACTCGTGCACATGTCCAGATAATGCACTTAAAATAAGAATTATAAGAAATTTCATATCAGACATCAGTGTGTATAGCACTAGTTATATTAATATGAGAAAATGTTTAATATGAGATACCAAATTCTTGGAGATTACAAATGGAAATGGAGTAGGAAATTGTGTAGCTTATTATATATATATTACATGTGTACTTTAAATACTCTAACAAACCTGTTTTTTCCATGCTATGCTTCTCTAATGTTACTGAGGTGGTTTCTAAAGTGTTGATTCTGTAAAAACATTTTTATGTACGTATATATGCAAACCTTCATTGTTAGAGATGACTTCACTATTCATATTGTCATCTGAAGTGCATGAAACTAATGTTTATAGGTTACTAATGATGCATTTGTACTGAAACAAACCTATTTCTTCCACACTAAGCTTCTCAGACGTTATGGAGGTGGTTTCTAAAGGGTTGATTCTGTAATAACATTTTTATGTACATATATATACAAACCTTCTTTGTTAAAGGTAACTTCAGCATTCGTATTGACATTTGAAGTACATGGAACTAATGTTTGTAGGTTACAAATGGTGCATTTGTACTGAAACAAACCTGTTTCTTCCAGACGAAGCTTCTCAGACGTTACGAAAGTGGTTTCTAAAGGGTTGATTCTGTAATAACATTTTTATGTACATATATATACAAACCTTCATTGTTAGAGGTGACTTCAGGATTCTTTTCATCATCTGAAATGCCTGTATCAAATTTTTAACATCTTGTTAAACTTTGGATAATAAATTTACCTTCTATTGTCTTAGTAGGCTCCTTTGAAGGTGAAGTGGTAGCAATGATAGGGGCATCTACAGTAACAAACATACAAACAGTCATTTCCTTATTTAACATTATAGCTATATAGTTATACCTTTTGTCATTGTAGGCTTTTGTTGAACGTGAGGTGGAGAATTAAAGGTGGTTATCAATTGACCTATAGAGTAACACAGTACAGATGATTAATATAATTTTTCTAACTTTACCAGAAGAGAGATATTCATTCCTGATATCAGGTCTTGCTAAGAATTGATATATCTTCTCAGTCACTACTTTGTGTTCTACAGGTGGCTCTTTCACAACAGTGATGATCATTCTCCAAGACACTTCACAGGTTCTCTTATCTATCCAAAGTTGAAGGACTTCTGAGAGTTTTCTGGTATCATCATATGTCACATTGTATTGAGCAGACATAATATGACCATAACGCACAGCAAGTTGTTCACCAATAGTACTCCACATGTACTTAATTTCATGAAGTAATGTCATCAGGTGTTTTTTCTTAGGCTCTTCACCTAATAATTATAAAATATGATGAATCAATGACAAAATTATCCATTAACTTGCACTTTGTATAACTCACATAATAATTCATCAGATATTCCTAATGGATATAATGAGTACATACGGATAGAAGGAGAGCTACTAGTAGAAGTAGGCTTACCTGTGGCAGTAGTAGGAGTAGTGGTCGAAGTAAGCATGTTGGCAGTAGGAATGGTGGTGGAAGTAGTGCTGGTAGAGTAAGCTATAGTAACAAAAGGAGCGCACATCTCTATATATTACTTCAGTATTTTGGAAAAGCTCAGGCAATATTTTATATGACATTATATTAAAACATGAGTATACTCTATCTTTAATGTCACTCACTTGATGTCTCCTGTATTTGTTGCAATTTATAAGAAGCAATTACCAAACTCATCTTTTCACTTATTCCATTAAAAGTCAGCTCTAAGTCAGTGAGTTCCTTCTTATCTATAAGAGAGACTTTAAATTTTAAGTAAGGTAGTACAGCAGTGTCTGGTTGACATTGATCAATGAGTTTCCTAGAAACCTTAAACAATACAAATTTAACTTAGTGACATCAACTAGGACTTTACTTGAAATGGATTCATCAATGGCTTAATGTCATAATACTCATTAGCAATTGTAACTTCATTAATGTCAGGATCAAAAATAGTAACTGGATCTATCCTTTTCCAGTTTTCAAAACGTTTCTCTGTGTTCAATCTCTAACATAGACAAAGAACATGTATACAGTTTTAATATAGTATTGTAGTTCTCTTTTTGTTATGTTTGCATACCTCAAGAAAAGGTCCAAGATTTTTTGTGATTACTGCTTGTATTTCCCAACAACACTTTGTCATCTCGTTGAAAAAGACTGTCATTATGTAACTTTGAGATGGTTGTTGAAATAGAACATTCTTTATTTCTTTAATGACAATAGCAACAAAAGAGAAATCAGAGATTTCTACAACACCAGAATTGTCATAAGGTCTGAATACTTGGTCTGATTCGGTTGGTAGAAGCTCAAACTTGTAGGGTGGTGGTCCTTTTGCTCTGACAAAGGCTAACTGTTGGCTTTCCTCTTGTGATCTTAGCTCAACATTATGTTGAAGATGAAGCTCAATAGGTCTGGAGAAATTTCCTGTTGTTTCAATCTTGTAGAAACAGCTAACCACCTCAACATCAGGAGGGAGGATGATCTCTGAATCCTCTGGTACAGCTACTTTGACTTCAGTTTTGACTTCTTGCCCTTCTTGCACTGATGATGGTGGAATGACAAACTTGACTCCATACTCTGGTTTCTCAAAAACCTGCTCTTCATTGAGGTATTCAATATTCCATTTAGACACATCTTCCAAAACTAAATGATAACAATTCAAACAAGTAGGAGTACTACATTGTTGTTGTTTAATATCTCACCTCGTTTTGGATTGTACTCAGAGAAAAGACTAGCAATTTCATCCTTCCTTGTGTCTTCACATTCATCTAATGGAGTGTTACCCTTATTATTCTTAATAGTCATATCTGCTCCTCGAGATAGCAAGGATTGTATTATATTTATATGACCTTCTTCACAGGCAATATGCAATGCAGTATTACCATCCTGTGTTAAAGTAGATTATGAAGAAAAGACATCATATACTACTGACCTTGTCACAAATATTAGGATCTGCATTATATTGCAGGAGTAACTGGACTATCTCAGTGTAACCTTCACTTGAAGCTCTATGTATAGCTGTCCATTGATCCTAGAAAATTAATTTTTATTGGTCACACTGACTATTACAACATAAAAATCAGCAATGCCTTATAGTTAACATTAACATCAGAAACAATTATTAACTCACACTATACACTATATATCTCTAAACATATCACTATACTATATAGTACATACAACAAGAAAAAGACTGAAGTGCAGAACTCTCTCCACAATTTCTGTAGTGATGTTAGTTTGTTTGCCATTCCCATGCTACCACTATGTAATGCTTTACTGAAAGCATTGAATATAATAGGCTAAAGATTTCTTGGCCTTATGCAAATAATCCAAGTCGTTGATCATGTTAAAACTATAGGCATGGCAAATACCAATTCAAATTGATGTAGTAAATAAGGACACATGAAACAATAATTATATTTTAGTCTTCTAGAAGACACCTTGAAACAGAATAACTTATTGAATAATCCAGCAAGAATGCACAGTGTAGATGAAACAGGAATGCATTAGATGTGAAATCTCCTAATATATTAAGAGAAAAAGGTGTTACTGGGTTTTAATAGGACATCTGGGAAAACGGGCTGGGTTACTGTTGTAGCTTATGAAAATGTAGCTGAAATATTTCCATAAATGATGATAGTTGATGCTAAAACCTTAACCAAATGTAGGCAGCAAATGAGATTTGGGGACTAAATATGAATTGAGTGAAAATGGGTAGATAACAGCTAAATTACTAATCACTGAAGATTGTCTTGAATATGTAGTTCCCTAATGATCTTCATTCATTTAGCTCAATGTATATAGTACACACAACCAAACAAAAGTTATTAAACAACTTGCTAGAGACAAGAGGTAAAAATACTTTTGTCTACCTCCACACTTGAAACACCAGCTCAACCTCTAGATTGTTACTAAATTTTCATTGGAGCAGTCTGTTATGACTTGAAACAGGGAGAGGGGCTGGCTACACTAAATTACCAGATACTTACTTGTTACCTGATGTCAAATGAGACATTGACTCTGATGACAAATAAGGACTTGAATCTATCTTTTGTGAAAGAATTTGTTGATTTATAAAGGAAATATGAACTACGATAGAAGGACTACTATTGTCACCTTGATTATCACATGAAGATGAGATATATAGGGCTCATTGTTCTATACATCATTGTCATCACTAAATGAATTTAATTCTTTATATGATATTCTTCTATCATACTCATTCTCATCAAGTATTGATATCATATAATCTGACATCAATATTATTAATAACGTTTTTCCTCATAACTCCTAAAAAGTTATTGTCAAAAACTAAACACATGGTAGTCTCAAGAAAATGTAAGTCCTTTCTATCTTCTCTACTCTATCTCATCCTCAACTCATTTGTAATTGATTGTGTTTTACTCATATAAGTATCTTGGTGTTTCATCTCTAGTAATTTCTTTTGGTCTCCTCACATTGCATCTGTATGCTCCAAGTCATGCAGGATTCTCAGTTCTGCAACATTATAAATTCTCCTCTCCATCATATATTTGTCTTTCGATATGACTCTCTAATTATATTATTTACAAGTCTAACCAGCATCATCTCTGTCAGACAATTATTGCATCTCACAAACTACAGGTCTATAACAGTCTGTACAACAAAAAAAGGTCAGCTTTTCAATTGGGGATTTGTTAATAACAGCAAGAAGCATACCAGTTACAGACATATACCAGTGTTATAATTATTATGAGCTTTAAATTTACAATACTCTCTACTTTTATAACCAGATGAAATTGTGCTCTCAGGACTGTCACAAAACCTACAAATAATCTCACATATTTATCTAGTAGCCAGTAAGATACAAATTCAAGTAGTCTACATGATAATTGCTGTCCTATGTACGTACGTAACAATTCTATTTTTAAACAATTTAAAATGATAAATTAAAAGCTAAATAAATGATGCTTCAATTCCTGTCCATCACTGCTATTTTGGTGTGTGCATATGAATTGATAATTGAAAAATTTTTAAAAAAGTGATGTCTATATATTTGATGGTGTCAAATAAGAATAGGTAGAAAAACTGCTTAAAACATATGTTATAAAAACAAACAAGACTTTTTCAAATATTCTAATAAAGTCTTGGCATCCTCTTCTACTTACAATATTCGTCATTTTTGGCATATTCTTAAAAGACAATTTTCAGCCATTATTATGATAGTAAAACAACCAATATTTCTCTTTAAGGAAAAGGATTTACAATTTATCTTCAGTTATACTGACTTTTAAATATAACATGTACACATGAACACTTACTTTGTTGAAAAGATCTAGATTGGCTCCTTTCTGTATTAAATTAAAAACAACATGTCTGTGTCCATTCTCTGCTGCTAACATGACTGCAGTCGATCCACCCTAAATATATATTATTAATTAACACATTAATATCAATCATAACATCAGTATATTACCTATACCAACACTTAGATGTATCAGTAGTTCAGTACACTAGTATCATTAAAAACTAAGACAACATTATATACAGTCAAACAAAATATGAGTCAAATCACTCTCAATAATTGGATATTATGAACACAAATTGAAACTTCACACTAGTTTTGTGACTATAATAAAAAAAATTATTTTTCTGTAGCGTAGAGAAAGAATGAGCATTCCTTATGAAACAATTCACTCACACCTTTTCTGAAAAGGTTACTAACAAACATTGACTCACTAAATCATACTACATTGTACCAAAATTACATCCTATTATATTGTAAAGGACATGTTTAGATGACAAGTAATAACAGTAACATAAATGTGAAAACAAAAAGCAATACTATCATAGTAATCACAGTTAGGGTTACAAAATCCATTGCTGATACAGAAACCACCAGTTACAAGATGCATTCACTTTAATGTCATTTTTTGCTTTCATAGGTTATATATAACAATATAATAAATAAAATTACAAAAAGGATACACATAGATACCACACAGTCCAAAACAATCATAGTACAGCCTAACAGGCTTCCCATGCAAGGCATTAAAAACCATTAACGTTAATGCAAACAATAAGGTAAATAAAATAACAACATTCAATTCAAAAGACTTAGAATTCATACTACATTATATCAAACTAACCGGCTATTATAGTTTAAACAACACATTCAGATGACAGGTAATCACAGCAACACAAAAATGAACACATTCAGTATGCTCAAAATTCATACAAGGCTATAGCTATAAAATGCTCAAGAAGCTTCAAGTCTTATTACTAAGAGATAAATTACTACATTGTATCAAAATTACATCCTATTATATTGTAAAGGACACAGTTAGATGACAAGTAATAACAGCAACATTAATGTGCTAACAAAAAGCAATACTGTAAACAAAATCCATTCAGTATGCTCAAAATTCATACTAGGCTATAACTATAAAATGCTCAAAATATACCTAAAAAGAAAAACCTAGCTAGAAGCTTCAAGTCTTATTATTGAGAGATAAATTATAGTACAGCCTGACAACCTTCCCATGCAAGGCATTAAAACCATTAATGTTAATACAAACAATAGGGTAAATAAAATAACAACATTCAATTCAAAAGACTTAGAATTCATACACATTATATCACACTTACCAGCTATTATATTTTAAACAACACATTCAGATGACAAGTAATCACACCAACATAAATGTGAAAAACAAAACAATAAAGTAAACAAAATCACAACAACACATTAAATATATTTAGAATTCATACTACATTATATCAAAATTACATCCTATTATATTGTAAAGGACACTGTTAGATGACAAGTAATAACACCAACATTTAATGAGCTAACAAAAAGCAATACTGTAAACAAAATCCATTCAGTATGCTCAAAATTCATACTAGGCTATAGCTATAAAATGCTCAAAATATACCTAAAAAGGAAAACCTAGCTAGAAGCTTCAAGTCTTATTACTGAGAGATAAATTATAGTACAGCCTGACAACCTTCCCATGCAAGGAATTAAAACCATTATTGTTAATACAAACAATAGGGTAAATAAAATAACAACATTCAATTCAAAAGATTTAGAATTCATACTACATTATATCACACTTACCTCCTATTATATTTTAAACAACACATTCAGATGACAAGTAATCACACCAACATAAATGTGAAAAACAAAACAATAAAGTAAACAAAATCACAACAACACATTCAATATACGTAGAATTCATACTACATTGTATCAAAATTACATCCTATTATATTTTAAAGGACACAGTTAGATGACAAGTATTAACACCAACATTTAATGAGCTAACAAAAAGCAATACTGTAAACAAAATCCATTCAGTATGTTCAAAATTCATACTAGGCTATAGCTATAAAATGCTCAAAATATACCTAAAAAGGAGAACCTAGCTAGAAAGTTTCAAGTCTTATTACTGAGAGATAAATTTTAGTACAGCCTGACAACCTTCCCATGCAAGGCATTAAAACCATTAACATTAATACAAACAATAGGGTAAATAAAATAACAACATTCAATTCAAAGATTTAGAATTCATACTACATTATATCACACTTACCCACTATTATATTTTAAACAACACATTAAGATGACAAGTAATCACAGCAACATAAATGTCAAAATAAACAATAAAGTAAACAAAATCACAACAACACATTCAATATACTTAGAATTCATACTACATTGTATCAAAATTACGTCCTATCATATTGTAAAGGACACAGTTAGATGATAAGTAATAACAGCAATGTGCTAATAAAAAGCAATACTGTAAACAAAATCCATTCAGTATGCTCAAAATTCATACTAGGCTATAGCTATAAAATGCTCAAAATATACCTTAAAAGGAGAACCTAGCTAGAAGTTTCAAGTCTTATTACTGAGAGATAAATTTTAGTACAGCCTGACAACCTTCCCATGCAAGGCATTAAAACCATTAACATTAATACAAACAATAGGGTAAATAAAATAACAACATTCAATTCAAAAGATTTAGAATTCATACTACATTATATCACACTTACCTCCTATTATATTTTAAACAACACATTCAGATGACAAGTAATCACACCAACATAAATGTGAAAAACAAAACAATAAAGTAAACAAAATCACAACAACACATGAAATATATTTAGAATTCATACTACATTGCATCAAAATTACATCTTATCATATTGTAAAGGACACAGTTTTATGACAAGTAATAACAGCAACATAAATGTGCTAACAAAAAGCAATACTGTAAACAAAATCCATTCAATATGCTCAAAATTCATACTAGGCTATAACTATAAAATGCTCAAGATATACTTAAAAAGGAAAACCTAGCAAGAAGCTTCAAGTCTTATTTTTGAGAGATAAATTATAGTACAGCCTGACAACCTTCCCATGCAAGGCATTAAAACCATTAACATTAATACAAACAATAGGGTAAATAAAATAACAACATTCAATTCAAAAGACTTAGAATTCATACTATATTATATCACACTTACCCGCTATAATATTTTAAATAACACATTCAGATGACAAGTAATCACAGCAACATAAATGTGAAAAACGAAACAATAAAGTAAACAAAATCACAACAACACATTCAATATACTTAGAATTCATACTACATTGTATCAAAATTATGTCCTATTATATTGTAAAGGACACAGTTAGATGACATGTAATAACAGCAACATAAATGTGCTAACAAAAAGCAATACTGTAAACAAAATCCATTCAGTATGCTCAAAATTCATACTAGGCTATAACTATAAAATGCTCAAAATATACCTAAAAAGAAACCTACCAAGAAGCTTGAAGTCTTATTACTGATAGATACCCAATGTCATACCAATTACAGTTAGGGTTACAAAATCCATTGCTTATATAGAAATCGGCAGTTACAGGATGCATTCACTTTAATGTCATTTCTTGCTCTCAGATGTTGCAATAACAATATGAAAGGCACTAAAGTGCCGAACCTTGCTGCAATTTCTAAGTTATTTATAAATCCTATGCCAGCTTAGGCCCAGCTATGATGTTGCTATTGTAAGAAAATTTATTAACATTCCAGAAGGCGTGGTTATAAAATAGTAAGCTTAGTCATTTTGTAAAAGCTCATTAATTGTTGCTTGATTTCTACCTTTGCCATGTCTATGAAGCAGTAATTGAGTAAGTGATAGTATCATTCAATTACAAAGCAAGATTAAGTGCTAGATTCTCTGATGAAAAGGTTCTCTGAGTCTTTACATAACGCTTTAAAATGTATCAATATTTCATATACAAAATTTATTGTAACTTGAAGACGAAACGTTCTTTGGAAGCGTCCCGTAGTACAAATATAAATGAATATATTATCTATTAGTAGCAGTTTTTTCAGTGCTCTGAGACGTTTCCTGAATGCATCACTTTGCTCCAAGTCCATGTACAATCTTGAAAACACTTTTCAATTTAAAGCTTTTATGATGATTGCTTTGACCAACACACTTCTGTCTTGCTGATGCGTATTCCTCTGAGATTGTCTACAACATACTAAAAAATCTCCAACACTAAGTTTTTACTTTTTGAGAAATGGCACCTTGACCTCTGCAGCCTGAAAATTCTTTTGCAAGTTTTAAGCTTAGGTTTTCATTGACGATGTTCTTGATACTACTGTTGTAAAGTCCACACGTTTTTCAAATCGTTGCTAAACGTTGGTAGCTGATAACACTTCGCTTGCTAAGTTATAGCAGTTTTATAACAATCCCCGGTAACAT
Source organism: Xestospongia muta (assembly GCA_963693285.1). Classification (NCBI taxonomy): domain Eukaryota; kingdom Metazoa; phylum Porifera; class Demospongiae; order Haplosclerida; family Petrosiidae; genus Xestospongia; species Xestospongia muta. The sequence goes on along the minus strand of OY848917.1, from coordinate 15,554,329 downwards.
ACAGTGCAGACACACACTCACACACACTGACAGACTACAGTAACCTCGCTTTGCGCCCACCCGCAGCGAGGTTAATAATTGCAAAAGTGGATACACATGCTATGTTAAATCACACTTAGCTCCTTTTATATTTTTAACAACAACACATTCAGATGACAAGTAATCACAGCAACGTAAATGTGAAAAACAAAACAATAAAGTAAACAAAATCACAACAACACATTCAATATACTTAGAATTCATACTACATTGTATCAAAATTACATCCTATTATATTGTAAAGGACACAGTTAGATGACAAGTAATAACACCAACATAAATGTACTAACAAAAAGCAACACTGTAAACAAAATCACAACAACACATTTAGTATGCTCAAAAGTTATACTAGGCTATAGTTATAAAATGCTCAAAATATACCTAAAAAGGAAAACCTAGCAAGAAGCTTCAAGTCTTATTACTAAAAGATAAATTATAGTACAACCTGACAACCTTCCCATGCAAGGCATTAAAACCATTAACATTAATACAAACAATAGGGTAAATAAAATAACAACATTCAATTCAAAAGATTTAGAATTCATACTACATTATATCACACTTACCTCCTATTATATTTTAAACAACACATTCAGATGACAAGTATTCACAGCAACATAAATGTGAAAAACAAAACAATAAGGTAAACAAGATCAGAACAACACATTAAATATATTTAGAATTCATACTACATTGCATCAAAATTACATCCTATCATATTGTAAAGGACACAGTTAGATGACAAGTAATAACAGCAACATAAATGTACAAACAAAAAGCAATACTGTAAACAAAATCACAACAACACATTTAGCATGCTCAAAATTCATACTAGGCTATAGCTATAAAATGCTCAAAATATACTTAAAAAGGAAAACCTAGCAAGAAGCTTCAAGTCTTATTACTGAGAGATAAATTATAGTACAGCTAGACAACCTTCCCATGCAAGGCATTAAAAACCATAATCAAGCTAGAAATAACTAATTCAACTACCAATCTACTCTAAGTATCCCGGTTTCTTTCATTTCCAGAATACAACTGATTTACTGACCTCTCTTTATATTTATCACCTCTCTTACATCTTCATTAATATAATCTTAAATAATTAAGGCATAAAAATGGCTTACTACTTCAAGCTCTGTCAAAATTATTACTTTTATTCTTAAAGCACTTGAAATAAAACTTCTAAAACTATATACTTATCTAAAACCATAAATTTCTGTATAAAATAATCTTTAAAGTCTTCTAGTTGTGTTATTATGTTGGCACAAACAGAACAATAACAAGAATGAAGAAAAACATTGTGCTGCCCTTATACTGGTTCTACCACCTGCTTTATATACTTCTTAGAGTTAGGTAAAGTAGTCTTATATCATTACCATATCTATTGTATGTCTTCTCTAATGGTTATTATCTATCCGCACAACTTAAACAAAATAGTTCATTCTCATCATCTCAATTACCTTAGTAACAACATTGATATCAACATTATGGTTGAGTAATAGTTCAACGATGTCACTATGTCCTTTAGAACTTGCATAATGAAGAGCTGCCCATCCTTTCTATTAGAGAAAACACACAAACAATCAACTGTAAAGTGAAACTCCTAACACTCTATATTTCTTATATTTCTGTATTTTGTCATTAACATTATAACATATTACGTACATATATAGTCTACATGTAAGTATTGTTGTATATATAGCTTTTTATGTGCTTAGCATATCAGCTCTAATCATCTTTGTCTTTCCATATGACTCTCTAATTATATTATTTACAAGTCTAACCAGCATCATCTCTGTCAGACAATTATTGCATCTCACAAACTACAGGTCTATAACAGTCTGTACAACAAAAAAAGGTCAGCTTTTCAATTGGGGATTTGTTAATAACAGCAAGAAGCATACCAGTTACAGACATATACCAGTGTTATAATTATTATGAGCTTTAAATTTACAATACTCTCTACTTTTATAACCAGATGAAATTGTGCTCTCAGGACTGTCACAAAACCTACAAATAATCTCACATATTTATCTAGTAGCCAGTAAGATACAAATTCAAGTAGTCTACATGATAATTGCTGTCCTATGTACGTACGTAACAATTCTATTTTTAAACAATTTAAAATGATAAATTAAAAGCTAAACAAATGATGCTTCAATTCCTGTCCATCACTGCTATTTTGGTGTGTGCATATGAATTGATAATTGAAAAATTTTTAAAAAAGTGATGTCTATATATTTGATGGTGTCAAATAAGAATAGGTAGAAAAACTGCTTAAAACATATGTTATAAAAACAAACAAGACTTTTTCAAATATTCTAATAAAGTCTTGGCATCCTCTTCTACTTACAATATTCGTCATTTTTGGCATATTCTTAAAAGACAATTTTCAGCCATTATTATGATAGTAAAACAACCAATATTTCTCTTTAAGGAAAAGGATTTACAATTTATCTTCAGTTATACTGACTTTTAAATATAACATGTACACATGAACACTTACTTTGTTGAAAAGATCTAGATTGGCTCCTTTCTGTATTAAATTAAAAACAACATGTCTGTGTCCATTCTCTGCTGCTAACATGACTGCAGTCGATCCACCCTAAATATATATTATTAATTAACACATTAATATCAATCATAACATCAGTATATTACCTATACCAACACTTAGATGTATCAGTAGTTCAGTACACTAGTATCATTAAAAACTAAGACAACATTATATACAGTCAAACAAAATATGAGTCAAATCACTCTCAATAATTGGATATTATGAACACAAATTGAAACTTCACACTAGTTTTGTGACTATAATAAAAAAAATTATTTTTCTGTAGCGTAGAGAAAGAATGAGCATTCCTTATGAAACAATTCACTCACACCTTTTCTGAAAAGGTTACTAACAAACATTGACTCACTAAATCATACTACATTGTACCAAAATTACATCCTATTATATTGTAAAGGACATGTTTAGATGACATGTAATAACAGTAACATAAATGTGAAAACAAAAAGCAATACTATCATAGTAATCACAGTTAGGGTTACAAAATCCATTGCTGATACAGAAATCGCCAGTTACAAGATGCATTCACTTTAATGTCATTTTTTGCTTTCATAGGTTATATATAACAATATAATAAATAAAATTACAAAAAGGATACACATAGATACCACACAATCCAAAACAATCATAGTACAGCCTAACAGGCTTCCCATGCAAGGTATTAAAAACCATTAACATTAATGCAAACAATAAGGTAAATAAAATAACAACATTCAATTCAAAAGACTTAGAATTCATACTACATTATATCAAACTAACCGGCTATAATAGTTTAAACAACACATTCAGATGACAAGTAATCACAGCAACATAAAAATGAACACATTCAGTATGCTCAAAATTCATACAAGGCTATAGCTATAAAATGCTCAAGAAGCTTCAAGTCTTATTACTGAGAGATAAATTGCTACATTGTATCAAAATTACATCCTATTATATTGTAAAGGACACAGTAAGATGACAAGTAATAACAGCAACATTAATGTGCTAACAAAAAGCAATACTGTAAACAAAATCCATTCAGTATGCTCAAAATTCATACTAGGCTATAGCTATAAAATGCTCAAAATATACCTAAAAAGGAAAACCTACCTAGAAGCTTCGAGTCTTATTACTGAGAGATAAATTATAGTACAGCCTGACACCTTCCCATGCAAGGCATTAAAACCATTAATGTTAATACAAACAATAGGGTAAATAAAATAACAACATTCAATTCAAAAGACTTAGAATTCATACTACATTATATCACACTTACCTCCTATTATATTTTAAACAACACATTCAGATGACAAGTAATCACACCAACATAAATGTGAAAAACAAAACAATAAAGTAAACAAAATCACAACAACACATTAAATATATTTAGAATTCATACTACATTATATCAAAATTACATCCTATTATATTGTAAAGGACACTGTTAGATGACAAGTATTAACAGCCACATTTAATGAGCTAACAAAAAGCAATACTGTAAACAAAATCCATTCAGTATGCTCAAAATTCATACTAGGCTATAGCCATAAAATGCTCAAAATATACCTAAAAAGGAGAACCTAGCTAGAAGTTTCAAGTCTTATTACTGAGAGATAAATTATAGTACAGCCTGACAACCTTCCCATGCAAGGCATTAAAACCATTATTGTTAATACAAACAATAGGGTAAATAAAATAACAACACTGAATTCAAAAGATTTAGAATTCATACTACATTATATCACACTTACCAACTATTATATTTTAAACAACACATTCAGATGACAAGTAATCACACCAACATAAATGTGAAAAACAAAACAATAAAGTAAACAAAATCACAACAACACATTCAATATACGTAGAATTCATACTACATTGTATCAAAATTACATCCTATTATATTCTAAAGGACACAGTTAGATGATAAGTAATAATAGCAACATAAATGTGCTAACAAAAAGCAATACTGTAAACAAAATCATTCAGTATGCTCAAAATTCATACTAGGCTATAGCTATAAAATGCTCAAAATATACCTAAAAAGAAAAACCTACCAAGAAGCTTTAAGTCTTATTACTAAGTGATAAATTATAGTACAGCCTGACAACCTTCTCATGCAAGGCATTAAAAACCATTAACGTTAACACAAACAATAGGGTAAATAAAATAACAACATTCAATTCAAAAGATTTAGAATTCATACTACATTATATCACACCTACCGACTATTATATATTAAACAACACATTCAGATGACAAATAATCACGGCAACATAAATGTGAAAAACAAAACAATAAAGTAAACAAAATCACAACAACACATTCAATATACTTAGAATTCATACTACATTGTATCAAAATTACATTCTATTATATTGTAAAGGACACAGTTAGATGACAAGTAATATTAGCAACATAAATGTACTAACAAAAAGCAATACTGTAAACAAAATCACAACAACACATTCAGTATGCTCAAAATTCATACTAGGCTATAGCTATAAAATGCTCAAAATATACCTAAAAAGGAAAACCTACCAAGAAGCTTCAAGTCTTATTACTAAGAGATAAATTATAGTACAGGCTGACAACCTTCCCATGCAAGGCATTAAAACCATTAACATTAATACAAACAATAGGGTAAATAAAATAACAACATTCAATTGAAAAGATTTAGAATTCATACTACATTATATCACACTTACCTCCTATTATATTTTAAACAACACATTCAGATGACAAGTAATCACACCAACATAAATGTGAAAAACAAAACAATAAAGTAAACAAAATCACAACAACACATTAAATATATTTAGAATTCATACTACATTGCATCAAAATTACATCTTATCATATTGTAAAGGACACAGTTATATGACAAGTAATAACAGCAACATAAATGTGCTAACAAAAAGAAATACTGTAAACAAAATTTATTCAGTATGCTCAAAATTCATACAAGGCTATAGCTATAAAATGCTTAAAATATACCTAAAAAGAAAAACCTAGCAAGAAGCTCCAAGTCTTATTACTGAGAGATAAATTATAGTTCAGCCTGACAACCTTCCCATGCAAGGCATTAAAACCAATAATGTTAATACAAACAATAGGGTAAATAAAATAACAACATTCAATGCAAAAAACTTAGAATTCATACTACATTATATTACACTTACAAACTATTATATTTTAAACAACACATTCAGATGACAAGTAATCACACCAACATAAATGTCAAAATAAACAATAAAGTAAACAAAATCACAACAACACATTAAATATATTTAGAATTCATACTACATTGCATCAAAATTACATCTTATCATATTGTAAAGGACACAGTTATATGACAAGTAATAACAGCAACATAAATGTGCTAACAAAAAGAAATACTGTAAACAAAATCCATTCAGTTTGCTCAAAATTCATACAAGGCTATAGCTATAAAATGCTCAAGATATACTTAAAAAGGAAAACCTAGCAAGAAGCTTCAAGTCTTATTATTGAGAGATAAATTATAGTACAGCCTGACAACCTTCCCAGGCAAGGCATTAAAACCATTAACATTAACACAAACAATAGGGTAAATAAAATAACAACAGTCAATTCAAAAGATTTAAAATTCATACTATATTATATCACACTTACCCGCTATAATATTTTAAACAACACATTCAGATGACAAGTAATCACACCAACATAAATGTGAAAAACAAAACAATAAAGTAAACAAAATCACAACAACACATTCAATATACTAAGAATTCATACTATATTGTATCAAAATTACATCCTATTATATTATAAAGGACACAGTTAGATGACAAGTAATAACAGCAACATTAATGTGCTAACAAAAAGCAATACTGTAAACAAAATCCATTCAGTATGCTCAAAATTCATACTAGGCTATAGCTATAAAATGCTCAAAATGTACCTAAAATGATAACCTAGCAAGAAGCTTCAAGTCTTATTACTAAGTGATAAATTATAGTACAGCCTGACAACCTTCCCATGCAAGGCATTAAAAACCATTAAAGTTAATAAAAACAATAGGGTAAATAAAATAACAACATTCAATTCAAAAGACTTAGAATTCATACTACATTATATCACACTTACCCGCTATAATATTTTAAACAACATATTCAGATGACAAGTAATCACACCAACATAAATGTGAAAAACAAAACAATAAAGTAAACAAAATCACAACAACACATTCAATATACTTAAAATTCATACTACATTGTATCAAAATTATGTCCTATTATATTGTAAAGGACACAGTTAGATGACATGTAATAACAGCAACATAAATTCGCTAACAAAAAGCAATACTGTAAACAAAATCCATTCAGTATGCTCAAAATTCATACTAGGCTAAGGCTATAGCTATAAAATGCTCAAAATATACCTAAAAAGAAACCTACCAAGAAGCTTCAAGTCTTATTACTGATAGATACCCAATGTCATACCAATTACAGTTAGGGTTACAAAATCCATTGCTTATATAGAAATCGGCAGTTACAGGATGCATTCACTTTAATGTCATTTCTTGCTCTCATATGTTGCAATAACAATATGAAAGGCACTAAAGTGCCGAATCTTGCTGCAATTTCTAAGTTATTTATAAATCCTATGCCAGCTTAGGCCCAGCTATGATGTTGCTATTGTAAGAAAATTTATTAACATTCCAGAAGGCGTGGTTATAAAATAGTAAGCTTAGTCATTTTGTAAAAGCTCATTAATTGTTGCTTGATTTCTAGCTTTGCCATGTCTGTGAAGCAGTAATTGAGTAAGTGATAGTATCATTCAATTACAAAGCAAGATTAAGTGCTAGATTCTCTGATGAAAAGGTTCTCTGAGTCTTTACATAACGCTTTAAAATGTATCAATATTTCATATACAAAATTTATTGTAACTTGAAGACGAAACGTTCTTTGGAAGCATCCTGTAGTACAAATATAAATGAATATATTATCTATTAGTAGCAGTTTTTTCAGTGCTCTGAGACGTTTCCTGAATGCATCACTTTGCTCCAAGTCCATGTACAATCTTGAAAACACTTTTCAATTTAAAGCTTTTATGATGATTGCTTTGACCAACACACTTCTGTCTTGCTGATGCGTATTCCTCTGAGATTGTCTACAACATACTAAAAAATCTCCAACACTAAGTTTTTACTTTTTGAGAAATGGCACCTTGACCTCTGCAGCCTGAAAATTCTTTTGCAAGTTTTAAGCTTAGGTTTTCATTGACGATGTTCTTGATACTACTGTTGTAAAGTCCACACGTTTTTCAATTCGTTGCTAAACGTTGGTAGCTGATAACACTTCGCTTGCTAAGTTATAGCAGTTTTATAACAATCCCCGGTAACATATAGTGCAGACACACACTGACAGACTACAGTAACCTCGCTTTGCGCCCACGCGCAGCGAGGTTAATAATTGCAAAAGTGGATACACATGCTATGTTAAATCACACTTAGCTCTTTTTATATTTTTAATAACAACACATTCAGATGACAAGTAATCACAGCAACGTAAATGTGAAAAACAAAACAATAAAGTAAACAAAATCACAACAACACATTCAATATACTTAGAATTCATACTACATTGTATCAAAATTACATCCTATTATATTGTAAAGGACACAGTTAGATGACAAGTAATAACACCAACATAAATGTACTAACAAAAAGCAATACTGTAAACAAAATCACAACAACACATTTAGTATGCTCAAAATTCATACTAGGCTATAATTATAAAATGCTCAAAATATACCTAAAAAGGAAAACCTAGCTAGAAGCTTCAAGTCTTATTACTAAAAGATAAATTATAGTACAACCTGACAACCTTCCCATGCAAGGCATTAAAACCATTAACATTAATAAAAACAATAGGGTAAATAAAATACCAACATTCAATTCAAAAGATTTAGAATTCATACTACATTATATCACACTCACCTCCTATTATATTTTAAACAACACATTCAGATGACAAGTAATCACAGCAACGTAAATGTGAAAAACAAAACAATAAAGTAAACAAAATCACAACAACACATTAAATATACTTAGAATTCATACTACATTGTATCAAAATTACATCCTATTATATTGTAAAGGACACAGTTAGATGACAAGTAATAACACCAACATAAATGTACTAACAAAAAGCAAAACTGTAAACAAAATCACAACAACACATTTAGTATGCTCAAAATTCATACTAGGCTATAACTATAAAATGCTCAAAATATACCTAAAAAGGAGAACCTAGCTAGAAGTTTCAAGTCTTATTACTGAGAGATAAATTATAGTACAGCCTGACAACCTTCCCATGCAAGGCATTAAAACCATTATTGTTAATACAAACGATAGGGCAAATAAGATAACAACACTGAATTCAAAAGATTGAGAATTCATACTACATTATATCACACTTACCTCCTATTATATTTTAAAAAACATTCAGATGACAAGTAATCACACCAACATAAATGTGAAAAACAAAACAATAAAGTAAACAAAATCACAACAAAATATTCAATATACGTTGAATTCATACTACATTGTATCAAAATTACATCCTATTATATTGTAAAGGACACTGTTAGATGACAAATATTAACAGCAACATTTTAATGAGCTAACAAAAAGCAATACTGTAAACAAAATCCATTCAGTATGCTCAAAATTCATACTAGGCTATAGCTATAAAATGCTCAAAATATACCTAAAAAGGAGAACCTAGCTAGAAGTTTCAAGTCTTATTACTGAGAGATAAATTATAGTACAGCCTGACAACCTTCCCATGCAAGGCATTAAAATCATTATTGTTAATACAAACAATAGGGTAAATAAAATAACAACATTCAATTCAAAATATTTAGAATTCATACTACATTATATCACACTTACCTCCTATTATATTTTAAACAACACATTCAGATGACAAGTAATCACAGCAACATAAATGTGAAAAACAAAACAATAAAGTAAACAAAATCACAACAACACATTCAATATACGTAGAATTCATACTACATTTTAATGAGCTAACAAAAAGCAATACTTTAAACAAAATCCATTCAGTATGTTCAAAATTAATACTAGGCTATAGCTATAAAATGTTCAAAATATACCTAAAAAGGAAAACCTAGCTAGAAGCTTCAAGTCTTATTACTGAGAGATAAATTATAGTACAGCATGACAACCTTCCCATGCAAGGCATTAAAACCATTATTGTTAATACAAACGATAGGGTAAATAAAATAACAACATTCAATTCAAATACTTAAAATTCATACTACATTATATCACACTTACCTCCTATTATATTTAATCAACACATTCAGATGACAAGTAATCACACCAACATAAATGTGAAAAACAAAACAATAAAGTAAACAAAATCACAACAAAATATTCAATATACGTACAATTCATACTACATTGTATCAAAATTACATTCTATTATATTGTAAAGGACACTGTTAGATGACAAGTAATAACACCAACATTTAATGAGCTAACAAAAAGCAATACTGTAAACAAAATCCATTCAGTATGCTCAAAATTCATACTAGGCTAAAGCTATAAAATGCTCAAAATATACCCAAAAAGGAAAACCTAGCAAGAAGTTTCAAGTCTTATTACTGAGAGATAAATTTTAGTACAGCCTGACACCTTCCCACGTAAGGCATCAAAACCATTAATGTTAATACAAACAATAGGGGAAATAAAATAACAACATTCAATGCAAAAGACTTAGAATTCATACTACATTATATCACACTTACCTCCTATTATATTTTAAACAACACATTCAGATGACAAGTAATCACACCAACATAAATGTGAAAAACAAAACAATAAAGTAAACAAAATCACAACAACACATTCAATATACTAAGAATTCATACTACATTGTATCAAAATTACATCCTATTATATTGTACAGGACACAGTTAGATGACAAGTATTAACAGCAACATTTAATGAGCTAACAAAAAGCAATACTGTAAACAAAATCCATTCAGTATGCTCAAAATTCATACTAGGCTATAGCTATAAAATGCTCAAAATATACCTAAAAAGGAAAACCTAGCTAGAAGTTTCAAGTCTTATTACTGAGAGATAAATTTTAGTACAGCCTGACAACCTTCCCATGCAAGGCATTAAAACCATTAACATTAATACAAACAATAGGGTAAATAAAATAACAACATTCAATTCAAATACTTAAAATTCATACTACATTATATCACACTTACCAACTATTATATTTTAAACAACACATTCAGATGACAAGTAATCACACCAACATAAATGTGAAAAACAAAACAATAAAGTAAACAAAATCACAACAACACATTAAATATATTTAGAATTCATACTACATTATATCAAAATTACATCCTATTATATTGTAAACAACACATTCAGATGACAAGTAATCACACCAACATAAATGTGAAAAACAAAACAATAAAGTAAACAAAATCACAACAACACATTCAATATACTAAGAATTCATACTACATTGTATCAAAATTACATCCTATTATATTGTACAGGACACAGTTAGATGACAAGTATTAACAGCAACATTTAATGAGCTAACAAAAAGCAATACTGTAAACAAAATCCATTCAGTATGCTCAAAATTCATACTAGGCTATAGCTATAAAATGCTCAAAATATACCTAAAAAGGAGAACCTAGCTAGAAGTTTCAAGTCTTATTACTGAGAGATAAATTTTAGTACAGCCTGACACCTTCCCATGCAAGGCATTAAAACCGTTAATGTTAATACAAACAATAGGGTAAATAAAATAACAACATTCAATTCAAAAGACTTAGAATTCATACACATTATATCACACTTACCTCCTATTATATTTTAAACAACACATTCAGATGACAAGTAATCACACCAACATAAATGTGAAAAACAAAACAATAAAGTAAACAAAATCACAACAACAGATTAAATATATTTAGAATTCATACTACATTATATCAAAATTACATCCTATTATATTGTAAAGGACACTGTTAGATGACAAATATTAACAGCAACATTTAATGAGCTAACAAAAAGCAATACTGTAAACAAAATCCATTCAGTATGCTCAAAATTCATACTAGGCTATAGCTATAAAATGCTCAAAATATACCTAAAAAGGAGAACCTAGCTAGAAGTTTCAAGTCTTATTACTGAGAGATAAATTTTAATACAGCCTGACAACCTTCCCATGCAAGGCATTAAAACAATTAACATTAATACAAACAATAGGGTAAATAAAATAACAACATTCAATTCAAATACTTAAAATTCATACTACATTATATCACACTTACCCACTATTATATTTAATCAACACATTCAGGTGACAAGTAATCACACCAACATAAATGTGAAAAACAAAACAATAAAGTAAACAAAATCACAACAAAATATTCAATATACGTAGAATTCATACTACATTGTATCAAAATTACATCCTATTATATTGTAAAGGACACAGTTAGATGACAAGTATTAACACCAACATTTAATGAGCTAACAAAAAGCAATAATGTAAACAAAATCCATTCAGTATGCTCAAAATTCATACTAGGCTATAGCTATAAAATGCTCAAAATATACCTAAAAAGGAGAACCTAGCTAGAAGTTTCAAGTCTTATTACTAAGAGATAAATTTTAGTACAACCTGACACCTTCCCATGCAAGGCATTAAAACCGTTAATGTTAATACAAACAATAGGGTAAATAAAATAACAACATTCAATTCAAAAGACTTAGAATTCATACACATTATATCACACTTACCTCCTATTATATTTTAAACAACACATTCAGATGACAAGTAATCACACCAACATAAATGTGAAAAACAAAACAATAAAGTAAACAAAATCACAACAACACATTCAATATACGTAGAATTCATACTACATTGTATCAAAATTACATCCTATTATATTGTAAAGGACACTGTTAGATGACAAGTAATAACACCAACATTTAATGAGCTAACAAAAAGCAATACTGTAAACAAAATCCATTCAGTATGCTCAAAATTCATACTAAGCTATAGCTATAAAATGCTCAAAATATACCTAAAAAGGAGAACCTAGCTACAAGTTTCAAGTCTTATTACTGAGAGATAAATTATAGTACAGCCTGACAACCTTCCCATGCAAGGCATTAAAACTATTATTGTTAATACAAACGATAGGGTAAATAAAATAACAACACTCAATTCAAAAGATTTAGAATTCATACTACATTATATCACACTTACCTCCTATTATATTTTAAAAAACACATTCAGATGACAAGTAATCACACCAACATAAATGTGAAAAACAAAACAATAAAGTAAACAAAATCACAACAACACATTCAATATACGTAGAATTCATACTACATTGTATCAAAATTACATCCTATTATATTGTAAAGGACACTGTTAGATGACAAGTAATAACACCAACATATAATGAGCTAACAAAAAGCAATACTGTAAACAAAATCCATTCAGTATGCTCAAAATTCATACTAAGCTATAGCTATAAAATGCTCAAAATATACCTAAAAAGGAAAACCTAGCTAGAAGTTTCAAGTCTTATTACTGAGAGATAAATTTTAGTACAGGCTGACAACCTTCCCATGCAAGGCATTAAAACCGTTAATGTTAATACAAACAATAGGGTAAAAAAATAACAACATTCAATTCAAATACTTAAAATTCATACTACATTATATCACACTTACCAACTATTATATTTTAAACAACACATTCAGATGACAAGTAATCACACCAACATAAATGTGAAAAACAAAACAATAAAGTAAACAAAATCACAACAACACATTAAATATATTTAGAATTAATACTACATGGCATCAAAATTACATCCTATCATATTGTAAAGGACACAGTTAAATGACAAGTAATAACAGCAAAATAAATGTGCTAACAAAAAGCAATACTGTAAACAAAATCCATTCAGTATGCTCAAAATTCATACTAGGCTATAGCTATAAAATGCTCAAAATATACCTAAAAAGAAAAACCTAGCAAGAAGCTCCAAGTCTTATTACTGAGAGATAAATTATAGTACAGCCTGACAACCTTCCCATGCAAGGCATTAAAACCGTTAACATTAATACAAACAATAGGGTAAATAAAATAACAACATTCAATTCAAATACTTAAAATTCATACTACATTATATCACACTTACCCACTATTATATTTTAATCAACACATTCAGATGACAAGTAATCACACCAACATAAATGTGAAAAACAAAACAATAAAGTAAACAAAATCACAAAAAAATATTCAATATACGTAGAATTCATACTACATTGTATCAAAATTACATCCTATTATATTCTAAAGGACACAGTTAGATGATAAGTAATAATAGCAACATAAATGTGCTAACAAAAAGCAATACTGTAAACAAAATCATTCAGTATGCTCAAAATTCATACTAGGCTATAGCTATAAAATGCTCAAAATATACCTAAAAAGAAAAACCTACCAAGAAGCTTTAAGTCTTATTACTGAGAGATGAATTATAGTACAGCCTGACAATCTTCCCATGCAAGGGATTAAAACCATTAACATTAATACAAACAATAGGGTAAATAAAATAACAACATTCAATTCAAAAGATTTAGAATTCATACTACATTATATCACACTTACCTGCTATTATATTTTAAACAACACATTCAGATGACAAGTAATCACACCAACATAAATGTGAAAAACAAAACAATAAAGTAAACAAAATCACAACAAAACATTCAATATACGTAGAATTCATACTACATTGCATCAAAATTACATCCTATTATATTGTAAAGGACACAGTTAGATGACAAGTATTAACAGCAACATTTAATGAGCTAACAAAAAGCAATACTGTAAACAAAATCCATTCAGTATGCTCAAAATTCATACTAGGCTATAGCTATAAAATGCTCAAAATATACCTAAAAAGGAGAACCTAGCTAGAAGTTTCAAGTCTTATTACTGAGAGATAAATTTTAGTACAGCCTGACAACCTTCCCATGCAAGGCATTAAAACCATTAACATTAATACAAACAATAGGGTAAATAAAATAACAACATTCAATTCAAATACTTAAAATTCATACTACATTATATCACACTTACCCACTATTATATTTTAATCAACACATTCAGATGACAAGTAATCACACCAACATAAATGTGAAAAACAAAACAATAAAGTAAACAAAATCACAAAAAAATATTCAATATACGTAGAATTCATACTACATTGTATCAAAATTACATCCTATTATATTCTAAAGGACACAGTTAGATGATAAGTAATAATAGCAACATAAATGTGCTAACAAAAAGCAATACTGTAAACAAAATCATTCAGTATGCTCAAAATTCATACTAGGCTATAGCTATAAAATGCTCAAAATATACCTAAAAAGAAAAACCTACCAAGAAGCTTTAAGTCTTATTACTGAGAGATGAATTATAGTACAGCCTGACAATCTTCCCATGCAAGGGATTAAAACCATTAACATTAATACAAACAATAGGGTAAATAAAATAACAACATTCAATTCAAAAGATTTAGAATTCATACTACATTATATCACACTTACCTGCTATTATATTTTAAACAACACATTCAGATGACAAGTAATCACACCAACATAAATGTGAAAAACAAAACAATAAAGTAAACAAAATCACAACAAAACATTCAATATACGTAGAATTCATACTACATTGCATCAAAATTACATCCTATTATATTGTAAAGGACACAGTTAGATGACAAGTATTAACAGCAACATTTAATGAGCTAACAAAAAGCAATACTGTAAACAAAATCCATTCAGTATGCTCAAAATTCATACAAGGCTATAGCCATAAAATGCTCAAAATATACCTAAAAAGGAGAACCTAGCTAGAAGTTTCAAGTCTTATTACTGAGAGATAAATTTTAGTACAGCCTGACAACCTTCCCATGCAAGGCATTAAAACCATTAATGTTAATACAAACAATAGGGTAAATAAATTAACAACATTCAATTCAAAAGACTTAGAATTCATACACATTATAACACACTTACCCACTATTATATTTTAAACAACACATTTAGATGACAAGTAATCACACCAACATAAATGTGAAAAACAAAACAATAAAGTTAACAAAATCACAACAACACATTCAATATACGTAGAATTCATACTACATTGTATCAAAATTACATCCTATTATATTTTAAAGGACACAGTTAGATGACAAGTAATAACACCAACATTTAATGAGCTAACAAAAAGCAATACTGTAAACAAAATCCATTCAGTATGCTCAAAATTCATACTAGGCTATAGCTATAAAATGCTCAAAATATACCTAAAAAGGAGAACCTAGCTAGAAGTTTCAAGTCTTATTACTGAGAGATAAATTTTAGTACAGCCTGACAACCTTCCCATGCAAGGCATTAAAACCATTAACATTAATACAAACAATAGGGTAAATAAAATAACAACATTCAATTCAAATACTTAAAATTCATACTACATTATATCACACATACCATCTATTATATTTTAATCAACACATTCAGATGACAAGTAATCACACCAACATAAATGTGAAAAACAAAACAATAAAGTAAACAAAATCACAAAAAAATATTCAATATACGTAGAATTCATACTACATTGTATCAAAATTACATCCTATTATATTCTAAAGGACACAGTTAGATGATAAGTAATAATAGCAACATAAATGTGCTAATAAAAAGCAATACTGTAAACAAAATCATTCAGTATGCTCAAAATTCATACTAGGCTATAGCTATAAAATGCTCAAAATATACCTAAAAAGAAAAACCTACCAAGAAGCTTTAAGTCTTATTACTGAGAGATGAATTATAGTACAGCCTGACAATCTTCCCATGCAAGGGATTAAAACCATTAACATTAATACAAACAATAGGGTAAATAAAATAACAACATTCAATTCAAAAGATTTAGAATTCATACTACATTATATCACACTTACCTGCTATTATATTTTAAACAACACATTCAGATGACAAGTAATCACACCAACATAAATGTGAAAAACAAAACAATAAAGTAAACAAAATCACAACAAAACATTCAATATACGTAGAATTCATACTACATTGCATCAAAATTACATCCTATTATATTGTAAAGGACACTGTTAGATGACAAGTATTAACAGCAACATTTAATGAGCTAACAAAAAGCAATACTGTAAACAAAATTCATTCAGTATGCTCAAAATTCATACTAGGCTATAGCTATAAAATGCTCAAAATATACCTAAAAAGGAGAACCTAGCTAGAAGTTTCAAGTCTTATTACTGAGAGATAAATTTTAGTACAGCCTGACAACCTTCCCATGCAAGGCATTAAAACCATTAACATTAATACAAACAATAGGGTAAATAAAATAACAACATTCAATTCAAATACTTAAAATTCATACTACATTATATCACACTTACCATCTATTATATTTTAATCAACACATTCAGATGACAAGTAATCACACCAACATAAATGTGAAAAACAAAACAATAAAGTAAACAAAATCACAAAAAAATATTCAATATACGTAGAATTCATACTACATTGTATCAAAATTACATCCTATTATATTCTAAAGGACACAGTTAGATGATAAGTAATAATAGCAACATAAATGTGCTAATAAAAAGCAATACTGTAAACAAAATCATTCAGTATGCTCAAAATTCATACTAGGCTATAGCTATAAAATGCTCAAAATATACCTAAAAAGAAAAACCTACCAAGAAGCTTTAAGTCTTATTACTGAGAGATGAATTATAGTACAGCCTGACAATCTTCCCATGCAAGGGATTAAAACCATTAACATTAATACAAACAATAGGGTAAATAAAATAACAACATTCAATTCAAAAGATTTAGAATTCATACTACATTATATCACACTTACCTGCTATTATATTTTAAACAACACATTCAGATGACAAGTAATCACACCAACATAAATGTGAAAAACAAAACAATAAAGTAAACAAAATCACAACAAAACATTCAATATACGTAGAATTCATACTACATTGCATCAAAATTACATCCTATTATATTGTAAAGGACACTGTTAGATGACAAGTATTAACAGCAACATTTAATGAGCTAACAAAAAGCAATACTGTAAACAAAATTCATTCAGTATGCTCAAAATTCATACAAGGCTATAGCCATAAAATGCTCAAAATATACCTAAAAAGGAGAACCTAGCTAGAAGTTTCAAGTCTTATTACTGAGAGATAAATTTTAGTACAGCCTGACAACCTTCCCATGCAAGGCATTAAAACCATTAATGTTAATACAAACAATAGGGTAAATAAATTAACAACATTCAATTCAAAAGACTTAGAATTCATACACATTATAACACACTTACCCACTATTATATTTTAAACAACACATTTAGATGACAAGTAATCACACCAACATAAATTTGAAAAACAAAACAATAAAGTTAACAAAATCACAACAACACATTCAATATACGTAGAATTCATACTACATTGTATCAAAATTACATCCTATTATATTTTAAAGGACACAGTTAGATGACAAGTAATAACACCAACATTTAATGAGCTAACAAAAAGCAATACTGTAAACAAAATCCATTCAGTATGCTCAAAATTCATACTAGGCTATAGCTATAAAATGCTCAAAATATACCTAAAAAGGAGAACCTAGCTAGAAGTTTCAAGTCTTATTACTGAGAGATAAATTATAGTACAGAATGACAACCTTCCCATGCAAGGCATTAAAACCATTAACATTAATACAAACAATAGGGTAAATAAAATAACAACATTCAATTCAAAAGACTTAGAATTCATACACATTATATCACACTTACCCGCTATTATATTTTAAAGAACACATTCAGATGACAAGTAATCACACCAACATAAATGTGAAAAACAAAACAATAAAGTAAACAAAATCACAACAACACATTAAATATATTTAGAATTCATGCCACATTATATCAAAATTACATCCTATTATATTGTAAAGGACACAGTTATATGACAAGTAATAACAGCAACATTTAATGTGCTAACAAAAAGCAATACTGTAAACAAAATCCATTCAGTATGCTCAAAATTCATACTAAGCTATAGCTATAAAATGCTCAAAATATACCTAAAAAGAAAAACCTAGCTAGAAGCTTCAAGTCTTATTACTAAGAGATAAATTATAGTACAACCTGACAACCTTCCCATGCAAGGCATTAAAACCATTAACGTTAATACAAACAATAGGGTAAATAAAATAACAACATTCAATTCAAAAGATTTAGAATTCATACTACATTATATCACACTTACCCGCTATTATATTTTAAACAACACATTCAGATGACAAGTAATCACACCAACATAAATGTGAAAAACAAAAAATATAAAGTAAACAAGATCACAGCAACACATTAAATATATTTAGAATTCATACCACATTGCATCAAAATCACATCCTATTATATTTTAAAGGACACAGTTAGATGACAAGTAATAACACCAACATAAATGTACTAACAAAAAGCAATACTGTAAACAAAATCACAACAACACATTTAGTATGCTCAAAATTCATATTAGGCTATAGCTATAAAATGCTCAAAATATACCTAAAAAGGAAAACCTAGCTAGAAGCTTCAAGTCTTATTACTAAGAGATAAATTATAGTACAACCTGACAACCTTCCCATGCAAGGCATTAAAACCATTAACATTAATACAAACAATAGGGTAAATAAAATAACAACATTCAATTCAAAAGATTTAGAATTCATACTACATTATATCACACTTACCCGCTATTATATTTTAAACAACACATTCAGATGACAAGTAATCACACCAACATAAATGTGAAAAACAAAAAATATAAAGTAAACAAGATCACAGCAACACATTAAATATATTTAGAATTCATACTACATTGCATCAAAATTACATTCTATCATATTGTAAAGGACACAGTTAAATGACAAGTAATAACAGCTTCTAGTTGTGTAATTATGTTGGCACAAAAAGAACAATAACAAGAATGAAGAAAAACATTGTGCTGCCCTTATACTGGTTCTACCACCTGCTTTATATACTTCTTAGAGTTAGGTAAAGTAGTCTTATATCATTACCATATCTATATTATGTCTTCTCTAATGGTTATTACCCACTTACACAACTTAAACAATACAGTTCATTCTCATCATCTCAATTACCTCAGTAACAACATTGATATCAACATTATGGTTGAGTAACAGTTCAACGATGTCACTATGTCCTTTAGAACTTGCATAATGAAGAGCTGCCCATCCTCTCTATTAGAGAAAACACACAAACAATCAACTGTAAGGTGAAACTCCTAACACTCTATATTTCTTATATTTCTGTATTTTGTCATTAACATTATAACATATTACGTACATATATTGTCTACATGTAAGTATTGTTGTATATATAGGACATGACTACATCTAATACTAGTAAGCCTTTATTACTTAAATACATTTTTAAAGACTAATTCATGTAAGATGGATTAAAGTATATACAATGTAATATGAGGGACTGATAAACAAGATGCAAATTGAAAATTATTACAATTTAGGTCTATACTATTAAGTAAACAGACCACCATCTGATAAAAATGTAACATGAAGCTTTTTATGTCCTTAGCATATCAGCTATAATCATCTTTGTCTTTCCATATGGCTCTCTAATTATATTATTCACAAGACTAATTAACATCATCTCTGTCTGACAATTATTGCATCTCACAAACTATAGCTCTATACTAGTCTGTACAATAAAAAAGGTCAGCTTTCAATTGGGGACTTCTTAATAATACTCTCTAGTTTTATAACCAGATGAAATTGTGCTCTCAGCATTGTCGCAAAACCTACAAATAATCTCACATATTTATTTAGTAGCCAGTAAAATACAAATTCAAGTAGTCTGCATGACAATGTCTGTCCTATCTATAGCAAAAATTCTATTTTTAAACAATTTAAAATATAAAATTTAAAGTTAAACAAATGATGCTTCCATTCATGTCCATCACTGCTATTTTGGTGTATGCATCTCAACTGATTATCGAAAAATTTATGAAAAAGTGATGTCAGTACATCTGATGGTGTCTAATTAGAATAAGTATCAAAACTGGCTAATACACATGTTATAAAAACAAATAACACTTTTTGCTAATATTGTGATAAGGGATTAGTATCATCTATTTATTTCCAATATTCATCATATTTAGCATATTTGTAGATCTTAATAATGAAATAGACTTACCTCATCTGTAGTATTTACATTGGCTCCTCTATCAAGAATGTCTTTTACACCTGACAAATCTCCTTTCTTAACAAATTCAATTAGACTTTTATTCTATTGCAAAAACAAAAACACTAAATGTATTACTAAATGTAAACTAGCATTTCCATAAACCTAAAGAGACTTTAAAACAAATATTCCCAGCAACCTCTTAGTTTATTTATTTCAATGATATCTTGCAGTATAAAAATTTGTACAAAATGTAGGACAGTACACCTATTCATTTAGTAATGAAAACTTTGTGTATTATATCAAGAGAACCATTTTCAATAATGTGCAAAAACTTGTTTGGCTCAGGGATATATATCAGGCTAAAAGCAAGCTAACTTACATCATTCAATTACCTCATTATATCATTTAAAGTATAAAAACTTGTGACAATAACTTTACAGATATTCCATATAAATAATGTTCTATAACTGGTTGATGTCTTATGCAGTATAGATATGTGTATCATGTATATACTTTACAAACTGTAAAAAGATAGTAAACAGTGTCTTAAAACAACAATAAATGAAACAAAACAACTAAAAACAGGATTTAGTGGTCACAAATGTGATATATTTCTTCCAATAATTGGGACAAAATTAGTCTTTTCTGTGTGTCACAATTAATAATTTCTTTAGCAAAAAAGATAAAAAAATTGATAAAAGAGAGATAGTAGCTCAGTTAATTAAGCATGGTTTATACACATAGCTATATATGAAATTTATATAGGAAGACAATAATGCAATAATCATCAACTCAGATTTATAAATTAACATCCATCCCTAATATTAACACCATAGTACTATGACGTCTCATGAATTACAACCTGTGAATTCCTGCCTAGCACATAGATCATGTGCCTTCACTCATGTTACTTTTATACATGTATAGTACTTACAAGTTAATAATCATGTGACAGTTTACTTTAACACCTGATAAAAAACTAGATAATACCTTAACTACATACTTTGGGTTATTGCTCAAAATAAATAACAAAGCAAAAGCAGTTTGACTATTGTAGTGCTATTGTGTTACTTATAGTCAATAAAGTAGTGTGTGTATTGATCATTCTATATTTATAGACATAGACAGACAGACAGACAGATAGATAATAGATATAGACATAGATACAGATAGATAAGATATAGATACAGATAGATATAGATAAATATAGATATAGAAATAGATATTGATATAGATATATACACAAATATATATACACAGTGTATGTATTGTTTGAGATGGATCAGGCACAAAACGAATGTCTTCAATCATGGTGGAATAAAGATAGCAAGAATTACATTTCATAAACCCCAAGTTTGTTTGTTTAAGTACATTGATGGCTTTATATAGACTACAATATGAATATTTAGACTTGACTCACTTGGGACAATTATTATACATATTACAGAATGAAATATTGCAATCATTATTAGCTATATAGAAAATTCATGTTTATAGTAAAATCTGCTAAATCTATGTACAATGTAAATCTAAATTGTTCTAAGCTGTTGTATGTTTATTGCTATTTTCACAGTCTTCTAATAGAATACTGTATGTCTATTGTTACATAGCCAGTCTGATAGGCCAGTTATCAACTATGATATAACAAATATTTTCATTAACAACCTTCAAACCTTACATGTAGTTGTAGGTATCCATTTTGAGTAATAACCATAAGTTATAAGAGTATACAAGTACCATACACAGAAGTATAACAGTGTTGTATTACAAAGCAGATAATCAATAAGAATCATATGTTTTAAAAGCTTAGTAACACCTAGCATGGGATTCTTTCACTCAAAGCATAAATTCTGAAGTCCAATCCAATTATTATGATAGATGGAGCAACAAGTAAAATTTTAAAAAAGGTTTGTTAGTAACAGATCATTTTACCCTATAAAACAGGAACTACTAAAGGTCTTAATGAGACTGAAGAATACTCCCTTCTAATGTAGTTAGGTAGAACAATGACTAGACTGGACAGTTAGACACAACTATTAATATGATTAGAATACAAAAGCATCCAATGATATCATAGGGACCACACTCCATGTAATGACCCATCTACTACTCATACTTTGACACAGTAATACACAGCAATAGAACTATGATGTGCTTACCAATTCCTGCTGGTCCATGATAACAGCAAACACACAGACAACAATAATCAACAAACCACAGTTTCCACAGTCACTATAGCAATTAGAGTATCATGTACGGTTACCGGGCAGTTAGGTTGAAAATATATACTATGAACAAATGTTTGACAATTTAAAGTAAATTAAACCATAGACACAATGATTAAATTACTAACCTTACCTAAGTGAAGTGTGTTAGTAGAACCAACTAAGACAAATCTTCACAGTGTTGTCGTCTTAACGAAGAGAATCAACCAGAGAAAAGTGCGTTAGTAGAACCAACTAAGACAAACCTTCACAGTGTTGCCGTCTTAACGAGAGAATCACTCTGTTGAAGTTTGTAGCACATTCGTGCAGCAGCACATCCCTCAGGTACTAGATAACCACGCCTTATTAAATATTTGTGGTTTCAAGTGTTTTTTGATAGGGTGGAGCTGCAGTTGCTGTTTTGCTGTATACTGTAAACATACAACAATGATCACATTGTGTGTAAGACAGTACATTCCATCCGTTTAGTTAATATATTATAAATGATAGCCAATTAATTCCTTTCAAAATACTTTGTTTAATAAATTGTAATAAATTACTTTTTATATTTTAAGAATAAAATTTTTTGCATGAAATTGTTAGCATAAATAATCAATACAACTAGCACCACAGTCACTGGCCTCCAGCAAAACTTGTCCTTAATTCCTTATACTAGATTGTTTTGCAAACAAGTCTAAAAAAGTTAGGTTATTATAAATATTTACATGAATTTTATTACTGAATTGAAACAGGTAGTTTAAGTTCACCTCACAGTGATAAGTTTAACACTCTTGCATGCAAATATAAAATGATAATGGTTTGTCATATACAAAGATGACACCATCATTCAATATGATTTCTTAATATACATCATTACAATAGTTTACATTCGAAGTCATAATAACCAGCAATAAAAGTAAATGTACTAAAAAATAAACAAATGGTCTTATTGCTGGGCGAGGAAGACACACCCACATCAAAACAACTGACAATAGTATTTGTGCTAACTTGACACACTTGAATATCATATTGTCGTTTACATTCAAAGTCTACATAGCCAGCAATAAGAGGAAATGTACTAAAAAATCAAGAAATGGTCTTATTGCTGGGCGAGGAAGACACACCTACATCAAAACAACTGACGATAGTATTTATATTAACTTGACACACTTGAATATCATATTGTCATTTACATCTGAAGTCTCTATAGCCAGCAATAAGAGGAAATGTACTAAAAAAAAAACAAATGCTCTTATTGCTGGGCGAGGAAGACACATCCACATCAAAACAACTGACGATAGCATAGGCGAACGAGGTATTTATATTTAGGGGGCTCACACCATAACTATGTGATGAATATGCAGACATAAATGTACCTGTAAGGCAGAAACTATGTTTGATATAATCACAATCAGCGAAAATGGTCAAATTTGCTATTAGCATCAAAAATAGAGTAGTTATTAATGGATTAGGCAAACTAGGTTATCATCATACTAATTAAGGATTAAAGTAGTGGATAGATGGACTAACAAAGAGTGAATTTGATTAATCAATAGCTTAGTTAAGTATGAATTATTATTGTTAATGTTATTGTCAATTCATCAACATTAGAGTTATTATGTGTGTTATATGTGTATTAAGTGATGATAATAATTATGCTTAAAGTATGTTACACCTAATACTTAAAATATAGTAATTGTAGCAGTGGAAATCAAATTTACTAATTACACTTTAAATACAGATAGAAGCAAATATTTATTAATTGTGCTAACACAAGGCCATATTACAGATCAGTAACCAAATGCTATACTCAATACTGTCAATAAAAAAAGAAATAAATAGCAACAGAACAAATCAAAACAATTATTAAGAAATGAGTAAAACCACACTCTATATGAAATGGCCTGACTAAATATGTTTGCTCAGTTAATTAGAATCTTTTGAGTCATATAATTATATCTATATAATACTAGTAACAACTATATAAAAGACACCAAATCTGGTGTGAGAGAGAGACATAGAAAGATAGAGATGCAGAGAGAGAAAAAAGAAAGAGACATGACATAATATATAACAAAACTGGGGATTACCAAATATGGCAGTGTTTACATGGATGTATTAGTAAGACACTCTCATAATGTAATAATCACTACATCTATATAATTATGTTATATTTACTACATCAATTGAATATTGACAAACTATAAAAATAAACTTTCCCCTATTATTAACATATTGTGTTGTAATTGCTAGAATGATTTTACTAAAATTAACCAATAATGTATGCTAGGTATGCATACATATTATAATCATCACAACAGCTGTTAACAGAGTTAAATTATGATAATAAACAAATCAACACTATGAACAGTATGGATAGTGTATCCTCCTTCATAGATTAGAGTATATGATGTTTACATCTAAATAAATTGAGTCTGTTTTTATATATACAATATAGAAATCAACTGAAGTTAATGTAAGGCTAAAATAATACATTAATACATTATTATATACTAGTGTATATGTGAGAGGGAGTGTACACCTGTCACAACATTACTTTGTCTATTATCATAACTACACTCATAGCAGCTATGACAGTACATTTATCAGGACTATAGCAAAACAATTAATGACTGATGCATGCAGTGTCAGATTTGTAATGATTAACTGATTTTACACTGACTTTCTAATAAATATACAAAGGTATTGTATCATGCAATTTGAAGAATTATAATAACACTAGTGTGATCAAGGATCTCAAATCTACGGTTATTGTGAATTCAAAGAAACCAGTACAAAAAATTTCTTCACTTTAATTTAGTTTAAAATAAAGAAAAATACATAGGACAGGAAATTAGGCATGTTTAGAAAATTGATGGTGGCCTACGTCAAATACAGTAGCATATTAAATGAAAATAGCAAAAATGTAAAAGTAATAATTATAATCAATTCATGTATCATTTATGGATGTGTTTAACAATCAGGATGTCCTCTTTATTATATAAGGCTACAAACCTATGTAACAATATAACAATACTATGTTAATGTATTTGATGATGACAAAATATTACCAAATATGGTAAAGTTTATATTAATTAGATCAACATAGAAAATCAAGGACATAAAATTGAGAAGTTATACAAGATTATAAAATGCAAATTGTAGCATAGATTGATTCTAATAGCAACTTTCATTCATATTAATAATTAAAGATCCATTAAGTCAAACTGTCCAATCTTGTGTTTACACACATCCTATGTATTGATACAAATTAATTAAGAAAAGGATGAGTGTGAATGTCCCAGCCCACACAATTGTTAAAACGTAGTGTCTATTGGTCCGGCAGGAAATGTATACTTTGTTGTATAAAGGTTTAGGGGGTGGGGATCAGTTTAATACACAACAAAGTATACATTTCCTGCCGGACGAATAGACACTGCGTTGTTAAAATACAAAATAGTTCTGATCATAGAAGTGTTTTCAGTGTTTCTTGATTTCATTGACACTCTGTGATTAGATCATTTGTATTTCCACTGACGTAACAATATGTTAATATTTTTACAAAGACTAGTACTCAAAAAAGCCATTGATAGTCCTCTTAATTAGGACTGTGTTATGATGAAAACAGTACTGTTGCATCATAGTTCTAAGTTCATAGTTCTATCCTGTACTTTAATACCTTAATTCTGTTTTATTTATTATTGTTCTATTCTGTTTGTGTCCTTCAAACTCGCAGTGGCAGCTATTGTGTTGTTGCAACATTCTTATTTCCTGTTTCCTGCACGATGTCTAGTTAACTTACTTGATTAACACCATATTTATTACTTCAAGGTTGGACTGACCTTCACTCTTTCTAAGCTTGGAGACTACTCTCTCTGCATGTAACATCTGAACAACCTCCATGGAGAGAATAAGTGATGAGAGTCTGTCATCATATTTCTGTAGTATTTGATAAGCTGAGACACCTAAATAAAGATATCACTATAACTGACAAAAAATTGAAATAATTTTATTACAGTTAGTAAGGTGGTCATGTATCTCATCAGCTTTCCTCGTGTTACCAACAATAGGACCACCAATGGCAGAGATCACTTTATCCCAGGTAGCTTCATTAGTATTTATCCAGGTATCAATTACGTTAGATAGTTTGACAGTATTGCTTTCACGACTATGTTTTAATCCATTCAACATATTATGAGGCACTTCAAGCCCACAAACCGATCTCATACCACTTGTCATCATTATCAGCTAATAACTTGAGTAGTTCATGTTTAGTGGGAGCCTTCTTTAAGATATCAGAAATATCTAAAACAAAATCTAAACAATTTATACAATTTTTTTATTGTACAACAGTACAATGACAGTATAACAAACTATTGCAATCTATGAAGATTGTGTAGCATCTTTGTTTATTAGAATATTGACTAGTATAACATCTCATCTGTGATATCATTGTAATCATACATCATAGCTATACCTGGACTTTCTGACATGATTGAAGTGCCTGATTGGAGCTCTTCAGTTGATATATGTTCAACAGACTCTGTATGTAAATTAAAACATAATCATAATAATCATATTATTGGGATCACTTATAATTTCCTAGTGATACATTATATATGATTAGTATTCTGAAACAGTTTTAAAATAGACTACCTGGTTCTACATCAAGTTCATCTTCTGCTTGACTTGAATCTTCTTCTGAAATATCATCTTCTGGTGGTTGCTCTCTTCCAAATATGTTAAATATATTCCCCATACTTACTAACAATTCAAACTATAGGGTGGGGCTCGTGAACAATGTATGACTACTAGTCATGTAGAGGCGTGGTATCAATATCTAGAGGGTGTGGCTGACTTTGCAAAGTATTAAAATGTTCATGTACCTCTTTCTCTATCTCTTACTTCATGTGACAGCTTAAAATCTCATACCATGTACTCCACACCTACAGGACAACCTACCTGTGTATGTGAAATTAACAAAGTGACTATCAATTGTACTAGTATTACTAACAATGATGGTACATCAAGGTAAGTGGTGAGGATTGTGTGAATAGATGAATAATTTAATGAATGGATTGATGGACAAAGAGTTATATAAATCATCTGTCCATTGATCTAGTAGTCTAATCAGTGTTTATATATCCATTCATTAAACCATCCATTTATCAATTAATCCATTCTGCATTTAGTCTCAGTCTCAGACCACCACATAAATCTTTGAATATAGGTCTGAGACCAAGACTATTCAGTGTTTTACATCCACAAGATACAATATCATTGTATATCTTTGCTTTTTACTCTTTCTAGGTTTAGTAGTAGTTCCTATGGATATAATTACAACTACAATCCTTGTTATCCATTCTCTATAGGAGACTCCTGTGATGATGGTACTGGTGTAAGTATCACTAACTGTTACATTCTATCTGAAAGTACAATAGTATGAGTATCAGTCTTAATATTAGCTTTGAGCTATAATTAATTCAGTATGGGTTTGAGTCTATTCAGTATGGGTTTGAGTCTAGACAAATAACTCCACAATTACTCGAAACTCTCCAGTTTTCAATACTCCAGTGTTTTACCATGACATGACCTCCTCAAAAACAGAGTATTTTTACAATTATAATCTTGTTCAAAATGAGTTTGCATAAGTCACTTATTACTGTATAATCCATGAATTCTACAGTCTATATTGAGTATAGGTTTCAATCTATTTAACATGGGTTTGAGTCTCTTTTCATATATTTTTATACATGTAGGTATGTAAACTAACAAGTGATGAGAAGATCTTAGTTGACAAAATGGACACTGAGGCTATGTTCTCTGATGATGAAGGAAATTATCAATTACAATATAGTGGAGGAGATGATAAGAGGTAAACAATGAACACATGATGTGTAATGTTACAGGAAGTACTACATCCTTTGATTGTGTAATTATAATATTAATATCTGGTATATTAACCAGTAAAGTCTGGAGTTCCTGTATGGGGCCACTTTAAAAGATATAAGAAATATTATTTATGATAAAATACATTAAATGGGAAATTAAGAGGACTATACAATTAGAACATTTGCTAATAATGATAACTAATACATCTGACATCTTTATTATCATGTTGACTAGAACATGATCCATTTCAAATATAATATCTACACTATGTCTGTTATCATTACTCGTATAGAACAGCTGTAGTCTACCTCTTTTGTGATTATCAAGGAGATGGTCCTTCAATCACTACAGAAGGAGATCATGATCATGGTTATCTCTAGATCTTTAATCTTACAACAACAGCTGTTTGTTTAAACTCAAAAGGTGGAGGAGGACGAGCTAAAAAAGAGTAATGTTCCATGTCCTATCGACATTGTATTGATAAGTTGGTAAGTCCATACATTTCTCCTTTTATGCATCCATTAATTTTTACTATCATCCATTTTTTAACTATTAATACATCATTCATTCATTGTGTTTCCATGTATCCATTTATCTATTTTATTCATCCATTATATAGGAGGCAATATCTAATATAACAGTTGGACAACAAGGACAGATACAGTCAGTTATTGACGCTAACTTGCTACCTCCTTTAATTAATATACTAATTAAGGTGAGTGGGTGGGGTTATGTAACCATACTTTCATGATTGTTTATATATCCATTCCATGTAGCTATTCATCCATTTACATCTATTCATCTATTATACAGGGTGAGTTCCAAGCTCAAAAGGAGGCAGTATGGGTTATCACTAATCTGATAGCTGGGGGTACAGTTCCTCAAATGCTCTATGCCTTAAAAATAGGAGCCTTCAAACCACTCTGTGATCTTCTAGTGGTTAATGATATGAGACAAGATTGTTTATCTTGGACATCATCTCTAACATGTTAAATGTAAGCCACACCCACTGTATGTACACCCTCTGTAATGACACAATTAAGTGTCCTGATTAGAGGGTCTGGCTCAATATCACTATGTATATCATATGCACTCATGGGTAGAGTTTGTGGGTGTGGTTTTTTATTTATATTGTTGAGCTATGCTTTTAATAGATTTATTTAAAATATACTGGGTAAAGCAGTAAATTTCTCTAAAACATTTTAGAATTTCTCAGGAGTCTTTTTCTTCTTTCTGTTGATATTGCTTTTAATGATTGATCAGCTTAGACAGTATAATAATTGAGATCAAATATATAACATGTATATTCTTGAAACAAGATAACATGAATTTCATGCATACCAGCAAATTAATTAGCTTTGTCTTCTAGTAGAATAAAATGAATGTTAAAAAGACATCACCAATTGCAGCAGTGTAATCTCTCATGCAGACAATAAAGCGATCATGTTGTAGCTACAGTTAAAATGGGAGTGACACTTGAGACTAGTATATAGCTATAGCTAGAGAAAGAAGGTGATACTCAATTACTTTCAATGTTTTTCTCATTGTCTCATATTACCATTAATGTTTTTAGCAATAAGTTATATCATTTAAATAATGATCTTTTTTAATAATTAATTTAAAATCTATTAATGTTTTGCTGTTCTCCTACGTGATATTTTCCCGCCATAATAGTGGTAATTACGCGTTTGATATTCCTTGTTAGATGTGTGCTTGTGATATTTTCCCGCCTAGCCAACGTGTGTCATAGGCGAATGAGGCACTTATATTTTGGGGGGGCTCACACCATAACTATGTGATGAATATGCAGACATGAACGTACCCATAATGCAGAAACTATGTTTGATATAATCACAATCAGTATTACCAACATTAATTTAAAATGTACCAAAGTATTTCCTTCACTCATCATTTACCATAACAAATTCCTTAGCTATTTCAACAAGATCACACTCATTGGTTATGCATTTGTATACATGAAGGACCAGACAATTGTTAAGCCATTTTTCCGTCATTGTGGCCTCCAAATATTATGTCAAAACTTTTGACAGTTTCATTAACACCAATAAGATTAACTTAGATTCTTTTTGTGGGGTAAGTAGCAAGCAATAAAACTTTGGGGGGGCTGAGCCCCCTCTTTCTAAATATTGGGGGGGCTCTAGCCCCTCCAGCCCCCCCTTCAGCCTCCTATGTGTGTATTCTCATAAGTATGGATTCTCTGGAGATCTTCTTGACTGGACGCTCACTCTACTTTGACTGGACTCTCACTCTTCTTTGACTGAACACTCACTCTACTTTGACTGAACGTTTGTGATCTACACCATTTATTACAGTTTGTGTTTCAATGTTTTATTACACTCACTTACTTTATCAGTGAATATACAAGAATATTAAGAGGAATTGCCTAAAGAATACTTCATCTACATGGATAATCATGGTTGATCAATGAATGAATGAAACAATGACGTTTTACCATCTAATACAGTTAAAGTACAGTTTTCATGGATTCTATTACCTGGCACAAGTTGTAACCTTGTTAAGTACTTAACAGTAAGTTTTTACTTGTGTTCTCAATGAACTATTGTACAAATATGATAGATTTACAACACTTATTAAAAATTCATAGACCACAACAAACCCAGTATACTAGGTACAAGATGAATGTGTTGAAGTGGGTGGGTCATCTAAGTATGTGCCCCATCATTATAGAAATGAGACTTATTGAGGTAATACTAGACTGGAGAAGGAGGACAGAGTTTATATGCTTTATATTTTTATTCTATTTCACAGGATAGTGAAGGTAATTTAAGTGGGTGTGGTTTTGTAAGGAACTATAGTTCTAACTGCACATGTATA
This sequence comes from Xestospongia muta, assembly GCA_963693285.1. Classification (NCBI taxonomy): domain Eukaryota; kingdom Metazoa; phylum Porifera; class Demospongiae; order Haplosclerida; family Petrosiidae; genus Xestospongia; species Xestospongia muta. The sequence goes on along the minus strand of OY848917.1, from coordinate 15,522,332 downwards.
TCTTCATCTGTCCATTTATCAATTTGTCCATCTATTTATACATTTATTCATCTATGTATCTATCTATCCATTCATCAATCTGTCCATTTGTCCATCCATCCATCCATCAATCTATTGATTCATAAATTCATCCATTTATCCATTAATACTACCTATTTATCCATATCACAGAGTTATATTCTCCTACTACAACTTACCTCATTCCAACAACAACAAAAGTCTATTGCTCAAAAACAATAATTTTTGTTTAAATCTCCACCTAGTTTTGATAAAGAGGCCACACTCACTGATTTTGAAGAATTCACTTGGCAGTTTAGTACAGAAAGATTTACTCTTGCCAAGGTTAAATTTGAAGTTCCAACAGGAAGCTGGTCTAAAAGGTAAGATTAATATTGGTCTCGTGCCCAATACTATATGGACAGATTCCTATACCTCATTACTATATGATATAATTCTCATTATCATCACAGTCATAATCCTATACCTTTTCCCATTATAGTCTGGTTCTCATACTCAGCATAGATATGTGTGTACATAAATTTCATTTCTCATTGTTACAGTCTGATTCCCATACTAATCATATTATTAATTAATATAGTCTGATACTCATACTTTAGTTCCATTTCCATGCCACCACTTTCATTCTTATTCCCACAACACTTACATTTCATTTCCCTAGTTCACATATACATGTACATCCAAAACAAGTAAGTACCACTTCCTCTTCCATCCTTTCTACTTCTACTAAATCCTTAGTCACCAAACACCATCCTCCTGTCACAACTGCTTCTTCTAAAACTGATCAGACCAGGTCAAACATATGTAGATACTACTGGTAACACTGGGTTTTCAGTAACTGATATAGAGGTACAGTTATATTGGTGTCTTTATCACTATTTTAATATTCTTATTAACTATACATGTACATGTATATCTCAATACGTGTAGTTATTATATGTGCCTTGTAGTTCTCTCATTATGTGAGTGGGTAGTTATAGTTTGTCAAGATCTGGTCACATGATAGTCACATGATCTGGTTGCATCCATTTCTGTAGGGATAGTCTGAAGTTGATGTTGTTGCTTTACAAGAGGAGAGCAAATGTCTTCAAACAAATTTAGAACGAGTCTCTGCTCAATGGGAGGGGTTTGTTAACTTATCAGAAGAAAATTTATCCATGAATTTATTTGACATACCATACATCCATTCAACATATTATGCATCCGTTCAACATACCATGCACCATTTAACATACCATTCATCCATTCAACATTACATTTGACAATTTAGCTGGACAAGGAAAGAAAAATAATGGAACATTCAAAGATGGAAAGATAATTTTTGAGCAGTAATATGAGGACAAGCAAATTAACCTGTGCTCTCTCTCTCTCTCTCTCTCTCTCTCTCTCTCTCTCTCTCTCTCTCTCTCTCTCTCTCTCTCTCTCTCTCTCTCTCTCTCTCTCTCTCTCTCTCTCTCTCTCTCTCTTCCATTATCCTATCCAGTTCTAATGGATATGGTCTATATGTTACATTGTCAAATATCCATTTTTATATCTACTAATAAATAACACATATATGTCTGACCTTATATCAATAGGCTTATATTAGTGATGATATCAGTGTATTTTATAAATCTCCATTAGTATTTATTATATCTATTGTAGGATTTACAAATTCTCAACACATTATTAACTGTAACAATACTACAATGTGCAAAAACTTCCCACAGCCTTTAAAAATATAGGGCTCTTTCCAAGCTAATGTACTGGCAGGTCTGAGTCCAAGCAACTAGTGGCCATGATAGCTGTGTCCTATATACATACACTAGTTTAACTAATTTGTAATATATATTGATACAGATATATCGTAACAGAAAATGACTTTGAGGTGTCTAAAGTGACTAGTTTGGGAGTTTTTGAGAGAAATATTGTACCCTATATTACATATAGACATTGTCTTACAAATGTATTTCTTTCCAGTAACAAGTTGTAAAATAGTTAAAGTACTATAATATTTTATGTATTTTGAAACTTTCAATTATTTGTTAATTAGATCAATTAAAAATCAATTAATATTGGTCACGTGCGTTATGGTACTGGTGACAAATTTGTCATGAGATTTTCTTGACTGAGCGTCAAATTGAAGCGTGAGAGAAACCTGTTGATGATATAAAAAGTACTCTATTTTTCATGTGTCTATATCTCTACAACTCTCCTCGTCGCTGGATCATCTCGTCACTTTGTTGGATCGACTCTCGTCGCTGGATCATCTTTTCGTTTTAGTTATGTCATCTTTATCTGTTTCATTACTTTTCTTTTTCTTTTCTTATTTTATTTTATTGTTTATTTTTTTTTGGTTTTTGTAAAAGTTTTTTGTTCTCACTCTTCGTTTCTACAGGACTCAGCTTGGAAGTTCCTACTGTGGTTGGTCTGATGTTCTTTGATGGTCTGACTGTTCTTCTATGAAGTTCTCTGGATGTAAAAGATGAGTTGCTTTCCTGCTCATTGGACTCTTTCCTGTCTTCCTTCCAGCCTTCTTTCCTCTTCTTTTATTTTTTTTTTAATTTTTATTTTGGGCTATCTAGCCTATACATCATACACACACTCATACAATCTCTAAAAATTATCTCTCCCTTGCCGCCTGGCGGCCATAAAATTTTTTTAAAAATATCCACGGCCGCCAGGTGGTAGGGGAGAGCTCTGATTTGTAGGGTGCGTGTGTGTGTGCTGTGTGTGTGTGTGTAGGTTGGTTGTCCTTTTTCATTTCCTCTGTCTCTCTTCACTCTCTATCCATTCATTGTCATCACCAGTTCAGTTATAACTACTCTTTTCTTTCCATGTAGGAGCAGCACTGTTGAAACAGGTGAGCTATCTCTCCATCCATCCATTCTTTAGTAATCCAGTTAATCCAGATAACTTTCTTTTTCTTCCTCTATGTTCTCTACTTGTGGACTGACTGGACTCTTGGAACTCTTCAACTACAGAGACTGTTTTTTTAATTTTTTTTTATTTTCATTTTTCAGTATTTTTTAATGTTTTTCTTTATGGTTTGTTAAGTTCTTTAAAAAATGTTTTATTATCTAAAATTTGTCAATAGTCAATCATCTTAACTTCAGTTCAAAAATACAAAAATCTAACTTTGAACTTGTTTCATGAAAACTGAATTAGTTTAGAATTGAATTTTTTATTAAACAACTACAATGAAACTAAAACTTTAATTTTTTTACAAAATTAAAGTATTGTATTACACATTATTATACCAATATAGATCATTGTTCTTTTACTAAAATTATTAGTATTATATTATCATTAGTTTTTTTAACAAAATTAATAACATTTTTTAATAATTAATTAAAAACCATTTTTCTATACTGGTAATCTTTTCCCGCCATAATAGTGGTGGTCACGCGTTTGATGTTCCTTGCTAGGAGTGTGCACGTGGTGGCACGCGTTTGATGTTCCTTGCTAGGAGTGTGCACATGATTTTTCCCGCCTAGCCACCGTATGCAAGTAATGGTTCTCTGGAGACCTTTGACAGGGCTCTTTCCCTCCTTTGACTGGACTATCTCCCTCGTTTGACTGACTCATGAGATTTTCATCTATTAAGACATTTTTTTAGTTTCAGTATTTTGACTCCACTAACTTACTTTATCATAGAATGTGCCAAGAACGAAAGTAATGAGAGGGAGTATCAAAAGAGTAATTCATATGTTATGAAATCATATAGTTGATCAATGGATGAATAAAACAATGATTGGTGAGGTTACATGTTAGAAAAATAACATTTGACTGGTTCTCCAATCAGTCATTGTAATCAAGGTATTTTTAGATGTTTACTTTGTTTATCATTTAACTTGTTTATTGTTTATTTAGTTTAGGGTTCAGTACTCTCACAAGATATCAACAAACTGGATGGAATCCATACAGATCAGAGAGACTTCACAATGGTAGTAGTTACCTTTATACTCATGATTTTAATATTTGACATATACTAGTAGCAACAGATTCACATGTAATACAGCAACATGTCTAAATGGCTAATGTACAATTTTATTAATGATAAAAACAAACATGTTAAGTTAATAATTTGTTGGTTTTAATTAGAACTGAATTGAGTATTACATTTCAAAGTACAGAATTTTATTAAAACTAGCACTAGTTAGAATAATAGTCAAGTTACCACAAGTAGCAAGTCTCCAAAAATCCATGTGGTCTTTGTGAATATGAGAGTGAATAGTAAGAATGTTACACTGCACAAAATCTTTAACATTAATATTACTGCTCTTAAATATTGCATTAATGTTTTATAATTATAACAATTTCCCCTTGTTTTACTAGTACATGTACATGTAAATTAATGAATATCTTTTATTTTACAGATTTTAGCAAATTTTCAAACACAGACTATATTATTAAGGACCTATATAGCTAACTTATAAAATATTTCAAATTATTTCATCATGTGTCTGTCATCTTGGGCCATTTTAAATCTAACCAATGAGATGATAGTTGTCGAGTTCAAAGGTCATGTGATTGAAATAAGGGGCAATTGACATTGCAGTCGGTATGAGAACACTAGTACAGGCCAAGGTTAATGAAAAAAATACAATGTTTTGCTCAAGAAGCATTTCTTAGAGTGTAAGGTGTGGCTACTTGTTTTGAAATTTGTGATATCAAGAAAGATAGCTTTCTAATTAATTTCTGAGTTATAAATATACAGAAAGATAATCAAGAACCTTTGAGTTACAACCTTCTTCTTTTGTAGCAGACAGATGTCTCTTTCTCTTCTTTGCTATACAATATAATATCATGCTTTGTCACCACGTGAAATTAATAATAGATAATTAACAAAAACACTAAAGACATTCTACATTAGGTCTGTCCTTAAATCACACAATAAATCAATTGAGTCATTACTATGACTAGTTCAGTCATACAGAGATTTAGGCTTGCAATAGTTGACATCATTGATTTGAAAACCTTGTGGTCCTACAACAGAGAGAGCCTTTTCTGTCAATAATCTAAAGTCAGCTGGTAATACTAAGACTGACACCCTCAAACCATATCTTATATCTTCAGTTGTGATAGGATAACCTACATAGTGGAAGAAAAATATTTTACTAGACTGTTCATGAGAAAAATTGAAGCCTTTGTTTTTGTCAGTAGAAAATAATTAGCACATTAATTAGCCATACTGCTAATGGGTATGTTTCTGTTATTATTAATTAATCAGTTGTGCTCCTGATTACACTGTGTAATTATTAATAATTTGCTACACTAATGGTATACCAAATTAGGTCTGCTAATGAGTATGTTATTATTTATTTATTAAATTTATACCTGTGTCACTATCAACAACAGTAATAAGATCTGGAGTAATAGCTAGAACATCACCAATGGAACCATCATCATTAACTTTTCGAGCATCAATGTTCTCATTTTTAGTTGTAATTTGAATTGTATAGTTTGAAAATGAACCAGTCCCTTTTATAATAGAAATACTACCAGTAAAGGCTGCCTCAGATTTTCTATTAACATCAACAACCTGTAGAAAACAAAGTCAGATATAAAAGATATGATGGAACAATAGATTTATAAGATATAAACTAGAGACATATTATAAATTTGGTGTTCTATGCAATAAAAATGTAATTAATAAGAGTGTACTATTTAATCATCAAAATATAACAAGTCTGTTAATTATGTGTATATTGTTAAATAATAAATAATAATATATGTGAATATAATAAATAACAAATATTATTTTTCTCTATAGAAGTGGCAAACAAGACCAAGTAAAAAGGTAAAGTACTTGTTACTAATATGTAACTAACAATAGACACTAGTCTTTTTTATACTTACTTTACCAGTTAGTAGTAGGAGACCTTGTTGTTGAGTAATAATAGCTTCAATCACATTACATTGACTTTGTTTAGCTCTATATACAGCTCGTCCCAACTGCCAAGCACGACTTAAAGAATGTAATAGAGAAATATCGAGCACTTCAGATAATGTCATAGGTGGAAGACAGACAGCACAAATCATACTGAGAGAGATATATATATATATCAAGACTAGCACCTTCATTTATTATCAAACTTACCCCATCTTTATACATTCCGTTCTGAAGACATCCTCCAAATCCTTTGCAGATGACGCATGAGAAATGGCCACCTTGTTTCCTTTCTCATCAGCAACACAACTTGGAAATGAGTGAAACCCATTAATAAAGGGAAGGAACATCTACACAAGTAATAAAAAGATACTAAATTGAATTTAATTAACAGAAAATCTCATTTTTTGAGAAAATAATTTCTCACATAATTTGACTCTGCATAATTACTCCTCCCCCCAAGGTAAACTCAGTGCATAGTAACTACATAAATCACAAACCTGTAATTCTGGAAAAGCTCTTCCCATTCCGTCAGCATCCAATACAGGTAGTCCTACTCTAGCACCTGTTACTAATGGCTCAAATGAATTAGCACCACCAATTTCAGCAGATATCAATCCTGTAATTCTATTGGCCTAAATTGTATTTAAAATAAGTTAAGTTTGACAATAATAAATCAATAAATACTAATAGGAAACTAAAGTCATTGAGTGAAGTACTTTCTTAAAAGAATACTTTGATATTGTTTTTAACTTACCAGAGGTATAGATGAACTGTTAAGTTCATATTGTGGTAATGTTGTGTGATCTATAATCCAGACATCATGGCCGTTCTCTAATTTTCTTGTTGACAATTTAATGTTATCCTTCTCCAGTATTTTCCCAAAGTTATTCTCCTCTTTACACAAACCTACAGGATATTCAGTAGCACCATAACAATACAACAGTTAGAAACTAAGAAAGGTACTATGTATATACCGTATAGCGGGGTTTTTTTCGGGGGGGGGGGGGGGGGGGGGGTAAAATTTTCGTGGATATCAAAAATTTTGTTGGTTCGTGGTAAAAATTTCGTGGTTGAGCAATCTAGTCCAAACCACACCCCATTATACACATGGTGTACAAATGGCGTACTTCAAAATTCAAGCAATGATACGAGGCTACCACCAATACAAAGTTAAGGGATCTGGGATGCTAAATTTGGGGAACAACTTGAGTACCAGAGAGAAATGAGTTAGCAGCTGCAATCAAAGTTGATGGTACAGATTGTACTAAAGGGCCATGAGGATTGGGTAGGTTGTTCTTTTCCCTCTTGAAGAATCAAAACAAGGCCATACTAAATCTAAGACTCGCTGGTCAACAATGTGATAATGTGCATGCAGCCATGTGTACGCATGAATGGGCGTGGCACATTGCATCTAATTAACTTTCGTGGGTAAATATTTCTTGGTTTGTTTCTCAACCACGAAAATTTTATCCCCCCCACCCTGAAAAGAAACCGCTATATATAGGGTAATATCCATATACCTAATGACAGTATTAAAGTTCCTCTTTCTTTTTTAAACACTAAATTCCATACCAGGATTATCACATCCATATACTTGGGGGTTAAAAATTGTACTTGTAGTTACATGAACTACAAAATAATTCTATTCTAATTCTTTACCTGAAGCTAGTATATTTTGCATTACATGTAGACATTGTGTTGATTCCTGTCCATTGATCAATTTTTCATTCAAAACAATTGGAGCTCCCATAAAAGCTACAGCAACTGCCAAACCAAATTGATCTCCATTAAGTCTGTACAATAAAAAGTTAATATATGATTTAAGATAGATACTAGTTATATATGTATATATTATTGGTCCACATTAATATTAAATGATTTTACTTTAATGGATCAAGAACTTTAATTTGTTTTCCATCCTTTATCATTTTTGAGGCCATAATACGTCCAAGGTTAGGGTCACCACCTCCTCCACACCCTAATATCCCAGCTCCAATACTGATACACTCAACATCTAGTAAATTGAGGATCCATTCTCCTAAAATATTGATAAATGACAATAGTACATAACTAATATGTTAGAAAAGTATATATATTTCTACAATTAAATTTGGCTGTGTTTAATTTTGGAGAATCCATAAATGAAGTATACTATATATTAGACAGTATATACCTGTAACTTCATCAATTTGAGGGGGAGGTAAGTTAGCTTCTTCGTCCAAAGTCTTCTCTTTTACCGACTGGAAAGGCCAGACAGCATTCTCTTTAGGTCCATCATTTGAAGATACTACTTTATCACTACTGGATTCTGTAATGTAGAATGGACATGTAATGTACAATGTAATGTAGAACATACATGTGATGTATTGTAATGTACATGTAATGTTGTAAATGTAATGTTGTAGTGCAGATATATGTGACATGTACTTTACATGATACATGTATATATATACATAGTGATATTGACAAGTAGGTAGATGGATAAATGAATGGACATAGAAAATGAAATAGAACAAGTTTAAATACAAACTTGATTTCTCAAATTGTAGAGATTATTCTGACCTTTTCTATTCTCTTTGTTACTAATAGTATCTGTTGATTGTTCACTTAGACTACCAATAACTTTAACATAGACACTAAGAGCATCAGGAACATAAGTCACATTCATTACTGACTTTTCATAGATAGTTTCTGAACCAGGAATACAACCTTAATGTAGTGAAAAGATATGCAATTATAATTAAGTGGGTGTGGCTGAATTATAGCTATAGCAACCATCAACCTTTGTCTAATAGCATAGTCCATTTACAATTTTGTCTGGACATTTATCAATTATGCAATCTATACATGTACATATACAATATACATGTACATGTATATGGTTATGTACCTTTTTCTTGAGCAGCCTTAATTGCTAAGTCCAGACTTCTTTGAATAATAACCTCTCGAGCTTTGAGACGAAGTTCCTCATCACTTCCTTGAAATGATCCATCTGATTTAATAGCAGCCATAACATTAGAGATACTCTCCACACGTTCAGAACGACCAGCTACCATACCCAAACTAGCACCAACAGCATTAGCAACCTATAGTATGGATGGATTGATGAATGAATGAATGGACAGATATGTAATAGATTGATGGATGAATGGACAAATAACAAAGGAATGGATACATAAATGGTGAATGGATTAATACATGGATTGATGGATGGATGTGTTATAATATTAAACTCACTTCAAAATGAGGAGGAACTATTATTCTTGATGCTCCTTTTAGTGCTAACTTAGTGTCCATTAAAATACTCCCTCCACCAACCAGAAGAACCAAAGCATCATCTTTGTGAGTCTAAATTAATTAGGTCAGTAAACAAAGACAAAGAGTTAATTACAATCTGTTAGAGCAAATTATCAGGTGACCTCAATAATTATCGATAGTATTACTCTGTCCATTTTTGAAGACCAATCATTAAAGTACTTGGATACCAAATTTGGTAAACATCCTGGCCACATACCAACAATGCAACCATGTAAACACTTAATCAAAATCCTATAGTGCACACATGTATGGTTTTCCCTAATAAGGTCTTATATAGATATCATTACTTTGTCCATTCTTTAACTTTATATTCACTAAAATCATTAAAGTAAACTAAAGCTGTTTATATAAAATATGAGCCTTTTAAAAATAATAGTTGGGACAAACATTACTTTCTACAATATCATCCAATGTTGCTATAGCAACACAGTAACACTAAGAGGATGTTACATCATTTCCTATATTATTATACTTCCAGATATATTACTGAACTGACTACTATCATATCATGTGTACCTTAACAAGATCAATAGCTTCTTCTAGTTTCAGATGTATGTTTCTCATAGCTGGATAGATAATGGATCCAATTTTACTAATTAAAGACTCTCGTTTGCAAACCGAGAAATCTAAAAGACAATCATCACAATATAAAAATATCTCTTGTCTCATTCTGAATTATTTCTGTGGTTGCTAAGGAGGTAGTTAATTTACTAGTTATTACAAATTAGGAGAAGTCTATTTTCTTCATCTTGAATGCATATAGAAACTCTTTATAGAATGACTACTAAACTTATAACTGTAGTAAGTGGTATAGGTAAACTTGTATGTAAATTGCTTAATTAGTGAAATAAGCTATTATATAGATAATATGAGGGTTTTCCCTCCAGAATGACATTGTTAAGTTGGTGTCATATACTGACCAGTTATTAAAGGTAATCATTTAAGTAGTCATCTATTAGTACAAATAATAGGATAGATACCTTCACAAATACCAGCTGCAATAGCAACGTCAGTGGCTGTACATATATCTCCTCCAAAAGACAATGCCTTAGTAGTCAATTGTGACCCAACACTACTAGGACCAATCAATACATCATTCTATAACGTGATATATATGATAAGGAATCATAACAATGTAGTAACATACTCCATCTTTATCACTTGTGATCAGTGATCCACCCCCCAAACCAATACTAACAATATTGGGCATTTGAAAATTGGTACGTACACCACCAATCTAAAAATAAACACATAATGAGAATTGATATTTGTATCAACTACAATAGCCCTGATTGAAGGGTCCAAGTTAATTTTGTAATTTATGCGACTTATGAATCTAATTGCTATCTAGAGATAAGTACTTCCTTTGGCACATTAAATGTTGCCATAGCAACTATCAATGTATTGATAGTACCTTGACTTGAGATGAAGCTTCTCTAGGAAAACCATTAACAAGTATGCCAATATCTGTGGTTGTACCACCAATATCCACAACTATACCATTCTTCTTTCCTGATAAAAACATGGCACCTCTCATACTGTTGGTTGGACCAGAGGAAAAAGTGAACACTGGATATTCTACAGCCTCTACAACACTAAAGAAAACATACAGTTGATCAATGAAACAAGTGACATATTGTAGTTTAGTTATACAAGAATTGATCACTTTAACATACACACATAACAGATTACCATAAGAAATAAATGAATCGATAGTGTCACTTTAAAATAAAATAATAAATGTATTAAATTGAGTCTTTTAAGGCAACCTTTTAGTATGATTTCCTTTTTTACTTGTTTTATCATTACCTTATCAGTGTACCATCATTTTGTGTCAAATAAAATGGACTCTTCAAATTCAAGTTTTCTAGAGCATTTTGAAACTCAGAGATTGTACGTTTAGCAAATGTCTTGAGACATTCATTGAGAATAGCAGCATTTTCTCTTTCAATCAGTCCAAGTTTACCAATCTATTAAAAGAGTGAATTTAGTTAAAAGGTATAGACTTAATCATAGTAAAAAAAACTTCGATAGCTTAAGCATAAATTTAAGGACAATACTTAAAGTCTATTGTAAGCAATATTAATATCTCATTGTTTATAACATACTCTGTGCTAAAGTATGTACCTTACTAGCAAGAGTAATACTAAACTCTGGTGAGACACTCAAGAAAATGTCTGCTGCTTGCTTCTCCTGGTTGTTTTCAGGATTGTCCATAGGGGAAAATGTACCTGATATGACGACATTCTTCACTGGAGGACTACGTCCTAGAAATTCCTTCGCTAGAGCTTGTATCTCATCAATGGAAAGATCTTGAATTGGAGAGCAATCATAATCTAATCCACCTGATATCATGTGAGTGCTTGCTTTGATAATCTGGGCAAGGTCTGATGGGAAATCTGAAAAAGGTGGTATTCCAATTGAGGCAGTTCCACATAACCTCACCACAGCAACTGGTGTCAGTTTATCAACAGATCTTTCAACGACAGCGTTAACAAAATGAGTAGTACCAATACATACACGTGATAGATTAGCACGGATATTATCCGTCCGAGATTTGTTTTTAAGATTGACAAAGGATCCTTCAATTGCTTTGATAATCCCTACTGTTCTGTTAGCAGTAGTCTCATGTTTACAAGATGAAAGTACTTCGTTGTCACATATGATGACAGCGTCAGTATAAGTACCTCCAACATCGACTCCAATCACACACGCCATTAACCGGAGAAAGTGAGGCAAAAGTTTAACCCCTTCTTCACCTTTTGTTCTTTCAAGCTTGGACAAACTGCGCATGAGCTATACTTTATTAAACCATGTTGAAAACGAATTTATTAACTATATAACAATATTATATAACTGTGGTTTGTAATGATTACGTGTTATGTAAACAGTGAACCACATGAATCAGCAGAACAAAAGACATAAAAGGTTGTTCAGGAGGTCTTCATTAAGCTGGGATATGACAGAGTAGAGCAGATGACAGTTACAGAACTTTTATTAGTTGTATAAAATGTAGATCTTACACTTTCAAAGCAGAGAAAGAAGCAATTTACAATTATACTAATGTATATAATATGGCAATAAAATCTTTCTTGATAATAGGTTTGTTTAAGCACTTTTGAGCAATAGAAATTCTACTTCTTTTCTAATTGGAGTGGTATGAAAGTCTTAGGTTTCTGATATTGTATATACAACCTGGAGGTAATGAAACTATTAACTCATGACAATAGGAATAGTATAGTTCATGTTCTAACAAGCTACACAAACATAAATTGGGGAAAAAATTATTATACATGAATTATGTAAACTCCTGGAGATGAACTAGAATCAGAAACAAAGAGAAATTTTGCTGAATCCATTGGACAATTTGATGACTATGTCTCCATAAATGGTGTGGTTATCCCTAATAAGTAATTTAAGTCTTTATACACACAAAGGTTTTGACTATCAATTAAATAAATGTTTTCTTGTGTTATAATGTAGTTATTATGTCTAGTTTCTGTGCTACAAAGTGCTATAATATAATGTTAATGGTAATATCACTGTAAAGTGGACATTTATACATACTGGAGGTATTCTATTAAATAGCATCAATGTAACTTCTAAAAGTGAAAATCTAGAAGATAATGGTAATTCTAATGAACTTACTATGCACTTCAATGACTGACTGTATTGTACAGACTATATCAGTAGGCCCAGTAACTGCTGGTACAAACTACAACTGTATATTATAGTAAATGTTACTAATAGTTTGACAATGATATTATAAGAACTCACAAGATTAATGTTATCACTGGTAGGTAATGTATATCAACTATAGTATTGTTGTTATAGTATAATATTCTTTCTGAACATATTATTATAGTTCAAGATCAGGTCAAGCTATCCTTTATATCTATACAATATATTCTGGTATAATTGATGTGTCTACTTTCTGTACATTATTGTTGTACTGGATATTAACCAGACTGTAATCACTGTGGTACAACCATTATCAGGATTAATTAATGGAGTTAATATAAATGCTACAATTAAACTAGAACTAAGTCCAGAAAGATATCAATTCATTGTTATATCTTACAACACATATGAGAACTTAAAATAGTTAGCAAACTCTTCACTTGTTATGGTTGTACAAAGTAAGTCACTGTAATTTCAGTAAGTACATGTAATTTATGCATTAACATTATAGGACTAACTCCTACTACTATAGGAGTACCTCCAGTATCAGCCACACCCACTATAACAAGTCCCCAGTCTACAGATAGTAGACCTGGTAGTAAGTTATATATATTACTACTGTTGTTCATTATATGTCTCTTTTATATCTAGTACTAAGTGATGCAGTTATTGCTGGTATTATTATTAGTATTATTGTCTTACTAGTACTAATACTTGTTATCTTAATTGTTGCAATAATCTTGATATATAAAGGTCAGTACTATATTATAGTAATAACTAGTACCACTGTGTGTGTGTTCTACTAGTGTCCAGTACTAAACAGAGTAGAGGTGAGACTAGTCCAGTGATAAAAGAGTTCTTCTCAATAAAAAATTAACCCTATGGTATAATTAAAGGACCAGATGATCAGTCACTAATTGAAGTAACAGATAATAATGTATCATATAATACAGTGGAACAACAATCATCACTCATTACTTCTCCAGTTTATGAGACAATAAATCAAGATAGTACTGATGGATATGATAATATAATTCTATGAATTATTAAAAGTTATAAACTTCAAATATGCAGCCACACCTTCTTTATTTTGTGCTGAAGATGGTCATATTACTCCTGGTCCTGTTGCCAATATCTGTAGCATTAGGTCAAGTGACCTACATAACTGTTCCTAATACTGACAACGGTCCAGCTTATGTGTTTGCTGATGAAGGAACACTCAATGTATCTCTTTATTGTGTAGTTATTTCCAATAATAGTGGAACTCCTGTACATTTACAAAGTAGATGGCTATTTGGAGCTGGAGCTCAAATAATAACCTTCACGGGTAAGGTTGCCTCTTCACCAGCCAGTGTAGCTGGTAATATAATAGTGGAAGGTGAACCAATACCAGATGCTCCACAACTTACTTTTCAAACAAACCTGACTATTCTCAACTTCTCAAGAAATTTTGACCTCACACTAATAAGATGTGGACCGCAAGGATCACAATTAAGAGAATTCAACTTGGGATTCACAGGTATAAAATTAGCATCACATTTAATTATAACACATCTATTTATTTTAGTTCTCTTATCTCTATTAACTCCTGTTAGTACTCAGTTAGTGATAGAGGGTAATAATATTACAGTGAATCTAACTGTAGGAGAAGCTCCTACTCCATTCCCTCCTCAATACACATCACAGTGGACACATGATGGTCAACCCCTATTATCTAATGGCAGTAATGATATTCTACTAACTGACTTTGTTATAACACTTACTAGTGTTCAACGTAACCAGTCTGGTAACTATACACTTACTGTTAGTAATGATGCTGGATCAACTACCACTAGTTTTATATTAGATGTACAATGTAAGTAAATATTTAACAATATAGTAAATATTTAAGTATTGTGTATGTATTAACAGATGTTTCTACTGTTACAAGAGATGGAAGATCTCAACTAGTACTATCTGGTAATACTGTGACTTTGAGAGCATTTACTAATATAGAGGGTAATCCTGTACCTAACGTGACTTGGACTGGTCCAGATAATACACTCATAACTCCTAGTGGTCATTTTAATACATCAGTAGATGGACAGATTACAATAATTAATGTTACCGATGAAGATAATGGTACATATACCTGTATTGTTAGTAATGGTATAGGATCAGGTCTCTATCAAACGGTACAACTCTTTATAGCAGGTATATACATAATATCATTACTGTTGTCATAAATTATGATACTCTCTCTTATCAGTAATACCTGGTCCTCCTCTTAATGTGAGAGAGATGGATGTCACTGATACAACTGTTAAGCTAACATGGTCACCTCCTAGTGAACTGGGTACTCCAACTGTTAGTTATTATCATGTTGTCATGGTACCACCTCCTCCCACTGATGTCATCTTAAATACTACTAATACTACACTAATTATCAGGGGCATTATTCCTGGTACTACATATAACGTTACTGTGATAGCTGTTGCCATAGGAGACACCACTGGTCTATTAGAGAGTCAACCCAGTGATCCAATTACCTTTATAACAATGAGAGGAGGTAATTGTGTTATATCAATGTGTATATATGATATATCTTTGTTATCTCTTAGCTCCAATGTTACAGACAGTCAATGTTATTCCATCTAATGGTTATATTAATATATCATGGACATTTCGTCATACTGGAGGTCAAGATATTGACGACATAAAGGTGTATTGTGTTATTGATGGAGAAGATAGTTCAAATCAACTTTATAACATGTTATCATGTTCTAATATAACTGGATGTGTTGATTATAATTTGATAGGTAGTACTAGTGTAGGTCCAGTGTTTGCTGGAGAGAGATACTACTGTAGTGTTACTGCTATCAATACTAATGGTACTGATATGAGGAACATCTCCAATATTATACCTACTGAAGGTAATATCACTATATATGGCATATGGTAGTAATTGATGGTTTATGTAACTAACTTAATTTATAGTATTGTAACCACTAACATATAAACAAGTAATTTACAGATTGGTTAGTTGAAACAATATATTCAATTTTTACATAATCATAATATCATCAATATTATATTATACAATAGGTATACCATCAATACCTGAACTAATATCAACTGCCTCATCTCCTGGTCAGGTGACTCTTGAGGTTCGTACTCATTCACCTGGTGATAGTACTACCTTCCAGTTCAATGTAACTGTTATTAATATAAGCGATAACTCTATTGTACAAACTGAGAGCTTTTCTTTTATGAATTATATCAGTAATACTACAGTATCTCTTACTATTGTATTAACTAATGGAGGATCATTCTCATTTAATGTTACAACTACAAACAAATATGGTTCTTCTAAGGTTACTATGACAACTGGAGAGATCACTGTCCAACCAAGTGAGTGTCTTTTGTATGTACAAATAATTAACATATTATGTCAACTGTAAGACCAACCCCTACTACTATAGGAGTACCTCCAGTATCAGCCACACCCACTATAACAAGTCCCCAGTCTACAGATAGTAGACCTAGTAGTAAGTTATATATATTACTACTGTTGTTCATTATATGTCTCTTTTATATCTAGTACTAAGTGATGCAGTTATTGCTGGTATTATTATTAGTATTATTGTCTTACTAGTACTAATACTTGTTATCTTAATTTTTGTAATAATCTTGATATATAAAGGTCAGTACTATATTATAGTAATAACTATTACCACTGTGTGTGTGTTCTACTAGTGTCCAGTACTAAACAGAGTAGAGGTGAGACTAGTCCAGTAATAAAAGAGTTCTTCTCAGTAAAAAATGAAGCCTATTGTATAACTAAAGGACCAGATCATCAGTCATCAATTGAAGTAACAGAGAATGTATCATATAATACAATGGAACAACAATCATCACTCATTACTCCTCCAGTTTATGAGACAATAAATCAAGATAGTACTGATGGATATGATAATATCAATGAATATATATGAATTATTTTACATACAATAACAGGAGGATGTTTATATAACATAAACTATGTAATATCTATGTGGAGTAGCTGTTGTCTTGTAAGTCTATTAGATAATTCTAATGGATTGTCAACATATCCTGTCTCACATGATGGTCATATTCCTGTACTAACTGTAGTGGTGTTATGAATATTAGGGTATATTATGAAGTGAGTTTTTATGGAAATCCTACTTTTGCTAACTGGTTCCTCACTAGAGTTGGAGGATATCAAATTGTGTTAACATTTAACATCAATGAGAGAGAGGAGAGATCCATCTATCTATTCTTTTACTTCAGCTACTGTCTTGTATTCGACTACAACAACTTTCAAAGGCTGTCAAAATCAAACAACTATTTTGACAAACCTTTCTGATTCTTTTCCTAAAAAGACCTGTAGAGTTTCTCCTATAAACAATACCTAGATTAGACATAGTCAGTTAGTGTATGTATGCAATAAAATATAATTGACCTAAGTCCTTCTCTTTTCTCATAGGAAGATAACTAGGTAAGAGAGAAGGATTGATTTGGTAATTGGAGAGTCCCCTCAGCTGATAAGCTGGTTGTAATGGACACTGTTGATTGTAAGGATAATATGACATGTGCAAGCACACGGTCTCTCTCTCTCTTTCTCTCTCTCTCTCTCTCTCTCTCTCTCTCTCTCTCTCGCTTGCTCGCTCGCTCTCTCTATCATTGTTAATTTTGTTTGAAGACAAAGAACTGGAAACTAAAGTATTTCACTGATATTTGATTAATTTGACTTTGAAATAATTTATTTTTAGTAAAAAAGTAATATCAACAATATTACAAAAATAATTAACGGAGTTTTCTAAAATTAAAGTACACACTCAAATTATTATTTTTAACACAAACGTTTTGTAACTGTTGTTCACCAAATTTAGTAATATTAGGACAGTTAGTGAGATCTAGTACTTGTATTGTTTTATTGCTAATGATGAGGTGACAGAAATGAGGTATATCTTTATCACTAATGTTATTGTCATAATACAAGCGCAATTCCTTGATTATTTTGTTACCAGTTGCAGCTATTGTTAGTAACTGGTAAGTATCTGGTAAAAGAGGTGAGGAGGAAAGAATTAGGTCCTCCATTGTATTGTTATAAGTTACTACTTGGGATAGTTGACTGACACAGTTACTATCAAAATGAGTGTTATATATATAAAGCCCCCTCACTTGACATTCATTAATATCAGTTAATAGTGTTAGAAAACTTTGAGGAAATAATGACTTGAGATAAATACTCCATATTATGTGTTTGCGTCTCTTTAATTGATTTATCACTTCTTTACATTCAACCACAGTAGGTGAAGTAAGCGTAACTCTATCATTCTCCCATTTAACACTTCCACTGTCTCCTATAATAAAATATAGCTACTACATAATATTTTACGAACATAATAATAGCTATTCACACACTCACATGCTCAACTACAATTTTCAAGCCCTAATGGTAATGATGAACTATGACAATGATGTACAGAGATGAATGGATTCTACAAATGGGACGTAAATTTACTAAGTGTTATACTAATAATTTAAAGCAACTAATGAAATAGGCTTGTGTCTTCATGTAAGAAGTTTCACATACATTTGTTGTATATGAATTTGATGACTTATCATATGTTGTAGCTACAAGCCAGTACATATTTAACCATATATACATTGTAGTTTAATCTCATGTTTTAAATATTACCAAAGTTATAATGACAACTTACTTGGTAGTTCATCGTATGATGATTCCTGTCGGCTTTCCTCCTCATCTGTATCTTTTGAAGTTAACTGAGTGATGATTTTATCTTTCTCTGTCAATTGAAGAGTTAGTGAACTAATCACCTTCTGTAATGTTGTAATCTCTTGTTGTCTGTCTGTAGCTACACAGTACACAATAAACAGTTGTACATTTTGAGTAGTTATATAATACCTTCTCTTTCTTGGATGGTAGATGTGAGGTTCTCTAGTGTTTTCATCTTGTCAACCAGTTCATATGCTTCTGTGTCTGATGAAACAAGCGAATGACCAAATAAAGTTTCATAAAGAACATGTGTACCTATATTTTCTTGTTTGCTATCAAGTGGTTCCTCAAGTTTTTGACTTAGAAGTGGATGACTAGTTTTAAGGAGATCTCTCACCTCTAATATCCGAGACCTCAGATCTACAATAGATAAAGTAAAGAGATATACATGTTGTTAATATACCTTTTATGTTCTCTGTTAAATGAACATTTCTTTCTTCTTTCTCTATTAGTTGTAAAGTAAGAGATGCTATTATCTCTTGTAATGATTGTAGCTCCTTCTGTAATTCTGTAGAATACAAAGCACATGTACAACACATGTATATAAATATTAGATTTAAATACAATAATTATATTTAATAACAGGAGCACATAATGAGAAAAGACAAGAAATGAAAGGAGCATGAAATCCCATGCAGTTTATTGAATCCCAATTATGGAGTTCTTGTGATTATTGTTACTATATTTAGATCAATAACTTATTAAAATTAAATATTTCAGTTATGTATTCATATGAGCCTAAATGAAGGATCTTTCTGCACTCTGTCATGCTAATAGTTGTTTGTCATGAAAAAGTGTCTACTACACATCACAACTATACAAGGAATCACTTTAACTAGAGATCTCTCTACCTAGCATCACTTGGGAGCTCTACTTGGCATTTTAATCAATAATGTGGAGATTTTGTGTTCTTTTTCATTATGTGTTCCTACTAATAGTATCTGCTAAGTTCTCACCTTTCTGTGTAGACTTTAACTGACTAACTTCTAATGGCATTGTCTTTGCTTTAGTGTCAATAATTCTTGAATCTACAATAATTTATATTAATGATGTAAGTTCAATACTTTAGAACAATTGTTGTTTTGTAGATACATTCAATGACATTTATATTTACTTACCTTTCATCTTCTCCATCGACTGACTGATATCACTTTCTTCTCTCTTCATTAATTGTACATTTAGTGATTCTATTTTCATTTGTAATACCTCAATCTCTTTCTGTTTTTCTACTAACATTTCATCAGTAGCTATAAAATGTAACCATATATGATATGTACTACTAACAGTACTATAACTCACCTTCTTTTTGTCTGGTTAACTTCTTTATCTCTAAAGTCTTTGCCTTATTCATTTTCTCTGATAGTTTGAGCTTCTCTGTTTACATTAGGTACATAGTTATATCTCAAATAATGTACGTGTACCTGATAAAATGTTAGTTGATGATTGATCTTGTGGTCCTTCTCTGTCCATACTGTGTGCTAGTAATAATAAAATATATATGTGCAATACAGTGCTGATTATCATAAGCTATCAGTGAGAACGCACTTAACTATATAGAGGTATATTGAAATTAGTAACTATACAAGTGATGTTTGTTGCAGTAACAGAATGTAAGCAGAACAAACTATACATATACAAATGTTGCTATGCAACCATAAAACAATGAATCATTGATTATTTTTATGAACCAAATTCTGAACTTCTAAAAATAAACCCTAAATCTTGAACCCTGATGAAAATAACCTTGACAAAATAATATTAAATATAACAAGATAAAATAGACTTTATCAATGCATACTATATTATCTTGAAAAACTTAGGTATACTTTGTGCATTTATACTCACATTGTTTCTTTGATGGTGTTTCATCTTCCAAATTATCATCACCTTTTCGTTTTATACCACCTCTAGCATTAAATGTTTCGATATGATACACTGGTTCATGGTCAATAGGATCCTCCATATACACTATACTGGATAATGATGACTGCACAACAATTGGGTCACGTAATTGCATGTTATCATATTCTATTTCCATTTATAAGTATAGGTCAAAGTACATAATATGTATAAAACAACTAACTTTGTTCTGTCTTTTCTCTCTCTAAAAGATCGTTAAGAGCATCCTCTTTTTCTTGCAGTAACTTAACAAGTAGAGATACTTCTGGTTTCTCAGAATATGATCTAATATGGTCATAAAGTGAGTATATATTAAAATAATACTTACAACACAGCCACTAGATCAACATTAACTTTGTAAGATTGCCTTGACTTGTCCCATTCAATGTAAGTAAACAGCTTAGATCCAGGAGAACTTTTCTCTAATACTACTGTAGGAAGACTAAATACCAACTCAATACAGCCTTCATTGTAATCCTCAAAATGCAATAGTGTATTTGGTTCCAAATACAGTAGTTTGGCAAGGTTTCGTTGAATAGCTTTTACTTCTCCTCCAGTTATGAGATCCGTAGACACTTTAAGAAGAAGTTTGGTACGTTGAGAATAATTGTGGGGAGGAACACATGGTATCTCAAAAATAGAGCGTTTTAAATATGGGATGAGATTACTATCTTCATATTCTTTTAAACACTCCTTTTCACATTCATTTCCCAAAACCTTAACTATTACTCGAAGTGCATCATAATTGAACCATGTACAGTGTTTAGACAATTCAAGAAAAACATCAGAAACACTGCCATCTCTTCTAAAATCAAACACCATTGGTTGGTGTTGATCTTTTTCTGAAGAGCAAAAACTATGTACAATCGACTGAATAATCTTTGGGTCAACTTCACGTTTAACAAATGATTGTATAAGTTGAGCAACAAAGACAGTATAAGCTTCACGTACATCACGATTGTCATCCATTAGCTGGTTTCTCACTGCCTCTTGCTCACTCTCTGTCAAATCTTTCCAGTTTGGGTATCGATTTTCTGCTTTCTCTGGAGCAAGGTGAAATGTCATTGTTTGTGACAATGATGTCGTTCTCTTTGAAAGATATTTTAAAATAGATTCAGCTACAAAACGATCTTCCATTTTTAAGAAAGCTTTTACTAATTCTTTGGAAGTAGCTGTACTACCATTTTTTCTTTTCCATGCCCATAAGATCTCATTTCTCTTTTGTACATCATTTTTATCACTTTGGGAAATACTACGCACTCTTTCACTTGATAAATTGAGACAATGACCAGCTGCTATATAGTCGTCATTCATATGTTGTGAGACCTCAATGAACAGTCCATCGTCACACTCTTTATCTACTACTTCATACGATAGACCATACTGACTTAATAGACTTGAAAGATCTAAAGTAATTAAAGAATACAAATGACATAAGTGATACTTAATAATTTTTAAATTAGCATATTTACTAGTTATATGGGAATTACTATTGATATGGGATATGTTAAATAATCTATATCAATATATATACATAATATATCAATATCTCACTAGACAAAGCCATGAACATTGAGACACAACATAAGTACAATATATAATGTATAACACGAGAACAGATCAGTATTTAACTGATTTATAATGATACTAGAACAGATCAATGGCTCGTATTATTATGATTGTTTAACTGTTTGTGTGACTATCATCACCATATTGATAATTTAAATGTGAAAGTTCATGCACACTGTAAAAATTATTATATTATTTTAACTAGTTGCTAGTATAATAACAAAATATAGTCAGTAATTTATATTATTAATTAATGATTCCATAGTAATCCACCTATATAAACTATATAAATAGCTCCACCTACCAGTACTATACTAAGTGTATCCCAATTATGATATGTACAAACATTGATAGTGTCTTTGATATAAATACTATTATTATTAGACTAGTTGAGTATTGAAAAAATACTCAGATCTGATTGGTCAATTAGCAGGCAATATTCTCCCATATTGACAAAAGGTTATTGCCCTTCTCTTATCTTATCTAATCTTTCAATCTACAAGTTGTCTACATACAGCTCAAACTTGATATAAATACTATTAATAGCTATAATAAAATACTTCATTTTAATAGGAAATGAATATAGAATATGAAGCAGTATAAATAAAATAATCACAGCAACTACATTTACAAGTATAGTCCATCATACATAGTATACTCTGTTTATGTTAAGAATGAACACTAGTTTAGTGTTATAAATCTGACTAAAAATGAGCAAATTTTATCAGAAAACTTGAGCACTTGTTATTAAGGAAAGTCACAAACCAGAAATCCCACATAAAGTCTTTGCATTTCATGATCTGATGTCATAAATAATTTTCATATTATTAATGAACACTTGCACAGGTGTTTATCAGTTTTAGCAGAAAAGTTCAGAATATTTAAAAAAAAGGTAAAAGTAAGATACATTAAGAAGAGACAAAGAACCACAAAAAGTATAACTCACAAAAAAGGTTACAATTACAATGTCACACCCAAGTTAGGTTGACGACATTGTCATAATGTAGTCATTCTCAACACAAACAGAATATAACTACTACATAGTCCATTTCTACTACTAGTGTTAATTCTCTCATGCAGCCTGGTCCCCAATTAAATGTCACATTTAATTAATCCTATTTATTATAACAATATTAGATTGCGAATGTCTCATCATGTTGTCATTGACATACCATAATACTGCGCAGCTAATGTTGACAGCTCCGTTGCAAGATTCCTACCAACAATTGCTGCTGGTCCACCAAGATCCTCAAGAATTCTAACAAGACAATGACAGTCTGTCTGTATTTTCTCTACAGTATTCTTCAACTTCAATCCAGTTTTAAATTCGTTAGCTATGTCAGTAAAATTCTCGGTTTTCATAACAGACTCAGATATCAGACTAGCGGCAAATGCTTCCTCGGTAAATTTTGTCATACATCCTTGTAGAGCTGAACTGAGGTTAGCGTATTGAGAATTAAAGGTATCGATAACACCTTTCCTGTAGCTTTCGACTGAGTCATCCATTGTGGTCACAAAGAAAAGTGGGGGCTTGTAAAATTGAATTGCCCCACCCCATTTATAGTAATTATGAATGATGTATATACAATTATGATATATTTTACATGAAAGCCAAAAAAACCTACATACTTGAAAATAAAAAAAATGTAATTAATGACATCTATGAATTATGATGCTCTCTCTTATCAGTGATATGTGCCGTGGTCCTCCTCTTAATGTGAGAGAGATAGATGTCACTGATAAAACTGTCAAACTAATGTGGTCACCTCCTAATGAATGGGTACCCCAACTGTTACTTATTATCATGTTGTCATGGTACCATGCACCTCCTCACACTGATGTCACCTTAAATACAGCTAATACTACAATAATTACCAGGGACATTATCCCAGTACTGGTACTGTGATAGCTGTTGCTATAGGAACACTACTGGTCTATTAGAGAGTCAACCCAGTGATCCAATTACCTTTATAACAATGAGAGGAGGTAATTGTGTTATATCAATGTGTATATATGATATATCTTTGTTATCTCTTAGCTCCAATGTTCCAGACACTCAATGTTATTCCATCTAATGGTAATATTAATATATCATGGACATCTCGTCATACTGAAGGTCAAGATATTGACGACATAAAGGTGTATTGTGTTATTGATGGAGAAGATAGTTCAAATCAACTTTATAACATGTTATCATGTTCTAATATAACTGGATGTGTTGATTATAATTTGATAGGTAGTACTAGTGTAGGTCCAGTGTTTGCTGGAGAGAGATACTACTGTAGTGTTACTGCTATCAATACTAATGGTACTGATATGAGGAACATCTCCAATATTATACCTACTGAAGGTAATATCACTATATATGGCATATGGTAGTAATTGATGGTTTATGTAACTAACTTAATTTATAGTATTGTAACCACTAACATATAAACAAGTAATTTACAGATTGGTTAGTGAAACAATATATTCAATTTTTACATAATCATAATATCATCAATATTATATTATACAATAGGTATACCATCAATATCTGAACTAATATCAACTACCTCATCTCCTGGTCAGGTGACTCTTGAGGTTCGTACTCATTCACCTGGTGATAGTACTACCTTCCAGTTCAATGTAACTGTTATTAATATAAGTGATAAGTCTATTGTACAAACTGAGAGCTTTTCTTTTATGAGTTATATCAGTAATACTACAGTATCTCTTACTGTTGTATTAACTAATGGAGGATCATTTTCATTTAATATTATACAAGATAAAGAAAATGGTTTGGCTGGTACAAATAAGACAAATTCAACTTCCTCCACAGCCTTGCAACCACCAACTCAAAGTATTTAGTATGTACACATGTATAGTTGGCCATTATCTATACAAAATTATCACATTTATTACAGAATAACAAAAACACACTTGGTGAATGTTTAAGGATATATATACATATATATATATATATAGATCGATCGATCGATCGATCTATATATATATATATATATAGATCGATCGATCTATATATCATTCATTGTAATCCTCAGATTATCTTCATTGTAATCCTCAAAATGCAATAGTGTATTTGGTTCCAAATACAGTAGTTTGGCAAGGTTTCGTTGAATAGCTTTTACTTCTCCTCCAGTTATGAGATCCGTAGACACTTTAAGAAGAAGTTTGGTACGTTGAGAATAATTGTGGGGAGGAACACATGGTATCTCAAAAATAGAGCGTTTTAAATATGGGATGAGATTACTATCTTCATATTCTTTTAAACACTCCTTTTCACATTCATTTCCCAAAACCTTAACTATTACTCGAAGTGCATCATAATTGAACCATGTACAGTGTTTAGACAATTCAAGAAAAACATCAGAAACACTGCCATCTCTTCTAAAATCAAACACCATTGGTTGGTGTTGATCTTTTTCTGAAGAGCAAAAACTATGTACAATCGACTGAATAATCTTTGGGTCAACTTCACGTTTAACAAATGATTGTATAAGTTGAGCAACAAAGACAGTATAAGCTTCACGTACATCACGATTGTCATCCATTAGCTGGTTTCTCACTGCCTCTTGCTCACTCTCTGTCAAATCTTTCCAGTTTGGGTATCGATTTTCTGCTTTCTCTGGAGCAAGGTGAAATGTCATTGTTTGTGACAATGATGTCGTTCTCTTTGAAAGATATTTTAAAATAGATTCAGCTACAAAACGATCTTCCATTTTTAAGAAAGCTTTTACTAATTCTTTGGAAGTAGCTGTACTACCATTTTTTCTTTTCCATGCCCATAAGATCTCATTTCTCTTTTGTACATCATTTTTATCACTTTGGGAAATACTACGCACTCTTTCACTTGATAAATTGAGACAATGACCAGCTGCTATATAGTCGTCATTCATATGTTGTGAGACCTCAATGAACAGTCCATCGTCACACTCTTTATCTACTACTTCATACGATAGACCATACTGACTTAATAGACTTGAAAGATCTAAAGTAATTAAAGAATACAAATGACATAAGTGATACTTAATAATTTTTAAATTAGCATATTTACTAGTTATATGGGAATTACTATTGATATGGGATATGTTAAATAATCTATATCAATATATATACATAATATATCAATATCTCACTAGACAAAGCCATGAACATTGAGACACAACATAAGTACAATATATAATGTATAACACGAGAACAGATCAGTATTTAACTGATTTATAATGATACTAGAACAGATCAATGGCTCGTATTATTATGATTGTTTAACTGTTTGTGTGACTATCATCACCATATTGATAATTTAAATGTGAAAGTTCATGCACACTGTAAAAATTATTATATTATTTTAACTAGTTGCTAGTATAATAACAAAATATAGTCAGTAATTTATATTATTAATTAATGATTCCATAGTAATCCACCTATATAAACTATATAAATAGCTCCACCTACCAGTACTATACTAAGTGTATCCCAATTATGATATGTACAAACATTGATAGTGTCTTTGATATAAATACTATTATTATTAGACTAGTTGAGTATTGAAAAAATACTCAGATCTGATTGGTCAATTAGCAGGCAATATTCTCCCATATTGACAAAAGGTTATTGCCCTTCTCTTATCTTATCTAATCTTTCAATCTACAAGTTGTCTACATACAGCTCAAACTTGATATAAATACTATTAATAGCTATAATAAAATACTTCATTTTAATAGGAAATGAATATAGAATATGAAGCAGTATAAATAAAATAATCACAGCAACTACATTTACAAGTATAGTCCATCATACATAGTATACTCTGTTTATGTTAAGAATGAACACTAGTTTAGTGTTATAAATCTGACTAAAAATGAGCAAATTTTATCAGAAAACTTGAGCACTTGTTATTAAGGAAAGTCACAAACCAGAAATCCCACATAAAGTCTTTGCATTTCATGATCTGATGTCATAAATAATTTTCATATTATTAATGAACACTTGCACAGGTGTTTATCAGTTTTAGCAGAAAAGTTCAGAATATTTAAAAAAAAGGTAAAAGTAAGATACATTAAGAAGAGACAAAGAACCACAAAAAGTATAACTCACAAAAAAGGTTACAATTACAATGTCACACCCAAGTTAGGTTGACGACATTGTCATAATGTAGTCATTCTCAACACAAACAGAATATAACTACTACATAGTCCATTTCTACTAC
This sequence comes from Xestospongia muta, assembly GCA_963693285.1. Lineage (NCBI taxonomy): Eukaryota > Metazoa > Porifera > Demospongiae > Haplosclerida > Petrosiidae > Xestospongia > Xestospongia muta. Next base: position 15,494,957 of record OY848917.1, on the reverse strand, counting down.
TAGTGTTAATTCTCTCATGCAGCCTGGTCCCCAATTAAATGTCACATTTAATTAATCCTATTTATTATAACAATATTAGATTGCGAATGTCTCATCATGTTGTCATTGACATACCATAATACTGCGCAGCTAATGTTGACAGCTCCGTTGCAAGATTCCTACCAACAATTGCTGCTGGTCCACCAAGATCCTCAAGAATTCTAACAAGACAATGACAGTCTGTCTGTATTTTCTCTACAGTATTCTTCAACTTCAATCCAGTTTTAAATTCGTTAGCTATGTCAGTAAAATTCTCGGTTTTCATAACAGACTCAGATATCAGACTAGCGGCAAATGCTTCCTCGGTAAATTTTGTCATACATCCTTGTAGAGCTGAACTGAGGTTAGCGTATTGAGAATTAAAGGTATCGATAACACCTTTCCTGTAGCTTTCGACTGAGTCATCCATTGTGGTCACAAAGAAAAGTGGGGGCTTGTAAAATTGAATTGCCCCACCCCATTTATAGTAATTATGAATGATGTATATACAATTATGATATATTTTACATGAAAGCCAAAAAAACCTACATACTTGAAAATAAAAAAAATGTAATTAATGACATCTATGAATTATGATGCTCTCTCTTATCAGTGATATGTGCCGTGGTCCTCCTCTTAATGTGAGAGAGATAGATGTCACTGATAAAACTGTCAAACTAATGTGGTCACCTCCTAATGAATGGGTACCCCAACTGTTACTTATTATCATGTTGTCATGGTACCATGCACCTCCTCACACTGATGTCACCTTAAATACAGCTAATACTACAATAATTACCAGGGACATTATCCCAGTACTGGTACTGTGATAGCTGTTGCTATAGGAACACTACTGGTCTATTAGAGAGTCAACCCAGTGATCCAATTACCTTTATAACAATGAGAGGAGGTAATTGTGTTATATCAATGTGTATATATGATATATCTTTGTTATCTCTTAGCTCCAATGTTCCAGACACTCAATGTTATTCCATCTAATGGTAATATTAATATATCATGGACATCTCGTCATACTGAAGGTCAAGATATTGACGACATAAAGGTGTATTGTGTTATTGATGGAGAAGATAGTTCAAATCAACTTTATAACATGTTATCATGTTCTAATATAACTGGATGTGTTGATTATAATTTGATAGGTAGTACTAGTGTAGGTCCAGTGTTTGCTGGAGAGAGATACTACTGTAGTGTTACTGCTATCAATACTAATGGTACTGATATGAGGAACATCTCCAATATTATACCTACTGAAGGTAATATCACTATATATGGCATATGGTAGTAATTGATGGTTTATGTAACTAACTTAATTTATAGTATTGTAACCACTAACATATAAACAAGTAATTTACAGATTGGTTAGTGAAACAATATATTCAATTTTTACATAATCATAATATCATCAATATTATATTATACAATAGGTATACCATCAATATCTGAACTAATATCAACTACCTCATCTCCTGGTCAGGTGACTCTTGAGGTTCGTACTCATTCACCTGGTGATAGTACTACCTTCCAGTTCAATGTAACTGTTATTAATATAAGTGATAAGTCTATTGTACAAACTGAGAGCTTTTCTTTTATGAGTTATATCAGTAATACTACAGTATCTCTTACTGTTGTATTAACTAATGGAGGATCATTTTCATTTAATATTATACAAGATAAAGAAAATGGTTTGGCTGGTACAAATAAGACAAATTCAACTTCCTCCACAGCCTTGCAACCACCAACTCAAAGTATTTAGTATGTACACATGTATAGTTGGCCATTATCTATACAAAATTATCACATTTATTACAGAATAACAAAAACACACTTGGTGAATGTTTAAGGATATATATACATATATATATATATATAGATCGATCGATCGATCGATCTATATATATATATATATATAGATCGATCGATCTATATATATATATATATATATATAGATCGATCGATCGATCGATCAATATATATATATATATAGATCGATCGATCTATATATATATATATATATAGATCGATCGATCGATCGATCTATATATATATATATATATATAGATCGATCGATCGATCGATCTATATATATATATATATAGATCGATCGATCGATCGATCTATATATATATATATATATATATAGATCGATCGATCTATATATATATATATATATAGATCGATCGATCGATCGATCTATATATATATATATATAGATCGATCGATCGATCTATATATATATATATATAGATCGATCGATCGATCGATCTATATATATATATATAGATCGATCGATCTATATATATATATATATATATATAGATCGATCGATCGATCGATCTATATATATATATATATAGATCGATCGATCGATCGATCTATATATATATATATATATATATAGATCGATCGATCTATATATATATATATATATTGATCGATCGATCGATCGATCTATATATATATATATATATATATATATATATATATATATATATATATATATATATCGATCTATATATATATATATATATATAAATCGATCGATCAATATATATATATATATATATATATATATAGATCGATCGATCGATCGATCTATATATATATATAGATCGATCGATCGATCTATATATATATATATATATATAGATCGATCGATCGATCGATCTATATATATATATATATATATATAGATCGATCGATCTATATATATATATATAGATCGATCGATCGATCGATCTATATATATATATATATAGATCGATCGATCGATCTATATATATATATATATAGATCGATCGATCGATCGATCTATATATATATAGATCGATCGATCGATCTATATATATATATATATATATAGATCGATCGATCGATCGATCTATATATATATAGATCGATCGATCGATCGATCTATATATATATATATATATATAGATCGATCGATCGATCGATCTATATATATATATATATAGATAGATCGATCGATCGATCTATATATATATATATATAGATTGATCGATCGATCGATCTATATATATATATATATATATAGATCGATCGATCGATCGATCTATCTAGATCGATCGATCGATCGATCTATCTATATATATATATAGATCGATCGATCGATCGATCTATATATATATATATATATATATAGATCGATCGATCTATATATATATATATATATAGATCGATCGATCGATCGATCTATATATATATATATATAGATAGATCGATCGATCGATCGATCTATATATATATATAGATCGATCGATCGATCGATCTATATATATATATATATATATATATATATTGATCGATCGATCGATCTATATATATATATATATATATAGATCGATCGATCGATCTATATATATATATATAGATCGATCGATCGATCGATCTATATATATATATATATATATAGATCGATCGATCGATCGATCTATATATATATATATATATAGATCGATCGATCGATCGATCTATATATATATATATATAGATCGATCGATCGATCTATATATATATATATATAGATCGATCGATCGATCGATCTATATATATATATATATAGATCGATCGATCGATCGATCTATATATATATATATATATATATAGATCGATCGATCTATATATATATATATATATTGATCGATCGATCGATCGATCTATATATATATATATATAGATCGATCGATCGATCTATATATATATATATATAGATCGATCGATCGATCGATCTATATATATATAGATCGATCGATCGATCTATATATATATATATATATAGATCGATCGATCGATCGATCTATATATATATAGATCGATCGATCGATCGATCTATATATATATATATATATATAGATCGATCGATCGATCGATCTATATATATATATATATAGATCGATCGATCGATCGATCTATATATATATATATATATATATAGATCGATCGATCTATATATATATATATATATATATTGATCGATCGATCGATCTATATATATATATATATATATAGATCGATCGATCGATCTATATATATATATATAGATCGATCGATCGATCGATCTATATATATATATATATATATAGATCGATCGATCGATCGATCTATATATATATATATATAGATCGATCGATCGATCGATCTATATATATATATATATAGATCGATCGATCGATCTATATATATATATATATAGATCGATCGATCGATCGATCTATATATATATATATATAGATCGATCGATCGATCGATCTATATATATATATATATATATATAGATCGATCGATCTATATATATATATATATATTGATCGATCGATCGATCGATCTATATATATATATATATAGATCGATCGATCGATCTATATATATATATATATAGATCGATCGATCGATCGATCTATATATATATAGATCGATCGATCGATCTATATATATATATATATATAGATCGATCGATCGATCGATCTATATATATATAGATCGATCGATCGATCGATCTATATATATATATATATATATAGATCGATCGATCGATCGATCTATATATATATATATATAGATCGATCGATCGATCGATCTATATATATATATATATATATATAGATCGATCGATCTATATATATATATATATATAGATCGATCGATCGATCGATCTATATATATATATATATAGATCGATCGATCGATCTATATATATATATATATAGATCGATCGATCGATCGATCTATATATATATATATAGATCGATCGATCTATATATATATATATATATATATAGATCGATCGATCGATCGATCTATATATATATATATATAGATCGATCGATCGATCGATCTATATATATATATATATATATATAGATCGATCGATCTATATATATATATATATATTGATCGATCGATCGATCGATCTATATATATATATATATATATATATATATATATATATATATATATATATATATATCGATCTATATATATATATATATATATAAATCGATCGATCAATATATATATATATATATATATATATATAGATCGATCGATCGATCGATCTATATATATATATAGATCGATCGATCGATCTATATATATATATATATATATAGATCGATCGATCGATCGATCTATATATATATATATATAGATAGATCGATCGATCGATCGATCTATATATATATATAGATCGATCGATCGATCGATCTATATATATATATATATATATATATATATTGATCGATCGATCGATCTATATATATATATATATATATATAGATCGATCGATCTATATATATATATATATATTGATCGATCGATCGATCGATCTATATATATATATATATAGATCGATCGATCGATCGATCTATCTATATATATATATATATAGATCGATCGATCGATCGATCTATATATATATAGATCGATCGATCGATCGATCTATATATATATATATATATATAGATCGATCGATCGATCTATATATATATAGATCGATCGATCGATCGATCTATATATATATATATATATAGATCGATCGATCTATATATATATATATATAGATCGATCGATCTATATATATATATATATAGATCGATCGATCGATCGATCTATATATATATATATATATAGATCGATCGATCGATCGATCTATATATATATATATATAGATCGATCGATCTATATATATATATATATAGATCGATCGATCTATATATATATATATATATAGATCGATCGATCGATCGATCTATATATATATAGATCGATCGATCGATCTATATATATATATATATATATAGATCGATCGATCGATCGATCGATCTATATATATATATATATGCGATCGATCGATCTATATATATATAGATCGATCGATCGATCGATCTATATATATATATATATATAGATCGATCGATCGATCGATCTATATATATATATATATATATAGATCGATCGATCGATCAATATATATATATATATATATATATATATAGATCTATCGATCGATCGATCTATATATATATATAGATCGATCTATATATATATAGATCGATCGATCGATCGATCTATATATATATATATATATATTGATCGATCGATCGATCGATCTATATATATATATATATATATATATAGATCGATCGATCGATCGATCTATATATATATATATATATAAATCGATCGATCGATCGATCTATATATATATATATATATATATTATATATATATATATATATATACATCGATCTATATATATATATATATATATATATATATATATATATATATATGTACATATATATATACCTCAAAGGTCCTTTGGAGCATGCTTTGTCTTCGTTATTTTCTCAGTTAATTATCCGGATCTCTTCAGTAGAAGTTCTCCTTCGGGTGTCCTTGTCTAGAGCTTTCACTTTGTTTAAAATTTGTGGAAATAAAAGTGAGTCAATCTCATACTGCTGCTTGCTAGAAGTCTGATGATGACATTTCGTTGCTATAATGTGTGGTCACGTGTGTGCATTGTTCTTTGCAAAGTGTGTGCTGATGACATTTTCCTCATGATTATAAAGGCTGTTTAAATAACTAAAATAACTAAAACTAAGCACTTTAAATTAAATTTAAATATTTTAATAAAATTTACATGCAATTACATAATGGCTAATGAACTGTCCTACTGATATATATATAATTATATATATTAAATATATTACCCAAAAATTGCAACAGTCTACCTTACGTTTAAATACATTTATAACTATTGTTTAATTTCCAAACATATCAACAGATTCTACTAAAACATTATGTAACAAAAAGGGAAGTGTTTACTCCCAATTTTTACACTTTCAAAAAGAAACCATTATACTTGTAACTTTTCCAAACTTGTTGAAAACAATGCCAAAACCTACCTGATCATTTTAATTAATGTTTGATTTATCTTTTGTATTTTTATGCACTTATTTCAATTGCAACTTTTCTTTCTGTTACATGTGAAGTTTAACATTATCAATAATCCAACTAACCCAAACATAAAAATTTTATAATGACTTAAAATAAAAGTATATTGTTTGCAAATAATTATTCTCTGTATATTGTGATGACAAAAATTCGAGTACAATAAATTCTGGCAGTTATATTTGATTTGAATTTTATATCTTATATGGATAGTAAGTAGTCCGGCTACAAATTTGAGTTTTACCATAACTTCTTTGCTTTTGATTTTCCTTTCTTAGATGGCTTACTGTCCTTTAAAGATGAAGGAAGAGATCGTTTTGTCCCTCTTTGTGTTTGTGATGTAGCAGTCTAAAATACATAACTCATATAAACATTGTACATAAATTAAGCCATACAAAGTACAATCAGAAAGACTAAACACAATTTTAAAACCACTATTATGTTTTAAAGTATCTAGTAATTGTTAATGTTATAAGATCTTCAATTTCCATTGTTAGTCCCACTGTAAAAGTATAAGTATCTATACACATTGTACATTGTATAGGATACTCACATTCTCTGTAGTTAACAAAGTATCCAGCTTCAAGTGCTTCAGCTATATAACAATACACTGTATTAGGTTGTATTTTACGATGGGCAGCTATTGACTCCTATAAAACGTTTACAACAATTTTACTAATAATATATATATTATATATATATATATATATATATATATATATATATATATATATATATATGTATATATATATCGATCGATCTTATATATATATATATATATATATATATATATATATATATATTGATCGATCGATCGACATATATATATATATATCGTAGCTCTATCACTACAAAGAACTAGATTATATATATATATATATATATATATATATGTGTGTGTGTGTGTGTGTAGGTATGTATGTATGAATGTATGTATCGATCGATCGATCGATATATGTATATATATATATCGATCGATCTGTCCAATGTACATAAGATACCATCACCAACAAAAGAAGACTTGCACTGATTAAGAAAGAAAAGATTGAATCATATTACAATATGAATAGATTATTCTAAAATAATGAAACTGTCATCATATTGTGTATTTGTTGTTATACCTGACAAGTATTGTTAATATATTCACATGGTCTGGTAGCACCTCTTGAACACAACATAATGATATTCTCTTGTTGTTGAGACATTTGACAAGGACAAGATTCTACAACATTAGCACAACTCATATCATTAGTCATCAAAAGTGGAATTACAACCTGTATTTTGATAGACTTAAACACTGATATTTTGTGATATAATAGAAAAACCATCAAATGTTTCCAACATATTAAGGTTTGTTGAGGCTTCTAATAATGATTTAGTAGTTGATTCATTTAGAACAGGTAAAGCAACATAAAACTGTACAAGAACACTTGACAGATACATATACACAGACTGTATATTGACTATATTATGAAGCATGTTATGATCATCTAGAAAGTCTCCCATCTGACCAAGATACAAAATATTGAAATAAAAAGTAAGGAAAAGTATTGAATACAAAATAACAATGTTTTGTTTTTGTTGACACATGTAAACAACTTTAATGATAATACATATTATTCTTTTTAGGCTATTATCAACTTACATATTATCACGTGGATCGGTTGTTTCATGTGCGAACAGAGTGTAAGTTAAGTTTGAGGGAGAAATCTTGTTCACAATTGATGGAACGACGTACATATTGTTCTAAACTTGTCTGATTGCTTTGTATTTGATCAATACTATCAACATTCAATTTGATCTATATAGTAGCTGAATTACCAGCATCTTCTCTTAACAGACAATTAGTTAAGTCAACAAGTCCCCATTTAGCTGTATGGTAACATTGACGTGAGGCAAACAACCCAGAACGAAGCTGTTTGCCAGCTTGTGTACAATGTACAGTTACCAGAGTACCAGCAACTATTTCTTTCCATAGTATACCATAAGAGAAGTCTTTGGGACAAACTATAGATTAATTAATTAAGATTAAAAAACATCAATTGAAATGTGAGAAAAAACATCCTTAATTAAGTGAATACAACTTCTGAAGGAATTATTTACTGTATGGGTACTATATAGGGTTTTATTAATGCTATTCCTATTTCAAATGCTTTGTCATTTAATATTAGCCCCTGACTTAATAAACCACAATGCTGACATTTCTTGTATGCATGCCACTCACTCAGTTGTGAATATGGCTGTATTTGAGATTATCCTCGCTTTTCAAATATTTTTCAGAAATTTTTTATTTACTTACATTGGGTCATTTCAATAAATAATACAAAATCAAGAAAGAAACTGTGTACGTGTCCATGTATGTGTTTATTATCATGTACATGCTAATCTGAAGTGCCTGAATACGAAGCAGGACTTATATCTTTTCAACAAAATAAACAGGAACAGAGAAGTACTTAAACCATTTCTCAGACACACTTATATAAGAGGCTGAAACAAAAAGCTGATGCATTGATCTTCATCCTTGTGAATATTTTTTTTTAATACATAGCTAGCTAAAAAATTATATCTCCAGGAGAGGCTCACGAATATTTTCTACAATGTACAGAGTCTGTCTTCAGAAAAGGCTATATAAGTCTAGTCTAAATGAAATTACTATTTTCATTAGTGAAGTGTTCTAAATGAAACATACAAAGTACATTTTCCTCAAACAAAACTGTAGTTTGCGGGCTTTCGCTTTGGAGTTATTTGGACTAAACTAAGAAAGAAAGAGAACATTGTCCCATCCCTAAATACGGCCTAGTCAAAAAGACTATATATATTTCATCAAGAAATAAACACTAACATTTTATTGTACACACACAACTGACACAAGGATGTAAATCATAAAAAAAAATAATGCACATAAAATGGTTTATAAACTGAAGTGTGTTTATTATATCAGTCATCAAAATTATTATTATCTTTTACACTAGCTATTTCACCACATCTAGCGATTGCACCATTATTCAATGTATCAGTAAGCTATAGAGTCTTGTGTGCAAGCTTGAGCTTTAGCAATTCAAACATTTGCTCACTTTTAATACACAACAAAGCGTGGAGTCAGTCAAGTAACAGTACAAGTTTCAATTAGTAGCATATGCATTACTCCAGTCCAGTAAATGATCAGTGAACAATAATACATAAAGTAGACAGATAGAAATAACAGGTCATAGTTCTAGTTGGTCAAACACAGGCATGCAAAGTAGGGAGTAACCTAATCATCAACCTATCAAATAAATTCCTGTTACAACTACAAACAAATACGGTCCTTCTAAGGTTACCATGACAACTGGAGAGATCACTGTCCAACCAAGTGAGTCTCTTTTGTATGTACAAATAATTAACATATTATGTCAACTGTAAGACCAACTTCTACTACTATAGGAGTACCTCCAGTGTCAGCCACACCCACTATAACAAGTCCCCAGTCTACAGATAGTAGACATAGTAGGTAAGTTATATATATTACTACTGTTGTTCATTATATGTCTCTTTTAAAACTAGTACTAAGTGATGCAGTTATTGCTGGTATTATTATTAGTATTATTGTCTTACTAGTACTAATACTTTTATCTTAATTGTTGCAATAATCTTGATATATAAAGGTCAGTACTATATTATAGTAATAACTATTACCACTGTGTGTGTGTTCTACTAGTGTCCAGTACTAAACAGAGTAGAGGTGAGACTAGTCCAGTGATAAAAGAGTTCTTCTCAGTAAAAAATGAAGCCTATGGTATAACTAAAGGACCAGATTATCAGTCATCAATTGAAGTAACAGATAATGTATCATATAATACAATGGAACAACAATCATCACTCATTACTCCTCCAGTTTATGAGACAATAAATCAAGATAGTACTGATGTATATGATAATATCAATGAGTATATATGAATTATTTTACATATAATAACTGGAGGATGTTTATATAACATAAACTATGTAATATCTATGTGGAGTAGCTGTTGTCTTGTAAGTCTATTAGATAATTCTAATGGATTGTCAACATATCCTGTCTCACATGATGGTCAGATTCCTGTACAAACTGTAGTGGTGTTATGAATATTAGGGTATATTGTGAAGTGACTTTTTATGGAAATCCTACTTTAGCTAACTGGTTCCTCACTAGAGTTGGAAGAGGTCAAATTGTGTTAACATTTAACACCAATGAATGGTACAGAGATAAATGCTGATAGTCAGAATTTCAAGCTGACCGAAGAACTGTTTGGAGTCGGGACAACACAGTTCAAAATCATTATATTAACATTTAATAATCTGCTGGATATAGCATTGCTGGAGTGTTCTGAAGGAAACACTTTGATAGCAATTATCTGTGAGTTTAGAAAAAGCAGTTCCTCATGCACCATTATATGGGACATTAATAAAATTAACCTAGTTTATATTGTAGGAACCACTGCCTTCAGTAAATTAATTCATTCGATTCAGCAAACACTGTTTATACTTCAGTATTTCTCCTTAGACCTTCCCATAAGCCTGTCTCTCAGTCTGTGATAAAGAATGCTACCTTGTCATTTAATATTGAGAATACAACACATTATCCTCTCTTACTTCAGTTCACTTGGTTCTATAATGAAGTGGTCATTAGTCCTGATAGTACTAATAATATATTAGTATACCCATATATTACCTTCTCATTTGTGTCTCATTCTCAGTCTGGTAATTACAGTATGATAGCATCTAATAAAGGGGGTAACTCAACAGGATACTTTGTGTCATATTGGGCCATTTTTTTATTTCTAACCAATGATAGAATGATGAGGCAATGGTTGTAGTGTTCAGAGATCATCTAATTGAAATGAGGGCCAGATATGAGCAAACAGTGAGAACACTAGTACAGGCCAAAGCTAATGCAAAATACAATGTTTTGTTCAAGAATTATTTTGGAGAGTGTGAGGTGTGGCTGGTGGTTTATTACTAACATTTTCAAAATAATAATTTATTATTTTGCGTTGCCAAATCAAAAGAGATAAGTGTTGATACAAAACGTATCTTTTCTCATGATAAGTGATAATATCCTCTTCTCTGAGACCAAGGACTTTTCATAAATCATAAACACTCATTGCAATCTTTGTTCACTTAGTAAAGTATTTCTCTTTCTTTTTTTTAGCTTCTCTTTGTATGACAGCAAGTCTATTTCCAATGGATTAATTAATGTGATATGTTTGTTTCCAGAAATATGGGCTGCTGATGATGTATCATCAAATACTTTCCCATTTACATGTTTGGCCGAAATGGGTACATGTACAGAATCATGTGGGACAGACATGGATCCCAAAGCTTAAAGAAAGCTTAGAGTTACATGACATTTTAAGAGTGTGTTATTTTTAACCATTTTGAAAGTGATAGCTTATAATTTGATCTAGTGTAAACATTTAATTAAATGTGTGGGTTAAAAATTTAACTTACTGCTTATGAGATTATTTTTGTGATGCCTAAAATTAAATAATGAAAAAATTAATACAATTAGTAGTGTTGTTCTAGTTTGTTTAAATGAGACTAGTTTTAGTTATTGAAACTGCCACTTTTAGTTCACCGATATTCATAACCACAGTCATAGTATCGTTAGTGAGTTCATAGTGACACACAGTTGTGCCCCACAAGAACCTGAAGGAAAAATAAAAGGAGGGAATGAAAACAACATTGGTCAGTTGTGTTGTGAGCCAGCGTCTGCAATGCATCATGACCTCTAAGGTGGTTATCAGCATATCTTTGGTAGGGTATCCCTTTGGGGGAGACTAAGATATGACCAATAGTCTCCCTTTAAACATGATGAGCTTAGTGTATTTGTGGGCCAGTTCTGTACTGACAATAACTTTCCATTATCTCAAATTCCATATGGCTGGTTTGAAATGAGGGCAAATAAGAGCTTAATAAAACCCTCCTCTCTCTAGAATTTACTTGGAAGTGATGTTTTACAATGGCATGCTTAGGCAGGGCTGCTACATAAGCTTTTAAATAATTATGGAGTGTCAAGAGTACTAATGTCACTTAACAAGGACCTATATAGCTATCTTATTAAAAATTAAAGGGATTTCTTAACATGGACCAATTCTCAATTTTTGACTCAAGACCATGGTCCAAATTTAAATATTTCTTATTTAAAATTCCTTGTCTGTTCATTCTATATTTATAAAATTTCTTCTAGTCACTTACTAATTATTACTTTAGTGAATACTAATAGTGTTCCTATATCACATAACAATTTACTGTTCTAAAAGTAATTCTCAATATGAGAGTCATAAAAAGGTTAAAATAGCTAAAGGTAGACTCTAACAACATGTCCTCTATAAATAATTACATACTTGAGACAATACAAACAAGACAACTGTAGCATAACCCCCATAATAAATGAAATATTTCCATATATGGTCATTTATAAAAGGTGTTTTGTTCAATGCTGCAATACATAGTCATACGGTCCTTCCTTCTTTGTGAGCCTATGGGCTTCTGTTAATACTCATTAATAAAAATAACACAGCAAAGCTAATTGATACATTGTCATACTTTTCTACAATGTTATATATTATGTAGAGTAGAATATAAGGTGACCAGTACACTAGTTGTAACTGTACTGTCAATTGATATATCACTACACTGTACTTGAACTTATAACAGTAAGAGTTAGTTACAATATAAATGTACCTTTACAATTAATACTCAATAATAAAAACAACAAAAACGACAAAAACAATATTAACAGTAAGTTTAGTAATACATAATAACACATGTACACTTCTATGATAGTATAATTTAGATTAAATACTGCTATTGCTGTTAACTACATATTCAAAATAATGTTATATAAATCAAAGAAATCAGATTTATGAGATAGAATTCAAACAAATGTATTATATATTGAAAAATAATATTAGTCATCTTCATCATCCAGTAGTGATTCTTGTCTCGTTACTACTGATACCACAGTGACCAAACTAGTTTCACATATTAATGCAGGGGATCTAGGATACATTAAAGGAACTTCTGCATTATCAGTAATGGGATCTGGTGGAAACTTCTTGTATACCCTCATAATTTTTGGAAATGGTCATTTTAAACAAGATTTAGACAAATGATCCAGGACATGATAGAAGATAATACCACAGAATACTACAAATGATACTGATACTAAAGCAAAAATTAACAGTTGCCTTGACTTTGACAAAAAAATATGGACCTCCATGTGCATCAAAGAATAATTTCATATACTTTTGGCAGCGACACATGTATTTTGATAAAGATCCTTCAAGTAATGGTATAGCAAGAAGATAGAAGGTGTATGGAACAATCAGTAAAATGAGTACAGCCAGTGAGAACAGGAACAATGATAGATGACAAAAACCTCCTACAAATTGAATATTAACATCAATATAATTTTATACAAGGCAATAATAATTTATAATAATATATAATGCCGGTAATTTATAATAATTTATTATTCATTATTATTACTATAGTTCAATTATTCATTGAGTTGCAGTGTAATAGATGTCCATATTCCATGGATACTATTACAGGCCAATGTCAATGAGTTTTCTAAAAGAAACTCTGTCCAGAGTCATTTTACCAAAACCTATAGCAGAAGCTAACCGATTTGTTGGCAGACATAAATATTAGAGAGAGAGAGAGAGAATAACAATGACTAAATGAAAATATCCTAAAGTTCAACTGAGGTAGGAATGAGTCTTTATAGTATTATAATTTTCAAAAGGCTAGTTTTAACTAAAAGGCTGATGCCTTAAAACATGCAGTTGTTACTGTAAGCTGTTACAACACAGTTTGACTTCTTTAATGATAACTTTTAATTTTAAAATTAATGCCGGACAAGCTCATTGAAGAATTACCATTAAATAATTATACAACGGAGTAGTTGACTTTCAATTCCTTTGTTCTTTTTATATTTGTTGATACAATTTTACTTGTCTTTTTCAAAATGTCACAATTGTCCAAACTTCTTAGAAAACATTTATTTAATTATTGAATGGACTAGTTGACTTTCAACTTTCTTTGTTCATATTATGTAGATACAACTTTACTATGGGACATTACATGCATGAGTTAATTGTCAATTGGTGCAACTTGTAGGAAGGAACCACATTTATAAGCAAAAGATCCCATTTAATACATACATATATATATATATTTTTTTAAAAATGATCAGTCATTTCAATGTTAATTAGTATTCTTAAGGAAATTAAATTTGTCTCTTTTCTCATTTTCTACATCTTACATATGCTAAATATCATATGATCTCCTATTAATGGACTATCTTGAAAAATTAATGACATTTAATACCTTTATTACAAAAAGGTTTTATAAAACATGAGAAGATTCATTTTTTTCCTTACTTATGCTTGTGCTGGTTATTTGTACTTCACTGTAAATAAAACCTTCTATATACTGAATGGAGTCTTCATATGAGGTAATTTTAGACCTCATTTTAGGATATATCATCCATATGTATTAAGTAGTTTCTTTGTTTATCACAAAGATTAGCTGCCTTATTGTTATCATTACATTTTACATACACATAAAAAAGGAAAGTCTGTGAATTATTGTTATAATAGACACTACACTAGTATTATAATAGCCACTGTTACATAAGTCAAAATCCCATTTTTAAATAGACACTACAACTCAAGAAAATATCGTATATATAACTGAAGACTTTCATGTTACATTTATTATTACTTGTAGATAATTGATGATTGTATTGTGCTAAATGATATAGTGTACATGTATGTCATATATACAAGAAATTAGAATTGTAATCACTTAACTATCTATAGAGTCATGGTTTATAAAATTTGCTGGTAATCTTGTATACAATATTCATATTAACAAGATTAAAATACATCAAATCATTGACATTTTATTGGCAAACGAAAGACTGAGTCTGATTGAAGCAAATATGTGATTACCGGAAACACTAAGCCATTCTTTGATTACTCATACAAAATGTAAAAACATCCTGGAATACAAATTCTATTAATAAATTTGCTACAATCATTCAAAACAGTTGGATAATGTCACAGATCAAAATGATCAATCTGCTGTTCCTTATTGCACTTGCAGGTATGTGTAGGTAACATTAATTGTCTTACATCTACAATATGTATATAATAACTAAGCTATTCTATCTATAGTGACTGGATGCATTGGAACTAACTTCACTAACTATGGTACTGGCTTCTACTTTGGACTATTAAAAAATTATGGAAGTGTAAATGGTACATTATATATTGACATATCTACTGTTAGTAGTAATGTCTCTGTATCAATTATAACACCAGAGTCTACTTTAAATGTATCACTATCATCACCAAATGATGCTCCAATTGTCTTTCTCACTGGTAGCAATGTAGTGTCTGAATCTAGTACTTATGATAATCGTAAAAGAAGTATTCGTGTTAATAGTGATCAACCAATTGCTGTAAGTGCATTCAATTGGCTTTCAGGAACCATTGGAGAATATCTTGTTTTACCTTGTCATGACTATAATATCACTAAGTATGAATACTATGCAGTATATCCGAGGAGTGCTGGTTTGTCAAGTCAAGTACTACTTGTTGGATGTGATAATGACACTAATATTATCATCACTCCATCAGAAGCTGTGTCTCTTCCTTCAGATACTCAATCATCTACAGATCAACTTGTAAGTGTTCCTAAAGGTACTCCTCATCATCTTGTTCTTCATCAAGGACAGACTCTTTATTTTGGTGCACCATTAATTGATCTTACAGGAACTTACATTGTCTCTAATAAACCATTGACTGTCATCAGTGGACATGAATGTGGTCAAGTACCACTTGGAGATAACTATTGTGAACATATGACACAACAGATTCCACCAACAATAACTTGGGGTAAACAGTTTCTACTAGTACCTTTTGAATATAGACAAAGTGGACAGTATACAAAACTAGTGACATCTCAAGATCATACTACAATAACTATATCATGTAATGGATCAACAACTAATGTTGCTATTATTAATAGTAAAGGAGGAAATTATACATTCTTTTTCAGTTCTTCCCAGTATTGTCACATTCAAGCAAACAAACCAATTATTGTTGTACTATTTGCTACTGGTGGCTCATTAGATAATCTTGGAGATCCTATAATGATACTAGTACCACCTATAGAGCAGTATTCTTATAGATATGACTTTCCTGTCAGTTATATGGATTTTGTTGGTATCAGTGTCACAACCACTCCCAAGGACTTCTCTCCTAACTCCATATTATTAGATGGAGTACCAGTTACTAATTGGGTTACTATATTGAACTCATCTATGGATATTGTAGGATATGGAACTAAGATAGCAATAACAGCCGATCCTAGACGTACAGTAGTACACACAGGCAATGGTACACTGTCTGTTTTACTATATGGTTTTTGGTCTACACCAGTGGGTGGATATGGATTCCCTGTTGGTATGATGTTGATACCCATCAATAAAGGTATATAAAGCATTTATAATAGGAAAAAAATGTAACTTCAGTATTATTTATCTCTAAATTGTATAGGTACTGTTATAGAGTGTAATTCATCTTGTGTTCATGGGATATGTGAAATTATTAACAATACTTACACATGTGATTGCTTTCAAGGATGGACTGGAAGTTACTGTGATCAAGGTATTCTCATTAGTTACGGTATCAATAAAAAATGGTCTTAATAAACTACAGGAGAAAGAAATGTTTGTTTTTCACTTGCCATGCTTTGTTGTTTTTACTTCACCCTAGAAATAAATTTTTATAGGAAACATGCATCAAAACTAACAATCAAATAGATTAATACCTTTGATATCTAATGTCAATAAAAAGAAACATATATCAGTGCCAGTGTGAAGCAAGCACATTTAAATATTAAACAGATTAGGTAAGTCTTAGTGTTATTAAGTATTATATATATGTATAACTTCATGATCAGTCATGCACTTATTGCTATTACTTAGTGCTTAGTGCGAGGCAACTAATATGAACACTGCGGCTAAGTTTTACCCCAGTTATAATATATATAATTATACATATATAAATATATATGTGTGTGTGTGTATGGTTTGGTGACAAGAATTGCTTTATTGGAACAAAAAATGTTCACTTGATGTTTAGTGATGCAATAAACTTAAATAAAGAAAAAAGCAGACATATTTAAAACAATAAAAGATGTGTATAAGATATCTAGAGCAGTGTGAAGGTGAGGTAAGATCTTTTCTTTGATATATCTTGATATAATTATATATTTTTTAAACATTACTTGTGTGTATGTGTGACACCATATTAAAGTAGACAGTCTCCATTTAAATTATATAGATATCAATGAATGTTCTATCTCTAATGGTGGATGTCAGGAGATATGTACAAATACAGATGGATCATTTATCTGCTCCTGTTATCAAGGATATATGTTACGTGATGATAACAGGACATGTACAGGTAAATTATATTCTAAGTAAAATTGTATATAAAAATGATAATTTAATAGATATTAATGAATGTACTATCAACAATGGAGGTTGTGAACAAATTTGCATTAATGATGTGGGTACTTATCACTGCAAATGTAATCAGGGATACATTAGTTCAGACAATCATACTTGTGATGGTAAGCAATCTTATAACTAACAAGTCTGGTTTATCTCCATGCAATGCTCCAACTAGCTTGTTAACATTGCATTAATTGTGACAAAAATAAAGCAATGCTTCATACTTCCCTTTTGCTATAGATACAATACTTTTAATTAGCATTATGATATTTAAGTGTATCATTAATACACTTCTTTGATTCTTCAGTTTTCTAATTTTGTTGTATAATATTTGGAGGAAACCAAGTATACTGCATTTTAAGTTTACATTAATTGAATCATTTAACTATGCATTACAACATAAACTATATAGTTGATAATGCTATGATTCATGATACACTTATTAAAAAGTATATATATCATTAAAAAAAACCTAAGATTGTTTTTAGGATTTGGAAAAACTATATATCGTATATCAACAGTATGTAAGAAAACTAAAAAAAATCTTCAAAAAATATAACTTTTCACTCTTTGTTTACTATGTAAAGTATTCACAGGATTGATAAATTTATTGGTTGAAATATGCTTAGATGGCAATTTAACTTACATACAACAATGGAAACAAGAATAGATCAGCTGAAGATTATTTTAATGGTACTGCAGTTGCTGTAAGGCACTGGATTATTGTTAACGTTGAAGACTGAAAAGTTGGCATAAGCAATTAATAAACTGCTTAATGACGTTTTCTCAGCTTGTCGTTGTAAAAGTAATAAATTCATTGGTCGCTATGACGTTATACAGTTTAATTTTATTGGTTACTCTCTCGAGAGTTCATAGAACTGATAAATATAAATAATAACACATTATAATTAGGATAACCTAGCATACACAGTTTGACAGACTGTCCTAAGATCAATATCTTACATTCAGGCTGGGATCTGCACTCAACTCTAACAACAGCACTCCCTTTTGAAAGTCCTACTACAAACAATCATGTTAGTAAACTTCTACTGTTAACCATTTTTATGACGAAAGTCCTCTTTTTATACTACATAGGTTACTAACAAACTAAGTGTTACGGCTGTCATGATATGTGTTGTAGCTGTAGTTACCTTCCTCTGTGAGTTGTCTTATTTGATATTGAATATAGTTTACATTACTGTTTTTATAAGAGAAATCTGTCACAGATGCTTGCATGTTATAACAATATATCATTTCTTATTGTACAGTGCTAGTGGTTTGCACTGCATTCATTATCATGACAGTTCGCAACCAATTGTTGAAAAGAAGACTGGATGCTAATCAGCACTATGAGTTACATCTAAACAGTTATGATGATCAGTCAAAGAAAACAGTAGAAAAAACACCAGATGGGTCAATGTGTACATCAGTTACTTTTGATAACCCATCATATGGATATTGTCATCTTGTAAACAATATTGAAAACCAGTATAGCTGTGTTGATGATAATACACAACAAAGCTGCTCTTTTACTACACAGCAAAATGAGCCTATTTATGAGACAATGGACAATTTTGATGACTATGTCCCAATGAATGCTAAAATTATTTCTGATTATCAAAACTAATTAAAATTTACAATGCATGCAAAGTACATCACTTTATATGCATCTGTTGTTTCATTAAAGTTTTGCAAAAAGTGTGCCTTTTAATTAATGAAGTAATTTTAATAATTATCTAATGTACATTTTCAGTCCTTCATTATAAATCTACAAAAATGTTGATTGACATATATTATTGTGCTCAACCTTGCTCCTGTTATGATCAAGAAGGACACAAGACATAACAATACATTAAAATACATTAAAAAGTAAATAAAGAAACAAGCATCAGTGAATATTGTTGAAAAGTCTTAGGCGAAGGGGTAATAGATGTGAAAGGACATTTCAGACTTTATATTTGTCTGGACAACCAATACTAAAAATCAATAAACAAAACCAAGCTATATATACAGTACAACAACCAATCAAAATACATCTAAGGAGTCCATAGCAACAGCCAATGAGTTAGCTGGAATAGAGTCCTTGACAGATCACAATTGGTTGAAATGAGCAAGGTTGTTTCGATCTTCTAACCGGAGATCTCATCAGCAGACACGGCAGACATACATAGAGTCCTAGATTATTATTCACCCTCCAGTAAGCTAGTGAGATAGAGCGTCCCACTGTTAAAATAAACCATGACAGCAGGTCGATGGTAGCCATAGGTAGCCACGCCTATGCGTATATAATAGCTACGTAGCTTTACTTCCAATAATAATATTGTTGAAAAGTCATAGGCGAAGGGGTAATAGATATGAAAAGACATTTCAGACTTTATATTTGTCTGGACAACCAATACTAAAACTCAATAAACAAAACCAAGCTATATATACAGTACAACAACCAATCAAAATACATCTACATAGTGCTATATTAAAGCAATTTATTAATACAGAAAGAAATGCCCACCACACGCCACATTTAATCATTATAGTATATGAAAGAAATTACACTGTATTTGTCAGTTAGAAAAACGTGATATAATATTATTTACAAGTGATGAATGCATACATTATATAAAAGATAACTAGTGTACACTTTATGCAATATATGTACTAAAATGTTGGAAATGGAGACACTTAGGTTGCTGTTATTGTAACAAGGGGTAATTTTAGTATTGGTTAGTATTGGTTAGTATAATAATCTAGGACTCTATGTATGTCTGCTGTGTCTGCTGATGAGATCTCCGGTTAGAAGATCGAAACAACCTTGCTCATTTCAACCAATTGTGATCTGTCAAGGACTCTATTCCAGCTAACTCATTGGCTGTTGCTATGGACTCCTTAGATGTATTTTGATTGGTTGTTGTACTGTATACATAGCTTGGTTTTGTTTATTGATTTTTAGTATTGGTTGTCCAGACAAATATAAAGTCTGAAATGTCCTTTCACATCTATTACCCCTTCACCTAAGACTTTTCAACAATATTCACTGATGCTTGTTTCTTTATTTACTTTTTAATGTATTTTAATGTATTGTTATGTCTTGTGTCCTTCTTGATCATAACATAAAGTCTGAAATGTCCTTTCACAAGCATCAGTGAAGCAATGGACTTTTAGCATACAATCATGAGGTAATGAAATTAATTTAGCTAATAAGGACACTACTCACCAATTGAATTTGACAATCAAGAAGAGAGATGGCGGTGAAGTTTTTGCCAGACTTACGCTATGATACTTATCTCAATCTTTACTATAGCAGGCAATACCCATTATCTTCCGGATTAATTATAAGGTCAATGTACTCACTGCATGTGGGCTGAGTTCATGGTCCTATAATGTTAGTTATGTACTGTGTGTAGATATAATACGAAAGGAATTAAACTTTTTTTGAAAAATCAATATCTCTCATATTCTAATATCATTAGAGTTACTATTTTCAGTATAGGAACATAGAATTTTCAACTTCTCTTTTTGAAAGTTACACAGTAAAAGGTTCAGGTCAAACAGTATAAGTAACTCTTTAACAGTACATCAATGGGACAGGCTTATTAATAAGGATAATTCTCAAAAGAGTTGATCATGTGCCGTGTTTAGTCTATTGTCAATATCATCTTCTGAAGCTCAGGGATTGGATTCCTTCTTATAAAAATTTGTTAGTCTAATAAAGAGGATTTAGAAGTTCTAAACAATAAATATATGCTAAAACATCCTATAACAGAATAGTCATGGTACTTTTGTTGTAATTGTAAAACTTTATCATATTTGTGATGTAGTAAAGGATGTTATAATAATAGAAGAGGACTTCAATCACTCTATTATAATTGATATTGACTACATACATGTTGATATCAAAACTTGGAATAGTAGGCTTCTCTGAAGATGTAAAAAGTAAGATATCTAGTCAAGCATTTATATACCTTTTCAGATTATTATATAAATTGCATAACAATGCATTGCATAATGATTTCAGAATTTTCCAGACAATATTCAATTGTGTTCTATTAATAAATAATGAGGATGTCACCATATTTGCAAAAATAAAGTAGGCAGTTACTATTATGATGTGAGATAGAAGTTGATCATATTACTTGTGTGAATATGATATAAGCTATAATACTACTTCAAATATTCTATATAATGTTTCTACTTTATCTGACAATCTTCCAAAAGATTGTGCCATTTCTATCTAGCTTGTTATTATTCATATGATGATCTTCCCTCTTCTCAATTTCCTCTATCATCAACTTACCAATGATTAATGAGAAAGCTAATCTGTATAATGTCTATATACATTACAACAGTTATATCAAAATTAATCCTACATATTTATGTAAATAATGTAATCTTAATGGCTGTTCCTTTACACACACTCATAATTTCAGGAAGTATGTAATTATTACAAATACAATATAATGCTACATTAAAGCAATTTATGTGAGTGAATTATACAGAAAGAAATGCCCACCACATACCACATTTAATCGTTATAGTATATGAAAGAAATTACACTGTATTTGTCAGTTAGAAAAATATGACATAACATTATTTACAAGTAATGAATACATACATTATATAAAAGATAACCATTGTACATTATATACAATACGTGTACTAAAATTTTGGAAATGAAGACACTTAGGTTGCCGTTATTGTTTTATATAGTCTATTGACATTAATATTAATACTACACATAAAAACTCATTACTTATCAGTGTTTGCTCTAGATAAGCAGCATGTGAATATTATTAGTAAAATGAAAGAGTGAGTTTGTGTGATTGCCAGAAACTCTATAAGACAAACTTTCATTATTCATACGGTATGTAATAACTTCCTGATACAAATAACATTTATTGATAATTTATTTTGCTACAGTCACTCAAAGCAGTTGGATAATGTCACAAATAAGAGTAATCATTCTGATATTTCTTGTTGAAGGTATGTTTAGGTGATAATGACAATTTTATGACTACATATATAATATGATATTCTATTACAGTAACTAGATGTACTGGAACTAACTTCACTAACTATGGCACTGACTTCTACTTTGGACTATTGAAAAATTATGGGAGTGTAAGCGGTACATTAGCTATAAACATAACTACTGTTAGTAATAATGTCTCTGTATTAATCATGACACCAGAGTCTACTTTAAATGTATCAATATTGTCACCAAATGATGCTCCAATGGTCATTCTCACTGGTAGCAATGTAGTGTCTGAATCCAGCACTTATGATAATCGTAACAGAAGTATTCATGTTAATAGTGATAAACCAATTGCTGTAATTGCATTTAATTGGATTTCTAGAACCATTGGAGGAGAATATCTTGTCTTACCTTGTCATGACTATAATATCACTAAATATGAATACTATGCAGTATCTGCAAAAAGTAATAATACTGGATCAAGTCAAGTACTACTTGTTGGATGTGATAATGACACTAATATTATCATCACTCCATCAGAAGCTGTGTTTCTTCCTTCAGATACTCAATCATCTACAGATCAACTTGTAAACGTTCCTAAAGGTACTCCTCATCATGTTGTTCTTCATCAAGGACAGACTCTTTATTTTGGTGCACCATTAATTGATCTTACAGGAACTCACATTGTCTCTAATAAACCATTGACTGTCATTAGTGGACATGAATGTGGTCAAGTACCACTTGGAGTTAATTATTGTGAACATATGACACAACAGATTCCACCAACAATAACTTGGGGTAAACAATTTCTACTAGTACCTTTTGAACATAGACAAAGTGGACAGTACACAAAATTAGTGACATCTCAAGATAATACTACAATAACTATATCATGTAATGGATCAACAACTAATGTTGTTATTATTAATAGTAAAGGAGGAAATTACACTTTCTTTTTCAGTTCTTCCCAGTATTGTCACATTCAAGCAAACAAACCAATTATTGTTGTACTATTTGCTACTGGTGGCTCATTAGATAATCTTGGAGATCCTATAATGATACTAGTACCACCTATAGAGCAGTATTCTAATAGATATGACTTTTCTGTCATTAATATGGATGTTTTTGGTATCAGTATTACAACAACTCCAGAGGACTTCTCTCCAAACTCCATACTATTAGATGGAGTACCATTTACCAATTGGGTTACTATTCTGAACTCATCTATGGACATTGTAGGATATGGAATTAAGATAGCGACAACAAGCAATACTAGATGTACAGTAATACACACAGGCAATGGTACACTGTCTGTTTTACTATATGGTTTTCAGTTTGATTCAGAGGCTGGATATGGATTACCTGCTGGTATGATGTTGATGCCCATCAATGGTATGTATCACCTTATGATCAATAACACACTTATTATTATTACTGGATGCCTTAGTGCAAGGTAACCAATCTAAACAGAAAATCTCACCTTAGTTTACATATATATTACATATATTGGTGAGTACAGCTTGGTCATGCTTAGGAATGCAATAAATGCTTTACTGGAATCCAGCCCACACTATGCAGAAACACATGATCAGTTATGTTCACAGCAAGAACAATGGTAAATTTTAGCATTTGTAGTGTATGACTAGTTTGTAATTTAGTCTTTATCTTATTCATCTTCACACTTCTCTAGATGTCTTTTACACATTTTTTTTCCTTTTATTAAAGTTTTTTTGCATCACTAAACATTGACAGCAAAGAAACATTTGTCATTAAATCTAGCCTGTCATTGTGCAGACAAACCATGTGTATATAGTCACACATTCCTAATTTGGAATCAGTTTTCATATTATACTTTATATGTTGACATTAAATATTATAGTTGTTATAGAATGCAATTCATCTTGCACGAATGGTATATGTGTTTTTAACAATACTTATACATGTGACTGCTTCCAAGGATGGACTAGAAGTAAATGTGAACAAGGTATTCTTACTAGTTATAGTCTCAATGAAAAAAGGCATTAATAAACTATATATAGGAGAATGAAATGTTTGTTTTTCACTTGCCATGATTTGTTGTTTTTGCTGCACCCTAAAAATAAACTTTATAGGAAACATGTTCCAAACTAACAAACAAACAAATGATTATGTCATTATTGTAACAACATTGTTGGATCATACTATTGTTCCTGTATGACAAACTATATCCTTGAATATGACAGCCATACTTGTGTTGGTAAGAACAATCCCTTGAAAAACTTATTCAAAATAGACTGTAAAAATACATTTTTGCCTTTGTAAATCATATTTGTGATGGTAAGCAAACCCATAATAATATCAGTATATTCATTGACAACTAAACATGTTTAACTTCCTACCTCTTTATGTGTATCTATAAGTATATTTGTCTCTCTGTTCCATTCTTCAGTCTTTTGTTATCTATCTATCTAACTTTAAATATTGATCTCATTATACGTTGAATAGATATCAATGAGTGTAACACTAACAATGGAGGATGTAATCATTACTGTAACAACACTGTTGGATCGTACTATTGTTCTTGTATAAACAACTATATCCTTGAATATGACAACCATACTTGTACTGGTAAGAACTATTACTTGATATGCTTATTTTGTTCCTGAAACATACTTGAATATATGAATCTCACTGTATAAATGTTTTGGAATTATCAATAGATTTTAATGAATGTTCTATCTCTAATGGTGGATGTGAGGAGATATGTACAAATACCAATGGATCATTTATCTGCTCCTGTCATCAAGGATATATGTTACGTGATGATAACAGGACATGTACAGGTATTAATAATTGATATTATTACAACATATTGAAATATAATAATTTAATAGATATCAATGAATGTACTATCAACAATGGAGGTTGTGAACAAACATGTGTTAATGATGTGGGTACTTATCATTGTGATTGTAGACATGGATATAATGTTAGTTTGAACAATCATACTTGTGATGGTAAGCAAAACCATAATAATATCAGTACATTCATTGACGACTAAACATGTTTAACTTCCTACCTCTTTATGTGTATCTATAAGTATATTTGTCTCTCTGCTCCATTCTTTAGTTATTTTGTAATCTAACTATCTAACTTTAAATATTGATGTCATTATACATTGTCTAGATATCAATGAGTGTAACACTAACAATGGAGGATGTAATCATTACTGTAACAACACTGTTGGATCGTACTATTGTTCTTGTATAAACAACTATATCCTTGAATATGACAACCATACTTGTACTGGTAAGAACTATTACTTGATATGCTTATTTTGTTCCTGAAACATACTTGAATATATGAATCTCACTGTATAAATGTTTTGGAATTATCAATAGATTTTAATGAATGTTCTATCTCTAATGGTGGATGTGAGGAGATATGTACAAATACCAATGGATCATTTATCTGCTCCTGTCATCAAGGATATATGTTACGTGATGATAACAGGACATGTACAGGTATTAATAATTGATATTATTACAACATATTGAAATATAATAATTTAATAGATATCAATGAATGTACTATCAACAATGGAGGTTGTGAACAAACATGTGTTAATGATGTGGGTACTTATCATTGTGATTGTAGACATGGATATAATGTTAGTTTGAACAATCATACTTGTGATGGTAAGCAAAACCATAATAATATCAGTACATTCATTGACGACTAAACATGTTTAACTTCCTACCTCTTTATGTGTATCAATAAGTATATTTGTCTCTCTGCTCCATTCTTTAGTTATTTTGTAATCTAACTATCTAACTTTAAATATTGATGTCATTATACATTGTCTAGATATCAATGAGTGTAACACTAACAATGGAGGATGTAATCATTACTGTAACAACACTGTTGGATCGTACTATTGTTCTTGTATAAACAACTATATCCTTGAATATGACAACCATACTTGTACTGGTAAGAACTATTACTTGATATGCTTATTTTGTTCCTGAAACATACTTGAATATATGAATCTCACTGTATAAATGTTTTGGAATTATCAATAGATTTTAATGAATGTTCTATCTCTAATGGTGGATGTGAGGAGATATGTACAAATACCAATGGATCATTTATCTGCTCCTGTCATCAAGGATATATGTTACGTGATGATAACAGGACATGTACAGGTATTAATAATTGATATTATTATAACATATTGAAATATAATAATTTAATAGATATCAATGAATGTACTATCAACAGTGGAGGTTGTGAACAAACATGTGTTAATGATGTGGGTACTTATCATTGTGATTGTAGACATGGATATAATGTTAGTTTGAACAATCATACTTGTGATGGTAAGCAAAACCATAATAATATCAGTACATTCATTGACAACTAAACATGTTTAACTTCCTACCTCTTTATGTGTATTTATATGTATATTTGTCTCTCTGCTCCATTCTTTAGTTTTTTTTATAATCTAACTATCTAACTTTAAATATTGATGTCATTATGCATTGTCTAGATATCAATGAATGTAACACTAACAATGGAGGATGCAATCATTACTGTAACAACACTGTTGGATCATACTATTGTTACTGTATGAACAACTATATTTTTGAACATAACAACCACACTTGTATTGGTAAGAACCATCCCTTGAAAGTTTTATTTAAAATAGACCATAAAAATACATTAGTGACTTTGAAAATTATATTTGTAATGGTAAGCAAAATACAATAAAGATATGACTAATAATCCTGGTTCCTTATCTCGTCTTTTTACATTTTTCAATTGGTTAGTACATACAATTTTCAAATCTAATTATATTGCAGTACAGTAGCTACGATATGATTTAGTAACTCTAGAAGTTAATTATGGTGATAATGATTATATAATTCTCTTTGTGGTATATAATGTCCTCATGATCTGTATTCTCAGCCAAACAATAATACTGTATTATATTTATTTAATTAAATGCTATATTCATATATTTTTCTAACATTGTTGCAATTATTTAACTAGGAAGAATTTATATAGGCAAATTCAATGTCACACAACAAAACTAACAAATGTCTTAATTTAGGTTTGGATCTGTACACAACTCTTACTACTGCACTTTCTTTTGAAAGTCCAACTACAAACAATAATGTTAGTGAATTTGTGCTGTGTCTAGTAAATGTTATGACCATTTCAATAAAGAAAAACATTATTTATTTATGTTTATATAGGTTACTGATAAGCTAAGTGCTACGTATGTCATAATAGGTGCAGTGGCTGTATTCATCCTTCTCTGTAAGTAGGCTTTCTTGGAATATGACATTCAATATTGTTTATTGTTTTTACGTGCTTATGTTATGAAAGAGATAGTTTATTATTTATTCATTATATTATAGTGTTAGTGGTTTGCACTACAATTATTATCCTGATGGTTCGAAAAAAATTGCAGAACAAAAAAAAAGTGTTGATCAATGAACAATATGAGGTAGTAGAGTTGAACAAGTATGGATATCATCCCAAAAAAGTTAATGTACTTGATGATGACTTAAAGAAGACAGTAGAGGAAGTACAAGTTAAAGAGATACATGATGATATTGATAATTTGTCAATTGAAAATTTAAATATTGAAAACCCTTACACCTTTATTAGTGATATTCCACTACAATATTCAACTTTTACTCTACAAAATAAATCTTCTTTAAAGACTGATGATCTGTTAGAGAATTATGATGATTATATCTGAATGAATGTGATTATTATTCCTGATAATTAAATGATTGCTTTTATTAAATATAACATGTACATACAAAGTTATTACCTATTAGTTGATTCTTATGTTTGAATTTTATTCTTTTTCCTTCTTTAATTTGTTAATAATACAAGTGCAGTTTTTGTTTTCATAAAGGTTAAAAATAATCACTTTATTTCCTTCAGTCTTTCTTTACCATATTCAGTCCTATTTCCTGTAGGAAGAATTAATGTTTTGTTTATTATATCATGCAAAGTTCACCTACTCACTTAATTACTCAATTTTATCACCTTTATTTCTATAATAATTACAACTAGTGAATTGCTATTGCTTTAAATAACTTGATACATTATCTGATATAACAAAATGGTAAACATTTATTTATCAGGGTGAGTTTCTAAATAGACCATCTTAAGCTTTTATATTAGACTGAAAGAAATTAAAGGAACAATATATTCTCAAGACTTCAGTGGAGTCTAAGCTGGCAGTATTCAATGGAGTTAATACAGAAATGGACTCAAGAATATGAAAATCTAAAACATTCTTCATAATTAGCCACATCACATTGATTTATTTCATTTCAAAGAAATTGAGAAATCAATACTACAAAAGTATTCAAATTAATATAGGAATATATAAAGTACAAAAATAAACATTGACTATAGTAATTTCCTACTTTTAGTTTAAGAAATGGTCTACTCTTAAGATAAGGAAGATATGATCCATCTGTTTGGGGTGGATATCCTTGAGGAGGTGGGTAGCCAGCCACTACGAGGATAACCTGGCTGCTGGGGTGGTGGATAACCTGGTCTCTGAGGTGGAGGATAGTCTAAAACATAATATAAATAAAAGAACATGCTAACATTTTTTTGTAAGCAAGTGATTGATTTACCAAAGATATTTATACTACCATAAATTGGGAAAATTTTGATAGCTTAAAATTAATTTAAAATTTTTCACGAATAATAATTTTGTCTTATTAGTGATTTATATGTGTGGTTAATTCATTTAAACAAAACGTTATATAGCTCAGATATAACTATATAGGTTGCATGTAGCAAAATGATTTCATGCAAATTGAAAGTAAAAGTATTAACTACTGTCCTATGGAATTTATTGAATGTTTAAATATTTTCAATCCTGAAACAAAGGACAATCCCATGAACAGTCAATTCCATAGTATATTAATAATCAAAACAGCAGAATTATATATATTTTAAAATCGCATGAACTAACTTTATTTTGTTATTAACAATCAAGAAGGACACAAGACACAAGAATAAAGTGAAACACATGAAAATGTAAGTGAAGAAACTAGCATCAGTGAACCAATGGACATTTAGTATACAATCATAAAGTAATGAAATTGATTTGGCTAATGAGGAAACTACTTTCCAAATGAATTTGACAATCAAGAAGAGAGATGGCATAAAGTTGTTACCAGACTTATTTCAATCTTTACTTTAGCAGGCAATGCCCATTAAGTTCTGCATTAATTGTACTATTACTTATTAATTATTATATATTATTTATTTTACTACTATAGATGGGAACTTCTGGATTAATTATAAGGTCAATGTACTCACTGCATGTGGGCTGAGTTAATGGCCCTCTAATGTTTGTTGTGTACTGTGTGTAGATATAATACCAAATGAATTAATTTATTGTTTTAAGGAAACCAATATCTCTTTTGTTATAACATCATTAGAGTCGCTATTTCCAGTATAAGAACATAGAGCTGTCAACCTCTCTTTTTGAACATTTTACTGTACAGGACTTAAGTCAAACAGTATAAAGAACTCCTTAACAGTACATCAATGGGACAAACTTAATGATAAGAATAAATCTCAAAAGAGTCGCTCATGTGCTGTATTCAGTCTATTGTCATTGCTTCCACCTTTGATGAAGAGGATGAGACTGGAGTCAAAGAGAACGTTATTTAACCAAATATGTATCTGATTATCAATTCAGTTCTAATAGAAAGAATTTATCATTCATATCTCTCAATAAGTTTGAAATCAAAGATCCTAGTCGTAGCTGAAAATACGAAGTCTTTGTTTCAAGTAGGTCTATGTGCGTAGAGTGTCCAAATTCAGGACCAGTTACAAACATGGGAATAACAACATACATAGAACAAACATATTTGTGATGTAGTAAAGGATTTTATGACAATAGAGGAGAACTTCAATGCTTCTACCAGAATGGATATTGACTATGTACATGTTGACATCAAAACTTATATTAGTAGGTTTCACTGAAGATGTAAAAAGTAAGATATCTAGTCAAGCATTTATATAACTTCACAGATTATAATACAAATTACATAACAATGTATTGTATAATGATTTCAGAATTTTCCAGACAATATTTAATTGTGTTCTATTAATAAATAATGAAGATGTCACCATATTTGCAAAAATAAAGTAGGCAGTTACTATTGTGATGTGAGATAGAAGTTGATCATGTTGCTTGTGTGAATATGATATAAGCTATAATACTACTTCAAATATTCTATATAATGTTTCTACTTTATCTGACAATCTTCCAAAAGATTGTGCCATTTCTATCTAGCTTGTTATTATTCATATGATGATCTTCCCTCTTCTCAATTTCCTCTATCATCAACTTACCAATGATTAATGAGAAAGCTAATCTGTATAACGTCTATATACATTACAACAGTTATATCAAAATTAATCCTACATATTTATATAAATAATGTAATCTTAACGGCTGTTCCTTTACACACACTCAAAATTTCAAAAAGTATTAATTATTACAAATACAATATAATGCTACATTAAAGCAATTTATGTGAGTGAATTATACAGAAAGAAATGCCCACCACACACCACATTTAATCATTATAGTATATGAAAGAAATTACACTGTATTTGTCAGTTAGAAAAACATGACATAACATTATTTACAAGTAATGAATACATACATTATATAAAAGATAACCATTATACACTATATACAATATGTGTACTAAATGCTGAAAATGGAATCAGTTAAGTTGCTGTTATTGTTTTATATAGTCTATTGGCATTAATATTAATAATGCACATAAAAACTCATTACTTATCAGTGTTTGCTCTAGATATAAAGCATATGATTATTATTAGTTAAATGAAAGAGTGAGTTTGTGTGATTGCCAGAAACTCTATAAGACAAACTTTCATTATTCATACGGTATGTAATAACTTCCTGATACAAATAACATTTATTGATAATTTATTTTGCTACAGTCACTCAAAGCAGTTGGATAATGTCACAAATAAGAGTAATCATTCTGATATTTCTTGTTGAAGGTATGTTTAGGTGATAATGACAATTTTATGACTACATATATAATATGATATTCTATTACAGTAACTAGATGTACTGGAACTAACTTCACTAACTATGGCACTGACTTCTACTTTGGATTGACAAAAAATTATAAGAGCCTAACCCATTTCTTAGGTCTTGGCATATCTACTGTCAATCATAATGTTTCTGTAACAATCAAGATACCATGGTCAGGGTCTACTGTAAACATATTAATATCATCACCAAATTATATTGTTGATCTCACTAACATCACAAAGGTGTCTGAATCCAGCACTTATGATAATCGTAACAGAAGTATTCAGGTTAGTAGTGATCAACCAATTGCTGTAATTGCATTTAATTGGCTTTCTGGAGCCCTTGGAGAATATCTTGTCTTACCTTGTCATGACTATAATATCACTAAGTATGAATACTATGCAGTAAATCCAAGAAGTGCTGGTTTGTCAAGTCAGGTACTACTTGTTGGATGTCATAATGACACTAATATTATCATCACTCCATCAGAAGCTGTGTCTCTTCCTTCAGATACTCAATCATCTACAGATCAACTTGTAAGTGTTCCTAAAGGTACTCCTCATCATGACGTTCTTCATCAAGGACAGACTCTTTATTTTGGTGCACCATTAATTGATCTTACAGGAACTCACATTGTCTCTAATAAACCATTGACTGTCATCAGTGGACATGAATGTGGTCAAGTACCACTTGGAGTTAATTATTGTGAACATATGACACAACAGATTCCACCAACAGTAACTTGGGGTAAACAGTTTCTACTAGTACCTTTTGAACATAGACAAAGTGGACAGTATACAAAACTAGTGACATCTCAAGATCATACTACAATAACTACATCATGTAATGGATCAACAACTAATGTTGTTATTATTAATAGTAAAGGAGGAAATTACACTTTCTCTTTCAGTTCTTCCCAGTATTGTCACATTCAAGCAAACAAACCAATTATTGTTGTACTATTTGCTACTGGTGGCTCATTAGATAATCTTGGAGATCCTATAATGATACTAGTACCACCTATAGAGCAGTATTCTGATAGATATGACTTTCCAATTTTTAAAATGGATTTTGTTGGTATCAGTGTCACAACAACTCCTGAGAATTTCTCTCCAAACTCTATATTATTTGATGGAGTACCACTTACTAATTGGGTTACTATATTGAACTCATCTATGGACATTGTAGGATATGGAACTAAGATAGCGACAACAGCCAATCCTAGACGTACAGTAGAACACACAGGCAATGGTACACTATCTGTTTTACTATATGGTTTTAAGAGAGATCATGGATACGGTTTACTAGTTGGTATGATGTTGATGGCCATCAATAAAGGTATTTATAATTAACATGATTATACACTTTTAATTATTTTAATTCTTAACTCAACTTGTATTTCATTTCTATTTGACATTAAATATCAGGTATAGAATGCAATTCATCTTGTGTTCATGGGATATGTGACATTATTAACAATACTTACACATGTGACTGCTTTCAAGGATGGACTGGAAGTTACTGTGATCAAGGTATTCTCACTAGTTATAGTCTCAATGAAAAAAGTGATATTATTAAACTACAGGAGAAAGAAATGTTTGTTTTTTACTTGCCATGCTTTGTTGTTTTTACTGCACCCTACAAATAAATTTTATTGGAAAAATTTTATTCAAAACTAACAATTAAATGGATTAATATCTTTTGATATCTAATGTCAATAAAACAAACATATATTAGTAGCAGTGTGAAGCAAATATAATCTAAATATTAAACAGATTAGGTAAGTCTTCTTTTCAAAACAAACCAAAACATACTTCTATCTCTAAGATAAGTTTATAAAGGATTATGTAACTTCTTTTTACTAACATATGCACTGAGTATAGTATTTTAAAAGAAGTACCTTTCTACAATGTTTTATTTCATTTACAAATTATGTTTAAAGTCAATTTGTGTATCTTAGCATCCAATTCTATGCTATTAGTAAATAGCCATCCATTTATACAATAACAAGCATATATAATGTTTACAAATGAAAGTTCACATATTTGCAACTCTCATTGTGACTAGATATCGATGAATGTTCTATCTCTAATGGTGGATGTGAGGAGATATGTACAAATACCAATGGATCATTTATCTGCTCCTGTCATCAAGGATATATATTACATGAAGATGCTAGAACATGTACAGGTAATAATGACAGACATTGCTTTATATGTTGAAATAATAATTTAATAGACATGAATGAATTACTATCAACAATGGAGATTGTGAACAAATTTGTATTAATGATGTGAGTACATATCACTGTGATTGTAGACATGGATATAGTGTTAGTTTGAACAATCATACTTGTAATGGTAAGTAAACCCATAATAATATCAGTATATTCATTGACTGCTAAGCATGTTTAATGTTCTTTTTATGTGTATCTATGAGTATATTTGTCTCTCTGCACCTTTCTTCTGTCTTTTTTGTTATCTATCTATCTATATTCTCATATTTTAAAATATAATCACAAACATGCTGAATAGTGATTAAATAACAAACTTTTAATTGAATAAAAATATTATAATTTATACAAGTTAACTACTCTACAGATATCAATGAATGCGATAGAAACATTTCTGGATGTAATCAAGAATGTCACAATAAAAAAGGAGGATTTCAATGTTCTTGCTGGAATGGATATGTACTGCATATAGACAACAAAACTTGTGTTGGTATGTGTCGCTAGGATATGAATGCATGGTTGAAAATATTTGTGTTATATCAAAAATTCATAAAATTAAAACATAATTAACATATTTATATTTTACATTTTCAGACATTAATGAATGTTCTTTTAGCAATGGAGATTGTCAGCAAACATGTATAAACAAAGTAGGAAATTATCATTGTGGATGTTATCCAGGGTATGAGTTAAAAGCAAACCAAGTTTCTTGTGTGGGTGAGTAAATATCTATGGTTGAAACAATTGGTTTACTGATTTTTAGATTGTTAGGCAACACAGAAGGTGTAATACAGAGTTGAATAAATATAGCTTAATTATACATGTCCCAATAAATCATTCATGATTTTATGTAAATAGTATTACCTTTCATCCACCACCACCAAAAATATATGCATCTCACATTTTTGTTCATTAGTACAAACTTTAAATATTGATGTCATTATACATTGACTAGATATCAATGAATGTAACACTAACAATGGAGGATGCAATCATTACTGTAAAAACACTGTCGGATCATACTATTGTTACTGTATGAACAACTACATCCTTAAATATGACAACCACACTTGTGTTGGTAAGAACCATTACTTGAAAAATTTGCTTTAAAATAAATAGATTGGGTAAAATACATTTTTGACTTTGAAGATCATACTTGTGATGGTAACCAAATATACAATAAAGATATGACTATTAAGTATGGTTCCTTAGCTGTTCTTTTATATCTTAAATTGGTCAGTTTAATTTACAAAATCTAATTATGCTTTGGTACAATAGCTAGGATATGACTTAGTAACTCTGGACTTTATGATTTATTGTGATGATAATGATTATATAATTCTCTTTTGTAGTATATACAGTCCCATTACCTGTCTTCTCAGCCAAACAATAATACAGCAATATGTTAATTTTTCATATATTAAGTTTTCCTAATGTTATTGCAATTATTTAACTATGTAGAATTATTATAGCAAATTAACAAAACTATTAAATGTCATAATTTAGGTTTGGATCTGTATGCAACTCTTACTACCGCACTTTCTTTTGAAAGTCCATCTACAAACAATAATGTTAGTGAATTTGTGCTGTGTCTAGTAAATGTTATGACCATTTCAATAAAGAAAAACATTATTTATTTATGTTTATATAGGTTACTGATAAGCTAAGGGCTACATATGTCATATTAGGTGCTATGGCTATATTCATCCTTCTCTGTAAGTAAACTTTCTTGCAATATGACATTCAATATTGTTTATTGTTTTTACATGTTTATGTTATGAAAGAGATAGTTTATTATTTATTCATTATATTATAGTGTTAGTGGTTTGCACTACAATTATTATCCTGATGGTTCGAAAAAAAATGCTGATCCAAAATACAGCGGTGATCAATGAACAATATGGTGTAGAGTTGAACAATTATGAATATAATCCCAAAAAAGTTAATGTACTTGATGATGACTTAAAGAAGACCATAAAAGAAGAACAAGTTGAAGAGATATATGATGATATTGATAATTTGTCAATTGAAGACCATTATGACTTTATTAGTGATATTCCACTACAACATTCAACGTCTACACTACAAAATGAGTCTTCTGTAAGTACTGATGATTTGTTAGAGAATTGTGATGATTATGTCTCAATGAATGCTGTCATCTTTCCCGACAATTAAATGAACATCTTATTAAATAATATACATATATGTACAAATTGTTGACTCTTTGTTGATACTTTTGACTGAGTCTTTTTGCTTTTCCTTCTTCAATTTGTGGTTTAACAAGGAAATACAGGTACAGATTTTGTTTTTATAAAGGTTAAATATACTACTTTATTTCCTTTGGTCTCCCTTTAGCATTTTCAGTCCTGTTTCATGTAGGAGAAATGTTTTGTTTATTATATTATGTGATGTTTACCTTGTCACTTAATTACTTCATTTTATCACCTTTATTTCTATAATAATTACAAATACTAAGTTGCTATTGCTTTAAGTAACCTGATACATTATCTGATGTAACAGAATGGTAAGCATTGAGTTTCTAAATAGACCATCCCAGGCTTATATGTTATACTGAAAGCAATTAAAGGAACAATATATTCTCAAGACTTCAATATAAATCATTCAATAGAGTCAAAGCTGGCAGTATTCAAGGCAGTTAACACTGTAATAGACTCAAGAATATGAAAATCTAAAGCATTCTTTATGTTTAGCCAAATCACATTGATTAATTTTATTTCATTTCAAAAAAACAATTTTGAGAAATCAGTACTACAAAAGTATTCAAATTAATATAGGAATATATAAAGTAGCAAAACAGATCATTAACTATAGAAAATTTCTTCTTTCAGTTTAAGAAAGGTTCTACTCTAAGGGTAACGAGGATATGGTCCACCTGGTGGGGGTGGATATCCTTGAGGAGGTGGGTATCCACTAGGAGGATAGCCTGGTTGCTGGGGTGAAGGATAGCCTGGTTGCTGGGGTGGAGGATAGCCTGGTTGCTGGGGTGGAGGATAACCTGGCTGCTGGGGTGGTGGATAACCTGGTTGCTGAGATGGAGCATAACCTGGTTGCTGGGGTGGAGGATACCCTGGTTGCTGAGATGGAGGATAACCTACAACATAATATAAATAAAAGAGTATGCTATCACAGTAATATTTCATTGCAAGCAAATGATTAATATACCAAAGACATTTATGCTAACATATATTGTGAAAATTTTGTCAGCTTAAATCTCATTTTAAATTTTCATGAATAATAATTATATCTTTTTAGTGGTTTATGTGTGTGGTTCATTATTTTAAACAACCACAAAAAGTTATATTGCTCAGACATAACTATACAGGTTGCTTGTAGCAAAATGACTTGATACAAACTGGAAATAAAAGTACTAACTATTGTTCTATGGAATTTATCAAATGTTTGAATTTATTTCTATTCTTAGACAAAGGATAATGCTATAAACAGTCAATTAAATAGTATATTAATAATCAAAACAATCTATTTTTAAATTGCATGAACTAATTTTTTTTCATGGAACCAGTATAATGAGACATTAGTTAAATCAACCAATCAGTTTTTATAGGGACAACACATGAGAGACAAGTTCATTAAAGTGGGATTATTATAGACTTTTGCCAAAACTTATTAAGAAAAAGCTCATCATTTTATCTATAGTCCAAAGTATATACTATGGCATACAACAAAGTGTAATAATAAGATGTTACACAATTTGTCAGCTTAATCAACCTCAGAAAATCGCAGTTCATATAGAAGGATACCAAACAGAATGCATGCAGATTATGAATCAGAAAAGGGTGTTAACAATTAGTCTGCTTGTAGCTATTATGTACCTGAAAGAAACCATTGGGTTGCATCAAAAAACTTCAATGGAGAGATCTACCTATACAATAGTTTATTTAATGTTTATCTCAAACCATGTTTAGAGTGGCAAAAACCACTCATTCTCATAACATCTACTGACATATTGAGACATTGGAGATTGATCAAAATTGATGTACTGCCACAAGCAGCATGCTATGTAAAGACTGTTCTAAAGGTTCATTATCAGTTACTTAATGTTCCAGTTGTACATACATTTATATGTACTTTAGCTCATCAGTAGAAAATTAAAAATGTTTCTATATTGACACTATAGCCCAACCATTATGATTCAAGAACAGTACAGTGCAAACAATGCATGATAAGATTTATTCTAACATTTGAAATTGAAAAAAACATTAACAAAATCGTGTCATTGTCCTTATAATATATAAAATTGTTTATATATTATTATCTCTTAGGACAAATTAAGTTAATTCAGTAATAACACTTAAAACTTTAATGAAGTTCCATTGTAATAGCATAGGGTTTTAAATCTCTGTCTTTTAGGATAGCCCATTTTAAAGAAGGCTATAACAATGTGTAAGAAATGGCTTAAAACTGTATACAATATTTTTTTCACCAATCTAGCAAACCAGCTTTAAAATAGACTGACATGGTTTAAAGGTGGTGTACTGAGATGATTCAATTACATAAAAACATATGTGAGATCATTTATACTAAAATTGCCATATATTGTTTACTAATTTATTATAAAGCAAT
This sequence comes from Xestospongia muta, assembly GCA_963693285.1. Classification (NCBI taxonomy): domain Eukaryota; kingdom Metazoa; phylum Porifera; class Demospongiae; order Haplosclerida; family Petrosiidae; genus Xestospongia; species Xestospongia muta. The sequence continues at coordinate 15,455,485 of OY848917.1, read as the reverse complement.
TATACCTGGATAACTTGGCTGTTGCTGCTGTTGATAAGGTTGAGTTGGAGGCCCTCCAGAAAAAGAGGCTGAAAATCCGGGTATACCCATACCAAAAGAAATGTTGAATCCACCTATGTCCAATGGAAGGGACATCATTAAGAAATATGTTAAGAAACGTTTGTACTTGATATTACACTACTTATTCAGGTAATGCAAACTGACTGACTGATTAAGGTCATTTGTGTTTAGTTTGACTTTGTAATAGATTTTAATAGCTTCATCATGTTTTTAATACGTGCATTTGTATGTACCTTTTTGCTTATGCATAATACATCAATAGCTTTGGAACCATCAAACATACTGATTGAAGAGTTACATTACATAAATATGAAGTACTATTGGAGTAATGTGGTACCTTATAATTAGAATTTGAACAAAAAAGACAAATTTATAGTAGAAAAACAAAAGTCAAGTTAACATGAACAGACATTGGTACTAGCTAATAAAAGTTCACATTGTTTCAATAAAATAAAAGATTTGGAAGCTTCTCTTGATATTAGCCACTTGAAAGCATTATGCCAAGATGTCTGTACACATAAAAGTTCAGAGACATATCAAAGGACCTTAAAGGGACTGTCTTTATTCCATAGTGGTTACTACAATAACTAATCCCCCACCCTCTAACCTAAACTAGAACTAACCCTAACCTTTTGGCACCACAAAGTTATTTACATTTGTGTAAACACATCTTACCTTGAGGTATAGGGTCTGAGTAAGTCTGTGGAGGACAAGTTGGTGGATGATGATGGTGATGGTGATGGTGTTGTGGATGACACCCAGGGTTAGGAGTAAATACAGCCTAAAAAGTGACACTAAATAGACTGAATTGAATGTGATATCAATTAACACATATATTTAATTTATTTAATTCTATTACAATAAATTAGACAAGATTTGTTATATTTACATAAAATAGTGTTGTCTTTCAATATTTGGAATATAATACTAACTTAATATTAGTTCCGGTGCATGAGCAGCAGGTAAAAAAGATATCAGCTAAAACACTAACAAATCCACTAGTGATAAACTAGTCACCTAACCACTAATGATATGTGTCCTATATAGATTTCATTGAGTGTGTCTGCATACTTAGAAAACATTAAAGCATAGCATTTTCTGATTACAGCTTTAAATTAATGAAAATTCCATGTATAGATTGCTATTGTATCTACTAATAGCTAACTCTGTATTAACTCTAATATACTTACCCGGTCCAATATTTTCCTAGCTTCTTCCTTGTCAAAGTGAAACGTGACAGCATCCAATACAACATACTTGTTAACAGGATCATTAATATGACTATAAGGAGAGTAATCTTGTAATCAAGTCAAACATACTCATGTATTACTATATCAAACCAATGCATAATGACTACAACTAGCAACATCAGTAGGAAATTCAATCATTGAAACAATGTTGACTTTTCTCTATACATACAGACATTACTTTACTAATACAGTTAAATAAATTATTAATTTTATACTTGTAGTTTACAGTATATTGACAATTATATTAATACCAAAGGTCTTACTGTATTATTAATATGTTATTTATACACTTCAAAGATAATTTGGGTATAAATTTATTGCTAATTTTACTTGTAAATATACAATTTGAAAATTCAATAAACAGACATACGTGAAGATTCCTAAGACCAGATGACATGTATCATTGGCCATAAAGAACAATAAAATGTATATGAAAGTCCAAGGTTTCAGTATTGCTTATGACACATATCTGGTAGATATATGGAACCATGAATGTGCTATGGTTGCCATACAATATAAAACTTTAATTGTTATAAATTGATGATTCAGTAAAAATTGTACAAAACAAATGTTCTTGTAAACCATCTCCAATGTAGATATTCAAATTATAACTCCAATAAATGCCAATTACTATTAAATGATGTAATTATGACGTAATTATGACATACTTTGCAATAGCTTCCACAGCTTTTAGTTTATCACCAGAATGAACAAATTCCTCAACAATAAGTTTACCTTCTTGTCCAGATAATGGCATCATACGCTACATAAATAACAATACAGACATTATTGGATAGTTATTACCTATAATGATCATAAACAAATTAATTGGACCGGACACAACGTAACAACAAACAATTTTATAAATAAAATTAAGAGTTCAATAACACAAGAGGGATGATTATAATACTACTAACATAATTGTATCTATCATCATAGTCCAAAGGATTATCACACACCAACAGCTGTTGATACAGGTCACTTACTATAATGTTTATCTATTACATTAAGTAAACCTTTATATTTTTTTTATCTGTTTGCATAGTTATATATAGGGGAAACTTTCTTCAATATACTGCATTGTCTATATACACTCCAGCCCACCAAACTAATAACTTTTACTAATTGGATATTTTGTTTAGCTAAAACACCAATATATCTTGTGTGCCATGTAGTTCATATAATATGATATTCTCTTCATCTATTCTCAATATTAGAGAGGGAATTTTACAATATTGTTAATTTTGTCTAGTCAATTATTACTTTTGTAGGAGGGAAGAGCACAAATGAATTTGGTGCTACATTAGTCCATGTGATATATATTATATATGTATAAATTATAGTATGAAACTGACTTGACTTTCATCAATCAAAATTAAATACACCATACAGGAATTTGGATTAATTTAAATGTCTTTTAATTTTTGCAAAGCTTGAAATCTGTTATAATTAAATTTAATGTGGCAGACTCAGTGTTTTTTCACAAATGTAACCTCTGTGTAAGGTTTAACGTGGCAATTTTAGGCATAAAATAAACTCAGTAGTATTTTTAAGTACTGCAATATAATCTAAATTTCACTAGATTGGAATAAATGACTATAATCCATTATCACATCAAATATCACTGTTAAAAGCTTTGTTTAATCTTAAATTGGAGAGCTGGAAACATGGACTACTACTAAGTAAACCTTACAAGCTATCTTTATGGTGTGTTATGGAATTATTTCACACACAGGTAGTTGCTAATCATTTCAATTTGTATATTATTTGTCATGCTCAATATTAGGATAAGCCAAGCAGTGCTTTCTAATTCTATGTCAATTCTTATTAGCTATACACTTATATTAGGATCACTAACTGGAGCCATAATATCAAGACTTTGAAGTTGGTCAGAAGGGAATTTCATTGTCTTGAGTGCAGCAACTACTTGATGTCCACTAAACCAGTGACTTTGTGCAAAACTTCTCACTACTCCTAGCTTATCATCACTGAAGTGTGCCTAGAAAATTCAATACCAATATTAATATTAGCATAGAACGTGATCACGACTTGACATCGTACGCATAACTACCGTCTTATGTATAATAAACTTCACGTGAATGCATTTTAATCCTGGAGTTAACATTAGCTAGACAGTCTTTTTAATAAGCAAATTTTATGATAAAATATCGTCAAACGACACAATTATCTCACCTTAGATAGCTGTGTTTTGAAGCTCTCAAACGTTCCTGGGTCCATGCTCTTTTCTGTCTACCAATGCTCACCACACCCATAATATAATTATTGTTAAATTAAATTTTAGAATAAATTATGATGCAATAAAAATACAAATTTGATGATGTCTATATTAGTGGTATCATTACAGACAGAACATAGTCTAATATAAATCCAGTGAGACCCCATATTCTACGTGGTCCTCCTAAATATACTGGAAAATTAAATGGTATGTCTTTAAAAATAGTGTATCTTTTGTTAGTAGGAGTAGCTAAATGGGAGAGTGGAAGTGTAAATACAAAGTCAACCTTTGTGTGCGTGTGTGTGTATGAGTGAGAGAGAGAGAAAGAGAGAGAGAGAGAGAGAGAGAGAGAGAGAGAGAGAGAGAGAGAGAGAGAGAGAGAGAGAGAGAGAGAGAGAGAGAGAGAGAGAGAGAGAGAGAGAGAGAGAGAGAGAGAGAGAGAGAGATGGTTAGTTTCTGTTAAAATACATCAGAAAGAACACAATGTTGATAAATAGAGTGAAATTCTGAGATTACAATTATAAAGTGTACTGTAGCAATCTACTGTACCTCTGATCTTTGTAGCTTTAGTTTGTCCAATGATAAATTAGTAATAGTAGCTATTACAGGAGTAATAAGTACACGTCTTTGCTATAAAATAAAGACAAAGTTATAATTAGCACCATAAAATAACAATAGTATAATACATGATGTAATCAATAATTCTATTACCTTTTATGGTTACTAATGTGCACTAAATATTGCTAATTAATTCATTTACTGTGCATCATAATTAAATGAAGGAAAGAGAGTTTACTTTGATAGACTTATGTTGATCCTATGGTACAACTGAAATCTGCTGTCTATGTATTAAGTATACTGACATTTACTAATACAGATTATACTACACTAATTACTATAAATTGTAAAGACATACGTATACATACTGGCCATGACTAGATATCTGATTTGCTAGTATACAATAAGACATATACATACTGGCCATATGTAGATATCTGATTTGCTAGTATACAATAAGACATATACATACTGGCCATATGTAGATATCTGATTTGCTAGTGTACAATATGACATATACATACAGGCCATGACCAGATATCTGATTTGCTAGTATACAATAAGACATATACATACTGGCCATATGTAGATATCTGATTTGCTAGTATACAATAAGACATATACATACTGGCCATATGTAGATATCTGATTTGCTAGCATACAGTAAGACATATACATACTGGCCATATGTAGATATCTGATTTGCTAGTATACAATAAGACATATACATACTGGCCATATGTAGATATCTGATTTGCTAGTGTACAATATGACATATACATACAGGCCATGACCAGATATCTGATTTGCTAGTATACAATAAGACATATACATACTGGCCATATGTAGATATCTGATTTGCTAGTATACAATAAGACATATACATACTGGCCATATGTAGATATCTGATTTGCTAGTATACAATAAGACATATACATACTGGCCATATGTAGATATCTGATTTGCTAGTATACAATAAGACATATACATACTGGCCATATGTAGATATCTGATTTGCTAGTGTACAATATGACATATACATACAGGCCATGACCAGATATCTGATTTGCTAGTATACAATAAGACATATACATACTGGCCATATGTAGATATCTGATTTGCTAGTATACAATAAGACATATACATACTGGCCATATGTAGATATCTGATTTGCTAGTATACAATAAGACATATACATACTGGCCATATGTAGATATCTGATTTGCTAGCATACAGTAAGACATATACATACTGGCCATATGTAGATATCTGATTTGCTAGTGTACAATATGACATATACATACAGGCCATGACCAGATATCTGATTTGCTAGTATACAATAAGACATATACATACTGGCCATATGTAGATATCTGATTTGCTAGTATACAATAAGACATATACATACTGGCCATATGTAGATATCTGATTTGCTAGCATACAATAATACATATACATACTGGCCATATGTAGATATCTGATTTGCTAGTATACAATAAGACATATACATACTGGCCATATGTAGATATCTGATTTGCTAGTGTACAATATGACATATACATACAGGCCATGACCAGATATCTGATTTGCTAGTATACAATAAGACATATACATACTGGCCATATGTAGATATCTGATTTGCTAGTATACAATAAGACATATACATACTGGCCATATGTAGATATCTGATTTGCTAGTATACAATAAGACATATACATACTGGCCATATGTAGATATCTGATTTGCTAGTATACAATATGACGCATACATATTGGCCATATGTAGATATCTGATTTGCTAATACATTATACGACAGTTGATTGAGCTAGCCTCCTTTTTGCTGATGTACAAGAACTGTCTCATAATGATCATAATTATCAATTTAGTTTTAGTTGACCAATTAGATTTTACAACACACAGTTCTCGGTAGTAGTCTATATGCAATAGGAATTAGACAATGTTGTTAGTTCTCTGATGTCATGCCTTGTTCGATATTTATTATTATGAGAGTTTCTTATATCTCCATAAATCTGTACCTATGATTTTTTATGTTTAAATTTTTTCAAATATAGCAGTGTACATTGAAAGGTGAGATTGTTGGCTGCAGACGTATATAAAAATAATACTTTTTCCTTTTTGTTGTTAATTACAGTTCCATGTATGATCCTTGCTAGACCTTTTTAGCAAAGAGGAGTGTCTAGCTCAACAGACAAGTTAGTTGTTATGGTTAAGTTCTCAAGCTCAAAGTTTACAATGAACTAAATGATTCTGTACAAACTTTGTGGTACAACTAACCCCTTTTACCCTATTAGGAATAGGAGGTAGTTCTCCCCAAATATCCCATCTATTCTGATCAACACCTAACTCCTCTTCTGTCTCTCTTAGTGCCGTGTGTACTAGAGATAGATCAGATGACTCTGATAGACCACCTGGAAAACTATAAACAATTGTAATAGTTATTAATGATATTAACTACAAGTACAAGTAATTAACCATTCAAAAGACCATGTAGGTCCGTACATTTTATCAAAAAAACTAGAGGGCTAGCTATTTAGGAAAGTCTCAAGCCAGAAACCTATATAATGAATGGTATTCTTCGTGTTCCATCATGACCTGGCGTCTTGCATAATTTCTATTAATTTTATTAATGAATACTCTGGCAAGCATTCTCCAGCTTGAGTAAAAAATTTAGAAATTGTCAAAAATACATTTACTAGTAAAGTAAGAAAAAGTAATAACAGACAAAGAACTACAAAAAGCTTCAATATGCCTCACAAAACTTTGTGACTATTATGCCATACCCAAGTTAGGTTGATGTATAATAGCAATTTCACTAAACCACAGTCATTCTTAAAGCAAACAGTTGATCTAGTCCACTCAAATACACTTCTTGTATTTTTTCCATTAAATTATAGTGTTATCAACACTAACTTTTAAAATATTATAAATTATATTGCATATACAGAGTAGGGGTGGAGTTATTCATGAAGTACTGTGAATCTCTGACACAGAATTTAATCTAGTTTAGAAAATTACAATTAATAACAATAAATGATAGATACAACATAAACAACTTGAAATCGAAACTGTACATGATGATAGAACATACCTAACTTGACCACGATGTTGTCGTAACATACGAGATCGTACAGTAAACAAGACCTCTGGACTCCTTTCATCGTCAGAAATGAGAAATGGTACAAGTACAGCGCCCTTCTTAAGAGAATCAGATACAACACTACCCCTACTTCGTCGAGTTAACTCCGCTATGACCCTACTTCGATTGATACCACCTAGTATATTGTTTGCCATGGTTTAAGCGACGCCCCTCATTAAGCCCCACCCATCTGCAAACACTACTGCTACAGCTAGCTGTTGAATTAAAAAGGTGAAAACTACTGGTAAGTGATCCTCATATAATACTGGGAGATAGTTTAAGACATTACAGGCTAGATATCATTGTAATAATGTTCGTAGGCTATTGACGCAGGCCGATTGTCTGAACGTGGATTGTTTATGTGTATCTTTGACATAGGATAACAGATTAGATTATGATATTCACCTCTAACACGAAGATATATTACCTATATTATCATTGATGTACTATTAGCAGTAGTATAACTCTTGCAGAAAGCCTATATGAATTCCTAACAGACTTCATATCACTTGTCTTAGATTTAACAAAATAGTCGGTCTCAGTTTTTTTTATATCATATATAACTTATAAGCATTATGATATCTGTAACTAAAGATATTTATGAAATCACATTTGTGTTTATTAGTTAGTGAATTGTCAGTAGAAATATGATAACAACATTGTTTATGTTGAGAGACCAGATGTAGTTTTATCGTGAAGTAATCTGTGAACATGTGCAATGTAAGTACCACATGTTGCCAGATATCACTGGCATGATTTCCTCAATGTATTAATGAAGTTATTAGTTAAAATTGAATAGGAAGAGAAAAAGTTATAACTCTCAGTTTTGAAAGGTCCAGAAACTGCTTTGTCAGCTGTTTGGAAGTGTGTTAGCAAACATAAACCTGTTAAGTATAGATGATAATTTCTTTTTTTGCAAAGAGTATAGTGTTAAGAAATAAGCAATATAATAATGCTTTCTTTCAATTCTGACATCATATATGATACAATTTGTGTGCTTGCCTTCAAATCATATATTATATATATATATATTATTCATGATCTGTTATATGTTGATTTATAAAGTGCTCTTCATAAGATCATGTGAGAAGGGAATGTTATGATAATATGTGTTAAGGTGGTATAGCAGTTGTTATTGTAAAGCCATGATTAGTCTGTGTCTACAATAAATTATTAGTCAATAAGTTAGTACCAATCATAAATACAATCTTATATGTAACTATGTAGTCTTATACATCAGTTAAGACTTAATCGTTGTTTAAAGTTTGTAACATACATTAGTGTAGTTAATACAGGAACAATCTATTCTCTTATTCTGTAGAATTGTGTAATCTAGATATGGCTGATACACAGCCACTAATTCAAGGCACAAGTCAAGGTTATGGTGGTACAACAGGTATAATTTGACAATATATCACTATGGTAACACTAACATAATGCCTCAATAATATTTATAATATTTAATTTAAAGTTAGTCTTTTTTACAGAGAAAAAAGAATATGAAAAATTATACATGTCTTTTTTATATTATGTATGAACTAGGACAGTTTTAAGTAGTGTAACTATTGGTTTTTTAGGTGGACCTCCTCCTCTTCCTACTGGTACCATCCCTGGCCAGCCTCAGGTCCCAACCCCTTCTGCTAATCCACCTGCTCCCACTCTTCCACCCTCAAATCTAATAGATACAGTTTCAGGATATGAAGGTGTCACATTTCAACCAGGTATAGAACTTATTCCTTGTTTAATTATCGTATGGTTTTGATGCCACGCCTACCATGCTTTAATTGTTCTTGATTGGTTGGTAATTATAAGATGAAAAAGGCCCCATTTATTGCCTTATCATACCAATACATTTTGCAAGTACCAATGTACTTGCAAAATGTATGATACTAAAAATTAAGAAAAGTACTGTATGAAGTAAGTGCTGAAGGTGGTTGTGACATTGAATTTATTAACTTTGCACAGTTGTATGGCTTATGATAGGTAGACAATTAGAGTTGTCAAAAACTAATTTAATTGCACTTTTGGAAAACAAGTTAAAGGTCATTGTGATTCCAGTGTTTCCCCAGAACTAGTCATAGTGTCTATTGTAGTTGACATTAACCAAATGAATATACCATGAGTGTACTTAGTGTAATGCACTATGATAAAATGTAGTCTTGGTTGGCTATCCAGATTTGCTAGGCTGCGTAGCCAACCCAATACAGCATTTACATATTCTGCCAATGTTACTAATTAATATTAGTTGTAGTTACTCTTATGATCTTATCCAAAGTTTATTTCATTGAAATGTTGTAATATATAGTATAAAGAATTCAGTAATCTATCAGTAGACTCAGTCTACATGAACCTTTCCTTTATCCTTCATGTAATGTACATTCATTTAACAAAAAGTATATCAAAAAAAGACCACTCCAATTCCTAATGTCCTCTTGCCATACAATATGGTTAACTATTCAATAAATTTGTAACAATTATGACAGCAATTTTTATAGCATGTAGTAGACATGACGTCAATCATATCGATATTATTAAAAATAGTACTAAGTCTATAATACAACTAGAATAATAATATATTATGTATACATTATATGCATGCATTAGAGATGCATATGCATGTCTGTTATGTGAAGCAAATTTCTAACACAAGTTAAAACTTAAGTATCACATTTATCTTAATATGTGTACACATAGGTAGTTTGGTCCCTCCTCCCAGTTATGATGACACTATGGCATCAGCTCCAGCTCCATCGGCCCCTCCTCCTCCACCGTAAGTGTACCTTTACATAATTATGATAAAAGAATGGAAATGACCCACTGGGATCCTCCTACACTAATGACAATCTGATTATAAGACTATTTTGTTAGCTACTAGTAATAACATTCCCTTTGTAATCTATAAATGTTCTTTTTACTTGAAATTTAGTATTCACTGTTTACCAATGCAATAATAGTTTTATGTAATACACTGTGCTAGTATAACAGTATTATTATTATTATTATTATTATTATTATTATTATTAGTGCTAGTATAACAAATTGTTGGAAAGTATATACATGTATAGTACATGTATGTAGTCATGTTTACATATTAATATTAATATTTTCTTTCATATTAGTGCCACTCATGTCAATGAAGTACAAGCACGTCAAGCATTACTAAATTTAGCTGGACAGAATTTTTGTTGGGGTAAGAAAGCTGCTGAAGATATGGGTATTAGTTCTATTACATCATCATCTGCTTTTCATGTAAGGATTATAATCATAGTTGGAGTCATTTTTTAAAATTAATTTTAGTACAAGTTGGATACTTTTACTGAAGCTAGAAAATCTTCTTGGGCACACGAGCCGTATTATGGTATGTGATATTAAGTACATGTACATGTACATTATTTAATAAGTATGTTGTCAGAAGTAATCTAAGCAATCTTTAAAGATACATACATAATGAGCCAACATTATCATTTATATGTTTAGACACAATCTGTCAGTGATAATCAAAGTCACTAATACATGTAATAGTTACATGTATTTAATACATGTAAGTATTACATGTATTATAGCTTATTACATATATTCTATTCTAATTTAAGTCTAGTGAATTTAAATATATTGTGAATTACTGTAAACTTCTGTATTTAAATAGCTACTAACTTGAATGTTGTTTTTAATAGCTATTTTCAGTAATTGTAGGCTTGTATCATTACTCTCCCCTATATTACATTTACAGGTGATCCTATTGATGGTCCATTCAATGGTCCAGCTCCTCCTCCATGGTCTATACCTATACAACCAGATGATATGTTCAGGAATCATGAGAAATATTGTGAAGTATGTATAGGAAGTAGTCATATCTTGTGATTCAATCCTTGCTAGCCTCCACAGATAGCTTGTTTTTGCCTTAATAACTAATCATTATTAACTATTATATCAACCCATTATAATACTGGGGACTTAGATTTTGCTCTCATTGAAAGTATATAATATTAATATCTCCCTTTCACTACACTTTATTGAAAGCAAACTGGAGAGGATGGAATGATATTATTGACTAGAAATGACTATTTACTAGATATTCTGGGATTACATACAATAAGACAATTGCTCCTAAATTAAATTAATGTACGGTTAATGTTAAAATAGAATTAAAAACAATAACTTGCCATATTTTCCATTCTAGGTACCACATACTGCTTGTGTTAAACCTTGTCATGACTGTGCTGGAACCGGTTCCAGACCTTGTCATCAATGTCATGGAAGAGGAAGGGTAAGTAGAAAGGACAATGTTTTCTATCCCAGTTACTGTATAATTTATGCCAGAGACAAAGTTCACTGTATTAGCCAATGTTATAATACAATCCTTACTGTACAATAGACATCATTATGTAAACATTAAATGTCAACTTTGAATGTATGAGTAAATGAAAACAAAGTTAGGTTAAACGTTAGTATTGGCTATTGGGCCACCATAGTTTGTTGTCATTTTAGGATAAAATGTCGTATCAATCATATATAATCATAGTTATTTCATATACTACATATAGGCTTGTTGTAACTGGTGTCATGGAAGTGGTTATCAAGCACATGTTCACGTTGATCATCATCATCATCATGGTCATGGTCATGGACATGGACATGGTCATGGACATGGACACCATCATCATCATCCACATACTGACCTTACTTTGTGTCATCATTGTGCTGGTACCGGACATAAAGTGTAAGTTAATATAAGTTACATTGCAATAAAAGAATACCATATTAGCTGTACTAATTGTATAGTGGCATTATCTTATTTTATAGTGTATGAACCAGTAATAAGTTTATTTTGAAAGACCAACTAACAACAATATGAAATTTAGTTATTTGAATATGTACAAGTACCAGTCTTTTATTTTATTAGTTGCTGGGTATGTAATGGGTGTGGTCATGTTAGTTGTGGCACCTGCAACAATAAGGGTCAATTGAAATGCTACATCAAACTAACCGTAGTCTGGTAAGTATGACAATACTAACAGATCATGACATCATTCACATTCTCTATAGGCATACACATACTAATGATCATATTGTAGAGAGTACTGCTTTACCTGATCAACTGATACGAGGGGCAGGAGGACAGATAGCATTTGAAGAGTCAGCTGTTAGGGTAAATCATTTACTACCTCAATATAATAATTCTCATTAAAATGAATTTAATTATCTTGAGTGTAAAAGCTGTCACTTTGTTTAATTATAAAATCATTAACTAAATGGACCAAAAGTGGATTAACTAAACTACCAAATATCTAACATTACTTTATATTATTAAATGATATCAAGTTGTAAATAACAAGTCATGTAGTTATAATTGTACTATTCCTCTACAAAGAATACAAAATGCTTACCAGTAATTTTATAGCTTATGTATATGTTTTTATTTTAATGTCACCTCATGTTTGGTTAATATGTTATTTGTTTTCATAGTGATGACAGTAATTTATACTTTAGGTTGCTCCAATAGGTCACTTCCCTAATGCTCAAATCAACTCAGCATCTCAGTCTTTAGTACAACAACATGCCACAAAATATCCCAATGAAAGGATACTAATGCAGGTATAAACAGAAGTGTAACATTGATTCTGGTATATCACTTAATGTGACATATCTTTATCTCTAGCGTCATCAAGTACGCATCATTCCAGTGTCTGAGGTTCAAAGTGATTACAAAGGAACTGTCTTCACGTTTTGGGTCTATGGTAATGAGAATATTGCCTATGCTCCTAATTATCCTCAACAGTGTTGTTGTGGATGTACTATTTTGTGATCATGAGATAGTACTATAGGCTATTAGCACATATAAAAGATAAACAATAATTTTTGTTTATACAATACTTAAACCTTTTCATTTATGCATGTCTGAAAAAGTAAATGTTTCTGTACAATTTATTTTCATTTAAAGCTGAAGTTTCAAGATGCACAGTTATATTCACTTTGTGAAGTTTCTACCCCATCCTTTAATTATAAAGTTTATATATACTTATTACATGCTTTGTTATTAATTAAATATTACGTAATATAATTACAATTGGATAATTAATATCAATATAAAAAATGAAAATTTATAACTAATTATTCGTAAGTTTGAATGACTCATTTGCTTGCTTTATTAATGAATGCAAAGGTTCACGGAATGTCACTTTTTCACTCAATTTCTTCAGTTTTTGTTTCTCTTCTTTACTAAATGCATAAGGATATGCAAACTCAAGACTTTTGAGTGTAGGATTACGGTTAGCAGCTTCAATGATCTGTTCAGTTTCATTGTCGGGAGGTTTGTAGTTTAAAGCAATTTTCTGTAATGTATAAGAAAACTGAATGATGTCAATAATGACAGGGATACTAAGTATTACGTGTCGCTTGATTAAAGGAGCATCAATTTGTAATAACTTCAGCTGAGTTTTAGCCAAATTTGATAGTATACTCTCAAAACAAGGACAATTTACACTAATTGTCAAATCATTAAGATTTGTATTTTGTGATATTAATGTGCTGTCAATCACTGCACATTGCAAGCTGTTCGATGGATTAAGGCAAGATAATCGAAGTATTTTTAATGATGATGGATGTAACAATTGATAGAGAGATATACTGCCAATCACAAACATAGACAGACTGAGATCTCTAATAGGGCTTTCTGGAGCTACGATCTTCAAAAGCATTGGCATTTCGTCCTCAGTTGCTATCATCAAAAATGTCAATTTTGTTAGGTTTTTAAGAGTTACAATATATTTACAGAAATCTTTACAAGACATTATTATTGGTGGCATCATTATAAGGGATTGCAAGCTTGAATTTTGAAATGTCACTAATGTCTTGTTTAGTAAGGTGGTATTACGAAGGAAATAGTGTAAATCAATGTTGGACATATCAAGAATATCAAGTTCCAAAAATTTTAACCCACTTAATAAATATCTAGGTAATTTGTTAAGAAAACTTATCAAGTTTACATCATCCATATACAGAGTGAGTTCTGAGTCATACAATACACCTTTAGGTTTTGGTTTCAATTGAACACCTTTGACAAAAGCTTCCAATGCATATCTTGATTTGAAATCAACTTTAAATGAAATTTTGTAATGTGCGATGAGATAACCCATGATATAGTAATCGAATGTTACAGGTGAGGACACCATGATAAATCGTCCACAGTGATGTAATTTTGAAGTTTCTAAATGTGAAACCAAGTCCATTAATTGTGGAGATTCATAGAGACATCGTATGACCAAATCACATTTGAACTCTTTAATTACTTTTCTAAAAACTGAGAGAGTTATATTGTCAAATGGTTTTTGCTGAGTAGAAACTATCCCTACAATAAATGGTAAAATGGCTTCCAACACTTTGTCTGATATGTCAGTGGGCATTTGGGTAGATGTATTAGTAAAGTAGATGGCAGCCATATACTCTTGTAGTGTTGTATGAAGGAAGCTAGTTGTGTACTTGTTCTCTGTTGCACTAAAGCTAACAACTGTGGTCAAAAAACCGAAATTATGCTCAAGATTTATATCGAATATGTATTTGCCGTGTAGTACTCCATTAAATGCTATTTCTGTCAGCTGGTAAAAGGTGTCTGATGTGCCAGGTGGAAGTACTTTAAAGTCCTCTGGGAACATCAATCGAGTAGGGGTTTTAAACTTTAACTTGAGGTCTTCAAAGTATCGACGTATCAATGTACGAACAAATTCATCATATAGCCCTGTCATTGTTGTTGGAACAATTTTATTTTCAGCATAGTTGTCTTCATAAATCATACAAACTATTAAGCAATTTAAGGGAATATACATCATGCTTTCAATCATTGGATTCAATCTATAAAAGTCAAGAAATTGAGAAAGAATATCATGTTGATTTTTGAAATATTCTTTAGCATATTGCTCAATCATTGTTTTATTGAAACCAATGATCTCAATCCGTTTTGCATTCAGTTCATTTAAATACTCTAACAAATGCTGGCTGCTTGTAGGTCGAGTAGTCATCAGCACAGTAGCATCAGGGAGTATAGTCCCTTTAATTAGCTGATGGTAGATTGACTTGGGCTCACTTTGCCATGCTGGTAGTTCATCAAAACCATCCAATATCCATAAAACACCAGCTCCATTTGTGATATTAACATTAAGTTTAAATTGTGTCATATTTATGTTATATTGACAAGGTTCTGTCAAATAGAGATCATCCAATTGTCTTGCTTCTTGAAATTGTGTATCTCGTAATGAAACTAGAATCACTACAGTGTAATTTGTGAGGTAAGTAGCTTGAAATTTTGACCACTGTTGTGTAAATTCCTTAACTAACGTACTTTTACCAACACCTGGTGCTCCTTCAATTAATACAAATTTTAAAGGTTGGTCAGATACTGGAGTTAAAAAATCTTCTAAATCAATTGGTATTGCCTTTTTTGCCTTTTTGGGACCTTCAAATAAGTAATCACTAACAAAGTCATTAGCTTCTCTTTTTGTAGTGAGATCTAACTTAACAGCTGTTAACGAAATATAAGAGGGACGTTTTGGAGTAAATGGTTGTTTGCCATGAGTACTGGTTGGTTGTAACTTTGAGTAGATCTTGCTTCGAAGACAATTAGCATATTGTTCATGTATTGTTACATGACTTGGTGTTAAAATATTAGATATCTGATGATAGATTAAAGTAATGAGAACAGCCAGTATAAATATTACAAATGATAATAAGATTTTGTTAGCAAGATATTTTTTGATAGTGCACGTCATTGTAGATAAAGTGTTTCTATGGTCATCTTTATTTTCTATAGGAACTGATAAGAGATATGAGAGACTTATCAAATGATGTTACTAGCTAAAGAAAAAAATGGATTGGAGACAACTAGAAACAACTATTTAAGAATGTAGTGTTAAGTTAACTGAAATGTTTAGTAATATTACACAATAAAATCAGGAGAGTTATGTACTCCTGGTAAAAGCAACTATATATATGTATGTATATAAGATCTGGACTGTGGACAATAAACTGGTGCTTATAATTACAGCACTGTTACTATATTGTATAGGGTAGCAATTTAAAAGCAAATTTTTCAATTCCTTAAGAGTGTATGGTGACCAGACTTTCAAGTTGTATGTATACAGTATGAAATTCAGTTCCACAACTTGGATATAGACAATATATAGCAGTTTGCATGTACTATATATCTCAAAATTTCTAAGCTATCTCTGCATGGACATTTTTTATTACAAGCCATATAGAGTTATGAATTATTGGATGTAGAGGAGATAACGATTAAGATATAAGAGTATATCTTATAAATAAATGGTAGGCAAATTGCTAAGAGCTCTGGTCACCTACTGACTTATCTCACTCAAGAGAGAGGCTAAATTTAAATTACACATATAAGAAGTTATATATAACATGTATTTTTCTCTTTCTGCTTTTGAAACTATTCAACCTACTATACTTGGGCTATCCAATGTATTAATTTAAAGTAACTCTGCTTATACAATATTTATACATCCACTCTTACTTTTCTTGTAGTTTCTCTTTGAAACTCTTTTAATTACTATTACCACTGATCCGTCGCTAAGTAAGTATCATGTTAACTAACTAAGTGAAAATATGATAGTTACCTAAACAAATTATCCCTCATCATGCATACAGTCCATAATAGGCCATAGTTCAGAGTCTAGGTTTAGTGTTTCTGTATATGGCATTGTCATATACATTTCCTAGCTCTATCCAGTGTAATCCACTTGTTTGTTATAAGCATTGTACCAGCATATTAGTGATGAAAATAATAACACAAGAATGTATTGCATTGTACTATCGTATTCAAAGTAATATCCATTTTTCATAAAAGGATCTGGTTATTATTAATTTTATCCTATTTTTATCCTTTATATCACAATTCCTTTAAGTATTAACAATATAGCTTAAATTCATTGTTATATAACTTACCCTGGAGTCCACATTCGCGTGCCAATTGTACAGATCTCTCTCTCGTCGATTTATCTTTGTTCAAAATCTCAATAAATGTGATGATATTTTTAGCATTTAATTTTATCTGAGACAATACACACCGCATCAGTATGTTAGTTTTCTTAGATTTAACCAATTCATTACCACTGACATCTTCAAGAACTGTCCTGTTAATCAGATGAGCTTGAAACAATTGATTAGCAAGCCAGATTGGGTCTTTAATTTCACTACTTATATCAGCAAAATGACTCTTGAATGCTTCGTACTCGTCCATGACAGCTCGACAGATCTGATTGAGCGGGTGGAGCCTGTAAACAACTCACCCTTAATAGCCTACGCCCAGACGCCCACTCGTATAATGCAAAATAGAAACAAGACTACAATAGGCATTGTGACAACTGAGAACACGGGACGTCACTCATGGGCAAGATGGTAGATCCCACTCAAAGATTTTAGTTCCAGAAAAATGTAAAAAGTAGTTACTGTCTTATACACTTGAGACATGTCCAAGTACTGCTCTGGATAGAAGTATACTTTGATTTGGAGTCGTACCTTTGTTTTTAATATTTCGGACATTTTGATTGGTGAAGCATGAAATTGGACTAAAGTCACCAGATGCTCTTTCTCGCATTAAGTGAGTAGGCGTTTGGGCACGAGACTACATAATTAAAGACATTGTGAAATTATCACAAACACCACAGGATGTGTGGACTATTTCACTTTAGGTCGGCAGACATTTTGGTTGCAGGTTAGCTGTTATGTCATTGTATATAATAGTTTTAAATTCTTTTATAGTCCATTTTATACTGTAGTTTCAATTTTCAAGTACAGTATTAAAATTGCTGATTTTCAATTTTACTTCATATTGGATGATTGATGTTATTATGTCAGTTCAAGCAAACAATCTCACTCACAATCATATTAAGGAAAAAGGTATATATATGTGTGTGTGTGTGTGTGTGTGTGTTGTTAAATTTTAGTGTTAAAACGAATAGGCAAAAATTAATATTTGAATATTTGTTTCCTGAAAAGGCGGATATTCGAATATTCGTTGCTGTCGCCACGCCCATAAAACTCGTCACTGCAGGTCTTCATATTATCTTCATATAACAAAGTCCCAAGAAGATAGCGCATGGCACTGTCTTTCTTGGTTCTTTTGGCTGGCTGTACCTCGGGTTCTGCTTCTTCATTGGTTCCTTCTATTTCTATAGACTTCGAAAATGCTTCGCCATTACTTGAACTTGCTTCGTCTGTTGAGCACGTGTTATCACGTTAAGGGCGTGGCTTAGAACCGAATATTTGAATACCTCTTAAATATTCGAATAATTAGTTTAACAATCAATTATTCGAATATTTACACTATTCGTTTCAACAATATTAAATTTATTAAAATTTGTCTTTTTCATTGCAACAATAGTAAAATTAATAGTAAGTAAAGTTGAACTATTTACATTGCTCTTGGAGCACATGGTAAAACAATAGAACTTGTTTATCAGAAGCTTTTTTGCATGTACTAGAGCACTAGATGCTACAAATAGCAATGATTATAACTTTGCTGTTAGACAAATCTCTAAGCATAAAATAAAGCAATAATAACAATACTAACAATACATGTATTTTGGTTATTGGCAGATCAACTAATTACTGTACATCCTAATTCATTTCCTACGTCTGAATATGAAAGAGCCACCTTTCAGTCAGGTGAGTTAATTTTGTAATTATAAACATTTTAATTTATACATATTTTAGTCAGGTAGTTAGTTTTGTAATCATAAACATTTTAATTTATACATATAACAGATTCACTTTGGGAACTTCACAGTAGTCAGTAAAAAACATTTAAAACATACAGCAATAATGGGGAAATCCTTTAACCAAGTTTATTTAAGATGTTTATATTACAAACCATTAATTAAATCAAAATATTAAAATAGATAACAGCTGCTATATTTCATGTTATTACAATTTGTAGTTTTTCACTAATTTATTGTGGTAAGTTAAGACACTTCATACTCATTGTAGTGATTTGTAATTAGTCTATAGAGTATATAGTAATAAATACCTATAATTATAATTACTCCAATTTGTAATTGAGGGGTATATAGATTAGAAGTGTTAACATTTTTACCTCTACTGTTCTAACATTTAGAACTTGTTATTGTATTTTTTGCTAGATTCCTTAGTAGCTCTTCCCTGTGATGATATGACACCTTTGTTTCCATCTGCTAGTACTACATCTAATCCTCACAGATCCCCTCCAAGGTATTATAACAAAGAGTTATCTACTCAACAATGAGTTCATACATCAATTATAAAATGTGCACAAAAGCTAATATAAAACCCAAGTCTAAAGGTGATATACCTATACTGTTAACAGGCTGTTTAACTATATAGATTATATGCTTATTCTAAAAGTATAACATGTGAATAGTTACTAATAAATTATGAAGTCTGGGGTTCTCTATAGAACAACTTAAAGAAACAATTTCTTGCCGACATTTCGACCAGATGCTCTAGTCGTCTTCAGGGCTAAAATGAGCTAGGTGTGAACATAACATTATTTATATAGTCTACACTAGGTGCGAATGTAACTCTATTTATATAGCCTACACTAGGTGTGAACATAACACTATTTATATAGCCTATACTGTGCCACGAGGGTATAGGTATGAGATGGTGTTGGTCCCGCCTACATCAGCTTGAAGACTGCCATCCAGCATCCCGGTAACTCCAGGCCCTCATCCTGGTTGAGGCGTTGGTCTGGAGGGGTCGCGAGGATGTGCAGAGCTTCCATGATCTTCAGTTCTTTGGTTCCTCTATAGAGAACTCCAGACTTCATCATTTTGGAGCCAACTGAGAATCAGAGTCTTCATACTAATAAATTAGTTGATATAATTAAGCCATTATCACAATTAATCAGTTAAGGTCAATGCGAGATTCTATGATTGAATTATATTATTAAAGAAGAAAGACACAGACTGTATTAATTATATATCTGTTCTTAAATATCATATAATTATAAAAACATTTTCTTAATGCCAGTGGTATCACTGAAGTTCATACACATGAAGCTCTTCTTAAACTAGCTGGATAAAATTATTGTTGGGGCAGAAAAGCAGCTCGTGATATGACAATTAGTTCTATTGGCTCTTCATCTGCTTTTCATGTAAGTCATATATTGATTATAATTATGTGCACATGTTTGCTATGTTTGCTATGATTATATAAGAAATATTACTAACTAATGTTGTGTATTGTACTGTACACTAACTAGTAACATACAGTAATAACCAATTAAATAAACTATGTTCACTTACTTTCTGTTCATAGTATAAACTGGATAGTTTTACTGAATCAAGAAATACAACTTGGGAACATTCTCCTTACTGTGGTATGTTATTATACAAAATTCTATAGTGAACATAATGGAAATGATTGTCTAACAACAGGAGAACCTTATCTATAGTCAGTGGTACTGACTAGGCTAGACACATTTGACTACAATCAATTAAAGGCTTTACATGATAACAGCAAACAATATACAAGAACAACATACATTAAACTTATTTACCAATTACCGTATATCGGGAAACTTTCACGTAGGGATGTTTTTGTGAATTGGTGAAATTGTAGTTTTTGACGAATATAAATCTTGCAATTTATATCATGTTTCCACCCACTTGTAATTATTATCGTTCACCACACCCTAAAACGTTTCTCACATCTGGACTCGACAATGAAAGAGACGTTCGAAATGGACTCCTGTATCAGAGGATACCAAGTTCATAATGAGGTATGGACGTCCAATGGAGAAGAAATCATTTTTACTATTTGTCACCCGTAATCAAATTTTCTGCGTAACCATTTGCCATGCCCATAATTGTAAGAAATTGGCGAAGGATATTTTTACGATGGAGTTAAAATCGTGAAATTCACAAAAATTTAGCAACGCGAATGTTTCCCGATATACGGTACTCAACTAAATGCTTAATTAGAGTGCAGTGAAAACACAGTTTATTTGGACAGTCTAAAGATAAGAGCATGCCTTAAGGAGAGTTAGATTTATTCCTAATATAGTATAAGTACATTTCTATGGTTGAACACATCTATTACCTTCCATTACTTATTAATATGTTAACTCCTAATGCTCAAAGTGGAATGACATGTCCATGATCTTGGGAAAGTATTTGACATAAGCAGTTTGTGTTCTGATTCATACTCTATCGTCACTGTACTAAGAAATGTTATTCTAAAGACTATCCTGTATATCATTGGTTGTATACATATGTGACCAGATTTGCAAAAAGGAAAAAGGTTTTTTATGCAATTGCTATATATGCATAACTATTCTATATGTATACAAAACTGTTTTTGATATGTCTTAACAGTGATTTTTTCACAAACCAAGTCACAAATATTTTGGCAGAAGTGGTCCTTTTTGCAAATCTGGTCACATATATAATTTAAAGTTAGATTACTATTGACAATATCCTAGACAAAACTATATACATAACAAAGTATTGATGGTAATAGCTTGTATCATTGGCAAGTTACTCTGTCTTACATTTATAGGTGATCCTATTGATGGTCCATTCAATGGTCCAGATCCTCCTCCATGGTCCTATACCTATACAACCAGATGATATGTTCAAGAACTATGAGAAATATTGTGAAGTATGTATGTAGTATAGGTATATTTTGTAAAACATATTTCATGTTTTTTGTGGTTACAGAGTTAGTTTTATAGTCTATAATTAATATATTACCATAAGAATACATGTCTTAAGAAATAAAGAAATGACATGGCAATATCAAAGCAGTCTTTAACTAGATAAAAATGTTTATAAATATTAATTGACTGTATAGTTTTCTTATCAAATAATGAATCATATATTTAATGTTTCACAAATGTACATACAAAATAAATAGGTTCCCTCAAGATATTCGTTTTTAACTACTATATTCTTTGCTAGGTCCCTCATACTGCATGTATCAAAGCTTGTCATGATTGTGTTGGAACTGGTTTTAAACGCTGTTTTAAATGCCAAGGGAAGGAAAGAGTAAGTACTACTTTGTATATAATTTGAGTAAGTGCTCACAAACAATTTATGATTAATGAAGATGTATATTATAACAGCATATTTATTACGTTAAACAGACTAGAATATAAATATTTTGTTAATGAGACAGTCCTTTCTATTATTACTCATGATTTATCATAGTTACAATACAATCATTGCCAATTTAGCAAATTTAATAACTGATTATCTTATTCTTCAATTTTCTTTTACCAAAAGTTATTTTATGCATTGTAATTATGTTTGCCAGGAGTAAAATATCTTTGAAAAATATAAAACTCAATAGTAACATTTTATTATCCTCTCATACTTTAGACTATGTGTGTGATATGTCATGGGAGTGGCCATCAAGCTCACTTCAATTCTGGTTATGATCAGTTCCACCACCACTATGGTCACCATCACCCTGGTCACCACCATCATGATCACTATCACCATGGTCACCACCATCATGATCATTATCACCATGGTCACCACCATCATGATCATTATCGCCATGGTCACCATCACCATATGGCTCACTCTACATGTGTTAAATGTTGTGGAACAGGATACACTATGTTAGTCTAGTTCGAACAAATAACTAACAACTTTTGCTTTTTTAGTTGCTGGTCTTGTTCTGGGTGTGGCAAATTACATGTAATACTTGTAGTGGTAAAAGCCAGTTTAAGTGTTACATTAAAGTGACTGTTAATATTGGTAAGCTTGTGAGATGATACTACATGTGTCATATCACATTGTGTCTGCTTGTTATGTGTACACTGGCTATTAGAATTAATGAAAACATTAGTTATAGAGTAGGCATTATACTAAGATGTTAGATTCCCAATATTAAATTGTGTTCATTACCCCTTGTCAGCACTCATCTCTGGTAAGATAGAAGAAGTGTTATGAAAAGTAATACTATTGAAATGCAAAAAAAAACATTTTTCCTTTTGTTATATGCTCTAAGCAATTACTTTCATTATAATGATTCTATTTAGTTAATACTAATAAGTTTGTCCCTGGCATTACTTTTCTAGTCAAATCAAAATTTATAACAGTTATCTTTCATAATTTATAGGCAAGTACACACAAGTGATCATATTGTAGAAAGCACTGCTCTGCCAGACAACCTTATCCGTGGTACTACAGGAAACATTGCATTTGAAGAATCAGTTGTGAGGGTAAATAAAATATATGTATATGGCAAAACTATTGAAAATGCTATCATGTTAACCTAATTAATACCTATATGTAAGGGCATTTCCTATATGTTTAGTAGACACAGTTTTTTATGCAGATTGTAGATTAAGGTGATGTGATGTTGACTTGAGGGAGTGGTCTTGCAACCAGACAAATTGCTTTAGTGGCCAAGTATTATACAATATTTATTTTAGCACCTGACCACACTAGCTGTACTCCCTGTACTTAAAAGTTCTCCTTTTTTGGGGTTGCACTGTTATCAAAGGAAATGATTCTAGTTGTGTATATTAACCTTAATTTCTCAGACTACCTTCATGATTAGTGATATCAGACAACAGTCAATGCTGTCAAATAACAAACATCTCTGTTGTCATCACTAAATAAACTTTTGATATGTTTAATTTCTTCTTTAGGTTGCTCCAATAGGTCACTTCCCTAATGCTCAAATAAAGTCAACATCTCGTCTTTAGTACATGAACATGCCATAAAATATCCTAATGAAATGATACTAATGCAGGTATAACATTGTGTTGGTTGTAATTACTAGTTCAAAATTTTACTTTATGAATTACAATTTGTAATGGCATCCACAAAATTTTTATGTGTTTATGTGTATAAAACATGAAAATATAAAGTAATAGCCTTTTAGTTAATTATCACAATATATTCTTATGTACATTATGTAATATACACTTAATAGCAGTGTGTTTTTTATTTCTATATAGCATCATCAAGTATGTATCATTCCAGTATCTGAGGTTCAAAGTAATTACAAAGGAACTGCCTCCACCTTTTGGGTCTACGGTAATAACAATATTGTCTATGCTCCGGATTACCTTCAGCAGTGTTGTTGTGGATGTACTGTTCTGTGAAATGGAACAAAGTTCTGACATCGATTTGGAACAACTGTTTTTCTGCCAGGACTTTTATTCATTTAGTTTGTATGCCATATCATACAAAGCTATAAATATTACTATTTGTGATTCAATCAATGTATGCAAAGAATATGTAACTATTTGCATAGAAATATTAATAAATATTTTGATGTCAGAGTTATTGTAAACACTGCAGACTACATCCCTTATTCAGTAAAATCCCAAAACAATTACAATTCAAGAATAAATATCTTCTTGTAATTATAAATGTCCTAAAAATACTAACTTTAAGGGAAGAGTTTTATAACAAAACAGTAGTAGCAAGACATAATGAGTTGGCAGAAACCATAGTACATGTGAGAGAAATCTATTCTTCTTAGTCATAACTTTTGTCACAGCACTCATGAGAGTCAAATTCTTGGTATTATTCCTAAAAATTGTCTTCTATTTGTGACATTAGTGCCCGAATTTTGTATGCCACCAAAAAAGGAAATAAACGCATCTTAATAGATTTTGGAAAAAGGAAATAAACGCATCTCAATTGATTTTGGAAAAAGGAAATAAAAGTATCTTAATAGATTTTGGAAAAAGGAAATAAACGCATCTTAATTGATTTTGCAAAAAGGAAATAAACGTATCTTAATTGATTTTGCAAAATAATTAGATGTTTTTGCATAGAAGAAACTAATCATCCCATCATAAAAAAATAACAAGCAAATGATAATTAGCAGAGGAATTTCTAAATGAAAACAATCAAAGAATACCAATAAGACCTTTGTACTTGTTTATATAACACTAACTCATCACAAGGAGCAGTGAGAAAAAATGGTTGATCAAGTGCACATGTCATGGGCAGTATTTCTACTGTTTAGGTTTTGGAATGTCAACTCTCATTATGTCAACTATATCCTTCAATAAGAGGTTTTCTTCCACCTTTAATTTCTGTATAGTAACAAAGTTGCATTCCATCATAAACTGAGTAAACATTGCTAAAACTATTAAAACTACTGTTTACTACTTTAAAAAAGTTCAAAGGTATCATTTCAACCATAACGCCACGCCCAAGTGCCCAAGTTATGTGATGACGTTGTAATAATAAAATTCCATTAAACCTCAGTCATTCTTAACGCGAACAGAATATATACTGTACACAAACTAGTAACACACAGTAATAAACAATAAATCAGTCTTAACTTACTTTCTATTTATAGTATAAACTGGACACTTTTACTGAATCAAGAAAAAAAACTTGGGCTTATCCTCCTTACTATGGTATGTTATTATACAATATTCTATAGTAAAATGTTAAACATATATGAACTGTCTAACAACAGGGGAACCTCTTGAGTAAGAGGAGTTTTCTGACTCTTATAACATGCACCTAGTGGTGAGTGAATATCACCAGCTATTGTTAGTGGCCCTGACTAGGCTTCATATGTCTGACCACAATTAATTTAGCTCTTTACTTGATGCCAACAACTATTGCATACACTTATTTATAGTACATTGAAATCAGTTAATATAAATTGTACAGTCTAAAAGATAAGGACACTTCTATAAATAACAAGGAGAATGTTAGATTCGGATCGATTATAATATAAGTACGTATAAATTCAATTCTGGAATAAGGATTCCTCTTTAATTAGTGTAGTCCTAACGATAAATAGGTTTGGGAATATAGGTTGTTGATATTAAGTATATTCTATGATTGAATACATCTATTAGCTTCAACTAAATATTGATAACCCAAAATGATCAAAGTAGAATGACACTTATATGACTTTGGGGAGTAGTTGAAATATGACAATTATTGATATTATAATTAGCAGCTTGTATTCTGATTCAAACTCTATAATCGCTAAGTAATCATGTTTTGAAGACTATCCTGTATAATAATACTTCATATTTAACTTAAAATTGGATTACTATTGAGACTACACTAGACAGAACTTTGTATATAACATATGTTGATAGTAATAGCTTGTATCCTTGCTATTTAAACAGAATGACATTGACATACATATATATTATTACTTATGAGATATTACAATTGGTTACTCCATATTACATTATAGGTGATCTTATTGATGTTTCATTCAAAGGCCCAGCTCCTCCTCCATAGTCAATATCTACACAACCAGATGATACATTCAAAAATCACGACAAATATTCTAAGTATGCATGTATATAGTTAGATTATGATCAGTATGGTAACGAAAACTATCTACATGTTTTTTTACATCGTTTGGAACAGGACATGCAATGTTAGCCTAATTCTAACAATAAACCCATAACATTTGTTTAACTTGCCATGGACTGTCTAAAATTAAACATATTATATGCAATGATAAAAGTCAGTTGAAGTGTTAATTCCATTAAACTGACTGTGAACTAGTAAACTTGTCACACAATGTCATATACTACATATGACATGTCATATGGTATCTGCTTACTATGTGTGCATTGATATAAAAACTAAATTAAAATGTTAGCATTAATTATTTTTTTGGCCACTTTACTACACTTCTCCTGCTCTTCATCACAGCTCTTAAAGTTGCTTTTATTTTTACTATTAGAATATTTGTATTTATTGCCCAAGGCAAGCATTCAATGTATGCAGGTGGTGCTGACAACTGTCAAATAACAAGGATAAATTAAATTTTTTAAAAAATACCAGAGACAATGTCTTATATTATTGTAAACTATGGTGTAAAGTTTAATGTGTTCATTTGATAACTAATTTGTAGATTACATGGATGGATTACTATGGAATCCAAAGTTCATGGGAATCATTCACTGTAAAATTTGTTATTTTGTAATTGTACAACATAAAAACAAACTATATCTTGAGGAATTGACACTAATTCTAGGATCCATAGCAATCCACTGATGTAAGTTATAAATTAGTTGTTAAAATAACTGATTAATTTTTATAATTATAACTAGTTTCAACCATGCAATTTACATACTAACTTGGACTTTTGTTATATTCATTACATGTCAATATCATTTACAAAGCAATTTTGAATTGTTTCTATAATAATTATAGTGTTTCGATGGTGTGGTATAATTTCAAAACAAGATACTGTCAAAATAGCAAACACCTCCCAGGTCGTCATTAACTAAATAACATTTATATAGCTGTATAATTTCCTCTTTAGGTTACTCTAATAGTTCACTTTCCTAATGCTCAATAAAACCAATGTCTCAGTCTTAAGAACATTAACACACCACAAAATATCCTAATGAAAGGATACTAATGCAGCTATAACCATTGAAAGGACTCATTAACAGTAATACAGTAATAGTAATGTATAATTTGTGTATAATGCATATAGTAGCTTTGTCTCGTATCATCCACTTATCATTATGAACGATCTCAAAGACTGTGCTACCATATCCCTACTATAAATTATATCTATTAAAATTAACAATTTCATCCATTCATGTTTTTCATGACTTCATTTGAAATTTTATGAACACATTTGTGTACAACATAAATTGAATTGATAAAGATCAAGATTAAGTAATCAAAAAGGTTTAATTTGATCATGCAGATATTAGTTCATGACAAAACACATAAAAACATTTCAGCAAAGACATTGGATATCAGTAGAGTATTGCCAGCTTCATACATGATCCAGGTCTATAGCTGCCTAAGTAACACAATAAATTATTTTAGAGTTTCATTGACATTTCATCTAGAAAGGATTCAATTAAAGGAAATGCAGTTATTACCGGAAGTACAGTCTATTTCCAACCTCCTCTTGCTAAATTTCTGCATGAATAATTTTATTGCTTTAATTAACAGAGAGATTGTTCTCATTATATTGAGTCAATGATGCTTACATTGTATTTGTATGACGTGTTATGATCAACTTGAATAATGCATGGCATGATCATGAAATATTTATAGTTTGTATTCTCAAGCGACTGTCAATCAATGCATATTGTGTTAATAAGTGATCATGTGACCTATTCTCATTGTCTCCAGTAATAATCTATACTTTAACAATGGACATTATTCCTTTTACAGGTTAATAATTGTAAAATTATAATAATAGAAAATTACAGTAGCTAAATGTCACAATGTGTTCTTGTTCGTACATCATGTAGTTTACACTTATTAGTACTGTGCTTTCTATCTCTATAGCATCATCAAATATGTATCATTCCTGTGTCAATGTTCAATGTAATTAGGAGCTGCCTTCACTTTTGGGTCTACGATAAGGAGAATATTGTCTATGCACTTGTTTATCCTAAAAGGTTTGTTGTGGACGTAAAATTGAACACATTATTGACATAAATTTAGAATGTTTACTATTCTGCCAGGGCTTTAATTCAATTAATTTATATACCATGTCATGCAAAGTTAATAACAGTTCATGAGGTAAGTAATCAAAGAATGTGTCTATAAACTGTATTCACTTGTACAGAGTTATTAAGAAACATTTGATGTTAGTGTTATCATGATTAAGCACTGAAGAGTGCGTGTCTTATTCCAGCAGATCTTTTAATTGTGAAAACATCTTACATTTACTGATTTTGATGGGAAATTTTTACTGTCAGACAATACAATAGTAAGAACTAATTAGTTGTAGGAATTGTAATGTGTTTGAAAGAAGTCTTTTGTTTTTAGTTTCAGTATCCATTGGGGTCAACTTTAAATTCACTGCATGGTTGCCATGTGCATTGGTTATATCAGTGCCAACATGTGTAGCATATATAAATACTTGGTTCAAAATAAGGATTTTGTCATCACAACTGTTGTCACATGTAGTGTGTGTGTGTCAATAAACATAGCAAACATAGTACGTATAAAAGCTATCACTGATCATGAGGTACGTGATTACTACTTGATTACAAGTGTTTCATCAAAACATTACACTACTTCATTGCACATTCTCAAGCTTTGTTGAAACAATATATTAATTTATAACAACTGCTTTGTTAGATAATATATATATACTACTTCATGATGCATGCTTTGTGTAACAACATATATATATATATATATATATATATATATATATATATATGTATACTACTTCATGACACATGCTTTGGTAAATAATATACTACTTTGTAACACAACCTTTATTGAAACAATACACTACTTTGTTCACATACTTTGTTGAAACAATATCCCACATATACTAGATTCCAATGACGAATTATTATTCACTCCTTCTTGTGTACGCATAGATTGTTGAGATGTTCATCCTTCTTTGCATAGTTAACTTTCAATATAGAAACCATATTACAAAGACTTCTTAATTGATGTTCACAATTGTATATTTACAGGTGAGATATGTCAGAGGGGGGTACTGTGGTTGATTTCATTCTTTAGTTTGAGTTAATGACACTTGTAGCAATGTAATCTTTTCAACTTGGATGTAGTTAATATACTATATTTGTAGATGGATTGTAGAAACTATGTACATGTTGTTGATATGCTGTATGGCCTCCGCTCAATGAGTCATATGATTTCCTTCACATGCTACATGCCTACGCTTGACGTTATTGGGGGAGGGTTTCCTGGACGCGAGAGTCTGCCAAGTGGAATTGATATTACAAGGCTATGAATATAAATTACTAATCATAGTAATTTAAATTGTAAGAGGTGTGGCTATATACAAAGCCACATACATATATTTGCCTGTCACTGCAGTCAACACAAAATCAAGAAATATGAATCGTTTTCGATCTACTCTGCTCGTTCTTATCCAGATCAGCTCGACGCTATCGATGTCAGGTTCCGGAGTGTTTACGAGTACCAACAGCGGGGACTACTACTCTGGAGAGCAACCAACCACAACAACAACAACTTTACCTCCCTCTAGTACTCCATTCTCATGTCCTTGTAAAACTGCTCATATTATTAGTATATTGGGATATTCACCCTGCTCAATTCATAACTATATATCACCAAGAGATTGTGATGCTTATATATATATTGCTTTACGGCACGCATTTTTTAATAATCTTCTTTTTAAAGTTGATCTTCCCTTATTTTATTATAATTGCTTCTGGCTATTTCCATTCAATGAAATTGAAGTAAGTTTCTGTAATTAATATTTAGGTAGACTATTGTCAAGTGTTGCTAAGTAGAGTGTATATGGCAGTACTAATAAATGAAATTGTATCTTTTTTGAAACAATACAAATTAATCATTAGTAGTCTTAGTAGACTTTAAGCATTTTCTAATTATGTTAAACTTACTATTAATTGTGCACACCACTTATGGTAAATTAAGCAAATAATATAATAATCACTAAAATTTGCAGCTGCTAAAAGTTTTACTTCATGAATTAAATTATGTTAGATGGTGTGACTGAGGAAACTGTTAAAATTAATAAATTTAAATTTAAATGTTTTAAAATAACTAAATTTGGTAGTCGTAGTTAATAGTAGGTTTAAAGTAATACATTTTTATTGTCTTTGAATGTTTTAAAATCACTATATTTAGTAGATGCAATTACTAATAGGCATAATGTGATATTTTGTTGTCTTGGATACCACCCACAGGCTGATCTTCCACATACTATTGGTCTTCCTTACCTTTATCGCAATTGGCAACCCCCGTTACATATGCATGGAATAATTGGACCTCCTGATATTTATGTATCTGAAATATTCAGTTATATCTCAGCAATGACTATAAAGAAATTATCAGTAAGTTAAATACTGTTTATAATAGAACTTCTTAATTAAGGAATTATACTCGAGACATATTATTGATACTATAGCTAATTTAATGTTTTAATCATGTTAAGGTATGGTCATATGTCCACTGCAATTGATTGTTACTATATGAGAAATATTGCTATTTATACATGTATTTTGCTCAACATGTCCATGCAGATATAAGTGACTAGTATATTGTCAAATCACTCAGTTAAATTAATATCTATTAAATACCATTGTTGATTGTTATTATATAGTGAGGAATGATTTCCTTCTGAAGTCATAAGTTAATGATATGATCTCATGAAGACGTCTACATAGTACATACACAGACATTATTGTGTCTGAATTCTTTTGAATTTGTATGAAGTAAATATTTTGTAGACACTTGTAATCAACAATGCCTATATTACAACTTTTATATGCAAATTGAGTTTGACTTCTAAAATCAACTTCCTACAATATAATTTGTAAACAACTATCACTATACTTTGTACTTTGTTATCATGCAAGTATTGTTTAGAATAATTTATGGTCAGGTCAAAGTACACCATAAACTTTAATTGAATTGAATTGTACACAATTATATAAGCCTTCCAGTAGTCATAATGATGTATTGTAGAACATACATATATATTCCTTTTATTTGATGAGGCATATAGTGTTAGTTGATATAAAGATTTTAGCCAGCCGCTTTGTTGTTATTTTAATCATAGTGATCATCATACAACAAACATCATTGTGTATGATCATTTGTACATATGCTATTTTTATTTGTAGGTGTCTTATTCAGCCTCAGACTCATTGTTAGAAGATCATGACAAATATCCACTTTTCTTTGCTACAACTACTAAACCAAGTTCTATTAATATGGCACGATTAAAACTATTAAGTGACTTTAATTGGAGAAGAGTAGCAGTTGTTGCTACAGATGATCTTCAAAACTCAAAGGTAAGCATTACTATAATTGTAAAAAATTCTTAAAACTATTTTTGATGCTATAATTATTCATGCTGGGCAGATAAAGCACCAAATTTTGATGAGATTCATGAAGCACAGTAATTTCAGAATACTATATGTATCTTATTATTGAATTAGTAAACGTTTCTTGTTTTTACGTTCCCAAAGTATCTTCTCTCAAGAATTTTAAAAAATCTGTGGAGCTCATAGATTATGTCAATTAATTAGAAAATACTGTATACCAGGAATTGTTGCCAACAATAAAATTTGCTGAATTGTAAAAATTTATATTTGGCGAGATTAAATTTGTCAAATTTAGCATATGGCTTTTTACCACACCTACTTTAATTGAAATAAAATAGAGTTCAGATTTGATTCTGTTAGAGGCTACCATGTGTGCGAAAGTGTGGGTGTGGCGACTACGTGATAAAATTTGACTGTTATTTAATTTGGCGATTTTTCGAAATTCGCCAAATTTTATCAGTTGGCAATAAATCCCGGTATACTACAGTAGTAGCT
Organism: Xestospongia muta; assembly: GCA_963693285.1. Lineage (NCBI taxonomy): Eukaryota > Metazoa > Porifera > Demospongiae > Haplosclerida > Petrosiidae > Xestospongia > Xestospongia muta. The sequence continues at coordinate 15,422,942 of OY848917.1, read as the reverse complement.
TTTATAGTTACAAGGTATACAAAAGGTTAAATTGATTTATGTTTATAAACATAGTTAGGTCATCTATAGCTACTAAATTAGTGACATACTATGACAAGACACTTTTTTGTATAATATTATAGTCTGCCGAGAAATTTGTGAAACAAGCACAGACAAACTCATCACTAGATATCAAGTTTCCTGGTACTTTTAATGATGATCCTACTGTTCTACTCCGAGATTATAAGGTTAAATAATTATAGTATAATGTGTATCTTAAATTGAATGCTTTTCTAAAATAAATGCTTGATAAAGCAAAAGCAAGTACCTTACACTAAATCACTAATAAATGCCTCATCAAATGAATGCTTGGAATCAATGAGATCATTAACCTTAGGATGTTATTATGATAAACCAACATTGTCAATATGCATGTTGTGTAAACCTCTAAAATAATATTATTATAATCCAATACATTGTGGTATGAACTTTAATAAATGTGACCTGATTTGCGAAAATGGACCACTTCTATCAAACCATTAAAAACACTTACCTTAATTGTGTAAGCAATTTTTAAAATAAAATTCTTACTAAGTTTTACATTTTCAAGTTATCTATTGTTTTTAAACTGAGACATCATTTAGTAAACATCTATTGAAAGTGTATGGTTGTGTACACAACAACTGTATGTTTTTGAGATGTTTTAATAGAAATCGTCCCTTTTCGCAAATCAGCTCAGAAATTTCAAGACTTATTGTAGCCACCAAAGTGAGTGTTAACACAATACCAGTTGATGTCAATAATGCTCTCATGTTGCATAAACACTAAAACCTAAAAATATAAGATAATGATAGAACATTCATCAGTTTATTGTAATCCTCTCATTTTGTAAATCCATTTTCAGTATTATTATAAAATCACTAAAAATAGAAAACTCTATTATAATAGCTAATAATAATGTTTGTTTGTAGTATATATATATGTAGGTCACATAATCAACAATATTACTGTTACAACTACTATGTTATTTTCTTGGCTAAATTTTCCATTGTAGAATGATGACTATCGAATATTTATGGGATTTTTCTGGGGTAATATAAGTCGAGAGATTATTTGTAAGGTGAGTCACAGAACTTACTTGTCATCCTGTCAAATTTACCTTGCCTTGCCATTTTTTATCAGCATCCCTTTTGAATAATTAATAGTAATAACTGTGACAGTGTCAATGATGTGTATGTATACATACTGTACTGTAAAGCTTCTTAAAATTTGTCAAATTAGATTATGTATGCCAATTTTAAGGAAGAATGTTTATAACTAAATTTGACTATTCTTTAACTAATTTGAACAAATTAGATGACATTACCACTTCAAACTTGATTATAGTAGTGATGTTTGTCAAGACAGTAAACCATGATTTAAGGGGAAATTGTATAAAGCTATATAATTGATTATTTCCAGATATAATGTAGATATTAGACATGATAAACAATGTAATATGACAGACACATATCCTATAGCTCACATCTCCCATTAAAGACACCTTGCCTGTTGAAATTTGGGGAATTTGTCAAAATTAGAATAATAACAACAGTATAGTGTCATTTGTTAGCAATAGCATTGAATAAAACTAATTGATATTAATGAAATATTACTATCTACAATTTATCGATGGAAGCTATAGCATTCTATAACTCCATAAATCAGCACAATAACTTTTATCAATTCTGTAGTCTTCATTATAACCATAATCCTACTTATAGGATTATCTTTCAAATGTAAAATCTTATTTGATTCTTTACTCACTAGTGTTTGTCTCAGACTGTGTCATTGCTAGTAAAGACAGAACTATGAGAGCTATACTGTTACTTGTAAATATTCTATTTTTGATCAGTAGGAGTTAATAGTTCCTTTGTTCGGTTATCAGGTTAATTTACTTAAATCATTGCTAGTATAGCCTGATAGTCCTTAAGTTGCAGATAAAGCATTATTTTCATTTGTAGGTAGGAGTATATGTAGTAAATAAACAACTTTACTACTATCGTAGCTGTAAGATATTAGGTCATTGTTATAAAAGTTGTCATCATCTTTTCAAGTGTTTAGATAGCATTGATATATGTTACTACATCTGATCTGCTATAGTAAAATCTTCTGTCTATGTTCAGAACACCTTGTGATTTCCTTAATACTAAAGGCCACATTCATAGATAGTTTCACATAGTTTGGGATAAGGATGTACAGCCAATATCAAGTTATTAGTCATGGCTTAGGAAGGGGGTGGGGTCCTTGCATGTTACCAACCTATCTTCCCATCTGGATATCACAATTAAGAAGAGCTAACAATATTATAGTTATTGGTTATATTAACCCGCTAAAAATGTTCAATACAAGACCACACAGTACGTTATAATTATGATTAGTGTACTTTTACAGATGTCATGTACATATAAATTTATGTCAGCAATGTACATGTGTATGTATACATATGTTTGTCAAACTTGTTGTATTGTTGTGTGCAATTATTAAAGGCAACAACACGCTTTGAAATCATTTATTTAAGAAAACTTTCTTAGTGACATCTTACAGTAATAAAATCACTATCAAAATGTTAGGACGTATCTTTGAATGTGTTGTTGTTAGTGAAGACAGAATTATGAGAGCTATTCTGTTACTTGTAAATAATCTGTTTTTGATCAATAAGAGTTAATAATACCTTTGTTTAGTGGTCAGATCAGTTTGCTTAAATCAGTACTAACATAGCCAGATAATATCAAGTAAGAGTATATAGGGTAAATAAAGTAATCGTTATTATCATATCTATATCTTTGAAGTTAAAAATAAAATTCCCGTTACCTTTCCAAATGTTTAATAGCGCTTGTATATGTTACTATATCTGATCTGCTAAAGTAAAATCACTTGTGTAAATTTGGGGACATGTACATTTATGGGATAAATTAATTGTTGAGTTTTAATGCATTCTCATAATTATATGAGTTTTCATGAATTTTATTAAAATCTCAAAATGAAAATGAGAATTTCTCACAAGCAAGTACATGTATGTATTTTACATATTCTATATATTCTATATACTCTATAATAGTGAGCGATGCTTTGGTAAACAACATTATATCATTTTCTGTCAATAAGCATGTCTGGATTTGAAACTAGGAAAGATTTTTTCCTTTTCTTCTGTCTGTTGTGCTTCACTTTGATCTCATTTTAAGATATATGATATGTATTTACTATAATTATAGGCATTACTTACCACATCGTTCAAAGTAATGTTTAAGACAACTTGATACATAAAACATTGTTGAAACTACTTCCAACACTAAGTTTGTTGTCTTTGATTCTTCTGACAAAAACTACAATGAATATATTATTTATAATAACAATTGTCACTGAATATTATTATTGTAATACACTACTATAATGCACATAATGATATAGTATATTTACTCTTTATTTAGGCTTATAAACTAGGACTAACTACTCACAATCATGTTTGGATATTGCCAGGTATATATGATTACAGATGGTGGCGTACCTGTTCATGTGATTCAAGTTAGTATTACATACCATAACTATACTATAATCATTACTGATTATTTGTTTAGGGTATAAATGTGGATGTGAATGTACTGAAGAGGAAATGAATGAAGCCATTCAAGGGATGATCTTTGTTGATACTTCCCATTTATATCATTTTGAAAGTGAAACACGTTCAATACAGGTTAGATTGTAATAGTTTGTAATAGTTTATGACACACAAAGCTTTGTAATATTATATACTGTATTGAAAGGATATTGCCAATAAGATTTTCACAAACCTTACACAAAGTTTATTTTATTAAAAACAATAACATATAAGTAATAAGATGTTGGAAAAGTTAAACAAAAGAAAATTATTGAGAATATATGCATTATCCTAAAATAATTTTAACAAAGAAATTCAACAGAATTAACTACTGAGAGTTAAGCAGAGATATGATGTGGTTGGATCCAGAAAAACCATTTCTGATTTCAATAATGATCAATTATCATGTGCTCAATTGTTAATAGAGTTTGGCTACTAAAACCTCTTTCATGATAGAATATACTTTACTATACTGTTAATAAAGCTATAAAAATCCTTTTTAGATAGAAAAACATAGGAATAGACACACACTTTTGATAAGTATTGTTTTTTTACATGGGATCAATTCATTGACATTGATAAAAAGAGGAGACTACTATTCAAATATGGCCAGAACTTAAGGGTGGCTTTTACTGAAATATTGATAAAAAGAGGAGACTACTATTCAAATATGGCCAGAACTTAAGGGTGGCTTTTACTGAAATATTGTATTTCTATTGTATTTTTAAAACAATTTTGTGGATATTATGTGTCTATTCATCAACAGAGATGAATACACACACATAAGTGTCATTAAACATAGTAATGCTTAATATGTAGTAATGACCCAGGAGTGTAAGATACATCGCATATAATGGCCTCAAATCTCAGTTATAACAATTTACAGAGGCTTTATAAACATAGATATTTTTTAGATATTTCGAAGCCATTGAGTTCAATAATTAAACCTGAAAGTACCACTAAAGTCAAACTGTCAGACCTCAGCAAGTCACACCAAATTGAAGTACTTGTGATAATAGTAATTGAATACAAATTTTTCTGTTTTGTCATTTTTCTGGTTAACTTCGTTCATTAGTTTTAAAATTTGTATACAACAATTGAATAAAGCAATGAAAGTGGACACATATATATTACATACATACCACAAAATCTAAAACAATCTTAGAACTGCCTAATACTGCATGTCCCAGGCAAAAACCATTGTATGAATGAAAAATTTAAAATGCAAAAAGTACATGAGATGATAGCAAAGCATTTTGAGAATCCTATATAATTTTTTATTGGTTTAAGCCATGTAATAATGCCGTTGATAATATGACTGATTGAAAACATTGTATACAATTGTGTACATATTATTACATATTAATGGCCTTTTTGAGATCACTATATGTGATATCTTACAGTGTTAAAAGCTACCAAATAAGTACATGTCATTTTTTGTTAGTTTTGGGACAAAGTTATTTTGATAATCAATGTGGTAAATGAAGTTTCTTTTCAAATTATATAGGAACAATATGAAAAATTAAAATCAATCTACAAATTTGCAGTAGAGCAATATATTTATAGAGGTGTGAATATAACAGAAGAAGATGAACAATATTTGATTCATTCTCAAGCTTTCAATGCTTATGATGCTGCTCTAGTTTGGGGCAATGTGTGGCATAAGGCAGTAGAACAATTGCTGAATTCATCTTTATTTAATGACACTGACTCATTTTGCAAATACCTTGAAACACCAGTAGACTGGCTATCTGACAAAAAGGACATATTAAATGAAATAATGATGGAGATATTGGAAGAGTCTGTTTTCTGTGGAAACTCAGTAAGTTAGAAATTTTTGATAATATATTCATTGAAGTTAACAAACGAAATAATCAAATCTGACAAACCATTTCCTCAGGCAATGTAGATGATATATGATCTAATTGTTATGTGTATTATTGTTATATAACTGCCTGTAGAAACGGTTACTAACAATCATGGAATGAAAGTTGTCATTGTTTTATTTTAGAATATGAAGAATAAATAGATCCTTCATTCTTATTTATAGGGTTTCTACACATTTTCCAAGAAACACGATGTAAATAATTTTGTTCAAATTATGATAACACAATTTCAAGGTTAGTTTATATGTATATTACATGTCAACATACATCAATTATTACATAAAGTTATTAAAACAAAAGAAGAGACAATAAAAATCTGATCTATAATTCACTTGATTATATTTGGAATGCGAGATTATATATTTTAGAAATATTAAGTTGAAATTAGAATATAGTATGATTATAATTATGTGTATTAAAAATGTTATATCAATACTTTACTATTAACTGTGTAAATAAATTAATTTATATAATCTACAAAATTATACGATTATATAGAACAGCAGTTATATTCATCTGCTTACATATATTACTGTAGATGACAAGGAATGCTATATTGGAATATATCAGAATTATAATTCATCTGACTTAGAGTGTGTACTAGAAGAACTACAACCATTGCGTCAATCTCTTTATCCAAAGTCATCGTCATCTCTAGTCTTTGTCAATTATACTGAGTTTAATATAACTGATAATAACTTCTCTTATCCTTGTCCTTATAGATGGAAAGGAGAAAATGGTAAGTCAATAAATAAAATTAAAATGCATTTTATGTGATTTATGTGTACATTCTTTCATTAGGAACACTTGTATCATGGAAACCTCCAACTGATGGAGCATGTTATGATGAGTCTTGTTTATGTTACAATCAACTAGGAGTATTGGAGATTGCTATAACTGCTGCTATTGTCACTATAGGTATTGTTGTGTCTATAGTCTTGTTGATTTTCAATGTTGTTATGAGATCAAACAAGTAAGCAATTTGAATGCACATGTTTTAAACATATAAATGCTACACTAGATGATATAATTGAGTGCATTTTTACTTACCCTAAATCTGTTTTTTATTGCATTATACTTGATGTGCTTTAAGCGATTTAAAGTCCGATATCATTCTAGGTCATGTGTTATTATCTAACACATGACATTTTATATCATTTGATTGTTGTATGTGATGAATGAAATACATTGCAGCTAAGCAATAGTGTGAGGACAGAAACCCACAGCCTCACAGTAGGGGACAGAGTGTGGGAGTTCAATTACATGTTATAACCAGAAAACACTTTGAGAATGACCATATAAGGACTTGTTTAATTATATTCATAGCACAGTTCATTGTATTCATAATTGTCAGGTACCAAATTGGTTATAAGCTGGCTGTTGTAGTTTGTTTTATGATATAGTTTTCAAGTAGGAGTTGCATGCTCCTTTCTCCTTTTCAAGTCAATGGCTCCTATATGAGGACACAACAAAGCTATATACATTAACCACTGACACATTTATAGCTTAAATGTTATGTTAATAGGTGTCACAGTTGTTGACCAAGCTTTTAACAATTTTTTGCTACCTGTCTTTTCTACCTTTCATTTTGTTATGTAATCAGTTATGATATAACAAATTTTATGATCTCTTCTGTTTAGGCACATCAAAGCCTCCAGTCCCAAATTTAATGTTGTTATCATTATTGGAAGTTTACTAATGTATCCTGCAGCTCTGTTTTCAGCTCTATCTTATTCTGGGACATCGATTGTAAATGTTAATATTAGACAGAAAGCTATACCAACATTTTGTGAGGTATGTTACCATATTAATGTCTAGTAATATCGGGTATGTGCTTTAATGCTTAATTTATTGTTGTATAATGTTATAAGAAAGAGTTAAATCTGTAGGTTTGCGTTAGTGAACTTCACAGAGTATTGTAACCATTCAAATGACCTACAAAAATGTTAATGTTATAGAGTTTATATAGCTATTAAAGAAGCCATATATCTAACTTAATATACTATATTATACACAATATACATACCTTGGATGCAGTGCTAGTCAGGTATTTGCTGATCCTTTGGTAAGAGAGAAAAGATTCGGGCAAGCACATATAGCACTTGTACAGCAGGAATATGGATGTAGGTAGAGTATCACATAGACATGAACATGTGTTAAGAGAGTGAAAACAAAAATGGCTGTTGTAATATGCATTAGATGTGGTGATGATCTTTTGAATAGAAGCACAGGCTGTATTTTACTAACTAGAGCTGCCTCATGTCATGTACTGCTTTAAGATAGATTTTGGAGCAGCTTCACTCACTTTATTAGCCATTGTTGATTTGCGTGGATTAGGTGTTAAGTGAAAAGAATGAGCTCATAAGTGCATGAATCATTTCTGTGGCCTACAAGATTTTTGTAGGCTATGCAAGTCCTTATGCACTTGTCCCCAGACCCTTCCTCTCTTGTGTTGCGTTGAAAAGCAATGCTATGCTCAGCTAATGTTTATTGTAAATATGCCTTTAGTGAAGAACTGGCAAGGCCAAACTATTGCACTATAGTACAGTATTATAGTACAGTATTTTATTCCATACAAAACTTGCTTCATTACAAAATTCATCAGAGAACAGATAAATCTTTATAAAATCAAATTAGATACATCTGCTCAAATGAAAGCTAATTATTAATTTTGTTGTCTTAATGAGACAACAAAGTTGACAATTTACTTGCTCCATTATTAATAAAATGTTCTAGTATTTATAACTGTAATTTTGAATTGCCATGTGACACACAACTGACTTCTCAAGGCGAAAATGTATTCATTAAATCCTTGTGCAAAATTTGAAATATGTTGAAGATATGCCATTGAAATGTATGGAGTTTTACAGTTTGCTACTTTCTTGTAGTACTAGAGAGCCAAATTGTATATATAAAATGCATTTGCAAGCTGAATTGATTGGTGCAAGTCCCAATCAATTCAGCTTGATAACACGTAAAACGACAAACTTATTTACATGTTTGGGTGGCTCTTCTCAGTCTTTGACAAAATGATGGACTAATGGCTTGAACAAGCAATATTCTGGCAACATTGTTGGCTTACTACAGTACAGACAGCTTCATTGCACTTAAATGGTATAGTTGATAAATGCAAGTAATTCCAACAACATAAATTGTTAATATTAAATATGGCACACTTATTTGATTTCAGGCTTATGACTATGATCAGATTCCCAGGCAAGCTCTAACTATTACTTGAATTTAATATCTACGAAATCTAATCCTAATATTATTTTGAACCATGTGGTATAATAATTATGTATATTGATATGTCTGTCTTTGGAGTTTTACTGTTGTATGCTAAATAACAGTAAGATTAAACTAAACTCTGCCAATTAGTGCTACTGTTCATTAGTTTTTAGTTTTGTATGATTGCTGAGATGCTAATGATTAAGCATTGAAGCTGTGTAATAGCTTCAACAACATCTGCATGCTCTGTTTTAACCTATCATCTCCTTTCTGTTGCTGTTATGTTACTTTCACTTGTGAAGTGACATCATGTAATTTAATTATTTTGGTATTGTTATTATTTCTACTCTGTCTTCTTTAGATTAAAAAATGGTTGTTCTACATTGGTATGGCTGTTATTTTGTCTGTTTTGTTTGCAAGAAATTGGAGAATCTATAAAATCTTCTGTAATCCTAAAATTAAAGAAAGAGTTAGTTTTAATTAAACATTATTTTGTATGTTTATAAAGTGTAGTATTAGCTTTATTGTATTGAAGTATTATTTGAACCTTATCAACACTACTAATACTGAACAGCATTAATCATCTCAATCCACTAGTCAAAAACTAATAGACTTTTACATTATAGCAATATGTGCTAAAATGTAATAATAATTAATATTGAATTATAATTGTTTAATGATTCTTAGTTAATTTATTCTTATTTTTTTAGAAATTTTTGTCGGACAAGAGCCTAGGTTTAATTATCATATGTTTGACTATTCCTGTGATATTGCTACTAGTTATTTGGACTGGAGTTCATCCTTATGAGTATCATGAATCCAGAATACTATATAATTGTCCTAATATAGTAAGTGATCTTGTTTGTATTATATTAATAATATGAATAATGTACAACTTGTATAAGTTTGTAAGCCTAAAGACATAAGTACACAAACGGTTTTTAATTGTGTCTTTTGTTTAGATTGTTGATGAGTCTATTAAAACATATTTAGTTACTATTACTGGTTCCAGTGCAAAGTGGTGGACTTGTATTCTAATGGGATACAACTTTCTTCTCTCTTTTGGACTCATCTTCTTTTCTTATCAAAATGCCAGGATTTCAACTCACTTTGTACAAGAAGGAGAATTTGCAGCTCGAGTTGTTTTTGTTATTTTCTTGTTTTTGGTTCCATCATTTGTAATCAAGATATTGTTGTTATTGACACCTGACAACATAATACTAATGTTCTGGTTAGACTTAATATTTATTGTTAGTTTTCCAACTGTTATTCTTGGAGGATTGTTTATACCAAAGGTCAGTTCTAACTAGATGGTATTAATCGTTATTAACAATGAAAGAAACCAAAATCCTCTCGTTGAATTTAGGCTTCTTTAGTTTACAACTAATTTTTAGCTCCTATAATTTTTATCACTTCACATCTTCTGTTTAAGCAGTACCAATGCACTGGCACTGTTTAAACTTCAATGTCTGGCAGTAACACAAGTATCTTAAAATATTTTTGAGATAATTAGAATGTTATTAATATTATTTGTTTGTGTGTGAAATATTTTATTAACAAGTACCAATATAAATATTTCTTTCTTTCAACTATAGTTCATTGTGATATACAAAGATAAGAAAGTTCTTAGAAGACGACAAACACTACGAGAACTGGGTGTGGTTCATGAAAAGCAGAAGGAACAGATTACATCATTGAGGTCAACACTAGAAAAGGTATGACATTTAATTTAAAAATTTACTAAATAAAAAAATTGAGTAAGAAAACAAAGTACAAAATGCTGTATATTGTGTTGTTATACGACTACAACTTTAATATATTACATATGTATTATATTAATATATATTAATATGTAGTCTTTATTGGCATTTGTTGTCATATAATCTGTGGAATCCCTTCCCTGGAAAGTAGAGTTTCTTGTATTTGGCTTCCAATATGCCCAAATACAACAAGAGAATCCAATCCAACAATAAAAACAATTATAGCTATACAATATTAATGTTGTACATTCTAAGATTCTAAGATTATGATCTGTATCAATAGATAATTAATTGAGGTCAGTGCTAGTGTCCTTTATGAACATGAGAGCATGAATCTCAATATCAAATCCAATGCATATTTAATTAATATGTCTGCTTTGAACACTGTAAAAAATTGTGCCACAACGTTTTTAGATAACATCTATATATAACAAGATTAGTTTAGACATTTTGTATAATTTATTTATCACTGGCCTTGTAGGCTCTTTTCGGACTATGATCCTTTACAAGTTTATTGTAATTATAGTTTTTCTCTATTTATACTATAAACAATTAAACATGGATTGGTTGATCTACCAATCCATAGTCACATACAACAATCCAGGCTGAGATATTGTAGTTAACATCACATTGCTGTCATTACTTAAATAAACTAATTAACAACCAATAACATATCTTTGTTAATGTACCTCATTAGCTAAATATTGCTGTAAGAGCAATCACTATAAGTATTTGGTAATAGCTTTGCTGTCATTGGGCTGTCACTATTATGAGATAACCTCTCTACTACACACATGTCCTTGTATGAATTCATTTGATTAAGTACACAAACTACAAAATACATGTAATTAGTAATCAAAACAGTACAGTTGATAATACTGCTCAATGTACTTACTAGGAATGCATGCAACCCATGTGACTATGAGTCAGTTAAAATAACTAATACGATGTGTCTAGTTGTCTTTTAACTGTTTTAGGTGTTAAAATTAACAGTTTTATTAATAGCTCAATGTGTCATGGATATTAGATGAAGATTTACTACCTAGTGTCTCTGTTTTCTAACATATCACAGATACTCTTTAACTTGTGATAACACTTGCATTAATTTAACAAACTGTCATTTATACTTTGTTTTTCCTTATACAGAGACAGAGTAGTATCATAATACTAAGACAAGGATCAGTATCTTCAATGAGCCCATCATCATTCACAAAACTAGACAGTCCAGATGACAGATTTTTTCATTCACATCTACTCTTGATCAAGCACTCATTGACAGGAATAGAAGAACAAGGACCATCACATGTATTTTCAGATAATTCAGATAACACATTCTTGTAATTATCTAACAACTATATATGTCATAGGTTATTTATTTATAATGACAAACTCAGAACCTTATAGCTGTAACCTAAATTGTTACTCGCATTGACTTCTATAATCTATTTGTGTTAACTTTGTATAAAATGACTTTATGTTGTCATAGACTTAGTGATTGCTATAATATGGCTAATTTTGTAAAATGTAGTTTGTATATATTTTATGTTTTCAAGAAGGATTTGTAATGGAAATATATGTACATTCATTTGCACATCATACAGTATTTTGTAATATGTACTAGTATATATGTGAATATCATACAATACCAATAGTAGTACAATAATAACAAGCTTATAATACTTATTACTAATTAATACCATGTAAGATATACCTTGTGTTTCTATAGATACCAATTGTTACTCAGCATGTAACTCAATAGCCATAAACAATTTTGACATCAAAATCACAAAGGTATACGCTCAACTACAATAGATGGCCTTTTGTAGATCTTGTTTTGAGCACTTTAGTATAAAATAGCAGATTACTATTACAAGCTACTCTGAGGAAGCCATTATGAATAATTAATATTAACAGAAAGAAATGGTGGGAATGTAAATACTGTTTCATTGTAGCGAAACTGAAGCATAGTATCCTACTTCTGGCAGTAAGTATAGATTATTTACTGCTTTGATGTTCAGCTTAAAGGAAGATCCTGGATCATTGTTGTACGGCTGTCAAACCAGTGACTGTAATAAACCTAGCTATGTATGATGCATTGAATTTCCTCATTGTCCACGATTCATGATAGAGTAAATATAAATTCCCAGCTACTTTCCTGTTATCACTTTGTTTAATTAGTCATTAATAATAACATCTTAATCACAATGTATAAGAATGCTTTTTAAGCTGGTTAAACATGGAATGTCATTTCCTTCCAGGATGCTATAGTTTTCACTATAAAAACACTTACAGTTTAAGAAAACAAGGAAACAAGTGAATGAAGTAAATGTAGGAATTGGTAATATCAGTCCAATACAAAGAGTGTAAGCAAGATGGTAAGGATGGCAATTACATCATCCCTACATAATAACACAGACACAGTATATGACAATATACTGATGATTATTATTTAACTGATTTATAACTAATTGCTCACTGCCTGTGGCTAAGAAGAGACTATATCGGATTATGTGGTTATCCTTTGTAGATCATTTCAACAATGATGATGTCTGTACTTTCCATTTTTATTGCCCATGTGACAAGTGTATAGTAACTACATTCTCCCACTAGGTTAAACTTTCTTATTCATTTTGCTGTATATATAAGTCCTAAAGAAATCACTTTCTAACATCATTAGATCTTTTTTTAATCTCTAGTCTCAGTATTCAACGGGAAAAGAATAATAGGACGATTTTCAATTACCTTTAGCCTATTGTTAAGTATGTACTAAAATAAGTGACTTTTTAAGTATTCAGATTTAGTATATATCAATGTTGCAGCAGTTGCTAAACTAAAATCAATACATATAATTAATAGTAGGCACAATATTGTTATTTAAAACTAACACTTTTTTAGTGTATTGGTTGTAATCAAAGCAAATCTCTTAGTTTATTATGTCTCATTTGGAGTGTCCCAATTTTAATTATAATGTTAGTTTATATACTTTCATTTCTGAAAGTGAATATAGATATTTTCATAATACTTGTTACAAAGCAGTCTCCCAAAATCATAACAGACTAATCATTTCTGCTAATTATACTTTTCAAAAGATTAAATTAAATTGCTTGTTTGTTCTATAATGAAAAAACAATAACTTTCTTTTAAAATATGAAGCAAGTTAAATCGAATTGTTATCACACACACACACACACACAGAAAATAGTAAAATGTCAATGACATCATAGAAATTGTTAAAATATATAGTAATATAATATTACTATAATATTATTATATAATACTTTAGTCTAAACACACATGTATCATAATAATGTCATGAAAATGGACTATGCAAAACATTGTTGAAAATACAATTAAGAAATTGTAGTTTATGGGAATGCTTTAGGGTCATCTCTCGGTGAAGGGGACAAGTCTGACTCATCGTAGTCAGTAACAACTATTTGGGCAACAGATTCAGTGTGATCTTTATTGTCAATTTCACTTGAGAGACTTAGTCTTTTTTCACATTCATCTGTTGGTGTAATCAAATGTTCCTGGACAACACCAGAGAAAGTGACCGCTTGTCCTCCATTTTGTTCTGAAGTCTACAGTACAATAAGAAATGAGTGAGCTATCAGGACTTACCAGTGTCCTAGAATAGCTACCATTAATAAGCTCTAGACTAGCTACCATTAATAAGCTCTAGACAGTGACCTAGGACAGTTACTAATAGTATGCTCTAAACTAGATTTAGAATAAGCTCTAAATTTGTTTCTAGTCATTTCTATAATAGAGAATTTAATAGTTACTAGACTTAGTCTATATGAACTTTTCCTTTATATCTCTTGTATAATGTAATTTCTAAACAAACAATACTCACATTGTCAACAGTCATAAAATTGTTTGGTCTTAGTACAAAATTGATTTCGTAGTACAAAATTGATTTCCATTATGGTACACTTAAGAGTTGACATTTTGGGAATTGACATTATAGCAGCTGACATTATATTAAGGGAGTCAACATTGTGGCAGTTGGCATTATGGAAATTGACACTGTGGGAATCCACATTATGGCAGTTCACATTAAGGAAGTTAATATTATGGGAGTTGACATTATGGGAGTTGACATTATTGGAGTTGACATTATGGGAGTTGACATTATGGGAGTTGACATAATTGGAGTTGACATTATGGGAGTCAACATTGTGGCAGTTAGCATTATGGAATTGACACTGTGGGAATCCACATTATGGCAGTTGACATTGTAGGTGTTGACATTATGTGAGTTGACATTATTGGAGTTGACATGACACTAATGGAGTTTATGTTATGAGTGTTATAGTTGTTGACATTATGGACAGAACCCAAAATTACATATGGAATAGATGATAGTGGAATGTAAGAATTGAGATGTTATTATATTTAGCAAGTAAATTTATTCTGCTTTGAGCTCTTGGAAGTACAGGAGAGGCTCACATGAGGGAGTGGTTTTGCAACCAGACAAATTGCTTTAGTGACCACGTATTATACAATATTTTTTTAGCACCTGACCACTGCCCCCTGTACTTAAAAGTTCTCTTTTATTTGGAGTTGCATTGTTATCAAAGGAAATGATTCTAGCTGTATATAATAACCTTAATTTCTCAGACTACCTTAGTGATTATTGATATCAAACAACAGTCAATGCTGTCAAATAACAAACATCTCTGTTGTCATCACTAAATAAACTTTTGATATGTTTAATTTCTTCTTTAGGTTGCTCCAATAGGTCACTTCCCTAATGCTCAAATAAAGTCAACATCTCGTCTTTAGTACATGAACATGCCATAAAATATCCCAATGAAATGATACTAATGCAGGTATAACATTGTGTTGGTTGTAATTACTAGTTCAAAATTTTACTTTATGAATTACACAATTTGTAATGGCATCCACAAAATTAGTCGTGGTTTTTGGATGCACCTTTTATGTGTATAAAATATGAAAATATAAATAGCCTTTTAGTTTTATGAATTGGAACATTAATAGTGTTCATTTAGATTATTACCATCCCTATTATAATATGTTTGCATTCTTTGTATTGGACTGATTTTAGCCATCTCTAATTTCTTTCTTATTTAGAAAATGTTTTATCTACTTATTTGCTTAGTTTTTTTAAAAGCAACTGTTTTGATAGCC
The DNA here is from genome assembly GCA_963693285.1 of Xestospongia muta. Taxonomy (NCBI): domain Eukaryota; kingdom Metazoa; phylum Porifera; class Demospongiae; order Haplosclerida; family Petrosiidae; genus Xestospongia; species Xestospongia muta. Next base: position 15,407,298 of record OY848917.1, on the reverse strand, counting down.
AATAGCTATAGAGAAACTATATATAGTATGATAGAAGGCAATGTTCGAACTAACCAACTCACAGTGTTCTTTAATAATATCTTCTTGTAATGTTGTTATTATCAATCACTAAACAAATAAAGCGATTACAGGAAGGTAGCTTGGAACTTGAAATTGTTCTATCATGCTTGAGTTCTGGACAACAAGAACGTTTTCCAGAATACAATATAAGAAAGTTGTAATGATACTTGAATTAAGAATTAAGTATCAATTCAATCATTGAATACATCATAGCTAGGCTACAGTCACTGGCTTATCAATCATACAATCTTCTTTTATAATTAAGTTGAACATCAACGTAGGAAATAGTTTATATCTACTCTTTGAAGTAGGAGACAGTGCTTTTTCGTCTACAATCAATTATTCTGCATTCTATCGTTAATATTAAGTATTCATAAATGGCTTCTCTGTTATTGCTCTTAATATCATAGATAGTAAGACTAAGAGTCTTTACTCTACTATTACCTCTGAATTAATTTTGGTGTCCAACAGTTTATATCTACTGATCGCGAGTTATTGTAAACTATAAAGCAGAGGCAGAGGAAAGAACCAACATTTCTATGATGCTTAGAAACTTTGTCTTAACTTATAACTGAGTTATAATGAAAAGATTATCAGAGAAAGTAATGTTGAAAAGATTGAAAGACTGTGATCAGTCTGAGTGAAATATTTATTGTTTTCTGCCAATACATTTCAATAGACAATCTGGAGCATCCCTACATTACTGCACTCCTACTGTGTATTTGATCCAGCGATAGGAATGATACAGACCCAGTAAATGATTCAAGGGTGTATTCTGGGTATGATAAATCATGATAGTGACAATGTGATGCATGGGGATGCTGTGTCTGCAATGATTTATTGAGTAAAAAAATTTTATGATGTATGATCTCAAGATCCTACTCAACAATGGATTTGGGCAATATCTTAGTAATATAAATGCCTTGTGATACAAAGCCAGTGATGATCTAATTTGATACAAGGAAATACCATTGGCACAATGGTATGAGTTTGATGTAATTGATATCAATGAATTATTTCACTTATATTTGTTAAGATATCATGAGTTATTATAATAGTACTAGAACATGTGTTTACTCGAAAATACAAATCATATAAAAATCAATCATCTATGAAAGATTGTGTAATTTACCAGACCATTATACTAGCGTGTGATAATAAACCGTATCATTAATTAAACTAAGTTGATTGTTTACATTATTGAGTCAATGATCCTTGTAATTATACAAGTGACAGGTAATGATTATGATCGTGAATTTAATTCAGATATTCATGTCTTGTGTTCCCTCGTGTGGTTAATCAACATAAATGGCAATATCATGTGACAAGTGATAGTGTGACGTATTTCAACGTATTATAAACTATTTACAGTTAATATATATTTCCTGGTTGACAATAGTACCTTAGTTAATTAATTAAAATTATTTAACACATTGTGCTAACAATATTTAATATGAATGAGGTGTGGCTAAACGTAAGCTGCTTAGTACTGCATTCACCCAAACCCGAGAAACATGAATTGTCTTCTACTTACTCTACTTGTCGTTATCCAGATATTCCCGTCGCTGACAACAGACGTTTGCGAGCCTCCTAATACTAAACAAAACACATCGTCATCTTCGGGCTCATCTTCCTATTGTCCTTGTCCGCTAAATACAGAAATTGTTATATTGGGATATTCACCCTGCTTAATTCATAAATTCATGTCACCGAGAGAGTGTGATGTTTTCATACAAGTTGCTTTACGGCAGTCATTTGTTGCAGATATAATATGGAGAGATGATCTTCCTTTGTTTAGTAATAACTGTTTTTCTCTAATTCCATTTAATGAAAATGAAGTAAGTACTTTTAATCAAACTTAGTTGTCATTAATTATTGACAGAGTCTAGAATACCATTACCACAGTCTCATACTCTATGCTTTATGAGTCTTTTTTTATGTTTCTAATTATTGTCTTTGATACTATACACAGGCTGATCTTCCACATACTATTGGTCTTCCTTACCTTTATCGTAACAGCCCAGAGTTACATATGCATGGAGTAATTGGACCTCCTGATATTTATGTATCTGAAATATTCAGTTATATCTCAGCAATGACTATAAAGAAATTATCAGTAAGTTAAATATTATTACATACAATAGGTATAGAACCTCTCATGAAAATTGATAACACCATATATTTTCAAAGCACTAGTTTCATGTTATTATACAGTCTTTATGTGAGATGTAAAATATGTGTACTATAACAATGTATTAATTGAGTTTAATTGTTTTACAGAAAACTGATATTGTTGGGTTTATTTATACATGTATGTTACTTGACAATTATGATTGACTACTAGTCAAATCATTTAGTATCCTATCAATTGTTATGTCTTCTTTATAAGATTGATCCATACCACACTGGTCAGGAGTATTATAGGACCACATTATTTAAAGATGAATCATCTTTGTTGATGGGAATTTATTGTGAAATTCTAATAAAAAGTTATATGATTATTGCTATATTGTCCAATTCATTAGTATCTGTAAACATTACCAATAAATAGTTAAAATTCTCTCTGTAATCATAATTTCTATAAACTTTTTATATTAATTACATATAAGTAAGTTGCTATAGTAATTGTTGCTATGGTGATGTATACTATACATTTACTGTACTATGTAACTGTTAATACTTGTTTCTAAGAATAACGATAAATAATGTCATATTTATACATGGTGATGTCATGAAGGTATTTGAGTGTCCAGACATAGTTGAGTCTGTATCCTTTCTTAAATTATATAGTTGTAATAATATCTTTATTGTAGAACTTACATGTAGTTACATTATTATTATATTTAAGTAAGTTGCTATAGTAATTGTTGCTATGGTGACATATACTGTATATTTACTGTACTATGTAATTGTACCTTTATTGTAGAACTTACATGTACTTACATTATCTTTCATATATAATACTGGGCGGTTTGTGGTTTATGTTTATCTATATAGTTATGTCAACAATGGCAATAGTCAATGAACAGTACTCTTTATTGCTTTATATTACACCCTTTTTGCTATATTGTGTGAATGAGTGTTATTCAATGAGAGAAACATTTTTCTGAAATCATAGCTTCTATCAACACTTCAGTTTTCAACAGTTTTAGAACTTTGTAAATTGTAGTGCTTGTTTATGTAAACAGATAAGCCATTTGATGTTGTACTCATAAATTATGTCTGAATGTCCAGACATAGTGTCTGTATCCTTATTAAGTACACAGTTGTAACAGTATATTTATTGTAGACCTTGACATCATTGTCTAACATAACACTGTGTGGTTTATTTCTATATCTATCTACAATAAGTAGTATTAGGAAGCCCATTGTGACTAGTATATTATAGTACTGATCTATACCCCCTAACCACTAAACACAAAGCATTAAAGTATGTATCCGAAGTTCTGACTGTCCCTCAGAGCCATGCCTGAGGGTCCAGCTATCTCATTGGGCTTCTATAACAGAACTCTTTACTGATAACTTTGGTTAATGCCACACTGTTTATACACTATGCAGACAAGTAGCCTATGAATATTTCAATAATAAGCAGGTTAAATTAGATCACCATAATAATGACCTGTTGCACAGTACTGTTAATGTATAAGCTCTTACTAATGGCATAATAGTGTGAATACATGTATTATACATGTCGTGTACATGTAACTTTATTACAGTTGATACACCACAATGTGTTAATAATATAATTATATTAATTTCTCATTAGCTTGTTAATTACATAGACAATCATTTTACTCTGTTTTAAAGGTGATTTGTCATGTCGTTTAGTTATAATACAACTTTCAAGTTATTTAAGTTATACCATTTTTATTTGTAGGTGTCTTATTTAGCTTCAGACTCGTTGTTAGAAGATCATGATAAATATCCACTTTTCTTTGCTACTACTACTAAACCAAGTTCTATTAATATGGCACGATTAAAACTATTAAGTGACTTTAATTGGAGAAGAGTAGCAGTTGTTGCTACAGATGATCTCCAAAACTCAAAGGTATTAATAGTCAATACTCTCATAAAAGACACTCATAAGTTAAGCATGCCTTTTATTGTTATGATTTTTGTTCTGATCTCCAATTAAATATTGATTGAATTAGTACAGTTTTTTCTTAATGATATTTTCAATGTCCCTAAGTAGCTTCTCTAGAGAATTTTTAATACTTTAACAGTTAATAAGAAGAGTAATTTTTAAAATACAATTCATTCACTTTATATAATAGAAAGTAAAATTATGGACTTGTTTTAAAAATTATGGACTTGTTTTTGTTACATAATATGACATCATACTGTTTTCTTTCAGTCTGCAGAAAGGTTCATTAAACAAGCACAGACAAACTCATCACTACGTATCAAATTTCCTGGTACTTTTCATGATGATCCTACTGTTCTACTTCAAGATTATAAGGTACGATAAATATTATAATAATGAGTATCGTCAATCAAATACTTTCCTAGAATAAAAGCCTGCCTTGATAAAGCTAAGAACAAACACTCCTTTGTACTAATAAGTTGGTGACCTTTAACCTCAACCATTAGGATGTTAATACCAATAAGCTCAGCATTGTGAATCTTTGTGTTGTGTAAACCTCTAAAACATAAGAAATTCTAAAAACAGAATTATTTGAAGCTCTCTTACAAAAGGCCCAAAATGTTGACAAAAAGCATCATTTACTATATTTTTCATTGTAGAATGATGACTACCGTATTTTTATGGGATTCTTTGAGAGTGATATAAGTCGAGAGATCATTTGCAAGGTGAGTTGTAGAATTTTACCTTGTAGTCTGATCAATGTATTTGTTTCCTTATGAAAATAAGTAGATTGTATACCTTGTTATTTTTGCAATGGAAAAATGTTTGTGTTTTTCATGGCAGGATTTGAGCTGCTAAATTTTCATGCACATAATTTATTATGTCGAGCATGACACCTACATTGCTAGTAATAGTTTTGCTTGATATTAGCTTTACTTTGATCCACAAAATTAATGCTGCAGAAATAACTGTGTATACAATACTTAAAAAGTTACTAATATTATTGTGGTTGCTAGGATGACATGCAATTGCTGCACATAATAATGTTTTGGTAGATATGTTAATATGTTTCTTTTCTTGGAGAATAATATGATATCAGGGTTTAACAAGATAAACTGTTCATTAATCCTTGTCACTTAGTGCGTGGGTGAAGGTTACAATACTCGCTGTGTGTGTCTGTCTGTCTGGTAGTTAGCAATGCTTTTAACTGCTCTAACTTGGCAACAGCAGTGCCTATAGCTACGAAACTTGACAGAGAAACAGTAAAAGTTAAAAATTAATGAATTCTTACCAGAGAAATGGCTATCAAAGGATGACAAACCTTGAAAAGTAGGAAAGGCCTTTCACAACAATACGTAAGCAAGACAGAACAAGTGTTTATTCCTATAAAACTTGACAAGTTCAATAGCTTGGAAGTTGTCATTTGATCATTTGTAATGTTTACTTTATGACAAATGATTTAAAATTAACGAACATTCCAAACAACCAAAGTTGTGATAGGTTGTGACATGTGATTTGTAGCTAGAGCTAACAGACTACTTTTAGTGGTATCAAGGCAAAGACAGGAATCTTGGTAGCAATAGTTAAGCAATCAGTTTTTGAACCGGCAGGCTATTAGTAACAGTTATCCTTGTTCTCTCATCCATTCAGGCTAATACCTACCTAATATCTACATCTTGATGCATGCCTCCATAGGAGTAGGAAAGGGTAAGGCTAGGTTGGCTCCACCCCCTTCCAACTTCTATAATCGGGGCTAAACCTCTTGAAACTTTTACTAAGTAGTACTGACACATTATTCTTAATAATATAAAGTGCCTATCTGTATTCCTTGTTCCAAGTAAATGATGAAGGGTTAGTTACATTAGTCAATAGAATGAAATACAGTAACTTGTATCCAACACCTCTCCATAATGCAAAGGGAGAATTTATCAATTTGAGCCTATGTTAGTCTCCCACTTCTTATATCAAACAATTGTTGTATTGCTATGCTAAGCTATTAATGGCAACAACACAAATTGAAATAATTTATTCAAGAAACATTTATTAGCAACATCTTACAGTATCAATATCACTATCGAAATGTATCTTCGGTAATCTTATTGATTCTTCGCATGTTAGCAGTTATCCTAATTGTGTCATTGTTAGTAAAGACAGAACTATGAGAGCTATACTGTTACTTCTGAGTAATCTGTTTTTGATCTGTAGGAGTTAATAATACCTTTGTTTAGTGGTTAGGTTAATTTACTTAATAGTTGCTGACATAGCTGGATATAATGTAGGAGTATATATAGTGAACAAAGTATTTGCTACTATCATAGCTGGAAATTATAATATACTTGTAGCTAAAGATAATGTTGCCATCTTTTTAAGAAATGTTTAGATAGCACTGATATATGTTACTACATCTGATCTACTATAGTAAATCACCTGTGTAAATTTTGGGACATGTAAATTTATAGGATAATTCATTTGTTGAGTATTAGTCCATTCTTCTCATAGTTAGACTTAAATTAATAAATATGATGTGAGTTTTCATGGGTTTTATTAAAAACTCAATATAAAAATGAGAATTTCTCACTAACAATTACATACATAATTGTTTAAATCAATTTATACTACTGCTCTATGTATAACAAATAAACTAATACTGAAAGCTAGAAATGATACTGTTAGTAAACAAGATAGTATTATTGGCTATCAATAAACATGCCCAGGTTTGAAGCTCTAAAGAATAGGAAGGGTTTACTCGTTTCTTTGTCTGTTGTGCTTCACTTAGATCTCATTATAAGATATATATATACTTTATATGATTATAGACATTGGTAACCACATCACTCTAAAACTACTTGACCCATAAAATGTTGTTAAAACTACATTCAACAAGTTTGGTGTCTTTGATTCTTCTGACAAAAACTACAATGAATATATTATTTATAATAACAATTGTCACTGTATATTATTATTGTAATACACTACTATAATGCACATAATGATATACTTACTCTATATTTAGGCTTATAAACTAGGACTAACTACTCACAATCATGTTTGGATATTGCCAGGTATATATGATTACAGATGGTGGCGTAACTGTTCATGTGATTCAAGTTAGTATTACATATCATAACTATACTATAATCATTACTGATTATTTGTTTAGGAACTAAATGTGGATGTGAATGTAATGAAGAGGAAATGAATGAAGCCATTCAAGGGATGATCTTTATTGATACTTCCCATTTACATCATTTTGAAAATGAAACATACTCAATACAGGTTGGTTTATAATTGGTAATTAGTTCACTTACAAATCTCTTGTTGTAAATTTGACATTACAAAGTGACCAACGTTGTGATCACTGATAAAACTTGTACTAATTGGAGGTGTTTTCCCTTTAATTAAGTTCTAAAATTTTGGTTGTGAATAATTGAATTTTTGTGGTTTTTATAAGTCGGGAAGCTGCTATTTAGCAGCACCATACCTTATGCAAACTTTCCACAAATCTCAATAACACTTTAAATAACATCTAAACTATTACCATGAAACATCTTAGAAGAGCTATAATAGGACTCACAACTAACAGTTATTTATGCACTATGAATATACAAAGCACATATGCATTGCTATACCTTGACACATAGAGTATTGCTTGCAATGTGTTATGTGGCTATAATAATTAAATGTACTTGTATCTCCAATAAATTTTTTTTAACTATTTTTAATATCATATTATATGACTTTTTATCAATTGAAAATTCACTATAAACAATTGTGTATGTGTGCATGTACTCTATTTAGAGCCACTATATGTGATAGCTTGCAGTGCTAACTAGATCACGTTATACAATAATAATGTTACAAGATATTACTGATCAGTATTAGTAAATTCCATTTATGTATTAGAGGTAATAGATTTTAGCCTGTGACTCTGTCAATACAAATGTTGCTAATTTCTCAATTTTATACTACCTAAGAGCATTCGTTTTGTTTGTAAAGAGACTTATGCTAATCATTATGAATTGTCTTGAATTTTATAGGAACAATATGATACATTAGCAGCTATCTACAGAGTTGCAGTAGAGCATTATATTTGTAGAGGTCTGAACATAACAGAAGAAGATGAACAATATTTGATTCATTCTCAAGCTTTCAATGCTTATGATGCTTCTGTAGTTTTGGCCAATGTGTGGCATAAGGCAGTAGAAGAATTAATGAATTCATCTTTATTTAATGACAGTGACTCATTTTGTGAATACTTAACAAATCCTGTAGACTGGCTATCTAATCAGAAGGACAAATTGAATGAAGAAATGATGGAGATATTGAATGACTCTGTTTTTTGTGGAAGATCAGTAAGTTAGAAATTTTACACAATGCACTCATTGAAGTATTCTGACAAACCATTTCAGAGTATGGAGCGGCTAAATAATGTATGATCTAGATGTTATTTTCATATGTAGCTGCTTGTATAAATGGTGACTAATAATTATGAAAGGAAATTTGTATTCTTTTTTGCATGTGTTCCTTTCTTAATATGAAAAGTAATTAATGTATTAGTTTATTTTGTTTTTAGGGTTTTTACACTTTTTTCAAGAAAAATGAATCAGACGAGCAATATGATGAAGATAATTTTGTTCAAATTATGATAACACAATTTCAAGGTTAGTTTATATGTATATTACATGTTAACTATTTAACTTATTAATTATTATATGAAGTTATGAAAAAATGAAAGACAATAAGAATATGGCCCATGATTCACTTTATTATATCTGGTATGCATGCTTATAATTTTTAGAATTATGAAGTTGAAATTAGAATTTTTATATAAATTATGTGTAGAAAAATTATATGTTGTGTTTCAATGACCAAAAGGTCACTAAGTATGAGCAGAGATCAACTTGCTTAAAAAGATTAAATATTATTTTTGTACATAATACAATCAAAGGCAGTTAAATTAATATTCATATTTGTAACCTTTTGGACTCAGAAAAATCATTTTACGACATAAATATTTATATAGTGTTTCGATGGTCAATAAATAGATCATCTTCTTTGAAAATTTTAAATAATGCATCATACAATCAAAGGTAGTTACATTGCTATGATTGTTGGTAGGATTTGGACTCTGAGAAATATAAATAAAGTTAAATTTAAATATATAAGAAATCATAATTTAATATTGTCACATATGTTATAAAATAAATGTAACATTATATATTCTACTATGCACTTATTATTCTACACAGAAGACCAAGAATGTTATATTGGAATATATCAGAATTATAATGCATCTGACTCAGAGTGTGTACTGGGGGAACTACAACCATTGCGCCAATCTCTTTATCTCAACTCATCATCATCTCTAATCTTTGTCAATTATACTGACTTCAATATAAGTGATAATAACTTCTCTTATCCTTGTCCTTATAGATGGAAAGGAGAAAATGGTAAGTAAATATAATGCAAATAGATTTATTGATAATGTACTATCAAAGCAACAACTTTACCACAAACTAAACTGTAGACACAAATAGCAACCAAATTAGCGAACACTAAACTGATGTGTTTCACAGCTTCCACCTTTATTCCAAAGTCCTAGCTTAAACTACAGTTGTTCCATAGCTCTCCAATACCATAGCCATCATACCTAAAATGTCAAAATCACTTATACAAGTGCATTAATTTATATAGAAAGTAAGAGATAGTCTCTTACTAAGGTACTCAGTATTAATAATGATATACTCGATTGATGTTTTCAAGAACCTTCCTTAATTTATTTCATTAGGAACACTTGTATCATGGAAGCCTCCAACTGATGGAGCATGTTATGATGAGTCATGTATGTGTTACAATCAACTAAGAGTATTGGAGATTGCTATAACATGTGGTTTTGTGGCTATAGGTAGTGTTGTGAGTGTAGCTCTGATTATTTTTAATACTGCTATGAGATCAAACAAGTAAGCAACATTAATATTATATATATATATATGAGCTTACACTAACATTGACTGATTGACTGCATCTTGAAATTTCAATGTTCGAGGATACCTTATTTTTCTGTTTTATTGCTATGAATGTTTCTCGTGCACTAGGCAAGTAGATTATCTTAGACAATGTGTTACACATGTGTGGCTATCTCATTCAATGTACATGTTTGCATGAGACCTTAGAGGAGATGAAATACAATTAAAACCAGTACTCATATCAACCAATGAATTTTATTAAGCATACAATTTGAGTTCCATGACAATCAGCATGTGTGAATGTGCTAGACTAATAGTTTTTGATTGAGAAATGTCATGCTTAAGTAGTTTATTCATATGTATGCCCTTGGCTATACATAAAAAATTATAAACACTTTTGATCTCTTTTGTTTAGACATGTCAAAGCTTCCAGTCCCAAATTTAACATTCTTGTTATTATTGGAAGTTTACTGATGTATTTTGCAGCTCTGTTTACAGCTCTGTCCTATTCTGGGACATTAATTGAAAATGTGAATATTAGACAGAAAGCTATACCAGCCTTTTCTGAGGTATGTTACCATATTAATGTCTATCAAACAGGTAGTATACAATGCATGCTTTAGTTTAATTCTGCTTACTGAAAGTAAAGAATGTTTAAACCTTTAGTAGTGCCATGTATTTATGATAATAATCAAAGAGCCCATTGTTCTGATTCCAAGATCTAAAATATCAATGCCTGAAATCATCGTCATGTTTTAGCCACAAAATACACTGTTTTAATGTGGGAATGTAGTGGCAACATAATATTGAAATAGCTTGTTCTAGAATTTGCATCTCAATAAATGATTGAAGCATGTCAACATTTCCCTATTTGTTAATGTTAATATTTCATCTTTTATTTCATGCATGCATAATTTATGATAATTCTATATATAATCATTGTTAAGTTTGTCATTAATAATTATCTGCAATATACAAGTCAGAGTTATTTAGAGCCATAGTTTAAAATATTTTAAAAATATATTTTTAATAAATGGAAATATATGTAAAAGAGACTGAAATATAGTGGATTTGACTGCTAATACTAAGAATCTCAACACAAGTAGCTAACATATATCAATATTAATTTTATTATCGTTGCATTCAGATGATATTGATGTTAACTGGATGTTAGTATAGTCATGTTATCAACATAGTATACTATTATCACTATCAAAATGAAATTCCAATATGAAATTGACATTTTCGAACCATGATTTTTTGTATTAATTAATTAATTCATTTTGTTTTTGTTATTATTATACTTTTAACTCTTTTGTCACTATTAGATTAGTAAGTGGTTATTCTACATTGGTTCATCCATTATTTTATCAACAATGTTTGCAAGAAATTGGAGACTCTACAAAATATTCTACAATCCAAGTGTTGAAGAAAGGGTAAAAATATGTTTGATGCTATTTAAAGTGCATGTCTTTCTCTATTTTACACTATGTCTATGACTTATTTCCATCACCCACTCCAACTTACTTGTTGACATGTTTCCATTCTTCCTAAGATATATTAAAAAGACTTTACATTTTTACATGTTTTATATGACTATAAATATTCATAACTTAAATATCCCTAGACCTTAACTGAGATAGTTGGTAATAACTAACTAAAAATTGTATGTTAGGCATGTCAGATTACTGACTGTGCATCATGTGCTTGAGTACTTAGAGGTCCCAGTTCAAGATCTAGGGATAAGTATATTAGAGCATTACAATTTTTCAGTGTTTGCATACTATAAGTGAAAGTTGATATTTTATCAGTTGACTTATGAGCTCTGTTTTACTTATGTATTGTTAAATCAACTATTATTTAACCTGTCAAATGGTTGTTATGGGATTTCAACACCCTTTGGGCAAATGATTAATGGTGAAACCTGAGATTTTTCAATGGAGTTATAAAACCATAGAAAGTCATTAGTCAGGTTCATTAATATCAAATTGAATACATTCATTTAGCCTTTGGAAGACAGCTAAGAATTTTTTTAGCAGGTTGAATTGTTATGCTGTTACAACATCCACACTATAAGCATATGAGTTACCTCATTAAGTAATGATTTTGAATACATTGCCTTGGTTATGTTCAAAGATGTATACGTAAAAACATTTATGTGTGCACTCTAGCTGCAGCAGCAAATAATTAGTTAATCCATAACTGGTTTTTTTTACTTTTTTAGAATTTTTTGTCAGACAAGAGCCTAGCTTTATTTATTATATTTTTGGCTATTCCTGTTGTGTTATTACTGGTTATTTGGACTGGAGTTCATCCTTATACGTATCATGAATCCAGAAAACTATATGATTGTCCTAATATAGTAAGTGATCTTGTTTGTATTATATTACTAGTATGAATAATATACAACTTGTACAATCTACATAATCAATACATAATCAGCTTTTAATTGTGTATCTTTTATTTAGATTGTTGACGAGTCTATTAACACCTATTTAATTACTATTACTGGTTCCAGTGAGAAGTGGTGGGATGGTATTCTAATGGCTTACAACCTTCTTCTTTCTTTTGGGCTCATCTTCTTATCTTATCAAAATGCCAGGATTTCAACTCACTTTGTACAAGAAGGAGAATTTGCAGCTCGAGTTGTTTTTGTTATTTTTTTGATTTTGGTTCCATGGTTTGTATTTGAGATATTGTTACTGACATCTGACTATAGAATTCAAGTATTCTGGTTTAGCTTAATTTTTATTGTTAGTTTTCCATCTATTATTCTTGGGGGATTATTTATACCAAAAGTGAGTGTTAATACATAATTGATGCTATCAATAATTAACAGAAACACAGGAACTAAGATCTTCTCTAGTTCCTTTAGTAAGCAATTACTAGCCCTTAGAGCAAAAGTGTTATCTGTGTTGGATAAATCCCTTTTGTACTTTCACAGCATCTGTCAACTTACCATTGGCACTTTTTAAACTTCAGTGTTTCACTAGCAGCTATATATAGGACACTTTTACTATCATAATTATTTTTGTGCTTTTTTTTAAACTATCATGTTCAGTAGCACCAATATATTTCTTTCTTCAACTGTAGTTCATGTTCATGTACAAAGATAAGAAAAAACATAAAAAACAGGCAACATTGCGAGAAATAACTGTTCATCATGAAAAACAGTTAGAGCAGATTACATCTTTGAGGACAACACTAGAAAATGTAAGACATTAATTTACACATTTACTAAATAGCAAAACAATTTAGAAAGTAAAATATTTTAAAGTCCTATGACACTGTAACTTACATAATTATATTGGCAACTCTATCACATAATTTGTAGAACCCTTTCCATGCAGAGTTTGTATTAGCTTGTCCAAATACAAAATAAAGAATCCAAGCCAACAATATTAAACAGTTAGTTCTGATATTAATAAACTTCTATAGTGAGAGATTAATGTCATAAGATTGTGATCAGAATGGATTCATATTAGCAATTTAGCATATAATTAAATTAAATCAGTTAATTACTATTATAGTTTTCTTAGTAAACACGAGAACATAATCCAAAATGTGTTAATAAACACTCTATTCAAAATGTTGTCAAAAACATTATTATATGACATTTGTAGCAATGTTCTAGCATCTTTATTTTCTAGACATTCTACAGCTACTGGTAACTCTTTTATATATCAACAACTTCAAAACAATAATAGAATAAATTTTAATTATGATCTTTTAGTCATGATTAAACATTGGCACTATGTTAGTGACTTACTGTTCAATACTCTAATACTGTATTGAATATTATAAACAACTACTTGAGATCTGTTGAAAATTTTAGCTTGTATGATTAACCTTAATGTTTAACACATTGTATATGATCCATCTTAACATAATTACCTTTGTCCTATATTTAAATAAACATCATTGTATTATAAATTACATTGTATATCTGTATTATATTATACTTTGTATTCTTTTGTGTTTTCCCTACACAGAGACTAAGTACTATCATACTGATAAAACAAGGGTCAACACATACAATGGACTCAACAACGACACCAAAAAGTGATATTCCAGATGGCTGCATTTTGGGTTCACGTGTACTTGTTCCAGACATGTCTAATTTTAAGGAACAAAATCAAAGATTATCACATGTATCTTCAAATATTTTAGTAACTATCGACAGTACATCCTTGTAAACATTTAACAATTATGTGATAAATGTTATTCAGGTTACTTATGTATGGTATATATATATATATATGTTGATATAGATCTTATCTATAAATAGTAACAATTGAGTATTATCTTTGTCAGTTGATGGTGATTGCTGACACATAAGCTAATTTCCACACCATTATATTTTCATTTGCTTACCACAACTGAGAGTCTTCTGTGTCCACTATTGTGACTCCCTTTGTCAACTCTCATGAAATGTTACAATTAATTTGGACTTCAGAAAGGCAGCTAACCTTTACAAGACCCTATAGCTGCAAATGAATTGTGACTCACCTCAACTATATGGTAGTCTGTTTTAATGATTTTGTATTTGTAAATTGTTCTTTAATTCATGGCTACTAATCACAACTTAACTAATTGATAATAGTTCAATGACAGCTAACTTCGTAACTATAGAAGAGTTTAACTTGAGATATGAACTTTTTCAGTGAAGAAGTCACTACATGCATAATCGGTAATAGTATATAATATACCTTATGTATAATGAAAATGGGAACAACAACAGATACTACTGATAGCTAGCATGCAATGAAGTTGTGAAGGTGACGTGTGGCTGTCTAGGATGATGTCTGCTAGAGCAAGGTGAATTCTATAGTCAAATTCCTATCTTAAGGATTGATTAACTTGATAGCCTGCACAGCGTCATTCCAGAAAACAAGATGAGCACCACACCTCATAATTATTATTTTCCAGATCAGTATATCAGTAAACAAGCCTAGAGTCTAGATAGTCCATTACTACCAACAGTAGAAGGAATGTTTCTGGAGAATCATCAACATTAAGGGCCAGTTAGATGGCCTGACCCATATTTGTGTCAATCTGGGCACGGTATGACAATTACAGTACTTATCACACATGCATGTACACACAAGTCTCACTCTTTTTAACATGATTGTAACACTATTTTAACACCAATTAACACTATTTTAATGCTGTTTTAGCACAAACTTTACACCATTTTAACACCAATGTAATGCTGTTTTAACACAGATTCAACACTGTTTTAACACAAGTTTAACACCATTTTAAGACCAATTTTACAGTTTTAAAACTGATTTTACATAAATTTAAGATTGTTTTAACATAAATTTAACACCATTTTATGACTAATTTAACAATTTAACACAAACTTAACATAGATTAACACAAGTTTAACACTGTTTTAATATGAATCTAACACCGTTTTCACAACATTTTAACACTAATTTAGCACATTTTAGCATTAAATTAACACCATTTAAACACTAATCATATGATGTCTTAACATGATTTTAACACTTTGACACAAATTTAACATCTTTTTAACACACACACAAATGATATATATTCAAGAACCATATAGATGTTGTTGAGTTGCTGTGTTGTCTCCACTCCATGAACAGTGATTCACAAGCCATACAGCAATAGTACAAGGCTATGTATTATAGTAGTTTTGATTGCAGAGGTGTGGTCATACACAGTCAAGTAATATATTTGCCTATTACTGGAGTCAACACAAACTAACAAATTAGTCTCGCGAGGGCAGACCCTTTGCTAAGAGAGGCAGGGCCTGGTCTATCATGAATAGTAAAGTTGTCTTCTTCCCCAGCATTCCTATGGAAACCACTGTTTGGTCAACTGGTACTTAAGCAAACCACAATTGTTTACTACGTAGTTGTTTAGTGCTATCATATCCAATGTGATATAATCCCTTAAACCAGTAAGTAGTTTATTTTGCTTTCTGCTATGATGATGGAGTATTGTCTTGGCTGTAGGCTTGATTCCAGTAGCAGAAAAGAAAAGAAAATAGGAGCCTTTTCTTTTAAAGGAGAATTATCAACTTATGGAACAATATTGTCTTCAGTAAATTAGATAAACAGTTTCTTGAAATATCATCTATCCAGAAACCACTACTTTTGTTGAAAGTGCAACAACTCTTTCCTACCTTTTGTAGAAGTTACATCAGTCTCTTGTTGACAATGTTTCCAATGCAATTCCATATGTACCAATACTCGCTTCATCATTACCAGTACCAACACATCCAGATGAATCAAAATCTTAGACATCTTAAAGTTGAAGGAGAAGCTTTTCACATGAGAAATATGATACTAGACCATTATCAAAAAATATTTCATTGTTATGTTATGTACGTTACTACAATTAGAAATAGCTTCTTTTAGATCTGACATGTAGGATCTACATTCTATGCCACTAATAAAAGTTTTTATGGCCTTCATCTGCTCTGGTCTAACTCTGTCATATCCCATCTTAACGAATTCTTCAGTTCTTAAACAACCTTGTGTCTCCTTTGCCATTTACTGATTCACGTGGTTCACTGTTTACATTAACACGTAATCATTATAAACCACAACAATGTTACATATAAGTAATAATATTTCCCTTTCGACAACTGTACTGTGCGTGGTAGACCAGACCTTCCTCTCTAAGCAAAGGGTCTGACCCCGTGAGACTACCAACAAATATGAATTGTTTTCGACTTACTCTGCTCGTCCTTATCAAGACCAGCTTGACGCTAACGATGTCAGGCTCCGGGATGTTTACGAGTACCAACAGTTTCATCCACAGGGATTATCCATGTCCTTGTTTGCCATTTACTGTCATTAGTATACTAGGATATTCGCCTTGTTCATTTTTTGGATTTTTATCACCAAGAGATTGTGATGTTTTTATACAAGTTGCTTTAAGACTAGCAATTTCTGATCTTTTTAGCAAAATTGACCTTCCTTTGTTTAATAATCACTGCTTCTTTCCATTTCCATTTAATGAAGATGAAGTAAGTTTCTGTAATTAATATTTAGGTAGGCTATTGTTAAGTGTTGCTTTGATTAGTAGAGTGTGGATATCAGTACTAAAGATAGAAGCTATAATCTTTTTGAAATAATACAAATTAATCATTAGTAGTCTTAGTAGAATTTTAAGCATTTCCTAATTATGTTAAGCCTACTATTAAATGTATTCACTAGTTATGGCTAATTTAGTGACTACTATAATATAATCACTGAAATGTGCATACACTAAATTTTTACTTCATGAATTAAATTAAGTTAAATAGGATTGACTCCAAAAATTTTTTAAAAATAATACACATTAAATCTGGATGTATTAAAATCACTAAATTTAGAAAACACAATTACTAGCAGGCATAATATATATATTTGTTGTCTTTGATACTACACACAGGCTGATCTTCCACATACTATTGGTCTACCTTACCTTTATCGTAACAGACCTCTATTACATATGCATGGAGTAATTGGACCTCCTGATATTTATGTATCTGAAATATTCAGTTATATCTCAGCAATGACTATAAAGAAATTATCAGTAAGTTAAATATTATATACGGTAGATATAGAGCCATCCTATTACTGTTATAGTCCTTTCTCAAACTACTGGTATCCCAATAATTGAGCTTGAAAAAAAGAAAAGAATGATAATATTTTATTGATAACAATAATTTTATTAAATCCATTCCACTACAATGTTATAAAATCTTTGCTATGTGTTCTGAGCCTATAATGAGCATTGCTATATTGTAGGTCTGATTGATTTTTTATTCAAAGAGAGAAACAATTTAGATTCTCTCTAAAGTCATAGCTTCTGTGAACACTTGAGGGTTTCAACCCAAGATGTCAGTATTTACAGACATAGTAGTGACTATATCCTTTTGACATTGTATGAAGTATATGTTAAGTTGTAACAAAGCCTTTAATGTAGACTTTGTTATTATCATTTGATATACATGACTAAACCTTATCCAAGTTGTGATTGATGGCTGTCTAGAATCAGATTAAATTAGGTCACCATTCAAAGACATGTTACACAATGCTGTTAATGTATAAGCCCTAATAGCACAATACAGTGTACACACACACACACATTATACATACGGTATAGATGTACTTCTGTTATAACAATTCTGATTAATTAGTTAAATTAATTTTATATAAGCTTTCTAATTATATAATAGAGATATATTTGCTCCGTTTTAGTTATCATTTAGTTAAAATATGACTTTCAGGTTATTTAAGTTATACCATTTTTATTTTTGTAGGTGTCCTATTCAGCCTCAGACTCATTGTTAGAAGATCATGACAAATATCCATTTTTCTTTGCTACTACTACTAAACCAAGTTCTATTAATATGGCACGATTAAAACTATTAAGTGACTTTAATTGGAGAAGAGTAGCAGTTGTTGCTATAGATGCATTTGATTCTCGAAATTCAAAGGTATTACTAGTCAACACTCTCATAAAGAATACTCTAAGTTAAGGACACAATTTAAATTTATGATTTTCGTTCTAATCTCCAATTAAAAGTTGATTGAATTAGTAAGCTTCTTTCTTATAGATATTATCAATATCACAAAGTAGCTTCTCTAGAGATTTTTAAATTAGGTGTACAGTTAATAAGAAGAGTAAATTTTAAATACAATACATTAACTTAACGTTTGATAATTATAGAAAGTAAAATGATGGACTAGATTTTTGTTACATAATATGACATGATGTTGTTTCTTTCAGTCTGCTGAAGAGTTTATCAAACAAGCACAGACAAACAAATCACTAGATATCAACTTTCCCGGTACTTTTCATGATGATCCTACTGCTCTCCTCCAAAATTTTAAGGTATCATTAGTGATCATTGTATAATGTGAATCCTCAATCAAATAATTTCTTAGAATAAATACCTGCCTTTATTTATAAAGTTAAGAGTAAGTACCTCCCTTACACTAATAAATGCCTGGACCTAAATAGTTTCTTGGAGTGTTTTCACCTTTAACCCTACCATCATGATGTTAATATAATAAACAAGCATTGTGAATCTTTATATTTACTGCATTTCCTATTGTAGGATGATGACTACCGTATTTTTATGGGGTTCTTTGATGGTAATATAAGTCGTGAGATCATTTGTAAAGTGAGTCATACACAGAATCTTACCTTGTAATCTGATTAATGTATTCTATTCCTGTTGAAA
Organism: Xestospongia muta; assembly: GCA_963693285.1. Taxonomy (NCBI): domain Eukaryota; kingdom Metazoa; phylum Porifera; class Demospongiae; order Haplosclerida; family Petrosiidae; genus Xestospongia; species Xestospongia muta. Next base: position 15,387,971 of record OY848917.1, on the reverse strand, counting down.
ATTAGTAGATCGTGTACCGTGTTATTTTTATAGTGAGAAATATTTGTTTCATGGTGGGATTTGAACTCCTAAATTTTTATATAAATAATTTATTATGTGGAACATTACACCTACATTGGTAGTAATACTTTTGCTTAATACTAACTTAATCTTTATTAATGAAATTTCTACTGAAAATTAACTGTGTATATAGTACTAAGTGGCTATACATTATATTATAGTAATATTATTATGGTTGCTAGGACGATATGCAAGTGCTGTAGATGTACTTGTTAATTATATTATTGTGGTTGTTATGATAACATGCAACTGCTATACATGCACCTGTCAATGATGTCATAATGGTTGCTAGGATGACATGCAACTGTTGTGCATGCTTTTTGGAGTAGTGTTTAAGGATAGGTATGCTATTATGTTTCTGTTTTTGGAAAATAATATGAGATCAAAGTTGGCAGTATGAAAGGTTAATTGTTTTTTAGTTGGCTATTGATTGAGTTCATGATAAGTTAATAGTTTGGAGTAGTGTTTAAGGATAGGTATGCTATTATGTTTCTGTTATTGGAAAATAATACGTGATCAAATTTGGCAGTATGAAAGGATATTTGTTTTTTAGTTGGCTATTGATTGAGTTCATGATAAGTTAATAGTTTGGAATGTTTGTCATTTGTAGATGTGTACTTTATGAAAAGTGATTTATAAATGACTTCCATAGATAGTAACATGTGATTTGTAAAATAAACTACACTTGGCACTTATTATCAGCATATTAACTAATTTATTAAAGGCTTTTAATCCGTCATCATGTTATTTTTAAGAAGGATATACATCAGTCTGAAACTTTGTCCTGCCATCAATCTTTTTAAGTGTTGTTTAAGCTAAAACATTAAACAAAGTTTATATTCAAAATAACTATACCCGGAGTGAAGGTAAAGAATTTTGGTGGAATGGTTAAGCAATGTGTTAGCCAAACTAATAACTGTTCTTGCTACCCCATCCTTCCAGCCTAAAATCAAATTAAATGTTATTTGATTCTTTATGTGCTAGCACTTATCTTTTACTAATCATTTTTAGTAAAGACAGAACTCTGAACTGTTTGAGTGGTTACTTGGAAGTAACTTGTTTTCTAATAGTGGTTAGATCACTTGCTTTAATTGTATACATGTAACTGAATAATATAAATTAGGAGTATAGCATTTACTATTATCATATAAGGAAGAATGGTTCTTTTCAAGTGTTTACACAGCATAGGTGTTGTGTGTCTTATCTGCTAAAATAAACTAATTGCAGATATAATTGATTTTTCTGAGAAAAAAACTACAATGCATATATTTAATATTACAAGTGTTACTGTATTATCTTTCAATGTTACTCTTATACTGTTATAATATACATAATGATATAATATATGTACTCTTTATTTAGGCTTATAAACTAGGACTAACTACTCACAATCATGTTTGGATATTGCCAGGTATATATGATTACAGATGGTGGCGTACCTGTTCATGTGATTCAAGTTAGTATTAATATAATTATATTATTTAATTTATTAATTATATTACTGGTTTAGGAACTAAATGTGGATGTGAATGTACCGAAGAGGAAATGAATGAAGCCATTCAAGGGATGATCTTTATTGATACTTCCCGATTACACCATTTTGAAAGTGAAACATACTCAGTACAGGTTGGTTTATAGTATTATAAATTTAAATGTTGTAATATTGTATACTGTATTGGTGTAGCATTGAGAATAAGTATTTTTCTGACTTAGTAACAGTCAGGTATGCCTATAAAATTGTACTTGTGGTTAACTAAATAATAATCTTTGATTGGTGTGCTTTATCTAGCAGTTAGTTCATATGTGACTAATTGAGTTTGTAAGTCAGGGATGTGCTTCTTAGCAGCATAATACTTCTGTAAACTCTTCATGCACTGCACTCTCTAATATTAACAAAAATTAAATAATTAATATGTAAACCATATCATCAAAAAATTTTAGAAAGTTTCTAAGAATTTTAATTATAATTAGTGTTTCAGCATTTAACCTTTTAAAACAATTATCTATGACAACTTACAATGTGATAAAAGAAAGATTTAAACAATACTGTGTTGCATCTTTTAATTGAAGGAACCAATTTTTAGCCTAAGATATGTGTATTTTAAATTTTGTATCATTCAATGAGCTATTGAGATATAAAATTAAAGAAGAACAGGTTATACAATAATCAGTGAATTCTGTTTTTGTATTGTAGGTCAGAAGTAATTGATCACAGCTTATAAACTCTGGCAATATGAAGTAGAATAATTTTAAATAAATATATAACACAATTTTATTGTGGATAATTTTTCGACTTTAAAATGCCTAAATACATTCATTTTCTTTGCAAACACAATAATTTAAGCTACTTTATATGTAGATTTTAATAAATGTGTAAATGAACGGTTTCTAAATTACCATATGTTAGTTTTCTAAATGTTATAATGATTATCATGATATATATATATATATATATATATATATCATGATATATATATTATAGACTGTTCTATATATTTAGGAAAATTTTAATAAATTAAAATCAATCTACAAATTTGCAGTAGAGCAATACATTTATAGAGGTCTGAATATAACAGAAGAAGACGAACAATATTTGATTCATTCTCAAGCTTTCAATGCTTATGATGCTGCTCTAGTTTGGGCCAATGTGTGGCATAAGGCAGTAGAACTATTGCTGAATTCATCTTTATTTAATGACACTGACTCATTTTGCAAATACCTAGCAACACCAGTAGACTGGCTATCTGACAAAACAGACATATTAAATGAAATAATGATAGAGATATTGGAAGAGTCTGTTTTCTGTGGAAGATCAGTAAGTCAGAAATTTTTGATAATGTATTCATTAAAGTTAACAAATTAAATAATCAAATCTGATGAACCAATTAATTCCCCAAGGCATGTAGATGATATATGATCATATGATCTAATTGTCATGTGTATATATAAATAGAAATGGTTACTAGCAATCATGGAATGAAAGTTGTTTTCATTTTTTGTATGATATGTCTCTTTTTTTACTTAGAAATTAAATTGATCGATTTGTTCATTTTATTTTAGGGATTTTACTCATTTTCCAAGCAATATGATGCATATAATTTTGTTCAAATTATGATAACCCAATTTCAAAGTTAGTTATTATGTATGTTACATGTTAACATCAATAACACATCTTCTATCTTGCTTACATTATATTATATTTTATTAATTCATATATTTATTAAATGCTATATCATTATTTATTGGGTTTGATATATGGAATGATTATCGGCTTCAAACAGTACAAACTTTTAACACCAACTTGCTTATATTGGGGCTTGCATAGGCTTGTTTAATATCAAAATGACTGGCCCAAACTATTTTAAAACACAGTAAATTCCAGACAGAAAAACTGATATTATCAACACATGACTTAGAGCAATCATAAGACAATTAACTTCTTTTGCTGAAATATAATTTTGAAATCACTTGTTCATTTAAGTATTAACTAACCTTCAAAATATGGTAATGTACATGGAACACTTATTACATTCTATTCACTTTACTATAATATTGTTATTTTACACAGGTGATCAGGAATGCTATATCGGTGTATATCAGAATTATAACTCATTTGACTCGGAGTGTGTAGTGGAAGAACTACAACCATTGCGTCAATCTCTTTATCTCAACTCATCATCATCTTTAGTCTTTGTCAATTATACTGAGTTTAATATAACTGATAATAACTTCTCTTATCCTTGTCCTTATAGATGGAAAGGAGAAAATGGTAAGTAAGATAATAAAATTAAATGCACATTATGTGATTTTTGTCTACACTCTTTTATTTCATTAGGAACACTTGTATCATGGAAACCTCCAACTGATGGAGCATGTTATGATGAGTCTTGTTTATGTTACAATCAACTAGGAGTATTGGAGATTGCTATAACTGCTGCTATTGTCACTATAGGTATTGTTGTGTCTATAGTATTGCTGATTTTTAATAGTGCTATGAGGTCAAATAAGTAAGTAATTTCAATGTATTATTTGTTTTGGTTATGCTAGCAAAGATGATTTGCAGGCATGTTCTAAAATTTTTAAGGATACCTAAATAATATATTTGCTTCTGTCCCAGGCATTATGCATATGGGTATCACATTGTTTATTTGACAGCTGTACCAACACATAGCAACCATTGAAGTATATTATATGTGTCAAGGCAATGGCATGAATGATGTTAAGTCCCAAATCTATCTCTGTAAATAATTTATATGTGTCCTTGGTTCTATATAAGAAATTACAAATACTTATGATCTCTTTTCTTTAGACATGTCAAAGCTTCCAGTCCAAAATTTAACTTTCTTGTTATAATTGGAAGTTTACTGATGTATCTTGCAGCTCTATTCACAGCTCTATCCTATTCTGGGAAATTAATTAAAAATGTAAATATTAGACAGAAAGCTATACCAGCCTTTTCTGAGGTATGTTACCATATTAAGTCTATGAAAGAGTTAGCCTAAGGTAACTTTCAGTAGTATTATGGTGTTTACGATATGACTTAGGCTAACTTGTGTGATCAGATGTTGTCTAATTACTGTAAAACTTAATTTTAACTGAAATTCAGTAAAGCATATCAATGATTGTTACAGAATTTAGTTTTGGGATGTTTCTCGGCCTTGCCATCCTATCATAACCACAGTAATTGATATTCACCATGGCTTAAACAAGTATTGCTCTGCATGATATATCAGTTGCCCATTTTGGCCTCAAATTTCTGCTGTTAAATTTAAAAGTGTCGGCTTTTATAGATCCATTTTTTTATTTTTAAATGTTTTCTGAATTGCAGTTTGGCCAAATAGCGTTATTAAAGTAGAACACTCAGTACATAGCCAGGTTTTCTCTTTTGAATCTTGTGAACATATGACTCTGGTTATATGAGAACTAAATTATCAATACCTAAAGATATTGTCATGACATAGCCACAAAATGAAGCATTTTATGTGAGAAGCAAGTAGTGGAAGCATAGTACTAAAATAACTTGAACATGTCCATTGACATTACTCATCATTCGAATAAATCCCTTCTGTGTGGATGCTAGGTAGTCCAACATTTTTTGGACCACATGTGTATGCATGTATATACATATCATTGTTTGTTTTTATATAAGGAAGCTAGCTGGCCATCTGGAGATAGACCAGCTGGTAGTAAGGGATACTTTTACTTATTTGTCATTATTAGATTAACAAATGGCTGTTCTACATTGGTATGGCTGTTGTTGTATCTGTAATGTTTGCGAGAAATTGGAGAATCTATAAAATATTCTACAATCCAAAAATTGAAGAAAGGGTTAGTTCTGCAAAAATGTTGTTTAATACTGTTTATAGTGTTTACGTGTACATGCAGTACAAGCTCTTTTTATCTCTTTTAAACTATGCCTGTAACTTATTTCCATTATTATTATTGATGCATGTAATACTAGGATCAGTGTACAAGTGAAGAGACATTATGAGTACATTAAAATTGTTTTATGAAATTTATACTATACATTTAGCAAAGCAAATAATATTACTATTTTCAGTTTTAATCAATTGTTTTTATACATTGTTTAAACAGCCTTGGAAATATGCTCAAGGATGAGACACCAGGTCACTTGTTTCAATGGTATTATAAACCATAAAACTCACTAGTCACATCAATATCTTAACATATAATTTTAATCTTTGGATATCTGCTAGCAATAATTGTTATAAGTCTTTAGCAAGAGATTGTTATGTTGTTAGAATGTCCATACTATAACCATTCACGTTACCTCATAAGTGATGATTTTAAAGTTTGAGGAAAAGTGAAAGAAACCACTTTTTGTAATGGTATTATAATTCTATAAAACCTACCATAATAAAACACATGACTGTGACTTTAAATGTCACCTATATTAGTATTGCCAACAGTTTTCTATGTTGTTACAATATCTGCATTAGAGCTATATATTTTACCTCAGAAATTATATTTTAAATACCCCTCCTTGGCTACTACGTAAACAACTTCTCCTGATGTTCTATCTGCAACAAATATTAATAGTTTACTTAATGCTTAACAATATTCTTTTTTTAGACTTTTCTGTCAGACAAGATCCTTGTTTTAATCATCATAAGTTTGACTATTCCTGTGGTATTACTACTAGTTATTTGGACTGGAGTTCATCCTTATGAGTATCATGAATCCAGGATACAATATAAATGTCCTAATATAGTAAGTTATCTTGTTTTTATTATAGTGTCAGTATGCATATGAATAAAGCACATACTTGTACAGGCTACAGAAATAAGTACATTATCAGTTTTAGTTTTTGTTTATTTGTTTAGATTGTTGATGAGTCTGTTAAAACCTATTTAGTTACTATTACTGGTTCCAGTATGAAGTGGTGGGATGGTATTCTAATGGCATACAACCTTCTTCTCTCTTTTGGACTTATTTTCTTATCTTATCAAAATACCAAAATTCCAACTCACTTTGTACAAGAAGGAGAATTTGTGATGAGAGTTGTTTTTGTTATTTTCTTGTTTTTGGTTCCATCGTTTATAATCAAGATATTATTGTTATTGACATCTGACAACAGAATTCAAGTATTCTGGTTTAGTTTAATTTTTATCGTTAGTTTTCCAACGATTATTCTTGGGGGATTGTTCATACCCAAGGTGAGTTTGAATTAAACAATATTCAATTGCTATCCTTTAGAGTGACAAATACATCAATTGTTAGTATCATTAGTAACAGCAAACTGCCTCCTCGTACGTTTTAGTCTCTTTACAGCCTCAGTTAACTTACCATTCACACTGTTTAAACTTCACTTTTAATAAATATTGAAATTATATTGAAACATTTACAGTTATGTTCTTTAAAATAATTTGTGTTTCTAGTTAATTGCTAGTACCATAAAATGATTTCTTTCAAAAATAGTTCATGTTGATGTACAAAGATAAGAAAACACATAGAAAACAAGAAGCATTGCAAGAAGTTAGTATACGTCATCAAAAGCAGTTGGAGCTGATTGCAACTTTGAGCTTAAAGCTAGTAAAGGTATGACATTTACATATTTACTTAACAAAGGGACATTGGTATATGGCCTTGTAATTTTAGTGATATATGAAACAGTAGCCTATTTATTAGTTAATTTACTTGTCATAATTTTATTTATTTGTTTATGGATTCCAGCTTGGCTAAATATATGTAAGGAGAATCTAACACAGCAATATAAGACAATTATTAATAATTAATTAATTAAGCAATAATTACCAATCTACTATGTAGTGATCAGATACTATGATGAAAAACGTTATTTACGAGATTGTGATTGTGATGACTTTGTGTCAAATAATATGAATTCAGTAGTATTGAAGTCTTTGTTACAAACATCAGAACATGACTCTCAAAATATAACAAATGTAATTAATTAATAAACAAGTCCATTTTCAATTCTCTATCAAAGATGATGTCAATGTTTATTTAGATAACATTCCTAACAATATTTTGACTTTTGCTTCAATTTGTTTAATCGCTAATTTTAAATCAACTAATAAAATGTAATTGATTAAAATATAATCTCTTGTGATAAGCAAAAAATCAATTAATATGAATACCTAACTACTGATCCACTTGGTAATCAATAAGATAAATTAGTTAGCCCCCAAAATGCATGCACTGTAACGAGTGCTCCAAGAATATTTTGCTGCCTTGCTTTTTTGTTGTTAGTACTCTTCTAACATTCTGTAGGCTCTGGTATATAAATCTCTTTTATCCAAGCTTGCATAGTTTAATATAAAAAAATTACAGGATTTTTTAAACTGTGATCTTGTTACATTTAAATGTTAGTACTAAATTATACATTATAGTGATCCATTGTTCAATACCACATCTAATTTCTTACTTTAATACTACAATAAACATTATAAACAACTATTGATATTTGCTGAAGAATTCTTGTACTCTTAACCTCACCATTTGACTCAATGTATGTTACACATCTTTTTCTTTGTCTTTCATTCCTTTATAAAGAAACAGAATACTATCATAAACCTAAAACAAAGACGGGGATCTACAATGAGTTCAACAGCTACACCAAGACATGACAGTACAGATCACAGCATTTTTCATTCACATCTTGTTTCAAAAATGTCTGAATATTTGAAGACACAAGAACAAAGATCTTCACGTCCATCTTTAGAAAATTTACTAACTATTGACAGCACACTATAATTATTTAACAATCATGTCATAAATATTATACAAATTATTATTTATTCATATCTGACTGTATATATCTTCATTTGCCAACTCTCACTAAATGTAAAGGTTTATCTGGACTTGATATTACTTATACATATAGATCACTTATTACTTACATGTATATCTTAATGATGAAAATCATATTGCAACTCACTTTGACTCTTATAACCGTCAGTCTATATTGATTTTCTGGGTGTTTCTTGGTGTACCTTGACTGATGATGTAACAACTTGTCCTATAGCAACATCACTATATAGAGTTAATAATGTTAGGTTAGTTTTAGGGTTCAGGTGATGTCATATGATGAAATCACATGTGTCGTTTCATTATGATGTCATCATAGTCAAGTTAGACCAAGAACCACCTAATTTTCTACTTAACTAAATATCCTTTTGCAGTATCGAAACATTTATAGGATTAAGTGACATATTTATCAAGGTGAAACAGTAACAACCAAGCTCAGACTTGAGATGCTTTGCTTAATCTTTATCTTAGTATTGATGATTTGGCAATATCATTTCAATGCTGATAATAATATTAGTTTGTGTACTATCATGAGCATCTATCAAGGCTTGAATAATTTTCCCTGCCAAAGTGAGGAGTCCCAAAATTCTTTTATGACTTGAAACAGTCTAAATTGGCAGTATTGTATGTCTAACAAATTAAACCAGCTGGGGGAAGGAGTCTGCCAATATCAAGTCATCTCCTTTACTATTTTCAAATGATGATAGTGTCATCTTCATATTTGTCAATAGGTGATATCAGCAGAATCTTTTTGACTATTGCTGATTGGTGATCCAAGTGATCATGGTCTTTATTCCTATAGATCAAATTCTTAGTCAGAAGGTCAAAGTTCTTCCTTTGATGTGGGAGAGGAGCAAGTACAAACGTACAAATGTCCAGTGGGACAGTCTGAAAGTCAGATTAAATTCAGACCTTTATCCAGGTCTGAGTATTAGTTAGAACCCTTTGTTATTGGGTGGTATATATTATGATGCACCTTTCATCCCAAAAGCAAACATCCATATCAATGAACTCTGTACATGCTCATTTAGGCTTAGCATGTATGTTTAGAGATTAAGGTGGTCAAGTTATGTACTGTGTGCATGTGCAACTTGGACACTGTATATATAGTAATATCCATTTTGGCTGAAATGATGCACAATTATAGATGGTTTTTGTAATAATACCTTAAGAAACATTATTGTGTGGAAGATACAGAAGCCATCAGTGATTATTGTAGTTTAATTATTTGTCCAGCAAGAAGATCATACTTTAATGCTGATTCCTTAACTTTATAAGTATGGACTTCCTGCTAGACACTGATACAGACACTAGCAACCAAAACCTAAAATTAAGCATTAATGACTCAGTGCTCCTGACTGATTCAATGACCCTGAGAACTGATACATCTCCTCTTTTCATTGTGGATGTTTACACTCTTGTTCCACTCCTAGCACTTTTTCCTTAACTTGTGATCATTTTGATCCAGTAACTGTTGACATTTTTCAGTTCAGTTTTTTAGCTTTCAGTTTCAAATTTGGGAATGTTACATGAACAAACGGCTTCCTTTTAAAAAGTGCATAAAATCGTTTTTAGCGAAACTTGCTGATAATAAAGTAAACAAAAAGAAAGTAAACAATGATCATTAATTAAATATCTGGTAAGTTTTGACAACATTTTTAAATAATTCAAAAGATAATCCTAAAAAATTAATTAGTCTTACTCTTAAAACAATAATGAGACTGATGGTCATAAGGTCATCAGTGATGTTGCTATTGATATGTATACAGTTGCTATGGTAATATATATTTACTTGTTAATGGAATATTATTATGGTGATTGTTACCATGGTTATAGATGCTATAGAAGTAATTGTTGCTATAGTCACTCATAAACTGTGCTTTTTGTATAGATTACATGGTTTCATAGATTTGGTGATTGTACATGTCCAACTGGCTTCAAAACTTGCTGATTATTCATGTAAAATAAACATTAAATATGAATTTAATATCCAATAGGTTTTGGCATCGTTTCCCCCTAATTTGGGGTAGTTAAAGGAATAAAGACTTTTTTCCAAAAAGTGTACAAAACTGATACTGTGATTAAATACTTTACGTTTTGGTAGAAAATCATTTTATAGCGAAACTTGCTGATAATGCATGCAAACTAAACAATAAAAATAAATCCAATATTTAGAAAGTTTTGGCATTGTTTCTGGTAGATTTGGGGTAGTTACATAAATAAATGGTTTTCTTCCAAAACATTTAAAAATTGATACTGTGTTTAATTTCTTCACTATTTCATAGAAAATCATTTTAGTGAAACCTAATGATAATGGATGGAAATTAAACAATGGTCATTAATTGAATATCTGGCAGGTTTTGACAGTGTTTTTAATAATTCAAAATGATGCATACAATTGCTATGGTGATATATGGTGATATATATGTACTTGCTTATGGTATTGTTGTTATGGTGATTGTTACCATGGTAATAGTTGCTATAGAAGTAATTGTTGCTTTGGTCACTAACAAGCTGATGTTTTTTGTATGGATTATATGTGACCATAAATGTGAAATTGGTACTTAATGCGTAAACAAATTTTGAACAAACGCTTGTGTATAAATGGTTGTTACACGTCTATCTTGAGAAGGAAGTCCATGTAATTTGGTAAGCATGAAGGTCAATCATTGAGTTTGTGAAGTATTGAATTTTAATAACTTCCTGTACAATATGGCAACGTAGCAGAGCTTCACATGCAAGCATTTGTTCATGATTTGTTTTCGCGTTAGGTACCATTTTTGTATTTATGGTCACATATTGTTTCATGGATTTGAAAATTTTATATATCCAATTAGTTTCAAAACTCGCTGATTATGCATGCAAACTAAACATTAAATATAAATTCAATATCCAGTAGATTTTGGCATCATCTCTAAAAATTTGTACTGTCTCTAAGTACTTCCTCATTAAAATTTAAGTCTTTTCTATTTCATTGAATTATGAATTTTTAACAGATTAGGTAACACCTTTGAAGTTAAAAAGCAAGAATTAGTGTAATAAGCTAGCACTAAATGTCTTTTTGAGTATATATAAAGAGGATAGCAAGCATCATTGACCAACTAGCTATCAATAATGGCTCAAGCAAAATTGAACTGACAAGTAGTAACCTACTGTGATTTGGCAACTATGATTTGAAGTGTAGGTACAACCAATTCTTGGAGCAGAGGAAAGGGTCTTCTATCAAAAAAAATTCTAAAGTAATTTCCTGTCCAATGAACAATTTTGGTTTGTGCGTGTTAGTTAAAAGAGATCGAAGAGAAGAAATTACTTTCAGTAGGGATGATTGAAAATGTGTAAAGTCATTAATAATTTCTAATCAGTCTATGACTGATTAATTGCTAAGACCTCTAACTTGAGAAAGAAAGGAAGAATCCATGGATAAAAGTTGAGATGTTGAATTCAAAAGATAACATAGAATACCGTTGCTGACATAAAGGATAATGGAAACTGAAGAAGATAACAGTAGCTAAAGTATATATTGTTTTTCATACACAATAGAAGAAATTTTATAGGATTGTAATATTGCAAACTTTGTGAAACATAGAACGTATGATTTAGAAAAGACACAGCCATCAGCAATAGGTGCTGTAGCTTTGAAACTAAGCTTTGTAATCAAATGTCCTACATTAATAAGCAGATGAAGGATGCTTAGATTATACATCAATAAGATACCACAAAAGGAGTAATATTTAATCATTAACAAATATAAGAAAGGAGAGATATAGAAACTATACATTACTTCAATAAATGCTTCATTCAATATAGATCAAGACCATTACTTCAATAAAAACAATTCCTAAGGGAGAGTACAAAGAATAAAATTGTACAAGTGCACTTTTACCCATTGTCAGTTTTTGCTCACATACAAAAAATCAAGATATCAAGATTTGTTAACAATTTATACCATTTAAAGGATGGTAACACTGATTAATGAATCATGAACTTTTGTTGAGAAAATACAGATGATCATGTTTTCAACAACAATGAAATCAGATCACATACATAATTTTAATCTATAATCAAAATTGCAGATGCAATAACAAAAGCAAAATGATAATGAGGTTTATGGACATCATATGACCACATGCACTGTCTGTACGAAACAATTACATTATGATAATGTCACATACATAAATTACTTGATTACATTTATTATCATAGTTCACTGTGGCTCCTCTTCATCTCTTAAATTACATTCAATATGATTTTTTTTGTTCTAATGGATTGTCTTCTGTGTGAGACTCTCATTCGATGCCTGACATTAATAGATTAAAAAGGATCAACATTTCACACTTAATATAAGTTAACAAGAACTAAATGATCTGCTGGTTACCTCCTGTGATGATTATGTTTATTTATCTTGATTTTGTATATGTAAATATGTATGGTGTTGTTGTAGTCTAAGGTATGTGTCTAGTATTGTGTAGTGTAGTCTAATATTGTATATGATGTTTTTCAGGGCTATTAGGGTCTATATATATATATAAGTGCTACCCTTTCTATGTCTCTCTCTCTCTCTCTCTCTCTTTTATTGATTCATTTTTCTCTGCCACGATACCACAATTTCTGGCGACGAGGGTAGGATTGGATAGACTTTATACATGGGATCATGGGTCTCTTTGGCAGTGTTGGAGAATTCATTGAAACAAAACTGGTCACAATACGTGGAAAGATTAGAATTTTTTATTGCCAATGATATTGGTGATGGAAAGATTTTATTGTCCATTATTGGTCCAGCAGCTTATCATACCTTGGGTAACTTGGTTGCACGGAGGAAACCTTCCCAGGAGACGTATACTCATTCAGTAGAACAGATGTCCACTTTCTATAATCCTAAACCCTTGGTGACGATGCAGCCTTATTGTTTCTTCAGCCGTTTCCGTCAGCCGAACGAATCTGTTTCAGCTTTTGTAGCAGAGCTTAGAAGTCTAGCCATGAACTGTGACTTTGGTGCGTCACTGGAAGATAATCTGAGGGACAGATTAGTCTGTGGTATATCGAATCACACAATTCAAAAGAGTGTGTTATCAGAGAAAGATTTAACCTTTAAGAAAGCTTTTGATATTGCACAGAGCTATGAATCTGCTGCTAAGAATTTGTCAACCTTGCAAGAAACAAGTAATTATCAAGATGTGCACCAAGTGAGGCCATCATCCCGACCCTGTTATAGTTGTGGACACCAATGTAAATTCAAGACAGCTACCTGCTACTACTGTGGTAAAACAGGACACATCAGAACACTTTGTCGATCTCGAAAAGCAACATCACATCATCCGATCGATTGTCTCATCTGGGCCATTGCCTCCATCTTCATCCAAGTCATCATCTCGACTATTGTCTGAGCCATCGCCTAGACAATCCTCTAATCGTTCATATTCGTTTCAATCGTCACAGGCCAAGCATTCAACAGATCTCAAACAGATAAATGAAGTAGAGCCAGAACGCAGTAATGAAGAATACACTCTTTAATGTTCCAACCAATCGAAAGACGTCATTGCTTACAACTGTACTGATCAATGATATTCCATTGTCAATGGAAATCGACACAGGAGCTGCTATTTCAGTTATATCAAAGCAGACCTATACTGAACATTTTTCACAATGCTCATTACAATCTACCAAGGTAACCTCAAAACGTACATGGGTGAGTCACTCGTAGTTCATGGAGAATTCACTATTAACATCAAATATGATTAGTGGTAAATCATATTAAACACTTGATTTACCACTAATTGTAGCAGGGAAGATGGTCTGAGTTTGTTAGGTCGTAACTGGCTCTATTCACTTCGTCTCAACTGGAACACAATTTTTCAATTATATAACCGTCTGATGGAAGATCTACTGCAGAAATATTCCAATGTTTTACTGAAAAGTTGGGAAACTTGAAAGGATTTAAAGCAAAGCCGTTTGTAGATGAAAGTAAACCGGCTATATATTGTAAGGCTCGTCCTGTTCCCTATGCTATCTGAGCTCAAGTCGAAGATGAGCTGAATAGGCTTGTACAACATTTTAAAGGCTGACAAGAAATCTAATTGAATCTGTGGAGACTTTCAACAGACAATAAATCGTGTTGTTAACCTGGAACGTTACCCGATTCCAAAAATTGAGGATTTATTTTCCCAGCTGTCAGGAGGTGTAGTTTTCTCAAAAATTGACCTAAGTCAAGCCTATCAACAACTTGAATTGGAGGAAGAATCCAAACAGTTCACTGTTACAAATACGCACAAAGGTTTGTTTCAATTTAATCGTTTACCATTTGGTATTTCCTCTGCTCCAGGAATCTTTCAACATGCTATGGAGAATTTATCAGGAATTCCATGTGTCAATATTGTATACTTCGATGACATTCTGGTGTCAGGTACCTCCTGAGATCATTTGAAAACTCTCGAAATTGTTCTACAGAGGTTGCTTTCAGCTGGTTTATTGGTCAGTTCAGAGTTTCAAGCGTTTCCTACCTTGATCACAAAATTGACTCCGAAGGTTTACGTCCATTACCAGACAAGATTGATGCCATTTAAAGAGCTGCTACTCCAAAATCCACGATTGAACTGAAAGCCTTCTTAGGGCTAATGAACCATATGGTAAATTTATTCCAAATTTAGCCACAATATTACATCTACTTTGAGTTGCTTAGCTCCTCTGTCAAATGGGAATGGACTAAGGAAAGGGAGGATGCATTTAACCAGGCAAAATTCTTGCTAATGTCTGACCGTGTTCTAATTCATTTTGATCCTGAGAAAGACCTGATATTGTCATGTGATGCTTTGACATATGGGGTAGGAGCCATGCTGTCACACAGACTACCAAACAATTCTGAACGCCCAATCGCCTTCGCCTCAAGAACTTTATCATCTGCTGAAAAGAATTACAGCCAGAGAAAAAAAACCTTACCTTGTGTATTTGGAGTCAAATGATTTCTCTCGTATTTGTTCAGTTGAAAGCTTACCTTAGTAACTGACCACAAGCCACTGCTGACATTGCTGAATGAAAGCTGGGGCATCCCTACTACTACATCAAATCGAATACAAAGGTGGGCCCTTACTCTGGCCATGTATAATTATTCTATCTTGTTCAGGTTTCGTCCTCCTATGCTAATGCTGATGCATTTAGCCGTCTGCCCCTACCATATCAGAGGCAGAGACACCACTCAAAAAGTGGGGGGGGGGCTCAGTCAAAAAATTATATGTAGAATTAATTACTCACCCACATATATAGGCCTAATTACCTTCTTTGCAAAGTAAGGGGGCCATGCCCCCCCAATTTGTAAAGTGGGGGGCTCAAGCCCCCCCTGCCCCCCCAGTATCTCTGCCAAAGCATACACTCCTTCCATTACACCAACTCCTCCAGAAGTCATACTCCTATTAGAAGAGATGTCTGAGAGTCCTGTGAAGGTTACACAAATTCGCTCTTGGACCCGAAGGAATCCCATCCTTTCTCAAGTTGCTCATTTTATTTTGTCAGGATGGCCAATAGAGATTAAGGAAAATGACACGGCCCTGAGACCATTCTTCAATCGGAAATGTGAGTTATCAACCCAAGATGGAGTTGTCCTATGGGAAGCCAAATAATCATACCACCACCTGGATGTGATTACATTCTTGAAGAACTACATGCTTCACATCCTGGAAATTCGCATATGAAAACATTATCTCACTCATTTGTTTCGTGGCCAGGTTTGGATGAGGATATTTGAGCAATTGGCTCAAAGTGTTAAGTTCATTGTCCGAGTCCACCAGCTGCTCCAAGTTCACCTTGGAGGTGGCCAGCTCGCCCCTGGTTTAGATTACACTTGGACTTCGCAGGCTCCTTTATGGAATCATTGACGCCTACTCTATTTGGCTAGAAGTCAAAGTGATGAAGTCTACCACATCAACTACCATCATTTCATCTCTACAAAGCATCTTTGCTCGATTCAGTTTACTGTCTGTTATTGTTACTGATAATGCTCGAAACTTCACTAGTTCAGAATTTGAACATTTTTTACGCATCAATGGTATCAGACACTTGTTTTCATCCCCATACCATCCAGCATAAGTATCACATGTGCTATTTTATAGCCACATCACTCCACACAGTACAACAGGTGTCTCTCCCGCAGAGTTGCTTCAAAATCGCAGATTAAGATCTCAACTAGATCTCCTTAGACCAGATATCGAAGTTAAAGTGGAAACTAAAACAACAATCTAAACAACAAGCCTATATGAATCACAACCCCACATCTGTTGATTTGAGGAGAGAGAAGCGGTGTACATAAAGAATTTTGGTGCCTGTCCAAGGTGGATCCCAGGACATGGATCCCACGGCATGTTCTATCCCCTGTAGGCAATGTTTCATATGGTGTCAAACTTTACAATGGTCAAACGAGTCGTCATCACATTGACAATATTCGTAAACGCTTTGATAGTGATACCACCACACAACCCAAACATCCACCAAGAACTGAAGTAACTGAAGAACCAGAGATATCTCTGAATCAGACCACACCACCCTTGTTGAACCCATCTACAACTAAGACGCAAGTAGATAACTCAAACATCGACCTATTCTTCAACTGCCGATACGTCCACCATCCAACCGCTGACAGACACACTTCATTGTTATTCACAAAGAATGCATAAACCCCCAGATCGATATTCCCCCACTCAATTTAGGAGGGAGAAAATGTGATGACTATGTTTATTTATCTTGATTTTGTATATGTAAATTATGTATGGTGTTGTTGTAGTCTAAGATATGTGTCTAGTATTGTGTAGTGTAGTCTAATATTGTATATGATGTTTTTCAAGGCTATTAGGGTCTATATATATATTTACCCTTTCTATGTTCTCTTTCTCTCTCTCTCTTTTATTGATTCATTTTTCTCTGCCACAATACCACACCTCATGTTCCCATTATTCTTTTATCCATTTTCTTTCCTCTGGAAGAACTTCTTAACTTGCTTTTTTATGGAAATTAACCCTCAGGCTGATTTCCTGTTGAGGATGGTTCTTGGTGTAACTTGACTATGATGACATCATAATGAAATGACACTAGTGATGTCATCATATTGATAAGCCCTAAACCAAACCTAACATTATTAACTCTATGACATTTAGTGATGTCATCATAAGATAAGTTGTTACATAATCAGTTAAGTTACACCGAGAGAGAGAGAGAGAGAGAGAGAGATAGAGAGAAAGAGAGAGAGCACAGGTTAATTTACTTGTCCTCATATTACTGCTCAAAATATATCTTTCTATCTTTACATTTTCCATTATTTTTCTTTCTTTGTCCATCTTGCACTGAAAAAGGGAAGACATATTAAAATATAAAACAGAATAGATGATAAACTAATACCAAATGGTGGATGTTAAATCATTAATAGATGTATAAATGTTGCAATGGATATATAGTACGTGTATCAAACATGGTAATGGATCTATAATAATAAATCCATAAACAGAAGAAATGAAGTGTATGCATGGTTACTATGCGGCCATTTTGTACAGGATGTTTATCAAATTCGGTATCCAAGTACTTCAATGTTTGGTCTTCAAAAATGGACAGAGTAATACTATCTATAGTTATTGAGATCACCTCATAATTTGCTCTAAAGGAATGTAATCGACTTTTTGTTTTTGTTTACTGACCTAATAAATTTAGACTCACAAAGATGATGCTTTGGTTCTTCTGGTTAGTGGAGAGAGTATTTTAATGGACACTTAGTTAGTTCCTCCTCATTTTGAAGTGAGTTTAATATTATAACACATCCATCCATCAATCCATGCATTAATTCATTCACTATTCATGTATCCATTCCTTTGTTATTTGTCCATTTGTCCTCTCTCTCTCCCTCTCTCTCCTGTCCAGTTCTAATGGATATGGTCTATATGTCACAGTGTCAAATATACATTTTTATGTCTGCTAATAACACATATCTATTGTAGGATTTACAAATTTTCAAGACAACACATTATAACTGTAACAATACTACAATGTGCAAAACTTCCCACAGCCTTTAAAAATATAGGGCTCTTTCCAAGCTAATGTACTGGCAGGTCTGAGACCAAGCAACTAGTGGCCATGATAGGTGTGTCCTATATACATACACTAGTTTAACTAATTTGTAATATATATTGATATAGATATATCGTAACAGAAAATGATTTTGAGGTGTCTAAAGTGACTAGTTTGGGAATTTTTGAGACAAATATTGTACCCTATATTACATATAGACATTGTCTTACAAATGTATTTCTTTCCAGTAACAAGTTGTAGAATAGTTAAAGTACTATAATATTTTATGTATTTTGAAACTTTCAATTATTTGTTAATTAGATCAATTAAAAAATCAATTAATGTTGGTCACGTGGGTTATGGTACTGGTGACAAATTTGTCACGAGATTTTCTTGAATAATCGTCAAATTGAAGCGTGAGAGAAACCTCTTGATGATATAAAATATACTCTATTTTTCATGTCTCTATATCTCTACGACTCTCCTCGTCGCTGGATCACCTCGTCACTTCGTTGGATCGACTCTCCTCGTCGCTGGATCATCTCGTCACTTCGTTGGATCGACTCTCCTCATCGCTGGATCATCTTTTCGTTTTAGTTATGTCATCTCTATCTGTTTCATTACTTTTCTTTTTCTTTTCTTATTTTATTTTATCGTTTAATTTTTTGTTTTTGTAAAGTTTTTTGTTCTCCATCTTCGTTTCTACAGGACTCAGCTTGGAAGTTCCTACTGTGGTTGGTCTGATGTTCTTTGATGGTCTTGACTGTCTCTGATGTTCTCCTAATGTAAAAGATGAGTCACTCTCCTGCTCATTGGACTCTTTCCTGTCTTCCTTCCAGCCTTCTTTCCTCTTCTTTTATTTTTTTTTAATTTTTAGTTTGGGCTATCTAGCCTATACATCATACACACACTCATACAATCTCTAAAAATTATCTCTCCCTTGCCGCCTGGCGGCCATAAAATTTTTAAAAAAAATATCCACGGCCGCCAGGTGGTAGGGGAGAGCTCTGATTTGTAGGGTGTGTGTGTGTGTGCTGTGTGTGTGTGTAGGTTGGTTGTCCTTTTTCACTTCCTCTGTCTCTCTTCACTCTCTATCCATTCATTGTCATCACCAGTTCAGTTATAACTACTCTTTTTTTTCTTTCCATGTAGGAGCAGCACTGTTGAAACAGGTGAGCTATCTCTCCATCCATCCATTCTTTAGTAATCCAGTTATTCCAGATAACTTTCTTTTTCTTCCTCTATGTTCTCTACTAGTGGACTGACTGGACTCTTTGAACTCTTCAACTACAGAGACTGTCTTTTTTTATTTTTTTATTTTCATTTTTCAGTTTTCTTAATGTTTTTCTTTATGGTTTGTTAAGTTCTTTAAAAAATGTTTTATTATCTAAAATTTGTCAATAGTCAATCATCTTAACTTCAGTTCAAAAATACAAAAATCTAACTTTGAACTTGTTTCATGAAAACTGAATTAGTTTAGAATTGAATTCTTTTTTAACAACTACAATGAAACTAAAACTTTATTTTTTGTATTATACCAATATAGGTCATTGTTCTTTTACTAAAGTAAAATTATTAGTTTGTATTATATTATCGTTAGTTTTTTTAACAAAATTAATAACATTTTTAATAATTAATTAAAATCCATTTTTCTATACTGGTAATATTTTCCCGCCATAATAGTGGTGGCACGCGTTTGATGTTCCTTGCTAGGAGTGTGCTCGTGAAGTTTCCCGCCTAGCCACCGTGTGCAAGTAATGGTTCTCTGGAGACTTTTGACAGGGCTCTTTCCCTCCTTTGACTGGACTATCCCCTTCATTTGACTAACTCATGAGATTTTCATCTATTAAGACATTAATTTTTTAGTTTCAGTGTTTTGACTCCACTAACTTACTTTATCATAGAATGTGCCAAGAACGAAAGTAATGAGAGGGAGTATCAAAAGAATAATTCATATGTTATGAAATGATACAGTTGATCAATGGATGAATAAAACAATGATTGGTGAGGTTACATGTTAGAAAAATAACATTTTCGGGAAACTTTCACGAGCACACTCCTAGCAAGGAACATTAAACGCGTGCCAACACTATTATGGCGGGAAAATATTACCAGAATAAAAAAATGGATTTTAATTAATTATTAAAAAATGTTATTAATTTTGTTAAAAAAAATAACGATAATATAATACAAACTAATAATTTTATTTTAGTAAAAGAACAATAGATGTTTACTTTGTTTAACAAGTAAACTTGTTTATTGTTTATTTAGTTTAGGGTTCAGTACTCACAAGATATCAACAAACTTGATGGAATCCATACAGATCAGAGAGACTTCACAATGGTAGTAGTTACCTTTATACTTATATGATCTTAATATTTGACATATACTAGTAGCAATAGACTCACATTGTTGACTACAGACTCAAAAGAAATTAACAGGTTGTATGAAACTTGTATACAACAAAATCTCTATGGAGTTAGAGTTATATGTTCTTGTTAAGACACATTAATATTACTGTTCTTAAATATTGCATTAATGTTTTATAATTATAACAATCTCCCCTTGTTTTACTAGTACATGTACATGTAAATTAATGAATATCTTTTGTTTTACAGATTTTAGCAAATTTCCAAACACAGACTATATTACAAATTATGTTTGTTTCATCTTAATTATGTATACACTTTAGATTATCTTCAAAGTACATTCTTTGTTGTGGTGTTTGGTACAGCGAAGACAAACCTAATATGCAGACATTTCTAAAGCCACTTATCGATTCAAGTAACAATTGTATCATCAAATTATTTAGTATAATGGCTCATATAATAACAAATCTATATTGTAGATCCACAGGTATTGTGGTACAACATCAAAGGGCACAGTACAATGTAGAGCTATACTTCTAATTTGTACTGTTGATCTACCAGCAAGAGCTATGGTATGTAACATGAAGCAATACAATGTTGAATATTCATGTTGTACATGTTTGGAGACGAGAGACAATATTGTCACAAGTAATAAACTAGTAAAGTATTGACCTTACAATGAATCATATGTTATTTGAATATGTGATACTGTTGCAGCTGCCTATGTTAAAGCTACATTTAACTGAGTTCCAGTATGTTTTTGTTTTATGACTATTATTATACTAATGTTTTAACATTTAGGATTTGGGATATAAAGGTGTCTCCATCCTTACTCTACATATCCATTTGACTTAGTAAAGGGAATTACTGTTGACTACCTTCATTGTGTGCTAGTAGCAGTGACAAAAATGTTCGTAGAATATTGATTTGGTAATCAACATAGAACAACTAATACCTATTAAATAGGAAGAAAGGTCCTCAATATTGCAGCATGATAATATCAGTTATTTTTTTACACAGATTAGTGATTGTAATGAATGTCTACTTAAAACTCAGAGTCTTCCTGATTTTGTGAAACATAAGGCAAGACATATTGAAGAAGCTGGTCACTTGAAAGGTACATGTGTGTATTCCTGATTAATGTGTTGCAATTTTATAACATAGGAAGTCTCTTTAAATAGTACAATTGTCTCCTGAATGAACTTTGTTTTATAATAGGATGAACAAGATTAATGGTCACTGGTAGTGACGATCTGATTTATATTAACTGATGACAACTGTAAGTTAAATCTGTTATAATAATATGGAGAGTTCTGTACTAAACTTGTATTTTAATTTTAGAGGGACTTTGATGTACTATATAGGTGTAAATAATACTAAGGCTCTTTGATAATTTAGATTATAAATTTGATCTATCATTAATTTGACAACGTTGTGCTAAACTATTTCCTTTAATTTTATAGTGAGACAAAGATAACTGTACTGGAGAAGATCTAGTGAGGTTCTCTAATGACTACTCAATGTAAGATTGATATTTTATAGATCTTATTAAATTCTAATTGATCATTTTATTCTGTAGTTGATGTTCTAGTTGAGTGTTTTTAACTGCTAGGGATGATATGGTTATATCATGTACTAGATTTAACTAATTGTTGTCTCTTTATTAAGTTTTCTATATTATTGGACATTAACTGCTAGTGTCTTGAGGATCTGAAGAATTAGTGTGTTTTGTATTATCAATATCATTTTAGAAAGCATGAAATTATTGTCAGTTTGATGGTTTCCAGTTAAATTATTTCTGAAAATGATTATTAATTTTTTGTAAAAAAATGACAAACTAAAAGGAAAAGAAAAAGAAGATGCATAATACAACAATGTTAAATGATTGTAGAAGTATTGCAGTTTTAAAAGAAATTGAATTCTAAACATGATTTTTAAAGAAATGACAAATTTTAGAAAAAAATATCCCCAAGAAGTCCAGTGAAGGTCTCCAGTTCAACAATTATAGGAAAGAGAAGCCAGAGTTCCCAAGAGTCCAGTCAGTCCACATTCCCACGTTGAGAACATATGAGGAAGAATGAGAAGAATAACTGGATTAATAAAGAATGGATGACAATATAAAAAGAACATCAAGTGATCAAGTGAAGGATTTTTTTTATTTTGCATATTTGTTGGCCTGTCCTCTTTTGTTGATATAATTGTTTTTTTAATTAAAATGAAATTAAATTATAATTTACATCTTATATTGTATATAGTTAAGGTTCAACATCCTTTAAATTATATCCATGATGTCCATAACTTTTAATGACATTTTGTAGCCTTGAGTTCAGTTTCCTATATAACAGAAAGGATACAGAGATAAGTATAGTGAATTCAAACAGAAATAACTCACCATTGAAGCCTTTTGAATTAGACTAAGTTTTGAATGGGATGACTTTAATTAAATTTTATTTTTAAATCCCTCATTAGTCTCCTAAAGTGATATTGAAATTGGCATAACTTCATACATTTTAATTTTTCTCATAGTTTGGACAATATAATACATTGAGTCATAGACTCCTCTAGGCCCCCAAAGATGTTTCAGCTCTCGTCATAGTCTGTGTATTCGGATGTTTTATTAGGACAGCCAAGTTCCTGTAACTCTAATACCTGTTTCTCTAACAATTCCAGTCTCCACTTAATGTCTCAAGCTAGAAAAAACATTTTACAGATTAAAGTTAGTAATGAGGAACTCAAACAGAAAAGTGAGGAAAATAACACTGCTTCAAATTTTAAAGTCAATTATGGCACTCAAATGTGTACTTCTAAATGTCAGTGTAAGGAGGGCTATAATATTGTCTAACACTGATTGTTACAAGTGTTCTAATACACTACATACTGCACTATATCACTTTGTATACAAGGTGGTATTGTGTGTGTATTTGTTTGAGATTGACAATTGGCCATCCTCCTATATTACTGTCAAAAAATTGCCAGAGGTATTTCCTGAAACCAAACAACAAATGTTACCACTGTCACTACTGCTACAACTATATAAATAGATAAGGAAAGATACTCAATGGTATTGTGAAAATAGTACTATACACCTCTGTCACACTGAGAAGAATAATGACAAGCCTTACTGTATCACACAAAATATCTTTAGATACTTACTACTCTTCAACAGTTAAATATCCAAATGAATTACATACAAACTCACTTGTTTTCATACTACAATATGTAGACAACATTCTTCCTAGTATTTGTTACTCAGGTAAGAAGTCAACTCAGTATAAAGAAATAAGAATGTGTGTCTTGCTTACATGAAGCCAAGTATAAGAACAGCACTCCACTGTACCACTGTATTGACATCATTACAGTTTAAAGTGCAAGCTAGAAACTAGTTATAGGTTTATTTAAACATAAAACAATTCCAAGGTGTCTTCTTAAACTAATAGTGTGCTTATGTATTGAGAGAAAATAAAATAATCATATCATGCAATCATTAATAAAGGGTTAAATTCTTCACTTTGGTATAAAACAATTATTAGGGAAACTTACTAATAATGTTGCAAACTAAAACTGTTTCTAAAACAGAAAACTGGCACATATGAAACTTCATGGTTTGTGTTTTAAAATGAAAGTCATGTCCATTTATGTGGAAGCCAAAGAATAATTATGAAAAGTCAATAATTAGATTCAAATATGCAAATATATATGGAAGATATAGGAATATCCGTTATCAGCTACTGTAAGACTTAGCATATATGACTGCCACACAACACTACCTCACTTAGTTAAAGAATATGCATTAGGGGTTTGGGCTTTCTGCCATTAGTCACATAGAAGAATTTAAGTTTCTCGTGCCAATCCCAAAGAAAACAGGTAAAATTCTAATATGCAGGACTGTCAGGTCATTGTAATTCAATCTCTAATCATCTATTAACTATTAAGAATATGTCAGTAACAATATGCACAGAGATCTATCTTGTACACAAACCTTGAAGGCATACAAAATGTTCTAAGAAAACAGTGCATTTTGTCAGTTACAATTGTAATGTGCTCATATGGAAAGCAGTTCTTAAAGATTGAGTTGAGTACCTAGGAAATTCATCAAAAAGTATATTATATGCTATTGCTAGTGAGAGACCTCTCCTAGTTGCAATAAAACAATGTGATGTAGTACCAGTATTAAGTACATTATGGAATACATAGAAAATACACAACAAGTAAAGCAAGACAATGAGAATAAGACTATAATATATAGATATTACAGTACATGAACTCTGTAGGTCCTACATAACTAGACTATAATATACATGATAACAATAGAACAACTTGTAGTCTACATAAATACTGAAAAATCAATCAAGGAGTAAATACAAAATATATGATATAAAAAGAGGTTAAAAACAATACAACAGTAGGTGTTACAGAACAGTCTCAGGAGATGGATGTGTAAGAAAACATACACAGGAACTATTACTGAACAAGAATAAGTACCAGGGTTCTTTGTAACATTCACAGGAGATAGTAGTATAATTTAACAAAAAGTCTATAATGTGGGAGAGTGGCATAAGATCATAACACAAAATAGAGAACACAAGAGCAATAACTAACAAAACTAAATGAGAAGTCCATTATTGTATATAACATAGCCACATATGATGTCAACACATTAACAATAAATAATAGATAGAAACACAGGAGACATTACTAGACCAAACTATAAAAGAAACACTTGTCATAACAGTTTTAAGAAATGTAACACAAGTATATACAATAACATATGATATAATAGACAGTTGAAAACAATACAATACAGTGTTACAGAACAGTCTCAAAGGAATGTGTATGCAAGGTAACATAAACAAGAGCTATTGCTGGACGAAAAGTTAGAACAAGTAAATAGCAAATTTGTACAGTCACGGATGTATAGCTATAATAGTAGAACTTTCATGTATAAAACATAAAACAAAGTAACAAGAATGTAATGTGACATATAATAACAAGACTCTTAACAAAGATACCAGTAATTAATTTTAGTGTGTGAGGTCACAAAAGGGTTGGTTAAAAATAGAATTTATACAAATAAAGATACAAAAAGATTATGAAAAGAGAGATTTCTCTACCAGATTATATTATTATACAAGGGATACTTATATGTTATTGGGTATTAAGAGGTTTATGCATGTGTCACAGGGCTAAGATATATTGTAATACAAGACATTTATGTTTTTGGGTATTAAGACGTATGTACATGTCACAACACTATGTTGGATTGTATTATTATAAGAGGTTGAATATTAAGACTTTATACACTAGTGACATTATATAGTAGGCATAATAAGGCTTTTATGCATCCACATGTCACAAGACAATATCATATATAGGACAAGAACATGTCAGAGTTAAATAGTATTATAAGAGTCACAAAAGGTTTGTGTAAGTATGTCACATACTTAGGTTGTATCATAGGACATTCTGTGGTATTGATAACAAGACAGTTGTATAAAAGTATGTTAATATTTTTGTTTATTTATATATTCATACTTCACAGGGCTAGGTTGTATGATATTATACGTTGTAAGATGTTTGCATATGTCACAGGGCTGAGTTTGGGTGATAACAAGTTTGTATTATGTAGGATGAATATTGTAATATAGGTGGTCTTGTGAATATTATAATGTATGACAACAGCGGATGTATTGACATATTATAGGACTCATAATAAATTTGTCATGTACACACAATAGATAGAGAGATTATTATATAGATATCTGAATATTACCACAAAATAAGAGACTTAAATAAAAGCTACAAACATGTCTGAGTGTATGTTGTAGGGATCACAAGAGATTGATATATGAGATGTTGTAGTGTGAATGATAGGATTAAAAGTGTGAGTATATGTACAAATAACAAAGGATATACTTGTTATTGAGTGTACTTGTTAATCACAAGAATTAGAGGATTCAATGGAGAGGCTTTAAAAATAACAACTATAAAATAGCATACCATGAATTGATCTCAAAAGTTTGCACAGACTACAAGTCTAGTACATGACTTGTTACAACAGTGTGGTTATCCAGTAGATATTACTGCTACGTATTACAGCAAGAACATACAAGAGGGTTGGAGTATGTGCTAAATTTAGTCTCTTGGACCCAAAGAGTTCATGTACTTACCAGGGAGGCTCTACTAGTCATTTTAGTTAACAAGATGACTCCTCATTAGCTAGAATACATATGGTTAGAAGCTACAGCCTAGAGGAAAGCTACCCCTGCCATACCAGGACTGTTGGTATAGTCTCAAGTAACTGTATATAATGAGTGGTTGAGTATTATAAAAGCCTCTTTAACATAGACTACAAGGTGAAGCTGCTTATAACTGTTGAGAGGAGGACGAAGGCTTAATTCTAGTGGGCCACAATATTGAACTTACAATCAAGCTGTATATTCTACACAAGTGTCTAGGTATATTTCAGGTTTCCAATATGGTTCTCAATGTGAAGCCAAAGTACAACTACTCAGCTTGTCAGCTAGCAGGCAGGGCCATTTAACTTAATGCTGCATGCTTATTGTCAGCTGTTGTCAGTTGTGGGGGTTATGAAAAAATTCACAGTCTGGGAAGACATTTGCATAAACCATTCCAGTTCTGTTTAGGTAAGTATTTAAATCACAACAGCAAAAACCTCTCTACAGAATACATATGATTCTCAATCTACTTACATAACAGCTTTATGTGTGCATAAATTACTACTTGGCTGCCAAAATGGCCAACTTAAGGCTAATTTAAAAACTAAGTTAGAACTAAACTTTGCTCATGTACTACAGAATTAGGTTCACACAAGAAGTCGAACAATCTCACAAAGTCATAATAAAGTATCTAGAAGAGGTGGCTATATAGATGTTTATTAATGACAACAACTATCAGTCCGGACAGCTAAAAAGCTCAGGAGTAGGCTTTCTACACACACACACACACAATGTACACTTACTCTCTTTGTCTTTCTTTTTTTGTGCTGCAATAAAAGCATATTTTCTTTTGTCGTTGGCCTTGGTTCATGTTAATTACATTTTTCTGCACAAGAGATGAGCAAAAACTGAAGGTATCTTGACTGGAGACAATAGACTGTAGACAACAGTAACAACAGCAATTATGTTCTTCTTTAAAAGATCAATCCAGTCCACAATATATAGCAATGACATCATTGATAGAGATGACAGAGACATGACAGTTAACTTGTAGAAAGAGTTAGAGAGTTCTACTTATTTCTATAGAATATAAAAGAAACTGATAAAATACTGAAGAATAGAACATGATGTCAGGTCTTTAAACTAACTAACAACTAGTGGTTAGAAAGGAAGCTACCAGTACATGTTTGTAATAGAACTGTAAGTTGCTCAACAAGGAAGGGTGGTTGTTGCAAGTGACTACAACTGAGGAGAATGTCAGGGAAGTCTAGTTACTTTAAAACAGCAATTTTTTAATGCTAGTGGTTATGTAGTAGGACACTGAGATATAAAGAAAAGAAACTTACTTAATTGTCTCTGTCTTTAAACTTGAATTCACATAACTGCTACATTGTCCATTTGGTATAGCACACAGTAAAACGACATTGCTGTAGTGTACATATGGTTGCTAAATAGCTGGATTTACTCAAGGAGATAGAGAAAACGGCACTTCTCTCTGCATTCCAGGGGCGAATGATCAGCTATCCAGTCAGAGAAACGAGACACAAGTCTAGATATACATTTATACTACATTTTTCTGGCTTTTCTACTGGGCATGCGCAGTAACCAGACTTACCAGTGACTACATTGTCTTGTAGGAACATAGTCTCGTCCCCAGACCTACACGCAAGCTTAAAGTAGGTCTGGTCACACGGCTTGAGGTTTGTGTCCCCAGTAAGGAATGTGGCGCGGGTGTTGGTATGCAATTAGAGGTAGTGTGAAATATGAATATCATCAAATTGAAGTATGTGTGAAAGTGAATGCATGGCTACTCTTCATTAAATCTGCTACTCCTGCTGCTCTGACCTAAGCAGTAAACACAAAGATCGTGTTATTATAAGAAACAAGAATAACGGATATTCTTGTCTATACTCCATAGTTGTAGATGTGCTAAGGAATGAGAAACTTGAAATGGAACCAGAGAAGATTCACCAAAAAATGGACAAAGTCTTTTGTAAATCTTGCTGGAGAACTCTCAATAGATATTCAAATGCACTGAAGATAATTGAGCCATTGAAGAATCGGATAAAACTTCTGTTCCTGAATGAGGTTAGTATTGATTATGATATCCATTTTTATCAGCCAAAAACAAACAAACATGGTGTTAATCATCTGGGTCAACTTTTGAATAAGCAAGAGTAGACGCACCTCACTGTCATGCATGGTAGGTGTAAAAAGGTTAAAATTATGTTGCCATAATTACAATTGCCTTTTTGTAGAAAAGAGCTAGAGATGCAGAAGTCATTATTTTGCAGACTTCACCCCAAAAATAACACCTAACCCCCTTAGAATTTCATAATACAACTCAGGTATCATCTCAGTCAATTTTTGAAGATGTAAGAGCAGACACCTCTCAATATCATGCACCACAGGTAAAACAACATTATAAATTATAAATAAATTATAGGAAAATCAATGTTACTTTTTGCTATAGAAACGAAGTAGAAATAATGAAGATGTTGCTATGGTGACTCCTCCTAAAAAGAGAACACCTAATCCTCCTGAGGAATTGTATACACCTCTGGTAAGATACTTAGTTTTAAGTGTTGGTAAAGTCTTACAACATAGAAAGTTATTTAAAATAATGAGATTACTTGTGTACAAACTCCTCAAAGAAAAAATCTTGATAGTCCATTCGTGAAGGCAACTAAGAGAGCCCGTGATGACTTTCTAAGAGAAAAGCAACACTCACCCCGAGTTGCTGTGAGTTTTGCGTGTGCATGCATAAACTAGTTATATTGTTATTTTACAGGTTTTAGTTGGATATCAGTCTAAGCCAAAAGTGTCAGAGCTTAGTAATTCCTTAAAAAGGCTTGGAAAAAGTATCAGTCGAGGCAAACGGCTATCTATTGCTAGATGAGTAATGGAGAATCCCACACTAAGGGAACACATTTTTAGTCTTGTTGCCATTGAACTAAAAAATGAGATGAAAATGTTAACATCTGATAAGCATTTATCAATTTTACAAATGAAAACAAAAGATTCATTGGAAAGATTCACATGGGAACGTGTGTGGTTAGAGATTGAAACCCATTGTCCAGCACTCACTACTATAATGAAAGAATGTTTACCTACTATAGTCTTAAAGAAAGACACGACTGTCCAATCGCTCTGTGTGTGTGCTAGCACTCAGCAGATATCCCAATCTCAATAAAATTTTTTTCTGATCCATCATTAATGCAACTAGTGGTGATACACATAATACAATTGATAACCCTTTAACATTACGAATACAATCATAAGCCTTTGGTAGAATGGAATAGCATAGTGACTTCCCATATCTAGTTGGAAGACAACAGAAAACATCATTCCCAGAAATAAATGCACTAATTACTTCTTTATGTTTCTCTTTGAGAATAAATCCAAATTCTTTGGCAACTTCATCGACAACGTTTGCAGTAGACATATCTTAACACTTTCAAAGTTCACACACACTTCAATTTGATGATATTCATATTTCACACTACCTCTAATTGCATACCAACACCCGCGCCACATTCCTGACTGGGGACACAAAACTCAAGCCGTGTGACCAGACCTACTTTAAGCTTGCGTGTAGGTCTGGGGACGAGACTAGTAGGAACACTAATAACTACGATAAGAACAATATATGATCTTTAACAGAAATCTAGAAATGTTATTGGTTAGTTCAATGCCACATATCCGCCTTTTAGAAAAGCAAATACCAACCAATCAGATTTCCGACTGTTGCAAACTAGTTAACTATAATTGTTATTGTAGAAATGGTATATTAATAAACTTTACTTATAAAAGTTTAATATATTCAATCCAAAGTCAATAAATTTTTAACTGTTTGCCATGATTAACTCCCTGACACTGAGAGAGAGAGAGAGAAAGAGAGAGAGAGAGAGAGAGAGAGAGAGAGAGAGAGAGAGAGAACACATGTTAATTTCCTTGTCTTCATCTTACCATTCAAAAGATTTTTTCCATCTTTAAATGTTACATCATTGTTCTTTTCTTGTTCATCTTGCCCTGAAATAAGGAAGGTATATTAAAATATAAAAAAGAATAGATGATCAATTAATAACAATGGATGCATGGTAAACTATTAATAGATGTATAAATGTTGCAATGGATATATAGTAAATGCATGAAACATGGTAATGGACCTATAAATTTATTGATGGATCTACATGTGTATGGTTTTACATACGTGGGTATCTCCTTTTGTCCTGTACCAACAGTGACTGATAGTTCAGTACCCTTTGGTATCTGAGCATCTATATCTGACGTATCTCCTCTCAGCAGTGAGGATATTTATATAGGTTTGATTGGAGGGGAGCTACCCCTACTAATAAGTGCTTGTGTTGTTGCTATTTCAGTTTCTCTCTAGAGAGTTGTGATTTATCTGACGATAAACTAAGTGTTGAAGTCAGGTGACTGGTGGTTGACAAAATGGGATCATCAGACGTGGGTAACACTTTGGTATTGTCTTGAGTAGTCAAAATGTTAGCTATCATTGGACATAAGGAATGCATCGATCCCATGAAAAATTGGTTTAGATTTTGGTTTAGATTTTGTATGAGTAAGTGATTCAGGTAATGCATATGGAATATGTAGCTCCACCTCTCTGTCATTGGAACCACTCCTCTGTTTATTGTCGTCATTCAAATAATCTTGATCAGAATAACGACTGGTATATTCCTCATTGTGGGCATGATCTTCTTCGTCTTCAAGATATTGGATTCACTGGTGTAGACTATTGATAATATCATTGTTTTGACAGAGTTCCAAAGCTAAGTTGTCTTTGTCTTGTTCTAAATGTTGATTCAATTCACAATAACTTTTGTCTTTTAGCCTTGTACACTTTAGCTTTTGTCATTAATGCTACAATATCATCTTCCTTCTGCTTCAAACTGATATGGTGCTCAGTGATAGCTGCATCATCATGTTGTGTTTGTAAGTCCTGTAGTCTTTCTTCATAACTTATTTTGAGATGTTTCAAGTTCTCTTTTGCTGTGTCATTTTCCTTTTTGTATTTATCAATTCTTGATTCAATTTGTTGGAGATTTTTCTAATTTAGTTCTACATCAAGATATTGTTGGAGTTCTCTGCTACCCTTGAAGTTGAATCGTAGGAATTCTTGAAGTTTTGAGATTTTTTTGTTTGCCTCCTTGAGTTTGTTGTTAAGAAAACCTACCTGGTTAAATGGATAGATAGATTGATAAATGGATAGATACATGGATTAATGGATAGATAGGTGATTGAATTGATCAGTAAATAGATTGATGAGTACATGGACAGATGGTTGGTGTGAGGATGGATGCATGGATAAATAGATGGATACATAGATGGATTAAATGGACGGATGGGTACTTGGATAGATGAATACATGTAGTGCATGAATGGATGGTTGAAAAGAGAAACAAACAATTACCTCATTCTGTAATTTTGCATAGTTTTCAGGACTACAAGTTTCCAGTCATTGAGCATTACGTTCTAATGCCTGTGTCCTCTCTAATCTCAGCCTCAACAGATCAGTTTCCATTTTAACTCTCAGATCTTGTAGATATTTTAACTGCTTCTGACCTTCCTTTATTTTAAGTTGAGCATTATTTTCTACAGTAACCAACTAAATAAAAATTAAGTTATCTTGCAAATAGTTTAATTTAAATATGATTTTAATAGACAGTCTAACCTCAAGACAATAGTTTAGTGATTGTTCCATAGACTTGTCTCTTTGCATCTGTTCTAAGAGAGCTTACACACTTTCAAGTTCACAAGACAACTGATCTGTCCTCTCTCACCAACTATCACATTTCTGTTTAACAGTTTCAATCTCTAGTACCTCCAACTAAATATGGACAAATAGAATGATTAATAGATACATACAGAGGTGTATCAATGGATTGAGAGATGAATGGATTAATAAATAAATAAAATAACATCTAATTTATATATGATCAATGAATGGATCATGATTCAAATGATAAATGAACACACACTAGTACATGATATGTCCAGATAGACACAATTTGATGTTTCTACATCGTCAACAAGTGCTCTAGTTTGTTTCTGATACTCCTCTATCTGTAATAAGAGCTGATTGGATATTTGATGTAAAGTTTTGTCCTTTCTTCAAGTTTGGATAATCTAAAAACATGAGATTTAAATTTTGAAGTATTTCCTAGTTTCTATACATGAGAATGAAATATGAGGATTGGAAATGACACTTCTTTTTTCATACAATCTTTATGATATGGCATGAGAATCAATCTATGATATGGGAATGAGACTTTATTACAAAAGTCTCAGTCTCATTCTAATTATTACTGCTATAGACTATAGTAGTTGTAAAGAGTGGAGAGCAACAAAATGAGCTATGATAGTTCTTCCTTTATCTTGCCTATGATACCTTCACAAAACACATTAATTAATATACACATACATGTATATGTGCACCTATTTAGGGTAGCTTCCATATCATTATTACATGTACATGTACCTATTGAGGGTAGTTTTAAATGTAGACAGTTTCTCTTGAAATTCTATTTTTTATTTCATAGAGAGCTCCACAGTATTTTGATATAGTTCTTCTATTTTAATATATTGATGTGTTTGATGGTGTGATTGATGTATAACCTGAAAAGATCAGAATGATAGCTCTGAAGTATGAGATTCATATAATGAAAATTATGGAACCAGAATGAAACATAGGAAGAAACATTACTAGCAACACACTTACTTTAAATTGGTCATTCATCATGGTAGTATACTCAACTAACTGATTCTCCAGTGCTATGATATGATCTTTACATTTTACGGATTCTCATTCCTAAGTGTCCAGGATTGAGTCTTTAGCCTCAAGATCAGAATGTAACTTTTCTATTGTCTCTTCTAGTTCTGTTAGTCTCGTCAGAAGCTATGTAAGATGACATCTAAAAGGATAAATATATTGTTGAATGGATGTATGGTATGTTGAATGGGTTCATAGTAAAACATAACAGATGATGAGTATCCATTACTTTTAACCACACCCACCAAACTTATAACTTCTGATAGTTCTTTCTCACTTTTATATTGTTTTAATTTTCCTTCTTGTTTTATTTTCATATGTTGAGTAGACTGTTACTCTTGCTAATGTCAAACACACTACAACATTTTGTGAGCATGTAGTCATTGTTTTCAATCATTGTGTAGTAATTGGACCATGTGCTCTATAAAGATATGAAGAACTATTACAAAGAAGAACATGAAGTTTGTCAAACTCTATCAGCTCTCTTCCACATCACATCTACAGTTAAAAAAATAGATTCGTGAGCTTAATAATCTGTTGTACACTACAATAATTACTTCATAATTAGTAGATAAATCTACTAGAGCGACAAAAGGTTCAGTAGTATTGTATATATAGCACAGTTGAAGTATTACATTACTGCCATTATCATTTATTGAACTCAATTAGAATTTAACAAAGATATATAAAAGATCAATCTTACATAGAGTAGATGTTAGAGAACCTTTCTAGATCATCTCCAGTCCAGTTATCAATGTCTCACAATAGAATTAAAGGAAATAGTTAAGTACAACACTCAAATTAATGATAGATCAAACTTACAATCTAAGTTATCAGAGAATCTCAACATTATGTACATCTATATAGTAGATCAAAGACCTCCCAAATATTACTGTCCTTATAGTTATAGCATATAATTTACAGTAGTCATCAGTTAATATAGATCAGATCACAACCCATGACCATTAAACCTGTACATCCTATTATAAAACATAAAAGTTCATTCAGTAGGACAATTGTACTATTTAATAAGTCAAGTTACAGTAGGTATATTAACAAATGTCATCAGATCATCTCTAGTAGCTATAAATAGATTTACTAAATGTAATAGAATTTGTTTTGTTCTAAACATATAGTTAATATACATCCACAACCAAAAGAACATCATTAATAATTCTAGTGTACAACAGTTCATGTCATTTATTAAAGAGAATCAATAAAGGATAAAGAGAAGAGCCTAGATTTCAGTATATATGAATAAAATCCAAATACCAGGAAACTTTAGGTGTCATGTAAAAATCTCGATGATAGAAAACCAATTATTTAAATCCTCTAGACCAGAAAAAAATAAATTTTAGATCCCTAAAAGTAAGTAAAATCCAAGATACCAGAAATAAACAAGGAAAAACTCTAGGTGTCAGTATAAAAACATTGATACAATTGAAATCCTAGATGGCTGTAAAAAATCAAGCAAAGTCCTTGATGTCAGAGTAAAATACTAGATATCAGAAGCAAGCAAAAAAACCAGATGCCAGTAATTAAAATCCTGTACCAGTAAAAAAAGGAAAATTCTAGATCCCTCTTAGATGCCAGTCAGAAACCTCTCCTAGTTACAATAAAACAATGAGTTATAGTTAAGAGGTTTATGTACATGTCATAGGGCTAAGTTATATTGTAATACAAGACATTTATGTGGTTGGGTAATGAAAGGTATGTAAGGTATGTACATGTCAGAGGACTATGTTGGATCATATTATGAGAGAGGATGGGCATTAAGAAGTGTGTACATGTCATGGGACTCTCTTGGATGATATTACAACAGCTTGGGTATTAAGAGGTGTTTTTGGATCTTATTAAAATTGCTTGGGCATTAAGAGGTGTGTAGATGTCATGGGAGTATCTTGGATCATATTACAACAGCTGGGCATTAAAAGGTGTGTACATGTCATGGGAACATCTTGGA
Source organism: Xestospongia muta (assembly GCA_963693285.1). Classification (NCBI taxonomy): domain Eukaryota; kingdom Metazoa; phylum Porifera; class Demospongiae; order Haplosclerida; family Petrosiidae; genus Xestospongia; species Xestospongia muta. Next base: position 15,352,280 of record OY848917.1, on the reverse strand, counting down.
TCATATTACAACAGCTGGGCATTAAGAGGTGTATACATGTCATGGGACTATCTTGGATGACATTACAATGGCTTAGGTATTAAGAGGTGTTTTTGGAGCATATTACAATAGCTGGGCATTAACATGTATGTACAAGTCATGGGAATATCTTGGATCATATTACAACAGCTGGGCATTTAGAGGTGTGTACATGTCATGGGTCTAGCTTGGATTCTATTACAAGAGGTTGAGTATTAAGACATTATATACACTAGGTAACATTATGTAGTATGTATGATAAGATAAAATGTACATGTACTTGAATAGGACAATGCTACATTATGTATAGGGCAATATGGGATAAGAACATGTCACAGGATTAAATTGTATATAAGGACCACAAAAGGTTTGTGTAAAATATGTTAATATGTTTGTTTATATGTTCACAGCAACAATGTGAGGTTGTGGGCTCCTTCACATAGAGATACATTTTCTTATTAATATATTGTAATAGCTAACTTCTCTTATCCAACATGTCAATGATATCTCTATATTCATTATAAAATGATAATATATCATTAGAGTATATTAATAGGAGTGACTGACTCCTTGTGATGTATCTACTAATATTATAGAGTGATAAGCTGATATCACCTCATCAGAAAAGTTCACATGAGATACAAATGATAAGTCATGTGACTATTACGTTAATAAAATGCTTATCAGATGACTGTCACATGCAACATACAAATTAATAAAGTGATAATTAATCTGATGATATTAATATTAGGATTAATTATAGATCATCACATAGTCAGAGAGCATTATATTGAACATGACATCATGAGAATACAATAACCACACCCACTCATTATTACTATGAGTGTTCATGTAAATTGATGACAAGATACAACTTGTCTTTAGAATCAGGTGAAACTAATGAGAGGGACATACTCTTAAATACTAACTCCATGCTAGAAATAAGATGCTAATCATTGAGGGATGGAGTCTGAAATACTAAACTCTTGTTCTATGAACAGTGTATTTGTATATCTCAACTAATTACAATGAAATGAACCCTGTAATTGTTAACATAATTATATATCTCATATTTTTATTTTTTCCTACAAACACATCAGGATGAGTCTGTTTAACTAAATCAAAATTTGTCTACAAACGAAATTGTAAACAAACAAAAACATGTAAACATGTACATATTGACATGTAACACTCACTTTACCATATGATGTCCTACAATAGCCACATTTTGGAATAACTCTTGACTATCCATTAACTCTTATTGTTACTGACATGTGTGATGACATTCACGTTTTTCCTGAACATTGATCACATATAATTTTTCATGCAAAACTCTTATTTTTGAACAGCATCTATAATGACTTCATTACAATAGTTGTTAACTTTACTGTGAAGTTCCAAGGATTCCTTTATTAAGGAAATTGTCAGTTGTAAATGATTCTTGTTGTCTGTGAGTTTATGCATTTGAGCTGTTATCATGGAGAGACTGAAGCATAGTAGATTTGTAAGTACATTATAATCCTATTACTATATTACTGTGTGAAAGTCTAAGAAGTGAATGGATCACTTCATGGACATTAAGGTGGTACCTATGATATTACTGCATTCTATTGTTTGCTATTCATATTAATAGTTATGTTTAACTGTCCAGTCTAATTATTGTTCTATTTTTATAACCATTGTTGTACACTCCATTAAAAAGTGACTTTTACTCACTAACTGATGGACTTGTCCATGTGTAACATATTAATTAACCTATAACTGTTAATGGTTAATTTAATATTAAGATAACTTTGTTGCTTTGTGTGGTAGATTTAATGTTTTTTTCTTATTTAATGAGATAAAATTTTATGATTGTAGCTCAAATGGATACCTACAACTATGTAAAGTTTGCAAGGAAAACTTTACTGCAACTATGAATTTTTATATGTCTAAAATAGATTGCAAGATTTTGTTATGTAATGCGTAGTAATTGTCCTTAGTAAGTCAAATTTAAATTTCATACTGTGGTCAATATGAAATATGAAATAAGAAGTTGTCAGTGTACTTACTTAAACAATCGGGTTTTGGGTTTGTCAAATGTAATGCTCACCATCTTTATTTCTCTGTGATTAAAACATGGATGTTGTGCCTTTTCAATGAAATGGTCAGCTTCAAATACTATATACGTTGTATATCTATCTATTTATCTATCTATCTATCTATCTATCTATCTATCTGATCTATCTATATACATACACACTATTTCATTGTTTAGTAAAGTGAGACAATAACATTATAATAGCCAAACTGTGTCTGTTCTGTTCAGCAATAACCTTAAATCTGTAATTAAACTAATTAGTTGTTATCAGGTGTTAAAGTAAACAGTCACATGATTTGAGATAAGAAGTACTATATGAATTAAGAAGTACTATACACATATAAAACTGGTATTAGTAAAGTTATAGTTAGCCTAGTAGTTTGTAAAATTACAATTACACTAACCAACGAATTGTGTTGTGTCAAATGTTTCTTTTAGCCTTTCCTTTTTTATTTGTTTCATTTTAGTTATTGTTATTTTAAGATACTAATGTTCTTTTTACAATTGGTAAACTACATACATGATATTTATATCTATACTGCATAAGGCATCAAGCAGTTATGGAACATTATTTATATGGAATATCTGTAAAGTTTTGTTGCAATATTTTGATATTGCATGATAATACAATAAGGTATGTTAGTTTACTTTTAGCCCAAGATATATCCCTGAGTGAGATTACCTTTGGCACTATATTGAAGATGTTTATCTTTAGATTTATGGAAATCATGTCATATATTTCTTAATACTTTTTTCTTTTACCATAGAATGATGATCTAATTATGTCTGCTAAGAAAGGAGACTTGTCAGGAGTAAAAGATGCTCTTGTTAGAGGAGCTGATGTAAATACTAGAGATATGGTAAATCTATTTTATAATTATGTATTAAATCTAACACTTAATAGATGAATCAACCTGTCTAAAAATATATTACTAGCACTAGATTTTATTGTCATTTTGTTTTCTTACTGTTTAAGTAATCATGTAACTAACAGAACTAGTTTGACTAGAAAAACTTTATCAAATAATGAGATGTATCTTGACATTTTTTTACTCTGCTGTTTATGTTTCCACATCTATTGTGCTATAATTACTTGTCATTTAAATGTGTCCTTTACAATATAATAGTTGGTAAGTGTGATATAATGTGGTATAAATCCTAAGTATATTGAATGGAATGTTGAAATTTTTTTACGGTATTGTTATCTGTTTCCACATCGATTGTGCTGTAATTACTTGTCATCTGATTGTGTACTTAACAATATAATAGTCATTAAGTGTGATACAATATAATATAAATCCTAAGTATATTAAATGTAACGTTGACATTCTTTGTTACTCTATTGTTTTTTTTGCTGCATTTATTGTGTTGTGTTTATGTAAATTTTGTTGTATGACTGTGCATTCTAACGAATGATATTCATTAAGGTATCACCAATCATTTGTATTTCTAATTTAAATTGTTTATTGTCAAAGATGATGATAGTTGATATGCTAAACAACATAAAAAGCTATGTGTTATATTATTGTCAGTTGGAAGTTGTCTTCTGGATGTGTCCTTTACAATATAATAGTTGCTATATGTGTTATATTTGTAGTATATGTTCTAAGTATATTGAATAAAATTATACATAGAACCTATCCCTATTTTATATGTGCATATAACCTCCCCCTATTCTATATGTACATAGAACCTACCCCTATTCTATATGTACATAGAAGCTATCCCCATTCTATATTTACATATAGCATATCCCTATTCTATATGTACATAGAAACTATCCCTATTCTATATGTACATGGAAACTATCCCTATTCTATATGTACATATAGCATATCCCTATTCTATATGTACATAGAAACTATCCCTATTGGATATGTACATAGAACCTACCCCTATTCTATATGTAAGTATAGTCTATCCCTATTCTACATGTGTGTAGAACCTACCCCTTTTCTGCATGTGCGTAAAGCCTATCCTTATTATATATGTGTGCCAAGCCTATCCCTATTCTACATATACGTTGAGCCTATCCCTATTTTACCTATACATTGAGCCTACCCCTATTCTACATATGTGTAAAGCCTGTCCCTATTTTACATATGCGTTGAGCCTATCCCTATTCTACATGTTTGTAGAGGCTATCCTTATTCTACAGTGCATTGAGCATAACCCTATTCTACATGTGTGCAGTGCCTATCCCTATTTACTTATATATGTATGCAGTACCTACCCCTAATATATATTATTATACATATAGCCTATCCCTATTCTGTATGTACATACAGCCTCCCTATTCTATATGTACATATAGCCTGCCCCTATTGTATGTGTACATAGAAGAAACCTCTATTCTATATGTACATAGAGCTTATCCCTTTTATATATGTACATACAGCCTACCACTATTCTGTATGTACATAGAGCATACACCTATTCTATATGTACATATAGCCTTCCCCTATTCTATGTGTATGTCTAGCCTACCTCTATTTTAAAAGTATGTATAGCCAGCCTCTATTCTAAATGAACTTATAGCCAACCCCTATTCTAATGTACATATAGCCTACTTCCATCCTAAATGTAGATTTAACCAATCCCTATTTTAAATGTACTTATAGCCTACCCTATTCTAAATGTATGTATAGCCTACCTTTATTCTAAAAGTACTTATAACCAATTGCTATTCTAAATGTACGTATAGCCTATCCTTGTTCTAAATGTATATATAGCCTACCCATATTCTATAGGTCTGTATAGCCTATCCCTACTTTATATGTACATAGAACCTATTCCTATTTTATTTATAGATATAGCCAACCTCTACTTTTTATGTACATATAGTGTATCCCTATTCTATATGTACATATAGCCTACCCCTATTCTATATGTACATATAGCCTGCCCCTATTGTATGTGTACAAAGAAGAGACCTCTATACTCTGTCCGAGTTGAGTTGAGCCCTTTATTAAAAAAAGTTGTTGTATGCATGGAATGTAAGATGAGGTATTTTCTCACTTACTGTATCCACTTAGCACTGAAGTACATTTTAATATTATTCATTACTTTTTCACGTGAATGTCATGCGAACACGTGTTCGCGAAGATACAAAGGCGAAGGGACTGAGGTCGTAAACAAAGGAGGTTGTTGCGAATGTCTATGACTATTTCGAGGAACTCCACAGGCGTCAATCTACTCAAGGACCTCTTAAAAGAACTGCTGATGCCACAGGAGTTTCACGAGCCAGCATCATTTGATAAAAGGTTTTTTTTAGAGCCATGGCAGCTTTATAGCTGCCTTAAATCGCAAAAGACAATATCTGATTATTATTTTAATAGTAATAATTACTATAATAGAACATTTGTTCATATAATCAGAACTGTAATTTCAATTGCCACGTGACACACGGCTGACTTCTCAAGGTGAAAAGTGTTATTCGAAGGTGTAGAATTTGAAGTATGACGAAGGTATGTCATTGAAAATGTATGGAGTTTGTAGTTTGCTACTTTCTCGTAGCACTAGAGAGCCAAATATTATATATAAATAGCGCATTTGCAAGCTGAATTGATTGGTGCAAGTTCCATGCAGATAGCACGTAAAACGGCAAAGTTATTTACATGTCTGGGTAGCTCAACTCAACTCGAAATGTACATATAGCCTACATCTATTCTAAATGTACGTATGCCCACCCCCTATTTAAATGTATACATAGCCTATCCCTAAACCTATTTTAAATATATGTATAGCCACCACTATTCTAAGTGTATGTATAGCCTATCATCATTCTGAATGTACATATAACCTACTCTATTCTAAATGTACTTATAGCCAACCCCTACTCTAAATGTACTTATAGCCAACCCCTACTCTAAATGTACTTATAGCCAACCCCTACTCTAAATGTATGTATAGCCTACCCCTATTCTAAATGTACATATAGCTTCCCCCTGTTTTATTGGTATGCATAGCCTATCCTTATTCTGTATGCACATAAAGCCTACCTTTATTCTGTATGTGTGTAGAGCCTATCCCTATTCTATACGAGCTTAGAACCTACCTTTCTACCCTTATTTTAAATTACCATAGAGCCTACCCCTATTCTAAATGTACGTATAGCCAATCTCTTATTTTAAATGTACGTATATGCCAACCGCTAGTCTAAATGTAAGTATAGCCTACCCCTATTCTAAATGTACATATAGCAAACTGCTATTCTAAATGTAGATATAGCCTACCTTTATTCCACATGTACAAATCACCAACCTCTATTATAAATGTAGGTATGGCCAACAGCTATTCTGAATTTATGTATAGCCAACTGCTATTTTAAATGTACATATAGCCAACCCCTATTCTGAATATATGTATAGCCTACTACAATTCTAAATGTACATATACCCTACACCTATTCTAATAGTACTTATAGCCGACTGCTATTTTAAATATACGTATAGCTTTCCCTTGTTCTAAATGTACGTATAACCTATCCATATTCTAAGTGTATGTATAGTCTATTTCTATTCTAAATGTTTGCATAGCCTATCCCTATTCTAAATGTAGGTATAGCCAACCCTTATTCTAAATGTTCATAGAGCCTACCTTTATTCTATACATGTGCGTAGAGTCTATCCCTATTCTATACGAGCTTAGAGCCTATCCCTATTTTATGTGAATGTATAGCCAATCGCTTTTCTAAATGTAGGTATAGCCTACCCCTATTTTAAATGTACATATAGCCTATCCCATATTCTAAATGTACGTATAGTTTACACCTGTTCTATTGGTATGTATAACCTATCCTTATTTAATAAGCTCATATAGCCTACCTTTATTCTATATGCACATAGAGCTTATCCCTATTGTAAATGCATGTAAAGCCTACCCCTATTCTAAATGTATGTATAGCCTATCCCTATTGTAATGTAGGTATAGCCAATCCTTATTCTAAATGTACATTTAGCCTACCCCTATTCTAAATGTACATATGGCCTACCTCTATTATAAATATACATATAGCCAACCCCTATTCTAAATGTACATATAGCCTCCTCCTATTCTAACTGTACATATATCTAACCCCTATTTTAGATGTACATATAGCCAATCCTTTATTCTAAATGTACATTCAACCTATCCCTATTCTAAATGTACATATAGTCTAAACCTGTTCTACAGGAATGTATAGCCTATCCCAATTCTATATGTGTATAGACCATATATACCCATATTGTATATCCACATAGAGCCTATCCTTATTCTATATATAGATAGATCATCCCCCTAATCTATATGAGTGTAGACCATATCCCTATTCTATAGGTACGTAGATCATAGTCCTATTCTTTATGAGTGTAGAACCTACCTCTATTCTATATGTACATAGAAACTATCCTTATTATTTATGTATGTACATCCTACCCCTATTCTAGATGCACATAGAGCCTATCCCTATTATATATGTACATTTATCTTAATTGAAATGTTTGTATAGCCAACTCTTATATAGCCTTTCCCTATTCTAAATTTACATATAGCCAACTGCTATTCTAAATGTAGGTATAGCCTACCTCTATTCTAAATGTATGTATCACCAACCGGTATTCTAAATGTATGTATAGCCTAGTCCTATTCTAAATGTATGTATAGCTTACCCCTGTTCTATTGGTATAGCTTATCCCTATTGTATATGAGCTTAGAGCATACCCTTATCAATCTGTGCATATAGCCTACTCTTATTCTATATATACATAGAGCCTATCCCTATTTTATATGAGTGTATAGCCAATCTCTATTCTAAATGCAGGTATAGCCTACCCCTACTTTAAATGTATGTATAGCCAAACGCTAGTCTAAACTAATATAGCCTATCCCTATTCTAAATGTATATATAGCAAACCACTATTACAAATGTAGGTATAGCCTATCCCTATTCTAAATATAAGTATAACAAACAGCTATTTAAAATGTAGGTACATCATACCCCTATTTTGTATGTATATAGAGCCTATGCCTATTCTATACGTACATAGAACCTAGCCTTATTCTATATGTACGTATATCCTACTTCTATTCTATATGCACAGAGAGCCTATCCCTATTCTATATGTTATAAATGTACGTATAGCCAACTCCTGTTTTAAACGTACGTATAGCCATCTAACTGTATGTATAGCTTAACACTATTCTAAATTCAGGTATACCCTAACCATGTTCTACAGGTATTTATAGCCTATCCACATTTAATATATGTATTGAATGTGAAGTTGACATTTATTTACTCTATTGTTTTTTATACACATCAATTGTGCTGTAATTACTTGTCATCTGAATGTGTCCTCTACAATTTAATAGAGGGTAAGTGTGATATAATATAATATAAGTTCTAAGTGTATTAAATGTGATGTTGACATTTATTTACTCTATTTTTTTCTTTTTACACATCAATTGTGCTGTAATTACTTGTCATCTGAATGTGTCCCTTGCAATTTTATAGGACGTAAGTGTGATATAATAAAAAATAAATCCCAAGTGTATTGAATGTGACGTTGACATTTTTTATTCTTATCTATTTTTTTCTTTTTACACATCAATTGTGCTGTAATTACTTGTCATCTGAATGTGTCCTCTACAATTTAATAGCTAGTAAGTGTGATATAATATAATATAAGTTCTAAGTGTATTAAATGTGATGTTGACATTTATTTACTCTATTTTTTTCTTTTTACACATCAATTGTGCTGTAATTGCTTGTCATCTAAATGTGTCCTCTACAATTTAATAGGACGTAAGCGTGATATAATGTAATATAAATCCTAAGTGTATTGAATGTGAAGTTGACATTTATTTACTCTATTGTTTTTTATACACATCAATTGTGCTGTAATTACTTGTGATCTGAATGTGTCCTCTACAATTTAATAGTTGGTAAGTGTGATATAATGTAATATAAATCCTAAGTGTGTTGAATATGACGTTCACATTTTTTACTCTATTGTTTTCTTTTTACACATCAATTGTGCTGTTATTACTTGTCATCTGAATGTGTCCTTTACAATTTGATAGTCGGTAAGTGTGATATAATGTAATATAAGTCCTAAGTGTATTGAATATGAAGTTGACATTTATTTACTCCATTGTTTTCTTTTTACACATTAATTGTGCTGTAATTACTTGTCATCTGAATGTGTCCTCTACAATTTAATAGTCGGTAAGTGTGATATAATGTGATGTAAGTCCTAAGTGTATTGAATTTGACGTTCACATTTATTTACTCTACTGTTTTCTTTTTACACATAAATTGTGCTGTAATTACTTGTCATCTGAATGTGTCCTTTACAATTTAATAGCCAGTAAGTGTCATATAATGTAATATAAATCCTAAGTGTGTTGAATATGACGTTCACATTTTTTACTCTATTGTTTTCTTTTTACACATCAATTGTGCTGTAATTACTTGTCATCTGAATGTTTCCTTTACAATATAATAGTTTGTAAGTGTGATATATTGTAATATAAATCCTAAGTGTGTTGAATATGATGTTGACATTTTTTACTCTATTGTTTTCTTTTTACACATTAATTGTGCTGTAATTATTTGTCATCTGAATGTGTCCTCTACAATTTAATAGTCGGTAAGTGTAATATAATGTAATATAAATCCTAACTGTGTTGAATATGACGTTCACAGTTTTTACTTAATTGTTTTCTTTTTACACATCAATTGTGCTGTTATTACTTGTCATCTGAATGTGTCCTTTACAATTTAATAGCCAGTAAGTGTGATATAATGTAATATAAATTCTAAGTGTATTGAATGTGATGTTGACATATTATAAATAATTATAAATCCTAATGTAATGCTTTACTATATATAACTGTGTTGGTATTGATAATGTACAGATGTTATGATATAGTCTTTTGATTCATGTTAACATAGTTATTATAATATATTTAGGATGAATCTACTCCAGTCATATTAGCAGCAATGAAGGGACACAAAGATGTTGTTTTGATTTTAACACAGAAAGGAGCTGATCTAAACCTTTTCAACGACGTAAGTGTTCATGTACATATGTTATATGATAATAGCTGCATAAGTAAAATTAAAATGTAACTTTTTTAAGTGGCAGTAGTTATTATACTATTATAATAAAGTTCGAAATATTGTCTTTAAATAATATGCCAAATATAATGAAAATTGGAAGGAAAAAAGATACAAAGTTCTTATCATCACAATGTTAATGAAAAGTGTATTTTTATAAGATGTGATTAACCAATTTACCAACTTATTGTCATTGGACATCATGAGATGGATAGACATGACGATATCATAACTTTTCTCTAGTCGTAACAGGTGCTCACTAAAATAGCAATAAAGGGCATGAATTGAAGCATCTCTTGTTTGACAAATGTTCATTTTAAATTGTTTAAATTGAAGTTTAATTAGTGTAGTTTTTTGCTATTATGACAAATCCAGAATTAAAAATGATGATAGTTGATATCCTAAGCAAAATAAATAGCTACGTATTATTTTCAGCTGGACTATTGACATAATAGTATGTTCTAATACGTTTTTCTGTTTGCATGTTATTTACCAGTCCCTCATATTACACTCTAACTGTATATAATTTAAACTATCTTGACAAACGTAGTGTTAAAACAGTTATTCAAGTAATGAAGGCTTATTAGAAATAGATGTAGTAATGTCCTTCCTGTACAACATGATTTACATTTGAACAATATATGATTGTAATATGTTCTAATTATGTTGACAATATGGAGAGATAAGACAAAAGACAAGATCTATGTGTATGTACTGTTATTGTAGAGTGAATGTTTTAATTTACAATTGATTATTTGTATGTTATATGTAATAGAGAGGACGGGCAGCCCTTCATTATGCAAGTGAGAAAGGATATACAGATATCGTTGAAATATTAGTCAACCAAAATGCTGATATTAATATTGTTACTAAGGTAATTTGGATCATCAGAATAAAGAGTAATATTCAAGCTATGTTAATGACTAGATAAGACATAGAGTCAACATTGTAATGATACAAGACAATTGTACCTGTCCTTAAAAATATATCATACAGCAGGTAGCATTGGTATAAGTACTGTATGATGTTTCTTTTATTTCTGTTTATGCAAAGATAATTCCAAAAGTATAAGACTTTAATGATTATTTTTGTAGAAGAGGCTGTGTTTTTATGTAATATAAATACCTTTATAAACGTTACTTTGAGTGCTTTAACAGTGACAGTTACAGTTTATAGAGACCTTTGAAGTCGCCTCTGTGTGAGAAGCCATTTTTATCCATTAATTAATTATAACCATATTCATATGTACCTAAACAGGTGATAAATATGAAGAAAGGTCACTATGTCAATATTCCATTGTATTAAAATAATTGTGATGTTTATATTTTGTTTACCTTTTGTTTTCTTTTCCACATTTATTGTGGTGTGATTACTTTTTATTTGAATGTGTCCTTTATAATATAATAGTGGATAAGTGTGATATAATGTAATATAAATCCTAAGTGTATTGAATGTGATGTTGATGATCTTTTTACTCTATTGTTTTCTTTTTCCACATCAATTGTGCTGTAATTACTTGTTATCTGAATGTGTCCTCTACAATTTAATAGCCAGTAAGTGTGATATAATATAATATAAGTTCTAAGTGCATTAAATGTGATGTTGACATTTATTTACTCTATTGTTTTCTTTTTCCACATCAATTGTGCTGTAATTACTTGTCATCTGAATGTGTCCTCTACAATTTAATAGTGGGTAAGTGTGATATAATATAATATAAGTTCTAAGTGTATTAAATGTGATGTTGACATTTATTTACTCTATTTTTTTCTTTTTACACATCAATTGTGCTGTAATTACTTGTCATCTGAATGTGTCCCTTACAATTTTATAGGACGTAAGTGTGATATAATAAAAAATAAATCCCAAGTGTATTGAATGTGACGTTGACATTTTTTATTCTTATCTATTTTTTTCTTTTTACACATCAATTGTGCTGTAATTACTTGTCATCTGAATGTGTCCTCTACAATTTAATAGCTAGTAAGTGTGATATAATATAATATAAGTTCTAAGTGTATTAAATGTGATGTTGACATTTATTTACTCTATTTTTTTCTTTTTACACATCAATTGTGCTGTAATTGCTTGTCATCTAAATGTGTCCTCTACAATTTAATAGGACGTAAGCGTGATATAATGTAATATAAATCCTAAGTGTATTGAATGTGAAGTTGACATTTATTTACTCTATTGTTTTTTATACACATCAATTGTGCTGTAATTACTTGTGATCTGAATGTGTCCTCTACAATTTAATAGTTGGTAAGTGTGATATAATGTAATATAAATCCTAAGTGTGTTGAATATGACGTTCACATTTTTTACTCTATTGTTTTCTTTTTACACATCAATTGTGCTGTTATTACTTGTCATCTGAATGTGTCCTTTACAATTTGATAGTCGGTAAGTGTGATATAATGTAATATAAGTCCTAAGTGTATTGAATATGAAGTTGACATTTATTTACTCCATTGTTTTCTTTTTACACATTAATTGTGCTGTAATTACTTGTCATCTGAATGTGTCCTCTACAATTTAATAGTCGGTAAGTGTGATATAATGTGATGTAAGTCCTAAGTGTATTGAATTTGACGTTCACATTTATTTACTCTACTGTTTTCTTTTTACACATAAATTGTGCTGTAATTACTTGTCATCTGAATGTGTCCTTTACAATTTAATAGCCAGTAAGTGTCATATAATGTAATATAAATCCTAAGTGTGTTGAATATGACGTTCACATTTTTTACTCTATTGTTTTCTTTTTACACATCAATTGTGCTGTTATTACTTGTCATCTGAATGTGTCCTTTACAATTTAATAGGATGTAAGTGTGAAATAATATAAAATAATTCCTAAGTGTATTGAATGTGATCTTGAGATTTTTATTCTTATCTATTGTTTTCTTTTTACACATCAATTTGCTGTAATTACTTGTCATCTGAATGTGTCCTTTACAATTTGATAGGAAGTAAGTGTGATATAATATGAAAATAAATCCTAAATGTATTGAATGTGACGTTGACATTTTTTACTCTTATATATTTTTTTCTTTTTACACATCAATTGTGCTGTTATTACTTGTCATCTGAATGTGTTCTTTACAATTTAATAGCATGTAAGTGTGATATAATATAAAATAAATTCTAGGTGTATTGAATATGATGTTGACATATTATAAATAATTATAAATCCTAATGTAATGCTTTACTATATATAACTGTGTTGATATTGATAATGTACAGATGTTATGATATATTCTTTTGATTCATGTTAACATAGTTATTATAATATATTTAGACTGGATGTACTCCAGTCATGTTAGCAGCAATGAAGGGACACAAAGATGTTGTTTTGATTTTAATACAGAAAGGAGCTGATCTAAACCTTGTCAACACCGTAAGTGTTCATGTACATATGTTATATGATAATAGCTGCATAAGTAAAATTAAAATGTAACTTTTTTAAGTGGCAGTAGTTATTATACTATTATAATAAAGTTTGAAATATTGTCTATAAATAATATGCCAAATATAATGAATATTGGAAGGAAAAAGGATACAAAGTTCTTATCACAATGTTAATGAAAAGTCTATTTTTATAAGGTGTGATTAACCAATTTACCAACTTATTGTCATTGGACATCATGAGATGGATAGACATGACAATATCATAACTTTTCTCTAGTCATATTAGGTGCTTACTAAAATAGCAATGAAGGGCGTGAATTGAAGCATCTCTTGTTTGACAAATGTTCATTTTAAATTGTTTAAATTGAAGTTTAATTAGTGTAGTTTTTTGCTATTGTGACAAATCCAGAATTAAAAATGATGATAGTTGATATGCTAAGCAAAATAAATAGCTACGTATTATTTTCAGCTGGACCATTGACATAATAGTATACTCTAATATGTTTTTCTGTTTGCATGTTATTTACCAGTTCCTCATATTACACTCTAACTGTATATAATTTAAACTATCTTGACAAAGGTAGTGCTAAAACAGTTATTCAAGTAATGAAGGCTTATTAGAAATAGATGTAGTAATGTCCTTCCTGTACAACATGACTTACATTTGAACAATATATGATTGTAATATGTTCTAATTATGATGACAATATGGAGAGATAAGGGAAAAGACAAGATCTATGTGTATGTACTGTTATTGTAGAGTGAATGTTTTAATTTACAATTGATTATTTGTATGTTATATGTAATAGAGAGGACGGGCAGCCCTTCATCATGCAAGTGAGAAAGGATATACAGATATCGTTGAAATATTAGTCAACCAAAATGCTGATATTAATATTGTTACTAAGGTAATTTGGATCATCAGAATAAAGAGTAATATTCAAGCTATGTTAATGACTAGATAAGACATAGAGTCAACATTGTAATGATACAAGACAATTGTACCTGTCCTTAAAAATATATCATGCAGCAGGTAGCATTGGTATAAGTACTGTATGATGTTTCTTTTATTTCTGTTTATGCGAAGACAATTCCAAAAGTATAAGACTTTAATGATTATTTTTGTAGAAGAGGCTATGTTTTTATATAATATATATACCTTTATAAGGGTTACTTTGAGTGCTTTAACAGTGACAGTTACAGTTTATAGAGACCTTTGAAGTCGCCTCTGTGTGAGAAGCAATTTTTATCCATTAATTAATTATAACCATATTCATATGTACCTGAGACAGGTGATAAATATGAAGAAAGGTCACTAAATCAATATTCCATTGTATTGAATTAATTGTGATGTTTATATTTTGTTCACCTTTTGTTTCCTTTTCCACATTTATTGTGGTGTGATTACTTATTATTTGAATGTGTCCTCTATAATATAATAGTGGATAAGTGTGATATAATGTAATATAAATCCTAAGTGTATAAAATGTGATGTTGATGATTTTTTACTCTATTGTTTTCTTTTTCCACATCAATTGTGCTGTAATTACTTGTCATCTGAATGTGTCCTCTACAATTAAATAGCCAGTAAGTGTGATATAATATAATATAAGTTATAAGTGCATTAAATGTGATGTTGACATTTATTTACTCTATTGTTTTCTTTTTCCACATCAATTGTGCTGTAATTACTTGTCATCTGAATGTGTCCTTTATAGGACGTAAGTGTGATATAATGCAATATAAGTCCTCAGTGTATTAAATGTGAAGTTGACATTTATTTACTCTATTGTTTTCTTTTTCCACATCAATTGTGCTGTAATTACATGTCATCTGAATGTGTCCTCTACAATATAATAGTGGGTAAGTGTGATATAATGCAATATAAATCCTAAGTGTATTAAATGTGAAGTTGACATTTATTTACTCTATTGTTTTCTTTTTATACATCAATTGTGCTGTTATTACTTGTCATTTGAATGTGTCCTCTACAATTTAATAGTCGGTAAGTGTGATATAATGTAATATAAATCCTAAGTGTATTGAATGTGACGTTGACATTTATTAATCTATTGTTTTCTTTTTACACATAAATTGTGCTGTAATTACTTGTCATCTGAATGTGTCCTCTACAATTTAATAGTCGGTAAGTGTGATATAATTTAATATAAGTCCTAAGTGTACTAATTGTGATGTTGACATTTTTACTCTATTATTTTCTTTTTACACATCAATTGTGCTGTAATTACTTATCATATGAATATGTCCTTTACAATTTAATAGCCAGTAAGTGTGATATAATGTAATATAAGTCCTAAGTGTACTAATTGTGATGTTGACATTTTTTACTCTATTATTTTCTTTTTACACATCAATTGTGCTGTAATTACTTGTCATCTGAATGTGTCCTTTACAATTTAATAGTTGGTAAGTGTGATATAATGCAATATAAGTCCTAAGTGTATTGAATGTGAAGTTGACATTTATTTACTCTATTGTTTTCTTTTTACACATCAATTGTCCTGTAATTACTTGTAATCTGAATGTGTCCTCTACAATATAATAGTGGGTAAGTGTGATATAATGCAATATAAATCCTAAGTGTATTGAATGTGAAGTTGACATTTATTTACTCTATTGTTTTCTTTTTATACATAAATTGTGCTGTAATTACTTGTCATCTGAATGTGTCCTTTACAATTTAATAGCCAGTAAGTGTGATATAATTTAATATAAGTTCTAAGTGTATTGAATGTGAAGTTGACATTTATTTACTCTGTTGTTTTCTTTTTACACATCAATTGTGCTGTAATTGCTTGTCATCTGAATATATTCTTTACAATTTAATAGCCAGTAAGTGTATTGAATGTGACATTGACATTTATTTACTCTATTGTTTTCTTTTACACATCAATTGTGCTGTAATTACTTGTCATCTGAATGTGTCCTCTACAATTTAATAGGACGTAAGTGTAATATAATGTAATATAAGTCCTAAGTGTACTAATTGTGATGTTGAAATTTTTACTCTATTATTTTCTTTTTACACATCAATTGTGCTGTAATTACTTGTCATATGAATATGTCCTTTACAATTTAATAGCCAGTAAGTGTGATATAATGTAATATAAGTCCTAAGTATACTAATTGTGATGTTGACATTTTTTACTCTATTATTTTCTTTTTACACATCAATTGTGCTGTAATTACTTGTCATCTGAATGCGTCCTCTACAATTTAATAGTGGGTAAGTGTGATATAATGCAATATAAATCCTAAGTGTATTGAATGTGAAGTTGACATTTATTTACTCTATTGTTTTCTTTTTATACATCAATTG
Organism: Xestospongia muta; assembly: GCA_963693285.1. NCBI lineage: Eukaryota > Metazoa > Porifera > Demospongiae > Haplosclerida > Petrosiidae > Xestospongia > Xestospongia muta. The sequence goes on along the minus strand of OY848917.1, from coordinate 15,335,327 downwards.
TGCTGTTATTACTTGTCATCTGAATGTGTCCTCTACAATTTAACAGTCGGTAAGTGTGATATAATGTAATATAAATCCTAAGTGTATTGAATGTGAAGTTGACATTTATTTACTTTATTGTTTTCTTTTTACACATAAATTGTGCTGTAATTACTTGTCATCTGAATATGTCCTTTACAATTTAATAGTTGGTAAGTGTGATATAATTTAATATAAGTTCTAAGTGTATTGAATGTGAAGTTGACATTTATTTACTTTATTGTTTTCTTTTTACACATCAATTGTGCTGTAATTGCTTGTCATCTGAATATGTCCTTTACAATTTAATAGCCAGTAAGTGTATTGAATGTGACATTGACATTTATTTACTCTATTGTTTTCTTTTAAACATCAATTGTGCTGTAATTACTTGTCATCTGAATGTGTCCTCTACAATTTAATAGGACGTAAGTGTGATATAATGTAATATAAGTCCTAAGTGTACTAATTGTGATGTTGACATTTTTACTCTATTATCTTCTTTTTACACATCAATTGTGCTGTAATTACTTGTCATATGAATATGTCCTTTACAATTTAATAGCCAGTAAGTGTGATATAATGTAATATAAGTCCTAAGTATACTGATTGTGATGTTGACATTTTTTACTCTATTATTTTCTTTTTACACATCAATTGTGCTGTAATTACTTGTCATATGAATATGTCATTTACAATTTTCTAGCCAGTAAGTGTGATATAATATAATATAAATCCTAAGTGTATTGAATGTGACGTTGACATTTATTTACTCTATTGTTTTCTTTTTACACATAAATTGTGCTGTAATTACTTGTCGTCTGAATGTGTCGTCTACAATTTAATAGTTGGTAAGTATGATATAATGTAATATAAATCCTAAGTGTATTGAATTTGACGTTGACATTTATTTACTCTATTATTTTTTTACACATCAATTGTGCTTTTATTGCCTGTCATCTGAATTCTTGTTAATGTAGTTATTGTAATATATTTAGTTATTGTAATATATTTAGGAAAGATATACTCCAGTCATGTTAGCAGCAATGAATGGACACAAAGATGTTGTTTTGATTTTAGCACAGAAAGGAGCCAATCTAAATGCTTTGAACATAGTAAGTGTTTATGTACATATGTTATATGATAAAAGCTGTATAAGTAAAGTTAAAATGTTACTTCTTTTTCTAAAAGTGGCACTATTTGTTATACTATTATAATAAAGTCTGAAATATTGTCTTTTAAGAATATACCAAATATAATGAATATTGTAAGGAGAAAGGGATACAGTAACTGTCAGACAAAGCTAATGCTCATTATTGTAGTAGACTTGTGAATAATGTAATTAAAGAGTCATATGGAAGTACAAAGATGATGATAGTTAATATGCTAAGCAACATAAGTAGCTACATATTTTTTTAGTTGGACCGTTGACATAATAGTATGTTCTAATATGTTTTTCTGTTTGCATGTTGTATACCAGGCCCTCATATTACTCTCTAACTGTATTAAATTAAATCCATCTTGCAAAAATTATGTATATAGTGTTATGGTAGAGTTAATGGTTTAATTTTACAATTGATTATTTGTATGTTATATGTAATAGAGAGGATGGACAGCCCTTCATTATGCAAGTGACAAAGGATATGCAGATATTGTTGAAGTATTAGTCAACCAAAATGCTAATGTCGATATTGATACTGAGGTAATTTGGATCATGAGAATGAAGTGTAATTTTAAGCCATGTCAATGGCTAGTAACTATTAGACAAGACATAGCATCTATATTATAATGATACTAGAAAATTGTTTGGGTTCATGTTAATGTGGTTATTATCATATATTTCGGAGGAATCTACTCCAGTCATGTTAGCAGCAATAAATGGACACAAAGATGTTGTTTTGATTTTAACACAGAAAGGAGCCAATCTAGACCTTGTCAACAAAGTAAGTGTTCATGTACATATGTTATATGAGAAAGGCTGCATAATTGAAGGCAAAATTTAACTTCTTTTCACTAAAAATAGACATTAATTGGTTTACTATTATAATAAAGTTTGAACTATTGTCTTTTAAAAATATACCAAATTTGATGCACATACTGTTAAAAAGCTACTGTTTGTCAGATGAAATAATCATCTGACAGATATAATATTGGTTATTGTAGTTGTCCTTTGAATTATATAATGAGAGAGTCATTGGAAGTATTGATATTTGATAGGTGAAATGATATAAAGTCCTCTGTGGTTTTTTTGGTAGAATATTCTAAACCTAAATAATTTTTTGAGCCTCAGTGTATATAATTTTAGTTGTGTTTGGCAGTTTGTGTCAGTCAGGTCATTCAAAGCAATTTTTATTGATTCATATCTGCATATGTTTTTCCCACACCTCATGAAGTGTTTTCTATCTCTGTCTTGTAATTTATATTTGTTTTCTACCTCTAGTTTTAGTAATAGTTATTTATTGTATATATAAATTTTTTTGTAAGTAATTATCTCTGCTAATGTTTAACTTGGAACTATAATCCCTTTTGCTTCTATTTTTTTATTTATCATACCCTTATAGTTCCTTGCTTATTCCTATTTTTAATTTTGTTCCATCATTTGTCCTGATTAAGACAGATGAATAGTTGTTACATATATATATACACACATTTAAAAGATAATATTATTATAAAATGTTGTTTCTAATAAATAAAAACAATGCAAGCAAGTACATTAAAAATTCTAAAAATTCATGAAATGGCAATAAAAAGCATTTTACCACAACAGGATTGACATTTTAAAAATTCCTATACTATTATATTATCAATAAATAAATATCTGTCATTGTCCAACTGACAATGGATTTTTTACAACAATTGTCAACAAGAAGTGAATGAAATCATTAATTATTATGGATAATGACCTTGTTTAGATACATCCTTACAATCATTTCAAGATTTATTAAATTTATTATGAGTTGTCTTAAAACACATCATTTCATGTTATATCAATTTCAAGTGTTACTGAAGACTTGAATGACAATGTTTGTAACAAATTTATTGTTTTAATATTGTAGAAATAATTTTTTTGTTAAGAAATATTAATAAATCACCTATAAAATTCTGTAATACACTAGAGTATGAATGTCCCATTGCCTCTGACATATTTATCGCATGGTATTTATTGATGACTAAGGTTAATGGTTGACTTTATAATTTAGTTTCAGTATTACATGTATTTTGATTTTTTGTTATATAGTTTGGCAAAACTGTTCTCTATATATCATGTTATAGAGGTCATGATAAGGTTGTTCAAGTCCTTCTAGATGCTGGTGTGAAAGTGAATGTTGGAGACAAGGTCAGTGGCATATTCATATACAAATGTAATCATAGCTGTCTATAATTCTAACAAAATACACATAACACATCAAACATGTGTTATTGACACTATATTTTGATGAATGTGAATTAATCATGTAAAATCACACATTCATTCAATGTCTTTAATAAACATGATAGTTTTGGTTTTACAACCCAAATGATTATTATTTCTAGGTATTATAATGACACCTTTAGTCTGTTGACCTAAAGAACTTAACTATTCTCAGATTCTTGTGTATATATATATACAAAGGGAAAAATATAAATTGGTATTTTGAGTAGACTGTTTTATTTTATATGAATTGAAGGCATTATGATGTATACTATAAGTGTTGACTCAATATCTCACATTGAGGTACGTGACATTTCATAAACTGATACATTGAGCCAGCATGTTGCTCATCAAACCATTGAGAATTAAAGATAATTGACAGTGGATTAATGAGAGTGTTTTGCGATTTTCATGATGACCGTACTGCTGAGTAGTCCTGTGCTTTTCCAATACCTATTGGATGAATACCAAAATATTTGTCCAAACATATCCAAGTTGGTATGATGTGTATGAGACAAATGAAGTCACTGTACATATTGTTATTGCATTGACAAGCTTCTTTATATCAGATAAAATAAGACTATAATTGAAAATTTCATCCTATAAAATTATTGTTTCAAAGATACTGACTTCACAGCTAAACATTGATTAAAGTTACAAAAATTGCAAATCAACAACAGTGTCAGTGGAAGACTGATAGCTATAGAATGCTTGAAATCCAAACAAACTGTTAAAACTGACAGACACAAATTATGATGTAGTTTTTAACTTGTTACTACAGACATCATTAAATCTTCTACTACATAGTTTGATCAATATTGACTACAATGAAGTTTCATTCCTATTTTGTTGCTGATAACATTGTTAGTGATAATTTCCGCAACAATTAATAATAATGTAATATTTCAGTCATTGGTTGTATTAAAGGGCCATGGACACACTCAGCATACAGAGAGTATATGGACCTTACTCTATAAGTAAAATAGATGTCTCTTTTGCTATAATAGTAATTGAAACCAAGATTGATTTTCCCATTAGGTAATATTATTTTAAGTTATTCAACAGTAGTTTCAGAGATGACTTTTGTTTTCTGGGTTGCAAAAATCAAATCACATAACTATTTCACGTGTCCATGGCCAATATAGAACTCAGGGATATCACCAATTTAAAAGAAATCAAAGTGATGTGGCTATTGGATTGAATTCAGGAGAGAGTTGTAACCTTATTAGAGTAACAGAATTTTTTATCAATGTTTATTTTTGGATTTACTGAGTTTTTTGTTACTGTGCATGTTTTTGCAGAGGTGGTTTCAGAGAATGGAAAAATTCCACAAAACAGCTTTCACTTTGTCAATAATATAAATTTTCAATCCACCTTCAGCAAGTCTTTTTAAATAAGGTTTTCTCTGACTATTGGCTTTGTGAAATGAGGTTGACCAATGATTTGGTTGAAGGCGATAAACTTTGATAAAGTTAGCCTTCAATAGAATTAAAAATCAAGTAGTCCTTAAGAAATAATAGATATCTGTCTATAAATTCAAAAGAACATAACTTTCAAATGTTTTGCAGCAGTTTTTGATGTTATATACATACCATATTTAGCAAAGACTGTGTGGCAGTTTCTCTTAAAAAAGACCTTTTTCTTAAAGAATAGCTGTCAAATCTATAGTCGGTTGATGTTTTTAAGTGAGCCACATGATTTTTTAAGCATGTGAAATTATAAACCCATACAATCTATGGTGAAACCTTGTGTGAAGTATTGTTGTAGCCAGGGCTTTGTATAGGTTTTCTTACTTCTGAAACAGACAGTATTTACCAGATCCTAGAAGTACTCTTTTGACTGTTATGCTATCTATTGGAATAATAGCAACTACTCTAGGTCAAGCTTCACATCTTAAGCTATGGCTTCAACTGTGAAGGAGCCACATTCCATCATTATTTTGCCATAGTGGAAGGGTGTGCTCATGTATAAGTTAGTTATTTACAGTGAAATATCTAAAAATTATGCTATTCGTGAAAATGTTTCCCCTTAAAATATGCCCATCATACAGTATTTGCTAGCTATTATCAACAGACAGTCTTGACTAGTTATTCTTGACTAGTGTCATATGATATGTCCATGAGCATGTGTTTCACATTTGCATAAGTGAGAGTATTTTGGACCAATGGTGTAGATTATAAAATACTTGACAGTGAGATATCCAATACTTAGGGTTTGATCTTTATATCTATGTTTTACTTTGACTCATATCACATCTTTTTATATTATTATATCATGTAGTATGGTCGTACAGCACTTCATGCAGCATATTGGACTAAAAATGATGTCATTATAAAGATGTTAGTTAAAGCTAATGCCAACAATTTAGAAGCTGTAAAAACTGTAAGTCATAATGTTAGTAGTTTGTACACATGTGTATATATGTAGTGAATCTCTTTTTAACTTGCTTTCTATTTGTAATACTTATTATGATGTAACTTTTATGTAAATATAACATTTGCAATATACAAATATGCATATATATATATATATATATATATATATATATATATATACATTTAAATCATACAAGTACAGGAATTATTAGTCAACGTTGTTTGGGTAGTAAAAGAACAATTTGGTAAAAGAATATTTATTAGTGTAGCAAGGTATTTGCACATTTTGAAGTTCATACATGCACTACGTATAAGTGTTCTATACAAATGTATGTACATTTTATAATTCAGAAGAGTATTCTAAAGTAAGAAATTTTATTTTTTTCTATTTAGGACACTTTACTGTTAAAATCTTCAAGAGAAGGACAATTGGATGGTACTAAAGATGCTCTATCCAGAGGAGCTGTTGTTAACATTGGAAATGATGTATGCTGACTTGTAATTGATAATGTTAAGTATATATGTACAACCATGAGGGTTATTGTAGATACAGGTGTTGTGATGTAAAACAAACCCAATGGCAAACAGACACAAGTCTTGTTAATGTCACATCTCAAATACAATACATGTGTAGTACAGTATAGTGTGTGTTGAATTATAATATATTTGTGGCTTAAGTTGATTAGTATGACTTAGTTTGACTTAGTTGGGATCAATATGTAAGCACATGATAGCCCAAGTAAAAAGACCGACTCATTTAGACCACAATCCACTTAACTGTAATAATAATGTCCATTAAAGATTATTTCCATTTCAGTTCAGTCCATTAAAGATTATTTTCCTAAAGTTCTAATGGGTTCAAGAGTACATGATAACAGATTCATGAATATTTGTCAGACAGTAGTTATGACTTCATGTAACAGCAATTGAATATTGACTACATCCATGTTCTTCCTAATGAATTGTTAACGAGAAGTCTAATGTTGGTTTAACCAAATGCTAAAGAAATTATTATCATGACTATGAGGGAAACTTACTGCATTTTATTCAATCACTTTTACATCATTTATACTAACATTCATTTGTTATTTGTCCTTTTACATATATACAGGATGGCCAAACTGCTTTGTACATTGCAGCTGAGAAAGGCAATAATGAATGTGTTCAGCTTCTTATTAAAGCCAGTGCTAACCCTGACATTGCTGATCATGTAAGTTATGACATGCATTTTATGGTTTATTCATTAAACAAGATTAATATATAACATGTACATTTCAAAATTCAGAAGAGTATTCTGTTTTAATGTTAAAAGTAAGAAATTTTCACAAGTAAAAACATTTTCACAGGCCTACTAACCTCATGCTAAAGACATTTTTGCTCATGACTATGAGGGAAACTTACTGCATTTTATTCAATCACTTTTACATCATTTATACTAACATTCATTTGTTATTTGTCCATTTACATATACATAGAATGGCCAAACTGCTTTGTACATTGCAGCTGAGAAAGGCAATAATGAATGTGTTCAGCTTCTTCTTAAAGCCAGTGCTAACCCTGACATTGCTAATCATGTAAGTTGTGACATGCATTTTATGGTTTATTCACTAAACAAGATTGATATATAACATATACAATGTCCTAAAACATTTTCTTCATAATTTTCTATTATTGGAAGGAAACATTCTGCATTTTATTCAATCACTTTTATGTCATTTATACTAACATTCATTTGTTATTTGTCCATTTACATATACATAGAATGGCCAAACTGCTTTGTACATTGCATCTGAGAAAGGCAATAATGAATGTGTTCAGCTTCTTATTAAAGCCAGTGCTAACCCTGAAATTGCTAATTATGTAAGTTGTGACATGCATTTTATGGTTTATTCACTAAATAGAATGGTATATAACATATACAATGTCCTAAAACATTTTCTTCATAATTTTCTATTATTGGAAGGAAACATTCTGCATTTTATTCAATCACTTTTATGTCATTTATACTAACATTCATTTGTTATTTGTCTATTTACATATACATAGAATGGCCAAACTGCTTTGTACATTGCATCTGAGAAAGGCAATAATGAATGTGTTCAGCTTCTTATTAAAGCCAGTGCTAACCCTGAAATTGCTAATCATGTATGTTGTGACATGCATTTTATGGTTTATTCACTAAATAGAATGGTATATAACATATACAATGTCCTAAAACATTTTCTTCATAATTTTCTATTATTGGAAGGAAACATTCTGCATTTTATTCAATCACTTTTATGTCATTTATACTAACATTGACTTGTTATTTGTCCATTTACATATACATAGAATGGCCAAACTGCTTTGTACATTGCATCTGAGAAAGGCAATAATGAATGTGTTCATCTTCTTCTTAAAGCCAGTGCTAACCCTGACATTGCTAATCATGTAAGTTATGACATGCATTTTATGGTTTATTCATTAAACAAGATTGATATTTAACATATACATTTCAAAATTCAGAAGAGTATTTTGTTTTAATGTTAAAAGTAAGAAATTTTCACAAGTAAAAACATTTTCACAGGCCTACTAACCTCATGCTAAAGACATTTTTGCTCATGACTATGAGGGAAACTTACTGTATTTTATTCAATCACTTTTACATCATTTATACTAACATTCATTTGTTATTTGTTCTTTTACATATACACAGAATGGCCAAACTGCTTTGTACATTGCAGCTGTGAAAGGCAAAAATGAATGTGTTCAGCTTCTTATTAAAGCCAGTGCTAACCCTGACATTACTGATCATGTAAGTTGTGACATGCATTTTATTGTTTATTCACTAAACAAGATTGATATATAACATATACAATGTCATAAAACGTTTTCACCAGCCTACTAAAAATGATTATCATAGAAAGTAATCATACAATGATTTGGAATACAACAACTGAGCAACATTGCACTATGTTTATAAAGGAAAAGAGAAAGGAGAAAATCAGGGTCACATATCAATAGTGCTATAAAGTTAGCTTTTCTAATTGAATGCATATATAAATAGTGCTATCCTTTACTTTTTATGGTCCTTTATATCATTTTTAAAAGTGATCTTAGCCACTACATCTTATAATTCAATGTTTATATTGTTGTGTTTACCTTAGCTTCCTACTGCTTTATAAATTAAGTTACTTCATTTATAATGATTAACAATTTGTTGGTTTCATAGTCTATTGAACTAGACCCTCCTAAGTCTAAACAAAGAAGCCAAACATAAATTACAACATTAACATTTAATACATGTTATCTACATTAATAGATTAAGAGACTTATAATCCTAATGTACCAATTTATATATTACAGTTTCATATTGCAAGCATCAAACAACTTATATCACTTTGTACTGGCAAGATATTAATAAGCCAAAGGATGATATCCATAATAGTATTACTTCCTACTACCTATTATGTAATGTTGGTAGTAGAATCTGATTGGTCAACTGAAATAGACTCAATGGTGACCTTTCTTCCCTTTTGTATATCAGCAAAGAGAAAGGTGTGGCTTGATAGACTAGTCTTGTCAATAATAGCCAAGTTGTTATACCCTGATATTGAGGGCCTATTACATGCAAAATAATTATTATAAGAAATAAAGATGTTGTATGGAAACTATTTAAATAGCATTGCATCTCCATATAGTACATAACAGTTAGTAGCCATATACTATTTTGTAATTATATAGAAGGCTCAGTCTCATGTATGAATGGTGTCAACTGATTAGAAGGTAGCCTCTGGAAACTGAGCATGATAGATAAGTTTTAAAACATTTCTGGAAAGTTTGCTCTGATTTCAGTCAGTTTTGTCGCTGTAGATACACTTACATCAGAAAATGAAGTAGAACAAAGTCTCTTTGTGCAGGCTTAGATGTTTGTCTGTGTAGAATATATGGATAAGTTTAGCCATTTTTCAAAGTATCTAATCCTCATTTCTTAATAAAGATTCTACCAATCTGTTAATTAGTACAAGTTACTTATTGTTTATTTGCAACAAAAATAACTAACTTGCTAAAATACACACAAAATAATATTACTATAAGTGAGGTAAACTTTTCAAATGTAAGTATAAATGAAGTAATTCTAACAATCAATCACACATTGTAATCTGTAATGAAAGGAATGTCAATTACTACAATTTACCTAAATTTTTAGGTTGGTAATACACCACTTCATGCTGCTTGCCAAGGTTACTATGGTGATGTTGTGAAGTCCCTTTTGTCTTCAGGAAAGGTCAACCCAATGGCTAAGAACAAATTTGAACAAACAGCCATGGAACTTGCTTATCATGATGATGTAAATCGCTTCAGCATTTTAAAGATGTTTGAGCCATTTGAACAATGTCGAAAAGATTTTCCTGTGGAATCCTACAGCAAAGTCTTTTTCTGTGGTAACACTGGTGCAGGTAAAAGTTCACTTGCAGCAGTCATTATGGAGCGAGCTAAGAAACCGCCTAACTACAAGCTCAATACTTCTGATCCTATTCCAGTAGAACTACTTACTACTGGAATTAACGCGCATACCTTTTCAAGTCATGAAGTGGGAAATGTTGTCCTTTATGATCTTGCAGGTCATAAGGAGTATTACAGCAGTCATTCAGCAATTCTAGAAAATCTCATGCTACGCACACCTGCTGTTTTTGCCATACTTTCCAAGATGACTGACAATCTTGACATCATTGAAAGGGATTTATACTACTGGTTTAATTTTATAAAGAGTGCCAGTCTTCAATTATCTAGCTCAAGGCCATCTCAAATACTTGTCATTGGAAGTCGACTCGATGAGCTGACTAATGGTTATGAGAAAATTTCAAAATTAGTTGCTGAAGTTGTTAAAAAAGCTGACCTTTCACGAGAGTATGGTGGGTTCCTACCTATGGAATGTCATCGTCCTGGAGGAATAAATGTCAACAACTTTGTTGCTATGCTCTCTTATAGCTGCAAAGCTGTACTTGATCGATCTGATAAAATTAGTTTCTACTGCCACGTTCAATTCTCCTTGTTGCAATTGCTTCGAAAGAAAGACAATATTATAGCGATTAGCCTGATGGAGCTATGTGATGTATTACAAAAGCGTGATGATCCTTCACTTCCTTCTGAAAGGTCAGTTTTATTAGAATTCCTAACCATTTTAAGTGACAAGGGTCTCATCTTGTTCCTTAAAAATGAGGATGATGCTGAAAGTTGGGTAGTTATTGACAGAGCTACTCTTCTCACTGAAGTCAATGGTGTTCTTTTTGCTCCTAAGGAAATTGAACGTGCCCATCAAAATATTGCTAGTAATACTGGTATTGTGCCTAAGTCTATTCTCAAAAAAAATTTTCCAAAGCACAATACTGATATGTTAATTGGGTTCCTTAGGAGTCTTCAGTTCTGTCATGTTTTAGAATCTAATACACTACAAAAGTTTGAAACCAATATATCAGCTTCAATTCCTCTGCCATCAGAAGAGCTCTTATTTTTTCCATCCCTCATTAAAGCTGAGCCCCCTACAGATCTTAAAATAAAGAATGGGTTAGGATGGTGCCTCTGGTGTCCTGATCATAACCAATTCCTCTCAACACGATTTCTTCATCTTCTCCTTTTTATCCTTTCCTACACTTTTTGTCTTCCACGTCGTAATAGAGCTGGATATTTTGCTAATGATCTAGAAATCCTAAAGTTAGCTCGTCTTTGTGATGTATGGATGAACGGCATTCATTGGGTGAACGATGATGAAATTGAAGTTATTGTTGAAGTAACAGAGCAATATCGTTGTGTTACAGTAGTTACATCAGTAAATGATGTCAAAAAAAGCCGCAAAGTTTTCAATGATGTTGTTCAGACCATATTAACATTGAAGAGTCAGATGCACTCATTTGAATGTGAGGAGTACCTCATTGCTCCCAGTGATGTAGGAAATGCTCGTAGTCTTCTCATGAATAAACGCATACTTTACAATATAAAAGACATTGCTCGATCAGTGCTTACAAAAGGTAAAGTTAGAGATGACAGCAACACCAAGATGGTGAGCACAGAACAGATTGTGGGAGTTCATGACCCTTTTCTTTGCATTGCTCCTTCAGTCACAAAAGCACTTTTCAGTGCTGAATCGTCACTTCAGGAGGACCACCTTCAACACATAGTAAATAGGTGTTCTTATTTCTCATTATCACCCTTATTATCAAGTCAGAAGTCAATAAAGGAATGTTGCAATCAACTTAGTGTGTTTGCCGGACGTAACCCTTTGGTAAGTATAAGTTAGTTTGAATAATCTATTGTCAATTTGTTGTGTATCATACATATACCACATTCTGTACTGTATCATACTTATATCATATTCGTACTTCATTCTGTCATAGGATCTTGCAGATCCTCCATTAAGTGAAGATGACATAGAAACTATATCTGAGCAACTCCTCTTTAAAGGTTAGTGTATAGTATTAGTGGCTTATAAATGTTGGTTATAACTCAACTGTGATATGAAATGACCCTGAGAGCCAAAGGCTCAAGGTTATTTATGTCACAACATACCATATAAGCATATTGTATTATTCAGGTTGGACTATAACATATTAGTGGGTTGATACCACTGAATTTCAAAGTGATGTCACAGCCCAGTATCTGCTGATGTCAGTGCTATATTTGGATACAGTGCTGTGATATCACTTTATCAAGTCTGAGCTCTTCGTTAGCACTTTCACCTTCTATGCTATTGTGTCACAACTAGCTTTAATTCTTATGTGCATGAGTCTAATATGTTAGATGACACACTTAATTTCATAGTTAGATAACTTACTTAAGCAACTCTCTGACTCCCAATTTTTTAATAAAAGTTCAGTAGACAAAGTATGCGTTACATTTATACAATATATTCCAAAATGTCAGATTAATTTTGTTGTTGTCATAATGTCTGAGAGTACTGTAGAAATTAATGAACTTGCAAATTCATTGTAAACCATTTGGCCTCATATTTTTCTTTGATTGTTTATTCTAAAGCATACTAACAATATTCATGAGAAATTAAATACATTTTTTGAAATGTTTTAGTTTAACATTAGTTTTGTCTTCTATTAATAAGAGACAGGTGTACTTAATATACATTACCAGTTGATTTAGCTATTTCAGGATTGATTACACATTAAAGCATTTTTTCTTAAAAAATTGATGTGATGTAGGAATTGTTCTAATTAATATCAATCCAATAAGAACAAAAGTACAATGAAAGTAGTGGCAATGGACATAGCATCATTCCTACATAATAGCACAGCACAAAGATTTGAAACTACTATAAAGAACACATGATTGTTTACAATATGTCTGAAGCATCATCAGAATAAATGAGATGAAAAAATAAGTTAGAAGCATTGTATATATACTATACCAATTCTAAAGTTGATTCTCTTTAGACTATGACTGTTAGGATCTAAGTGATATTAAAGCTACACTCATCAATATTATAATCTGGTATTTTGTGTATCAATGTATTGCTAGTTATGTATATTACTATCATTACTACTTTGTTTGTGTTTGGATTATTAGTATATAAACTTTTCCTACATCATATCATTTTCAAAAAAAACTTTAATACATTTTCAGATGTATTTCTGATAATTAAAGCTATGCATGATTACTGAAGATATATATATATATATATATACATGTGTGTGTGTGTGTGTGTGTGTGTGTGTGTGTGTGAGTGTGTGTGTTAATCCTTATAAATTGTTTTCTACTACAGATATTAACCAGATTATTTCCAAAGTTCCTGCAAGGAAAGATGCTGTAGAACTATTGATGCCTATTAAAGACAAATGGAACATCATAGGTACTGCACTTGAAGTTAGCTCAGCAGATCTGAACAACTTAAAGTATAGCAATAATCCAGTAGATGAAAAACTGGCTAGTATGATTAGCATTTGGCTAGACACATGTTCTAAAGAAGCTACCTGGGAAGTACTATTAAAGGCAGTGGAGGGCAAGATTGTTAACAGCCAACTAACAGGGCAAAAGATACGTGAATGTTTAAAGATACCTGAAAGAAGTGATCCTCACCCACATAGTGAAAGAGGTAGGATTCTATATAATGCCTTTACTAATGATAAATAACTGAGTCAATTTAACTATAGATTCCCTAAAGGCTGATGACATGAAATTATGATTAAATTGTGTTAGCTATCTCCAGCAAATATAAAGTATTTGTATTTCATCACTGTAGAAGACAAAAAGCTAAAAGACAGAGAAAGTACTTCAACTCAAAATGATGACCAACAAAGTAATTCAGATGCTCATACTAGTGGTCAAGCAACAGTTCAACTGGATTACAAAAGTAAGTTAAACATACATCTTACGCCAACTCAATCGTATACTTACAATCATAATATTAAGCATGTAGTGCTTAATGTGTAGTGTTGGGCTGGAAAAAATGGCTGCCACATTTGGTGATATCTTAAATAACTGTTAACAGTTTAAAATTAGACCTACATAAGTACCTACTTGACTTTATCAAGTCTTTTTACAAGAATTGCAATAATATTATATGAAATGTTGTTAAGGTGGAAAAGTGTGAACTAATTAAAAAGCCAAATTATTCATCTTTATTCTTTCCCTCTGAGTGCCTATTTAGTATAATTTAAAATTGTTTAGTATTATAGAAAATGTATTACTCCTACTTTATTCATTTATTTAGTTTTGGAAGATGTGTCCAAATGGAATATTGAATACCTCAATGAAGAGCAAGTTTTTGAGAAACCAGAATATGGAGTCAAGTTTGTCATTCCTCCATCATCAGTGCAAGAAAGGCAAGAAGTCAAAATTGAGGTCAATGTAGTTTCACCAGAGGAGTCAGAGATCATCCTCCCTCATGATGTTGAGCTTGTTAGCTGTTTCTACAATATTAAAACAACAGGGAAGTTCTCCAAACCTATTAAGCTTCATCTCCAACATAATGTTGTGCTCAAGTCACAAGAGGAAAGTCAACAGCTGGCATTTATCGGAGCTAACGGACCAGCACCTTACAAGTTTGAGCTGTTACCAACTAATTATGACCAAGTGTTCAGACCTTATGAAAATTCTGGTGTCATAAGAATCCCTGATTTTTGTCTCATTGGTATTGTCATTAAAAAAATAAAGGGGTTTCTATTTCAATGCAGTTATGCAATGGTAGTTTTTTTCAAGGAGGTGAAGAAGTTTTGTTGGGAAATACGAGCAGTGGTCACGAAAGATCTTGGACCTTTTCATGAGGTATGCAGTCATAAAAAAGAACTACAACCCTACATTACCACTGTATACATGTTGTTTATCTATATTAGAGAGTGAGAACAGAGAAACGTTTTGAAAACTGGAAAAGGAGACACCTAGGTCCTTTCTTTGATCCTGACATAATTGTGGTTACAACCACTAATGAGAATTTTGACATTGTACCAATCATTACTCCGTTTCAAGTAAAGTCCTATTTTAATTTGTGAAATTTTTAAATTTTGTATTGTTTAAGCTTCCTAGGAAGGTCATTGATAAATGTCAACCAGACACTACCTTGCCATGCCTACATTTTAAGGTTTTTCTCAAAGATAACAAAGAACTCACTGATCTAAAGCTCACTTTTAACGGAATAAATGAGCCAATGAGTTTGCTAATTGCTACTTATGAATTAGAACAGAAACAGGAAACAACAAGTAAGTGACATTAAAAATAGAATATACTCATAATATGTCATATAAAATATCACCTGTGCTTTTCCAAAATATTGAAGTAATAACATCGAAATGTGTCCTCCTTTTGTTAATATAGCTCACTCTGCCAGCACTCCTTCCAATACTATTCCTTCTTCCAGTATGTTTTTGTCCACCAGTAGTTTTCCTTCTATCCATGTGCCATCATCATATCATCCATTAGGAATTTCTGATGAATTATTATGTGAGTTATGAAATGTTTAAGTTAATGGAAAATTTTATCATTGAGTTAGTTGAATCATCTTTCACATTTTCTCATTACTAGGTAAAGAGCCCAAGAAACAACACCTAATGACACTACTTCATGACATTAAGTACAAGTGGAATATTATTGGTGTACAACTTGCTGTGTCTAATAATGACATCATGTGTGCTGAAGATGGTGGTCCAAATAATTGTACTAGAAAACTCTCAAAAGTCCTTCAAGTTTGGATAGATAAGAGAACTTCTAAAGTGTCTTGGAAAGAGATCATCACTGTTGTTGAGAATCCACCTTTAGAAAACAAACAAGTAGTTAAGAAGATATTTTACTTCCTGAAAAGACATGATATCAGGAATGAATATCTCTCTTCTTGTCAACCTGGTAAAGTTTAAAAAATCTCATTTAGCATTTGCTCCTGTGTCTCTCTATAGGTCAAGTGATTACCACTTTTAATCATCCTCCTCCCGTTCAACAAAAACCTTCTAAGATGAATGGTATAATTATATAGCTATAATGTTAAATAAGGAAATTAGGTATCTTAAATTAAACATTTCATTATTTTGACTTAATTAATGCTAATACTTATGTCTAATAGTATTTCTGATTTTTTCAGTGCATTTTTATGAGCTATGTGTTCTTTCTTATTCACTAGGAAAGGATTATAGCTGGTCTATGCTGCTGTTGGGGGCCATTTTTGTTGCTGTTATAGCCTATTTTATATACATAACAATAAACTAGAGTGTGGACTTAGTTTTGCACATTGATTTTGTTTACTTTTTGATTTATTCTGCATCAACAACTATTCTTTAAAATTATTACTATCAACACTCACAAGAATGAATCCTAAACCAAACTTAACATTATTAACTCTATGACACATAGTGATGTCATCATAGGACATGTTGTTACATCATCAGTCAAGTTACACCAAGAAGCACCCATAATTACTCTGTCGAATGCCATTTTTTTGTTCAGAATCAATGGATCACTACTTTATAATCTCTTGATTCTTATTCTTGTCATGTTATATCTAATGATAATTGTACTATTTACTATTAGCTCTTGTCCTTTTTCAACAAAGTAACTCAATTTGACAGTTTCAATCATAGACGTGTTATTTATATTTAACTTGTATCATTAGACCTCACAACGGTTATGACGTCAATGACATGTATGTGTTGTTTAAATTAGACGCGTGTTAACTTTATTGTCACGTATGTAATTATTATTATAAAGTGTGTCATTTCCTGCTTTATCACTCAAGCTCATTTCATAACCTATGTACCACTACATTATGGACCGGAAGTAACTTTTTCTACGGTCCACGACGTCATTTCTAGACTTATCCAAACAGAGAAGCAAATGAAACATGAATTATCGTCTACTAACTCTATTTGCTTTTATCCAGATCAACCTGTCTCTGACGACAACTTCCAACATTAGTGGAATGGATTATTCAGGACAACAACAATTTACTGATACTTCATTTCCCATATCTTCTTGTCCCTGTCCTAGAACACTGACAGTTAGTACGTTGGGATATTCACCTTGTTCAGTTTACAACTATATATCACCAAGAGATTGTGATGCTTATATACGTGTTGCTTTAGTACAGGCATTTTCTGATCTATTAGGGAGAGTTGATCTTCCTTTGTTTAGTAATTATTGCTTTGCACCTATTTCATTTGAAGAAGATAGAGTAAGTTCTGTAGTTAAAATATGATTGCAATAATTTGAATTTGAGTACTGATAAATGAACTAAAAATGTAAACTCTTAAACAATACTTGACAAGTAGCATTCTTTTAGATGTTCTAATTATGTCTCATTTTGTTTTTAAAAAGCTGATTTTATTGTTGGTAGGTTGATCTTCCACGTACTATTGGTCTTCCTTACTTTCACCGGAACACTATTCTTTCATTACATTTGCACGGAATAATCGGCCCTTTTGATATCTATGTGTCTGAAATCTTTAGTTATATCTCAGCTATAACTTTAAAGAAATTATCAGTAAGTTGATATTAAAGCACAACAGAACCTCTCAATTAAGTAGAGGCACTGTTTACTTTAAGACACTATTAAAATTAGCATACTTGTGTACACTAATTTTAATAGTGCTTTATTAATAGTAAGTAAGTGAGAGAGGAGTGTTGGACTCGCATATTACTGTCACTGTGTGGAAATATTGTAAAGTAGTAATATGACAGCCATATTGATATCTTATAATTGTAAATCCATTAATTACCACTGGATCAATAAATTTTATTTTCAGGAAGTATTTATAAATGTTTAAACAAACTTTTATTAGCCTTTATACATAAAGCACGTGTTTACATTTCATCAGTTTTTTTGTTTTAAGATTCATTTGCTTGTATCATCCTCAGTTGTGATAACATCCCAATTTTTTATTCTTTAGGTGTCCTATTCAGCCTCGGACTCATTGTTAGAAGATCATGACAAATATCCATATTTCTTTGCTACTACTACTAAACCAAGTTCTATTAATATGGCACGATTAAAACTATTAAGTGACTTTAGTTGGAGAAGAGTAGCAGTTGTTGCTACAGATGACCTTCAAAACTCAAAGGTAAGAATATATAACGTTACCAAATATTTTGAATTGTAGACGGTCAAGACACCATTTTCATTTATGAGTTTTGTTCTGGTGTCCAATTAAAACTTAGTGTATTATTAACTTTTGTTCTTAAAGATACATGTACCTCAATACTAGCAATATTTTTTATGGTCCTATACAATAACACATATATAGATATATTTTCTCGTACATCAATACATAACATGTAAATTATTAAGAAGTTAATTAATTAGTCATCATTGTTATTTGTCGTTATATTATCAAGGGAATTACAGTATGATGATAATAATGTCATAACACGTCTTTATTTAGTCTGCTGAGGCATTTATGAAACAAGCAATGATGAACTCATCACTAAATATCTTATTTCCCAGTACTTTTCATGATGATCCTACTGCTTTGCTCCAAAGTTATAAGGTGATGTACATTAAAAAATCATATATTATAATTTCGTTGTGATTGACCAGTTAAATTTCATTACACAATTTTCATTGCCAGCAATGAAATTGCCAATATGATTGATTGTTACCATTAACACAAAAGCATGGTTCCATGAAACAGACTATATTCATTAGCTATATTCTGCAGAGATAATAGACCAAACTTTGAAGCTATTGAAGTTAAGAGAAGACAAGACAAGGTCTTTTGTCTAAGCAAAAAGTGACCATTGTTATAGGATTATACACAATAATAATAGTTTGATGGAGTCTTTCACCATACGAGGCTGTCTTTTGTCAAAACAATAAGTACTTATATATATATGGGTTTAAGTGAACTTGTATTTTTCCAGAAATGGTAAATTTCACTCATGCTTTGTAAAATTAAACTTCTTTATAAACAACACTTGTAAAATTTATACTAATTATCACCAAAATCATTATACTTACTTACTTAATAATACTTTCAATTGGAAATACAAGTTTTAAGTGAAACTACTATGACATATAGCATTGTTCATTTAACCATTACTTGTATATCCTAACAATGCATATCTATGAATGTCCAGATCCTCATCTTGTAACGAAGCATGTTATAGATCACATAATTGGTAATACAATCTGAATCATAATAGTCTAAGTTTTCACCTTGTTTAACTTTTTCATTGTAGAATGATGACTATCGTATTTTTATGGCATTCTTCAATAGTAATGTGAGTCGAAAGATTATTTGTAAGGTGAGTTATAGAGGTCCTTTCTTATTCTTGTCTTTACTTTTAGTTATTCTATTTTCATACACATATAATGAAAATAATGTGTAATAAATTAGACATTATTCATACTGGTTATATTTCTTGCACGTGTAATTATTAAAGATGGTCATGGACTGTTGATCTATATATATATATATATATATGTAGTGTTTTATATTAGCAAAGTACATAATACTTTGTATGCTTCATACAAAATAACAGGAAGTCTTATGTAAACTATTTGCCTTTAGAGTGTGCAATATCATAGTGAATTCAATTAAGTTCTGTCTGGTCTGTCTGCTATGCTGTTGTTATGCTATGCACCTAAAAGCATGATTTCCCTGTTAATAATTGATCAGAGTATGTTTAAACACTATGAAACAGAATTACAATTAATGTCTAGTGAGTAAATTTAGAAAGGAATAGTTTTGAAAATTGCTTCCAAAATTATACTTTGAATTTTTAATTTAGATTAATCATTATAATCTGACAATACTAATTTATATTTACACTGCCACTATTTGTAAGGATTAAATTTGGCCCAGTTGTTAAAATTTGTAAATCACCAAAACAAAACCTGACAAAATTTCCTAATATTTACTATGTCTTGTCTTTGGTAAGCTTTAAACTTGTCCTACTATAAGTGAGTAACCTATGAGGCTATGATGACCTCTATTTATATACAAAAAAGATGATCATGTGGTTACGGTTGGCATGCTTGCCAGCTAGAATTTAATGCCTAATTCTTAACATTATCTTTATCAATTATTGTTTGTAATAGCATTGTGAAACACTATGTAATATATAGCTCAGTGTATCTGATATCTTTTCCAAAGATTCAAATTTGCTTTCGGTCTCTAGTTCAATAAATCAGGCTATGGTCAGTAATGAACTGTGTAATTTGAGCGTCAGAGATATATATTATTGAACTTAGGCTAGACCCACAATCCCTGGATTATTTTGTTGTGTATAACATATGGCTGCTTTTCAGCTTGCATGTTAATTGTTATGGCTTTACATTGTGAATTCATTTTGTGACTTGTGGGATTGCAATTTTATATGTAGTTCACAATACTTTACATAAAAGTAGTCTTTATTATACTTCATAACCAGTTGTTTTTGAAGTTTTCACAGTCACTTTTTAATGGATAGTCAGTTACTTTTATCAGTATTGTTACAGGCTTGCACTTACTTTTTGGTAACAGTATGATCTACACTGTTATTTGTATATAATCTATATTTGAATGGACTCTTGGTTAGTCAATTTGCTTACATCATTGATGATATCGCATTATGTTGTCTGATATGGTCTGAAATAGACTTGTGTAGTCTGATGGGATTGATGTAACTCGATATAGCATGATATAACCTATTATGGTTGATATAGCTTGATAATGCCTGATAATGCATTCCTGTTAAAGGTAGGAGTATTTTATTGAATAAAGCATGTATTACTATACTCAATTGAAGTGTTATTGTATCTTTTTAAGTTATGAGAATTTTATTATTACTATTCAAACTGTTTAGATAGTACTGGTAGTATATGTTAGTATATCTGATCACCTGTGTAAATCTCTTTGTGTTATTGTACATTTAAGGTATATCAGTTATTTGTTACATGTATGTATTGGTTTGTCCTTCTCGAATTGTAAATCTGTTTGACTTTGGAAAATTTTGCAAAGTGAAATAAAAATTCCCAAATTTACGAAAGAAAATATTTATTAATAATTATTTTAACCCCTCCTCCTATCACAAATAAATCAGTACTGAGCTTTTAGACAGGGCATCCATAATAGTTTGTACCATTTTTGACTATGAAGTGTTTTTGTCACATCAGTTTAAAATGTATATATGCTAACATTTTGATTATCATAGTGGCATATTATATGCATACAAATTGTGCCAGGATGATAACACTGTTTTGAACCACATGTATGTATGTACTACCGTATTTCCTCGTAGAAACGCCTATCCCAAATAAATGCCTTACCCCATTTAAATGCCTAGCACGATGGCTGAAATAGCGTAGACCTGCAGTAATGTCATACATTATGGTTAGCATGACAAAATATGTGCAGTTTAATATTATTCCTCAACTTCAAATGTTTTACAACAATAATAAAAATATTAGATACACTTTTATCTAAGTAATGTTAGAACAGAATTCTAAAATCATTCCCTTTTGAAATTAAAAGTATATTGTCAATCTATTTTTAATTACAAGTGTTTTCCTATACTCATATATTATAAATTCAATTACACTGTTATAATATACATAATGATATAGTATATTTACTCTTTATTTAGGCTTATAAACTAGGACTAACTACTCACAATCATGTTTGGATATTGCCAGGTATATATGATTACAGATGGTGGCGTACCTGTTCATGTGATTCAAGTTAGTATTAATATAATTATATTATTTAATTAATTAATATATTACTTGTTTAGGAACTAAATGTGGATGTGAATGTACCGAAGAGGAAATGAATGAAGCCATTCAAGGGATGATCTTTATTGATACTTCCTGATTACACCATTTTGAAAGTGAAACATACTCAGTACAGGTTGGTTTATAGTATTATAAATTTAAATGTTGTAATATTGTATACTGTATTGCTGTAGCATTGAGAATAAGTATTTTTCTGACTTAGTAACAGTCAGGTATGCCTATAAAATTGTACTTGTGGTTGACTAAGTAATATTCTTTGATTGGTGTGCTTTATCTAGCAGTTAGTTCATATGTGACTAATTGAGCTTGTAAGTTAGGGATGTGCTTCTTAGCAGCATAATACTTCTGTAAACTCTTCAATATTAACAAAAATTAAATAATTAACATGTAAACCATATCATCAAAAAATTTTAGAAAGTTTCTAAGAATTTTAATTATAATTAGTGTTTCAGCATTTTAACCTTTTAAAACAATTATCTATGACAACTTACAATGTGATAAAAGAAAGATTTAAACAATACTACGTTGCATCTTTTAATTGAAGGAACCACTCTTTAGCCTAAGACATGTGTATTTTAAATTCTGTATCATTCAATGAGCTATTGAGATATAAAATTGAAGAAGAACAGGTTATACAATAATGAGTGAATTCTGTTTATGTATTGTATGTCAGAAGCAATTGATCACAGCTTATAAACTCTGGCAATGTGAAGTAGAATAATTTTTAATAAATATATAACACAATTTTATGTGGATAATTTTTCGACTTTAAAATGCCTAAATACATTCATTTTCTTTGCAAACACTATAATTTAAGCTACTTTATATGTAGATTTTAATAAATATGTAAATAAACAGTTTTTAAATTACCATATGTTAGTTTTCTAAGTGTTATAATGATTATCATGATATATAAGCTATATATATATATATATATATATATATCATGATATATATATTATAGACTGTTCTATATATTTAGGAAAATTTTTAGAAATTAGCAACAATCTACAAAACAGCATTAAACAATCATATTGATAGAGGCGTGAATATAACAGAAGAGGACAAACAATATTTGATTCATTCTCAAGCTTTCAATGCTTATGATGCTGCTCTAGTTTGGGCCAATGTGTGGCATAAGGCAGTAGAACAATTGCAGGATTCATCTTTATTTAATGACAATGACTCATTTTGCAAATACCTAGCAACACCAGTAGACTGGCTATCTGACAAAAAGGACGTATTAAATGAAATAATGATGGAGATATTGGAAGAATCTGTTTTCTGTGGAAGATCAGTAAGTCAGAAATTTTTGATAACGTATTCATTGAAGTTAACAAATTAAATAATCAAATCTGACAAACCAATTAATTCCCCAAGGCATGTAGATGTATATTATCATATGATCTAATTGTCATGTGTATATATTGTTATATAACTGCCTATAGAAATGGTTACTAACAATCGTGGAATAAAAGTTGTTTTCATTTTTTGTATAATATGTCTCTTTCTTTACACAGGAAATTAAATTGATCGATTTGTTCATTTTATTTTAGGGATTTTACTCATTTTCCAAGCAATATGATGCAGATAATTTTGTTCAAATTATGATAACCCAATTTCAAAGTTAGTTATTATGTATGTTACATGTTAACATCAATAACACATCTTCTATCTTGCTTACATTATATTAAATTTTATTAATTCATATATTTATTAAATGCTATATCATTATTTATTGGGTTTGATATATGGAATGATTATCGGCTTCAAACAGTACAAACTTTTAACACCAACTTGCTTATATTGGGGCTTGCATAGGCTTGTTTAATATCAAAATGACTGGCCCAAACTATTTTAAAACACAGTAAATTCCAGACAGAAAAACTGATATTATCAACACATGACTTAGAGCAATCATAAGACAATTAACTTCTTTTGCTGAAATATAATTTTGAAATCACTTGTTCATTTAAGTATTAACTAACCTTCAAAATATGGTAATGTACGTGGAACACTTACTACATTCTATTCACTTTACTATAATATTGTTATTTTACACAGGTGATCAGGAATGCTATATCGGTGTATATCAGAATTATAACTCATTTGACTCAGAGTGTGTAGTGGAAGAACTACAACCATTGCGTCAATCTCTTTATCTCAACTCATCATCATCTTTGGTCTTTGTCAATTATACTGAGTTTAATATAAGTGATAATAACTTCTCTTATCCTTGTCCTTATAGATGGAAAGGAGAAAATGGTAAGTAAGATAATAAAATTAAATGCACATTATGTGATTTTTGTCTACACTCTTTTATTTCATTAGGAACACTTGTATCATGGAAACCTCCAACTGATGGAGCATGTTATGATGAGTCTTGTTTATGTTACAATCAACTAGGAGTATTGGAGATTGCTATAACTGCTGCTATTGTCACTATAGGTATTGTTGTGTCTATAGTATTGCTGATTTTTAATAGTGCTATGAGGTCAAATAAGTAAGTAATTTCAATGTATTATTTGTTTTGGTTATGCTAGCAAAGATGATTTGCAGGCATGTTCTAAAATTTTTAAGGATACCTAAATAATATATTTGCTTCTGTCCCAGGCATTATGCATATGGGTATCACATTGTTTATTTGACAGCTGTACCAACACATAGCAACCATTGAAGTATATTATATGTGTCAAGGCAATGGCATGAATGATGTTAAGTCCCAAATCTATCTCTGTAAATAATTTATATGTGTCCTTGGTTCTATATAAGAAATTACAAATACTTATGATCTCTTTTCTTTAGACATGTCAAAGCTTCCAGTCCAAAATTTAACTTTCTTGTTATAATTGGAAGTTTACTGATGTATCTTGCAGCTCTATTCACAGCTCTATCCTATTCTGGGAAATTAATTAAAAATGTAAATATTAGACAGAAAGCTATACCAGCCTTTTCTGAGGTATGTTACCATATTAAGTCTATGAAAGAGTTAGCCTAAGGTAACTTTCAGTAGTATTATGGTGTTTACGATATGACTTAGGCTAACTTGTGTGATCAGATGTTGTCTAATTACTGTAAAACTTAATTTTAACTGAAATTCAGTAAAGCATATCAATGATTGTTACAGAATTTAGTTTTGGGATGTTTCTCGGCCTTGCCATCCTATCATAACCACAGTAATTGATATTCACCATGGCTTAAACAAGTATTGCTCTGCATGATATATCAGTTGCCCATTTTGGCCTCAAATTTCTGCTGTTAAATTTAAAAGTGTCGGCTTTTATAGATCCATTTTTTTATTTTTAAATGTTTTCTGAATTGCAGTTTGGCCAAATAGCGTTATTAAAGTAGAACACTCAGTACATAGCCAGGTTTTCTCTTTTGAATCTTGTGAACATATGACTCTGGTTATATGAGAACTAAATTATCAATACCTAAAGATATTGTCATGACATAGCCACAAAATGAAGCATTTTATGTGAGAAGCAAGTAGTGGAAGCATAGTACTAAAATAACTTGAACATGTCCATTGACATTACTCATCATTCGAATAAATCCCTTCTGTGTGGATGCTAGGTAGTCCAACATTTTTTGGACCACATGTGTATGCATGTATATACATATCATTGTTTGTTTTTATATAAGGAAGCTAGCTGGCCATCTGGAGATAGACCAGCTGGTAGTAGTAAGGGATACTTTTACTTATTTGTCATTATTAGATTAACAAATGGCTGTTCTACAT
Organism: Xestospongia muta; assembly: GCA_963693285.1. NCBI lineage: Eukaryota > Metazoa > Porifera > Demospongiae > Haplosclerida > Petrosiidae > Xestospongia > Xestospongia muta. The sequence continues at coordinate 15,309,600 of OY848917.1, read as the reverse complement.
TGGTATGGCTGTTGTTGTATCTGTAATGTTTGCGAGAAATTGGAGAATCTATAAAATATTCTACAATCCAAAAATTGAAGAAAGGGTTAGTTCTGCAAAAATGTTGTTTAATACTGTTTATAATGTTTACGTGTACATGCAGTACAAGCTCTTTTTATCTCTTTTAAACTATGCCTGTAACTTATTTCCATTATTATTATTGATGCATGTAATACTAGGATCAGTGTACAAGTGAAGAGACATTATGAGTACATTAAAATTGTTTTATGAAATTTATACTATACATTTAGCAAAGCAAATAATATTACTATTTTCAGTTTTAATCAATTGTTTTTATACATTGTTTAAACAGCCTTGGAAATATGCTCAAGGATGAGACACCAGGTCACTTGTTTCAATGCTATTATAAACCATAAAACTCACTAGTCACATCAATATCTTAACATATAATTTTAATCTTTGGATATCTGCTAGCAATAATTGTTATAAGTCTTTAGCAAGAGATTGTTATGTTGTTAGAATGTCCATACTATAACCATTCACGTTACCTCATAAGTGATGATTTTAAAGTTTGAGGAAAAGTGAAAGAAACCACTTTTTGTAATGGTATTATAATTCTATAAAACCTACCATAATAAAACACATGACTGTGACTTTAAATGTCACCTATATTAGTATTGCCAACAGTTTTCTATGTTGTTACAATATCTGCATTAGAGCTATATATTTTACCTCAGAAATTATATTTTAAATACCCCTCCTTGGCTACTACGTAAACAACTTCTCCTGATGTTCTATCTGCAACAAATATTAATAGTTTACTTAATGCTTAACAATATTCTTTTTTTAGACTTTTCTGTCAGACAAGATCCTTGTTTTAATCATCATAAGTTTGACTATTCCTGTGGTATTACTACTAGTTATTTGGACTGGAGTTCATCCTTATGAGTATCATGAATCCAGGATACAATATAAATGTCCTAATATAGTAAGTTATCTTGTTTTTATTATAGTGTCAGTATGCATATGAATAAAGCACATACTTGTACAGGCTACAGAAATAAGTACATTATCAGTTTTAGTTTTTGTTTATTTGTTTAGATTGTTGATGAGTCTGTTAAAACCTATTTAGTTACTATTACTGGTTCCAGTATGAAGTGGTGGGATGGTATTCTAATGGCATACAACCTTCTTCTCTCTTTTGGACTTATTTTCTTATCTTATCAAAATACCAAAATTCCAACTCACTTTGTACAAGAAGGAGAATTTGTGATGAGAGTTGTTTTTGTTATTTTCTTGTTTTTGGTTCCATCGTTTATAATCAAGATATTATTGTTATTGACATCTGACAACAGAATTCAAGTATTCTGGTTTAGTTTAATTTTTATCGTTAGTTTTCCAACGATTATTCTTGGGGGATTGTTCATACCCAAGGTGAGTTTGAATTAAACAATATTCAATTGCTATCCTTTAGAGTGACAAATACATCAATTGTTAGTATCATTAGTAACAGCAAACTGCCTCCTCGTACGTTTTAGTCTCTTTACAGCCTCAGTTAACTTACCATTCACACTGTTTAAACTTCACTTTTAATAAATATTGAAATTATATTGAAACATTTACAGTTATGTTCTTTAAAATAATTTGTGTTTCTAGTTAATTGCTAGTACCATAAAATGATTTCTTTCAAAAATAGTTCATGTTGATGTACAAAGATAAGAAAACACATAGAAAACAAGAAGCATTGCAAGAAGTTAGTATACGTCATCAAAAGCAGTTGGAGCTGATTGCAACTTTGAGCTTAAAGCTAGTAAAGGTATGACATTTACATATTTACTTAACAAAGGGACATTGGTATATGGCCTTGTAATTTTAGTGATATATGAAACAGTAGCCTATTTATTAGTTAATTTACTTGTCATAATTTTATTTATTTGTTTATGGATTCCAGCTTGGCTAAATATATGTAAGGAGAATCTAACACAGCAATATAAGACAATTATTAATAATTAATTAATTAAGCAATAATTACCAATCTACTATGTAGTGATCAGATACTATGATGAAAAACGTTATTTACGAGATTGTGATTGTGATGACTTTGTGTCAAATAATATGAATTCAGTAGTATTGAAGTCTTTGTTACAAACATCAGAACATGACTCTCAAAATATAACAAATGTAATTAATTAATAAACAAGTCCATTTTCAATTCTCTATCAAAGATGATGTCAATGTTTATTTAGATAACATTCCTAACAATATTTTGACTTTTGCTTCAATTTGTTTAATCGCTAATTTTAAATCAACTAATAAAATGTAATTGATTAAAATATAATCTCTTGTGATAAGCAAAAAATCAATTAATATGAATACCTAACTACTGATCCACTTGGTAATCAATAAGATAAATTAGTTAGCCCCCAAAATGCATGCACTGTAACGAGTGCTCCAAGAATATTTTGCTGCCTTGCTTTTTTGTTGTTAGTACTCTTCTAACATTCTGTAGGCTCTGGTATATAAATCTCTTTTATCCAAGCTTGCATAGTTTAATATAAAAAAATTACAGGATTTTTTAAATTGTGATCTTGTTACATTTAAATGTTAGTACTAAATTATACATTATAGTGATCCATTGTTCAATACCACATCTAATTTCTTACTTTAATACTACAATAAACATTATAAACAACTATTGATATTTGCTGAAGAATTCTTGTACTCTTAACCTCACCATTTGACTCAATGTATGTTACACATCTTTTTCTTTGTCTTTCATTCCTTTATAAAGAAACAGAATACTATCATAAACCTAAAACAAAGACGGGGATCTACAATGAGTTCAACAGCTACACCAAGACATGACAGTACAGATCACAGCACTTTTCATTCACATCTTGTTTCAAAAATGTCTGAATATTTGAAGACACAAGAACAAAGATCTTCACATCCATCTTTAGAAAATTTACTAACTATTGACAGTACACTATAATTATTTAACAATGATGTCATAAATATTATACAAATTATTATTTATTCATATCTGACTGTATATATCTTCATTTGTCAACTCTCATAAATGTTAAGGTTTATCTGGACTTGATATTACTTATACTTATAGATCACTTATTACTTACATGTATATCTTAATGATGAAAATCAAATTGCAACTCACTTTGACTTTTATAACTGTCAGTCTATATTGATTTTCCGGGTGCTTCTTGGTGTGCCTTGACTGATGATGTAACAACTTGTCCTATAGCGACATCACTATGTGTCATAGAGTTAATAATGTTAGGTTAGTTTAGGGTTTAGGTGATGTCATATGATGAAATCACGTGTGTCATTTCATTATGATGTCATAATAGTCAAGTTAGACCAAGAACCACCCAATTTTCTACTTATTAAATGTCCTTTTACAGTATCAAAACATTTACAGGATTAAGTGACATATTTATCAAGGTAAAACAGTAACAACCAAGCTCAGACTTGAGATGCTTTGCTTAATCTTTATCTTAGTATTGATGATTTGGCAATATCATTTCAATGCTGATAATAATATTATTTTGTGTCCTGTCATGACCATCTATCAAGGCTTGAATAATTTTCCCTGCCAAAGTGAGGAGTCCCAAAATTCTTTTATGACTTGAAACAGTCTAAACTGGCAGTATTGTATGTCTAACAAATTAAACCAGTTGGGGGAAGGAGTCTGCCAATATCAAGTCATCTCCTTTACTATTTTCAAATGATGATAGTGTCATCTTCATATTTGTCAACAGGTGATATCAGCAGAATCTTTTTGACTGTTGCTGATTGGTTATCCAAGTGATCACGGTGTTTATTCCTATAGATCAAATTCTTAGTCAGAATGTCAAAGTTCTTCCTTTGATGTAGGAGAGGAGCAAGTATAAACGTACAAAGGTCTAGTGGGATAGTCTGAAAGTCAGATTAAACTCAGACCTTTATCCAGGTCTGAGTATTAGTTAGAGCCCTTGTTATTGGGTGGTATATATTATGATGCACCTTTTATCCCAAAAGCAAACATCCATATCAATGAACTCTGTACATGCTCATTTAGGCTTAGCATGTACATTTAGAGATTAAGGTGGTCAAGTTATGTACTGTGTGCATGTGGAATTGGTTAACTTTGACACTGTATATATAGTAATATCCATTTTGGCTGAAATGATGCACAATTATAGATGGTTTTTGTAATAATACCTTAAGAAACATTATTGTGTGGAAGATACAGAAGCCATCAATGATTATAGTAGTTTAATTATTTGTCCAGCAAGAGGATCATACTTTAATGCTGATTCCTTAACTTTATAAGTATGGACTTCCTGCTAGACACTGATATGGACACTAGCAACCAAAACCTAAAATTAAGCATTAATGACTCAGTGCTCCTGACTGATTCAATGACCCTGAGAGCTGATACATCTCCTCTTTTCATTGTGGATGTTTACACTCTCGTTCCACTCCTAACACTTTTCCTCAACTTGTGATCATTTTGATCCAGTAACTGTTGACATTTTTCAGTTCAGTTTTTCAATTTCAAATTTGTGAATGTTACATGAACAAACGGCTTCCTTTTAAAAAGTGCATAAAATCGTTTTTAGCGAAACTTGCTGATAATAAAGTAAACAAAAAGGAAAGTAAACAATGATCATTAATTAAATATCTGGTAAGTTTTGACAATGTTTTTAAATAATTCAAAAGATAATCCTAAAAAATTAATTAGTCTTACTCTTAAAACAATAATGAGACTGATGGTCATAAGGTCATCAGTAATGTTGCTATTGATATGTATACAGTTGCTATGGTAATATATATTTACTTGTTAATGGAATGTTATTATGGTGATTGTTACCATGGTTATAGATGCTATAGAAGTAATTGTTGCTATAGTCACTCATAAACTGTGCCTTTTGTATAGATTATATGGTATCATAGATTTGGTGATTTTACATGTCCAACTGGCTTCAAAACTTGCTGATCATTCATGTAAAATAAACATTAAATATGAATTTAATATCCAGTAGGTTTTGGCATCGTTTCTCCCTAATTTGGGGGTAGTTAAAGAAATAAAGATTTTCTTCCAAAAAGTGTACAAAACTGATACTGGGACTAAATACTTTATGTTTTGGTAGAAAATCATTTTATAGCGAAACTTGCTGATAATGCATGCAAACTAAACATTAAAAATAAATCCAATATTCAGAAGGTTTTGGCATTGTTTCTGATAGATTTGGGGTAGTTACATAAATAAATGGTTTTCTTCCAAAACATTTAAAAATTGATACTGTGTTTAATTTCTTCACTATTTCATAGAAAATCATTTTAGTGAAACCTAATGATAATGGATGGAAATTAAACAATGGTCATTAATTGAATATCTGGCAGGTTTTGACAGTGTTTTTAAATAATTCAAAATGATGCATACAATTGCTATGGTGATATATATGTACTTGCTTATGGTATTGTTGTTATGGTGATTGTTACCATGGTAATAGTTGCTATAGAAGTAATTGTTGCTTTGGTCACTAACAAGCTGATGTTTTTTGTATGGATTATATTGTTTCATGGATTTGAAGATTTTACGTATCCAATTAGTTTCAAAACTTGCTGATTATGCATACAAACTAAACATTAAATATAAATTCAATATCCAGTAGATTTTGGCATTGTCTCTAAAAATTTGTACTGTCTCTAAGTACTTCCTCATTAAAATTTAAGTCTTTTTCTATTTCATTGAATTATGAATTTTTAACAGATTAGGCAACACTTTTGAAATTAAAAGGCAAGAATTAGTGTAATAAGCTAGCACTAAATGTCTTTTCGAGTATATATAAAGTGGATAGCAAGCACCAAGAAGACACCATTGACCAACTAGCTATCAATAATGGCTCAAGCAAAATTGAACTGACAAGTAGTAACCTACTGTAATTTGGCAACTATGATTTGAAGTGTAGGTACAACCAATTCTTGGAGCAGAGGAAAGGGTCTTCTATCTAAAAAAATTCTAAAGTAATTTTTTGTCCAATGAGCAATTTTGGCTTGTGCGTGTTAGTAATCTCGAAACGTGTGGATGTTAGTGTAACACTAATGAATTTGTAAGTAACATGAATAAATTAAGTTTGTCTAACTTACTAACTGGATAGTTGCCAGTTTTATGGTAACATTCCTACTTAGTAAAGTTACCAATTCACTTAAACTTTGGATTCCACAGTAATACATCCATGTTATGTAGACATTGGTTGATTAAAGTAGCAGATTAGATTGTGGTGTAGATATTAAGTGACAAGATTAATAATTTGAGAAGTGATCCATTAAAAGAGAAGAAACTAATTTCAGTAGGAATGATTGAAAATGTGTAAAGTCATTAATAATTTGTAATCAGTCTATGACTGATTAATTGCTAAGACCTCTAACTTGAGAAAGAAAGGAAGAATGCATGGATAAAAGTTGAGATGTTGAATTCAAAAGATAAGATAGAATACTGTTGCTGACATAAAGGATAATGGAAACTGAAGAAGATAATAGTAGCTAAAGTATATATTGTTTTTCATACACAATAGAAGAAATTTTTATAGGATTGTAATATTGCAAACTTTGTGGAACATAGAACTTATGATTTAGAAAAGACACAGCCATCAGCAATAGGTGCTGTAGCTTTGAAACTAAGCTTTGTAATCAAATGTCCTACATTAATAAGCAGATGAGGGATGCTTAGATTATACATCAATAAGATACCACAAAAGGAGTAATATTTAATCATTAACAAATATAAGAAAGGAGAGTTATAGAAACTTAATGAGAAGACACTATACATTACTTCAATAAATGTTTCATTTGATATAGATCAAGACCATTACTTCAATAAAAACAATTCCTAAGGAAGAGAACAAAGAATAAAATTGTACAAGTGCACTTTTACCCATTGTCAGTTTTTGCTCACATACAAAAAAACAAGATATCAAGATTTGTTAACAATTTAAACCATTTGAAGGATGTTAACACTGATTAATGAATCATGAACCTTTGTTGAGAAAATACAGATGATCATGTTTTCAACAACAATGAATCAGTTCACATACATAATTTAATCTATAATCAAAATTGCAGATGCAATAACAAAAGCAAATTTTATGATAATGAGGTTTATGGACATCATATGACCACATGCACTGTCTGTACGAAACAATTACATTATGATAATGTCACATACATAAATTACTTGATTACATTTATTATCAAGTTCACTGTGGCTCCTCTTCATCTCTTAAATTACATTCAATATGTTTTTTTTTGTTCTAATGGATTGTCTTCTGTGTGAGACTCTCATTCGATGCCTGACATTAATAGATTAAAAAGGATCAACATTTCACACTTAATATAAGTTAACAAGAACTAAATGATCTGCTGGTTACCTCCTGTGATGATTATGTTTATTTATCTTGATTTTGTATATATAAATTATGTATGGTGTTGTTGTAGTCTAAGATATGTGTCTAGTATTGTGTAGTGTAGTCTAATATTGTATATGATGTTTTTCAGGGCTATTAGGGTCTATATATATATATATAAGTGCTACCCTTTGTATGTTCTCTCTCTCTCTCTCTCTCTCTCTCTCTCTCTCTCTCTCTCTCTCTCTCTCTCTCTCTCTCTCGCTCTCTCTCTCTCTCTCTCTCTCTCTTTTATTGATTCATTTTTCTCTGCCACGATACCACAATTTCTGGCGAGAGGGTAGGATTGGATAGACTTTATACATGGATCATGGGTCTCTTTGGCAGTGTTGGAGAATTCATTGAAACAATACGTGGAAAGATTAGAATTTTTTATTGCCAATGATATTGGTGAAGGAAAGATTTTATTGTCCACTATTGGTCCAGCAGCAGCTTATCATACCTTGGGTAACTTGGTTGCACGGAGGAAACCTTCCCAGGAGACGTATACTAATTTAGTAGAACAGATGTCCACTTTCTATAATCCTAAACCCTTGGTGACAATGCAGCCTTAACGTTTCTTCAGCCGTTTCCGTCAGTCGAACGATTCTGTTTCAGCTTTTGTAGCAGAGCTTAGAAGTCTAGCCATGAACTGTGACTTTGGTGCATCACTGGAAGATAATCTGAGGGACAGATTAGTCTGTGGTATATCGAATCACACAATTCAAAAGAGTGTGTTATCAGAGAAAGATTTAACCTTCAAGAAAGCTTTTGATATTGCACAGAGCTATGAATCTGCTGCTAAGAATTTGTCAACTTTGCAAGAAACAGGTAATTATCAAGATGTGCACCAAGTGAGGGCATCATCCCGACCCTGTTATAGTTGTGGACACTCTGGACATCATCCAGACCAATGTAAATTCAAGACAGCTATCTGCTACTATTGTGGTAAAACAGGACACATCAGAACAGTTTGTCGATCTCGAAAAGCAACATCACATCATCCGATCGATCGTCTCATCTGGGCCATTGCCTCCATCTTCATCCAAGCCATCACCTCGACTATTGTCTGAGCCATCGCCTAGACAATCCTCTAATCGTTCATATTCGTTTCAATTATCACAGGCCAAGCATTCAACAGATCTCAAACAGATAAATGAAGTAGAGCCAGAACGCAGTAATGAAGAATGCACTCTTTATTCCAACCAATCGAAAGACGTCATTGCTTACAACTGTACTGATCAATGATATTCCACTGTCAATGGAAATCGACACAGGAACTGCTTTATCAGTTATATCAAAGCAGACCTATACTGAACATTTTTCACAATGCTCATTACAATCTACCAAGGTAACCTCAAAACGTACATGGGTGAGTCACTCGTAGTTCATGGAGAATTCACTACTAACATCAAATATGATTAGTGGTAAATCATATTAAACACTTGATTTACCACTAATTGTAGCAGGGAAGATGGTCTGAGTTTGTTAGGTCGTAACTGGCTCTATTCACTTCGTCTCAACTGGAACACAATTTTTCAATTATATAACTGTCCAATGGAAGATCTGCTGCAGAAATATTCCAATGTTTTTACTGAAAAGTTGGGAAACTTGAAAGGATTTAAAGCAAAGCCGTTTGTAGATGAAAGCAAACCGGCTATATATTGTAAGGCTCGTCCTGTTCCCTATGCTATCTGAGCTCAAGTCGAAGATGAGCTGAATAGACTTGTACAACATTTTAAAGGCTGACAAGAAATCTTATCGAATCTGTGGAGACTTTAAACAGACAATAAATCGTGTTGTTAATCTGGAACGTTACCCGATTCCAAAAATTGAGGATTTATTTTCCCAGCTGTCAGGAGGTGTAGTTTTCTCAAAAATTGACCCAAGTCAAGCCTATCAACAACTTAAATTGGAGGAAGAATCCAAACAGTTCACTGTTATAAATACTCACAAAGGTTTGTTTCAATTTAATCGTTTACCATTTGGTATTTCCTCTGCTCCAGCAATCTTTCAACGTGCTATGGAGAATTTATCAGGAATTCCATGTGTCAATATTGTATACCTCGACGACATTCTGGTGTCAGGTACCTCTTGAGTCAAGATCATTTGAAAACACTTGAAATTGTTCTACAAAGGTTGCTTTCAGTTCAGAGTTTCAAGCGTTTCCTACCTTGATCACAAAATTGACTCCGAAGGTTTACATCCATTACCAGACAAGATTGATGCCATTCAAAGAGCTGCTACTCCAAAATCCACAACTGAACTGAAAGCCTTCTTAGGGCTAATGAACTATTATGATAAATTTATTCCAAATTTAGCCACAATATTACATCTACTTTGAGTTGCTTAGCTCCTCTGTCAAATGGGAATGGACTAAGGAAAGGGAGGATGCATTTAACCAGGCAAAATTCTTGCTAAATGTCCGATATTGTCATGTGATGCTTTGGCATATGGGGTAGGAGCCGTGCTGTCACACAGACTACCGAACAATTCTGAACGCCCAATCGCCTTCACCTCAAGAACTTTATCATCTGCTGAAAAGAATTACAGTCAGAGAAAAAAAACCTTACCTTGTGTATTTGGAGTCAAATGATTTCACTTGTATTTGTTCAGTTGAAAGTTTACCTTAGTAACTGACCACAAGCCACTGCTGACATTGCTGAATGAAAGCCGGGGCATCCCTACTACTACATCAAATTGAATACAAAGGTGGGCCCTTACTCAAGCCATGTATAATTATTCTATCTTGTTATCAGGTTTCGTCCGCCTATGCTAATGCTGATGCATTTAGCCGTCTGCCCTTACCCTATCAGAGGCAGAGACACCACTCAAAAAGTGGGGGGGCTCAGTCAAAAAAATTATATGTAGAATTAATTACTTACCCACATATATAGGCCTAATTACCTTCTTTGCAAGGTAAGGGGGCCATGCCCCCCCAATTCGTAAAGTGGGGGGCTCAACCCCCCCTGCCCCCCCAGTATCTCTGCCAAGGCATATACTCCTTCCATTACACCAACTCCTCCAGAAGTCATACTCCTATTAGAACAGATGTCTGAGAGTCCTGTGAAGGTTACACAAATTCGCTCTTGGACCCAAAGGGATCCCATCCTTTCTCATTCGCTCTTGGACCCGAAGGGATCCCATCCTTTCTCAAGTTGTTCATTTTATTTTGTCAGGATGGCCAATAGAGATTAAGGAAAATGACACGGCCCTGAGACCATTCTTCAATCGGAAATGTGAGTTATCAACCCAAGATGGAGTTGTCCTATGGGAAGCCAAATAATCATACCATCACCTGGATGTGATTACATTCTTGAAGAACTACATGCTTCACATCCTGGAATTTCCCATATGAAAACATTATGTCACTCATTTGTTTGGTGGCCAGGTTTGGATGAGGATATTGAATCATTTGTCAAGAATTGCTCAAAGTGTCAAGTTCATTGTCCGAGTCCACCAGCTGCTCCAAGTTCACCTTGGAGGTAGCCAGCTCGCCCCTGGTTTAGATTACACTTGGACTTCGCAGGCCCCTTTATGGAGTCATTGACGCCTACTCTATTTGGCTAGAAGTCAAAGCAATGAAGACTACCACATCAACTACCATCATTTCATCTCTATGAAGCTTCTTCGCTCGATTCAGTTTACTGTCTGTTATTGTTACTGATAATGCTCGAAACTTCACTAGTTCAGAATTTGAACATTTTTTACGCATCAATGATATCAGACACTTGTTTTCATCCCCATACCATCCAGCATCCCCATACCATCCAGCATAAGTATCACATGTGCTATTTTATAGCCACATCACTCCACACAGTACAACAGGTGTCTCTCCCGCAGAGTTGCTTCAAAATCGCAGATTAAGATCTCAACTAGATCTCCTTAGACCAGATATCGAAGTTAAAGTGGAAACTAAAACAACAATCTAAACAACAAGCCTATATGAATCACAACCCCACAATCTGTTGATTTGAGGAGAGAGAAGCGGTGTACATAAAGAATTTTGGTGCCTGTCCAAGGTGGATCCCAGGACATGGATCCCACAACATGTTCTATCCCCTGTAGGCAATGTTTCATATGGTGTCAAACTTTACAATGGTCAAACGAGTCATCTTCACATTGACAATATTCGTAAACGCTTTGATAATGATACCACCACACAACCCAAGTATCCACCAAGAACTGAAGTAACTGAAGAACCAAAGATATCTCTGGATCAGACCACACCACCCTTGTTGAACCCATCTACCACTAAGACGCAAGTAGATAACTCAAACATCGACCTATTCTTCAACTGCCGATACGTCCACCATCCAACCGCTGACAGACACACTTCATTGTTATCCACAAAGAATGCATAAACTCCCAGATCGATATTCCCCCACTCAATTTAGGAGGGAGAAAATGTGATGACTATGTTTATTTTTTCTTGATTTTGTATATGTAAATTATGTATGGTGTTGTTGTAGTCTAAGATATGTGTCTAGTATTGTGTAGTGTAGTCTAATATTGTATATGATATTTTTCAGGGCTATTAGGGTCTATATATATATAAGTGCTACCCTCTCTCTCTCTCTCTGGAAGAACTTCTTAACTTGCTTTTTTATGGAAATTAACCCTCAGGCTGATTTCTCTTGAGGGTGGTTCTTGGTGTAACTTGACTATGATGACATCATTGATAAGCCCTAAACCAAACCTAACATTATTATGATGACATTTAGTGATGTCATCATAAGACAAGTTGTTACATAATCAGTCAAGTTACACCAAGAAGCACAGAGAGAGAGAGAGAGACCACAGGTTAATTTACTTGTCCTCATATTACTGCTCAAAATATATCTTTTCATCTTTACATTTTCCATTTTTTTTCTTTCTTTGTCCATCTTGACCTGAAAAAGGGAAGACATATTAAAATATAAAACAGAATAGATGATAAATTAATACCAATGGGTGGATGTTAAATCATTAATAGATGTATAAATGTTGCAATGGATATATAGTACGTGTATCAAACATGGTAATGGATCTATAATAATAAATCCATAAACAGAAGAAATGAAGTGTATGAATGGTTACTATGCGGCCATTTTGTACAGGATGTTTATCCAATTCGGTATCCAAGTACTTTAATGTTTGGTCTTCAAAAATGGACAGATCTATAATTATTGAGGTCACCTCATAATTTGCTCTAAAAGAATGTAATCAACTTTTTGTTTTTGTTTACTGACCTAATAAATTTAGACTCACAGATGCTTTGGTTCTTCTGGTTGGTGGAGAGAGTATTTTAATGGACACTAAGTTAGTTCCTCCTCATTTTGAAGTGAGTTTAATATTATAACACATCCATCCATCAATCCATGCATTAATTCATTCACTATTCGTGTATCCATTCCTTTGTTATTTGTCCATTCATCCATCAATCTATTACATATCTGTCCATTCATTCATTAATCAATCCATCCATACTATAGGTTGCTAATGCTGTTGGTGCTAGTTTGAATATGGTAGCTGGTTGTTCCAAACATGTTAAGAGTCTCTCTAATGTTATGACTACTATTAAATCAGATGGATCATTTCAAGGAAGTGATGAGGAACTTCGTCTCAAAGCTTGAGAGGTTATTATTCAAAGAAGTGTGGACTGTATATTGTATATTGTATATGTACATATACACGTATATGTATATTGTATATTATCATGTATAGGTTGCATAATTAATAAATGTCCAGCCAAAAATTGTAAATGGACTATGTTATTAGACAAAGGTTTATGGTTGCTATAGCTACAATTCAGTCACACCCACTTAATTATAATTGCATATCTTTTCACTATATTAAGGTTGTATTCCTGGTTCAGGTGATGTCATCAATATGATGGCATCACTATGTGTCATTTCATAATGATGTTTATCATAGTCAAGTTATACCAAGAACCATCTCTCTCTCTCTCTCTCTCTCTCTCTCTCTCTCTCTCTCTCTCTCTCTCTCTCTCTCTCTCTCTCTCTCTCTCTCTCTCTCTCTCTCTCTCTCTCTCTCTCTCTCTCTCTCTCTCTCTCCTGTGCAGTTCTAATGGATATGGTCTATATGTCACAGTGTCAAATATACATTTTTATGTCTGCTAATAACACATATCTATTGTAGGATTTACAAATTTTCAAGACAACACATTATAACTGTAACAATACTACAATGTGCAAAACTTCTCACAGCCTTTAAAAATATAGGGCTCTTTCCAAGCTAATGTACTAGCAGTTCTGAAACCAAGCAACTAGTGGCCATGATAACTGTGTCCTATATACATACACTAGTTTAACTAATTTGTAATATATATTGATACAGATATATCGTAACAGAAAATGATTTTGAGGTGTCTAAAGTGACTAGTTTGGGAATTTTTGAGAAAAATATTGTACCCTATATTACATATAGATATTGTCTTATAAATGTATTTCTTTCCAGTAACAAGTTGTAGAATAGTTAAAGTACTATAATATTTTATGTATTTTGAAACTTTCAATTATTTGTTAATTAGATCAATTAAAAAATCAATTAATATTGGTCACGTGGGTTATGGTACTGGTGACAAATTTGTCACGAGATTTTCTTGAATAATCGTCAAATTGAAGCGTGAGAGAAACCTCTTGATGATATAAAATATACTCTATTTTTCATGTCTCTATATCTCTACGACTCTCCTCATCGCTGGATCACCTCGTCACTTCGTTGGATCGACTCTCCTCGTCGCTGGATCATCTCGTCACTTCGTTGGATCGACTCTCCTCGTCGCTGGATCATCTTTTCGTTTTAGTTATGTCATCTTTATCTGTTTCATTACTTTTCTTTTTCTTTTCTTATTTTATTTTATTGTTTAATTTTTTGTTTTTGTAAAGTTTTTGTTCTCCCTCTTCGTTTCTACAGGACTCAGCTTGGAAGTTCCTACTGTGGTTGGTCTGATGTTCTTTGATGGTCTTGACTGTCTCTGATGTTCTCTTAATGTAAAAGATGAGTCGCTCTCCTGCTCATTGGACTCTTTCCTGTCTTCCTTCCAGCCTTCTTTCCTCTTCTTTTATTTTTTTAATTTTTATTTTGGGCTATCTAGCCTATACATCATACACACACTCATACAATCTCTAAAAATTATCTCTCCCTTGCCGCCTGGCGGCCATAAAAATTTTTAAAAAAATATCCACGGCCGCCAGGTGGTAGGGGAGAGCTCTGATTTGTAGGGTGCGTGTGTGTGTGCTGTGTGTGTGTAGGTTGGTTGTCCTTTTTCACTTCCTCTGTCTCTCTTCACTCTCTATCCATTCACTGTCATCACCAGTTCAGTTATAACTACTCTTTTTTTTCTTTCCATGTAGGAGCAGCACTGTTGAAACAGGTGAGCTATCTCTCCATCCATCCATTCTTTAGTAATCCAGTTATTCCAGATAACTTTCTTTTTCTTCCTCTATGTTCTCTACTTGTGGACTGACTGGACTCTTGGAACTCTTCAACTACAGAGACTGTCTTTTTAAATTTTTTTATTTTCATTTTTCAGTTTTTTTAATGTTTTTCTTTATGGTTTGTTAAGTTCTTTAAAAAATGTTTTATTATCTAAAATTTGTCAATAGTCAATCATCTTAACTTCAGTTCAAAAATACAAAAATCTAACTTTGAACTTGTTTCATGAAAACTGAATTAGTTTAGAATTGAATTTTTTATTAAACAACTACAATGAAACTAAAACTTTATTTTTTTGTATTACATATTATACCAATATAAATCATTGTTCTTTTACTAAAGTAAATTATTAGTTTGTATTATATTATCGTTAGTTTTTTAACAAAATAACATTTTTTAATAATTAATTAAAATCCATTTTTCTATACTGGTAATATTTTCCCGCCATGATAGTGGTGGCACGCGTTTGATGTTCCTTGCTTGGAGTGTGCTCGTGAAAGTTTCCCGCCTAGCCACCGTGTGCAAGTAATGGTTCTCTGGAGACCTTTGACAGGGCTCTTTCCCTCCTTTGACTGGACTATCCCCTTCATTTGACTAACTCATGAGATTTTCATCTATTAAGACATTAATTTTTTAGTTTCAGCGTTTTGACTCCACTAACTTACTTTATCATAGAATGTGCCAAGAACAAAAGTAATGAGAGGGAGTATCAAAAGAGTAATTCATATGTTATGAAATGATACAGTTGATCAATGGATGAATAAAACAATGATTGGTGAGGTTACATGTTAGAAAAATAACATTTTCGGGAAACTTTCACGTGCACACTCCTAGCAAGGAACATCAAACGCGTGCCACCACTATTATGGCGGGAAAATATTACCAGAATAGAAAATGGATTTTAATTAATTATTAAAAAATGTTATTAATTTTGTTAAAAAAATAACGATAATATAATACAAACTAATAATTTTACTTTAGTAAAAGAATAATAGATGTTTACTTTGTTTAACATTTAACTTGTTTATTGTTTATTTAGTTTAGTGTTCAGTACTCTCACAAGATATCAACAAACTGGATGGAATCCATACAGATAAGAGAGACTTCACAATGGTAGTAGTTACCTTTATACTCATATGATCTTAATATTTGACATATACTAGTAGCAATGGATTCACATTGTTGACTACAGACTCAAAAGAAATTAACAGGTTGTATGAAACTTGTATACAACAAAATCTCTATGGAGTTAGAGTTATATGTTCTTGTTAAGTAACATTAATACTACTGTTCTTAAATATTGCATTAATGTTTTATAATTATAACAATCTCCCCTTGTTTTACTAGTACATGTACATGTAAATTAATGAATATCTTTTGTTTTACAGATTTTAGCAAATT
Organism: Xestospongia muta; assembly: GCA_963693285.1. NCBI lineage: Eukaryota > Metazoa > Porifera > Demospongiae > Haplosclerida > Petrosiidae > Xestospongia > Xestospongia muta. The sequence goes on along the minus strand of OY848917.1, from coordinate 15,293,311 downwards.
TCCAAACACAGACTATATTACAAATTTGTTTGTTTTATCTTAATTATGCATACACTTTAGATTATCTTCAAAGTACATTCTTTGTTGTGGTGTTTGGTACAGCGAAGACAAACCTAATATGCAGACATTTCTAAAGCCACTTATCGATTCAAGTAACAAATTGTATCATCAAATTATTTAGTATAATGGCTCATATAATAACATATCTATATTGTATATCTCACAGGTATTGTGGTACAACATCAAATGGCACAGTACAATGTAGAGCTATACTTCTAATTTGTACTGTTGATCTACCAGCAAGAGCTATGGTATGTAACATGAAGCAATACAATGTTGAATGTCATGTTGTACATGTTTGGAGACGAGGGACAATATTGTCACAAGTAATAAACTAGTAAGATATTGACCTTACAATGAATCATATGTTATTTGAATATGTGATACTGTTGCAGCTGCCTATGCTAAAGCTACATTTAACTGAGTTCCAGTATGTTTTTGTTTTATGACTATTATTATACTAATGTTATAACATTTAGGATTTGGGATATAAAGGTGTCCCCATCCTTACTCTACATATCCATTTGATTTAGTGAAGGGAATTACTGTTGACTATCTTCATTGTTTGCTAGTAGCAGTGACAAATATGTTCATAGAATATTGATTTGGTAATCAACATAGAACTAATACCTATTAAATAGGAAGAAAGGTCCTCAATATTGCAGCATGATAATACCAGTTATGTTTTTTACACAGATTGGTGATTGTAATGAATGTTTACTTAAAACTGAGAATCTTCCTGATTTTGTGAAACATAAGGCAAGACATATTGAAGAAGCTGGTCACTTGAAAGTTACATGTGTGTATTCCTGATTAATGTGTTGTAATTTTATAACATAGGAAATCTCTTTAAATAGTACAATTGTCTCCTGAATGAACTTTGTTTTATAATAGGCTGAACAAGATTAATAGTCACTGGTAGTGACGATCTGATCTACATTAACTGATGACAACTGTAAGTTAAATCTGTTATAATAATATGGACAGTTCTGTACTAAACTTGTATTTTAATTTTAGAGGGACTTTGATGTACTATATAGGTGTAAATAATATTAAGGCTAAAAATAAAAAATAAAAAAATATTTTACATAATTTAAGATAGGAGAGTCTCTACTTCAGAGTCCCCAAGAAGTCCAGTGAAGGTCTACAGTTCAACAATTGGAGAAGTGAGAGTTCCTAAGAGTCCAGTTAGTTCACATTCCACAAGTTGAGAACATATGAGGGAGAAAGAGAAGAATAACTGGATTACTAAAGAATGGATGAGAATATAATAAGAACATCAAGCAATATTGCTTAAGCAATTTTTATATTGCATGCATTTTTATTTTGCGTATTTGCTGGTCCATCCTCTTTTGTTGATATAATTGTTTTTTTAATTAAAATGAAATTTATTATAATTTACATCTTATATTGTATATAATTAAGGTTCAACATCCTTTAAATTATATCAATGATGTCCATAGCTTTTAATGACATTTTGTAGCCTTGAGTTCAGTTTCCTATATAACAGAAAGCATACAGAGATAAGTATAGTGAATTCAAACAGAAATAACTCACCATTGAAGCCTTTTGAATTAGACTAAGTTTTGAATGGGATGACTTTAATTAAATTTTATTTTTAAATCCCTCATTAGTCTCCTAAAGTGATTTTGACAATATAATACATTAAGTCATAGACTCCTCTAGGCCCCCAAAGATGTTTCAGCTCTCGTCATAGTCTGTGTTTTCGGATGTTTTATTAGGACAGCCAAGTTCCTGTAACTCTAATACCTGTTTCTCTAACAATTCCAGTCTCCACTTAATGTCTCAAGTTAGAAAAGACATTTTACAGATTAAAGTTAGTAATGAGGAACTCAAATAGAAAAGTGAGGAAAATAACACTGCTTCAGATTTTAAAAGTCAATTATGGCACTCAAATGTGTACTTCTAAATGTCAGTGTAAAGAGGGCTATAATATTGTCTAACACTGATTGTTACAAGTGTTCTAATACACTACATACTGCACTATATCACTTTGTATACAAGGTGGTATTATGTGTGTATTTGTTTGAGATTGACAATTGGCCATCCTCCTATATTACTGCCAAAAAATTGCCAGAGGTATTTCCTGAAACCAAACAACAAATGTTACCACTGTCACTACTGCTACAACTATATAAAAAGATAAGGAAAGACACTCAGTGGTATTGTGAAAATAGTACTATACACCTATGTCATACTGAGAAGAATGATGGCTGTTTCTTACTGTATCACACGAAATATCTTTAGATACTTACTACTCTTCAACAGTTAAATATCCAAATGAATTACATACAAACTCACTTGTTTTCATACTACAATATATAGACAACATTCTTCCTAGTATTTGTTATCCACTTAAGAAGTCAACTCAGTATAAAGAAATAAGACAAATGTGGGTCTCACTTACGTAAAACCAAGTATAAGAACAGCACTCCACTGTACCACTGTATTGACATCATTACATGTAGTTATAGGTTTATTTAAACACAATAAAACAATCCAAGGTGTCTTTTTAAAGTAATAGTGTGCTTATGCATTGAGACAAAGTAAACTAATCACATTACGTGATCATGCCCAAACAATTCTTTCATTAATAAAGGGTTAAATTCTTCACTTTGGTATAAAACGATTATTAGGGAAACTTACTAATAATGTTGCAAACTAAATAAACTGTTTCTGAAACAGAAAACCGGTACATGTGAAACCTCATGGTTTGTGTTTTAAAATGAAAGTCATGTCCATTTATGTGGAAGCCAAAGAATAATCATGAAAAGTCAATAATTAGATTCAAATATACAAATATATGTGGAAGATATAGGAATATCCGTTATCAGCTATAGTAAGACTTAGCATATCTGACTGCCACACAACACTACCCACTTAGTTGAAGAATATTGCATTAGGAGTTTGGGCATTTTGCCATTAGTCAATGATTTGAAAACATACTTCAAAAGTGTTACATAGAAGAATTTTAAGTTTCTCATGCCAATCCCAAAGAAAAAAAAGGGAAATTCTAATATGCGAGACTATCAGGTCATTGTAAATCAGTCTTTAATCATCTACTAACTATTAAGAATATGTCAGTAACAATATGCACAGAGGTCTATTTTGTACAGCAACCTTGAAGGCATACAAAATGTTCTAAGAAAACAGTGCATTTTGTCAGTTATAATTGTAATGTGCTCATATTGAAAACAGTTCTTAAAGATTGAGTTGAGACCTAGGAAATTCATCAAAAAAAATATTATATGCTATTGCTAGTGAGAAACCTCTCCTAGTTGTAATAAAACAATGTGATGTAGTACCAGTATTAAGTACATTATGGAATGCGTAAAAAATACACAACAAATAAAGCAAGACAAAGAAAAAAAGACTATAATATATAGATATTACAATACATGAACTCTGTAGGTCCTACATAACTAGACTATAATATACATGACAGCAATAGAACAACTTGTAGTCTACATAAATACTGAAAAATCAATCAAGGAGTAAATACAAAATATATGATATAACAAGAGGTTAAAACAATACAATACTAGGTGTTACAGAACAGTCTTAGGAGATGGATGTGTAAGAAAACATACACAGGAGTTACTACTGAACAAAAATAAGTACCAGGGTTCTTTGTAACATTCACAGGAGATAGTACTATAATTTAACAAAAAGTCTATAATGTTGGAGAGTGGCATAAGATCATAACACAAAATAGAGAACACAAGAGCAATAACTAACAAAACTAAATGAGAAGTCCATTATTGTATATAACATAGCCACATATGATGTCAACACATTAACAATAAATAATAGATAGAAACACAGGAGACATTACTAGATCAAACTATAAAAGAAACACTTGTCATAACAGTTTTAAGAAATGTAACACAAGTACATACAATAACATGTGATAAAATAGACAGTTGAAAACAATCCAATACAGTGTTACAGAACAGTCTCAAAGGAATTTGTATGCAAGGTAACATAAACAGGAGCTATTGCTGAACAAAAAGTTAGAACAAGTAAATACCAAAGTTGTACAGTCACGGGTGTACAGCTATAATAGTAGAACTTTCATACATAAAACAATGTAACAAGAGAACCTAATGTGACATATAATAACAAGACTCTTAACAAAGATACCAGTAATTAATTTTAGTGTGTGAGGTCACAAAAGGGTTGGTTAAAAATAGAATTTATACAAATAAAGATACAAAAAGATTATGAAAAGAGAGATTTCTCTACCAGATTATATTATTATACAAGGGATGCTTATATGTTATTTGGTATTAAGAGGTTTATGCATGTGTCACAGGGCTAAGATATATTGTAATACAAGACATTTATGTTTTTGGGTATTAAGACGTATGTACATGTCACAAGACTATGTTGGATTGTATTATTATAAGAGGTTGAATATTAAGACTTTATACACTAGTGACATTATATAGTAGGCATAATAAGGCTTTTATGCATGCACATGTCACAAGACTATGTTGGATTGTATTATTATAAGAGGTTGAATATTAAGACTTTATACACTAGTGACATCATATAGTAGGCATAATAAGGCTTTTATGCATGCACATGTCACAAGACGATGTTATGTCATATATAGGATATTATAGGACAAGAACATGTCAGAGTTAAATAGTATTAAAAGGGTCACAAAAGGTTTGTGTAAGTATGTCACATAGTTAGGTTGTATCATAGGACATTCTGTGGTATCGATAATAAGACAGTTGCATAAAGTATGTTAATATTTTTGTTTATTTATATATTCATATTTCGCAGGGCTAGGTTGTATGATATTATACGTTGTAAGATGTTTGTATATGTCACAGGGCTGAGTTTGGGTGATAACAGGTTTGTATTATGTAGGATAAATATTGTAATATAGGTGGTCTTGTGAATATTATAATGTATGACAACAGCGGATGTATTGACATATTATAGGACTCATAATAAATTTGTCATGTACACACAATAGATAGAGAGATTATATAGATATCTGAATATTGCCACAAAATAAGAGACTTAAATAAAAGCTAGAAACATGTCTGAGTGTATGTTGTAGGGATCACAAGAGATTGATATACGAGATGTTGTAGTGTGAATGATAGGATTAAAAGTGTGAGTATATGTACAAATAACAAAGGATATACTTGTTATTGGGTGTACTTGTTGATCACAAGAATTAGAGGATTCAATGGAGATGCTTTAAAAATAACAACTATAAAATAGCATACCATGAATTGATCTCAAACGTTTGCACAGACTACAAGTCTAGTACATGACTTGTTACAACAGTGTGGTTATCCAGTAGATACTACTGCTACGTATTACAGCAAGAACATACAAGAGGGTTGGAGTATGTTCTAAAGTTAGACTCTTGGACCCAAAGAGTTCATGTACTTACCAGTGAGGTTCTACTAGTCATTTTAGTTAACAAGATGACTCCTCATTAGCTAGAATACATATGGTTAGAAGCTACAACCAAGAGGAAGGCTACCCCTGCATTACCAGGACTGTTGGTGTAGTCTCAAGTAACTGTATATAATGAGTGGTTCAGTATTATAAAAGCCTCTTTATATTAATATAGACTACAAGGTGAAGCTGCTTATAACTGTTGAGAGGGGAACGAAGACTTAATTCTAGTGGGCCACAATATTGAACTTACAATCAAACAGTATATTCTACACAAGTGTCTAGGTATATTTCAGGTTTCCAATATGGTTCTCATGTGAAGCCAAAGTACAACTACTCAGCTTGTTAGCTAGCAGCCAGGGCCATTTAACTTGAGGCTGGGTAGCAGCCAGGGCCATTTAACTCAAGGCTGCATATGCTTATTTTCAGCTGTTGTCAGTTGTGGGGTTCGTGAAAAAATTCACAGTCTGTGAAGACATTTGCATAAAGCATTCCAGTTCTGTTTAGGTAAGTATTTAAATCACAACACCAAAAACCTCTCTACAGAATACATACGATTCTCAATCTACTTACATAACAGCTTTATGTGTGCAACTTGACTGCCAAAATGGCTAACTTAAGGCTTATTTAAAAACTGAGTTAGAACTAGACTTTGCTCATGTACTACAAAATTAGGTTCACACAAGAAGTCGAACAATCTCATAAAGTCATAAAGTATCTAGAAGAGGTGGCTATATAGATGTTTAATGACAACAATTATCAGTCCAGACAGCTAAAAAGCTCAGGAGTAGGCTTTCTACACACACACACACACATGATGCACACTTACTCTCTTTCTCTTTCTCTTTTTTGTGCTGCAATAAAAGCATATTTTCTTTCTTGTTGGCCTTGGTTCATGTTAATTGCATTTTTCTGCACAAGAGATGAGCAAAAACTGAAGGTATCTTGACTGGAGACAATAGATTGTAGACAACAGTAACAACAGCAATTATGTTCTTCTTTAAAAGATCAATCCACTCCACAATATATAGCAATGACATCATTGATAGAGATGACAGAGACATGACAGTTAACTTGAAGAAAGAGTTAGAGAGTTCTACTTATTTCTATAGAATATAAAAGAAACTGATAAAATACTGAAGAATAGAACATGATGTCAGGTCTTTAAACTAACTAACAACTAGTGGTTAGAAAGGAAGCTACCAGTACATGTTTGTAATAAAACTGTAAGTTGCTCAACAAGGAAGTGTGGTTGTTGGAAGTGACTACAACTGAGGAGAATGTCAGGGAAGTCTAGTTACTTTAAAACAGCTATTTATTAATGCTGGTGGTTATGTAGTAGGACACTGAGATATAAAGAAAGGAAACTTACTTGACTGTCTCTGTCTTTAAACTTGAATTCATATAACTGCTACAGTGTCCATTTGGTATAGCACACAGTAAAACGACATTGTTGTCGTGTACATATGATTGCTAAATAGCTGGATTCACTCAAGGAGATACAGAAAAGGGCACTTCTCTCTGCATTCCAGGGGCGAATGATCAGCTATCCAGTCAGAGAAACGAGACACAAGTCTAGATACACATTTATATACTACATTTTCTGGCTTTTCTACTGGGCATGCGCAGTAACCAAACAAACCAGACTTATGAGTAACTACATTCTTTTGTAGGAACACTAATAACTTCGATAAGAGCAATATACCGGTATGTTCTTTAACAGAAATCAAGAAATCTTATTGGTTAGTTCAATGCCATATTTGCGCCTTTTTAGAAGGGCAAACACCAACCGATCAGATTTCAGACTGTGGCAAAACTATATATGGAGTAACTGACCGATAGTCGGACGAATCAATTTTCGGACGCTTATATCTCGTGAACAACAGACTCCTGGATGCTGATTATACACACACAAATAGGACTATACATATACTGCTTGAGTACAAAATACCAGGTTGCAATCTTTTGATACGTAGGTGTTACAGCTACAAAACCAACACTGTCCGAACTTGGCGTTCTTTGGACATTACTATCAATCTTTGTCCGCAAGTTTCCAAATAGCCCTGAGATAAAGAATTGCCACTAAATTCCACAATATAAGCCTTCCATCATTGCTCTTTCAGGCGTCCAAACCAGAGGCATTGTATATTTAAGAATAGGAAGATGACAAAAAATGTGTATCACGTGATCAAATTTAGGACACACGTGAGAGTAAACTGTGAGGTTGACTGTGAGCACGTGGAGTGTTTATATCTCCTTTTTTCAGAGTAAGCGAACCGATAGAACTATTTAAACTTCAATTCCTCATTTTACAGGTTATATATTCATATCCTCCGCTTTCGAGAAGGGTCGTCAAGGATAGGTCTAGTGAGGAAATGTCAAGGGAAATGTTTTCTTTGCGTGGTAAATATAAGGGCTGGGACAGTGGAAGTATGCATAAGGCAATAAAAGAGGTAGAGCTTGGGATGAAATTTACTCTGTTCTGAAATCATCACTCTAAGATAGAATTAATGGTAAGGTGCACTGTGGAGCAAAACCTGGACCTAACCCCTATTTAACTTACTTAGAGGAGGAAGAGTTAGCAAGTTTTTTAATTCAAACTGCAAAAATTGGCTACCCACATACCAAAAAACAAGTTTTGACACTTGTCCAAAGAATTATTGAGTGTAAAGGTATTGAAGCTAGTATTTCTAATGGATGGTAGGAAAGGTTTAGGAAGAGGCACCCAAATTTAACTTTGAAGTCAGCTATGCCTTTAACTTATGCACGCGCTATGGCAACCGATTCTGATGTTTTTCATCGTTATTATGACATGCTGGAGGAAACACTCAAAAGCAATGGTATATTTGTTACTGCAACACACTTTTTAGATAAGTAGTAATCAGAGGAAAACTTTTCTCTTTTTAAGCCAGACATTCTTGCACAAAAAACTGGTTTAGCATATATTCCGTTGTATAGCCCCTCTGTTAGGCGTTCAAAACAGGCTATGATTACCAGTACTCCGCGTCAACCTTCACATGATACAGCACTTGATTCTTGTTTTGATACCTCAGGTTTAAGGCATGCTACATCTATCATAGAAAGGTCATACTCTGATTCTAACTTGTATGAAAGGCACTGTTAAGAAAGCTCATTACCTATTAAGTCAACATCCACTGTTAAAAGCTTTTTAGTTCTAATTATGTCTCCAAGCAAAATGAAGACTAAAAGAGGAAAGTCAGCAGGTGTAGTTCTCACTAGCTGTCATAACCTACAAATAATTGAAGAAAAAGAAAGAAAAAAGCAAATGGAGGCTCAGCTAAAAGAAGAACGGAAGAGACTTAGAGAAGATAAGAAAAAATGTGGAAAATGTGTGAAAAGGAAGGGTTAGTCAAAAGCAAATGCGACTCACATTATTTTGTTTTAGAGTTTTTACAGTCAGAAGCACAGCTCTCTGAGATGCAGCCTAGACAGATGAGGAGTAGGAAGAAAGGTGTGTTAATTATTAACATAGCTTTATTACTTTGTTGTAGAGTTTTTATAGTCCAAAGCAGATCTCTCTGAGCCTGAGATGCAGCATATACAGAGGAGGAACAGGAAAATAGGTGTGTTAATTATTAACATAGCTTTATTACTTTGCCATAGAGTTTTTACAGTCTGAAGCAGAGTTCTCTGAGCCTGAGATGCAGCTTAAACAGACAAGGAGCAGGAAGAAAGGTGTGTTACTTGTTAATGTAGATTTATTACATTGTTGTAGAGTTTTTACAGTCTGAAACAGAGTTCTCTGAGCCTGAGATGCAGCCTCAACAGAGGAGGAGCAGGAAGATAGGTGTGTTAATTATTAACATAGCTTTATTACTTTGTTGTAGAGTTTTTAGAGTCCAAAGCAGATCTCTCTGATCCTGAGATGCAGCCTATACAGATGAGGAACAGGAAGAAAGGTGTGTTAATTATTAACATAGCTTTATTACTTTCTTGTAGAGTTTTTACAGTCTGAAGCAGATCTCTTTGAGCTTCAAGTTGTAGAGAAGTACCCCAGAGACAAAAAACAAAGGTGTCAACTTGCAGTATTTCTTCTAATGCAGACATATATTGTTGATGTTTTTCATAGATATTTGGTGGATTAAGGAACACAACCTTTACATCGCAGATAAAGAGTGTATTGAGAATGGTTCTGAAGTTTCGGATAATGTGATTAATGCTGCACAGACATTATTGAAGCATCAATTTCCTCACATCCTTGGATTCCAAAATACACTGTTGGGTTATAGTGTTAAGTTTTTATCAATATCTAATGTTCCTGCTGTTCAGATACTTCACACAGGTACATGTATAATTAGTAGTATTGTTGTTGTTATAACTTAGTAATTGTGTTGAGCAAACTATAGTAACTTGTTTTGCTGGGAAGGTTTAATGTCACATGATCTGTACTCAGGGTTCATGTTTTGGTATAATTTATTACTATAGGATCAAATCACTGGATATGTACTTGTTGTCAGAAACCTGGATTTGTTGAAGTGATGGATAGTTTGGCATTATTTTTTACTCTAACAGAATCTGCAATCCTTCAAATTTCGAAAATATGTTCTTTTTCGCTATCTGATTTGAGAGTGCAAGTGCGTTCAGTGGAACAACAGGAAAGTTGTTATGACTGTGGTCCATTCTCAATTGCTACAGCAATAGAAGTATGCTTCTGGCCACTTTTGATCAATGAAAGATGCGTGCCCATCTCATTGAATGTTTTGAAGAAAGAAAATTGTCATTGTTCCCTAAAATTGTAAAAGAGTATATTCCTCGTCCTTCAAGACGCCTTCATGTCATTAAACTGTTTTGTCTGTGTTATATGATGATCTTGTGTGATAAGTGTCATAAATGGTTTCATTGTTCCTGTATTTGTATCAATCCCACAGAAGTTCCTGATGTTTGGTACTGCAAGACATGTTATTAATTAGTACTTTTTGTGTTATGTAACGTCTAATTACATTTTTGAACTTCAAAAATAAGTGTGATTGTCACAATTACACCTTAGAGTATTACCACGTGTGTCCTAAATTTGATCACGTGACGCACATTTGTTGTCATCTTCCTATTCTTAAATATGCAATGTTTCAAGCCTCTTGTTTGGACGCCTGAAAGAGCAATGATGGAAGGCTTATATTGTGGAATTTAGTGGCAATTCTTTATCTCAGGGCTATTTGGAAGCTTGCGGACAAAGATTGATAGTAATGTCCAAAGAACGCCAAGTTCGGACAGTGTTGGTTTTGTAGCTGTAAAACCTACGTATCAAAAGATTGCAACCTGGTATTTTGTACGCAAGCAGTATATGTATAGTCCTATTTGTGTGTGTATAATCAGCATCCAGGAGTCTGTTGTTCACGAGATATAAGCGTCCGAAAATTGATTCGTCCGACTATCGGTCAGTTACTCTAATTGTTATTGTAGAAATGGTATATTAATAAACTATACTTATAAAAGGTTTAATATATTGAATCCAAAGTCAATAAATTTTTAACTGTTTGCCATGATTAACTCTCTGACACTGGTCAGTCAACAGCTGTTCCTTCATTAATCCCACACTATCCATTCAGCTATCTCTTATATAAATAAATTCATTTAAAATGAGTGTCCTTAATGACAGTTCATTTTAGCTTGAGAGAGAAGTAAACTAAAGTTCTATCTCCTTTAACATATTGATTGTCATCTAAACATTGACCTGTTATTAGAATGATATTCCAGTAAATACAGGAAAATGCATCCAGTTGATTACAGTTCCAATCAGTACATAAAATGAGAGGAGTGAACACAAAAGATGATGGATGGTAGAGAATTTGCAACTCTGTTAGAGATATCAAATGCTGAAGTCTGATAGAAACATCCAGTATGATGTAGACCCTTCTATAATAGACAATCATTATGAGGATATTAAATCATAATACATAACATCACTCCAGTGTACATGTAATCATATGATGATATATGGTAGCAACTGAGCAGTGTATGGTTTTAAAATTAACATTAACAATAATTATTATTATATAAAAATGAACAACTCACAAACAAAATTAAACAATTTCTGTCTTTTTCCAAGATCAATGTGGTAATGATAATACTGAAAATGCACAAGCATTAATAACCATGGTGCTATCACCATGGCAACATACAGTTTAAAAGTATAGATAACACTATACAGAGAGTAAGATCTTTGAATTGGATGGTGATAACAATTGTGTAGTCTCTCTGATCTGCATGGATTTCATCTACTTTGTTGATATCTTGTGAGAGTATTGAACTCTTAACTTTTTAAAAACAACAAACAAGTCAATTGACAAATAAACTTAATTTTAACAATTAAAAGCCAAAATAAAATATACAAAAAAGAAGTGTATTAAAATAACTGATTAGGGAACCAGTCAAATGTCAAATTTCCAATATGCAAACTTCAAAATCAGAGAGAGAGAGAGAGAGAGAGAGAGAGAGAGAGAGAGAGAGAGAGAGAGAGAGAGAGAGAGAGAGAGAGAGAGAGAGAGAGAGAGCACGTGTTAATTTCATTGTCGTCATCTTACCATTCAAAAGATTTTTTTCCATCTTTAAATGTTATATCATTGTTCTTTTCTTGTTTATCTTGCCCTGAAAAAAGGAAGGTATATTAAAATATAAAAAGAATAGATGATCAATTAATAGCAATGGATGTATGGTAAATTATTAATAGATGTATAAATGTTGCAATGGATATATTGTATATGCATGAAACATGGTAATGAATCTATAAATTTATTAATAGGGTCTACATATGTATGGTTTTACATACGTGGGTATCTCCTTCTGTCCTGTACCAACAGTGACTGATAGTTTGGTACCCTTTGGTATCTGAGCATCTATATCTTATGTATCTCCTCTCAGCAGTGAGGATATTTATATAGGTTTGATTTGAGGGGAGCTATCCCTATTAATAAGTGCTTGTGTTGTTGCTCTTTCAGTTTCTCTCTAGAGAGGTGTGGTTTATCTGACGATAAACTAAGTGTTGAAGTCATGTGATTGGTGGTTGACAAAATGGGATCATCAGACGTGGGTAACACTTTGGTATTGTCTTGAGTAGTCAGAATGTTAGCTATCATTGGACATAAGGAATGCGTCGATCCCATGGAAAAATGGCTAATTGGTTTAGGTTTTGTATAAGTAAGTGAGTCAGATAATGCATATGGAATATGTAGCTCCACCTCTCTGTCATTGGAACCACTCCTCTGTTTATTGTTGTCATTCAAATGATCTTGATCAGAATAACAACTGGTATATTCCTCATTGTGGGCATGGTCTTCTTCATCTTCAAGATATTGGATTCACTAGTGCAGACTATTGATAATATCATTGTTTTGACAGAGTTCCAAAGCTAAGTTGTCTTTGTCTTGTTCTAAATGTTGATTCAATTCACAATAACTTTTGTCTTTTAGCCTTGTACTCTTTAGCTTTTGTCATTAATGCTACAATATCATCTTCCTTCTGCTTCAAACTGATATGGAGCACAGTGATAGCTGCATCATCATGTTGTGTTTGTAAGTCCTGTAGTCTTTCTTCATAACTTATTTTGAGATGTTTCAAGTTCTTTTTTGCTTTGTCTTTTTCCTTTATGTATTTATCAATTCTTGATTCAATTTGTTGGAGTGTTTTCTCATTTAGTTCTACATCAAGATATTGTTGGAGTTCTTTGCTACCCTTGAAGTTGAATTGTAGGAATTCTTGAAGTTTTGAGATTTCTTTGTCTGCCTCCTTGAGTTTGTTGTTAAGAAAACCCACCTGGTTAAATGAATAGATAGATTGATAAATGAATAGATACATGGATTAATGGATAGATAGGTGATTGAATTGATCAGTAAATAGATTGATGAGTACATGGACAGATGGTTGGTGTGTGGATGGATGTATGGATAAATAGATGGATTAAATGGACGGATGGGTACTTGGATAGATGAATATATGTAGTGCATGAATGGATGGTTGAAAAGAGAAACAAACAATTACCTCATTCTGTAATTTTGCATATTTTCAGGACCACAAGTTTCCAGTCATTGAGCATTATGTTCTAATGTCTGTGTCCTCTCTGATCTCAGTCTCAACGGATCAGTTTCCATTTTAACTCTCAGATCTTGAAGATTTTTAACTGCTTCTGACCTTCCTCTATTTTAAGTTGTTGAGCATTATTTTCCACAGTAACCAACTAAATAAAAATTAAGATATCTTGCAAATAGTTTAATTTTCAGGACCACAAGTTTCCAGTCACTGAGCATTACGTTCTAATGTCTGTGTCCTCTCTGATCTCAGTCTCAACGGATCAGTTTCCATTTTAACTCTCAGATCTTGAAGATTTTTAACTGCTTCTGACCTTCCTCTATTTTAAGTTGTTGAGCATTATTTTCCACAGTAACCAACTAAATAAAAATTAAGATATCTTGCAAATAGTTTAATTTTCAAGACCACAAGTTTCCAGTCACTGAGCATTACGTTCTAATGCCTGTGTCCTCTCTAATCTCAGTCTCAATGGATCAGTTTCCATTTTAACTCTCAGATCTTGAAGATTTTTAATTGCTTCTGACCTTCCTCTATTTTAAGTTGTTGAGCATTATTTTCTACAGTAACCAACTAAATAAAAATTAAGATATCTTGTAAATAGTTTAATTTAAATATGATTATATTAGACAGCCTAACCTCAAGATGATGGTTTAGTGATTGTTCCATAGACTTGTCTCTTTGCGTCTGTTCTAAGAGAGCTTACACAGTTTCAAGTTCACAAGACAACTGATCTGTCCTCTCTTACCAACCATCACATTTCTGTTTAACAGTTTCAATCTCTAGTACCTCCAACTAAAAATAGACAAATAGATTGATTAATAGATGCATACAGAGATGTATCAATGGATTGAGAGATGAATGGAATAATAGATAAATAAAATGACATCTAATTTATATGTGATCAATGGATGGATCATGATTCAAATGATAAATGAACACACACTAGTACATGATATGTCCAGATAGACACAATTTCATCATAACTTACTTCAGAGGCACTTCTGCTTTGTTCAGTTCTCTGTAAATGTTCTCTTATTATTTCAACTTCTCTAGTTTTAGTTTCTACATCTTGAACAAGTGCTCTAGTTTGTTTCTGATACTCCTCTATGTCTGATGAGAGCTGATTGGATATTTGATGTAAAGTTTTGTTCCTTTCTTCAAGTTTGGATAATCTAAAAACATGAGATTTAAATTTTGAAATATTTCCCAGTTTCTATACATGAGAATGAAATATTAGGATTGGAAATGAGACTTCTTTTTCATACAATCTTTATGGTACTCCTGGTAATTGGGTCACTGAGAGAGAAACAGCTGGCTGTTTATGCAACTCAATTGGCTTCAATTTTGGCATGCTAGCCTAACAAAATGAACATAATAGTTTTACATACAGATATATATTATTATATATATACATGTACTGTACATGTCATCTTACTGATGTCATTACATGTTACTGGTAATTTTACCAGTTGTGAAGTAGCAATTAGAGCTGCTGGTACTGATGGATTTGATGGGCGGAGTTTAACTGGAATGTTTTGATTGCCAACAAGGACTTGAAATGTTGGTAGGCGTGGCATTCCCATAGGTTGTACATACACTGCAGGAGATCTCCTGTGATTTACCCCCTCCATTGGTAAAGAGATTGGTAGGTGTAGTCTGGTAGTTTGAGGTTGAATCTTAAAATGTTGCAATATGGCTTCATGGATTGCTGTTGTCGTTGGTAAGGATGTCACTGGGGGTTTGGGTTGAATAGGACTGGTCTGGGATGTGAGAGGATGTGACAATGGAGGAAAGTGAGGTTTAGGGGGAGTTAACGAGGCGGGACGGGTCAGAGGGGGAGAGGGTGTTGATGTTACTATTGGTAATACTGCAGGTTTAGGTCCTTGTTCAGGTCTGAGAGAAAGATTAAAGATTTAATTTTAGAAAGGTCATTTCAAATACCTTTGATTTAAAAACTCATTGGCTACCTTCATACTATAAGATAAAAAAAATGTTTATAAATTCATAGTATTAAATAAGTCACGGTGATTTTTCTAAACTTGTTTGAGGCGGAAGAGGAGGAGGGGGAGGAGTCAGAACATCTGTTCTACCAGACAATAGAGTTATAACATCTGATTGACCTATTCTATCTTCTCTTCAGGTGATGGCTTTCATATCTGATGACTGACCCTGAGACAAATACGGTCATTCTTCCAAACATTTCTGCCTGTTTTGCATCAATTGGTATATGTAACAAATTGAGATTACCTGTTCTTTTTCTTTGACAATTGGAATCCAAATAAATTATTATACTCTTTGATTCTGATATAGTTTGTGAAGGTATTTGGGACACTGAAGTGGAAAATGGGGTCGCTTTGTCAGACTTTCCATTGGTTGCTATGGCAATGACTTTGTCTTCTGCTTCCAGCAGTAACTATACTTAGCTTTTTTAAAGATAATGAAATATTTTTCACTGATAGAATGTTTATGGTTCATTGGCCTACCTCAGTTTATACAACACTTCAAAATAGATTAAGAAATTAACAGATCTTGCAATGATTTGAAGTGACCTTGATTGAAACTCATTTTACATATACATATCTGTATGTGGATATATTCATCTAACTATTTTCTTTCTTTTCTTCAACAGTTGTTGCTCCAGCAAGTCTGACCTGATCAGATGTATTATTAGGACTATACCAAGGAGCAAGCAACTTCATTCCAACATCAAGTTCTTCAAAATTATTAAATGACACATTGTCCACTGATAACAGCTCCCCCCATAAAAGGGAATGCACAGTTGTATTGTCCTCAAACTGAAAGAAAATTTTCTTCTATTCAGCTAAACGATAAAGTATCATAAATAATATTTACAAAAATTATACAGTGTTATTGATGTGCTGAAGGTGAACCACAGAGTGAATTAGATGTCACTTTACAAACTCACTGTATCATTACAATGTTTGATAATATCAATACTCAAAGAGTGCATAAAATTATAGGTTTAGTCTCAAACAAAGCCAAAACTCACCAACAATCCTTTTTGTAGCATTTTTTTCGTTCTCCAATGACAAACGACATTTTCCAATTATTTATTAGACACCACGTGCTGTAGTACAGTTTTATTAATTACGTTGGCGAGACAAACACAACTTAATGGAAGATTCTTTTGATTTAGATGACTCTGGTCGTCTCATAAAAGATTCCATTTAATTTAAAATAGCCCTACTATCGAGAGATTCATCATACATGTCAGTAACAATAAGAGTTAATGAATAGTCAAGAGTTATTCTGAAATGTGGCTATTGTAGGACATCATATGACAAAGTGAATGTTACATGTCAGTATGTACATGTTTACATGTTTTTTGTTTGTTTTACAAGTTTTGTTTGTAGACAAGATTTGATTTAGTTGAACAGACTCATCCTGATGTGTTTGTAGGAAAAAATAAAAATGTGAGATGTATAATTATGTTAATAATTACAGGGTTCATTTCATTGTGATTAGTTGAGATATACTGATACACTGTTCATAGAACAAGAATTTAGTATTTCAGACTACACCTCTCAATAATTAGCATATTATTTCTAACATGGAGTTAGTATTAAGAGTATGGCCCTCTCATTAGTTTCACCTGATTCTAAAGACAAGTTGTGTCTCATCAATTTACATGAACACTCATAGTAATAATGACTGGGTGTGGTTATCTGTATACTCATGATGTCATGTTCAATATAATTCTCTCTGATTATGTGATGATCTATAATTAATGCTAATATGCGAACTTTCTGATGAGGTGACATCAGCTTATCACTCTATAATATTAGTAGATACATCACAAGGAGTCAGTCACTCCTATTAATATACTCTAATGATTATTATCAGTTTATGATGAATACAGAGATATTATTAAAACATATTGTACAAGAGAAATTAGTTATTATAGTATGTATCAATAAGAAAAATTAGAAAATGTATGTGTATGTGAAGGAGCCCACAACCTCACATTGTTGCTGTGTAGATTGAGTGATATTGGAACTTAAATCACCTCCTCTTGATGCTTATAAACTCATACATACTTTGGATTAAATAAATAGTTTATTAAAGTTAATTTATTTATGAGGTGATTCCTGTTATTAGTACATTTTATTACCTTGTTGTATTCAGTCATCTGAACTTCAGTCTGTTTGTCTCCTTGTTGCTAGTTTGTTTAGTTTCAATCAATATGGCTTTTGTTTTACACTTAAATCTTGCTAAACTTTATGTTGTTATGTATAATAAAGAGGGGGTGTGGTTTATAAGACATGTACACTTGTATAGGTGGAGGTTTCTCAGCAGTGGAATTTTATAATAGACTCTAAATTAATTTTACAAAACAGTTAGTTATTATAACAATATATCATATTATGTATGTGTTATATTTTTAGGTGTACATTTACAATAAACAACCTTCAACTGACTCACCAAGAATATTTGTTGAAGTCATTATTTTGTTGCTATAGCAACCATTATAAGACCTCATGTAGATACAATATATTTGTTCAGACAGTAAGTGATGTTGATACAACTTTATTTAGATGAACTTGGTTAGGAAACTCTTGATCATGTGACTCTAATTTAATGGGTGTGGTCTTATAGATATATTAAAGAAAACCCGATTATTATGTTTGGTATGTCAATGATTGTTTGTTGAGGGCAGTGGTATGTTATTATAAAATAGATTATATCTGTAATATAATAATTATCATGTTATTAGCTATAATTGATATGTGTGTTAAACATAGTAATTCACTTGTTAATGCAGCTATGACAAAAGTATGCATTCATTATATTTTTGTGTGTCCATTTTCCTTTGCTTGTGTCTACACACATATTCAGGTGTTCTTGATGAGGACTCAGAGGAAGCCATGTTATCATATGATCATTATGGACCTTTTATGGTACATATCACTAAATTATATCCAGTACAATGTCATTAGTGGAACATGTGAATAATCATATGAGCAATCATGTGACTGATACATGCTACAGTATATAGCAGAGAACAGGTAAAGGTTTTAGGTGAGAACTATGCATTAGAAAACAAAAGAGGACTCAATGGTGTGTCCTGTGGGACATCTTTGGGTTATTGAGGTGTGGTTAGTGGAACAATTTAAATGTTGTTTTATTATAGTGGTAGATATTCTATTCAAAACCAATTCAGCTCCAGCTGTAATAGTATTTTAATTGAAGGAGATGACTCTACAATTACTAAGACAGCAACAATCATATAAATCACTAGTTGCTATGAGGTCAGAGGGGAAAGGTCATTTCTTTTTGTTGTAGTTACTAACCATATGTAGTCTAGGTAATGAGGAGTCATATAATTTTGTTAAATATAATGACCAGTAGAGCCTCCCTGCTAAGTACATGAACTCTGTGGATCCAAGTGTCTAATTTTAGAACATACTTCAACTCTCTTGCAACATACTTGCTGTAATATGTAACAGTATTGTCTACTGGATAACTACACTGTTGAAACAAGTCACGTACTAGAGTTGTAGTTTGTGCAAACTTTGAGAGCAATTCTATAGTATGCTATTTCTATAATTATTATGTTTAACTCTTTTGATCAACAAGTACACCCTATAACAAGCATGTGTACACATATCCTTTGTTCTTTGTACATACTTACACTCTTTGATAATTCTATCACACTACAACATCTCCATATACCAATCTCTTGTGATCCCTACAAGATATATTCAGACACACTTGTAACTTTCTTTTAAGTCTTACAATTTATGGTAATATTCAAATATCCATATAATCTCTCCATTTATTGTGTATACATGTTGAATTTATTATGAGTACTATAATAATTATGTCAATACATCCACTCTTGTTGTCCATTATAATATTGACAAGACCACTTGTATTATAATATTTATGCTACATATATCACCCAAACATAGTCCTGGGACATATACAAACCTCTTATATTATACAACCTAGTCCTGTGAACATATAAACAAACATATTAACATATTTTACACAAACATTTTGTGGTCCTTATATACAATTTAATCCTGTGACATGTTCTTATCCCATATTGCCCTATACATAATGTAGCATTGTCCTATTCAAGTACATGTACAAATGTCTTATCATACATACTACATAATGTTACCTAGTGTATATAATGTCTTAATACTCAACCTCTTGTAATAGAATCCAAGCTAGACCCATGACATGTAACCACCTCTAAATGCTCAGCTGTTGTAATATGATCCAAGATATTCCCATGACTTGTACATACCTGTTAATGCCCAGCTATTATAATATGCTCCAAAAACACCTCTTAATACCCAAGCCATTGTAATGTCATCCAAGATAGTCCCATGACATGTACACACCTCTAAATGCCCAGCTGTTGTAATATGATCCAAGATGTTCCCATGACATGTACACACCTCTAAATGCCCAGCTGTTGTAATATGATCCAAGATGCTCCCATGACATCTACACACCTCTTAATGCTCAGCTGTTGTAATATGATCCAAGATACTCCCATGACATCTACACACCTCTTAATGCCCAAGCAATTTTAATAAGATCCAAAAACACCTCTTAATACCCAAGCTGTTGTAATATCATCCAAGAGAGTCCCATGACATGTACACACTTCTTAATGCCCATCCTCTCTCATAATATGATCCAACCTAGTCCTCTGACATGTACATACCTTACATACCTTTCATTACCCAACCACATAAATGTCTTGTATTACAATATAACTTAGCCCTATGACATGTACATAAACCTCTTAACTATAACTTATTGTTTTATTGTAACTAGGAGAGGTTTCTGACTGGCATCTAAGAGGGATCTAGAATTTTCCTTTTTTTACTGGTACAGGATTTTAATTACTGGCATCTGTTTTTTTTGCTTGCTTCTGATATCTAGTATTTTACTCTGACATCAAGGACTTTACTTGATTTCTTTACAGCCATCTAGGATTTCACTTGTATCAATGTTTTTATACTGACACCTAGAGTTTTTCCTTGTTTATTTCTGGTATCTTGGATTTTACTTACTTTTAGGGATCTAAAATTTATCTTTTTTTCTGGTCTAGAGGATTTAAAGAATTGGTTTTCTAGCATTGAAAGTTTTACATGACACCTAAAGTTTCCTGGTATTTGGATTTTATTCATATATACTGAAATCTAGGGTCTTCTCTTTATCCTTTATTTATTCTCTTTAATAAATGACATGAACTGTTGTACACTAGAATTATTAATGATGTTCTTTTGGTTGTGGATGTATATTAACTATATGTTTAGAACAAAACAAATTCTATTACATTTAGTAAATCTATTTATAGCTACTAGAGATGATCTGATGACATTTGTCTACTGTAAATTATATTGCTATAACAGTAGAAGTTGACAATACAAGTATGTGATTTTAGACCACATATATGTACTGACTAGCTACTACCTTGAACAACTCCAATACATTGTCAGCTCTATTGTTGTTAGAATAATGCAATATACTGTCTGTTTGACCACGCAGGAATCTAATTTTTCTGGATCGTTTCTCATGATATGATGCCGTGCAGTTGTCATTGGACAGTTCGACATTCACTTTTTTCTGAACATTGATCACATAATTTTAAAAATTTTTGTACAGCATCTATAATGACTTCATTACAATAGTTGTTAACTTTAGTGTGAAGTTCAAAGGATTCCTTTATTGAGGAAATTGTCTCTTGTAAATGATTCTTGTTGTTTGTGAGTTTATGCATTTGAGCTGTTATCATGGACCAGCGAAGATTGGTAAGTACAGTATAATCCTTTTGGTATATTACTGTGTAAAAGTATAAAATAGTGGATGGGTCTCTTCATGACCATTAAGGTGTTCCTTATGATGTTACTGCATTCTATTTTTGCTATTTATATTAATAGTTGTATCT
The DNA here is from genome assembly GCA_963693285.1 of Xestospongia muta. Taxonomy (NCBI): domain Eukaryota; kingdom Metazoa; phylum Porifera; class Demospongiae; order Haplosclerida; family Petrosiidae; genus Xestospongia; species Xestospongia muta. The sequence goes on along the minus strand of OY848917.1, from coordinate 15,271,827 downwards.
AACTGTCCAGTCTAATTATTGTTCTATTTCTATGACCATTGTTGTACACTCCATTAAAAAGTGACTTTTACTAACTAACTGATGGACTTGTCCATGTGTAACATATTAATTAACCTATAACTGTTAATGGTTAGTTTAATATTAAGATAACTTTGTTGCTTTGTGTAGTAGATTTAGTGTTTTTGCTTATTTAATGTGATAAAATTTTATGGTTTTTGCTCGAATGGATACCTACAACTATGTAAAGTTTGTCAAGGAAAACTTTTCTGCAACCATGAATTTTGTATGTCTAAAATAGATTGCAAGATTTTGTTATGTAATGCATAGTAATTATCCTTAGTAAGTCAAATTTTAATTTCATACTGTGGTCAATATGAAATATGAAATAAGAATTTATCAATGTACTTACTTAGACAATCAGGTTTTTGGGTTTGTCAGATGTAATGCTCACCATCTTTATTTCTCTGTGATTAAAACATGGATGTTGTGCCTTTTTAGTGAAATGGTCAGCTTCAAATAATATATATGTTGTATAGACAATATATATATATATATATCTATGATATTTTTTTATCGCTATCTATCTATCTCTATCTTATCTCTATCTATCTATCTATACACATGCGCACTATTTCATTGTTTAGTAAAGTGGGACAATAACATTATAGAGACAATAACATTATAATAGCCAAACTGTGTCTGTTCTGTTATCCATTTTCAGCAATAACCGTTAATCTGTAATAAGGCTAATTAGTTGTTATTTACTTTTAGCCCGAGATATATTCCTGAGTGAAATTACCTTTGGCACTATATTGAAGATGTTTATCTCTAGATTTATGGAAATCCTGTCATATATTTCTTAATACTTTTTTCTTTTACCATAGAATCGCGATCTAATTGAGTCTGCTAAGAATAGAGACTTGTTAGGAATAAATGATGCTCTTGTTAGAGGAGCTGATGTAAATACTAGAGATATGGTAAATCTATTTTATTATTATGTATTAAAATCTAACACTTAATAGATGAATCAACCTGTCTAAAAATATCTTCTTTAAATTTGACTAACACTAGATTTTATTGTCATTTTGTTTTCTTATTGTTTATGTAATGAAGTAACTAACAGAAGTAGTTTGACTACAAAAGCTTTATCAAATAATGAGATGTATGTCCACATTTTTTTACTCTACTGTTTATGTTTCCACATCTATTATGCTATAATTACTTGTCATTTAAATGTGTCCTTTACAATATAATAGTTGGTAAGTGTGATATAATGCAGTATAAATCCTAAGTGTATTGAATGCAATGTTAAAATTTTTACCGTATCGTTATTTGTTTCCACATCTATTGTGTTGTAATTACTTGTCATCTGATTGTGTCCTTAACAATATAATAGTCATTACGTGTGATGCAATATAATATAAATCCTAAGTGTATTAAGTGTAACATCGACATTTTTTGTTATTCTATTGTTTTTTTCTCTGCATTTATTGTGTTGTGTTTACTTTAATTTTGTTGTATGACTGTGCATTCTAACAATGATATTCATTAAGGTATCACCAATCATTTGTATTTGTATTTTAAATTGTTTATTGTCAAGGACGATGATAGTTGATATGCTAAACAACATAAAAAGCTATGTGTTATATTATTGTCAGTTGGACCTTGTCTTCTGGATGTGTCCTTCACAATATAATAGTTGCTATGTGTGTTATATTGTAGTATATGTTCTAAGTATATTGAATAAAATTATACATAGAACCTATCCCTATTCTATATGTACATAGATCCTACCCTTATTCTATAAACCCCTATTAGAAGCTATCTCTATTCTATATGTACATATAGCATATCCCTATTCTATATGTACATAGAAACTATCCCTATTCAATATATCTACGTATAGTCTACCCCTATTCTACATGTGCGTTGAACCTACCTTTTTTCTGCATGTGTGTATAGCCTACACCTATTATATATGCATGCCAACCCTATCCCTATTCTACATATGTGTAGAGCCTACCCCTGTTCTACATATGCATAGAGCCTATCCCTATTTTACATGTGCATAGAACCTACCCCTATTCTACATATGCATAGAGCCTATCCCTATTTTACATGTATGTTGAGCCTATCCCTATTCTACATATGCATAGAGACTATCATTATTCTACATGTGCATAGAGCCTACCCCTTTTTACATGTGCATAGAACCTACCCCTATTCTACATATGCATAGAGCCTATCCCTATTTTACATGTACGTTGAGCCTATCCCTATTCTACATATGCATAGAGACTATCATTATTCTACATGTCCATAGAGCCTATTCCTATTTTACATGTGTGTTGAGCCTACCTCTATTCTACATGTGTGTTGAGCTTATCTCTATTCTACATGTGAGTTCTACATGTGTGCAGAGCATATCCTTATTTTACATGTGTGCAGTGCCTATCCCTATTTACTTATATATGTATGCAGAGCCTACCCTTAATGTATATATATAGATAGCCTATCCCTATTCTATATGTACATATGGCCTGCCCCTATTGTATGTGTACATAGAAGAAACCTCTATTCTATACATACATATAGCCTATCTCTATTATATATGTACATAGGGCCTACCACTATTCTATATCTACGTATAGCCTATCTCTATTCTATATGTACACACAGCCTACTACTAATCTGTATGTACGTAAAGCCTACCCCTATTTTATATTTATGTATAGCCTATCCCTATTTTATATGTACATAGAGCATACCCCTATCATATATATACGTATAGCTTATCCCTATTCTAAATATACTTATAGCCAACCCCTATTCTAAATGTACGTATAACCAACCCTATTCTAAATGTATGTATAGCTTATCCCTATTCTAAATATAGGTATAGCCAACCCTTATTCTAAATGGGCATAGAGCCTACCTTTATTCTATCCCTATTCTATATGAGCTTATAGCCTACCCTTATATAATCTGGGCATAGAGCCTATCCCTATTTTATGTGAGCGTATAGCCAATCACTTTTCTAAATGTAATTATAGCCTACTCCTATTTTAAATTTACGTATAGCCAACTTCTATTCTAAATATATGTATAGCCTATCCTATATTCTGAATGTATGTATAGCTTACTCCTGTTCTATTGGTATGTATAGTTTATTCTTATTGAATATGCTCATAGAGCCTACCTTTATTCTATGTGTGCATAGAGCCTATTTCTATTTTATACGAGCTTAGAGCCTACCCTTATTCTTTCTATATACACGTAGAGCCTACCTCTATTGTAAATGTATGTGTGGGCTACCCCTATTATAAAAGTATGTATAGCCAACCCTATTCTAAATGTACATATATCCTACCCCTATTTTAAATGTACGTATAGCCAACCCTGATTTTAAATGTATGTATAGCCTACCCCTATTCTAAATGTAAATATATCCAACCCCTATTTTAGATGTACGTATAGCCTCCCCTTATTCTAAATGCCTATGCCTGTTCTAAAATATATGTATAGCCTATTGCTATTCTAAATTTACATTCAGCCTATTCCTATTCTAAATGTACATATAGCCTAAACCTGTTCTATAGGTGTGTATAGCCAACCCTTATTCTAAATGTATTATAGCCTGTCCCCATTCTAAATATACGTATAGCCAACACCTAATCTAAACGTATGTATAGCCTACCTCTATTCTAAATGTATGTATAGACTTTCTCTATTCTAAATTTGCGTATAGCCAACCACTATTCTAAATGTACATTTAGCCAACCCCTATTCTAAATGTACATATAGCCAACCCCTATTCTAAATATATGTATACCATACACCTATTCTAATAGTACTTATAGCCGACTGCTATTTTAAATATACGTATAGCTTACCCTTGTTCTAAATGTATGTATAACCAACCCTTATTGTAAATGTATGTATAACCTATCCCTATTCTATGTGTATATATAGCCTATTTCTATTCTAAATATTTGCATAGCCTATCCCTATTCTAAATGTAGGTATAGCCAAACCTTATTCTAAATGTTCATAGAGCCTACCTTTATTCTATATGTGTGCGTGTGTCTATCCCTATTCTATACGAGCTTAGAGCCCATCCCTATTTTATGTGAATGTATAGCCTATCGCTTTTCTAAATGTAGCTATAGCTTACCCCTATTCTAAATGTACATAAAGCCTATCCCATATTCTAAATGTACATATAGCTTACACCTGTTCTATTGGTATGTATAGCCTATCCTTATTTAATATGCTCATAGAGCCTACCTTTATTCTATATGCACATAGGGCTTATCCCTATTGTAAATGCATGTATAGCCTACCCCTATTCTAAATGTAGGTATAACCAATCCTTATTCTAAATGTACATTTAGCCTATCCCTATTATAAATGTGCATATAGCCAACCCCTATTCTAAATGTACATATAGCCAACCCCTATTCTAAATGTACATTTAGCCAACCCCTATTCTAAATGTACATATAGCCTACCCCTATTCTAAATGTACATATATCTAACCCCTATTTTGGATGTACATATAGCCAATCCTTTATTCTAAATGTACATTCAGCCTATCCCTATTCTAAATATACATATAGCCTAAACCTGTTCTATAGGTATGTATAGCCTATCCCAATTCTATATGTGTATAGACCATATATACCCATATTGTATATCCACATAGAGCCTACCCTTATTCCATATATACATAGATCATTCCCCTAATCTATATGGGTGTAGACCATGTCCCTATTTTATAGGTACGTAGATCATAGCCCTATTCTTTATGAGCATAGAGCCTATCTCTATTCTATATGTACATAGAAACTATCCTTATTATTTATGTATGTACATCCTAAACCTATTCTATATGCACATAGAGCCTATCCCTATTCTATATGTACATTTATCTTAACCCTGTTTGAAATATTTGTATGGCCAACTCTAATTCTAAATGTACGTATAGCCAACCCCTATTCTAAACATACATATAGCCTTTCCCTATTCTAAATTTACATATATTCAACCTGTATTCTAAATGTATGTATCACCAACCGGTATTCTAAATGTATGTATAGCCTAGTCCTATTCTAAATGTATGTATAGCTTACCCCTGTTCTATTGGTATAGCTTATCCCTATTGTATATGACCTTAGAGCATGCCCTTATTCAATCTGTGCATACAGCCTACTCTTATTCTATATATGCATAGAGCTTATCCCTATTTTATATGAGTGTATAGCCAATCTCTATTATAAATGCAGGTATAGCCTACCCCTACTTTAAATGTATGTATAGCCAAACGCTAGTCTAAACATAAGTATAGCCTACCCCTATTCTAAATATAAGTATAACAAACGACCGACCCCTCTTTTAACTCTACATATAGCTTACCACTATTCTAAATGCACATATAGCCTATGCCTATTCTATATGTACATAGAACCTATCCTTATTCTATATGTATGTATATCCTACTTCTATTCTATATGCACATAGAGCCTATCTTTATTCTATATGTACATATATCCTAACCCTTTTCTAAATGTACATATAGCTAGCCACTATTTGTAAATATACATATAGTCAACGTCTGTTCTAAATGTACGTATAGGTAACCTCTGTTCTAAATGTACATATAGCCAACTCCTGTTTTAAACATATGTATAGCCAAACCCTCTTTTAACTGTACGTATAGCTTAGCACTATTCTAAATTCAGGTATAGCCTAACCATGTTCTATAGGTATGTATAGCCTATCCCTATTCTATATATATAATCTATATGTACATATAGCATACTCCTTTTTTATATGTACATAGACCTATCCCTATTCTATATTTACATATAACCTATCTTTATTCTATATGTACATATTGCCTACCCCTAATCTATATATGTGTAGAATCTACCTTTATTCTATATATTCAAAGAATTTACTTCTATTCTATATATACATGGAACTTATCTCGATTCTATATGTACATATAGCCTAGCACTTTTCTAAGTGTATGTATAGCCTACCCTTATTCTAAATGTACATATAGTCAACCACTATTCTAAGTGTATGTATAGCCTATCCCTATTCTAAATGTATGTAGAGCCAACCCCTATTCTAAATGTATGTAGAGCCAACCCCTATTCTAAATGTATGTATAGCCTACCCCTATTTTAAATGTATGTATAGCCTATCTGTGTTCTATAGGTATATATAGCCTATCCCTATTCTATATGTACATAGAACCTATCCCTATATTATATGTAGATATAGTCTTCCCTTTAATCTATGTGTACATATACCATGCCCTTATTTTATATGTACATAGAACCTATTCCTATTCAATTTGTACATATAGCCAACATCTATTCTATATGTACATATAGCCTATTTCTATTCTATATGTATATATAGCCTATACTTATTTTATACGTACACATAGCCTGCCCCTATTGAATATATACATAGAAGCAACCTCTATTCTATATGTACATAGAACCTATCCCTATTGTATATGTACATAGAATTTATTCTATATGTACATACAACCCTTTTCTAAATGTACGTATAGCCTACTTCTCTTCTAAATATACATATAGCCAACCCATATTCTAAATGTGCGTATAGCCAATACCTAATGTAAATGTACTTATAGCCTAACCCTATTCTAAATGTACGTATAGCCCACCCTTGTGTTAAATGTACATATAGCCAACTCCTGTTCTAAATGTATGTATAGCCAACCCTTGTTCTAAATGTATATATAGCCAGCCCCTGTTATAAATGTATGTATATCCAACCCCTGTTCTAAATTTACATATAGCCAACCTCTGTTCTAAATATATTTATAGCCAACCCTTGTTCTAAATATATGTATAGCTAACCCCTGTTCTAACTGTAGTTATAACCAACTCTTGTTCTATATGTACACATAGCCAACCCCTCTTTTAACTGTACATATAGCTTACCACTATTCTAAATGCACATGTAGCCTATCCCTGTTCTATATGTATGTATAGCCAATTCCTATTCTATATGTACATAAACCTATCTCTATTCTATATGTACATATAGTCAATTTCTACTTTATATGTACATATAGCCTACCCCTATTCTATGTGTACATAGAACTTACCTCTATTCTATATCTACATAGAACTTATCCCTATTCTATATGTATATCTAGTCTTTTCCTATTCTATATGTACATATAGCCTACCCCTATTCTATATGTACATAGAATCTATCCCTATTCTATATGTGCATATAGCCTACATCTGTAAATATACCTTACATCTATTCTATATGTACATAAAACCTTCCTTCCATTTTCTATGTAAATATAGTCTCTCCCTATTCTATATATACATTAAACCTACCCTTATCTTATATCTACATAGAGCCTACCCCTATTCTATATGTACACAGAACCTATCCCTATTCTGTATGTACATATAGCCTACCCCTATTCTATAAGTACATAGAACCTACCTCTATTCTATTTGTACAAAGAGCCTACCCTTATTCTGTATGTACATAGAGCACACCCCTATTCTATATGTACATAGAACCTACCCTTCTATATGTAATAGAACCTATTCCTATTCTATATGTGCATATTGTGTATCCCTATTCTATATATGCATTTAGCCTAACCCTATTCTATATGTTCATAGAGCCTACCCCTATTCTATGTGTACATATAGTCTATCCTTATTCTATTTAATATTGATTTTAATTAAGGTAATACTAATCATTTGTATTCTAATTGAAATTGTTTATTGTCAAAGATGACAATAGTTGATGTGCTAAGCAACATAAACAGCTACATGTTATACTATTGTCAGTTTGACCTTATCTGGATTTGTCCTTTACAATGTAATAGTTGCTAAGTTTATATAATGTAATATAATCTTCCATAGTCATATCATGTGCTTACACCAAAATAGCAAAGAAGGATCTGAATTGAAGCATCAATTGTTTAACATTGAACTGTTTATTTTAAATTGTTTAAAATTGAAGTGTCAAGTTTATTGCTTAGCTCTAATTAGTGTACTTTTTTGCTATTGTAACAAATCCATAGTTAAAAATAGCCAGCCTTTTTAATGTACAGACTGTTGAAGATCTATAGTTTGTCAGATGCAATAACTGTCAAATGGAGGTAATGTTGATTATTGTAGTAGACTTGTGAATAATGTAATTAAAAGAGTCATATGAAAGTTTAAAGATGATGGTAGTTGATATGCTAAGCAACATAAATAGCTACTTGTTATATTATTGTCAGCTGGATCATTGATGTAATAGTATATTCTAATATGTTTTTCTGTTTGCATGTTGTATATTAGTCCCTCATGCTACACTCTAACTGTATATAATTTAATCCATCTTGTATAAATTAGTATTAAAACAGTTATTCAAGTGATGAAGGCTTATTAGTAATAGATGTAGTCATTTCCTTCCTGTACAACATGACCTACATTTGCATAATATATGAATGTAATATGTTATAATGATAATGACAAAGTGAAGAGATAAGATATGTATGTACTATTATTGTAGAGTGAATGTTTTAATTTTACAATTGATTATTTGTATGTTATATGTAATAGGAAGGATGGACAGCCCTTCATTATGCAAGTGACAAAGGATATGCAGATATTGTTAAAGTATTAGTCAACCAAAATGCTGATATGAATATTGTTATTAAGGTAATTTGGATCATGAGAATGAAATGTAATTTTCAAGTCGTGTTAATGGCTAGTAACTATTTCACAAGACATATAATCAACATTATAATGATACAAGACAATTGTACTTGAGCATAAAAATGTATCATCATCATGCAGGAGGTAGCATTGGTGTAAGTACAGTATGATGTTTTTCTTCATTCTACTTATATTTTTGTTTGTGCGACCATAATTCCAAAAGTATAAAGCATCTATGTACATATAGAATAGTGGTAGGATCCAAGTATAAGGCTTTAATGATCATATTTGTAGAAGAGGCTATGTTTTTATGTAATATATATACCTTTATAAGTGTTGTTTAAAGTATTTTAACAATGACAGTTATAGTTTAATTATAAAGATCTTTGAATTAGCCGCTGTGTGAGAAGCCATTATTATGCATTAAATTTAATCAGTCATAATCTTTATTGACATATACATAAGACATGATAAATATGAAGAAAGGTCACTATGTCAATATTCTTTTCTGATAGATTACTTGCAATGTTTATGTTTTATTTACTCTATTGTTTTCTTTTTCCACATTTATTGTGCTATGATTACTTGCTATCTGAATATGTCCTTTACAATATAATAGCCAGTAAGTGTGATAAATTTTAGCATAAATCCTAAGTATATTAAATTTGATGTTGACATTTTTTGACTCTATTGTTTTCTTTTACACATCTGTTAAAAAGGTTTTGATAATAATTTTTTATACAAAAGCTTGTGTTTTTAAAAATGTATATGTCTTTATAAGTATTATTTTGAGACAGTTTATAGAGACCTTTGAATTAGCCTCTGTGTGAGAAGCCATTTTTAATGCACTAATCAGTCATAACCATATTGACATGTACATAAGACATGTAATAAATATGAAGAAAGGTCACTATGTCAATATTCTTTTCTGATAAATTACTTGCAATGTTTACATTTTATTTACTCTATTGTTTTCATTTTTCAAATTTATTATGCTGTGATTACTTATCATATGTATGTGTCCTTTACAATTTAATAGGAGGTAAGCATGATACAATGTAATATAAATCCTAAGTGTATTGAATGTGACATTGACGGGGTTTTTTTACTCTATTTTTTTCTTTGTACACATCAATTGTTCTGTAACTACTTGTCATCTGAATGTGTCCTCTATAATTTAATAGCTGGTAAGTGTGATATAATATAAAATAAATCCAAAGTATATTGAATATGACATTGACATTTTTTTACTCTATTTTTTTACACATCCATTGTGCTGCAATTGCTTCTCATCTGAATGTGTCTTTTACAATTTAATAGCAGGTAAGTATGATATAATGTAATATAAATCCTAAGTATATTCAATGTGACGTTGACATTTTTTACTGTATTTTTTTTCTTTTTACACATCTGTTAAAAAAGGTTTTAATGATAATTTTTTGTACAAAAGGTTATGTTTTTAAAAATGTATATGTCTTTATAAGTGTTATTTTGAGTGCTTTAACAATGACAGTTTTATAGAGACCTTTGAATTAGCCTCTGTGTTAGAAGCCATTTTTAATGTTTTAATTAGTCATAACCATATTGACATGTACATAAGACATGTAATAAATATGAAGAAAGGTCACTATGTCAATATTCTTTTCTGATAAATTACTTGCAATGTTTACATTTTATTTACTTTATTGTTTTCGTTTTTCAAATTTATTATGCTGTGATTACTTATCATATGTATGTGTCCTTTACAATTTAATAGCTGGTAAGCATGATATAATGTAATATAAATCCTAAGTGTATTGAATGTGACATTGACGGGGTTTTTTTACTCTATTTTTTTTCTTTGTACACATCAATTGTTCTGTAACTACTTGTCATCTGAATGTGTCCTCTATAATTTAATAGCTGGTAAGTGTGATATAATATAAAATAAATCCAAAGTATATTGAATATGACATTGACATTTTTTTACTCTATTTTTTTACACATCAATTGTGCTGCAATTGCTTCTCCTCTGAATGTGTCCTTTACAATTTAATAGCATGTAAGTGTGATCTAATGTAATATAAATCCTAAGTTTATTCAATGTGATGTTGACATTTTTACTGTATTTTTTTTCTTTTTACACATCTGTTAAAAAAGGTTTTAATGATAATTTTTTGTACAAAAGGCTATGTTTTTAAAAATGTGTATGCCTTTATAAGTGTTATTTTGAGTGCTTTAACAATGACAGTTTATAGAGACCTTTGAATTAGCCTCTGTGTTAGAAGCCATTTTTAATGTTTTAATTAGTCATAACCATATTGACATGTACATAAGACATGTAATAAATATGAAGAAAGGTCACTATGTCAATATTCATTTCTGATAGATTACTTGCAATGTTTATGTTTTATTTACTCTATTGTTTTCTTTTTCCACATTTATTGTGCTGTAATTACTTGTCATTTGAATGTATCCATTATAATATAATAGAAAGTAAGTATGATATAATGTAATATAAATCCTAAGTGTATTGAATGTGACATTGATGGGTTTTTTTACTCTATTTTTTTTCTTTGTACACATCAATTGTTCTGTAACTACTTGTCATCTGAATGTGTCCTCTATAATTTAATAGCGGGTAAGTGTGATATAATATAAAATAAATCCTAAGTGTATTGAATGTGACATTGATGGGGTTTTTTTACTCTTATTTTTTCTTATACATGCAATTGTGCTGCAATTACTTGTCATCTGAATGTGTCCTTTACAATATAATAGTCGGTAAGTGTGATAAATTGTAACATAAATCCTAAGTATGTTCAATGTGACGTTGACATTTTTTTACTCTATTGTTTTCTTTTTACACATCTGTTAAATAAGGTTTTAATAATAATTTTTTGTACAAAAGGTTGTGTTTTTAAAAATGTGTATGCCTTTATAAGTGTTATTTTGAGTGCTTTAACAATGACAGTTACAGTTTATAGAGACCTTTGAATTAGCCTCTGTGTGAGAAGCCATTTTTAATGCATTAATCAGTCATAACCATATTGACATATACATAAGACATGATGAATCTGAAGAAAGGTCACTATGTCAATATTCTTTTCTGATAGATTACTTGCAATGTTTTCATTTTATTTACTCTATTGTTTTCTTTTTCCACATTTATTATGCTGTGATTACTTATCATATGTATGTGTCCTTTACAATTTAATAGCTGGTAAGCATTATATAATGTAATATAAATCCTAAGTGTATTGAATGTGACATTGACGGGGTTTTTTTACTCTATTTTTTTTCTTTGTACACATCAATTGTTCTGTAACTACTTGTCATCTGAATGTGTCCTCTATAATTTAATAGCTGGTAAGTGTGATATAATATAAAATAAATCCAAAGTATATTGAATATGACATTGACATTTTTTTACTCTATTTTTTTACACATCCATTGTGCTGCAATTGCTTCTCATCTGAATGTGTCTTTTACAATTTAATAGCAGGTAAGTATGATATAATGTAATATAAATCCTAAGTATATTCAATGTGATGTTGACATTTTTTACTGTATTTTTTTTCTTTTTACACATCTGTTAAAAAAGGTTTTAATGATAATTTTTTGTACAAAAGGCTATGTTTTTAAAAATGTATATGTCTTTATAAGTGTTATTTTGAGTGCTTTAACAATGACAGTTTATAGAGACCTTTGAATTAGCCTCTGTGTTAGAAGCCATTTTTAATGTTTTAATTAGTCATAACCATATTGACATGTACATAAGACATGTAATAAATATGAAGAAAGGTCACTATGTCAATATTCTTTTCTGATAGATTACTTGCAATGTTTATGTTTTATTTACTCTATTGTTTTCTTTTTCCACATTTATTGTGCTGTAATTACTTGTCATTTGAATGTATCCATTATAATATAATAGAAAGTAAGTATGATATAATGTAATATAAATCCTAAGTGTATTGAATGTGACATTGATGGGTTTTTTTACTCTATTTTTTTTCTTTGTACACATCAATTGTTCTGTAACTACTTGTCATCTGAATGTGTCCTCTATAATTTAATAGCGGGTAAGTGTGATATAATATAAAATAAATCCTAAGTGTATTGAATGTGACATTGATGGGGTTTTTTTACTCTTATTTTTTCTTATACATGCAATTGTGCTGCAATTACTTGTCATCTGAATATGTCCTTTACAATTTAATAGTCGGTAAGTGTGATAAATTGTAACATAAATCCTAAGTATGTTCAATGTGACGTTGACATTTTTTTACTCTATTGTTTTCTTTTTACACATCTGTTAAATAAGGTTTTAATAATAATTTTTTGTACAAAAGGTTGTGTTTTTAAAAATGTGTATGCCTTTATAAGTGTTATTTTGAGTGCTTTAACAATGACAGTTACAGTTTATAGAGACCTTTGAATTAGCCTCTGTGTGAGAAGCCATTTTTAATGCATTAATCAGTCATAACCATATTGACATATACATAAGACATGATGAATCTGAAGAAAGGTCACTATGTCAATATTCTTTTCTGATAGATTACTTGCAATGTTTTCATTTTATTTACTCTATTGTTTTCTTTTTCCACATTTATTATGCTGTGATTACTTATCATATGTATGTGTCCTTTACAATTTAATAGGAGGTAGGTATGATATAATGTAATATAAATACTAAGTGTATTGAATGTGACATTGACATTTTATTTACTCTATTGTATTATTTTTACACATCTGTTATATAAGATTGTAGAAGCTATATTTTTAAAAATAAATATGCCTTTATAAGTGTTATTTTGAGTGCTTTAACAATAAAAGTTACAGTTTATAGAGACTTTTAAAATTGCCTCTGTATAATAGAAGTAGTGCTGAAACGGATACTGGTTTTATTAATCCAGATATCTGGTAGATTAATTAGATAGGATATCCGGATATCCTGTCACTTAATTAAGTAAACAATGATCAGAATTAAATGTTCAATCACTTCAGAAAAAAAGTAAAAAACTTGTGCAAGTGGTAAATATGAATTAATTAATATTGAAAACATTATCTAAGTTCTAGGCAAATTTTTATTTAGAAAAATAAGCAGTGAGGTCTGGATGGTACACAATAGCCTGGTTTGATGTAATTGAGTAGCTTTTTGAATCCAATTCCATTAACAACAGATATAGGACACAAGTCAAGCACCACAAATAACGATATGGATTTGGTTATTTCTATTGATCGTTCACTAGAGTTTAAACGAAGAGAGAGTAGTTTACTTCTTTCCTTTATTGGGGTCCAACATCGTTGGGTGTTTCATTTGTAAATGATGTAGCAGGTTTCCAGTTCCACCAGAATAAGCCAATGACAGGTTGTTACACATTTTACAATGTGCTTTTGCCTTGCCATCTTCGTTAAAAACCCTAAAAAAAAGCTACATACAACACTTCTTTTACCTGCCATACTCACTTTCACTACTACTCAAAGAGCACATGCACAAACACATGGTAGTCACATGCAGTACTCCGGACAGTATATTATAGATCCGGATACAAAATTAGTGATCAGATATCTGGTAGGATTGGGTTCCATTTCAGCACTAATTAGAAACCATTTTATGCATTAATTAGTCATAACCATATTGACATGTACATAAGGCAGGATATAAATGTGACGAAAGGTCAGTATGTCAATATTCTTTTTTAATAGATAACTTTCTATTTTTACATTTTATTTACTCTATTGTTTCTTTTTCCACATTTATTGTGCTGTCATTACTTGTGATCTGAATGTGTCCTCTACAATTTAATAGCACGTAAGTGTGATATAATGTAATATAAGTCCTAAGTGTATTAATTGTGATGTTGACATTTATTTACTCTATTGTTTTCTTTTTACACATCAATTGTGCTATAATAACTTGTCATCTGAATGTGTCCTCTACAATTTAATAGGTGGTGAGTGTGATATAATGTAATATTAATCCTAAGTGTGTTGAATATGATGTTGACATTTTTTACTCTATTGTTTTCTTTTTACCCATCAATTGTGCTGTAATTACTTATCATCTGAATGGGTCCTCTACAATTTAATAGCAAGTAAGTGTCATATAATGTAAATAAATCCTAATTGTGTTGAATATGACGTTCACAGTTTTTACTCTATTATTTTCTTTTTACACATCAATTGTGCTATTATTACTTGTCATCTGAATGTGTCCTCTACAATTTAATAGAATGTAAGTGTCATATAATGTAAATAAATCCTAATTGTGTAGAATATGACGTTCACAGTTTTTACTCTATTATTTTCTTTTTACACATCAATTGTGTTGTAATTACTTGTCATCTGAATGTGTTCTCTACAATTTAATAGTGGGTAAGTGTCATATAATGTAAGTAAATCCTAATTGTACTTAATATGACGTTCACAGTTTTTACTCTATTATTTTCTTTTTACACATCAATTGTGCTGTTATTACTTGTCATCTGAATGTGTCCTCTACAAATTAATAGAACGTAAGTGTGACATAATGTAATATTAATCCTAAGTGTGTTGAATATGATGTTGACATTTTTTACTCTATTGTTTTCTTTTTACCCATCAATTGTGCTGTAATTACTTATCATCTGAATGGGTCCTCTACAATTTAATAGAAGGTGAGTGTCATATAATGTAAATAAATCCTAATTGTGTTTAATATGACGTTCACAGTTTTTTCTCTATTGTTTTCTTTTTACACATCAATTGTGTTGTAATTACTTGTCATCTGAATGTGTCCTCTACAATTTAATAGTTTGTAAGTGTCATATAATGTAAATAAATCCTAATTGTGTTTAATATGACGTTCACAGTTTTTTCTCTATTGTTTTCTTTTTACACATCAATTGTGCTGTTATTACTTGTCATCTGAATGTGTCCTTTACAATTTAATAGGAAGTGAGTGTGATATAATGTAAAATAAATCCTAAGTGTTTTAAAAGTGACGTTGACATTTTTATTCTTATCTATTATTTTCTTTTTACACATCAATTGTGCTGTTATTACTTGTCATCTGAATGTGTCCTCTACAATTTAATAGAAGGTAAATGTCATATAATGTAAATAAATCCTAATTGTGTTGAATATGACGTTCACAGTTTTACTCTATTGTTTTCTTTTTACACATCAATTGTGTTGTAATTACTTGTCATCTGAATGTGTCCTCTACAATTTAATAGTTTGTAAGTGTCATATAATGTAAATAAATCCTAATTGTGTTTAATATGATGTTCACAGTTTTTTTCTCTATTGTTTTCTTTTTACACATCAATTGTGCTGTTATTACTTGTCATCTGAATGGGTCCTCTACAATTTAATAGAAGGTAAATGTCATATAATGTAAATAAATCCTAATTGTGTTGAATATGACGTTCACAGTTTTACTCTATTGTTTTCTTTTTACACATCAATTGTGTTGTAATTACTTGTCATCTGAATGTGTCCTCTACAATTTAATAGTGGGTAAGTGTCATATAATGTAAATAAATCCTAATTGTGTTTAATATGATGTTCACAGTTTTTTTCTCTATTGTTTTCTTTTTACACATCAATTGTGCTGTTATTACTTGTCATCTGAATGTGTCCTTTACAATTTAATAGGACGTGAGTGTGATATAATATAAAATAAATCCTAAGTGTATTAAATGTGACGTTGACATTTTTATTCTTATCTATTATTTTCTTTTTACACATCAATTGTGCTGTTATTACTTGTCATCTGAATGTGTCCTTTACAATTTAATAGCCAGTAAGTGTGATATAATGTAAAATAAATCCTAAGTGTATTAAATGTGACGTTGACATTTATATTCTTATCTATTGTTTTCTTTTTACACATCAATTGTGCTGTTATTACTTGTCATCTGAATGTGTCCTTTACAATTTAATAGCCAGTAAGTGTGATATAATGTAAAATAAATCCTAAGTGTATTAAATGTTATGTTGACATTTTTATTCTTATCTATTGTTTTCTTTTTACACATCAATTATGCTGTGATTACTTGTCATCTGAATGTGTCCTCTACAATTTAATAGACAGTAAGTGTGATATAATGTAATATACATTCTAAGTGTATTGAATGTGAAGTTGACATTTATTTACTCTATTATTTTCTTTTTACACATTAATTGTGCTGTTATTAACTGTTGTCTGAATGTATCCTCTACAATTTAATAGCCAGTAAGTGTGATATAATGTAATATAAGTCCTAAGTGTATTGAATGTGAAGTTTACATTTATTTACTCTATTTTTTTACACATCAATTATGCTCTAATTGCTTGTCATCTGAATATGTCTATTTAATAGATAGTAAGTGTGATATAATGTAATATAAGTCCTATATAAGTGTATTGAATATGAAGTTGACATTTTTTTACTCTATTGTTTTCTTTATACACATCAATTGTGCTGTGATTACTTGTCATCTGAATGTATCCTCTACAATTTAATAGCCAGTAAGTGTGATATAATGTAATATAAGTCCTAAGTGTATTGAATGTGAAGTTTACATTTATTTACTCTATTGTTTTTTTTATACACATAAATTGTGTTGTTATTACTTGTCATCTAAATGTGTCCTCTACAATTTAATAGCCAGTAAGTGTGATATAATGTAATATAAGTCCTAAGTGTATTGAATGTGAAGTTTACATTTATTTACTCTATTGTTTTTTTTATACACATAAATTGTGTTGTTATTACTTGTCATCTAAATGTGTCCTCTACAATTTAATAGGCAGTAAGTGTGATATAATGTAATATAAGTCCTAAGTGTATTGAATGTGAAGTTTACATTTATTTACTCTATTGTTTTTTTTATACACATAAATTGTGTTGTTATTACTTGTCATCTAAATGTGTCCTCTACAATTTAATAGCAGGTAAGTGTGATATAATGTAATATAAGTCCTAAGTGTATTGAATGTGAAGTTTACATTTATTTACTCTATTGTTTTCTTTTTACACATCAATTATGGTGTAATTGCTTGTCATCTGAATATGTCCTTTACAATTTAATAGAAAGTAAGTGTGATATAATGTAATATAAGTCCTAAGTGTATTGAATATGAAGTTTACATTTATTTACTCTATTGTTTTCTTTTTACACATCAATTATGGTGTAATTGCTTGTCATCTGAATATGTCCTTTACAATTTAATAGAAAGTAAGTGTGATATAATGTAATATAAGTCCTAAGTGTATTGAATATGAAGTTTACATTTATTTACTCTATTGTTTTCTTTTTACACATCAATTATAATGTAATTGCTTGTCATCTGAATATGTCCTTTACAATTTAATAGCCAGTAAGTGTGATATAATGTAATATAAGTCCTAAGTGTATTGAATGTGAAGTTTACATTTATTTACTCTATTGTTTTTTTTATACACATAAATTGTGTTGTTATTACTTGTCATCTAAATGTGTCCTCCACAATTTAATAGCAGGTAAGTGTGATATAATGTAATATAAGTCCTAAGTGTATTGAATGTGAAGTTTACATTTATTTACTCTATTGTTTTCTTTTTACACATCAATTATGGTGTAATTGCTTGTCATCTGAATATGTCCTTTACAATTTAATAGCGAGTAAGTGTGATATAATGTAATATAAGTCCTAAATGTATTGAATATGAAGTTTACATTTATTTACTCTATTGTTTTCTTTTTACACATCAATTATGGTGTAATTGCTTGTCATCTGAATATGTCCTTTACAATTTAATAGAAAGTAAGTGTGATATAATGTAATATAAGTCCTAAGTGTATTGAATATGAAGTTTACATTTATTTACTCTATTGTTTTCTTTTTACACATCAATTATAATGTAATTGCTTGTCATCTGAATATGTCCTTTACAATTTAATAGAAAGTAAGTGTGATATAATGTAATATAAGTCCTAAGTGTATTGAATATGAAGTTTACATTTATTTACTCTATTGTTTTCTTTTTACACATCAATTGCTCTGTAATTACATGTCATTTAAATGTGTCCTCTACAATTTAATAGCTAGTAAGTGTGATATAATGCAATATAAGTCCTAAGTGTATTGAATGTGAAGTTTACATTTATTTACTCTATTGTTTTCTTTTTACACATCAATTGCTCTGTAATTACATGTCATCTGAATGTATCCTCTACAATTTAATAGCCAGTAAGTGTGATATAATGTAATATAAGTCTTAAGTGTATTGAATGTGAAGTTGACATTTATTTACTCTATTTTTTTACACATCAATTATGCTCTAATTGCTTGTCATCTGAATATGTCCTTTACTATTTAATAGATAGTAAGTGTGATATAATGTAATATAAGTCCTAAGTGTGTTAAATGTGAAGTTGACATTTATTTACTCTATTGTTTTCTTTTTACACATCAATTATGCTGTAATTACTTGTTGTCTGAATATGTCCTTTACAATTTAATAGCCAGTAAGTGTGATATAATGTAATAGAAGTCCTAAGTGTATCGAATGTGATGTTGACATTTATTTATTCTATTGTTTTTTTTTTACACATCAATTGTGCTGTAATTACTTGTCATCTAAATGTGTCCTCTACAATTTAATAGCCAGTAAGTGTGATATAATGCAATATAAGTCCTAAGTGTATTGAATGTGAAGTTGACATTTATTTACTCTATTGTTTTCTTTTTATATATCAATTGTGCTGTAATTACATGTCATCTGAATGTGTCCTCTACAATTTAATAGCCAGTAAGTGTGATATAATGTAATATAAGTCCTAAGTGTATTGAATGTGAAGTTGACATTTATTTACTCTATTGTTTTCTTTTTATACATCAATTGTGCTGTGATTACTTGTCATCTGAATGTGTCCTCTACAATTTAATAGCCAGTAAGTGTGATATAATGTAATATAAGTCCTAAGTGTATTGAATGTGAAGTTTACATTTATTTACTCTATTGTTTTCTTTTTATACATCAATTGTGCTGTAATTACTTGTCATCTAAATGTGTCCTCTACAATTTAATAGCCAGTAAGTGTGATATAATGCAATATAAGTCCTAAGTGTATTGAATGTGAAGTTGACATTTATTTACTCTATTGTTTTCTTTTTATATATCAATTGTGCTGTAATTACATGTCATCTGAATGTGTCCTCTACAATTTAATAGCCAGTAAGTGTGATATAATGTAATATAAGTCCTAAGTGTATTGAATGTGAAGTTGACATTTATTTACTCTATTGTTTTCTTTTTATACATCAATTGTGCTGTGATTACTTGTCATCTGAATGTGTCCTCTACAATTTAATAGCCAGTAAGTGTGATATAATGTAATATAAGTTCTAAGTGTATTGAATGTGATGTTGACATTTATTTACTCTACTGTTTTCTTTTTATACATCAATTGCTCTGTAATTACATGTCATCTAAATGTGTCCACTACAATTTAATAGCAGGTAAGTGTGATATAATGTAATATAAGTCCTAAGTGTATTGAATGTGAAGTTTACATTTATTTACTCTATTGTTTTCTTTTTATACATCAATTGTGCTGGTATTATTTGTCATCTTAATGTGTCCTCTACAATTTAATAGGACGTAAGTATGATATAATATAATATAAGTCCTAAGTGTATTGAATGTGATGTTGACATTTATTTACTCTATTGTTTTCTTTTTACACATCAATTGTGCTGTAATTACATGTCATCTGAATGTGTCCTCTACAATTTAATAGCAAGTAAGTGTTATATAATGTAATATAAGTCCTAAGTATATTGAATGTGAAGTTGACATTTATTTACTCTATTGTTTTCTTTTTATACATCAATTGTGCTGTGATTACTTGTCATCTGAATGTGTCCTCTACAATTTAATAGCCAGTAAGTGTGATATAATGTAATATAAGTCCTAAGTGTATTGAATGTGATGTTGACATTTATTTACTCTATTGTTTTCTTTAATACATCAATTGCTCTGTAATTACATGTCATCTAAATGTGTCCTCTACAATATAATAGCAGGTAAGTGTGATATAATGTAATAAAAGTCCTAAGTGTATTGAATGTGAAGTTTGCATTTATTTACTCTATTGTTTTCTTTTTACACATCAATTATGCTGTAATTACTTGTTGTCTGAATATGTCTTTTACAATTTAATAGCCAGTAAGTGTGATATAATGTAATATAAGTCCTAAGTGTATTGAATGTGAAGTTTACATTTATTTACTCTATTGTTTTCTTTTTACACATCAATTGTGCTGTAATTACATGTCATCTGAATGTGTCCTCTACAATTTAATAGCAAGTAAGTATTATATAATGTAATATAAATCCTAAGTATATTGAATGTGAAGTTTACATTTATTTACTCTATTGTTTTCTTTTTACACATCAATTGTGCTGTAATTACATGTCATCTGAATGTGTCCTCTACAATTTAATAGCAAGTAAGTATTATATAATGTAATATAAATCCTAAGTATATTGAATGTGAAGTTGACATTTATTTACTCTATTGTTTTCTTTTTATACATCAATTGCTCTGTAATTACATGTCATCTAAATGTGTCCACTACAATTTAATAGCTGGTAAGTGAGATATAATGTAATATAAGTCCTAAGTGTATTGAATGTGTTGTTGACATTTATTTACTCTATTGTTTTCTTTTTACACATCAATTGTGCTGGTATTATTTTGGTATTATTTGTCATCTTAATGTGTCCTCTACAATTTAATAGGACGTAAGTATGATATAATATAATATAAGTCCTAAGTGTATTGAATGTGAAGTTGACATTTATTTATTCTATTGTTTTCTTTTTACACATCAATTGTGCTGTAATTACATGTCATCTGAATGTGTCCTCTACAATTTAATAGCAAGTAAGTGTTATATAATGTAATATAAATCCTAAGTATATTGAATGTGAAGTTGACATTTATTTACTCTATTGTTTTCTTTTTATACATCAATTGTGCTGTGATTACTTGTCATCTGAATGTGTCCTCTACAATTTAATAGCCAGTAAGTGTGATATAATGTAATATAAGTCCTAAGTGTATTGAATGTGATGTTGACATTTATTTACTCTATTGTTTTCTTCTATACATCAATTGCTCTGTAATTACTTGTCATCTAAATGTGTCCTCTACAATTTAATAGCTGGTAAGTGTGATATAATGTAATAAAAGTCCTAAGTGTATTGAATGTGAAGTTTACATTTATTTACTCTATTGTTTTCCTTTTATACATCAATTGTGCTGTAATTGCTTGTCATCTGAATATGTCTTTTACAATTCAATAGCTAGTAAGTGTGATATAATGTAATATAAGTCCTGAGTGTATTGAATGTGAAGTTGACATTTATTTACTCTATTGTTTTCTTTTTATACATCAATTGTGCTGTGATTACTTGTCATCTGAATGTGTCCTCTACAATTTAATAGCCAGTAAGTGTGATATAATGTAATATAAGTCCTAAGTGTGTTGAATGTGAAGTTTACATTTATTTACTCTATTGTTTTCTTTTCACACATCAATTGTGCTGTAATTACTTGTCATCTGAATGTGTCCTCTACAATTTAATAGCAGGTAAGTGTGATATAATGTAATAAAAGTCCTAAGTGTATTGAATGTGAAGTTGACATTTATTTACTCTATTGTTTTCTTTTTATACATCAATTGTGCTGTAATTGCTTGTCATCTGAATATGTCCTTTACAATTCAATAGCTAGTAAATGTGATATAATGTAATATAAGTCCTGAGTGTATTGAATGTTAAGTTGACATTTATTTACTCTATTGTTTTCTTTTTATACATCAATTGTGCTGTGATTACTTGTCATCTGAATGTGTCCTCTACAATTTAATAGCCAGTAAGTGTAATATAATGTAATATAAGTTCTAAGTGTATTGAATGTGATGTTGACATTTATTTACTCTACTGTTTTCTTTTTATACATCAATTGCTCTGTAATTACATGTCATCTAAATGTGTCCACTACAATTTAATAGCAGGTAAGTGTGATATAATGTAATATAAGTCCTAAGTGTATTGAATGTGAAGTTGACATTTATTTACTCTATCGTTTTCTTTTTATACATCAATTGCTCTGTAATTACATGTCATCTAAATGTGTCCTCTACAATTTAATAGCAGGTAAGTGTGATATAATGTAATAAAAGTCCTAAGTGTATTGAATGTGAAGTTGACATTTATTTACTCTATTGTTTTTCTTTTTATACATTAATTGTGCTGTAATTGCTTGTCATCTGAATATGTCCTTTACAATTCAATAGCTAGTAAATGTGATATAATGTAATATAAGTCCTGAGTGTATTGAATGTGAAGTTGACATTTATTTACTCTATTGTTTTCTTTTTATACATCAATTGTGCTGTGATTACTTGTCATCTGAATGTGTCCTCTACAATTTAATAGCCAGTAAGTGTGATATAATGTAATATAAGTTCTAAGTGTATTGAATGTGATGTTGACATTTATTTACTCTCCTGTTTTCTTTTTATACATCAATTGCTCTGTAATTACATGTCATCTAAATGTGTCCACTACAATTTAATAGCAGGTAAGTGTGATATAATGTAATATAAGTCCTAAGTGTATTGAATGTGAAGTTTACATTTATTTACTCTATTGTTTTCTTTTTATACATCAATTGTGCTGTAATTGCTTGTCATCTGAATATGTCCTTTACAATTCAATAGCTAGTAAGTGTGATATAATGTAATATAAGTCCTAAGTGTATTGAATGTGAAGTTGACATTTATTTACTCTATTGTTTTCTTTTTATACATCAATTGTGCTGTGATTACTTGTCATCTGAATGTGTCCTCTACAATTTAATAGCCAGTAAGTGTGATATAATGTAATATAAGTCCTAAGTGTATTGAATGTGAAGTTTACATTTATTTACTCTATTGTTTTCTTTTCACACATCAATTGTGCTGTAATTACTTGTCATCTGAATGTGTCCTTTACAATTTAATAGCCAGTAAGTGTGATATAATGTAATATAAGTCCTAAGTGTATTGAATGTGATGTTGACATTTATTTACTCTATCGTTTTCTTTTTATACATCAATTGCTCTGTAATTACATGTCATCTGAATGTGTCCTCTACAATTTAATAGCAGGTAAGTGTGATATAATGTAATAAAAGTCCTAAGTGTATTGAATGTGAAGTTGACATTTATTTACTCTATTGTTTTCTTTTTATACATCAATTGTGCTGTAATTGCTTGTCATCTGAATATGTCCTTTACAATTCAATAGCTAGTAAATGTGATATAATGTAATATAAGTCCTGAGTGTATTGAATGTGAAGTTGACATTTATTTACTCTATTGTTTTCTTTTTATACATCAATTGTGCTGTGATTACTTGTCATCTGAATGTGTCCTCTACAATTTAATAACCAGTAAGTGTGATATAATGTAATATAAGTCCTAAGTGTATTGAATGTGATGTTGGCATTTATTTACTCTATTGTTTTCTTTTTATACATCAATTGCTCTGTAATTACATGTCATCTAAATGTGTCCTCTACAATTTAATAGCAGGTAAGTGTGATATAATGTAATATAAGTCCTAAGTGTATTGAATGTGAAGTTGACATTTATTTACTCTATTGTTTTGTTTTTATACATTAATTGTGCTGGTATTACTTGTCATCTGAATGCGTCCTCTACAATTTAATAGAACGTGAGTATGATATAATGTAATATAAGTCCTAAGTGTATTGAATGTGAAGTTTACATTTATTTACTCTATTTTTTTATTTTTACAATTCAATTATTCTGTAATTGTTTTTCATCTGAATATGTTTTTTACAATTAAATTGTAAAAAACATATTCAGATGAAAAATTAAATTTTAATAGCCAGTAAGTGTGATATAATGTAATATAAGTCCTAAGTGTATTGAATGTGAAGTTGACATTTATTACTCTATTGTTTTCTTTTTATACATCAATTGCGCTATAATTACTTGTCATCTGAATGTATCCTCTACAATTTAATAGCCAGTAAGTGTGATATTATCTAATATAAGTCTTAAGTGTATTTAATGTGATGTTGACATTTATTTACTCTATTGTTTTCTTTTTACATGTTAATTGTGCTGTAATTACTTTTCATCTAAATGTGTCCTCTACAATTTAAATGCAGGTAAGTCTCATATAATATAATATAAGTTCTAAGAGTATTGAGTATGAAGTTGACATTTATTTACTCTATTGTTTTCTTTTTACACATCAATTGTGCTGTATTTGCTTGTCATCTAAATGTGTCCTCTACAATTTAAATGCAGGTAAGTCTTATATAATGTAATATAAGTCCTAAGTGTATTGAATATGAATTTGACTTTTATTTACTCTATTGTTTTCATTTTCCACATCAATTGTGCTGTAATTACTTGTTATCTAAATGTGTCCTCTACAATTTTATAGCGGGTAAGTGTCATATAATTTAATATAAGTTCTAAGTGTTTTGAATGTGAAGTTGACATTTATTTACTCTATTGTTTTCTTTTTATACATCAATTGTGCTGTGATTACTTGTCATCTGAATGTGTCCTCTACAATTTAATAGCCAGTAAGTGTGATATAATGTAATATAAGTCCTAAGTGTATTGAATGTGATGTTGACATTTATTTACTCTATTGTTTTCTTTTATACATCAATTGTGCTGTAATTACATGTCATCTAAATGTGTCCTCTACAATTTAATAGCAAGTAAGTGTGATATAATGTAATAAAAGTCCTAAGTGTATTGAATGTGAAGTTGACATTTATTTACTCTATTGTTTTCTTTTTACATGTTAATTGTGCTGTAATTACTTTTCATCTAAATGTGTCCTCTACAATTTAAATGCAGGTAAGTCTCATATAAAATAATATAAGTTCTAAGAGTATTGAGTATGAAGTTGACATTTATTTACTCTATTGTTTTCTTTTTACACATCAATTGTGCTGTATTTGCTTGTCATCTAAATGTGTCCTCTACAATTTAAATGCAGGTAAGTCTCATATAATGTAATATAAGTCCTAAGGTTATTGAATGTGAATTTGACTTTTATTTACTCTATTGTTTTCTTTTTACACGTCAATTGTGCTGTAATTACTTGTCATCTGAATGTGTCCTCTACAATTTAATAGCGGGTAAGTGTCATATAATTTAATATAAGTTCTAAGTGTTTTGAATGTGAAGTTTACATTTATTTACTCTATTGTTTTCTTTTTATATATCAATTGTGCTGTAATTACTTGTCATCTGAATGTGTCCTCTACAATTTAATAGCGGGTAAGTGTGATATAATGTAATATAAGTTCTAAGTGTATTGAATGTGAAGTTTACATTTATTTACTCTATTGTTTTCTTTTTACATGTCAATTGCGATGTGATTACTTGTTATCTGAATGTGTCCTTTACAATTTAATAGCCAGTAAGTGTGATATAATGTAATATAAATTTTAATTTTATTGAATATGACAGGTAATGTAATAGTTGCTAGGTGTGATATATTGTTGTATAAGTTATATGTGTATTGAATAAAATGTAGAATGATTCATGATTATTTAACTTTGTGCAAATAATTTAACCCAAGTGTGTGTAGAGGGAGTTCCTTGTTTATTTGTTATATTGTAAGAACATGTAGCATTGATGATTGTTGTACATGTATTATGTCCTAATTGTGTATACATTTTTCCTCTGTGCCACAAAAATGTTTATTTATTATTGTCACCATATTGAATTTATATTTATAATGTTTTGTCAATGTTGAAAATGATTTGAGTCATATTTTGTTTAACTATATGTAATATTGTCTAGATTTATAATGTTAATGCTTTACTATATATAGCTGTGTTGGTATCAATAATGTACAGATGTTATGATATATTCTTTTGATTCATGTTAATGTAGTTATTATAATATATTTAGGATGGATATACTCCAGTCATGTTAGCAGCAATGAATGGACACAAAGATGTTGTTTTGATTTTAACACAGAAAGGAGCCAGTCCAAATTTTGTGAACAAAGTAAGTGTTTATGTACGTATGTTATATGATAAAAGCTGTATAAGTGAAGTTAAAATGTTACTTCTTTTTCTAAAAGTGGCACTATTTGTTATACTATTATAATAAAGTCTGAAATATTGTCTTTTAAGAATATACCAAATATAATGAATATTGTAAGGAGAAAGGGATACAATAACTGTCAGACAAAGCTAATGCTCATTATTGTAGTAGACTTGTGAATAATGTAATTAAAGAGTCATATGGAAGTGCAAAGATGATGATAGTTAATATGCTAAGCAACATAAGTAGCTACGTATTTTTTGTCAGTTGGACCGTTGACATAATAGTATGTTCTAATATGTTTTTCTATTTGCATGTTGTATACCAGTCCCTCATATTACACTCTAACTCTATAAAATTTAATAGATTTTGCAAAAATTAGTGTTAAAACAGTTATTCAAGTATGAAGGCTTAATTATTAGTAATAGATGTAGTCATGTCCTTCTTGTACA
The DNA here is from genome assembly GCA_963693285.1 of Xestospongia muta. Classification (NCBI taxonomy): domain Eukaryota; kingdom Metazoa; phylum Porifera; class Demospongiae; order Haplosclerida; family Petrosiidae; genus Xestospongia; species Xestospongia muta. The sequence continues at coordinate 15,244,552 of OY848917.1, read as the reverse complement.
ACATGACTTACATTTACACAATATATATAAGTAATATGTTATAATGATAATGACAAAGTGGAGAGTTAAGATAAAAGACAAGGTCTATATGTATATACTGTTATGGTAGAGTTAATGGTTTAATTTACAATTGATTACTTGTATGTTATATGTAATAGGAAGGATGGGCAGCCCTTCATTATGCAAGTGACAAAGGATATGCAGATATTGTTGAAGTATTAGTCAACCAAAATGCTGATGTCAATATTGTTACTAAGGTAATTTAGATCATGAGAATGAGGTGTAATTTTCAAACCATGAAGTATCCATTTTTAGAAGTCTTATTTTGAGCACTTTTAGTAATGAAAGTAATATTTTACATAGAATTTGAAAGTAGCCTCTGTGGGAGATGCCATCTTTATGAGTTATGATCATATTCACAAGGAAATAGAGTTCAATTCTGTTTTACAATGAGGACTTTTCTAAGTGGTGTCAACTTTATATTTATAATGTTTTGTCAATGTTAAAATGATTTGAGTCATATTTTGTTTAACTATATGTAATATTGTCTAGATTTATCATGTTAATGCTTTACTATGTATAGCTGTGTTGGTATCAATAATGAACAGATGTTATTATATGTTCTTTTGATTCATGTTAATTTAGTTATTATAATATATTTAGGATGGATCTACTCCAGTAATGTTAGCAGCAATGAATGGACACAAAGATGTTGTTTTGATTTTAACACAGAAAGGAGCCAATCCAAATGTTGTGAATGAAGTAAGTGTTTATGTACGTATGTTATATGATAAAAGCTGTATAAGTGAAGTTAAAATGTTACTTCTTTTTCTAAAAGTGGCACTATTTGTTATACTATTATAATAAAGTCTGAAATATTGTCTTTTAAGAATATACCAAATATAATGAATATTGTAAGGAGAAAGGGATACAATAACTGTCAGACAAAGCTAATGCTCATTATTGTAGTAGACTTGTGAATAATGTAATTAAAGAGTCATATGGAAGTACAAAGATGATGATAGTTAATATGCTAAGCAACATAAGTGGCTACGTATTTTTTGTCAGTTGGACCGTTGACATAATAGTATGTTCTAATATGTTTTTCTATTTGCATGTTGTATACCAGTCCCTCATATTACACTCTAACTCTATAAAATTTAATAGATTTTGCAAAAATTAGTGTTAAAACAGTTATTCAAGTATGAAGGCTTAATTATTAGTAATAGATGTAGTCATGTCCTTCTTGTACAACATGACTTACATTTACACAATATATATAAGTAATATGTTATAATGATAATGACAAAGTGGAGAGTTAAGATAAAAGACAAGGTCTGTATGTATGTATATACTGTTATGGTAGAGTTAATGGTTTAATTTTACAATTGATTATTTGTATGTTATATATAATAGGAAGGATGGGCAGCCCTTCATTATGCAAGTGACAAAGGATATGCAGATATTGTTGAAGTATTAGTCAACCAAAATGCTGATGTCAGTATTGTTACTAAGGTAATTTAGATCATGAGAATGAGGTGTAATTTTCAAACCATGAAGTATCCATTTTTAGAAGTCTTATTTTGAGCACTTTTAGTAATGAAAGTAATATTTTACATAGAACTTGAAAGTAGCCTCTGTGGGAGATGCCATCTTTATGAGTTATGATCATATTCACAAGGAAATAGAGTTCAATTCTGTTTTACAATGAGGACTTTTCTAAGTGGTGTCAACTTTACGTTTTGTCAGTAATCTGTATTAGTGTTTTTAAGGAGATCAAATTAGTTTTTCTTTTGGTAATCATGTATATTTATACCACATTACTAGTTCAATTAGGTATTTCTTGTTTGTTTTTTCTGGTATGATTATACATCCATACATAAATTATACTTTCTGATGGATACATTATTAATAGGTATTATAAATTGTAGAGCAATGATTTGTTGTATGGTATATCTGAGACACTCATCCATCCTATAATTATAGACAAATATTCATTAATTATGAACATATTTTAGCTAATTGATAATTCAAATAAAAGTAAACAAACAAGTTAAATTTTCGAAAAAATTGTACAATGTAGGGATGATGGTTGAGCAAACCTAAAGTAGAAATGACAGTATGGACATCCTTACATAACAGTATATGGACACAAACTTATGTTATATTTTTTGCTGTGTTGACTACCTTTTAGTTGAAATCTTATGGGAGTGTTTTCTTAAAGATTCTGTAACAACTATTATGAAATAAAATAGATATTTCACTATTGATATCGTGGTAACTATGTTGGGATTTCCATACTGGCATTCTACTTTGGGATTGTTTGAGATGTTTCTACCACTATCCCTGCATTTAATGAACTTCTCAGAAATTTTTATTTACTTGTTTTAATAACTATTGGCTGCTGGATACTTCATGTGATTAAATCATATACAAGCAAATAAAAAAAACATTTTAAAAAAAATTGTTTGTTTTTATTTCAAAGCACACAAAATGTAAGATACAAAAGTGGATAGTTTGTTTCAAATTGTGCTACATCTGTGAAAATGATGGTAAATCATTTACTTCTTGATTTCTTGTTGTGGACAAAAGAAAATAAGTAGCAGAAGAGAAGAAGAAACAAGAACAAGTCAGCATTTTACCAACATTTACAGTAATGCTTTTAAGCATTGCTTTAGCCTATAAATCAGTCACAACATGGACATAATCCTAAGGAGGAAGACTGACAAGTATTGAGACATACTGTTGTGTTTTGGGTAAGATACTTTTGTGTTTTCTGACAATACATTTCAATGGACAATTTGAGCCATCCCTATACATAGGCACTGATATCTCTTGCTTGATTATAGATTGATGAAATAATTCAAAACATCCTTTTTTTGGAACAGACTGTAACAATAAAAATAGTGATTTTCACAGAACTTGATAGTAGCTTCTACAAAAGGCAAATCTTGTTTACATTGAATTAATTTTTTTGTTATTGATGAATAGGAAAATAGATGGTGGTCAATGTCTATATATTTTACAATGAGCCCTGATCTTGATTTGATGGATTTAGAGTATTTGACTACCAGTTCGTTGACTATTTCAGTTAATTACTCATACATATACACACATTTAGAAGATAATATTATTATAAAATGTTGTTTTCTAATAAATAAAAACAATGCAAGGAAGTACGTTAAAAATTCTAAAAATTCATGAAATTGCAATAAAAAGCATCTTACCACAATAGGATTGACATATTAAAAATTTCTTGACAGTGTCCACTACATAAGGATCTATATATACACTTTTAATATGCCTTTACTTTGGTTACTATGTAATGATTTTTATACTGTTGTCCTACTTTGGTCTTGTTTCATATGTTTATACCATCATTCTACATCATAAACATTTTTGGAATTTTTGTGTAATTGTACTATTATATTATCAATAAATAGAAATAACTGACAATGAAGTTTTTTTACAACAATTGTCAACAAGAAGTCAATGAGATCCTTAATTAAGGATAATGACCTTGTTTAGATACATCCTTACAATCATTTCAAGATTTATTAAATTTATTATGAGTTGTCTTAAAACACATCATTTCATGTTATATCAATTTCATGTGTTACTGAAGACTTGAATGACAATGATTGTAACAAATTTATTGTTTTAATATTGTAGAATTAATTTTTATTTTTTGTTAAGAATATTAATAAGTCACCTATATACTTCTGTCATACACTAGAGTATGAATGTCCCATTGCCTCTGACATGTTTATCACATGCTATTGATTTGCTATTTATTGATGACAATGGTAATTGGTTGACTTTATAATTTAGTTTCAGTATTACATGTATTTTGATTTTTTGTTATATAGGTTGGCAAAACTGTTCTCTATATATCATGTTATAATGGTCATGATAAGGTTGTTCAAGTCCTTCTAGATGCTGGTGTGAAAGTGAATATTCCAGACAAGGTCAGTGGCATATTCATATACAAATGTAATCATAGCTGTCTATAATTCTACAAAAAACATGTAACACATCAAACATGTGTTATTGACACTATATTTTGATGAATGTGAATTAATCATCTAAAATCACGCATTCAATCTATGACAGTTTTTGTCTTACAACCCAAATGATTATTATTTCTAGGTATTATAATGACGCCTTTAGTCTGTTGACCTAAAGAACTTAATTATTCTCAGATTCTTGTGTATTTATATATACAAAGGGAAAAATATAAATTTGTATTTTGAGTAGACTGTTTTATTTTATATGTATTGAAGGCATTATGATGTATATAATAAGTATTGACTCAGTATCTCACATTGAGGTATGTGAGATTTCATAAACTGATACCTTAAGCCAGCATGTTGCTCATCAAACCATTGAGAATTGAAGATAATTGACAGTACATTAATGACAGTGTTTTGTGATTTTCATGATGACCTGTACTGCTGAGTAGTCCTGTGCTTTTCCAGTACCTATTGGATGAATACCTAAATATTTGTCCAAACATATCCAAGTTGGTATGATGTGTATGAGACCAATGAAGTCACTGTACATATTGTTATTGCATTGACAAGCTTCTTTATATTAGATAAAACAAGACTATAATTGAAAATTTCATCTTATAATTGTTTCAAAGATACTGACTTCACAGCAAAACATTGACTAGAGTTACAAAAATTGCAAATCAACAGCAGTGTCAGTGGAAGACTAAAAAGCTGTAGAATGCTTGAAATACAAAAGAACTGTTTATTTACCAGATCCTAGAAGTACTATTTTGATTGTTATGCTATCTTCTGGAATAGCAGAAACTAACTCTAGGTCAGGCTTCACAAAAAAGATAAGAATATCTTAAACTATGGCTTCAACTGTGAAGGAGCCACGTTCCATCATCATTTTGCCATAGTGGAAGGGTGTGATCATGTATAAGTTAGTTATTTACAGTGAAATATCTGAAATTATGCTATTCATGAAAATGTTTTCCTCAAAAATACGCCCATCATACAGTATTTGCTAGCTATTATCAACAGATAGTCTTTACTAGTTATTCTTGACTAGTGTCATATGATATGTCCATGAGCATGTGTTTCACATTTGCATAAGTGAGAGTATTTTGGACCAGTGGTGTAGATTATAAAATACTTGACAGTGAGATATCCAATACTTAGGGTTTGATCTTTATATCTATGTTTTACTTCGACTCATATCACATCTTTTTATATTATTATATCATGTAGTATGGTCGTACAGCACTTCATGCAGCATATTGGACTAAAAATGATGTCATTATAAAGATGTTAGTTAATGCTAATGCCAACAATTTAGAAGCTGTAAAAACTGTAAGTCATAATGTTAGTAGTTTGTACACATATGTATATATGTAGTGAATCTCTTTTTAACTTGCTTTCTATTTGTAATGCTTATTATGAAGTACATTTTATGTAATTATAGCATTTGCAATATGCATACACACACACACACACACACACACACACACACATATATATATTAGGGATGGGCGATAACAGTATTTGATCATCACGATTATCATTATGTCATTTATCACAATAATTTCGATTATCATATATCATAGTGGTATTGTCTAAACCCATGAAAATTTTCAAACAATTTTGCAATAATAACATTAATGTATATTTACAGAAAGAAAAACGAGCTTGTCAACATTTTTTGGGTTTAATCGAGATCTCAGATTGTCATTAATGTACCCTGCTTTACTGAATATCCTTTCTGACGGGACACTAGTACCACAAATACAGAGAAATTTCTTGGCTAGCTGTGCTAAGTTAGGAAACTTTCCCTCTTCTTTCTTCCACCACTGCAGTGGGTCTATTTCCATTGAAGCTACTGGAAAATCTAAATAAGATGCAATTTCACTCTTAACTTTCTGTTCAGGTGTCATGACTACTCTAGGAGAATTGTGACATTCACCAGTAATCTTACTGAGAACTGCAGCTAATCCTTTCAACCTCTTCTTAGGAGGTTGATTCTCTTCCATGTCCAATGAAAGTGTAGGTGTCATATCTGCTGGTACTGTTCCATCAAGTTCAAGAAGGAGGCACACCTCACGAACAGAAGATAGAACTGTAGGCTTCTTTTGATCATCTAGCTGAGAGTCTTTAAACCTTGGGTCTAAAAATGAAGCAGTGTGGATTAACTCTTCAACATCAGATAAGGTATTTCGTTTCTTTATGTCCTTAAGCAGTGCTGTCTTCATTTCACCTACTAAGCCAGTATCTTCAGCTGTGACAGTCATGGCTTTCTCTATATGTCGTGTAATTGTAAGTAGTGCCGAAATTGTTACATGCTTCTCCCCTGATAAAGCATCAGTCAGTGTAGCAATGGGCTTAAGAACTTCAATAATTGTTTCCAATACTGAAAACGTGGCATCTGATGGCATGAGGTGGCGATTGTCACGATCAGAAATAAGAACACCACAAATAGCTTGCTGTTGCTCAACTACACGTTCAACCATGTTGTAACTTGATCCCCATCTTGTAGACACTGATCCCACTAGTTTATGCACTGGAAGGCCCAAAGATTGCTGCTTCTCAGTGAGATCACGTGCTTTTTTCCAACTCCTATGAAATAGCTCAACAAGGTGGCGGCATTTTGCCAGAGCACTTTCAACTCTAGCACACTGAAGGGCTTTGTTGACGGCAAGATCTAAATTGTGGCCAAAGCAGCCTAGCCTTGTCCACTGAAGAGTATTAAATGTATTAACTATATTAGATGCATTGTTGGTAGTTGTAGCAATGAGATTCTCTGCTGAAAGTCCCCAGTTCTCTAAAGTATCCTTTAATGCAGCTCTATATTACAGCCTGTGTGATCTTCATAGAGAGGAGATGTTGATAAGCAGAATGACCGTAAACTCCAATCTGCGTCAATCAAATGAACAGTGTATGTTAAGTAGGGAATTGTAGAAGGACTAGTCCAAAAATCACATGTTCCAGCAAAGTACGATGCTTCCTTTAGTTTAGGGATCACAATAACATCCCTAACATGATTGTGAAGCTTAGGAACTTCATAATCAGAAAAATGCTTTCTACTGGGAAGCTGATAACGGGGATTTAACTTGGATACCATGTGTTGAAAACCAGGCTTTTCAACAATAGATACTGGTCGCATGTCTTTTGCAATGAAGTATGTGACAGCAGAATTCAGCTCTACTGCTGTGGGTGATTGGGGAGGGTACTTAGTAGCACGTTCATATGTCTGCTGCAGGGTGGGCTGTACTAGTCCATCACCTTTAGCCTTTATTCCCTTCTTGGCTACCTTAGGATGTGCTTCACTATACTTGTCAGGATGGTGTTCTCTCAAAAGTACCAACATGTTACTGGTATTGCCACTCTTTGCTGGCACTTCCTTCAAGCATACTCTGCATACTGGAACAGACTCTTTTTCGGTCAGTGCTCTTCCTTCATTGTCAGCTCTTAGGCCAAAATAATCCCAGACAATGCTAACTGCTTTAGGCTTCTTCATAAGAGTAAGTTAAGACGAGGCAGTAGAGATAGAGGAACAGCTAGACGAACAGCTAGACGACGCCATTTTGAGATAATAGATATTAATTAACACACGTGTTAGCACATGCGCAGTTGCACTGTCACACTTGTTATCACGAGGATCGATTATTGCGACGATCAATAACAATGCGGTGACGATAACCATGGAAGCTATTACCGCGGTTTTACCGTTTATTCAATATATCGCCCATCCCTAATATATATTTCATTTAAATCATACAAGTACAGGAAGTATTAGTCAATGTTCTTTGTGTAGTAGAAAAACAACTTGGTAAAAGTGTAATTATTAGTGTAGCAAGGTATTTTCACATTTTGAAATTCATACATACACTAAGTATAAGTGTTCTATACAATGTACGTACATTTCAAAACTCAGAAGAGTATTCTGTTTTAATGTTAAAAGTAAGAAATTTTATCTTTTCTATTTAGGACACTTTACTGTTAGAATCTTCAAGAGAAGGACAATTGGATGGTACTAAGGATGCTCTATCCAGAGGAGCTGTTGTTAACATTGGAAACAATGTATGTTGACTTGTAATTGATAATGTTAAGTATATATACACAACCATGAGGGTTATTGTAGATGTATATAGGTGTTGTGATATAAAACAAGCCCAATGGCAAACAGGCACAAGTCTTGTTAATGTCACATTTCAAATACATGTGTAGAACAGTATGATGTGTGTTGAATTATAATGTGTTTGTGGCCTACGTTGATTAGTATGGTAGTTCAAAGGGATCTTATAGACTTGTATCATAAAAAGTGCTGTTCTGTATCCTATATAGTGCATTTTATTAGTTGAAGCAGTTCATTGATAATTTGAACTCTTTAAATCATGTCAGAACATGTTATATATTGATCCCAGCTAATTCAAACTACAACTATCATATATAATAGCAAAACCTGTTTTTTTCTGTAAGCACATGACAGCTCAAGGAAAAGGACTGATTCATTTAGACCACAATCCACTTAACTGTAAATTTTAATGAGTAGTATATGCCACATAACGGTTCATGAGTACTTGATAACAGATTCATGAATATTTGTCAGACAGTGGTTATGACTTCGTGTAATGGCAATTAAATATTGACCACATCCATGTTCTTCCTAATGAATTGATAATGAGAAGTCTAATGTTGGTTTAACCTCATGCTAAAGAAATTTTTATCATGACTATGAGGGAAACTTACTGCATTTTATTTAATCACTTTTACTTCATATATGCTAACATCATTTGTTATTTGTCCTTTTACATACACAGGATGGCCAAACTGCTTTGTACATTGTATCTGAGAAAGGCAATAATGAATGTGTTCAGCTTCTTCTTAATGCCGGTACTAACCCTGACATTGCTGATTATGTAAGTTGTGACATGCATTTTATGGTTTATTCACTAAACAAGATTGATATATAACATGTACATTTCAAAATTCAGAAAAGTATTCTGTTTTGATGTTAGAAGTAAGACATTTTCATAAGTAAAAACATCTTCACAAGCCTACTAAAATGATTATCATAGAAAGTAATCATACAATGATTTGGCATAACTGAGCAACATTGCACTATATTTTTAAGGAAAGAGAAAGAGAAAATCAGGGTCACATATCAATAGTGCTATAAAGTTAGCTTTTCTAATCAAATACATATATCTTATAAAACCATGCTATCCTTTACTTTTTATGGTCCTTGATATCTTTTAAGTGATCTTAGCCACTACATCTTATAATTCAATGTTCATATTGTTATGTTTACCTTAGCTTCCTACTGCTTTATAAATTAAATTACTTCATTTATAATGCTTAACAATTTCTTGGTTTCATAGTCTATTGAATTAGACCCTCCTAAGTCTAAACAAAGAAGACAAACATAAATTACAACATTAACATTTAATACATGTTATCTACATTAATAGATTAAGAGACTTATAGTCCTAATGTACCAATTTTATATATTACAGTTTCATATTGCAAGCATCAAACAACCTATATCACTTTGTACTGGCAAGATATTAATAAGCCAAAAGATGATATCCATAATAGTGTTACTTCCTACTACCTATTATGTAATGTTGGTAGTAGAATCTGATTGGTCAACTGAAATAGACTCAATGGTGACCTTTTTTCCCTTTTGTATATCAGCAAAGAGAAAGGTGTGGCTTGATAGACTAGTCTTGTCAATAATAGCCAAGTTGTTTTACCCTGATATTGAGGGCCTATTACATGCAAAATAATTGGCATAACAAATAAATATGTTGCATGGAAACTATTTAAATAGCGTTGCATCTCCATATAGTACATAACAGTTAGTAGCCATATGCTATTTTGTAATTATATAGAAGGCTCAGTCTCATGTGTGAATGGTGTCAACTAATTAGAAGGTAGCCTCCGGAAACTGAGCATGATAGATAAGTTTTTAAAACATTTCTGAAAATTTTGCTCTGATTTCAGTCACTTTTGTCACTGTAAATACACTTATATCAGAAAATGAAGTAGAACAAAGTCTCTTTATGCAGGCTTAGATGTTTGTCTGTGTAGAATATATGGATAAGATGAGCCATTTTTCAAAGTATCTAATCCTCATTTCTTAATAAAGATTCTACCAATCTGTTAATTAGTACAAATTTCTTATTGTTTGTTTGCAACCAAAATAACTAACTTGCTAAAATACACACAAAATAATATCACTATAAGTGAGGTAAACTTTTAAAATGTAAGTATAAATAAAGTAATTCTAACAATCAATCACACATTGTAATCTGTAATGAAAGGAATGTCAATTACTACAATTTACCTAAATTTTTAGGATGGTAATACGCCACTTCACGCTGCTTGCAGAGGTTGTTATGGTGATGTTGTGAAGTCCCTTTTGTCTTCAGGAAAGGTCAATCCAATGGCTAAGAACAAACGTGAACAAACAGCCATGGAACTTGCTTATCGTGATGATCGCTTCCGCATTTTAAAGATGTTTGAGCCATTTGAGCAATGTCGAAAAGATTTTCCTGTGGAATCCTACAACAAAGTCTTTTTCTGTGGTAACACTGGTGCAGGTAAAAGTTCACTTGCAGCAGTCATTATGGAACGAGCTAAGAAACCACCTAACTACAAGTTTGATACTTCTGATCCTATTCCAGTAGAACTACTTACTACTGGAATTAACGCGCATACCTTTTCAAGTCATGAAGTAGGAAATGTTGTCCTTTATGATCTTGCAGGTCATAAGGAGTATTATAGCAGTCATTCAGCAATTCTAGAAAATCTCATGCTACACACACCTGCTGTTTTTGCCATACTTTCCAAGATGACCGACAATCTTGATCTCATTGAAAGGGATTTATACTACTGGTTTAATTTTATAAAGAGTGCCAGTGTTCAATTATCAAGCTCAAAGCCATCTCAAATACTTGTCATTGGAAGTCGACTCGATGAGCTGACTAATGGTTATGAGAAAATTTCAAAATTAGTTGCTGAAGTTGTTAAAAAAGCTGACCTTTCACGAGAATATGGTGGGTTCCTACCTATGGAATGTCATCGTCCTGGAGGAATAAATGTCAACAACTTTGTTACTATGCTCTCTTATAGCTGCAAAGCTGTACTTGGTCGATCTGATAAAATTAGTTTCTACTGCCACGTTCAATTCTCCTTCTTGCAATTGCTTCGAAATAAAGAGAATATTATAGCCATTAGCTTGATGGAGCTATGTGATGTATTACAAAAGCGTGATGACCCTTCACTTCCTTCAGAAAGGTCAGTTTTATTAGAATTCCTAATAATTTTAAGTGACAAGGGTCTCATCTTGTTCCTTAAAAATGAGGATGATGCTCAAAGTTGGGTAGTTATTGACAGAGCTACTCTTCTCAGTGAAGTCAATGGTGTCCTTTTTGCTCCTAAGGAAATTGAACATGCCCATCAAAATATTGCTAGTAATACTGGCATTGTGCCTAAGTCTATTCTCAAAAAACATTTTCCAAAGTACAATACTGATATGTTAATTGGGTTCCTTAGGAGTCTTCAGTTCTGTCATGTTTTAGAATCTAATACACTACAAAAGTTTGAAACCAATATATCAGCTTCAATTCCTCTGCCATCAGAGGAGCTCTTATTTTTTCCATCCCTCATTAAAGTTGAGCCCCCTACAGATCTTAAAATAGAGAATGGGATAGGATGGTGCCTCTGGTGTCCTGATCATAACCAATTCCTTTCAACACGATTTCTTCATCTTCTCCTTTTCATTCTTTCCTACACTTTTTGTCCTCCACGCCGTAATAGAGCTGGAAAATTTGCTGTTGACCCACAAATTCTAAAGTTAGCTCGTCGTTGTGATGTATGGAAGAGCGGCATTTATTGGGTGAATGATGATGGTGAGGTCAAAGTTATTGTCGAAGTAACAGAGCAATATCGTTGCGTTACAGTAGTTACATCAGTAAATGATGTTGAAAAAAGCCGCAACATTTTCAATGATGTTGTTCAGATCATTTTAACATTGAAGAGTAAGACACACTCATTTGAATGTGAGGAGTACCTCATTGCTCCTAGTGATGTAGGAGAAGCTCGTAGTCTTCTCATCAGTGAACGCATACTTTACAATATAAAAGATGTTGCTCGATCAGTGCTTACAAAAGGTAATGTTAGAGATGACAGTGACACCAAGACGGTTGGTGTTGAAAAGATTGTTGGAGTTTGTGACCCTTTTTTTTGCATTGCTCCTTCAGTCACAAAAGCACTTTTCAGTGCTAAATCGTCACTTCAAGAGGACCACCTTCAACACATAGTGAATAGGTGTTCTTATTTCTCATCATCCCTCTTATCATCAAGCCACATATCAGTAAAGGAAAGTTGCAGTCAACTTAGTGTGTTTGCTGGACGTAACCCTTTGGTAAGTATAAGTTAGTTTGAATAATCTATTATCAATTTGTTGTGTATCATACATATACCACATTCTGTACTGTATCATACTTATATCATATTCGTACTTCATTCTGTCGTAGGATCTTGCAGATCCTCCATTAAGTGAAGATGACATAGAAACTATATCTGAGCAACTCCTCTTTAAAGGTTAGTGTATAGTATTAGTGGCTTATAAATATTGGTTATAACTCAACTGTGATATAAAATGAGCCTGACAGCCCCTGGCTCAAGGGTTATTTATGTCACAACATACCATATAAGCATATTGTATTATTCAGATTGGACTACAACATATTAGTGGGTTGATACTACTGAAATTCAAAGTGATGTCACAGCCCAGTATCTGCTGATGTCAGTGCTATATTTGGATACAGTGCTGTGATATCACTTTATCAAGTCTGAACTCTGTTGGCACTTTGACCTTCTATGCTATTGTGTCAGGACTAGCTTTAATTCTTATGTGCATGAGTCTAATATGTTAGATGACACACTTACCCCAAGTATATCATTACAAGTTTCACACAGCAATTTCATAGTTAGATAACTTACTTTAAGCAACTCTCTGACTCCCAATATTTTAATAATAGTTCAGTAGACAAAGTATGTGTTACATTTATACAATATATTCCTTTTTGCAAAATGTCAGATTAATTTTGTTGTCATAATGTCTGAGAGTACTGTAGAAATTAATGAACTTGCAAATTCATTGTAAGCCCCTGGCTCAAGGGTTATTTATGTCACAACATACCATATAACTATTAAGCATATTGTATGATTCAGGTTGGACTATAACATGTAAGTGGGTTGACACCACTGAAATTCAAAGTGATGTCACAACCCAGTATCTGCTGATGTCAGTGCTATATTTGGATATAGTGCTGTGATATCACCTTATCAAGTCTAAGCTCTTAGTTAAAACTTTGAACTTCTATGCTATCGTGACACAAATAATTTTTACATGCTTAGATATAATTTTACAAATTACAGTTTTATTCTTTTAATTTGTATGTATAACACGATTTTATGAAGCTAAGCTGATTGCCTTGACTGCAGATGCACACCTCCATACATTGACAAACTGTAGAAATATCTACCATTACTAAATTATGTATTGATCTGTTTACCAACTCTCCTACTGTCTTATTACCATGCATTTGGAAGATGAGAATGCTTAGACAATTAGATCAGGAAGATAACAAGAAATTCAGTTAATTTCATTAGATAACAAAACACTAACATGTAGGAAAGGGAAGTTGTAGGAATATGTAGCAGCCACACAAATAATTAAAATGTCTTCATTTTCTACATAATTCATATGTCTTTTTGGAAACACACACTGCTAACTGCATGAAGACTTACTTTTTACATCAAAGATATCTGTGCTGCAGATGTAACTATAGTTTCTCTTAGCTCTACTGCTGCTTCTGGAAGTCTCATACATGCCACCAGCTAAAGATGTCTATTTTAGACACTTGATGTATGAACCCAAATCATATTTTGTACTGTAAAAAGGAACAATTTTATTGAAAGTACTTAAGCAGCAATTGAACAAATCTGCACAATGAGTTATAATTAAGTCATTGTTCATTGTACAGTCACTTGTTTTGGAAGTTCTTGCTTAATTAAATGTGTCTCTAAAGTAGGAATGAAGATTTCAGTTATTTATGTGTGCACTTCACACTTCTCAAATTTTCTGCAATTATTGGTTCCTCTTAATGCTATTAATGTTTTCATATTATTTTTTATCTAGAATCATTTCCTGCTCATATGCATGCAGAAGATCCAAAAAGCTCATTGTCAATCACAGGTGAGTTTCCATTCAAATATTACTTTTGTAAAGTATGTCATAATATGTTACTATTACAAAGCATGTTTCTCTCACAAGACTATAATTATGTAGTCATCTAATACAGACTAACCGTCTCATTATATATAATCTGATATAGTACTGGTACTTCTATTTTTTGTCTCTTTGTTCTATAGATGGCGACACTCTAAACAGTGAAATATGTAGAAGGGCATTAGTTCAATGTACCGATGTTATTGTTGAGTCAAATGTTGATCCTATTGTTTTAGCAAGGAAACTGTATTCAAAAGAAGTTATTTCTGATGATATTTTTGAAAAGGTTAAGGACAAGGAAACAAGAGAAACAACTTCAGATCGTCTTGATAGAATTCTTCATGATCTAAGGGATCGTGTCAAACACAATGCTAGCACCTTCACAACTTTCCTAGATATTTTAAGAGATGATAGTTTAAAACGACATGACTTAGCTGACAAAATAATGTCAAAGTATAAAGGTATGATTAGTTTTTAATGTTTATGAACTTTATTAACTATTTGTTTTTTCAGAATTGGCTTCATCAAACTGTTAAAAATGAGTTCACAACTCTTCAAGTTACAAGCAAACAACACATTTAACATAGTTTACACAATGTAAGATAGTCATAACATATTAATGATTTCTTTGTTATTGTCATGTTGGTAGTGAAATCTTTTGCACTTAAATTCTTAGAAATGTTTTGTATGTATTTAGTTCAAACATATCTCACATATTGTGACATTATTATTGCTCTGACGTATTTTAATTTTGTAATGTTTCTAAATGATTAAGTGCTTATCAATAGCTATTAAAATACCATCTGTAAATGATCCATGCGGAGCCCCGCCCAATTTCATTGCAATACGACTGAACCTTTTTCAGCAACCGAGGTATTTTGTTGCAAAAACATACACTTTGGTTTCTATCAAGAACTAATTTTAATGGCGCAGTTTCTCTGTATGAGCAACCAGAAGCATTGGCGCAGGTGATGGAGGACATTGATAACAACTACAGTGATCATGATTTTGAAGGTAGTGCTTATGTGGATAATGGACAATTACTTTTTGATAAAATGAAGTACTGATATTATTACATCTATGACTGCCACTGCTACTACTTCTGATGTTTCTACCCTCAACTTCAACTACCATGATTACAACTGCTACTGTTCCAACATGGACTACTTTTCTGACAACCTCTACTACTTTTAGTATTCCTCCATTTAAAAAAAAACTTGGACCAATGAGCAACATCTCTGAAGCAGAACCTATTGGTCATTTCAATCAACTATGGATAAACACAATAAATAAAAAAATATAGCATCAAAATAAACCCTTATGGTTAACATTACCTTAACTCTCGTGATGGACATCTTCAGCAACATCCTAAAGCTTAAATACATAGTTTGCCTAAACATCAGTTCACCATAGGAAAGCTCTATAATTTTATAACACTAGTAATCATTATAGGTGTTGTCAGTTTACCATCTATTCAAAGGTATTGGTGAACAAATTGGCCATTTATTAATGATAGCTTTCACAAAGTAATATCTATCTTAAGATGACAAGATACCATGATGTATGCACAGTTGGAGTTAAATGGATGGATAAGGAAGTTGTGGCTACCCTTTCTACTGTTGACAATTACTCTATAGTTGAGTTTCAAGGATACACAGTGAGAGCGATTGTATTGTAAAATATCCAGAAGCCAGTAATCATTCACATTTATAATACCTACATGGGAGGTGTAGACATGGTTGATCAGTAAGTTATATACTAGGGATTTCCTGACTTTTCCTAGAAATGGTTGAAATGAGCTTTTTCCACTTGTTAGACACCACTCTCATAAATGTGTACATCATGTAAAGAGAAATTAAACCTGGCTATTGCCTCTCACATATGAATTTCTGTCTAGAGGTAGCTCAAATCCTTATCTCTATACATGCAGTTAACAATACACTCACAGAACCTATTGCATTACAACACATCCTAATCTGACTAAGTCGTCATCTTTTCCCAGTCCCCAGTATAACAATAGACTGCATAAAGTAAGCAGTAGAAGAAAACAAACCAGCATCAAATGTGGCATTATGTGATATTTTTAAACTTAAGCTTCTGCAAGCATTTTCTTATATTTCAGTAGCAACTTTACATACATCTCTTAAATTGTACACTTCTGTATATATTGTATGTACTTTTCACTTACTTTGGTTCTTATTGCTAGCTCTCCACATTATAATGCTTTACTTTGTACTAGTCACAGATCACTGACAACTGTACTAACTTTCCACTGAACTGTATCTTGCTTCTAATAAGTTAATTTGTTTAGTAAATGATTGAAAATATTCAATGTAGTTTAATTCATATGTAATGACTCTAGCTATTGACTTTGCAAAAAAGTAGAGCCATATAGAATCATGAGTGCATAAACAGTGTATTAGAATAGTCAACATAACTACTGTTGAACTAAGTCTGACTTTATCTTTTATATAAGCATTCATAAATTATCACCATTTTTACATCATATTATCATGCAATTTAACAAACTACAATAAGTTTTATATGGTGTTGTATATATAATAAAGTAGGAGTGGGTAGAAAAGGAGATTGTATTAGTACAAACTTGAAATTGATTGAAACTAACAACAGCCTTCTAGTCCATGCAGTGAAAGTAACAAAGTAATTGTTGTAATTTTTGACATCAGCATATATAGCATTACTATTTATAATGAAAGGCACTAAAGTGCCGAACCTCGCTGTAGTTTCTAAGTTATTTATAAATTCTATGCCAGCTTAGGCCCAGCTATGATGTTGTTATTGCAAGAAAATTTATTAACATTCCAGAAGGTGTGGTTATAAAATGGCAAGCTTTGTCATTCTGTATATGCTCATTAATTGTTGCTTGATTTCTAGCTTTGCCATGTTTGTGAAGCAGTAACTGAATAAGTGATAGTATCATTCAATTCCCAAGCAAGATTAAGTGCTACTTTCGTGATGAAAAGTTTCTCTGAGTCTTTACATGACCCTTTAAAATCTATCAATATTTCATATACAAAATTTATTGTAACTTGAAGATGAAACCTTCTTTGGAAACGTCCCGTGGTACAAATATAAATCGATATATTATCTATTAGTAGCAGTCTTTTCAGTGCTTGGAGACGTTTCCTGAATGCGTTACTTCCCTCCAAGTCCACAAAACATTTTTCAGAACTTTTCTAACGATTACTTCGACCAACGGCCTTCTGTCTTGCTGATCCGTATTCCTCTGAGATTGTTTACAACATACTAAAAAATCTCCACGTTAAGTTTTTTACTTTTCGAGAAACGGCACTTGACCTCTGCAGCCTGAAAATTCTTTTGCGAGTTTTAAACTTCTGTTTTCCTTGACGATGTTCTTGACACTACTGTTGTAAAGTCCACATGCTTTTCTATTCGTTGCTAAACGTTGGTAGCTGCTAATGCTTCGGTTGCCAAGTTATAGCAGTTCAAAAAAAACAACTCTGGTAACAGACACACACACACACACACACACACACACAAACAGACTACAGTACCCTCGCTATGCGCCCACGCACAGCGAGGTTAATTACACATGTAGCCCAATCCAGTAATTGTGTGACTTCTATATGAAACATTGGTGATACTGGAGACAAAACTGTGATTACAAGTTGTTAAGCTATGTTGAATTTTGTCTTTTTTGATAAAAACTAAGTCATTTCTTTTGATGATTATGTGAACACAGGACTGATTGAAGCTTAAAACATAGATTCAGACTATATGTATTCATAAACAAATATTACAAAGTATTAACACACAACTTGGTAACACAATAGTACTGATAAAATGTCATTTAGAACAGATGAAAGGAGTATTTCCACCAATACAACAACACAAACCAATAAATATAACTATAGCTCCACAACAACAATTCTTCAGCACCTGAAGACACCATCAGTTAGACTAGTAAAAGATAAAAGACACCATCAGTTAGACTAGTAAAAGATAAAAGACACCATCAGTTAGACTAGCAAAGACCAAAAACATGGAAAAAGAAGAAATTGAAAACAATCAATTTTAAATAATTACACTAGTGGTATTATAATGAAGACAGCTGCATCTGGTAGGTCTGAATCTAACATCTATGAGTAATTAAAAAACATTTACCTTCTTCTCTTTGTAGATACTTTAATAATGTTATGTATCAAAGATAGAGTGGATAAGGTCATTGATGGAACAGCAGACAAATTGACACTGGAACAAATTAAAAAGAAATTGAACAACCTAACAGATGATATCATTTAAATGATATAATCGATTATATGCCTCAGTTTTTAACCTAAATTATAAAGACATTCTAAATCTGAATCTATGTGGACAGGATTGGACACAAGACAATTTTCAAGTGCTTCAATTTTCTTTAATAAAAGGACATAAACATTGTCTCTTAAATGCATAATTGTACATTTAATGTAAAAGGAGCAATACAGTGGCAATATATTATGATAAATACCCTGACAATCTTCTTGAATTCTTCTTCTTTGATGTCAATATCATTAAGCGGTTCTAATACTAGTAATTCATGTGGAAATCTTTTGATGACCTCCTAATTTTAACAGTTACATCACGTATTGTATTATATAAAGATAATGTACCTTGATAGATTTACCAACACTAAAACTACTGTCTGATCATCTGAGATCTTTGGGAAGATAAATTCTAACTGAAATAATTTGTTGTAAGAAGTATAACATTATTGGTAGAACCTAGGAAAGAGAAGAGAAAATAAATTAAGAGCTGGATGGAGGGTATCACAGTTAGAACAATATCCAACAGATATCTTATTTACATTTCTTCCTTATCACCAGTAAGGGTAGGTCAAGGTCCTGCTGATGGTAAATTTTTAGATGACTCTGTTGAGCATGATAACAATATCTCAACTACATAACAAGACCCTTAAAATGACATATGTATGTACACTATATATTAACATGTAAATCTATACATACAATGTATGATATGTGTGTGTTCTGTTATTTTGAGTTGTTTTTTTTTCTGAAAGTTTATAACAGCTTCCCAACCAACATCATTTAGCTTATGTATTACTTTTACTAATCTACCAGGTTACATAAAAGGAATACAGTACTTTAGTTTAGCTATATAATACTGAGATACATGTGTATATGAGAGAGAGATTGAGAGAGAAACAGTCAAATACATTGAGTTCTAAATCCTATCAATTATGTTCCCTCAGATATCATTTATATTTGAGTACATCATATATTGTAACTGTATCTCTTTTAGCTTCTAATACCTTAACCTCTACAAGTAAATCAATAATACACTACACTATAGACAAATACTGACTTTCTTCTAGATCAAGAATAGCAAAGCTATCCTGAAATTTATAGAATGATCTTTCTAACATATATTCAGAATTGATCTCATCTACTGTTAATAGATTAAGAATCAGGTCCTAAATAAGATCAGACTTGTAATGATTCAGCTGTTGTATTGGTCAATGAAGAGGAAGAGGATGAAGTTAAAGAAAAAGAAAGTGTCTTCAAACTTAGTTTTCAGTTCAGAAAACTTGAAAACAATTATTTGAACAACAGGTTTGTGAGCAATCATGTGACAAGTAACTAGTGCTAGTGTCAAGCATCAACCTGCTAGTAATACTCTCTTTCAGATACATTGCAATCGTGTTATTCTTGATGAAGCATGTAGGATAAAAAATCCTAAAACTGCTATGAGTGTTGCATGTTGTGAACTATCTTCTGGTATGTTGCATATAGAGTTTTGTCAGGATATTTTTGGTTATTTTTAGAATATCGTTGGGCTATGACTTGTACAGCGATACAGAATAAACTAGACAGTTTAATAAAGTAACTAACACTACATGATAGAACATACTTAAGCTATCAAAGTTTTTTTTTACTATGATTAAATCTGTACCTCTTAACTAAATTCACTCTTTCAATAGATTGGTAAACTTGGACTGATTGAAAGAGAAAGTGCTGCTATTCTCAATGAATCTCAAAAGACATTTGCTAAACGTATAATCTCTGAATTTCAAAATGCTCTAGAAAACTTGAATTTGACGTGTCCATTTTATTTGACACAAAATGATGGTACACTGATAAGGTAATGATAAAACAAGTAAAAAGGAAATCATACTAAAAAGGTTGCCTTAAAAGATTCAATTTAATACATTTATTATTTTATTTTAAAGTGACACTATTGATCCATTTATTTCTTATGGTAATCTGTTATGTGTGTATGTTAAAGTGATCAATTCTTGTATAACTAAACTACAATATATCACTTGTTTCATTGATCAACTGTATGTTTTCTTTAGTGTTGTAAAGGCTGTAGAATATCCAGTGTTCACTTTTTCCTCTGGTCCAACCACCAGTATGAGAGGTGCCATGTTTTTTTAAGGAAAGAAGAATGGTATAGTTGTGGATATTGGTGGTACAACCACAGATATTGGCATACTTGTTAATGGTTTTCCTAGAGAAGCTTCATCTCAAGTCAAGGTACTATCAGTCCATTGATAGTTGCTATGGCAACATTTAATGTGCAAAAGGAAGAGCTTATCTCTAGATAGCAATTAGATTCATGAGTCACATAAATTACAAAATTAACTTGGACCCTTCAATCAGGGCTATTGTAGTTGATACACATATCAATTCTCATTATGTTTTTTTTAGATTGGTGGTGTACGTACAAATTTCCAAATGCCCAATATTGTTAGTATTGGTTTAGGGGGTGGATCACTGATCACAAGAGATAAAGATGGAGTATGCTATTACATTGTCATGATTCCTTATCATGTATATCACATTATAGAATGATGTATTGATTGGTCCTAGTAGTGTTGGGTCACAATTGACTACTAAGGTACTGTCTTTTAGGCGAGATATATGTACAGCCACTGACGTTGCTATTGCAGCTGGTATTTGTGAAGGTATCTACCCTATTATTTGTATTAATAGATGACTACTTAAATGATTATCTTTAATAACTGGTCAGTATATAGTACCAACTTAACAATGTCATTCTGGAGGGAAAACCCTCATATTATCTATATAATAGCTTATTTTACAAATTAAGCAATTTACATACAAGTTTAGCTATACCACTTACTACAGTTATAAGTTTAGTAGTCATTCTATAAAGTGCTTCTATATGCATTCAAGATGAAGAAAATAGACTTCTCCTAATTTGTAATAACTAGTAAATTAACTACCTCCTTAGCAACCACAGAAATAACTCAGAATGATGTTTTTATATTGTGATAATTGTCTTTTAGATTTCTCGGTTTGCAAATGAGAGTCTTTAATCAGTAAAATTGGATCCATTATCTATCCAGCTATGAGAAACATACATCTGAAACTAGAAGAAGCTATTGATCTTGTTAAGGTACACATGATATGATAGTAGTCAGTTCAGTAATATATCTGGAAGTATAATAATATAGGAAATGATGTAACATCCTCTTAGTGTTACTGTGTTGCTATAGCAACATTAGATGATACTGTAGAAAGTAATATCTGTCCCAACTATTATTTTTTAAATACTCATAAAAAGCCTCATATTTTATATAAACAGCTTTAGTTTACTTTAATGATTTTAGTGAATATAAAGTTAAAGAATGGACAAACTAATGATATCTATATAAGACCTTATTAGGGAAAACCATACATGTGTGCACTATAAGATTTTGATTAAGGTTTGTATATGCATGGTTGCTATGCAGCCATTTTGTACAGGATGTTTACCAAATTTGGTACACTACATTCACTACATTAAGGTTGTATTCCTGGTTCAGAAACTATCTATGAAAAGTCAGTAATGAATGTGACTTATGTTCCTGATGCTCTTAGTGCCTATGTTAAAGTTATTGGCAGTCTAAGTGAATAATCAACAGATATTATCAGTAACACAGAGAATAGAAAAGGTCAGAATAATCTCTACAATTTGAGAAATCAAGTTTGTATTTAAACTTGTTCTATTTCATTTTCTATGTCCATTCTTTTATCCATCTACCTACTTGTTAATATCACTATATATATATATATACATGTACCATGTATTACATGTACATGTACATTACAATACATGTATATTCTTTATTACATTACACAATACATGTCCATTCTACATTACAGAATCCAGTAGTGATAAAGTAGTTTCTTCAAATGATGGACCTAAAGAGAATGCTGTCTGGCCTTTCCAGTCAGTAAAAGAGAAGACTTTGGATGAAGAAGCTAACTTACCTCCCCCTCAAATTGATGAAGTTACAGACATATACTGTCTAGTATATAGTATACTTCATTTATGGACTCTCCAAAATTAAACACAGCCAAATTTAATTGTAGAAATATATATACTTTTCTAACATATTAGTTATGTCATTTATCAATATTTTAGGAGAATGGATCCTCAATTTACTAGATGTTGAGTATATCAGTATTGGAGCTGGGATATTAGGGTGTGGAGGAGGTGGTGACCCTAACCTTGGACGTATTATGGCCTCAAAAATGATGAAGGATGGAAAACAAATTAGAGTTCTTGATCCATTAAAGTAAAATCATTTAATATTAATGTGGACCAATAATATATACATATATAACTAGTATCCATCTTAAATTTTATATTAACTTTTTATTGTACAGACTTAACAGAGATCAATTTGGTTTGGCAGTTGCTGTAGCTTTTATGGGAGCTCCACTTGTTTTGAATGAAAAATTGATCAATGGACAGGAATCAACACAATGTCTATATGTAATGCAAAATATACTAGCTTCAGGTAAATAATTAGAATAGAATTATTTTGTAGTTCATGTAACTACAAGTACAATTTTTAACCCCCAAGTATATGGATGTAATAATCCTGGTATGGAATTTAGTGTTTAAAAAAAGAAAGAGGAACTTTAATACTGTCATTTGGTACATGGATATTACCCTATATATAGCGGGGTTTTTTCGGGGAGGTAAAATTTTCATGGTTGAGAAACAAACCAATGCAATGTGCCACGCCCATTCATGTGTACACAAGTCTTAGATTCAGTATGGCCTTGTTTCAATACTTCAAGAGGGAAAAGAACAAGACCTTTTCCAGAATTACAGGTTTGTGATTTATGTAGTTACTATGCACTGAGTTTACCTTGGGGGGAGGGGTAATTATGCAGAGTCAAATTATGTGAGAAATTATTTTCTCAAAAAATGACATTTTCTGTTAATTAAATTCAATTTAGTATATTTTTATTTTCTATGTAGATGTTCCTTCCCTTTATTAATGGGTTACACTCATTTCCAAGTTGTGTTGCTGATGAGAAAGGAAACAAGGTGGCCATTTCTCGTGTGTCATCTGCAAAGGATTTGGAGGATGTCTTCAGAACTGACTGTATGAAGATGGGGTAAGTTTGATGAATAAATGAAGATGCTAGTTTTGATATCTCTCTCTCTCTCTCTCTCTCTCAGTATGAGTTGTGCTGTCTGTCTTCTACTTATGATGTTATATGAAGTGCTCAATACTTGTACATTACATTCTTTAAGTCGTGCTTGGCAGTTGGGACGAGCTGTATATAGAGCTAAACAAAGTCAATTTAATGTGATTGAAGCTATTATTACTCAACAACAAGGTCTCCTACTACTAACTGGTAAAGTATGAAAAATAGTCGACTAGTGTCTATTGTTAGTTACATATTAGTAACAAGTACTTTACCTTTTTATTTGGTCTTGTTTGCCACTTCTATAGAGAAAAATAATATTTGTTATTTATTACATTCACATATATTATTATTTATTATTTAATTATATACACATAATTAACAGACTCGTTATATTTTGATGATTAATCTTATTAATTGTATTTTTATTGCATAGAGCACCAAATTTATAATATGTCTCTAGTTTATCCTTCATATCCTTTATATGTGACTTTGTTTTCTACAGGTTGTTGATGTTAATAGAAAATCTGAGGCAGCCTTTACTGGTAGTATTTCTATTATAAAAGGGACTGGTTCATTTTGAAACTATACAATTCATAGGTCCTTAATAATATAGTCTGTGTTTGGAAATTTGCTAAAATCTATTCATTAATTTACATGACACATAGATTTTTGGAGACTACTTTTTGGAGACTACTTGTGGTAACTTGACTATTATTCTAACTAGTGCTAGTCTTAATAAAATTCTGTACTTTGACTGACATTTTGTTGTATACAAGTTTCATACAACCTGTTAATTTCTTTTGAGTCTGCAGTCAACAATGTGTATCTATTGCTACTAGTATATGTCAAATATTACGATCATATGAGTATAAAGGTAACTACTACCATTGTGAAGTCTCTCTTATCTGTGTGGTTTGTTGAAACTACTACCATTGTGAAGTCTCTCTTATCTGTGTGGTTTGTTGATATCTTGTGAGAGTGTTGAACTCTAAACTAAATAAACAATCATCTAAAAATACCTTGATTAAAATGACTGATTGGAGAACCAGTCAAGTGTTATTTTTCTAACATGTAACCTCACCAATCATTGCTTTATTCATCCATTGATCAACTGTATGATTTCATAACATAATGAATTACTCTTTTGATACTCCCTCTCATTACTTTCATTCTTGGCACATTCTATGATAAAGTAAGTTAGTGGAGTCAAAACACTGAAACTAAAAAATGTCTTAATAGATGAAAATCTAATGAGTCAGTCAAATGAGGGAGATAGTCCAGTCAAAGGAGGGAAAGAGCCCTGTCAAACGTCTCCAGAGAACCATTACTTGTGCACGGTGGCTAGGTGGGAAAAATCATGTGCACACTCCTTAAATGCTAGACCAGGGCTGTTTACTGTGTTTCTTGATGTATTTTGTAGGGTTACTTCTAATGTTAGACCAGGGCTGTTACTGTGTTCCTTGATGTATTTTGTAGGGTTGCTTGTAAATGTTAGAGCAGGGCTGTTATGATGTTTCTTGATGTATTTTGTAGGGTTGCTTAACCAAAATGTCCATGAACAGGTTAAATGCTAAGCTAGGGCTGTTAATCTGTTCCTTGATGTATTTTGTACTGTTACTTGTAACTGCTAGATGAGGGATGTTACTATGTTCTCTGATATATTTGTAGAGTTGCTTATAACAAAGATATAACAAGATATGCATATACCATTCTACTCAGTGATTACCTGTCATAGACTGTGAGGTACTACTACTATTTGTAGCAGTGAAACTACCAGCAGTGCCATTTGCTACTCTGGCATTGGAACACTATGGTGGTAAGTAGTACCAGTCTCTCTTATCCTCACTGTTACTGTCACCTGTGTAACAGATCCTGCTTCATTGACTACTGAGATAGGTCACCATTAGTAATATTGAATGGATTACTTCCATCTGTACAGTTGCCATCAAGAGACACAGGTAAGTGTGAAGACTGGATGGTTAGCATCTCTTGTGGAGATGTAGGAGCCTGCATCATGATTCATGACTATCTATATAGGATTGAGATATATATAATCACTTTATTAACTCAGTCACTGACCATCACTATTATAAGCATAGATTCTGTGTGCTCCTATCACTAGTGTTTTGTTAACTTCATATTTATATTTGTCATATTGCACACTGAATACAGTCAAACCACATTGAATAGTTTAGTATTAGCTGTTAGTCCACAGTGTTATGAATGAACAAGAGGAGTTATTGCAGCTGTTACAAAATTCTGTCTGTTAAATGTTTTGCTAAGAAATGGTTTAGTTGATATGATTGAAGTAAAGGGCTAAACCATTGTTATCATCTGTAGAATTGCTTATCCTATTTGTAACAAAGACTTAACAGGTTTACAAAAAGTGCACTACAGTATGGAAGCATTGCAAAAGTATTGTTAACAAGCTTTGCTATAATGGCAGTCTAGTGGTAAGAACAACAGTTTACTTCTAAAGCCCTAGTTAATGCAAAGATGGCAGGGGTTATCAGACTATATCAGAAAAGGTTGCAGTAAAACTGTTGAACACTCAAATATGTGCTACAAGTTGTGCATGTTTTGTTATGTTTCTCTGTTCAGCTAAGGGTATGAATTGGTTGTCTCAGGTAAAAAGAGAACCAAATTATGCCTTAAAAATTACTACTAGTAATGAGATGTTAGCTCATGAAAAGACTCCTCAGGCTAATCTGCAATCTTATTATGGTACAAAATCAATTCCTCATACAAAAAAGTCTAAAGCAAAATTAAGATTTATTCTTATAGCCTTACTTACCTCAAGATCTTCAATTTCTTTACTTTTAGGAGCTTTGGTAGGTTGTAATAATGATGGACAAGGTATGTCAACCATAATGGTTTTGAATGCTGTGGGATCTTCTATTGTTGGAGAATTAATGAAGTACGAGAGTCACGTTGAGTTCCTTGAGATACTAGAGGTGACAGATTTGTATGTTACAAGAGAAAAAATCATAAATAGTAAAATAATAATTGTATAATATATCAAATGTCTTCCACCATTATTCAGATTGTGACCTAAAGACAAAACAAACTCTAAGCACTCCACAGAAAGTGATTGCCACACTTTCCTTTGCCATGCAAGTGACTTTCTCTCATAGTACAAGGTACCTTTTGACATTTCTATTAGTGTTATATCTGAGATAAGGATTGGAAAACTAATTCCATATCTTCCATTAAATGAGTTTCCCTTCAATATGTACATATATAACATATTTACATAAAGAATAGTCTTATATCAACAACTAACAATAGTTTTGCCTCATAAGAGTAGATGTACTGTCCACAGCATCTCTCCTAATTCTAATATAATATGAATATACATGTATGTGTACATGTGTGTACATTACAACTTTCATGACATAAACTTTCTTTTGCAGCTATCGCAACATTGAAATGTCGAAGGAGCATTCTATGCAAAAAATTCAACGAATTTTTTTGTGTGTATTTACCTTCTACATTCCAAAGAGCTCAAAAAAGTAATCAATTCTTTCAACATCTTGTCCTTGTGTTCTCGAAAGACTATATCTTTAATTATATCTGAATAATGAATTTGTCATTTCCCATTCCAAAGGCTATTGTAGAAACAACACACTAAAACAAAATGAGGTGACATTAACAACTTAAATTTATTTAATTAAGAACGTGGAAGAACTTGGTATTAGCTTTAGTCCACACAGTCTTATGAATGAACAAGAGTTATTGCGGCTTTTACGAAATTCTCTTTTGAAAGTTTTCCAAGATTTCCAAGAAAATCTTTTTAGTTGATGTGGTTGTATTAAACACCTTAAGCCATTATCATTTGTACAATTGCTTATCCTATTTGTAACAAAGTCTTATCAAATGTAAAGTACACTAAATAATAAAGAGTAGAATCCTTGAAAAGTATTGTTAGCTTCCCTATAATGGTGTTCTTGTGGCAAGAACTGACATGACAACAGTTTAGTTCTATAGCCCTAGTTAATGTAAAGATGGCAGGGGTTAATTATTTGTGTGTAATGTTCATATTGTCATGTTTACAATTCAGTTGTGAGCCTTGACTAGTCATTTTATAAAGTGGGCAGCGTAATAACTGTGTTCAAAATATTTCCAAATTTACTGTTACATTTTCATCTCGGGATGTTCATTACCAATACTAAATCTATATTTGTAGGAATATCTTAATGACAAACAAACAACGTTATGATAGGGACCACACTTTAGAATAATCACTTTCTATTTATTAATTTAGTGGTAAGATTCGGGTTCTTTATCTGACTCCAGAGTATGTTGATTACAGTGGAGACTTTCTCTTTTCACTACATCAGAAAATTGGCAAGTTAATTGGCAAGTTATTATTTTTGTCCATTTCCTTTGATGCACTAATAACCTCTCTTCTATTATTATATATATATTATTCTCTCTTACATAGATATTACATTAATTGCTATTGATGAGGCACATTGTGTATCACAGTGGGGACATGACTTTCGAGATTCAAATGTAATTTAAACAAGTTTATTTGGTATTATATAATGTTATTGTCTGTAGGTATCATTACTATAAAGAATTTTGTAAGATCTACACAAAGAAATGACAATGGATCAACATTTTACCTAAGACAGCTGGATCATAAACATCCTTCTTCTCTTCTTCAGTGATATCATACAAGGTCTTTTCATCTATGTCCTCCTCTTCTTCCTCTAATTCTTTGTCTTCATATGTAACCAAAGCCTCTTCTTCATCTAACACCATCACATTCTTGGTTATCTCTACCTCCTCTTCTCTTAACTCACATGGCTCCTGACATAAATTATCAACATGCATGAGTGCATTTTCATCTATAACATGGCTACTAGGAGTAATATGTTGAATGGAACCCTGCATGAATATTTGGTTGATTAGGACTTTGTCTCAAAGTGGAATATGCTCCAGGAACTCTGTTTACTTCATCTATGATGGCCTCAGCTGGTTCGAATGTAGAGTCTGGTATTTTGAGTTTCATTACATTTCCAGACAGTGAGTTTGATATATTTAAAAGTGTACTAATGAGGCCATGGTTACTAGGAGGCATGTCGAGTGTAACCCTCATTATATTGAATAATTGGTTGATTAGGACTGTCTTGAAGTGGACTATGCTCCAGGAACTCTGTTTTCTTCATCCAATGTGATGGCTTGCTGGACATATTGTGAGAAGTATTGTTAATGGATGGTGTAGGTGTAAGCTCCTCAGCTGCTTCAAATGTCGAGTCTGGTACTTCAACAGTTATATCCTGACAAAATATTAATATATTAAGTACAGGTATTATTAATTCATTATATAGGTTTGCATAGATTTAATCAGTTGATGTTTATAGAAACACCTCTGATCCAACATTCTTATAAGTAAGCTAATGAAGTTTACTCAATTAAATAACTATAAAGTTGTTTATAACATATATGGATCTCTCACTTGTTTTGGTGGTAAAGTCTGGCTGGCTGCTATCTGTTTTACAAGCTCAGTAAAATTAGCACACAATCAAGTTCAAATCCTAATTCTATTGCCATCAGCTCATTTAATTTGGTAATTCTATTGTTTAAGAAACAAAATTCATTTAAAACTCTGCAGGAATCTGTCTCATC
Source organism: Xestospongia muta (assembly GCA_963693285.1). NCBI lineage: Eukaryota > Metazoa > Porifera > Demospongiae > Haplosclerida > Petrosiidae > Xestospongia > Xestospongia muta. The sequence goes on along the minus strand of OY848917.1, from coordinate 15,215,186 downwards.
TCTAGTCTCAAGGCACTCAACTTGAGTCTCGTAATTCATTAATTCTCCCAACTACATATGAGGATCCCACAGCATTAAAACCATAATGGTTGACATACCTTGTACATCATCATTGCAATCACATCATTATTGCAACCTACTAAAACTCCTAAAAGTAAAGAAGCTGAAGACTTTGAAGTAAGTAAAAATGCTAAAAGAATAGATCAATTTTTAAATTTTGGTTTAGACTTCTTTGTATGAGGACTTGGTTTTGTACTGTAATGAGATTTCACATCTCCTAGAATCTCTTATATGGACTAATGTTCTTGGAATTGCTTATTGATCAAAAGATGAGTCACTCTTGGACTCCTGTCTTTAAATTTCTTCCCGTCTTCATTCCTGTTATTTTATTTTATACATCTGTTGTTTATTTGTATGGACTTCATAGTTCCTGGATTTGTTAAACCCACTCAGAAACTAAAACTTTTTTTAGTATTTTTTATTTTCTGTTGGTTATTTGTATGGATGTCATAGTTCCTGGATTTGGGAAACCCATATTTATGATATACAGCAATTAAACAATGATCATTAAATAAATATTAGATAGAGTTGGCAATGTTTAACAAGTTTGGAATAGTTATGGGAATAAATCTTTCCATCTAAACATTGTGGAAAGTGTTCCTTCATAGTCCACAACATTAAGGACTTAAATGTTTATTGTCTCAATAGTTGTAGAAGAATGTTCAAAATAGGAAAATATAACATTAATTTTTTTGTTCTGTAACTTTTATGCAGTTAGTGAATGTGCATGAATACCTTGTGAATGTGCATGAATACCTTGTAATCTATTGTTAGGAAAAGTAGAAGATGGTCTTGAGTGGGCTAGAGACAATGCACAGCAACTTATTACAGTATTGTTAAGTAGACAGTTGTTGTCTTATTGTACCATATATTTTACTATAAATAAATCTACATACCAATTATTATTTAGGAACATCAAACGCGTGCCACCACTATTATGGCGGGAAAAGATTACCAGTATAGAAAAATGGTTTTTAATTAATTATTAAAAAAAGTTATTAATTTTGTTAAAAAAACTAATGATAATATAATACTAATAATTTTAGTAAAAGAACAATGATCTATATTGGTATAATAATGTGTAATACAATACTTTAATTTTGTAAAAAAATAAAGTTTTAGTTTCATTGTAGTTGTTTAATAAAAAAATCAATTCTAAACTAATTCAGTTTTCATGAAACAAGTTCAAAGTTAGATTTTTGTATTTTTGAACTGAAGTTAAGATGATTGACTATTGACAAATTTTAGATAATAAAACATCTTTTAAAGAACTTAACAAACCATAAAGAAAAACATTAAAAAATACTGAAAAATGGAAATTTAGTCTCTGTAGTTGAAGAGTTCTAAGAGTCCGGTCAGTCCACAAGTAGAGAACATAGAGGAAGAAAAAGAAAGTTATCTGGAATAACTGGATTACTAAAGAATGGATGGATGGAGAGATAGCTCACCTGTTTCAACAGTGCTGCTCCTACATGGAAAGAAAAAAGAGTAGTAATAACTGAACTGGTGATGACAATGAATGGATAGAGAGTGAAGAGAGACAGAGGAAGTGAAAAAGGACAACCAACCTACACACACACACAGCACACACACACGCACCCTACAAATCAGGTCCTTAATAATATAGTCTGTGTTTGGAAATTTGCTAAAATCTGTAAAACAAAAGATATTCATTAATTTACATGTACATGTACTAGTAAAACAAGGGGAGATTGTTATAATTATAAAACATTAATGTAATAGTTAAGAGCAGTAATATTAATGTTAAAGATTTTGTGCAGTGTAACATTCTTACTATTCACTCTCATATTCACAAAGACCACATGGATTTTTGGAGACTTGCTACTTGTGGTAACTTGACTGTTATTCTAACTAGTGCTAGTTTTAATAAAATTCTGTACTTTGAAATGTAATACTCAATTCAGTTCTAATTAAAACCAACAAATTATTAACTTTACATGTTTGTTTTTATCATTAATAAAATTTAGATATGTTGCTATGTTACATGTGAATCTATTGCTACTAGTATATGTCAAATATTAAGATCATATGAGTATAAAGGTAACTACTACCATTGTGAAGTCTCTCTGATCTGTATGGATTCCATCCAGTTTGTTGATATCTTGTGAGAGTACTGAACCCTAAACTAAATAAACAATAAACAAGTTAAATGATAAACAAATTAAACATCTAAAAATACCTTGATTAAAATGACTGATTGGAGAACCAGTCAAATGTTATTTTTCTAACATGTAACCTCACCAATCATTGCTTTATCCATCCATTGATCAACCGTATGATTTCATAACATATGAATTACTCTTTTGATACTCCCTCTCATTACTTTCGTTCTCGGCACATTCAATGATACAGTAAGTTAGTGGAGTCAAAACACTAAAACTAAAAAAATGTCTTAATAGATGAAAATCTCATGAGTCAGTCAAATGAGGGAGATAGTCCACTCAAAGGAGGGAAAGAGCCTGTCAAAGGTCTCCAGAGAACCATTACTTGCACACGGTGGCTAGGCGGGAAACTTTCATGAGCACACTCCTAGCAAGGAACATCAAACGCGTGACCACCACTATTATGGCGGGAAAAGATTACCAGTATAGAAAAGTGGATTTTAATTAATTATTAAAAAATGTTATTAATTTTGTTAAAAAAAACTAATGATAATATAATAATAATAATTTTAATAAAAGAACAATGATCTATATTGGTATAATAATGTGTAATACAATAGTTTAATTTTGTAAAAAAATAATGTTTTAGTTTCATTGTAGTTGTTTAATAAAAAATTCAATTCTAAACTAATTCAGTTTTCATGAAACAAGTTCAAAGTTAGATTTTTGTATTTTTGAATTGAAGATAAGATGATTGACTATTGACAAATTTTAAATAATAAAACATTTTTTAAAGAACTTAACAAACCATAAAGAAAAACATTAATAAATACTAAAAATGAAATTAAAAAATTAAAAAAGACAGTCTTTGTAGTTGAAGAGTTCCAAGAGTCCAGTCAGTCCACAAGTAGAGAACATAGAGGAAGAAAAAGAAAGTTATCTGGAATAACTGGATTACTAAAGAATGGATGGATGGAGAGATAGCTCACCTGTTTCAACAGTGCTGCTCCTACATGGAAAGAAAAAAGAGTAGTTATAACTGAACTGGTGGTGACAATGAATGGATAGAGAGTGAAGAGAGACAGAGGAAGTGAAAAAGGACAACCAACCTACACACACACACAGCACACACACACGCACCCTACAAATCAGAGCTCTCCCCTACCACCTGGCGGCCGTGGATATTTTTTAAAAAAATTTTATGGCCGCCAGGCGGCAAGGGAGAGATAATTTGTAGAGATTGTATGAGTGTGTGTATGATGTATAGGCTAGATAGCCCAAAATAAAAATTAAAAAAAAATAAAAGAAGAGGAAAGAAGGCTGGAAGGAAGACAGGAAAAAGTCCAATGAGCAGGAGAGTGACTCATCTTTTACATTAAGAGAACATCAGAGACAGTCAAGACCATCAAAGAACATCAGACCAACCACAGTAGGAACTTCCAAGCTGAGTCCCGTAGAAACGAAAAGGGAGAACAAAAAACATTACAAAACAAAAAATTAAACAATAAAATAAAATAAGAAAAGAAAAAAAAAGTAATTAAACAGATAAGGATGACATAACAAAAACGAAAAGATGATCCAGCGATGAGGAGAGTCGATCCAACGAAGTGACGAGATGATCCAGCGACGAGGAGAGTCGATCCAACGAAGTGACGAGATGATCCAGCGACGAGGAGAGTCGATCCAACGAAGTGACGAGATGATCCAGCGACAAGGAGAATCGATCCAGCGAAGTAACGAGATGATCCAGCGGCGAGGAGAGTCGTAGAGATATAGAGACATGAAAAATAGAGTACTTTTTATGTCATCAAGAGGTTTCTCTCACGCTTCAATTTGACGATTATTCAAGAAAATCTCGTGACAAATTTGTCACCAGTACCATAACCCACGTGACCAACATTAATCGATTTTTAATTGATCTAATTAACAAATAATTGATCTAATTAACAAATAATTGAAAGTTTCAAAATACATAAAATATTATAGTACTTTAACTATTCTACAACTTGTTACTGGAAAGAAATACATTTGTAAGACAATGTCTATATGTAATATAGGGTACAATATTTTTCTCAAAAACTCCCAAACTAGTCACTTTAGACACCTCAAAGTCATTTTCTGCTACGATATATCTATATCAATATATATTACAAATTAGTTAAACTAGTGTATGTATATAGGACACAGCTATCATGGCCACTAGTTGCTTGGACTCAAACCTGCCAGTACATTAGCTTGGAAAGAGCCCTATATTTTTAAAGGCTGTGGGAAGTTTGCACATTGTAGAATTGCTACAGTTAATAATTTGTTGAGAATTTGTAAATCCTACAATAGATATAATAAATACTAATGGAGATTTATAAAATACACTAATGTCATCACAAATATAAGCCTATTGATATAAGGTCAGACATATATGTGTTATTAGTAGATATAAAAATGGATATTTTAAACTGTAATATATAGACTGTATGCATTAGAACTGGACAGGAGAACAGGAGAGAGAGAAAGAGAGAGAGAGAGAGAGAGAGAGAGAGAGAGAGAGAGAGAGAGAGAGAGAGAGAGAGAGAGAGAGAGAGAGAGAGAGAGAGAGAGAGAGAGAGAGAGAGAGAGAGAGAGAGAGAGAGAGAGAGAGAGAGAGAGAGAGAGAGAGAGAGAGAGAGAGAGAGAGAGAGAGAGAGAGAGAGGGAGCACAGGTTAATTTGCTTGTCCTCATATTACTGCTCAAAAATTATCTTTTTATCTTTAAATGTTCCATTATTATTCTTTCCTTGTCCAGCTAAATTGTCAAATGTAATGTTGAATGGATGAATGGTATGTTAAATGGATGCATGGTATGTTGAATGGATGTATAATATGTTGAATGGATGTATGGTATGTTAAATAAATTCATGGATAAATTTTCTTCTGATAAGTTGACAAACCCCTCGCATTGAGCAGAGACTCTTTCTAAGTTTATTTTGAAGACATTTGCTCTCCTCTTGTAAAGCAACAACATCAACTTCAGACTATCTCTACAAAAATGGATGCAACCGGATCATGTAACTATCATGTGACCAGATCTTGACAAACTATAACTACCCACTCACATAATGAGAGAACTACAAGGCACATATAATAACTACATGTATTGAGACATACATGTACATGTATAGTTAATAAGATTATTAAAATAGTGATAAAGATACCAATATAACTGTACCTCTATAACAGTTACTGAAAACCCAGTGTTACCAGTAGTATCTACAGATGTTTGACCTGGTCTGATCAGTTTTAGTAGAAGTAGAAAGGATGGAAGAGGAAGTGGTACTTACTTGTTTTGGATGTACATGTATATGTGAACTAGGGAAATGAAATGTAAGTGTTGTAGGAATAGGAATGAAAGTGGTGGCATGGAAATGGAACTAAAGTATGGGTATCAGACTATATTAATTAATAATGTGATTAGTATGGGAATCAGACTGTAACAATGAGAAATGAAATTTATGTACATGCATATCTATGCTGAGTATGGGAACCAGACTATAATGGGAAAAAGGTATAGGATTATGACTGTGATGATAATGAGAATTATACCATAGTAATGAGGTATAGGAATCTGTCCATATAGTATTGGGCACGAGACCAATATTAATCTTACCTTTTAGACCAGGTTCCTGTTGGAACTTCAAATTTAACCTTGGCAGGACTAAATCTTTCTGCACTAAACTGCCAACCAAAATCAGTGGGTGTGGCTTGTTTATCAAATCTAGGTGGAGATTCAAACAAAAATCACTCTTTTTAAGCAATAGACTTTTGTTGTTGTTGGAATGAGGTAAGTTGTAGTAGGAGAATATAATTCTGTGATATAGATAAATAGGTAATATTAATGGATAAATGGATGAATTTATGAATCAATAGATTGATGGATGGATGGACAAATGAACAGATTTTATGAATGGATAGATAGATACATAGATGAATAAATGTATAAATAGATGGACAAATTGATAAATGGACAGATGAAGATATATATGTGCAATTAGAACTATTGTTCCTTACAAAACCACACCCACTTAAATTACCTTCACTATCCTGAGGAATAGAATAAAATAAAAATCCTCCTTCTCCAGCTCATATTTTATGTGAACAATTTTAGTTTACTTTAATGATTTTAGTGAATATAAGATTAAAGAATGGACAAAGTAATGATATCTATATAAGACCTTATTAGGGAAAACCACATGTGTGCACTATAGGATTTTGATTAAGGTTTGTATATGCATGGTTGCTATGTGGCCATTTTGTACAGGATGTTTACCAAATTTGGTATCCAAGTACTTTAATGATTGGTCTTCAAAAATGGACAGAGTAATACTATCTATAATTATTGAGGTCACCACATAATTTGCTCTAACAGATTGTAATTAACTCTTTGTCTTTGTTTACTGACCTAATTAATTTAGACTCACAAAAATGATGCACTAAAAGGAGCATCAAGAATAATAGTTCCTCCTCATTTTGAAGTGAGTTTAATATTATAACACATCCATCCATCAATCCATGCATTAATCCATTCACCATTTATGTATCCATTCCTTTGTTATTTGTCCATTCATCCATCAATCTATTACATATCTGTCCATTCATTCATTAATCAATCCATCCATACTATAGGTTGCTAATGCTGATGGTGCTAGTTTGGATATGGTAGCTGGTTGTTCCGAACATGTGGAGAGTCTCTCTAATGTTATGACTACTATTAAATCAGACGGATCATTTCAAGGAAGTGATGAGGAACTTCGTCTCAAAGCTTGAGAGGTTATTATTCAAAGAAGTGTGGACTCAGCAATTAAGGCTTCTCAAGAAGAAGGTACATAACCATATACATGTACATGTATATTGTATATGTACATGTATAGATTGCATAATTGATAAATGTCCAGACAAAAATTGTAAATGAACTATGTTATTAGACAAAAGTTGATGGTTGCTATAGCTACAATTCAGCCACATCCACTTAATTATAATTGCATATCTTTCTGATACCCATACTGCATAGTTTAGTTCCATTTCTATGCCACCACTTTCATTCCTATTCCCATACTACTTACATTTCATTTCCCTAGTTCACATATACATGTACATCAAAAACAAGTTAGTGTCACTTCCTCTTTCACCCTTTCTACTTCCATTAAATCGTCAGTCACCAAATACCATCCTCCTATCACAACTGCTTAATTCATTTCTCATTTAAAACTATTATATATATAATTAGTATGAGAATGAGACTTTTGTAATAAAGTATATGTACATGTAATATGATATGGGAACTATCCTCAATAGGTGTACATGTACATGTGTATGTATATCAATTAATGTAATTAATGAGAATGAGGCGTTTATAATAAAGTCTCATTCCCATATTATAAATTGATCCTCATACCATATCATAAATATTGTGTGAAAAAAGTCTCATTTCCAATCCTCATATTTGATTCTCATGTATAGAAATTGGGAGATACTTCAAAATTTAAATCTCATGTTTTTAGATTGTCCAAACTTGAAGAAGGGAACAAAACTATACATCAAATATCCAATCAGCTCTCATCAGAGATAGAGGAGTATCAGAAACAAACTAGAGCACTTGTTGAAGATATAGAAACTAAAACTAGAGAAGTTGAAATAATAAGAGAACATTTATATACAGAGAACTGAACAAAGCAGAAGTGTCTCTGAAGTAAGTTAACATCAAATTGTGTCTATCTGGACATATCATGTACTAGTGTGTGTTCATTTATCATTTGAATTGAATGAGTCGAGAGAATATCCCCTTATGTGATCTTCTATCAGGATGTGTTACTAATATATCAACATCTCCACATGTGGGTTTACCACAACGATAAGAACCACATGTCACTACCTCTAGTCCAGTATCTATTTTATGACAATCATCACAAACCTAATGGATATAAAACAAATATTAATCTCAGTCCAATCATGTTGCTTTAGTCTCAGTCTAATCATGTTACTTTAGCCTCAGTCCAATCATGTTGCTTCAGTCTCAATCCAAAATCAATCACATGTTAAGTTGCATGATCACAGACAGCACCCCAAACTCCATTGACACACACTTCTACTCTGCCTTCACTTTCAATAATGCCATCAACTAATCTTACGTCACTATTAGTACATCCTCCTGCTGAATTGGGTAATCCAATCCCTTCTGAGCGCCAATGTTGTTTCTGAAACCTGTATCATCGTATGTTGAAGAAGGTGGAAGTATTGAAGTAATAAGACATTTTACTTGTATATGAGGCTGCTTGTCATATCACAGGTCCCAGAATGTGTAAAAGATCTTCATTATGAAGTGGAGTTGGTTGTGGTCATTGGAACTAATGGCAGGAACATCCCTGAATCTTCTGCAATGAGTTATGTGGGTGGGTATGCATAAGCTCTGGATATGACTGCTTGTGATCTGCAGAGTGCTGCTAAACAAAAAGGTCATCCTTAGAGCATTGCTAAAGGGTTATACACATTTTGTCCTATTAGTTGATTCATAGAGAAAGAGAAAATAGAGTTATCTGATACTAAACTATGGCTCAAAGTTGACGACAAACTTCAACAAGATGACTCTACAAAAGATATGATATTTTCTGTACCATATCCTATTAGTTACATTAGTCATATCTTTAGCCTTGAAATTGGTGATGTCATACTAAAAGGGACACTGGAGGGGGTGGGTCCTGTCAAACCAGGACAAGTTATAACAGCTGGAATTAAATATATTATAGATATTAAGTTTCCAGTCACCTATAGAAGAATTGACATAATTATTTGTTGTAATTTTATTATTTTAGTATGTTATAGAAATTTCCTGCTGAATTGCTAATTAATAGTAATTAATTCGAGGGGGTTACTAATTTTGTATTTAGGGAAATAGAGAAGAATTTTAGTTTCCCTAGGGGAAAATCAAATTTTGAGGTTGAAGGCCCTGGCGCGAGCGGTAAATAGCCAGTTAGCCACGTTTCGTCACATCTCTGATGGAGTACAAGAAACTATCTTGTTACCATGGTAAGTATAATAGGACTGGGTCTTCAGTTAAATTGTGTCTCTCTCAATAGACCAACCGTGTGACCTACGTTTTGGCTTCAAAAAGAATTCCAAATCATATGGGAAAAGTTTCTATGTTTGTAGTCAAACTCCTGGATGTAAGTTCAAACAAGAGGCAAAGTAAGCTAAGAGACTAAGTGATGATTTTACACCTCTTCTCTCTTGTAGTGTGTCTCTACATAAGTGTCCTGTTCACAAAGACTCACCTATAACAATATATTCTTTTAAAATTGAAGAAGGCCAAGAATGGTACACTAAATTAATATCAATTATCAAGTTAATTATTACTTATTATTTTCTAGTGTGGGATTTCATTGTAGTCAAGGGCTGACAGAATGGTGTGGATATCATAGCTTGATGGTAAGTTTAAACATGTCTATGTTGTACTATGTAATGCTCTTCTCTTATAGAACAAGGAAAACCTAGAGCTCAATGTTAAAGGTAAACTGTTAACTTTCGGTCAACTTAACTAACATTTTTAGGTCACAAAGAGATATCTAAATGTTCTCTGGAATCATCAGATGAAGACGCTGATAACACTATCTATGCCACTCCAGAGGCTGCTAGTTATATCATGACACCTCATCAGAATAATGCCTTAGGCAATTCATCTCCTGTTTTCTCAACCAAATTAGAAAGTTCATATTATCAGAAGGTTGGTGACATCTCTGTGGGAACAGTCAATGATAGCATGGAAAAGACCGGTGATATCTCCATGGCAACAGTGGATAATAGTATGAAAGAGATTGGTAACGATGTAGAAGTTAATTTATATAATGATGTAGAAAATAATGGAGAAGAAAAAGATGTTAGTGTTGAGGAAGACAGAAGAGGGAATGTCAGTAGTGAGGATGTAAGCAGTGAGGAAGAGGAAGAAGATGAACTTGAAGAAGATAGTATATATCATGTCAGCAGTGACAAAGAGAAAGCAACAAGTTGTAAATTAAGTGACAATGAAGGGGACTCTAGTGACGGAGGAACATCCACTAAATCACATGATGTGTCATCAAATAAAGTTGTCCTTAGCCAACAAATTAGTAAGATAATAATTATGTTTAATTTTATTAAGTTATTATATTGACTAATTAATAGGAGCATTACCCACTGTGATAAACAGTGACAGTGTTGATGAACCACTAGTCAAGTCAAAGACCACACCTTCTCACTTAGAGATGTCCAGACGAGTTTCAAGTGTTATATCTCCAAGTGTATCGTCCAATGTATCCACTGGTAGCAATGAATGTGAGTACAATACATATTTCTGTAGATGTTGTTAGATAGATTTGGTTCTAATCTTCCTGTTAAAGGTGTAACCATACAACGACAGATTGCCATGATTAAAAAAAGAATGTTACATCTTCATGGATATGTACCTTCCAAGTCCGAAATTGAGGAACTTCTATCACATCCTGATGACGACGATCAAGAACCCGAGAAACCAGTAAATAAATAAACAAACTATTTCAATATTTATTATAACAATAGGTCTTTGCCATACATTCTCAAGCTAAATTATTAACAGCTGGTGCTGTACAAAATTTACATTCGTAAGACAAAAATGTTAACTCTAATATTAATGTTAATTGTTAGGTCTATCTCAATATGTCCATCAGAAGAAACTGAAACTCCTAGTGGTCTTAAAGTTGATCTCATGAGACATCAAAAAAGGGCATTGACATGGCTCCAATGGAGAGAGGGCCAGATACCTCATGGTGGTATCCTAGGTGAGTGTAACTCTGTAATAAACAATTTAATTATGTGTGTACATGTAGCCGATGACAGGGGGTTGAGTAAGACCCTATCAATGATCTCACTAATTATAAAAAAGAATCAGAACAATTCTGACTTTACTAGTAGAAGAGATAACAGTAAGTATAAAATGTATTTAATGTACAATAAAGAACTAACATTATAGGATTGTTGGAGTGTAACTCAACATTAGTAGTTGTTCCTTTAGGATTATTGAAAATGGGGGAGTCTGTAATAAAATCTAAAGTCTACTCTGGTGTCCTCTCAGTTATGGCAGAAATCGGCCAAAGAATCCAGAAAAGTTAGTCCCTATTATTTAGCCCATTAAATTACTTACTACCCAGACTTCTACATTATGATGTAGTAGTGACTACTTATAATATTGTTAGGATTGAAGCTGGTTCATTAACAGTGAGTTAAACATAATAATTCATAATGATAATCGTTTATGTTATCATAAGGAGAGTAGTGCTAGTGTCAACCATCAACCTGCTAGTAATACTCTCTTTCAGATACATTGGAATCGTGTTATTCTTGATGAAGCATGTAGGATTAAAAATCCTAAAACTGCTACGAGTGTTGCATGTTGTGAACTATCTTCTGGTATGTTGCATATAGAGTTTAGTCAGGATATTCTTGGTTATTTTTAGAATATTGTTGGGCTATGACTTGTACACAGAATAAACTAGAAGATTTTTACAGTTTAATAAAGTAACTAACACTATATGATAGAACATACTTAAGCTATCAAAGTTTTTTTTACTATGATTAAGTCTGTACCTCTTAACTAAATTCACTCTTTCAATAGATTGGTAAACTTGGACTGATTGAAAGAGAAAATGCTGCTATTCTCAATGAATGTCTCAAGACATTAACTAAACGTATAATCTCTGAATTTCAAAATGCTCTAGAAAACTTTAATTTGAAGTGTCCATTTTATTTGACACAAAATGATGGTACACTGATAAGGTAATGATAAAACAAGTAAAAAAGGAAATCACACTAAAAAGGTTGCCTTAAAAGACTCAATTTAATACATTTATTATTTTATTTTAAAGTGACAATATCGATCCATTTATTTCTTATGGTAATCTGTTATGTGTGTATGTTAAAGTGATCAATTCTTGTATAACTAAACTACAATATATCACTTGTTTCATTGATCAACTGTATGTTTTCTTTAGTGTTGTAGAGGCTGTAGAATATCCAGTGTTTACTTTTTCCTCTGGTCCAACCAACAGTATGAGAGGTGCCATGTTTTTATCAGGAAAGAAGAATGGTATAGTTGTGGATATTGGTAGTACGACCACAGATATTGACATACTTGTTAATGGTTTTCCAAGAGAAGCTTCATCTCAAGTCAAGGTACTGTCAATACATTGATAGTTGCTATGGCAACATTTAATGTGCCAAAGGAAGTGCTTATCTCTAGATAGCAATTAGATTCATAAGTCAAATAAATTACAAAATTAACTTGGACCCTTCAATCAGGGCTATTGTAGTTGATACACATATCAATTCTCATTATGTGTTTATTTTTTTATTGGTGGTATACGTACAAATTTCCAAATGCCCAATATTGTTAGTATTGGTTTGGGGGGTGGATCACTGATCACAAGAGATAAAGATGGAGTATGTTACTATATTGTTATGATTCCTTATCATGTATATGAGGTTATAGAATGATGTATTGATTGGTCCTAGTAGTGTTGGGTCACAATTGACTACTAAGGCACTGTCTTTTGGAGGAGATATATGTACAGCCACTGACATTGCTATTGCAGCTGGTATTTGTGAAGGTATCTACCCTATTATTTGTACTAATAGATGACTACTTAAATGATTACCTTTAATAACTGGTCAGTGTATGGCACCAACTTAACAATGTCATTCTGGAGGGAAAACCCTCATATTATCTATATAATAGCCTATTTTACAAATTAAGCAATTTACATACAAGTTTAGCTATACCACTTACTACAGTTATAAGTTTAGTAGTCATTCTATAAAGAGCTTCTATATGCATTCAAGATGAAGAAAATAGACTTCTCCTAATTTGTAATAACTAGTAAATTAACTACCTCCTTAGCAACCACAGAAATAATTCAGAACATGTGGAGAGTCTCTCTAATGTTATGACTACTATTAAATCAGACGGATCATTTCAAGGAAATGATGAGGAACTTCGTCTTAAAGCTTGAGAGGTTATTATTCAAAGAAGTGTGGACTCAGCAATTAAGGCTGCTCAAGAAGAAGGTACATAACCATATACATGTACATGTATATTGTATATGTACATGTATAGATTGCATAATTGATAAATGTCCAGACAAAAATTGTAAATGGACTATGTTATTAGACAAAAGTTGATGGTTGCTATAGCTACAGTTCAGTCACACCCACTTAATTATAATTGCATATCTTTTCACTATATTAAGGTGGTATTCCTGGTTCAGATGATGTCATTAATATGAAGGCACACTATGTCAAGTTATACCAAGAACCACCTCTCTCTCTCTCTCTCTCTCTCTCTCTCTCTCTTTCTCACACACACACACACACACTCTCTCTCTCTCTCTCTCTCATCCCGTTCTCCTGTCCAGTTCTAATGGATATGGTCTATATGTCACAGTGTCAAATATCCATTTTTATGTCTGCTAATAACACATATCTATTGTAGGATTTACAAATTTTCAACACATTATTAACTGTAACAATACTACAATGTGCAAAACTTCCCACAGCCTTTAAAAATATAGGGCTCTTTCCAAGCTAATGTACTAGCAGGTCTGAGTCCAAGCAACTAGTGGCCATGATAGCTGTGTCCTATATACATACACTGGTTTAACTAATTTGTAATATATTTTGATACAGATATATCGTAACAGAAAATGACTTTGAGGTGTCTAAAGTGACTAGTTTGGGAGTTTTTGAGAAAAATATTGTACCCTATATTACATATAGATATTGTCTTACAAATGTATTTCTTTCCAGTAACAAGTTGTAGAATAGTTAAAGTACTATAATATTTTATGTATTTTGAAACTTTCAATTATTTGTTAATTAGATCAATTAAAAATCAATTAATGTTGGTCACGTGAGTTATGGTACTGGTGACAAATTTGTCACGAGATTTTCTTGAATAATCGTCAAATTGAAGCGTGAGAGAAACCTCTTGATGATATAAAATATACTCTATTTTTCATGTCTCTATATGTCTACGACTCTCCTCGTCGCTGGATCACCTCGTCACTTCGTTGGATCGACTCTCCTTGTCGCTGGATCATCTTTTCGTTTTAGTTATGTCATCTTTATCTGTTTCATTACTTTTCTTTTTCTTTTCTTATTTTATTTTATTGTTTAATTTTTTGTTTTTGTAAAGTTTTTGTTCTCCGTCTTCGTTTCTACAGGACTCAGCTTGGAAGTTCCTACTGTGGTTGGTCTGATGTTCTTTGATGGTCTAACTGTCTCTGATGTTCTCTTAATGTAAAAGATGAGTTGCTCTCCTGCTCATTGGACTCTTTCCTGTCTTCCTTCCAGCCTTCTTTCCTCTTCTTTTATTTTTTTTAATTTTTATTTTGGGCTATCTAGCCTATACATCATACACACACTCATACAATCTCTAAAAATTATCTCTCCCTTGCCGCCTGGCGGCCATAAAATTTTTTAAAAAATATCCACGGCCGCCAGGTGGTAGGGGAGAGCTCTGATTTGTAGGGTGCGTGTGTGTGTGCTGTGTGTGTGTGTAGGTTGGTTGTCCTTTTTCACTTCCTCTGTCTCTCTTCACTCTCTATCCATTCACTGTCATCACCATTTCAGTTATAACTACTCTTTTTTTCTTTCCATGTAGGAGCAGCACTGTTGAAACAGGTGAGCTATCTCTCCATCCATCCATTCTTTAGTAATCCAGTTATTCCAGATAACTTTCTTTTTCTTCCTCCATGTTCTCTAATTGTGGACTGACTGGAATCTTGGAACTCTTCAACTACAGAGACTGCCCTTTTTAATTTTTTTTTATTTTCATTTTTCAGTATTTTTTAATGTTTTTCTTTATGGTTTGTTAAGTTCTTTAAAAAATGTTTTATTATTTAAAATTTGCCAATAGTCAATTATCTTAACTTCAATTCAAAAATACAAAAATCTAACTTTGAACTTGTTTCATGAAAACTGAATTAGTTTCGAATTGAATTTGTTTATTAAACAACTACAATGAAACTAAAACTTTATTTTTTTACAAAATTAAACTATTGTATTACACATTATTATACCAATATAGATCATTGTTCTTTTTACTAGTAAAATTATTAGTATTATATTATCATTATTTTTTTGAACAAAATTAATTATATTTTTTAATAATTAATTAAAATCCATTTTCTATACTGGTAATATTTTCCCGCCATAATAGTGGTGGTCACGCGTTTGATGTTCCTTGCCAGGAGTGTGCTCGTGAAAGTTTCCCGCCTAACCACCGTGTGCAAGTAATGGTTCTCTGGAGACCTTTGATAGTACTATTTCCCTCCTTTGACTGGACTATCTCCCTCATTTGACTGACTCATGAGATTTTTACCTAATAAGACATTTTTTTAGTTTCAGTATTTTGACTCCACTAACTTACTTTATCATAGAATGTACCAAGAACAAAAGTAATGAGAGGGAGTATCAAAAGAGTAATTCATATGTTATGAAATGATACGGTTGATCAATGGATGAATAAAACAATGATTGGTGAGGTTACATGTTAGAAAAATAACATTTGACTGGTTCTCCAATCAGTCATTTTAATCAAGGTATTTTTAGATGTTTACTTTGTTTATCATTTAACTTGTTTATTGTTTATTTAGTTTAGGGTTCAGTACTCTCACAAGATATCAACAAACTGGATGGAATCCATACAGATCAGAGAGACTTCACAATTGTAGTAGTTACCTTTATACTCATATGATCTTAATATTTGACATATACTATATAGTAGCAGTAGATTCACATTGTTGACTACAGACTCAAAAGAAATTAACAGGTTGTATGAAACTTGTATACAACAAAATCTCTATGGAGTTAGAGTTATATGTTCTTGTTAAGTAACATTAATATTACTGTTCTTAAATATTGCATTAATGTTTTATAATTATAACAATCTCCCCTTGTTTTACTAGTACATGTACATGTAAATTAATGAATATCTTTTCTTTTACAGATTTTAGCAAATTTCCAAACACAGACTATATTACAATTTTTTTTGTTTTATGTTAATTATGCATACACTTTAGATTATCTACAAAGTACATTCTTTGTTGTGGGATTTGGTACAGCAAAGACAAACCTAATATGCAGACATTTCTAAACCACTTATCAATTCAAGTAACAAATTGTATCATCAAATTATTTAGTATAATGGCTCATATAATAACATGTCTATATTGTAGATCTCACAGGTATTGTGGTACAACATCAAAGAGCACAGTACAATGTAGAGCTATACTTCTAATTTGTACTGTTGATCTACCAGCAAGAGCTATGTTATGTAACATGAAGCAATACAATGTTGAATATTCATGTAGTACATGTTTGGAGACGAGGGACAATATTGTCACAAGTAATAAACTAGTAAAGTATTGACCTTACAATGAATCATATGTTATTTGAATATGTGATACTGTTACAGCTGCCTATGCTAAAGCTACATTTAACTGAGTTCCAGTATGTTTTTGTTTTATGACTACTATTATACTAATGTTATAACATTTAGGATTTGGGATATAAAGGTGTCCCCATCATTACTCTACATATCCATTTGACTTAGTGAAGGGAATTACTGTTGACTACCTTCATTGTGTGCTAGTAGCAGTGACAAAAAAGTTCATAGAATATTGATTTGGTAATCAACATAGAACAACTAATACCTATTAAATAGGAAGAAAGGTCCTCAATATTGCAACATGATAATACCAGTTATGTTTTTTACACAGATTGGTGATTGTAATGAATGTTTACTTAAAACTGAGAGTCTTCCTGATTTTGTGAAACATAATGCAAGACATATTGAAGAAGCTGGTTACTTGAAAGGTACATGTGTGTATTCCTGATTAATGTGTTGCAATTTTATAACATAGGAAGTCTCTTTAAATAGTACAATTGTCTCCTGAATGAACTTTGTTTTATAATAGGATGAACAAGATATTAATGGTCACTGGTAGTGATGATCTGATTTACATTAACTGATGACAACTGTAAGTTAAATCTGTTATAATAATATGGACAGTTCTGTACTAATCTTGTATTTTAATTTTAGAGGGACTTTGATGTACTATATAGGTGTAAATAATAGTAAGGCTAAAAATAAAAAATAAAAAATATTTTAAGTAATTTAAGATAGGAGAGTCTCTAATTCAGAGTCCCCAAGAAGTCCAGTGAAGGTCTCCAGTTCAACAATTGGAGAAGTGAGAGTTTCTAAGAGTCCAGTCAGTCCACATTCCACAAGTTGAGAACATATGAGGGAGAAAGAGAAAAATAACTGGATTACTAAAGAATGGATGAGAATATAATAAGAACATCAAGCAATTTTACATATTTGCTGGTCCATCCACTTTTGTTGATATAATTGTTTTTTTTTAATTAAAATGAAATTACATTATAATTTACATCTTATATTGTATATAATTAAGGTTCAACATCCTTTAAATTATATCTATAATGTCCATAACTTTTAATGACATTTTGTAGCCTTGAGTTCAGTTTCCTATATAACAAAAAGCATACAGAGATAAGTATAGTGAATTCAAACAGAAATAACTCACCATTGAAGCCTTTTGAATTAGACTAAGTTTTGAATGGGATGACTTTAATTAAATTTTATTTTTAAATCCCTCATTAGTCTCCTAAAGTGATTTTGAAATTGGCATAACTTTATACATTTTAATTTTTCTCATAGTTTGGGCAATATAATACATTGAGTCATAGACTCCTCTAGGCCCCCAAAGATGTTTCAGCTCTCGTCATAGTCTGTGTATTTGGATGTTTTATTAGGACAGCCAAGTTCCTGTAACTCTAATACCTGTTTCTCTAACAATTCCAGTCTCCACTTAATGTCTCAAGCTAGAAAAGACATTTTACAGATTAAAGTTAGTAATGAGGAACTCAAATAGAAAAGTGAGGAAAATAACACTGCTTCAGATTTTAAAAGTAAATTATGGCACTCAAATGTGTACTTCTAAATGTCAGTGTAAAGAAGGCTATAATATTGTCTAACACTGATTGTTTCAAGTGTTCTAATACACTATATACTGCACTATATCACTTCATATACAAGGTGGTATTGTGTGTGTATTTGTTTGAGATTGACAATTGGGCATCCTCCTATATTACTGCCAAATTGCCAGAGGTATTTCCTGAAACCAAACAACAAATGTTACCACTGTCACTACTGCTACAACTATATAAGAAGATAAGGAAAGATACTCAATGGTATTGTGAAAATAGTACTATACACCTCTGTCATACTGAGAAGAATGATGACTGTTTCTTACTGTATCACACGAAATATCTTTAGATACTTACTACTCTTCAACAGTTAAATATCCAAATGAATTACATACAAACTCACTTGTTTTCATACTACAATATATAGACAACATTTTTCCTAGTATTTGTTACTCAGGCAAGAAGTCAACTCAGTATAAAGAAATAAGACAAATGTGTGTCTCACCTACATGAACCCAGCACTCCACTGTACCACTGTATTGACATCATTACAGTTTAAAATGCAAGCTAGAAACTAACAAGGTGTTTTCTTAAACTAATAGTGTGCTTATGCATTGAGAAAAATTAAATAATCACATAATGTGATCATGTCCAAACAAGTATTTCATTAAAAATGGTTAAATTCTTCACTTTGGTATAAAACGATTATTAGGGAAACTTACTAATAATGTTGCAAACTAAAACTTTCTATAACAGAAAACCAGCACATGTGAAACCTCATGGTTTGTGTTTTAAAATGAAAGTCATGTCCATTTATGTGGAAGCCAAAGAATAATTATGAAAAGTCAATAATTAGATTCAAATATACAATGAAAGGCACTAAAGTGCCGAACCTCGCTGTAGTTTCTAAGTTATTTATAAATTCTATGCCAGCTTAGGCCCAGCTATGATGTTGTTATTGCAAGAAAATTTATTAACATTCCAGAAGGTGTGGTTATAAAATGGCAAGCATTGTCATTCTGTATATGCTCATTAATTGTTGCTTGATTTCTAGCTTTGCCATGTTTGTGAAGCAGTAACTGAATAAGTGATAGTATCATTCAATTCCCAAGCAAGATTAAGTGCTACTTTCGTGATAAAAAGTTTCTCTGAGTCTTTACATGACCCTTTAAAATCTATCAATATTTCATATACAAAATTTATTGTAACTTGAAGATGAAACCTTCTTTGGAAACGTCCCGTGGTACAAATATAAATCGATATATTATCTATTAGTAGCAGTCTTTTCAGTGCTTGGAGACGTTTCCTGAATGCGTTACTTCGCTCCAAGTCCACAAAACATTTTTCAGAACTTTTCTAACGATTACTTCGACCAACGGCCTCCTGTCTTGCTGATCCGTATTCCTTTGAGATTGTTTATAACATACTAAAAAATCTCCACGTTAAGTTTTTTACTTTTCGAGAAACGGCACTTGACCTCTGCAGCCTGAAAATTCTTTTGCGAGTTTTAAGCTTCTGTTTTCCTTGACGATGTTCTTGACACTACTGTTGTAAAGTCCACATGCTTTTCTATTCGTTGCTAAACATTGGTAGCTGCTAATGCTTCGGTTGCCAAGTTATAGCAGTTCAAAAAAAACAACTCTGGTAACAGACACACACACACACACACAAACAGACTACAGTACCCTCGCTATGCGCCCACGCACAGCGAGGTTAAATATATGTGGAAGATATAGGAATATCCGTTATCAGCTACTGTAAGACTTAGCATATCTGAGTACCACACAACACTACCTCACTTAGTTAAAGAATATGCATTAGGAGTTTTGTCATTTTGTCATTAGTCATTAGTCAATGTTTTAAGAAGTTTATTATTGTCAACACATTAATAATAAATAATAGATAGAAACACAGGAGACATAACTAGATCAAACATTAAAAGAAACACTTGTCATAACAGTTTTAAGAAATGTAACAAGTACATACAATAACATATGATACAATAGACAGTTGAAAACAATACAATACAGTGTTACAGAACAGTCTCAAAGGAATGTGTATGCAAGGTAACATAAACAGGAGCTATTGCTGGACGAAAAGTCAGAACAAGTAAGTACCAAGGTTGTACAGTCATGGATGCACAGCTATAATAGTAGAACTTTCATGCATAAAACACAGTAACAAGAATCTAATGTGACATACAAGAATCTTATACAAAGATACCAGTAAATTATAGACACTAGTAGATTTGGTCTGAATAGGAGATTTGTTTACAAAAGTAGTTAATTTTTAGTGTATGAGGTCACAAAAGGGTTGGTTAAAAATAGAATTAATACAAATAAAGATACAAAAAGATTTATATTATTATACAAGGGATGCTTATATGTTATTGGGTATTAAGAGGTTTGTTATGTGTCACAGGGCTAAGATATATTGTAATACAAGACATTTATGTTTTTGGGTATTAAGACGTATGTACATGTCACAAAACTATGTTGGATTGTATTATTATAAGAGGTTGAAGACTTTATACACTAGTGACATTATATAGTAGGCATAATAAGGCTTTTATGCATGCACATGTCACAAGACAATATTATATCATATATAGGACATTATAGGACAAGGAACATGTCACAGAGTTAAATTGTATCATAAGGGTCACAAAAGGTTTGTGTAAGTATATCACATAGTTAGGTTGTATCATAGGACATTCTGTGGTATTGATAATAAGACAGTTGTATAAAAGTATGTTAATATTTTTGTTTATTTATATATTCATACTTCACAGGGCTATGGTGTATGATATTATACGTTGTAAGATGTTTGTATATGTCACAGGGCTGAGTTTGGGTGATAACAGGTTTGTATTATGTAGGATATAGGTGGTCTTGTGAATATTATAATGGACAACAAGAGTGGATGTATTGACATATTATAGGACTCATAATAAATTTGTCATGTACACACAATAGATAGATAGATTATATAGATATCTGAATATTACCACAAAATAAGATACTTAAATAAAAGCTACAAACATGTCAGTGTATGTTGTAGGGATCACAAGAGATTGATATACGAGATGTTGTAGTGTGAATGATAGGATTAAAAGTGTGAGTATATGTACAAATAACAAAGAATATACTTGTTATTGGGAGTGTACTTGTTGATCACAAGAATTAGAGGATTCAATGGAGAGGCTTTAAAAATAACAACTATAATATAGCATACCATGAATTGATCTCAAACGTTTGCACAGACTACAAGTCTAGTACATGACTTGTTACAACAGTGTGGTTATCCAGTAGATACTACTGTTACATATTACAACAAGAACATACAAGAGGGTTGGAGTATGTTCTAAAGTTAGTCTCTTGGACCCAAAGAGTTCATGTACCTACCAGTGAGGCTCTATACTAGTCATTTTAGTTAACAAAATGACTCCTCATTAGCTAGAATACATATAGTTAGAAGCTACAACCAAGAGGAAAGCTACCCCTGCCATACCAGGACTGTTGGTGTAGTCTCAAGTAACTGTATATAATAAGTGGTTGAGTATTATAAAAGCCTCTTTAATATAGACTACAAGGTGAAGTTAGTTATAACTGTTGAGAGGGGGATGAAGACTTAATTCTAGTGGGCCACAGATATTAAACTTACAATCAAGCTGTATATTCTTCTACACAAGTGTCTAGGTATATTTCAGGTTTTCAATATGGTTCTCAATGTGAAGCCAAGTACAACTACTCAGCTTGTCAGCTAGCTGACAGGGCCATTTAACTTAATGCACAGACTACTAGTCAAACGTTTGCACAGACTACAAGTCTAGTACATGACTTGTTACAACAGTGTGGTTATCCAGTAGATACTACTGTTACATATTACAACAAGAACATACAAGAGGGTTGGAGTATGTTCTAAAGTTAGACTCTTGGACCCAAAGAGTTCATGTACCTACCAGTGAGGCTCTATACTAGTCATTTTAGTTAACAAAATGACTCCTCATTAGCTAGAATACATATAGTTAGAATCTACAACCAAGAGGAAAGCTACCCCTGCCATACCAGGACTGTTGGTGTAGTCTCAAGTAACTGTATATAATAAGTGGTTGAGTATTATAAAAGCCTCTTTAATATAGACTACAAGGTGAAGCTACTTATAACTGTTGAGAGGGGGACGAAGACTTAATTCTAGTGGGCCACAGATATTAAACTTACAATCAAGCTGTATATTCTACACATGTGTCTAGGTATATTTCAGGTTTTCAATATGGTTCTCAATGTGAAGCCAAGTACAACTACTCAGCTTGTCAGCTAGCTGACAGGGCCATTTAACTTAATGCTGCATGCTTATTGTCAGCTGTTGTCAGTTGTGGGGTTTGTGAAAAAATTCACAGTCTGGGAAGACATTTGCATAAACCATTCCAGTTCTGTTTAGGTAAGTATTTAAATCACAACACCAAAAACATCTCTACAGAATACATAAGGTTCTCAATCTACTTACATAACAGCTTTATGTGTGCATAAATTACTACTTGGCTGCCAAAATGACCAACTTAAGGCTAATTTAAAAACTGAGTTAGAACTAGACTTTGCTCATGTACTACAGAATTAGGTTCACACAATAAGTCGAGCAATCTCACAAAGTCATCAAGTATCTAGAAGAAGTGGCTATATAGATGTTTAATGACTACAATTATCAGTCCAGACAGCAAAAAAACTCAGGAGTAGGCTTTCTACACACACACACACACACACACACACACACACACACACACGCCCACGCACGCACGCACACACACACACACACACACACACACACACGATGTACACTTACTCTCTTTGTCTTTCTCTTTTTTGTGCCGCAATAAAAGCATATTTTCTTTTTTGTTGGCCTTGGTTCATGTTAATCGCATTTTTCTGCACAAGAGATGAGCAAAAACTGAAGGTATCTTGAATGTAGACAATAGACTGTAGACAACAGTAACAACAGTAATTATGTTATTCTTTAAAAGATCAATTCAGTCCACAATATATATCAATGACATCATTGATAGAGATGACAGAGACATGACAGTTAACTTGTAGAAAGAGTTAGAGAGTTCTACTTATTTCTATAGAATATAAAAGAAACTGATAAAATACTGAAGAATAGAACATGATGTCAGGTCTTTAAACTAACTAACATCAAGTGGTTAGAAAGGAAGCTACCAGTACATGTTTGTAATAGAACTTTAAGTTGCTCAACAAGGAAGGGTGGTTGTTGCAAGTGACTACAACTGAGGAGAATGTCAGGGAAGTCTAGTTACTTTAAAACAGCAATTTTTTAATGCTAGTGGTTATGTAGTAGGACACTGAGATATAAAGAAAGGAAACTTACTTAACTGTTTCTGTCTTTAAACTTGAATTCACATAACTGATACGCTGTCCATTTGGTATAGCACACAGTAAAACGACATTGTTGTCGTGTACATACGGTTGCTAAATAGCTGGATTCACTCAAGGAGATAGAGAAAAGGACACTTCTCTCTGCATTCCAGGGGCGAATGATCAGCTATCCAGTCAGAGAAACGAGACACAAGTCTAGATATACATTTATACTACATTTTTCTGGCTTTTCTACTGGGCATGCTCAGTAACCAGACAAACCAGACTTACCAGTAGCTACATTCTTTTGTAGGAACACTAATAACTTCGATAAGAGCAATATATGTTCTTTAACAGAAATCAAGAAATCTTATTAGTTAGTTCAATGCCACATTTGCGCCTTTTTAGAAGAGCAAATACCAACCAATCATATATAATTGTTATTGTAGAAATGGTATGTTAATAAACTTTACTTATATAAGGTTTAATATATTGATTTCAAAGTCAATAAGTTTTTAACTGTTTGCCATAATTAGCTCCCTGACACTGGTCAGGCAACAGCTGTTCCTTTATTAATCCCACACTTTCCATTCAGCTATCTCTTACATAAATAAATTCATTTAAAATGAGTGTCCTTAATGACAGTTCATTTTAGCTTGAGAGAGAAGTAAACTAAAGTTCTATCTCCTTTAACATACTGATTCTCATCTAAACATTGACCTGTTATTACAATCATATTCCAGTAAATACAGGAAAATACATCCAGTTGATTACAGTTCCAATCAATGCATAAAATGAGAGGAGTGAACATGAAAGATGATGGATGATAGAGAATTTGCAACTCTGTTAGAGATATCAAATGCTGAAGTCTGATAGAAGAATCCAGTATGGTGTAGACCCTTCTATAATAGACAATAATTATAAAGGATATTAAATCATAATACATAACATCACTCCAGTGTACATGTAATCAAATGATGTTGTTATATGGTAGCAACTGAGCAGTTTATGGTTTTAAATTAACATTAACAATAATTATTATTATTTAAAAACTAACAACTCACAAACAAAATTAAAAAAGTTCTGTCTTGTTCCAAGATCAATGTGGTAATGATAATACTGAAAACGCATAAGGAATCCATAATAACCATGTATGGAATTGCTATCACCATGGCAACATACAGTTTAAAAGTATAGATAACACTATAGAGAGAGTAAGATCTTTGAATTGGATGGTGATAACGATTGTGTAGTCTCTCTGATCTGTATGGATCTCATCTGGTTTGCTGATATCTTGTGAGAGTATTGAACTCTTAACTTTTTAAAAACAACAAACAAGTCAATTGACAAATAAACTTAATTTTAACAATTAAAAGCCAAAATAAATTAAACAAAAAAGAAGTGTATTGAAATAACTGATTGGAGAACCAATCAAATGTCAAATTTCCAACATGCAAACTCCAAAATCAGAGAGAGAGAGAGAGAGAGAGAGAGAGAGAGAACACATGTTAATTTCCTTGTCTTCATCTTACCATTCAAAAGATTTTTTCCATCTTTAAATGTTACATCATTGTTCTTTTCTTGTTCATCTTGCCCTGAAAAAAGGAAGGTATATTAAAATATAAAAAAGAATAGATGATCAATTAATAACAATGGATGCATGGTAAATTATTAATAGATGTATAAATGTTGCAATGGATATATTGTACAAGCATGAAACATGGTAATGGACCTATAAATTTATTGATGGATCTACATATGTATGGTTTTACATACGTGGTTATCTCCTTCTGTCCTGTACCAACAGTGACTGATAGTTCAGTACCCTTTGGTATCTGAGCATCTATATCTGACGTATCTCCTCTAGTGTTGTAAATGTTTAACAATAACTAAAACTAAAACCATTTTTGTAAAAGGGAAACCATTATTGTTAATAATAACAAAACTATAACTAAAATTAGTTAGAAATCATTAACAAACAATAACTAAAACAAAAATTGCAACTCTATACTAGTAAAATAAGAAAAAAATATTAACACATTGATGTGTAAACAAGGTGCATAGACCTATTGAATGGTCAAAGAACTTTTACAATACCATGAGTCATCACATGACTTGGCTGTTTATATGAGGATTTATTTCATTCAATAGGAGAAGAACATTATAAAGGAAAAAGAGTCAGCTTTGGCAAAGTGAAAAAGGTCCCAATGTAATTTTACTTAAACGTTTGACATTGTACATTTGGCACTTAAATGTTACCCTTTAAAATAGACTTTCGTCAATAACAATAACAAAAATTTGATTCACTAACAATAACTAAAGCAAATACTCACATCAATTTTGTGAACAATCAATAACAAAAACTAAAATTCAAACAAATTCTGTACAATAACAATAACAGTAACTAAATACAAATTCAATACTTTTACAACACTAATCTCCTCTCAGCAGTGAGGATATTTATATAGGTTTGATTGGAGGGGAGCTACCCCTACTAATAAGTGCTTGTGTTGTTGCTCTTTCAGTTTCTCTCTAGAGAGTTGTGATTTATCGGATGATAAACTAAGTGTTGAAGTAATGTGACTGGTGGTTGACAAAATGGGATCATCAGACGTGGGTAACACTTTGGTATTGTCTTGAGTAGTCAAAATGTTAGCTATCATTGGACATAAGGAATGCATTGATCCCATGGAAAAATGGCTAATTGGTTTAGGTTTTGTATGAGTAAGTGAGTCAGGTAATGCATATGGAATATGTAGCTCCACCTCTCTGTCATTGGAACCACTCTCCTGTTTATTGTCGTCATTCAAATAATCTTGATCAGAATAATGACTGGTATATTCCTCATTGTGGGTATGATCTTCTTCATCTTCAAGATATTGGATTCACTGGTGTAGACTATTGATAATATCATTGTTTTGACAGAGTTCCAAAGCTAAGTTGTCTTTGTCTTGTTATAAATGTTGATTCAATTCACAATAACTTTTGTCTTTTAGCCTTGTACTCTTTAGCTTTTGTCATGGATAAATAGATGGATACATAGATGGATTAAATGGATGGATGGGTACTTGGATAGATGAATACATGTAGTGCATGAATGGATGGTTGAAAAGAGAAACAAACAATTACCTCATTCTGTAATTTTGCATACTTTTCAGGACCACAAGTTTCCAGTCATTGAGCATTACGTTCTAATGTCTGTGTCCTCTCTGATCTCAGTCTCGACAGATCAGTTTCCATTTCAACTCTCAAATCTTGAAGATTTTTAACTGCTTCTGACCTTCCTCTATTTTAAGTTGTTGAGCATTATTTTCTATAGTAACCAACTAAATAAAAATTAAGATATCTTGTAAATAGTTTAAATTAAATAAGCTTATATTAGACAGTCTAACCTTAAGACAATAGTTTAGTGATTGTTCCATAGACTTGTCTCTTTGTGTCTGTTCTAAGAGAGCTTACACACTTTCAAGTTCACAAGACAACTGATCTGTCCTCTCTTACCAACCATCACATTTCTGTTTAACAGTTTCAATCTCTAGTGCCTCCAACTAAAAATAGACAAATAGATTGATTAATAGATACATACAGAGGTGTATCAATGGATTGAGAGATGAATGGATTAATAGATAAATAAAATGACATCTAATTTATATGTGATCAATGGATGGATCATGTGATTCAAATGATAAATGAACACACAATAGTACATGATATGTCCAGATAGACACAATTTGATGTTAACTTACTTCAGAGACACTTATCCTTTGTTCAGTTCTCTGTAAATGTTCTCTTATTATTTCAACTTCTCTTCTACATCTTGAACAAGTGCTCTAGTTTGTTTCCGTTACTCATCTATCTCTAATGAGAGCTGATTGGATATTTGATGTAAAGTTTTGTTCCTTTCTTCAAGTTTGGATAATCTAAAAACATGAGATTTAAATTTTGAAGTCTTTCCTAGTTTCTATACATGAGAATGAAATATGAGGATTGGAAATGAGACTTCTTTTTTATACAATCTTTATGATATGATATGAGAATCAATCTATGATATGGGAATGAGACTTTATTACAAAATTCTCAGTCTCGTTCTAATTATTACTGCTATAGACTATAGTAGTTGTAAAGAGTGGAGAGCAACAAAAAGAGCTATGATAGTTTTTCCTTTATCTTGCCTATGATACCTTCACAAAACACATTAATTAATATACACATACATGTATATGTGTACCTATTTAGGGTAGCTTCCATATCATTATTACATGTACATGTACCTACTGAGGGTAGTTTTAAATGTAGACAGTTTCTCTTGAAATTCTATTTGTTATTTCATAGAGAACTCCACAGTATTTTGATATAGTTATTCTATTTTAGTATATTGATGTGTTTGATGGTGTGATTGATGTATAACCTGAAAAGATCAGAATGATAGCTCTGAAGTATGAGATTCATATAATGAAAATTATAGAACCAGAATGAAACATGGGAAGAAACATTAATACTAACACACTTACTTTAGATTGGTCATTCATTACGGTAGTATACTCAGCTAACTGATTCTCCAGTGCTATGATGCAATCTTTATATTATACGGGTTCTCATTCCTAAGTGTCCAGGATTGAGTCTTTAGCCCCAATATTAGAATGTAACTTATCTATTGTCTCTTCTAGTTCCGGTAGTCTCTCGTCAGAGATTATGTCAGATGACATCTAAATGGACAAATATATTGTTGAATGGATGTATAGTATGTTGAATGGATGTATGGTATATTGAATGAATTCATAGTAAAACATAACAGATGAGATGGAATAAATTTTTAACCATAGCTACCAAACTTACAACTTGTGACATTTCCTTGCCATTTTCATATTGTTTTAATTTTCCTTCTTGTTTTATTTTCATATGCTAAGTAGACTGTTACTTATGCTAATACACCAGGGACAAACACACAACCACATTTTGTGATAATGAAGTCATTCTCTTCAATCATTGTGCAGTAATTGGACCATGTGTTCTACAAGGATATGAAGAACTATTACAGGGAAGAACTTGTCAAACTCTATCAGCTCTCCACCATGTCATATCTACAGAGAAAAAAGAATAGATTCACAAGCTTAATAGCCTGTTATATATTAAAATTACTTCATAATTAGTAGATGAATCTACTAGAGTGACAAAAGGTTCAGTAGTATCATATATATATAGCACAGTTGAAGTATTACATTACTGCCATTATCATTCCTAGCACTCAACTAGAATATCAACTATAGAATAAAAATAATCAGTTAGAATTTAATAAAGACATATAAAAGATCAATCTTACATAGAGTAGATGTTAGAGAACCTTTCTAGATCATCTCCAGTCCAGTTATCAATGTCTCACTATAGAATTAAAGGAAATAGTTTAGCACAACATTGTCAAATTAATGATAGATCAAATTTATAATCAAATTTATGATCAAATTTACAATAAGTCATCAAAGAATCTTAACATTATGTACACTATATAGTAGATCAAAGTCCCCATAAAAATTTAAATACATGTTTAGTACAGAACTGTCCATATTATTATAACAGATATAACTTACAGTAGTCATCAGTTAATGTAGATTAGATTATCACTACCAGTGACCATTAATTAATCTTGTCTATCCTATTATAAAACAAAATTCATTCAGTAGACAATTGTACTATTTAAAACTCAACTTAGAGTAGGTATATTAGTAAATGTCATTAGATCACATCTAGTAGCTATAAATAGACCAACTAAATATAATAGAATTTGTTTTGTTCTAAAATTATGGTTAATATACAACTCACAACCATTAGAACATTATCAACAGTCCATGTCAGTTATTAGGGATAAAGATGAGTCTAGATTTTATAATAAATAAAAATCTAAATATGAGGAAAACTTTAGCTGTCATGTAAAACCTTTGATGCAAAAAACCAATTCTTTAAAACCTATCTAAGTATAGGAAATCTATCTAAGTAAACTGGTGAAAACACACATGTTCAATCTATGAAGGAGTTGTTCATTTTGAAGTGGTCTCTCAAACACACTAGGGGGCCACATAATAATATGTAAAGTGGTCAGGTTACATGTACTATATATAATAGCAGGTTTGTGATACATGTGTTTATTACCTTTTTTAATTCATGTCTTTTACCAAAGTGTGGTAGGTCTTCAAAACTTACTCCTACATCTTCAATCAAACCATCAGATGTCTATAGAAGAAAAGAAGATAAGTTTTAATACTTTAGAAGAATTTTATGAATGGATGAAACAGTTTAAAACAACTACAGTCTCAGTGTTCAGCTTATATCAAAGCAGTGCAGGACATCAACACACATAAAATTCATTGTTCCTATTGCCCTATACATTACCATCACATGACACAATTAATGTATCTACAAATAACTAAAGCATAAAGAGGGAGTGAGTATGGAGCATATTTTAAATAGCATTCCTGTGTCAGTATACAACAAAATTAAACGAGAACACTTAATTAACAGACAGGACATCCACAACATAAAACTCAATACAACATTGAAGGTATTAATCAGCATACCAATGACTTAATTAGTGTCAACACCTGGTTATTAGAAATACAAGCATTTCCTTAAAACCTAATTTTAATTTATAAATAGCAAAGAAGACCATAACCTAAAAATTAAAAAAAATTGGCAGATGATGATTTTCTGTTATGCATTTCAAACAGAATTTCAGATATTAGAATATGCTAAAGGCTTTTGGACATGACACAGTATGCATACATACCACATACAGCATCAACATTTTACCATTTTAGTCTAATAACTCTGGTTGTGATAGGTGAATACGGGAAAGGAATACCAATAGCTTGGATGTTTTCTAACAGAGAAGCTGCAATATCATTGATACCTTTCTTTGCAGCCATTAAAGGTAGTAGTGGTGTTATTTCTCCATCATGGTTCATGTCAGATGATGCTGACAATTACTTTAATGCATAGAAAGCAGTGTTTGGTAAAGGAGATACTAAGAAAATCATTTGTACCTGGCACATATAGCATTAAGAAAGCATTAGCTGAAACTGTGAGACACAAAGATCAAATAAAATATATCATCAATTAAGTATTTTACTTAATGAAAGAGATGAAGCTAAATTAATTGTTACATTATAGACTTTTCTTACATACCTACAAACAGAGCATACTTGTTTTCTTTGCCTACTTTACTTCAAATTATTGCTCACAGTTTCCACAACAGGCAATATGTTACTATATTCAAATGACAATCAACACTAACATGTACCTTGTATCATTTTATAGAGTCCTAAAAATATTGTATTTAAAATTTTACACCACAAACAATATAGAAGAATTGACAGTTTACTTATTACACTAATAAGGGTAGGCAGAGATAAGGCATTTGAACATTTTTGCAAGCTAGAACTGGGAACAAATGACATAGAATATGCCATATTAACAAACACCACAAGAGGGGTCTTTTGTTAAAATTGTCTTCCGCTACACAAATTGAAAATACAAAATGGAAAGTACAATCACAATCATTTCCTGACACAAATTACATGTTGAGAAAGTTCAAGAAAACTGTGAATGTAGTCTTTGATGTACAAACTGTCAAATTTACCTCCATAACTATACTTGCTTAGACTCTATCTTACATGCAACAGTATGTAAACATATCACCTTGTACATATGAAATACATACAAAAGGACACAAACAATATTTCAGAATATCCTACTCTTCTAGTTGATACTTACTCCTACTATACCAATCTGTTATCTGACAAGAAACTTGACACATCTTTGACACAAACTAAAACAACCTTATTAAAGAAACTTCAAAAACTTGAAACACTAGTTACTAACTATCATTCCTTAGTAGATGCTATTCAAACTGCTAACAGACATGTTCAGTCTGTTATCTCTATAATAACTGCTATAAACCAACAAAGACCAGAACAAAGCTACCTGCAAAGAAAAGGTGTCATGAAATCCAAACTCTGAATATCAAAAAAAATCTTACAAAAAAGGTACAGTTCTATTCCAACTCTGTCAAGGCCCAATGTTAAAGAAATAAATAAAATTGACAAGATCTTGAGAGTGCTGACATAACATTCTGTAGTAGCATTTTGAAATATGACAAAACATTTGATGTTGTTGATTGATGCAATGTGAGAGATACACAGTATGGTTACATCTCTATTGTATACAACCACAACTAACTACTATACCAGCTAATTATATATATCATTTTCGTAATATCGAAGAAAGAAAATGATATTAAAGTGTATAATATTTCTTTCTTACCATTGATTAGTGTTGTTATATCCTCTTTTTATATATAATAATGATATATACAAATCTGAGGCATAAAACCCTCTTCTTCATTATTTTTTTCTTGGTTACAACAGGTCCTTTCGCTTCTTGACAGATCTTTATCATCCTTAGCTTATTGAGTGGCTCAATGTGTGCATCACGTGCGGTACTACTCACGTGAACTAACTCTTGTAAAAACCAAGAAAAGGAGGGGCTTAATCTTTGGATGACCTTCTCCGGCTAATGGTTATATATCATTTTTTGAACACCACATAATCGTTAGTGACCTCATAACTTCACTGCTATAGTTTGTTAACGTTACTGTGAAGTTCCAGTGACTCCATTATTGAGGAAATTGTTACTTGTTGATGAATAGTGTTGTTTGTGAGTTTATGCATTTGAGCTGTTATCATGGACTGGCTGAAGCAGTGGAGATTGGTAAGTACATCATAGTGCTATTGCTATATATTACTATGTGAAAGTATAACTAGTGGATGGGTCACTTCATGGACATTAAGGTGGTCCCTATGATATTACTGCATTCTATTGTTTGCTATTCATATTAATAGTGTGTTTAATTGTCCAGTCTAAATATTGTTATATTTCTATAACCATTGTTGTACACTCCATTGTAAAGTGACTCATGTCTAACTGATGGACTTGTCCATGTGTAACATATTAATTAACCTATAACTGTTAATGGTTAATTTAATATTGAGATAACTTTGTTGCTTTGTGTGGTAGATTTAATCTTTTTTGTTAATATGATGTTCTCCTGATAGAAGGGACTATTTTTCAGTCTCTCTAAGGTATATATGTGTGTAACATTGTAGGTGAATGAAATGTTTGTCATTCCTGCTTGATTGGGTAAAACAGGTCTTCCACAGGCAAACCTTTTAAAATTTACTTGTTGTTCCAGTTATCATAATAATTGAATTAGACTTCAGAATTTGCCCTGTCTGAAAAAATCAAAGCAAATGCTTTCAAAACATACTATTCCTATATGTTATTAGCTGTACAATACAATACTATTTATTAATACTTTTTTTTACCATAGGATCACGATCTAATTGAGTCTGCTAAGAAAGGAGACTTGTTAGGAGTAAAAGATGCTCTTGTTAGAGGAGCTGATGTTAATTACAGAGATAAGGTAAATCTATTCTTTTATTATACATTAAAATCTAACACTTAATAGATGAATCAACCTGTCTAAAAATATCTTACTAACACTAGATTTTATTGTCATTTTGTTTTCTTACTGTTTAAGTAATCAAAGTAACTAACAGAAGTAGTTTGACTACTAAGACTTTATCAAAGAAGGAGATATATAACTTATGATTATTATTGATTGTTTGTTTGCCATATTTTATATGCTAGGCTAGTCTAGCGAGCTAGACCCTCCTCCTTTTCAATAAGCTGACAGGCAGAGGAGGGTCTAGAAGCAAACTAGGCTTACTGCCTCATTGGAATGTATGGAATGTGGGGCAGTACTGCAGTGGTTATAAACTGTTATTACAATTGTCATGTGGAGTTATATATGGATGAAAAGAATGTACTTGCAATTCAATTTGGATTAAACTGTCTTCAAATGGCTCATGACCGTCTAAAGGACGAACAGAGAAAGCCTATTTTAAAAATTTTAGAGGAAAATCAATGTTTCATTTCTTTGCCAACTCACTGGATATGGCAATTCTCTTATATTTCAGGTTCTCCCATTTGCTTTTGTCTTTGAATATTATAGAAGATTTGAGGACATTCCACCAATATCTTTTGAATGACTGTTCATCAATTTTAGTATAGTTATTTCACCATTGTTTGCTCTAATGGAAGAACAGTGCAAAGCACTAAATAAAAAAGGTGTTGCTGCTGCATATGTGTGAAATTATAACCACTATGTAAACATTGCGGTACTATCCCACATTCCATACATTCCAATGGGGCAGTAATCCCTATTCTACATGTGCGCAATACCTATACTCCTAATATATATGTAGCTATATATGTACACAGTGCCTACCCCTAATATATATGTAGATATAGCTTACCCCTATTCTATATGTACATATAGTATACCACTATTCCATATTTACATAGAAACTATTCCTATTCTATATGTACATAGACCTATCCCTAACATATATATCTATGTATAGCCTACCCCTATTCTACATGTGCGTCGAGCCTACCCCTATTCTACATGTGCATAGAGCCTACCCCTATTCTACATGTGGGTTGAGCCTATCCCTATTGTAAATATGCGCAATGCCTTTCCCTATTTACCTATATATGTATTATGAGCCTACCCATAACATATATGTACATATAGCCTACCACTATTCTATATGTACGTATAACCTACCCTTATCCATTATGTACATAGAACTTACCACTATTCTGTGTGTACATAAGCCTATTCAAATATTGTTAATGTACATGTAGTCAACCCTATTCTAAATGTATGTATAGCCAACCCCTATTCTAAATATATGTATAGCCTACCCCTATTCTGCGTATTGCCTACTAGTATTCTAAGTGTGTGTATAACCTACCCCTATTTTAAACGTATGTATAGCCTAATCCTATTGTAAATATATGTATAGCCAACCCCTTTTTTAAATGTACGTATAGCCTACCCCTATACTAAAAGTATGTATAGCCTATCCCATCTCTATTCTAAATATATGTATAGCCTAACTCTATTGTAAATGTATGTATAGCCAGCCCCTATTCTAAACATATGTATAGCCTAATCCTGTTATAAATGAATATAGCAAAACCCTATTCTAAATGTACATATAGCCAACCCCTATTCTAAATGTACATATAGCCAACCCCTTATTTTAAATGTACATATATGCCAACCGCTAGTCTAAATGTAAGTATAGCCTACCCCTATTCTAAATGTACATATAGCAAACTGCTATTATAAATGTAGATATAGCCAACCTTTATTCCACATGTATGAATGGCCAACCCCTATTCTAAATGTAGGTATGACCAACAGCTATTCTTAATTTATGTATAGTCAACCACTATTTTAAATGTACATATAGCAACCCCTATTCTGAATGTATGTATAGCCTACTCCTATTCTAAATTTACATATACCCTACACCTATTCTAAATGTACCGACTGCTATTTTAAATATACATATAGCTTACACTTGTTCTAAATGTACGTATGACCTATCCCTATTCTAAGTGTATGTATAGCCTATTTCTATTCTAAATGTTTGCATAGCCTATCCCTATTCTAAATGTAGGTATAACCAACCCTTATTCTAAATGTTCATAGAGCCTACCTTTATTCTATATGTGTGCATAGAGTCTATCCCTATTCTATATGAGCTTAGAACCTATCCCTATCTTATGTGAATGTATAGCCAATCGCTTTTCTAAACGTACGTATAGCCTTTCCCTATTCTAAATTTACATATAGCCAATCGCTATTCTAAATGTAGGTATAGCCTACCTCTATTCTAAATGTATGTATTACCAACTGGTATTTTAAATGTATGTATAGCCTAGTCCTATTCTAAATGTACGTATAGCTTACCCCTGTTCTATTGGTATAGCTTATCCCTATTGTATATGAGCTTAGAGCATGCCCTTATTCAATCTGTGCATACAGCCTACTCTTATTCTATATATGCATAGAGCTTATTCCTATTTTATATGAGTGTATAGCCAATCTCTATTCTAAATGCAGGTATAGCCTACCCCTACTTTAAATGTATGTATAGCCAAACGCTAGTCTAAACATAAGTATAGCCTATCCCTATTCTAAATGTATATATAGCAAACCACTATTCCAAATGTAGGTATAGCCTATCCCTATTCTAAATATAAGTATAACAAACAGCTATTAAAAATGTAGGTACATCATAGCCCTATTTTTTATGTACATAGAGCCTATGCCTATTCTATACGTACATAGAACCTATCCTTATTCTATATGTACGTATATCCTACTTCTATTCTATATGCACACAGAGCCTATCCTTATTCTATATGTATATATATCCTAACCCTTTTCTAAATGTACATATAGCCAACCACTATTGTAAATATACATATAGCCAACCTCTGTTCTAAATGTATGTATAGCCAACACTTGTTCTAATTGTACGTATAGCCAACCTCTATTATAAATATATCTGTAGCCAATCCCTGTTCTAAATGTTCATATAGCCAATTCCTGTTTTAAACGTACGTATAGCCAACCCCTCTTCTAACTGTACGTATAGCTTAACACTATTCTAAATTCAGGTATAGCCTAACCATGTTCTATAGATATATATAGCCTATCCCTATTCTATATGTACATAGAACCTATCCCTATATTATATGTAGATATAGTCTTCCCTTTAATCTATGTGTACATATACCATGCCCTTATTTTATATGTACATAGAACCTATTCCTATTCAATTTATACATATAGCCAACACCTATTCTATATGTACATATAGCCTATTTCTATTCTATATGTATATATAGCCTATTCCTATTTTATACGTACATATAGCCTGCCCCTATTGAATATATACATAGAAGCAACCTCTATTCTATATGTACATAGAACCTATCCCTATTGTATATGTACATAGAATTTATTCTATATGTACATACAACCCTTTTCTAAATGTACATATAGCCTACTTCTCTTCTAAATATACATGTAGCCAACCCCTATTCTAAATGTGCGTACAGCCAACTCCTAATGTAAATGTACTTATAGCCTAACCCTATTCTAAATGTATGTATAACCCACCCCTGTGTTAAATGTACATATAGCAGACGCCTGTTCTAAATGTATGTATAGCCAACCCCTGTTATAAATGTATGTATAGCCAAGCCTGTTTTAAATGTATATATATCCAACCCCTGTTCTAAATTTACATATAGCCAACCTCTGTTCTAAATGTATGTATAGCCAACCCTTGTTCTAAATGTATGTATAGCTAACCCCTGTTCTAACTGTAGTTATAACCAACTCTTGTTCTAAATGTACATATAGCCAACCCCTCTTTTAACTGTACATATAGCTTACCACTATTCTAAATGCACATATAGCCTATCTCTGTTCTATAGGTATGTATAGCCAATTCCTATTCTATATGTACAT
Organism: Xestospongia muta; assembly: GCA_963693285.1. NCBI lineage: Eukaryota > Metazoa > Porifera > Demospongiae > Haplosclerida > Petrosiidae > Xestospongia > Xestospongia muta. Next base: position 15,178,143 of record OY848917.1, on the reverse strand, counting down.
AAACCTATCTCTATTCTATATGTACACATAGTCAATTTCTACTTTATATGTACATATAGCCTACCCCTATTCTATATATACATAGAACTTACCTCTATTCTATATCTACATAGAACTTATCCCTATTCTATATGTATATATAGCCTTTTCCTATTCTATATAAATATAGTCTCTCCCTATTCTATATATACATTAAACCTACCCCTATTTTATATCTACATAGAGCCTACCACTATTCTATATGTACACAGAACCTACTCTTATTCTATATATCCCTATTCTATATATACATAGAAGCTATCCCTATTCTGTTTACAATTGATTATTTGTATCTTATATGTAATAGGAAGGATGGGCAGCCCTTCATTATGCAAGTGACAAAGGATATGCTGATATTATTAAAGTATTAGTCAACCAAAATGCTGTTATTGAGGTAATTTGGATCATAAGAATGAAATGTAATATTCAAGTTGTGTTAATGGCTAGTAACTATTACACAAGACATATAATCAGCATTATAATGATACAAGACAATTATACCTGAGCATAAAAAGGTAGCATTGGTGTAAGTACAGTATGATGTTTTTTTCTTCATTTTACTTATATTTCTGTTTGTGCAAACATAATTCCAAAGTATAAAGCATCTATGTACATATAGAATAGTGGTAGGTTCCAAGTATAAGACTTTAATGATCATTTTTGTAGAAGAGGGTATCTTTTTATGTAATATATATACCTTTATAAGTGTTATTTAAAGTACTTTAACAATGACAATTATAGTTTAATTATAGAGATCTTTGAATTAGCCGCTGTGTGAGAAGCCATTATTATGCATTAATCAGTCATAACCATATTGACATGTACATAAGACATGATAAATATGAAGAAAGGTCACTATGTCAATATTATTTTCTGATAGATTACTTGCAACATTTACGTTTTTTTTCTCTATTTTTTTTCTTTGTACACATCAATTGTTCTGTAATTACTTGTCATCTGAATGTGTCCTCTATAATTTAATAGCAGGTAAGTGTGATATAATATAAAATAAATCCTAAGTGTATTGAATGTGACATTGACATTTTATTTACTCTATTGTTTTATTTTTACACATCTGTTATATAAGATTGTAGAAGCTATATTTTTAAAAATAAATATTCCTTTCTAAGTGTTATTTTTGAGTGCTTTAACAATAACAGTTACAGTTTATAGAGACTTTTAAAATAGCCTCTGTATAATAGAAGTAGTGCTGAAACGGATACTGGCTTTATTAATCCAGATATCTGGTAGATATAGGATATCCGAATATCCTGTCACTTAAACCACTTAAATCACTTAATTAAGTAAACAATGATCAGAATTAAATGTTCAATCACTTCAGAAAAAAGTAAAAAACTTGTGCAAGTGGTAAATATGAATTAATTAGTATTGAAAAACATTATCTAAGTTCTAGGCAAATATTTATTTAGAAAAATAAGCAGTGAGGTCTGGATGGTACACGATAGCTCAGCTCAATGTAATTGAGTAGCTTTTTGAATCCAATTCCATCAACAACAGATATAGGACACAAGTCAAGCGACACAAATAACGATATGGGTTTAGTTATTTCTATTGATCATTCACTAGAGTTTAAATGAAGAGAGAGCAGTTTGCTACTTTCCTTTATTGCGGTCCAACTGTTTTGGATGTTTCATTTGTAAATGATGTAGCAGGTTTCCAGTTCCACCAGAATAAGCCATTGACAGGTTGTTACACATTTTACAATGTGCTCATGGCTTGCCATCTTCGTTAAAAACCTCAAAAAAGTTGCATACAACACTTCTTTTACCTGCCATACTCACGTTCACTACTACTCAAAGAGCACATGCACAAACACATGGTAGTCACATGCAGTACTCCAGACAGTATATTATAGATCCGGATATAAAATTAGTGATCAGATATCTGGTAGGATTGTGTATCCATTTCAGCACTAATTAGAAACCATTTTTATGCATTAATTAGTCATAACCACAATTGAATAGCATGTAAGTGTGATATAATGTAATATAAATCCTAAGTGTATTGAATGTGATGCTGACATTTTTACTCTATTGTTTTCTTTTTCCACATCAATTGTGCTATAATGACTTGTCATCTGAATGTGTCCTTTATAATATAATAGACAGTAAGTGTGATATAATGTAATATAAGTTCTAAGTGTATTAAATATGATGTTAACATTTATTTATTCTAATGTTTTCTTTTTCCACATCAATTGTGCTGTAATTGCTTGTCATCTAAATGTGTCATCTACAATTTAATAGACAGTAAGTGTGATATAATGTAATATAAGTTCTAAGTGTATTAAATGTGATGTTGACATTTATTTACTCTATTGTTTTCTTTTTACACATCAATTGTGCTGTAATTACTTGTCATCTGAATGTGTCCTCTACAATTTAATAGCATGTAAGTGTGATATAATGTAATATAAATCCTAAGTGTATTGAATGTGAAGTTGACATTTATTTACTCTATTGTTTTCTTTTTACACATCAATTGTGCTGTAATTACTTGTCATCTGAATGTGTCCTCTACAATTTAATAGCCAGTAAGTGTGATATAATGTAATAAAAGTCCTAAGTGTATTAAATGTGAAGTTGATATTTATTTACTCTATTGTTTTCTTTTTACACATCAATTGTGCTGTAATTTCATGTCATCTGAATGTGTCCTCTACAATTTAATAGCCAGTAAGTGTGATATAATGTAATATAAGTCCTAAGTGTATTGAATGTGAAGTTGACATTTATTTACTCTATTGTTTTCTTTTTACACATCAATTGCGCTGTAATTATATGTCATCTGAATGTGTCCTCTACAATTTAATAGCGGGTAAGTTTCATATAATGTAATATAAGTCCTAAGTGTATTGAATGTGAATTAGACATTTATTTACTCTATTGTTTTCTTTTTACACATCAATTGTACTGTAATTACTTGTCATCTGAATGTGTCCTATATAATATAATAGTGGATAAGTGTGATATAATGTAATATAAATCCTAACTTTATTGAATGTTATGTTGATGGTTTTTTACTCTGTTTTCTTTTTCCACATCAATTGTGTTGTAATTACTTGTCATCTGAATGTGTCCTCTACAATTTAATAGCCAGTAAGTGTGATATAATGTAATATAAATCATAAGTGTATTGAATGTGAAGTTGACATTTATTTACTCTATTGTTTTCTTTTTACACATCAATTGTGCTGTATTTACTTGTCATCTGAATGTGTCCTCTACAATTTAATAGTGGGTAAGTGTGATATAATGTAATATATGTCCTAAGTGTATTGAAAGTGAAGTTTACATTTATTTACTCTATTGTTTTCTTTTTACACATCAATTGTACTGTAATTACTTGTCATCTGAATGTGTCTTATATAATATAATAGTGGATAAGTGTGATATAATGTAATATAAATCCTAACTTTATTGAATGTTATGTTGATGGTTTTTTACTCTGTTTTCTTTTTCCACATCAATTTTGTTGTAATTACTTGTCATCTGAATGTGTCCTCTACAATTTAATAGGATGTAAGTGTGATATAATGTAATATAAATCCTAAGTGTATTGAATGTGACATTGACGGTGTTTTTTTACTCTACTTTTTTTCTTTTACACATCGATTGTGCTGCAATTACTTGTCATCTGAATGTGTCCTCTACAATTTAATAGCCAGTAAGTGTGATATAATGTAATATAAATCATAAGTGTATTGAATGTGATGTTGACATTTATTTACTCTATTGTTTTCTTTTTACACATCTGGTAAATAAGGTTTTAATAATAACTTTTTGTGCAAAAGGTTGTGTTTTTAAAAATGTGTATGCATTTATAAGTGTTATTTTGAGTGCTTTAACTATGACAGCTACAGTTTATAGAGACCTTTGAATTAGCCTCTGTGTGAGAAGCCATTTTAATGCATTAATTAGTCATAACTATATTGACATGTACATAAGACATGATAAATTGAAGAAAGGTCACTATGTCAATATTCTTTTCTGATAGATTACTTGCAATGTTTTCATTTTATTTACTCTATTGTTTTCTTTTTCCACATTTATTATGCTGTGATTACTTATCATATGTATGTGTCCTTTACAATTTAATAGATGGTAAGTATGATATAATGTATTATAAATCCTAAGTGTATTGAATGTGACATTGACATTTTATTTACTCTATTGTTTTATTTTTACACATTTATTATATAAGGTTGTAGAAGCTATATTTTTAAAATAAATATTACTTTATAAGTGTTATTTTTGAGTGCTATACAATAACAGTTACAGTTTATAGAGACTTTTAAAATAGCCTCTGTATAATAGAAGTAGTGCTGAAACGGATACTGGCTTTATTAATCCAGATATCTGGTAGATATAGGATATCCGAATATCCTGTCACTTAAACCACTTAAATCACTTAATTAAGTAAACAATGATCAGAATTAAATGTTCAATCACTTCAGAAAAAAGTAAAAAACTTGTGCAAGTGGTAAATATGAATTAATTAGTATTGAAAAACATTATCTAAGTTCTAGGCAAATTTTTATTTAGAAAAATAAGCAGTGAGGTCTGGATGGTACACGATAGCCTGGTTCAATGTAATTGAGTAGCTTTTTGAATCCAATTCCATCAACAACAGATATAGGACACAAGTCAAGCGACACAAATAACGATATGGGTTTAGTTATTTCTATTGATCATTCACCAGAGTTTAAATGAAGAGAGAGTAGTTTGCTACTTTCCTTTATTGCGGTCCAACTGTTTTGGATGTTTCATTTGTAAATGATGTAGCAGGTTTCCAGTTCCACCAGAATAAGCCAATGACAGGTTGTTACACATTTTACAATGTGCTCATGGCTTGCCATCTTCGTTAAAAACCTCAAAAAAGTTGCATACAACACTTCTTTTACCTGCCATACTCACGTTCACTACTACTCAAAGAGCACATGCACAAACACATGGTAGTCACATGCAGTACTCCAGACAGTATATTATAGATCCGGATATAAAATTAGTGATCAGATATCTGGTAGGATTGTGTATCCATTTCGGCACTAATTAGAAACCATTTTATGCATTAATTAGCCATAACCATATTGACATGTACATAAGGCAGGATATAAATGTGACGAAAGGTCAGTATGTAAATATTCTTAATTGATAGATTACTTTCAATGTTTACATTTTATTTACTCTATTGTTTCTTTTTCCACATTTATTGTGCTGTAATTACTTGTGATCTGAATGTGTCCAATATAATAGTTTGTAAGTGTTATATATTGTAATATAAATCCTAAGTGTATTGAACGTGATGCTGACATTTTTACTCTATTGTTTTCTTTTTACACATCAATTGTGCTATAATGACTTGTCATCTGAATGTGTCCTCTACAATTTAATAGTATGTAAGTGTGATATAATGTAATATAAATCCTAAGTTTATTGAATGTGATATTGATGATTTTTTACTCTATTGTTTTCTTTTTCCACATCAATTGTGCTGTAATTACTTGTCATCTGAATGTGTCCTCTACAATTTAATAGCATGTAAGTGTGATATAATCTAATATAAATCCTAAGTTTATTGAATGTGATGTTGATAGTTTTTTACTCTATTGTTTTTTTGCACATCAATTGTGCCGTAATTACTTGTCATCTGAATGGGTCTTCTACAATTTAATAGCCAGTAAGTGTGATATAATGTATTTTAAGTTCTAAGTGTATTAAATATGATGTTGACATTTATTTATTCTATTGTTTTCTTTTTCCACATCAATTGTGCTGTAATTACTTGTCATCTGAATGTGTCCTCTACAATTTAATAGGCAGTAAGTGTGATATAATGTAATATAAATCCTAAGTGTATTGAATGTGAAGTTGACATTTATTTACTCTATTGTTTTCTTTTTACACATCAATTGTGCTGTAATTACTTGTCATCTGAATGTGTCCTCTACAATTTAATAGGCAGTAAGTGTGATATAATGTAATAAAAGTCCTAAGTGTATTGAATGTGAAGTTGACATTTATTTACTCTATTGTTTTCTTTTTTACACATAAATTGTGCTGTAATTACATGTCATCTGAATGTATCCTCTACAATTTAATAGCAGGTAAGTGTCATATAATGTAACATAAGTTCTAAATGTATTGAATGTGAAGTTGACATTTATTTACTCTATTGTTTTTTTTTTACACATCAATTGTGCTGTTATTACTTGTCATCTGAATGTGTCCTCCACACTTTAATAGCCAGTAAGTGTGATATAATATAAGTCCTAAGTGTATTGAATGTGAAGTTGACATTTATTTACTCTATTGTTTTCTTTTTACACATCAATTGGACTGTAATTACATGTCATCTGAATGTGTCCTCTACAATTTAATAGCGGGTAAGTGTCATATAATGTAATATAAGTTCTAAGTGTATTGAATGTGAAGTTGACATTTATTTACTCTATTGTTTTCTTTTTACACATCAATTGTGCTGTAATTACTTGTCATTTGAATCTATAATATATATAGCTTTAAGGTACTGTCCTAAACAAGGCTTCCATTCTTGAAAATATCAAAGAAAAATTAAAGTTAAAAGAAGTGATGCTTCATAAAATAGGCTTTATTACTGTGTATGTGTGTACAGTTGAACCAATTGTTATAGATGTAGATAGATAGATGTAGCTTACACAAATGTTATAACAAACTCACTACAATCACATAACATCACTTTGTTCAATTCTAATATATTCATGATGATATTCTTTGTTTTGGCATATTCCTTTATTTAGACTTAGTCCTACATGATTACATTCATGTTATTAACTTGTATGCATAAATGCTGAACTTACAGTATTATATATGAAAGAGATAACAAATGAAACATGGCATTATAGAAGATCAGGCTTACTCCACAATGGCCTGCATTTACCCTAATAATAAGTATGTTACCTTTAATAAAGCCAAACATTCAGGTGGATATGGATAGATTTTTTTGATAATCTTGAACCATAGATGGAAAAGTTCACATTCATGTACACCTTATTTTGCATGGTTTTACTAATCAATCTTATGATCAAAGCTGTCTTAAATGAGAACTAGTTCATAATATTATGATATTAGTTTAGTACATGATGTAACAAAACCTTATCATATTAGGAAATGGACTATATTTAAATTCTGGTGCTCACTATTTTTCATTTTCTTAAAATTCCTTCTGCTTTCATTACAATAGTATGTCAAGTAATGTTGATATATTTAAGAAAGGAGTAGTAATAAAATTTTACTTTAACAAACAAATACTTTGTTAACAAGGTTTAAATTGGCTCCTTTCTGTATTAACATCAAAATAGTGTCTTTGTGTCCATTCATTGCTGCTATCATGATCCTTTTACTCTATTGTTTTCTTTTTACACATCAATTGTGCTATAATGACTTGTAATCTGAATGTGTCCTCTACAATTTAATAGAGTATAGGTGTGATATAATGTATTATAAATCCTGAATGTGTTGAATATGATGTTGACATTTATTTACTGTATTGTTTTCTTTTTACACATAAATTGTGCTGTAATTACTTGTCATCTGAATGTGTCCTCTATAATTTAATAGCCAGTAAGTGTGATATAATGTAATATAAGTTCTAAGTGTATTAAATGTGATGTTGACATTTATTTACTCTATTGTTTTCTTTTTACACATCAATTGTGCTGTTATTACTTGTCATCTGAATGTGTCCTCTACAATTTAATAGCCAGTAAGTGTGATATAATATAATATAAGTTTTAAGTGTATTAAATGTGAAATTGACATTCATTTACTCTATTGTTTTCTTTTTACACGTCAATTGTGCTGTTATTACTTGTCATCTGAATGTGTCCTTTACAATTTAATAGCGGGTAAGTGTGATATAATGTAATATAAGTCCTAAGTGCATTAATTGTGACGTTGACACTTTTTATTCTTATCTATTCTTTTCTTTTTACACATCAATTGTGCTGTAATTACTTGTCATCTGAATGTGTCCTCTATAATTTAATAGTGGATAAGTGTGATATAATGTAATATAAGTCCTAAGTGCATTGAATGTGAAGTTGACACTTTTTATTCTTATGTATTGTTTTCTTTTTACACATCAATTGTGCTGTAATTATTTGTCATCTGAATGTGTCCTTTACAATTTGATAGGAAGTAAGTGTGATATAATATAAAAGAAATCCTAAGTATATTGAATGTGACATTGACATTTTTTATTCTTATCTATTGTTTTCTTTTTACACATCAATTGTGTTGTTATTACTTGTCATCTGAATGTGTCCTTTACAATTTAATAGCCAGTAAATGTGATATAATATAATATAAGTTTTAAGTGTATTGAATTTTACGTTGACATTTTTTATTCTTATCTATTGTTTTCTTTTTACACATCAATTGTGCTGTTATTACTTGTCATCTGAATGTGTCCTTTACAATTTGATAGGAAGTAAGTGTGATATAATATAAAAGAAATCCTAGGTGTATTGAATGTGATTTTGACATATTATAAATAATTATAAATCCTAATGTAATGCTTTACTATATATAGCTGTGTTGGTATTGATAATGTATAGATGTTATGATATATTCTTTTGATTCATGTTAACGTAGTTATTATAATATATTTAGGATGGTTTTACTCCAGTCATGTTAGCAGCAAAGAATGGACACAAAGATGTTGTTTTGATTTTAATACAGAAAGGAGCTGATCTAAACCTTGTCAACAATGTAAGTGTTCATGTACATATGTTATATGATAATAGCTGCATAAGTAAAATTGAAATGTAACTTTTTTTAAGTGGCAGTAGTTATTATACTATTATAATAGAGTTTGAAATATTGTCTATAAATAATATGCCAAATATAATGAATATTGGAAGGAAAAAGGATACAAAGTTCTTATCACAATGTTAATGAAAAGTGTATTTTTATAAGATGTGATTAACCAATTTACCAAGTTATTATCATTGGACATCATGAGATGGATAGACATGACAATATCATAACTTTTCTCTAGTTGTATTTGGTGTTCACTAAAATAGCAATGAAGGGTGTGAATCAAAGCATCTCTTGTTTGACAAATGTTCATTTTAAATTGTTTAAATTGAAGTTTAATTAGTGTAGTTTTTTTGCTATTGTGACAAATCCAGAATTAAAAATGATGATAGTTGATATGCTAAGCAAAATAAATAGCTACGTATTTTTTTCAGCTGGACCATTGACATAATAGTATGTTCTAATATATTTTCTGTTTGCATGTTATTTATCAGTCCCTCATATTACACTCTAACTATATATAATTATACTATCTTGACAAAAGTAGTATTAAAACAGTTATTCAAGTAATGAAGGCTTATTAGAAATAGATGTAGTCATGTCCTTCCTGTACAACATGACTTATATTTGAACAATATATGATTGTAATATTTTATAATTATGATGACAATATGGAGAGATAAGGCAAAAGACAAGATCTATGTGTATGTACTGTTATTGTAGAGTGAATATTTTAATTTACAATTGATTATTTGTATGTTATATGTAATAGAGAGGATTGACAGCCCTTCATTATGCAAGTGAGAAAGGATATGCAGATATTGTTGAAATATTAGTCAACCAAAATGTTGATATCAATATTGTTACTAAGGTAATTTGGATCATCAGAATAAAGAGTATTATTCAAGCTGTGTTAATGACTAGTAACTATTAGACAAGACATAGCGTCAATATTGTAGTGATAGGAGACAATTGTACTTGTCCTTAAAAATATATACATTTTTCATATCAATTATGCTATAATTCCTTGTCATCTGAATATGTCCTCTACAATTTAATAGGATGTAAGTGTGATATAACGTAATATAAGTCCTAAGTGTATTAAATGTGATGTTGACATTTATTTACTCTACTGTTTTCTTTTTACACATGAATTGTGCTGTAATTACATGTCATCTGAATGTGTCCTCTACAATTTAATAGCCAGTAAGTGTGATATAATGTAATATAAGTCCTAAGTGTATTGAATGTGAAGTTGACATTTATTTACTCTATTGTTTTCTTTTTACACATGAATTGTGCTGTAATTACATGTCATCTGAATGTGTCCTCTACAATTTTATAGCCAGTAAGTGTGATTTAATGTAATATAAGGCCTAAGTGTATTGAATGTGACGTAGACATTTATTTAATATTGTTTTCTTTTTGCACATCAATTGTGCTGTAATTACTTGTCATCTGAATGTGTCCTCTACAATTTAATAGTGGGTAAGTGTGATATAATGTAATATAAGTCCTAAGTGTATTGAATGTGACGTTGACATTTTTCATTCTTATCTATTGTTTTCTTTTTACACATCAATTGTGCTGTTATTACTTGTCATCTGAATGTGTCCTCTACAATTTGATAGGAAGTAAGTGTGATATAATATAAAATAAATCCCAAGTGAATTGAATGTGACGTTGATATTTTTATTTTTATCTAATGTTTTCTTTTTACACATCAATTGTGTTGTTATTACTTGTCATCTGAATGTGTCCTTTACAATTTAATAGCCAGTAAGTGTGATATAATGTAATATAAGGCCTAAGTGTATTGAATGTGACGTAGACATTTATTTACTCTATTGTTTTCTTTTTGCACATCAATTGTGCTGTAATTACTTGTCATCTGAATGTGTCCTCTACAATTTAATAGCGGGTAAGTGTGATATAATGTAATATAAGTCCTAAGTGTATTGAATGTGACGTTGACATTTTTCATTCTTATCTATTGTTTTCTTTTTACACATCAATTGTTCTGTAATTACTTGTCATCTGAATGTGTCCTTTACAATTTAATAGTGGGTAAGTGTGATATAATATAAAATAAATCCTAGGAGTATTGAATGTGATGTTGACATATTATAAATAATTATAAATCCTAATGTAATGCTTTACTATATATAGCTGTGTTGGTATTGATAATGTATAGATGTTATGATATATTCTTTTGATTCATGTTAACGTAGTTATTATAATATATTTAGGTTGGATCTACTCCAGTCATGTTAGCAGCAAAGAATGGACACAAAGATGTTGTTTTGATTTTAATACAGAAAGGAGCTGATCTAAACCTTGTCGACAATGTAAGTGTTCATGTACATATGTTATATGATAATAGCTGCATAAGTAAAATTGAAATGTAACTTTTTTTAAGTGGCAGTAGTTATTATACTATTATAATAGAGTTTGAAATATTGTCTATAAATAATATGCCAAATATAATGAATATTGGAAGGAAAAAGGATACAAAGTTCTTATCACAATGTTAATGAAAAGTGTATTTTTATAAGATGTGATTAACCAATTTACCAAGTTATTATCATTGGACATCATGAGATGGATAGACATGACAATATCATAACTTTTCTCTAGTTGTATTTGGTGTTCACTAAAATAGCAATGAAGGGTGTGAATCAAAGCATCTCTTGTTTGACAAATGTTCATTTTAAATTGTTTAAATTGAAGTTTAATTAGTGTAGTTTTTTGCTATTGTGACAAATCCAGAATTAAAAATGATGATAGTTGATATGCTAAGCAAAATAAATAGCTACGTATTTTTTTCAGCTGGACCATTGACATAATAGTATGTTCTAATATATTTTTCTGTTTGCATGTTATTTATCAGTCCCTCATATTACACTCTAACTATATATAATTATACTATCTTGACAAAAGTAGTATTAAAACAGTTATTCAAGTAATGAAGGCTTATTAGAAATAGATGTAGTCATGTCCTTCCTGTACAACATGACTTACATTTGAACAATATATGATTGTAATATTTTATAATTATGATGACAATATGGAGAGATAAGGCAAAAGACAAGATCTATGTGTATGTACTGTTATTGTAGAGTGAATATTTTAATTTACAATTGATTATTTGTATGTTATATGTAATAGAGAGGATTGACAGCCCTTCATCATGCAAGTGAGAAAGGATATGCAGATATTGTTGAAATATTAGTCAACCAAAATGTTGATATCAATATTGTTACTAAGGTAATTTGGATCATCAGAATAAAGAGTATTATTCAAGCTGTGTTAATGACTAGTAACTATTAGACAAGACACAGCGTCAATATTGTAGTGATAGGAGACAATTGTACTTGTCCTTAAAAATATATACATTTTTCATATCAATTATGCTATAATTCCTTGTCATCTGAATATGTCCTCTACAATTTAATAGGATGTAAGTGTGATATAACGTAATATAAGTCCTAAGTGTATTAAATGTGATGTTGACATTTATTTACTCTACTGTTTTCTTTTACACATGAATTGTGCTGTAATTTCATGTCATCTGAATGTGTCCTCTACAATTTAATAGCGGGTAAGTGTGATATAATGTAATATAAATCCTAAGTGTATTGAATGTGAAATTGACATTTATTTACTCTATTGTTTTTTTTTATACACATCAATTATGCTGTAATTACTTGTCATGTGAATGTGTCCTCTGCAATTTAATAGTTGGTAAGTGTGATATAATGCAATATAAATCCTAAGTGTATTGAATGTGAAGTTGACATTTATTTACTCTATTGTTTTCTTTTTACACATCAATTGTGCTGTAATTACTTGTAATCTGAATGTGTCCTCTACAATTTAATAGCGGGTAAGTGTGATATAATGTAATATAAGTCCTAAGTGTATTGAATTTAAAGTTGACATTTATTTACTCTATTGTTTTCTTTTTGCACATCAATTGTGCTGTTATTACTTGTCATCTGAATGTGTCCTCTACAATTTAATAGGACGTAAGTTTGATATAATGTAATATAAGTCCTAAGTGTACTAATTGTGAAGTTGACATTTATTTACTCTATTGTTTTCTTTTTACACATCAATTGTGCTGTAATTACTTGTAATCTGAATGTGTCCTCTACAATTTAATAGCGGGTAAGTGTGATATAATGTAATATAACTCCTAAGTGTATTGAATGTGACGTAGACATTTATTTACTCTATTGTTTTCTTTTACACATCAATTGTGCTGTAATTACTTGTCATCTGAATGTGTCCTCTACGATTTAATAGGACGTGAGTGTGATATAATATAATATTAATCCTAATTGTATTGAATATGATGTTAACATTTTTTACTTTATTGTTTTCTTTTACACATCAATTATGCTGTAATTACATGTCATCTGAATGTGTCCTCTACAATTTTATAGCCAGTAAGTGTGATATAATGTAATATAAGGCCTAAGTGTATTGAATGTGACGTAGACATTTATTTACTCTATTGTTTTCTTTTTGCACATCAATTGTGCTGTAATTACTTGTCATCTGAATGTGTCCTTTACAATTTAATAGCCAGTAAATGTGATATAATATAATATAAGTTTTAAGTGTATTGAATTTTACGTTGATATTTTTTATTCTTATCTATTGTTTTCTTTTTACACATCAATTGTGCTGTTATTACTTGTCATCTGAATGTGTCCTCTATAATTTAATAGTGGATAAGTGTGATATAATGTAATATAAGTCCTAAGTGCATTGAATGTGAAGTTGACACTTTTTATTCTTATGTATTGTTTTCTTTTTACACATTAATTGTGCTGTAATTATTTGTCATCTGAATGTGTCCTTTACAATTTGATAGGAAGTAAGTGTGATATAATATAAAAGAAATCCTAAGTATATTGAATGTGACATTGACATTTTTTATTCTTATCTATTGTTTTCTTTTTACACATCAATTGTGTTGTTATTACTTGTCATCTGAATGTGTCCTTTACAATTTAATAGCCAGTAAATGTGATATAATATAATATAAGTTTTAAGTGTATTGAATTTTACGTTGACATTTTTTATTCTTATCTATTGTTTTCTTTTTACACATCAATTGTGCTGTTATTACTTGTCATCTGAATGTGTCCTTTACAATTTGATAGGAAGTAAGTGTGATATAATATAAAAGAAATCCTAGGTGTATTGAATGTGATTTTGACATATTATAAATAATTATAAATCCTAATGTAATGCTTTACTATATATAGCTGTGTTGGTATTGATAATGTATAGATGTTATGATATATTCTTTTGATTCATGTTAACGTAGTTATTATAATATATTTAGGATGGTTTTACTCCAGTCATGTTAGCAGCAAAGAATGGACACAAAGATGTTGTTTTGATTTTAATACAGAAAGGAGCTGATCTAAACCTTGTCAACAATGTAAGTGTTCATGTACATATGTTATATGATAATAGCTGCATAAGTAAAATTAAAATGTAACTTTTTTTAAGTGGCAGTAGTTATTATACTATTATAATAGAGTTTGAAATATTGTCTATAAATAATATGCCAAATATAATGAATATTGGAAGGAAAAAGGATACAAAGTTCTTATCACAATGTTAATGAAAAGTGTATTTTTATAAGATGTGATTAACCAATTTACCAAGTTATTATCATTGGACATCATGAGATGGATAGACATGACAATATCATAACTTTTCTCTAGTTGTATTTGGTGTTCACTAAAATAGCAATGAAGGGTGTGAATCAAAGCATCTCTTGTTTGACAAATGTTCATTTTAAATTGTTTAAATTGAAGTTTAATTAGTGTAGTTTTTTGCTATTGTGACAAATCCAGAATTAAAAATGATGATAGTTGATATGCTAAGCAAAATAAATAGCTACGTATTTTTTTCAGCTGGACCATTGACATAATAGTATGTTCTAATATATTTTTCTGTTTGCATGTTATTTATCAGTCCCTCATATTACACTCTAACTATATATAATTATACTATCTTGACAAACGTAGTGTTAAAACAGTTATTCAAGTAATGAAGGCTTATTAGAAATAGATGTAGTCATGTCCTTCCTGTACAACATGACTTACATTTGAACAATATATGATTGTAATATTTTATAATTATGATGACAATATGGAGAGATAAGGCAAAAGACAAGATCTATGTGTATGTACTGTTATTGTAGAGTGAATATTTTAATTTACAATTGATTATTTGTATGTTATATGTAATAGAGAGGATGGGCAGCCCTTCATCATGCAAGTGAGAAAGGATATGCAGATATTGTTGAAATATTAGTCAACCAAAATGTTGATATCAATATTGTTACTAAGGTAATTTGGATCATCAGAATAAAGAGTATTATTCAAGCTGTGTTAATGACTAGTAACTATTAGACAAGACATAGCGTCAATATTGTAGTGATAGGAGACAATTGTACTTGTCCTTAAAAATATATACATTTTTCATATCAATTATGCTATAATTCCTTGTCATCTGAATATGTCCTCTACAATTTAATAGGATGTAAGTGTGATATAACGTAATATAAGTCCTAAGTGTATTAAATGTGATGTTGACATTTATTTACTCTACTGTTTTCTTTTTACACATGAATTGTGCTGTAATTACATGTCATCTGAATGTGTCCTCTACAATTTAATAGGATGTAAGTGTGATATAATGTAATATAAGTCCTAAGTGTATTAAATGTGATGTTGACATTTATTTACTCTACTGTTTTCTTTTTACACATGAATTGTGCTGTAATTACATGTCATCTGAATGTGTCCTCTACAATTTAATAGCCAGTAAGTGTGATATAATGTAATATAAGTCCTAAGTGTATTGAATGTGAAGTTGACATTTATTTACTCTATTGTTTTCTTTTTACACATGAATTGTGCTGTAATTACATGTCATCTGAATGTGTCCTCTACAATTTTATAGCCAGTAAGTGTGATTTAATGTAATATAAGGCCTAAGTTTATTGAATGTGTCGTAGACATTTATTTAATATTGTTTTCTTTTTGCACATCAATTGTGCTGTAATTACTTGTCATCTGAATGTGTCCTCTACAATTTAATAGTGGGTAAGTGTGATATAATGTAATATAAGTCCTAAGTGTATTGAATGTGACGTTGACATTTTTCATTCTTATCTATTGTTTTCTTTTTACACATCAATTGTGCTGTAATTACTTGTCATCTGAATGTGTCCTCTACAATTTGATAGGAAGTAAGTGTGATATAATATAAAATAAATCCCAAGTGAATTGAATGTGACGTTGATATTTTTATTTTTATCTAATGTTTTCTTTTTACACATCAATTGTGTTGTTATTACTTGTCATCTGAATGTGTCCTTTACAATTTAATAGCCAGTAAGTGTGATATAATGTAATATAAGGCCTAAGTGTATTGAATGTGACGTAGACATTTATTTACTCTATTGTTTCCTTTTTGCACATCAATTGTGCTGTAATTACTTGTCATCTGAATGTGTCCTCTACAATTTAATAGTGGGTAAGTGTGATATAATGTAATATAAGTCCTAAGTGTATTGAATGTGACGTTGACATTTTTCATTCTTATCTATTGTTTTCTTTTTACACATCAATTGTGCTGTAATTACTTGTCATCTGAATGTGTCCTTTACAATTTGATAGGAAGTAAGTGTGATATAATATAAAATAAATCCTAGGAGTATTGAATGTGATGTTGACATATTATAAATAATTATAAATCCTAATGTAATGCTTTACTATATATAGCTGTGTTGGTATTGATAATGTATAGATGTTATGATATATTCTTTTGATTCATGTTAACGTAGTTATTATAATATATTTAGGTTGGATCTACTCCAGTCATGTTAGCAGCAAAGAATGGACACAAAGATGTTGTTTTGATTTTAATACAGAAAGGAGCTGATCTAAACCTTGTCAACAACGTAAGTGTTCATGTACATATGTTATATGATAATAGCTGCATAAGTAAAATTGAAATGTAACTTTTTTAAGTGGCAGTAGTTATTATACTATTATAATAGAGTTTGAAATATTGTCTATAAATAATATGCCAAATATAATGAATATTGGAAGGAAAAAGGATACAAAGTTCTTATCACAATGTTAATGAAAAGTGTATTTTTATAAGATGTGATTAACCAATTTACCAAGTTATTATCATTGGACATCATGAGATGGATAGAC
The DNA here is from genome assembly GCA_963693285.1 of Xestospongia muta. Classification (NCBI taxonomy): domain Eukaryota; kingdom Metazoa; phylum Porifera; class Demospongiae; order Haplosclerida; family Petrosiidae; genus Xestospongia; species Xestospongia muta. The sequence continues at coordinate 15,161,027 of OY848917.1, read as the reverse complement.
ATGACAATATCATAACTTTTCTCTAGTCGTATTTGGTGTTCACTAAAATAGCAATGAAGGGCGTGAATCAAAGCATCTCTTGTTTGACAAATGTTCATTTTAAATTGTTTAAATTGAAGTTTAATTAGTGTAGTTTTTTGCTATTGTGACAAATCCAGAATTAAAAGTGATGATAGTTGATATGCTAAGCAAAATAAATAGCTACGTATTTTTTTCAGCTGGACCATTGACATAATAGTATGTTCTAATATATTTTTCTGTTTGCATGTTATTTATCAGTCCCTCATATTACACTCTAACTATATATAATTATACTATCTTGACAAACGTAGTGTTAAAACAGTTATTCAAGTAATGAAGGCTTATTAGAAATAGATGTAGTCATGTCCTTCCTGTACAACATGACTTACATTTGAACAATATATGATTGTAATATGTTATAATTATGATGACAATATGGAGAGATAAGGCAAAAGACAAGATCTATGTGTATGTACTGTTATTGTAGAGTGAATGTTTTAATTTACAATTGATTATTTGTATGTTATATGTAATAGAGAGGATTGACAGCCCTTCATCATGCAAGTGAGAAAGGATATGCAGATATTGTTGAAATATTAGTCAACCAAAATGTTGATATCAATATTGTTACTAAGGTAATTTGGATCATCAGAATAAAGAGTATTATTCAAGCTGTGTTAATGACTAGTAACTATTAGACAAGACATAGCGTCAATATTGTAGTGATAGGAGACAATTGTACTTGTCCTTAAAAATATATACATTTTTCATATCAATTATGCTATAATTCCTTGTCATCTGAATATGTCCTCTACGATTTAATAGGATGTAAGTGTGATATAATGTAATATAAGTCCTAAGTGTATTAAATGTGATGTTGACATTTATTTACTCTACTGTTTTCTTTTACACATGAATTGTGCTGTAATTACATGTCATCTGAATGTGTCCTCTACAATTTAATAGCGGGTAAGTGTGATATAATGTAATATAAATCCTAAGTGTATTGAATGTGAAATTGACATTTATTTACTCTATTGTTTTTTTTTATACACATCAATTATGCTGTAATTACTTGTCATCTGAATGTGTCCTCTGCAATTTAATAGTTGGTAAGTGTGATATAATGCAATATAAGTCCTAAGTGTATTGAATGTGAAGTTGTCATTTATTTACTCTACTGTTTTCTTTTTACACATGAATTGTGCTGTAATTACATGTCATCTGAATGTGTCCTCTACAATTTAATAGTGGGTAAGTGTGATATAATGTAATATAAGTCCTAAGTGTATTGAATGTGAAGTTGACATTTATTTACTCTATTGTTTTCTTTTTACACATCAATTGTGCTGTAATTATTTGTCATCTGAATATGTCCTCTACAATTTAACAGGACATAAGTGTGATATAATGTAATATAAGTCCTAAGTGTATTGAATATGATGTTGACATTTTTTACTTTATTGTTTTCTTTTACACATCAAATATGGTGTAATTACATGTCGTTTGAACGTGTCCTTTACAATCTAATAGCCAGTAAGTGTGATATAATGTAATATAAATCCTAAGTGTATTGAATGTGACGTAGACATTTATTTACTCTATTGTTTTCTTTTACACATCAATTGTGCTATAATTATTTGTCATCTGAATGTGTCCTCTGCAATTTAATAGTTGGTAAGTGTGATATAATGCAATATAAGTCCTAAGTGTATTGAATGTGAAGTTGACATTTATTTACTCTATTGTTTTTTTTACACATCAATTTTGCTGTAATTACATGTCATCTGAATGTGTCCTCTACAATTTAATAGTGGGTAAGTGTGATATAATGTAATATAAGTCCTAAGTGTATTGAATGTGAAATTGACATTTATTTACTCTATTGTTTTTTTTTATACACATCAATTATGCTGTAATTCCTTGTCATCTGAATATGTCCTCTACAATTTAATAGGATGTAAGTGTGATATAATGTAATATTAATCCTAAGTATATTGAATATGATGTTGACATTTTTTACTTTATTGTTTTCTTTTACACATCAAATATGGTGTAATTACATGTCGTTTGAACGTGTCCTTTACAATTTAATAGCCAGTAAGTGTGATATAATGTAATATAAATCCTAAGTGTATTGAATGTGAAATTGACATTTATTTACTCTATTGTTTTTTTTTATACACATCAATTATGCTGTAATTACTTGTCATCTGAATGTGTCCTCTACAATTTAATAGGATGTGAGTGTGATATAATGTAATATTAATCCTAAGTATATTGAATATGATGTTGACATTTTTTACTTTATTGTTTTCTTTTACACATCAAATATGGTGTAATTACATGTCGTTTGAACGTGTCCTTTACAATTTAATAGCCAGTAAGTGTGATATAATGTAATATAAATCCTAAGTGTATTGAATGTGACGTAGACATTTATTTACTCTATTGTTTTCTTTTACACATCAATTGTGCTATAATTATTTGTCATCTGAATGTGTCCTCTGCAATTTAATAGTTGGTAAGTGTGATATAATGCAATATAAGTCCTAAGTGTATTGAATATGAAGTTGACATTTATTTACTCTATTGTTTTTTTTACACATCAATTTTGCTGTAATTACATGTCATCTGAATGTGTCCTCTACAATTTCATAGTGGGTAAGTGTGATATAATGTAATATAAGTCCTAAGTGTATTGAATGTGAAATTGACATTTATTTACTCTATTGTTTTTTTTTTATACACATCAATTATGCTGTAATTCCTTGTCATCTGAATATGTCCTCTACAATTTAATAGGATGTAAGTGTGATATAATGTAATATTAATCCTAAGTATATTGAATATGATGTTGACATTTTTTACTTTATTGTTTTCTTTTACACATCAAATATGGTGTAATTACATGTCGTTTGAACGTGTCGTTTACAATTTAATAGCCAGTAAGTGTGATATAATGTAATATAAATCCTAAGTGTATTGAATGTGAAATTGACATTTATTTACTCTATTGTTTTTTTTTATACACATCAATTATGCTGTAATTACTTGTCATCTGAATGTGTCCTCTGCAATTTAATAGTTGGTAAGTGTGATATAATGCAATATAAGTCCTAAGTGTATTGAATGTGAAGTTGACATTTATTTACTCTATTGTTTTTTTTACACATCAATTTTGCTGTAATTACATGTCATCTGAATGTGTCCTCTACAATTTAATAGCGGGTAAGTGTGATATAATGTAATATAAGTCCTAAGTGTACTAATTGTGATGTTGACATTTATTTACTCTATTATTTTCTTTTTACACATCAATTGTGCTGTAATTACTTGTCATATGAATATGTCCTTTACAATTTAATAGCCAGTAAGTGTGATATAATGCAATATAAATCCTAAGTGTATTGAATTTGACGTTGACATTTATTTACTCTATTATTTTTTTACACATCAATTGTGCTTTTATTGCTTGTCAATGCAGGAGGTAGCATTGGTGTAAGCACACACTATGAAAACTGATTTATTGATTTAAGCAATATATTTTTATACAGGTTATATATAACAAAGTTAGTATGAAATTAAAAGTAGAGATAAGACTGTTTTGATTACTGATGTAGTACAGTTTATGTAGCTAGTAGTATATCAGTAATCAAACCAATGTTATGTTTACATTCACATCACACTAAGTTTGCTACATGCAACCTCTATATAATGGTTAAATCAACAAATCAATTTTTACTGTGCAGTATGATGTTTTTTCTTCATTTCATTTATAGTTCTGTTTGTTCCAAGATAATTCCAAAAGTATAAGGCTTTAATGATCACTTTTGTAGAAGAGATTATGATTGATGTAATGCAAATACCTTTATAAGTGTTATTTTTAGTGCTTTAAGGTGGCGTTATTAATATTTATAGCTTAACTTTTTTACTATATAATTTTTATATCTTTTCTTGTGTTAATACCATCCTTTGACTACTACATTATATCAATGGTCTTCAACTTTGATAAAAAATTTAAAACAATTGCATTTAAAACAATTGAAGAAAGGTACATTTTTTAAAAACTTCTTATAGGTAGATATTAGAAACTTACCTCGTTATTACAGTTATATCAGATCTATAATCCTATGAAAGCTTTTTTAATTACTGCTATGCATTTTGAGATACACTAATCACAATCAAATCTTTGAGAGCCTTCGGAAAATTAAATGCTATTTTTAAAAATTGGTGATATAATGTAATATAAGTCCTAAGTGTTTTGAATGTGATGTTGCCATTTTTTTTACTCTATTGTTGTCTTTTTACACATCAATTGTGCTGTTATTACTTGTCATCTGAATATGTCCTCTACAATATAATAGTTGGTAAGTGTGATATAATGTAATATAAATCCTAAAGGTATTGAATATTCCATTGACATTTTTTACTGTATTGTTTTCCACATCTATTATATAAGGTTTGAATGATTACATTTTGTGCAAGAGGTTGTTTTTATGTAATATATATGCCTTTATGTGTTATTAACCTCCCTGTGCCTTGGCGCACAGCGAGGGTACTGTAGTCTGTCAGTGTGTGTGTCTGTTACCGGGGTTGTGTTTTTTGAACTGCTATAACTTGGCAAGCGAAGCGTTAGCAGCTACCAACGTTTAGCAACGAATAGAAAAACGTGTAGACTTTACAATAGTAGTATCAAGAACATCGTCAATGAAATATTGAAACATTTTAAAGAGTCATGTAAAGGCTGCCGTTTCTCAAAAAGTAAAAAACTTAACGTGGAGATTTTTAGTATGCTGTAGAGAATCTTAGAGGAATATGGATCAGCAAGACAGAAGGCCGTTGGTCGAAGCAATCGTTAGAAAAGTACTAAAAAGTGTTTGTGGACTTGGAGCGAAGTAACGCATTCAGGAAACGTCTCAGAGCACTGAAAAAACTGCTACTAATAGATAATATATTGACTTATATTTGTACAATGGGACGTTTCCAAAAAACGCTTCATTTTGAAGTTACTATAAATTTTGTATATAAAATATTGAAACATTTTAAAGAGTCATGTAAAGGCTCAGAGAAACATTCATCATGAATCTAGCACTTAATCTTGCTTGGCAATTGAATGATACTATTACTTACTCAGTTACAGCTTCACAGACATGTCAATCAGAGTGCAAAGTACCCAGTAAACGACAAAGCTTTTCCCTTTGATTGAAGAGAAATGCTGAGTCATCAAACAATAGTTTGTAATGTGCATCACGTGATCCCACCAATAATTTGACCACACCTTGTCCAATCTTAAATGTACATGTTACATGCACTCTGCAGTATAGATTTACACTGGGCATTACAACGAGGTTAAGCACTTTAGTGCAATATTTTGATTGCTTTAACAATAACAGAGTTTATATTGACCTAATGGCGTTTGAAGTCGCCTCTGTGTGAGAAGCCATTTTTATGCATTAATTAATTATAACCATATTCATAGCATTGACAATTGTTATATGATGTATTATGCCCTAATTGTGAAGACCTTTTCCTCTTTTATTAATTATTGTCACAGTTTTGACTTTATATTTATAATATTTTGTTAATTGTTGAGAGTGATTTGAGTCATATTTTGTTTAAACATGTCTATTACTAAATGATTTTGTTGTATTATTTTGCATGCTAACAATGATATTGAAGAAGTTACTATGAAGATAATATATCACTAATTAAAAATTTTTATTATCAATATCTTATTGGCTGGTAATAGTGGAAGATGTATGATTATTTAAGCTTGTACAATTAATCTATAATTGCTTTTCCTCTGTGTTACTTAAAATAATTTGTTATTATTGTCACAGACTACTGTGAAGAGTCCAATTTATATTTGTAATGTTATGTCAATTGTTGAGAGTAATTTTTTAGTTATATCTTGTTTGACTAAATATAATATTTTGTATTTATAATATATATTATAAATACAAAATATTATATTTAGTCAAACAAGATATAACTAAAAAATGTGCTTGTATATAGCAGTATTGGTATAAATAATTATTTGATGTTATGATATAATGTTTGGGTTCATGTTAATGTGGTTATTATCATATATTTAGGATGGATGTACTCCAGTCATGTTAGCAGCAATGAATGGACACAAAGATGTTGTTTTGATTTTAACACAGAAAGGAGCCAATCTAGACCTTGTCAACAAAGTAAGTGTTCATGTACATATGTTATATGAGAAAGGCTGCATAATTGAAGGCAAAATTTAACTTTTTACTAAAAATAGACATTAATTGGTTTACTATTATAATAAAGTTTGAACTATTGTCTTTTAAGAATATACCAAATATGATGTACAGACTGTTAAAAAGCTACAGTTTGTTAGATGAAATAATCATCTGACAGATATAATATTGGTTATTGTAGTTGTCCTTTGAATTATATAATGAGAGAGTCATTGGAAGTATTGATATTTGATAGGTGAAATGATATAAAGTCCTCTGTGGTTTTTTTGGTAGAATATTCTAAACCTAAATAATTTTTTGAGCCTCAGTGTATATAATTTTAGTTATGTTTGGCAGTTTGTGTCAGTCAGGTCATTCAAAGCAATTTTTATTGATTCATGTCTGCGTATGTTTTTCCCACACCTCATGAAGTGTTTTCTATCTCTGTTTTGTAATTTATATTTGCTTTTCTACCTCTAGGTTTTAGTAATAGTTATTTATTGGGTATATAAATTTCTTTGTTAAGTAATTATCTCTGCAAATGTTAAACTTGCAACTATAATCCCTTTTGCTACTATTTTTTTATTTATCATACCCTTATTGTTCTTTGCTTATTCCTATTTTTAAGTTTGTTACTTGTTCCATCATTAGTCCTGATGAAGACAGATGAATAGTTGTTGAAATTATGGCTCTCTTTATTCAGACAGATGAAAGCAGCACCTATGTAGGGATGGCATGATATTCTTCCTTCTTTAATCTTTTTAGACCATAATAACTATAAAATTTGGGGGCTTTTGAAGGCTATGTTTACACTGCAAGTTATGCTTTCACATGAAGTATCCATTTTTAGAAGTCTTATTTTGAGCACTTTTAGTAATGAAAGTATAATTTACCTAGAACTTGAAAGGAACCCCTTGTGGGAGATGCCATCTTTATGAATTATGATCATATTCACAAGGAAATAGAGTTCAATTCTGTTTTACAACGAGGACTTTTTTAAATGGTGTCAGCTTTAAGTTTTGTTAGTAATCTATATTACTGTTTTTAAGGAAATCAGATTAGTTTTTTCTTTTGGCAGTCATGTATATTTATAGCACATTACCAGTTCAATTAGGTATTTCTTGTTTATTTTTGCTGGTATGATTATACATCCATACATAAATTCTACTTTCTGATGGATGCATTATTTAATAGGTATTATAAGTTATAGCAATGATTTGTCGTATGGCATATCTGAGATACTCATCCATCCTATAATTATAGACAAATATTCATTAATTATGAACATATTTTAGCTAATTGATAATTCAAATAAAAGTAAAAGAAACAAACAAAATTTTTAATAATATATATATAAAATGTAGTGATGTTGGTTGAGCAAATTTAAAGTAGAAATGATAGCATGGACATCCTTACATAATAGCCACATAAAAGTATATGAACACAAACTTATGTTATATTTTTTGCTGTGTTGACTACCTTTTAGTTGAATTCTTATGGGAGTGTTTTCTTCAAGATTCTGTAACAACTATTATGAAATAAAATAGATATTTCACTATTGATATCGTGGAAACTATGTTGGGATTTCCATACTGCCATTCTACTTTGGGATTGTTTGAGATGTTTCTACCATTATCCCTGCATTTAATGAACTTCTTGGAAATTTTTATTTACTTGTTCTAATAACTATTGGCTGCTGGATACTTCATGTGATTAAATCATATACAAGCAAATAAAAAACATTTTCTAAAAAAATTATTTGATTTCATTTCAAAGCACTCAAATTGTGCTACATTTGTGAAAATGATGGTAAATCTTTTACTTTTTGACTTCTTGTTATGGACAAAAGAAGAATAAGTAGCAGAAGAGAAGAAGAAACATGAACAAGTCAGCATTTTACCAACATTTACAGTAATTCTTTGAAGCATTGCTTTAGCCTATAAATCAGTCACAACATGGACATAATCCTAGGGAGGAAGACTGACAAGTATTGAGACATACTGATGTGGTTTGGGTAAGATAATTTTGTGTTTTCTGACAATACATTTCAATGGACAATTTGAGCCATCCCTATACATAGGCACTGATATCTCTTGCTTGATTATACATTGATGAAAGAAATTCAAAATGTCCTTATTTCTTATAAAATAGTGCTTTTCACAGAACTTGATAGTAGCTTCAACAAAAGGCAGATTTTCTTTACATTAAATAATTTTTTTGTTATTGATGAATAGGAAAATAGACAGTGGTCAATGTCTATCTATCTTATAATGAGCCCTGATCTTGATTTGATGGATTTAGAATATTTCACTACCAGTTTGTTGACTATTTCAGTTAATTACTCATACATATATACACACATTTAAAAGATAATATTATTATAAAATGTTGTTTTCTAAAAAATATAAACAATGCAAGCAAGTACATTAAAAATTCTAAAAATTCATGAAATGGCAATAAAACGCGTGTTACCACAATAGGATTGACATTTTAAAAATTCCTACACAGTGTCCACTACATAAGGATCTATATATACACTTTTAATATGACCTTACTTTGGTTACTATGTAAGGATTTTTATACTGTTGTCCTACTTTGGTCTTGTTTCATATGTTTATACCACCATTCTTACATCATAAACATTTTTGGAATTTTTGTGTAATTATACTATTATATTATCAATAAATAGAAATATCTGTCATTGTCCAACTGACAATGAAGTTTTTTTACAACAATTCTCAACAAGATGTGAATGAGATCGTTAATTATGGATAATGACCTTGTTTAGATACATCCTTACAATCATTTCAAAAAAAAAATATTGAGAAATATTAATAAATGACCTATATACTTCTGTCATATACTAGAGTATGAATGTCCCATTGCCTCTGACATATTTATCACATGCTATTTATTGATGACTAAGGTTAATGGTTGACTTTATAATTTAGTTTCAGTATTACATGTATTTGGATTTTTTGTTATATAGGTTGGCAAAACCGTTCTCTATATATCATGTTATAATGGTCATGATAAAGTTGTTCAAGTCCTTCTAGATGCTGATGTGAAAGTGAATGTTCCAGACAAGGTCAGTGGCATATTCATATACAAATGTAACCATAACTGTCTATAATTCTAACAAAATACACATAACACATCAAACATGTGTTATTGACACTATATTTTGATGAATGTGAATTAATCATGTAAAATCACACATTCATTTTATGTCTTTTAATAAACATGACAGTGATTATTATAACCCAAGTGATTATTGTTTCTAGGTATTATAATGACACCTTTAGTCTGTTGACCTAAATAACGTAACTATTCTCAGATTCTTGTGTATGTATATATATACAAATGGAAAATATAAATTTGTATTTTGAGTAGACTGTTTTATCTTATATGTATTGAAGGCATTATGATATATACAATAAGTATTGACTCAGTATTCTCACATTGAGGTACGTGACATTTCATAAACTGATACCTTGAGCCAGTTTGTTGCTCATCAAACCATTGAGAATTGAAGATAATTGACAGTAGATTAATGACAGTTTTTTGTGATTTTCATGATGACTGTACTGCTGAGTAGTCCTGTGCTTTTCCAGTACCTATTGGATGAATACCAGAATGTTTGTCCAAACATATCCAAGTTGATATGATGTGTATGAGACCAATGAAGTCACTGTACATATTGTTATTGCATTGACGAACTTCTTTAAATCAGATAAAACAAGACTATAATTGAAAATTTCATCCTATAATTGTTTCAAAGATACTGACTTCACAGCAAAACATTGACTAGAGTTACAAAAATTGCAAATCAACAGCATTTGTCAGTAGAAAACTAAAAGCTGTAGAATGCTAAAAATACAAACAAACTGTTAAAACTGATAGACACAACTTATTATGTAGTAGTTTAACTTGTTACTACAGACATCATTAAATCTTCTACTACATAGTTTGATCAATATTGACTACAATGAAGTTTCATTCCTATTTTGTTGCTGATAACATTGTTAGTGAAAATATCTCCAACAGTTATCAGTGTTTATGAAGTGTACATCTTAAAAATCAACTCTAATCTCTTGTAACTACTTAAATAGATTGTTCAAGGGTCAAAACATACTTGAATTGTACATTATTTCTTCTTTTTATTTTCTGATAAAGTTACCTGTGTATGTTCTAGCAATTGTTGTCACTTTAACAAGTTTTCCTAGTTAATACAAAGTATAAAGGGTATCTAGTTTTATTCTAGAAAAATAAGTACTGGTCATACCTTATATGAAATGGTAACCTTTGATGTGCTACATGTGTTATATGCTCTGTACCTATAAAATTATTATTCATGAATTGACAGTTCATACTGTCTAAAATAAATGGTTTACAATGAAAACCTAATATAAATATATCAAATAAAATGGTAAACTGAATTAACATTATTCGAAATTGAAATTAAATGTAATATTTCAGTCACTGGTTGTATTAAAGGGCCATGGACACACTCAGCATACAGAGAGTATATGGACCTTACTCTATAAGTAAAATGGATGTCTCTCTTGCTATAAAAATAATTGAAACCAAGATTGATTTTTTCATTAGGTAATATTATTTTAAGTTATTCAACAGTAGTTTCACAGATGACTTGTTTTCTGGGCTGCAAAAATCAAATCACATAACTATTTCACGTGTCCATGGCCAATATAGAACTCAGGGATTTCACCAATTTAAAAGAAATCAAAGTGATGTGGCTATTGGATTGAATTCAGGAGAGAGTTGTAACCTTATTGGAGCAACAAAATTTTTTATCAGTGTTATTGTTGGTTTTACTGAGTTTTTTGTTACTGTACATGTTTTTGCAGAGGTGGTTTCAGAGAATGGAAAAATTCCACAAAACAGCTTTCACTTTGTCAAGAATATAAATTTTCAATCCACCTTCAGCAAGTCTTTTTAATAAGGTTTTCTCTGACTATTGGCTTTGTGAAATTAGGTTGACCAATGATTTGGTTGAAGGTGATAAACTTTGATAAAGTTAGCCTTCAATAGAATTAAAAATCAAGTAGTCCTTAAGAAGTAATAGATATCTGTCTATAAATTCAAAAGAACATAATTTTCAAATGTTTTGCACTAGTTTTTGATGTTTTATACATACCATATTTAGCAAAGACTATGTGGCAGTTTCTCTTAAAAAAGACCTTTTTCTTAAAGAATAGCTGTCAAATCTCTAGTTGGTTGATGTTTTTAAGTGAGCCACATGATTTTTTAAGCATGTGAAATTATAAACCCATACAATCTATGGTGAAACCTTGTGTGAAGTATCGTTGTAGCCAGGGCTTTGTATAGATTTTTTTACTTCTGAAACAGACAGTATTTACCAGATCCTAGAAGTACTCTTTTGACTGTTATGCTATCTTCTGGAATAATAGCAACTACTCTAGGTCAAGCTTCACATCTTAATCTATGGCTTCAACTGTGAAGGAGCCACATTCCATCATCTTTTAGCAAAAGTGGAAGAGTGTGCTCATGTATAAGTTTGTTATTTACAGTGAAATATCTTAAATTATGCTATTCATGAAAATGTTTCCCCTTAAAATATGCCCATCATACAGTATTTGCTAGCTATTATCAACAGATAGTCTTGACTAGTTATTCTTGACTAGTGTCATATGATATGTCAATGAGCATGTGTTTCACATTTGCATAAGTGAGAGTATTTGGACCAATGGTGTAGATTATAAAATACTTGACAGTGAGATATCCAATATTTAGGGTTTGATCTTTATATCTATGTTTTACCTTGACTCATATCACATCTTTTTATATTATTATATCATGTAGTATGGTCGTACAGCACTTCATGCAGCATATTGGACTGAAAATGATGTCATTATAAAGATGTTAGTTAAAGCTAATGCCAACAATTTAGAAGCTGTAAAAACTGTAAGTCATAATGTTAGTAGTTTGTAGACATATGTATATATGTAGTGAATCTCTTTTTAACTTGCTTTCTATTTGTAATACTTATTATGATGTAAATTTTTATGTAATTATAACATTTGCAATATACAAATATGCATATATATATATATATTGATTTAAGGCATACAAGTACAGGAATTATTAGTCAATGATGTTTGGGTAGTAAAAAAACAATTTGGTAAAAGAATGTTTATTAGCGTAGCAAGGTATTTGCACATTTTGAAGTTCATACATACACTAAGTATAAGTGTTCTATACAAATGTATGTACATTTCAAAATTCAGAAGAGTATTATAAAGTAAGAAATTTTATCTTTTCTATTTAGGACACTTTACTGTTAAAATCTTCAAGAGAAGGACAATTGGATGGTACTAAGGATGCTCTATCCAGAGGAGCTGTTGTTAACATTGGAAATGATGTATGCTGACTTGTAATTGATAATGTTAAGTATATATGTACAACCATGAGGGTTATTGTAGATACAGGTGTTGTGATGTAAAACAAGCCCAATGGCAAACAGACACAAGTCTTGTTAATGTCACATCTCAAATACAATACATGTGTAGTACAGTATAGTGTGTGTTGAATTATAATGTATTTGTGGCCTAAGTTGATTAGTATGACTTAGTTTGACTTAGTTGGGATCAATATGTAAGCACATGATAGCCCAAGTAAAAAGACCGACTCATTTAGACCACAATCCACTTTACTGTAAGAATAATGTCTGACATTTCAGTCCATTAAAGATTATTTCCCTAAAATTCTAATGAGTGGTGTATATCCCATAACAGTTCACGAGTACATGATAATAGATTCATGAATATTTGTCAGACAGTAGTTATGACTTCATGTAACAGCAATTGAATATTGACTACATCCATGTTCTTCCTAATGAATTGTTAACGAGAATTCTAATGTTAGTTTAACCAAATGCTAAAGAAATTATTATCATGACTATGAGGGAAACTTACTGCATTTTATTCAATCACTTTTACATCATTTATACTAACATTCATTTGTTATTTGTCCTTTTACATATACACAGGATGGCCAAACTGCTCTGTACATTGCAGCTGAGAAAGGCAGTAATGAATGTGTTCAGCTTCTTCTTAAAGCCAGTGCTAACCCTGACATTGCTGATTGTGTAAGTTGTGACATACATTTTATGATTTATTCACTATAAGAATGGTATATAACATATACAATGTCCTAAAACATTTTCTTCATAATTTTCTATTATTGGAAGGAAACATTCTGCATTTTATTCAATCACTTTTATGTCATTTATACTAACATTCATTTGTTATTTGTCCATTTACATATACATAGAATGGCCAAACTGCATTGTACATTGCATCTGAGAAAGGCAATAATGAATGTGTTCAGCTTCTTATTAAAGCCGGTGCTAACCCTGACATTGCTGATTATGTAAGTTGTGACATGCATTTTATGGTTTATTCATTAAACAAGATTGATATATAACATGTACATTTCAAAATTCAGAAGAGTAATTTGTTTTAATGTTAAAAGTAAGAAATTTTCACAAATAAAAACATTTTCACAGGCCTACTAACCTCATGCTAAAGACATTTTTGCTCATGACTATAAGGGAAACTTACTGCATTTTATTCAATCACTTTTATGTCATTTTTTCTAACATTCATTTGTTATTTGTCCCATTTACATATACATAGAATGGCCGAACTGCTTTGTACATTGCATCTGAGAAAGGCAATAATGAATGTGTTCAGCTTCTTCTTAAAGCGAATGCTAACCCTGACATTGCTGATTATGTAAGTTGTGACATGCATTTTATGGTTTATTCACTAAACAAAATTGATATATAACATACAATGTCCTAAAACACTTTTATTTTCCTTGATATCATTTTTAAAAGTGATCTTAGCTACTACATCTTATAATTCAATGTTCATATTGTTGTGTTTACCTTAGCTTCCTACTGCTTTATAAATTAAGTTACTTCATTTATAATGATTAACAATTTGTTGGTTTCATACTCTATTGAACTAGACCCTCCTAAGTCTAAACAAAGAAGCCAAACATAAATTACAACATTAACATTTAATACATGTTATCTACATTAATAGATTAAGAGACTTATAGTCCTAATGTACCAATTTATATATTACAGTTTCATATTGCAAGCATCAAACAACTTATATCACTTTGTACTGGCAAGATATTAATAAGCCAAAAGATGATATCCATAATAGTGTTACTTCCTACTACCTATTATGTAATGTTGGTAGTAGAATCTGATTGGTCAACTGAAATAGACTCAATGGTGACCTTTCATCCCTTTTGTATATCAACAAAGAGAAAGATGTGGCTTGATAGACTAGTCTTGTCAATAATAGCCAAGTTGTTTTACCCTGATATTGAGGGCCTATTACATGCAAAATAATTGGTATAACAAATAAAGATGTTACATGGAAACTATTTAAATAGCGTTGCATCTCCATATAGTACATAACAGTTAGTAGCCATATGCTATTTTGTAATTATATAGAAGGCTCAGTCTCATGTATGAATGGTGTCAACTGATTAGAAGGTAGCCTCTGGAAACTGAACATGATAGATAAGTTTTTAAAACATTTCTGAAAATTTTGCTCTGATTTCAGTCAGTTTTGTTGCTGTAGATACACTTACATCAGAAAATGAAGTAGAACAAAGTCTCTTTATGCAGGCTTAGATGTTTGTCTGTGTAGAATATATGGATAAGTTGAGCCATTTTTCAAAGTATCTAATCCTCATTTCTTAATAAAGATTCTACCAATCTGTTAATTAGTACAAGTTACTTATTGTTTGTTTGCAACATAAATATATAACTGACTAAAATACACACAAAATACTATCACTATAAATGAGGTAAATGTTTGAAATGTAAGTATAAATGAAGTAATTCTAACAATCAATCACACATTGTAATCTGAAATAAAAGGAATGTCAATTACTACAATTTGCTTTAATTTTTTAGGATGGTAATACACCACTTCACGTTGCTTGCAGAGGTTGTTATGGTGATGTTGTGAAGTCCCTTTTGTCTTCAGGAAAGGTCAACCCAATGGCTAAGAACAAACGTGAACAAACAGCCATGGAACTTGCTTATCGTGATGATGTCAATCGCTTCAGCATTTTAACAATGTTTGAGCCATTTGAGCAATGTCGAAAAGATTTTCCTGTGGAATCCTACAGCAAAGTCTTTTTCTGTGGTAACACTGGTGCAGGTAAAAGTTCCCTCGCAGCAGTCATTATGGAACGAGCTAAGAAACCACCTAACTATAAGTTCAATACTTCTGATCCTATTCCAGTAGAACTACTTACTACTGGAATTAACGCGCATACCTTTTCAAGTCATGAAGTGGGAAACATTGTCCTTTATGATCTTGCAGGTCATAAGGAGTATTACAGCAGTCATTCAGCAATTCTAGAAAATCTCATGCTACGCACACCTGCTGTTTTTGCCATACTTTCCAAGATGACTGACAATCTTGACATCATTGAAAGGGATTTATACTACTGGTTTAATTTTATAAAGAGTGCCAGTCTTCAATTATCAAGCTCAAGACCATCTCAAATACTTGTCATTGGAAGTCGACTCGATGAGCTGACTAATGGTTATGAGAAAATTTCAAAATTAGTTGCTGAAGTTGTTAAAAAAGCTGACCTTTCACAACAATATGGTGGGTTCCTACCTATGGAATGTCATCGTCCTGGAGGAATAAATGTCAACAAATTTGTTGCTATGCTCTCTTATAGTTGCAAAGCTGTACTTGATCGATCTGATAAAATTAGTTTCTACTGCCACGTTCAATTCTCCTTCTTGAAATTGCTTCGAAATAAAGAGAATATTATAGCCATTAGCTTGAAAGAGCTATGTGTCGAATTAAGAAAGCGTGATGCCCCTTCACTTCCTTCAGAAAGGTCAGTTTTATTAGAATTCCTAACCACTTTAAATGACAAGGGTCTCATCTTATTCCTTAAAAATGAGGATGATGCTGAAAGTTGGATAGTTATTGACAGAGCTACTCTTCTCACTGAAGTCAATGGTGTTCTTTTTGCTCCTAAGGAAATTGAACGTGCCCATCAAAATATTGCTAGTAATACTGGCATTGTGCCTAAGTCTATTCTCAAAAAAAATTTTCCAGAGCACAATACTGATATGTTAATTGGGTTTCTTAGGAGTCTTCAGTTCTGTCATGTTTTAGAATCTAATACACTACAAAAGTTCAAAACCAATATATCAGCTTCAATTCCTCTGCCATCAGATGAGCTCTTATTTTTTCCATCCCTCATTAAAGCTGAACCCCCTACAAATATTAAAATAGAAAATGGGTTGGGATGGTGTCTCTGGTGTCCTGATCATAACCAATTCCTCTCAACACGATTTCTTCATCTTCTCCTTTTCATTCTTTCCTACACTTTTTGTCCTCCAGGCCGTAATAGACCTGGAAAAATTGCTCTTGATCCACAAGTCCTAAAGTTAGCTCGTCGTTGTGATGTATGGATGAACGGCATTTATTGGGTGAATAATGATGATAAAGTCAAAGTTATTGTTGAAGTAACAGAGCAATATCGTTGTGTTACAGTAGTTACATCAGTAAATGATGTTGAAAAAAGCCGCAAAGTTTTCAATGATGTTGTTAAGATCATTTTAACATTGAAGAGTCAGATGCACTCATTTGAATGTGAGGAGTACCTCATTGATCCTAGTGATGTAGGAAATGCTCATAGTCTTCTCATGGATAAACGCACACTTTACAATATAAAAGATGTTGCTCGATCAGTGCTTACAAAAGGTAATGTTACAGATGACAATGACAATGACCCCAAGATGGTGGGTGTTGAAGAAATTGTCGGAGCTCATGACCCTTTTCTTTGCATTGCTCCTTCAGTCACAAAAGCACTTTTCAGTGCTGAAGGGTTGCTTCAAGAGGATCACCTTCAACACATAGTGAATAGGTGTTCTTATTTCTCATCATCACCATTATTATCAAGTCAGAAGTCAATAAAGGAACGTTGCAGTCAACTTAGTGTGTTTGCTGGACGTAACCCTTTGGTAAGTATATGTTAGTTTGAATAATCTATTATCAATTTGTTGTGTATCATATATACCACATTCTGTACTGTATCATACTGACATCATATTTGTACTTCATTCTGTCATAGGGTCTTGCAGATCCTCCATTAAGTGAAGATGACATAGAAACTATATCTGAGCAACTCCTCTTTAAAGGTTAGTGTATAGCGTTAGTCGCTCTTAAGTATTGGTTATACCTGAACTGTGATATAAAAAAGCACGAGAACCTAAGGCTTGATGGTCATGTATGTCACAACATACCATATGAGTTAATAGTATGATTTAGGTTGGGCTATAACATATATTAGTGGGTTGATACCACTGAAACTCAAAGTGATGTCACAGCCCAGTATCTGTTGATGTCAGCACTATATTTGGATGCAGTGCTGTGATGTCACTCTTTCAAGTCTGAGATCTTTGTTAGCACTTTGATTTTCTATGTTATTGTGTCATAACTACTTTTAATTCTTATGTGCATGTGTCTAAAATGTTAGATGACACACTTACCCTAGGTAAATTATTAACCAGCTTCACATAGCAATTTAGTAGTGAGATAACTTACTTTATATAACTCTCTGTCTCCCAAATTTTTAATTTAAGGGTTATTTATGTCACAACATACCACATTAGCATATTGTATTATTCAGATTGGACTACAACATATTAGTGGGTTGATACCACTGAAATTCAAAGTGATGTCACAGCCCAGTATCTGCTGATGTCAGTGCTATATTTGGATACAGTGCTGTGATATCACCTTATCAAGTCTAAGCTTTTAGTTAAAACTTTGAACTTGTATGCTATCATGACACAAATAATTTTTACATGCTGAGATATAATTTTACAAATTACAGTTTTATTCTTTTAATTGGTATGTATAACACGATTTTATGAAGTTAAGCTGATTGCCTTAACTTCAGATGCACACCTTCCATACATTGACAAACTGTAGAAATATCTACCATTACTAAATTATGTATTGATCTGTTTACCAACTCTCCTACTGTCTTATTACCATGCATTAGGAAGATGACAATGCTTAGACAATTAGATCAGGAAGATAACAAGAAATTCAGTTAATTTCATTAGATAACAAAACACTAACATGTAGGAAAGGAAAGGTCTAGGAATATGTAGCAACCACACAAATAATTAAAATGTCTTCATTTTCTACATAATTTATATGTCTTTTTGGAAACACACACTGCTAACTGCATGGAGACTTACTTTTTACATCAAAGATATCTGTGCTGCAGATGTAAGTATAGTTTCTTTTAACTCTAATGCTGCTTCTGGAAGTCTCATACATGTCATGGGCTAAAGACCTCTATTTTAGACACTTTATGTATGAACCCAATCATATTTTGTGCTGTAAAAAGGAACAATTTTATTGAAAGTACTTAAGCAGAAATTGAACAAATCTGCACAATGAGTTATAATTAAGTCATTGTTCATTGTACAGTCACTTGTTTTGGAAGTTCTTGCTTAATTAAATGTGTCTCTAAAGTAGAAATGAAGATTTCAGTTATTTATGTGTGTACTTCACCCTTCTCAAATTTTCTGCAATTATTGGTTCCTCTTAATGCTATTAATGTTTTCATATAATTTTTATTTAGAATCATTACCTGTTCATATGCATGCAGAAGATCCAAAAAGCTCATTGTCAATCACAGGTGAGTTTCCATTCAAATATTACTTTGTAAGGTATGTCATATCATGTTACTATTACAAAGCATGTTTCTCTCACAAGACTATAATTATGTAGTCATCTAATACAGACTAACCGTCTCATTATATATAATCTGATATAGTACTGGTACTTCTATTTTTTGTCTCTTTGTTCTATAGATGGCGACACTCTAAACAGTGAAATATGTAGAAGGGCATTAGTTCAATGTACCGATGTTATTGTTGAGTCAAATGTTGATCCTATTGTTTTAGCAAGGAAACTGGTTTCAAAAGAAGTTATTTCTGAGGATATTTACAAAAAGGTTAAGGACAAGGAAACAAGAGAAACAACTCCAGATCGTCTTGATAGGATTCTTGATGATCTAAAGGATCGTGTCAAACATAATGCTAGCACTCTCACAACCTTCCTAGATATTTTAAGAGATGATAGTTTAAAACGACATGACTTAGCTGACAAAATAATGTCAAAGTATAAAGGTATGATTAGTTTTTAATGTTTATGAACTTTATTAACTATTTGTTGTTTCAGAATTGGCTACATCAAACTGTTAAAAAAGAGTTCACGACTCTTCAAGTTACAAGCAAACAACACATTTAACATAGTTTATACAATGTAAGATACTTGCAACATATTAATGATTTCTTTGTTATTGTTATGTTGGTACTGAAATCTTTTGCACTTAAATTCTTAGAAATGTTTTGTATGTATTTAGTTCAAACATATCTCACATATTGTGACAATATTATTGCTCTGATGTATTTTAATTTTGTAATGTTTCTAAATGATTAAGTGCTTATCAATAGCTATTAAAATACCATCTGTAAATGATCCATGCAGAGCCCTGCCCAATTTCATTGCAAAACGACTGAACCTTTTTCGGCAACTGAGGTATTTTGTTGCAAAAACATACACTTTGGTTTCTATCAAGAACTAATTCTAATGACGCATGCAGTTTCTCTGTATGAGCAACCAGAAGCATTGCCGCAGGTGATGGAGGACATTGATAACAACTACAGTGATCATGATTTTGAAGGTAGTGCTTATGTAGATGATGGAAAATTACTTTTTGATAAAATGAAGTACTGATATTATTACATCTATGACTGCCACTGCTACTACTTCTGATGTTTTTACCCTCAACTTCAACTACCATGATTACAACTGCTACTGTTCCAACATTGACTACTTTTCTGACAACCTCTACTACTATTAAGTATTCCTCCATTTAAAAAAAAAAAAACTTGGACCAATGAGCAACATCTCTGAAGCAGAACCTATTGGTCATTTCAATCAACTATGGATAAACACAATAAATAAAAAAATATAGCATCAAAATAAACCCTTATGGTTAACATTACCTTAACTCTCGTGATGGACATCTTCAGCAACATCCTAAAGCTTAAATACATAGTTTGCCTAAACATCAATTCACCATAGGAAAGCTCTATAATTTTATAACACTAGGAATCATTATAGGTGTTGTCAGTTTACCATTTGTTCAAAGGTATTGGTGAACAAATTTGCACCAAATGTGACATTATGTGATATTCATCTATTACAATAATTAAACATATCAATATGCTGTTGTTATGTTAGACTTATTACTTGAGATAGATAATCCATGAAGTTGTTGAAAAAGGATTTAAATAATGTCAAGAAGTCCATTCATAGATTTTATGTTTTTTGTACATGAAGGAATGCATAAATACACAAAGCAGAAAAAGAGTAGTATGAAATGCCAATGTCAATAATATAAACATACTTTTCCCAGGGTAGTCACTTTACTAGTTTGAGACACACATTTAATTGACCAAGGACTATTAAAACGACTCTCTGTATAGTATTAAAGAGTGGATGGATTATAGCTTATTATGAAAGTTTGCTCTACTTCTGCCTTAAATACTTCTAATAAAATTGTCCCTTCTGCACCATGACAACAGGCTATATGTAACAGAAACTTAAGTACCAAAATTGTCTTCTTTCCCACCAATTTGTAAAAATTTTGCTGAAACAACAGCAAAGCTAAGAGGAACTACAAGTATTGCTTATACAAAAGTTAAAGCAAATCTCCAGTAGTATAGTAGTGTGAGCATCTAAATATAGTAACATGACTAGCATGGGAAAAAGTAGAATTTCATTTATTTTCTTGGGCACTTTATGATTTTACCCTTCCATTTTTTCTGAAATTATATTCTCCTGATACATATCAAGATGTTATTGTTTGAATAAATATATCAGTTATGTTATAACTTGTGAAATAAAGATAGTTACAGTGTAAAATGTAAATATCTTAAGTGATGGCCAGTTATTTAAGACCATCTGTTTGACTTTGAACCAAAGTCATCCTGAACAAGAATCAACAGACACTTTGCATATACTATATGGACAATACATGTAGACTCAGATAATAGTAGCTGCTGAAACATTGAACTTTCTGCGTGGATACTCTCTGAGGCAGAGTAAACAGATATGCAATTATGACTAAAGAATAGAGACTCAAATCATCTCAATATACATAACAGTTTATTGTTATATTTATCTCAAAGAAGTAGCCTGTAAAGCAATGACTTACATTAAATGTACCAGAGTATTATAAATATGCATAGGTGGGCTTGTTACACTACCTATAGTACAATAAGCACTAATATGTCTTCAACCCTAGGACTGTCTAGTCAGTTCATTGCTTTGTTTGCACAACTTCTAAGTGGTCTTAATAGCAACAAAGTGGACCATCAATTTAGAATTAATACATGTAGACTCAGATAATAGCAGCCCAGTGAAATAGTGAACTTTCAGCATGGATACTCTTTGAGGCAGAGTCAACAGATATGCAATTATAACGTAAAAATAGAGACTCAAATCATGTCAATATATATGGCAGTTTCTTGTTACATTTATATCAAAGAAGAACCCTGTAAAGCAGCGACTCAACAGAGTATCATAACTATGCATATGTGGGCTTATTACACTACCTATAGTACAACCTGGACTTATATGTCTTCAACCCTAGCACTGTCTAGTCAGTTAATTGCTTTGTTTATATAACTTTTAAGTGTTCTTAATAGCATTAGATTTAGTATGATGTTAGCTTCTACAAAATGTCATAGAAATAAATTTATTGTTTGTCATTTCAAAAAAGATATGTTGTATAAATTATGAAACTAATGCTAATGTCAATCAAATTGAATAACAATTAAGAATAAAAAAAGAATATCAGTTACTAATTTGTTTACTCAATGATATTTAGTCCAGATAATTATTATGATGTCTGTTAATTTCTCTGACTTATGTCATTCAGTGAGTTGTGATTACTGTACATTCCTCAATATAACTAACATTAATAACAAATATAACATTATAAACTTGTCATACAGAATTATAATGCATAGAGTCTAATAAAAAGTCTTTTAAGGTCCTCTAGTTAGAATAACACAGACATACTGCTTTATACAGTATATGTGGATATTTTTTTAGTATTTTCTACCTACTTATATCATTGCTAACTTACATTTTCTACTGTGTATGTTCTCTCTTGTATACAATATTATGTCAACATGAAGAAGTAATAACTTTATTACATGATAGTAAATGAAAACGTATATTGTACAAGTTGACTGGATGTAACAGACACACCCACATAACAGTAATTAACAGTTATTCTGTGATACAATAGTAATAACAAACATTTTGTCATGGTGTATCAGTACAGTCTATGTACGTGTGTTACTTTATATTGTATTATTAATTTTATCAATATCTTCCACCACAACAAGAGTCCTTTGCATTATACTGCAAGTATTGAAAAGACTGAAGTTGCTACACTTAATTAACAATGGAGGAAATTTAGATGTTAATATAGTTAGTACAATATAAATTTACTTATACATTACACATAATGTTGTCATGTACACAATATCATGATGTAGCACCTGCTCTTTACAAAATGTTGTACTTGTATATACAATAATGATACTCTTGTGTGTATATAGAACATACAGGACACTTAGTCATTGGTACATTTACTTATCATTGATACAACTTTATCTTGGATATTTTTTGATATCATCAGAGAAGGTAAAGTTTATTTTCTCCATGTTAGTGAATATTAACTATAGTCATTGGCTTGTATATATGTTGTAAACAAGACATGCAGTTTCAGTTTAAAAGCTGTCATGTGTAAGAGTGTGATGATTCTAGGATTTAGTTTGAAACAATTAGTACAAACCTTAGCCAAGAGTATAAAATGAATCTTGACCATTTTATATCCTATTTGAATTACAAAGTTATTGTCACTATTATGACGATCATGCAAACCTTTCCTCAAAAAGTATGTGCTCAACAGGAATCTCTACTTTGTGTGATATTTTTAAACTTAAGCTTCTGCAAGCATTTTCTTATATTTCAGTAGCAACTTTACTTACATCTCTTAAATTGACACTTCTGTATGGTATGTAGTTTCAATTAGTTTGGTTCTTATTGCTAGGTCTCCACATTATAATGCTTTACTTTGCACTAGTCACAGATCACTGACAACTGTACTAACTTTCCACTGAACTGTATCTTGCTTCTAATAAGTTAATTTGTTTAGTAAATGATTGAAAATATTCAATGTATTTTAATTCATACGTAATGACTCTAGCTATTGACCTAGCAAAAAAGTAGAGCCATATAGAATCATGAGTGCATAAACATTGTATTAGAATAGTCAACTTTACTACTGTTGAACTAAGTCTGACTTTATCTTTTACATAAGCATTAATAGATGATCACCATTTTTACGTCATATTATCGTTCAAGGCAATTTAACAAACTACAATAAGTTTTATATGGTGTTGTATTAGTTAATATTTTGTATGGTATGACAGAGATTTTAGCTGAATGTAAAATGTCCAGATAACTGGTGTTAGGATATCACACAGTACCAATCATATACTGAATAGTATTCTTATATATCTGAATTGATAGATATTTGTTCCATACGTTCAAACTCAACAAAATACAATATTCTATGTATGCATCATAGATATGTGGTCAGAGTTCACATACATATAATAAAGTAGGAGTGGGTAGAAAAGGAGATTGTATTAGTACAAACTTGAAATTGATTGAAACTAACAACAGCCTTCTAGTCATGCAGTGAAAGTAACAAAGTAATTGTTGTAATTTTTGACATCAGCATATATAGCATTGCTATTTATAATTACACATGTAGTGCCCAATCCAGTAATTGTGTGACTTCTATTTGAAACATTGGTGATACTGGAGACAAAACTGTGTGATTACAAGTTGTTAAGCTATGTTGAGTTTTGCCTCTTTTTTGATAAAAACTAAGTCATTTCTTATAATAATTATGTGAACACAGGACTGATTGAAGCTTAAAACATAGATTCAGACTGTATGTATTCATAAACAAATATTACAAAGTATTAATGCACAACTTGGTAACACAATAGTACTGATAAAATGTCATTTAGAACAGATGAAAGGAGTATTTCCACCAATACAACAACACAAACCAATAAATATAACTATAGCTCCACAACAACAATTCTTCAGCACCTGTAAAAGATAAAAGATACCATCAGTTAGACTAGCAAAGCCCAAAAACATGGAAAAAGAAGAAATTGAAAACAATTAATTTTAAATAATTACACTAGTGGTATATAATGAAGATAGCTGCATCTCGTTGGTCTGAATCTACCATCAATGAGTAATCAATAACATTTACCTTCTTCCCTTTGTAGATACTTTAATAATGCTATGTATTAAAGATAGAGTGGATAAGGTCATTGATGGAACAGCAGACAAATTGACACTGGAACAAATTAAAAAGAAATTGAACAACCTAAGAGATGATATCATTTAAATGATATAAAAGATTATATGCTTCAGTTTTTAACCTAAATTATAAAGACATTCTAAATCTGAATCTATGTGGACAAGATTGGACACAAGACAATTTTCAAGTGCTTCAATTTTCTTTAATGAAAGGACATAAACATTGTCTCTTAAATGCCTAATTGTACATTTAATGTAAAAGGAGCAATACAGTGGCAATATATTATGATAAATACCCTGACAATCTTCTTGAATTCTTCTTCTTTGATGTCAATATCTAATACTAGTAATTAATATCAGTAAGTGAATCTAATACTAGTAATCCATGTGGAAATCTTGTCAATGTCTACATGTAATGCAAAATATACTAGCTTCAGGTAAAGAATTAGAATAGAATTATTTTGTAGTTCATGTAACTACAAGTACAATTTTTAACCCCCAAGTATATGGATGTGATAATCCTGGTATGGAATTTAGTGTTTAAAAAAAAGAGGAACTTTAATACTGTCATTTGGTACATGGATATTACCCTATATATAGCAGGGTTTTTTCGGAAGGGGGGGGGGGTAAAATTTTCGTGGTTTTCGCGATTGAGAAACAAAACACGAAATATTTACCCACGAAAGTTAATTAGATGCAATGTGCCACGCCCATTCATGCGTACACTAGTCTTAGATTCAGTATGGGCTTGTTTCGATACTTCAAGATGGAAAAGAACAACCTACCCGATCCTCATGGCCCTTTAGCACAATCTGTACCATCAACTTCGATTGCAGCTGCTAACTCGTTTCTCTCTGGCACTCAAGTTGTTCCCCAAATTTAGCATCCCAGATCCCTTAACTTTGTACTGCGTCGTATCATGGCTTGAATTTCGAAGTACACCATTTGTACACCACGTGTATAATGGGGTGTGGTTTAGACTAGATCGCTCGACCACCAAATTTTCGCCACGAACCAACAAAATTTTTGATATCCACGAAAATTTTACCCCCGAAAAAAACCGCTATACGGTATATACGTAGTACCTTTCTTAGTTTCTAACTGTTGTATTGTTATGGTGCTACTAAATATCCTGTAGGTTTGTGTAAAGAGGAGAATAACTTTGGGAAAACACTGGAGAAGGATAACATTAAATTGTCAACAGAAAAATTAGAAAATGGCCATGATGTCTGGATTATAGATCACACAACATTACCACAATATGAATTTAACGGTTCATCTATACCTCTGGTAAGTTAAAAACAATATCAAAGTATTCTTTTAAGGAAGTACTTCACTCAATGACTTTAGTTTCCTATTAGTAATTATTAATTTATTATAGTCAAACTTAACTTATTTTAAATACAATTTAGGCCAATAGAATACAGGATTGATATCTGCTAAAATTGGTGGTGTTAATTCATTTGAGCCATTAGTAACAGGTGCTAGAGTAGGACTACCTGTATTGGATGCTGACGGAATGGGAAGAGCTTTTCCAGAATTACAGGTTTGTGATTTATGTAGTTATTATGCACTGAGTTTACCTTGGGGGAGGAGTAATTATGCAGAGTCAAATTATATGAGAAATTATTTTCTCAAAAAATGAGATTTCTGTTAATTAAATTCAATTTAGTATATTTTTTATTTTCTATGTAGATGTTCCTTCCCTTTATTAATGGGTTACACTCATTTCCAAGTTGTGTTGCTGATGAGAAGGGAAACAAGGTGGCCATTTCTCGGGTGTCATCTACAAAGGATTTGGAGGATGTCTTCAGAACTGACTGTATGAAGATGGGGTAAGTTTGATAATAAATGAAGATGCTAGTCTTGATATCTCTCTCTCTATCTCTCTCAGTATGAGTTGTGCTGTCTGTTTTCTACTTATGACGTTATATGAAGTGCTCAATACTTGTATATTACATTATTTAAGTCGTGTTTGGCAGTTGGGACGAGCTATATATAGAGCTAAACAAAGTCAATGTAATGTGATTGAAGCTATTATTACTCAACAACAAGGTCTCCTACTACTAACTGGTAAAGTAAGTATGAAAAAGACTCGTGTCTATTGTTAGTTACATATTACCTTTTTACTTGGTACCTTTTTACTTGGTCTTGTTTGCAAAATAATATGTTATTTACATAATTATATTATTATTTATTATTTAACTATATACACATAATTAACAGACTTGTTATATTTTGATGATTAAATAGTACACTCTTACATTTTTATTGCGTAGAGCACCAAATTTATAATATGTCTCTAGTTTATATTTTATAAATCTATTGTTCCTTCATATCCTTTATATGTGACTTTGTTTTCTACAGGTTGTTGATGTTAATAGAAAATCTGAGGCAGCCTTTACTGGTAGTATTTCTATTATAAAAGGGACTGGTTCATTTTCAAACTATACAATTCATAGGTCCTTAATAATATAGTCTGTGTTTGGAAATTTGCTAAAATCTGTAAAACAAAAGATATTCATTAATTTACATGTACATGTACTAGTAAAACAAGGGGAGATTGTTATAATTATAAAACATTAATGTAATATTTAAGAGCAGTAATATAATGTTAAAGATTTTGTGCAATATAATGTTAAAGATTTTGTGCAATGTAACATTCTTACTATTCACTCTCATATTCACAAAGACCACATGGATTTTTGGAGACTTGCTACTTGTGGTAACTAGTGCTTGTTTTAATAAAATTCTGTACTTTGAAATGTAATACTCAATTCAGTTCTAATTAAAACCAACAATTATTAACTTTACATGTTTGTTTTTATCATTAATAAAATTTAGATATGTTGCTATGTTACATGTGAATCTATTGCTACTAGTATATGTCAAATATTAAGATCATATGAGTATAAAGGTAACTACTACCATTGTGAAGTCTCTCTTATCTGTGTGGATTCCATCCAGTTTGTTGATATCTTGTGAGAGTACTGAACCCTAAACTAAATAAACAATAAACAAGTTAAATGATAAACAAAGTAAACATCTAAAAATACCTTGATTAAAATGACTGATTGGAGAACCAGTCAAATGTTATTTTTCTAACATGTAACTCACCAATCATTGCTTTATTCATCCATTGATCAATTGTATGATTTCATAACATATGAATTACTCTTTTGATACTCCCTCTCATTACTTTTGTTCTTGGTACATTCTATGATACAGTAAATTAGTGGAGTCAAAACACTGAAACTAAAAAAATGTCTTAATAGATGAAAATCTCATGAGTCAGTCAAATGAGGGAGATAGTCCACTCAAAGGAGGGAAAGAGCCCTGTCAAAGGTCTCCAGAGAACCATTACTTGCACACGGTGGCTAGGCAGGAAAAATCATGTGCACACTCTTTAAATGCTAGACCAGGGCTTTTTACTGTGTTCCTTGATGTATTTTGTAGGGTTACTTCTAATGTTAGAGCAGGGCTGTTATTATGTTTCTTGATGTATTTTGTAGGGTTGCTTAACCAAAATGTCCATGAACAGGTTAAATGCTAAGCTAGGGCTGTTAATCTGTTCCTTGATGTATTTGTACTGTTACTTGTAACTGCTAGACGAGGGATGTTACTATGTTCTCTGATGTATTTGTAGGGTTGCTTATAACAAAGATATAACAAGATATGTGTATACCATTCTACTCAGTGATTACCTGTCATAGACTGTGAGGTACTACTACTATTTGTAGCAGTGACACTATCAGCAGTGCCATTTACTACTCTGGCATTGGAACAGTATGCTGGTAAG
The DNA here is from genome assembly GCA_963693285.1 of Xestospongia muta. Classification (NCBI taxonomy): domain Eukaryota; kingdom Metazoa; phylum Porifera; class Demospongiae; order Haplosclerida; family Petrosiidae; genus Xestospongia; species Xestospongia muta. The sequence goes on along the minus strand of OY848917.1, from coordinate 15,132,441 downwards.
TAGTACCAGTCTCTCTTATCCTCACTGTTACTGTCACCTGTGTAACAGATCCTGCTTCATTGACTACTGAGATAGGTCACCATTAGTAATATTGAATGGATTACCTCCATCTGTACAGTTGCCATCAAGAGACACAGGTAAGTGTGAAGACTGGATGGCTAGCATCTCTTGTGGAGATGTAGGAGTCTGCATCATGACTCATGACTATCTATATAGGATTGAGATATATATAATGACTGTATTAACTCAGTCACTGACCATCACTATTATAAGCATAGATTCTTTGTGCTCCTATCACTAGTATTTTGTTCACTTCATATTTGTATTTGTCATATTGCACACTGAATACAGTCAAACCACATTGAATAGCTTAGTATTAGCTGTTAGTCCACGGTGTTATGAACAAACAAGAGGAGTTATTGCAGCTCTTACAAAATTCTGCGTGTTAAATGTTTTGCTAAAAATGCTTTAGTTGATATGACTGAAGTAAAGAGCTAAGCCATTGTTACAATTTGTAGAATTGCTTATCCTATTTGTAACAAAGACTTATCAGGTTTACAAAAAGTGCACTAAAGTATGGAAGCATTGCAAACGTATTGTTAACAAGCTTTGCTATAATGGCAGTCTAGTGGTAAGAACAACAGTTTAGTTCTAAAGCCCTAGTTAATGCAAAGATGGCAGGGGTTATCAGACTATATCAGAAAAGGTTGCAGTAAAACTGTTGAACACTCAAGTATGTGCTACGAGTTGTGCATGTTTTGTTATGTTTCTCTGTTCAGCTAAGGGTATGAATTGGTTGTCTCAGGTAAAAAGAGAACCAAATTATGCCTTAAAAATTACTACTAGTAATGAGATGTTAGCTCATGAAAAGACTCCTCAGGCTAATCTGCAATCTTATTATGGTACAAAATCAATTCCTCATTCAAAGAAGTCTAAAGCAAAATAAGGATTTATTCTTGGTCTTCAATTTCTTTACTTTTAGGAGCTTTGGTAGGTTGTAATAATGATGGACAAGGTATGTCAACCATAATGGTTTTGAATGCTGTGGGATCTTCTGTTGTTGGAGAATTAATGAACTACGAGAGTCATGTGAGTTCCTTGAGATACTAGAGGTGACAGATTTGTATGTTACAAGAGAAAAAATCATAAATAGTAAAAGAATAATTGTATAATATACCAAATGATTACCACCATTATTCAGATTGTGACCTAAAGACAAAACAAACTCTCCACAGAATACGATTGCCACACTTTCCTTTGCCATGCAAGTGACTTTCTCATAGTACAAGGTACCTTCTGAGATTTCTATTCATGAGTGTTATTATGCAACACTTACTGAGCCTCTGATATAAGGATTGGAAACTAATTCCATATCTTCCATTAAATGAGTTTCCCTTCAATATGTACATATATAACAAATTTGCATAAAGAATAGTCTTATATCAACAACTAACAATAGTTTTGCCTCATAAGAGTAGATGTACTGTCCACAGCATCTCTCCTAATTCTAATATAATATGAATATACATGTGTGTGTACATGTGTGTACATTACAACTGTCATGACATAAACTTTCTTTTGCAGCTATTGCAACATTGAAACGTTGAAGGAGCATTCTATGGAAAAAATTCAATGAATTTTTTTTGTGTGTATTTACCTTCTTCTACATTCCAAAGAGCTCAAAAAAGTAATCCAATTCTTTCAACATCTTGTCCTTGTGTTCTCGAAAGACTATATCTTTAATTATACCTGAATAATGAATTTGTCATTTCCCATTCCAAAGGCTATTGTAGAAACAACACACTAAAATGAAGTGACATTAACAACTTAAGTTTATTTAAGAACGTGGAAGAACTTGGTATTAGCTTTAGTCCACACAGTCTTATGAACGAACAAGAGTTATTGCGGCTCCAAGAAAAGCTTTTTAGTTGATGTGGTTGTATTAAACACCTTAAGCCATTATCATTTGTACAATTACTTATCCTATTTGTAACAAAGTCTTATCAAATGTAAAGTGCACTAAAGAGTAGAATCCTTGCAAAGTATTGTTAGCTTCCCTATAATGGCGTTCTTGTGGTAAGAACTGACATGACAACAGTTTAGTTCTATAGCCCTAGTTAATGTAAAGGTGGCAGGGGTTAATTATTCGTGTGTAATGTTCATATTGTCATGTTTATGATTCAGTTGTGAGCCTTGACTAGTCATTTTATAAAGTGGGCAGCGTAATAACTATGTTCAAAATATTTCCAAATTTACTGTTACATTTTCATCTCGGGATGTTCATTACCAATACTAAATCTATATTTGTAGGTAGGAATATCTTAATGACAAACAAACAAACAACGTTATAATAGGGACCATACTTTAGAATAATCACTTTCTATTTATTAATTTAGTGGTAAGATTTGGGTTCTTTATCTGACTCCAGAGTATGTTGATTACAGTGGAGACTTTCTCTTTTCACTACATCAGAAAATTGGCAAGTTAATTGGCAAGTTATTACTTTAGTCCATTTCCTTTGATGCACTAATAACCTCTCTTCTATTATATATATATTATTCTCTCTTATATAGATATTACATTAATTGCTATTGATGAGGCACATTGTGTATCACAGTGGGGACATGACTTTCGGGATTCAAATGTAATTTAAACAAGTTTATTTGGTATTATATAATAATGTTATTGTCTCTAGGTATCATTACTATAAAGAATTTTGTAAGATCTGCACAAAGAAATGACAATGGATCAACATTTTACCTAAGACAGCTGGATCATAAACAACCTTCTCTTCTTCAGCGATATCATACAAGGTCCTTTCACCTATGTCCTCCTCTTCTTCCTCTAATTCTTTGTCTTCATATGTAACCAAAACCTCTTCTTCATCTAACACCATCACATTCTTGGTTATCTCTACCTCCTCTTCCCTTAACTCACATGGCTCCTGACATAAATTATCAACATGCATGAGTGCATTTTCATCTATAACATGGCTACTAGGAGTAATATGTTGAGTGGAATCCTGCATGAATATTTGGTTGATTAGGACTTTGTCTCAAAGTGGAATATGCTCCAGGAACTCTGTTTACTTAATCTATGATGGCCTCAGCTGGTTCGAATGTAGAGTCTGGTACTTCAAGTTTCATTACATTTCCAAACATGGGGTTTGATATATTTATAGGTGTACTAATGAGGATATGGTTACTAGGAGGAATATGTCGAGTGTAACCCTCATTATATTGAATAATTGGTTGATTAGGACTGTCTTGAAGTAGACTATGTTTCAGGAACTCTGTTTTCTTCATCCAATGTGATGGGTTGCTGGACAATATTGTGAGAAGTATTGTTAATGGATGGTGTAGGTGCAAGCTCCTCAGCTGCCTCAAATGTCGAGTCTGGTACTTCAACAGTTATATCCTGACAAAATATTAATATATTAAGTACAGGTATTAATTCATTATATAGGTTTGCATATATTTAATCAGTTGATGTTCATAGAAACACCTCTGATCCAACATTCTTATAAGTAAGCTAATGAAGTTTACTCAATTAAATAACTATAAAGTTGTTTATAACATATATGGATCTCTCACTTGTTTTGGTGGTAAAGTCTGGCTGGCTGCTATCTGTTTTACAAGCTCAGTAAAATTAGCACACAATCAAGTTCAAATCCTAATTCTATTGCCATCAGCTCATTTAATTTGGTAATTCTATTGTTTAAGAAACAAAATTCATTTAAAACTCTGCAGGAATCTGTCTCATCTCTAGTATCTCAAGGCACTCAACTTGAGTCTCGTAATTCATTAATTCTCCCAACAACATATGAAGATCCCACAGCATTAAAACCATAATGGTTGACATACCTTGTACATCATCATTGCAATCACACCATTATTGTAACTTACTAAAACTCCTAAAAGTAAAGAATCTGAAGACCTTGAAGTAAGTAAAAATGCTAAAAGAATAGATCAATTTTTTAATTTTGGTTTAGACTTCTTTGTATGAGGACTTGGTTTTGTACTGTAATGAGATTTCACATCTCCTAGAATCTCTTATATGGACTAATGTTCTTGGAATTGCTTATTGATCAAAAGATTAGTAACTCTTGGACTCCTGTCTTTAAATTTCTTCCCGTCTTCATTCCTGTTATTTTATTTTATACATCTGTTGGTTATTTGTATGGACTTCATAGTTCCTGGATTTGTTAAACCCAAGCAGAAACTAAAACTTTTTTTAGTATTTTTTATTTTCTGTTGGTTATTTGTATGGATGTCATAGTTCCTGGATTTGGGAAACCCATATTTATGGTACACAGAAATTAAACAATGATCATTAAATAAATATTAGATAGAGTTGGCAATGTTTAACAAGTTTGGAATAGTTATGGGAATAAATGTTTCCATCCAAACATTGTGGAAAGTGTTCCTTCATGTTTATTGTCTCAATAGTTGTAGAAGACTGTTCAAAATAGGAAAATATAACATTAATTTTTTTGTTCTCTAACTTTTATGCAGTTAGTGAATGTGTATAAATACCTTGTGAATGTGCATGAATACCTTGTAATCTATTGTTAGGAAAAGTAGAAGATGGTCTTGAGTGGGCTAGAGACTTCACTAGCAATACACAGCAACTTATTACAGTATTGTTAACTAGACAGTTGTTGTCTTATTGTACCATATATTTTACTATAAATAAATCTACATACCAATTATTATTTAGGAACATCAAACGCGTGCCACCACTATTATGGCGGGAAAAGATTACCAGTATAGAAAAATGGTTTTTAATTAATTATTAAAAAATGTTATTAATTTTGTTAAAAAAACTAATGATAATATAATACTAATAATTTTAGTAAAAGAACAATGATCTATATTGGTATAATAATGTGTAATACAATACTTTAATTTTGTAAAAAAATAAAGTTTTAGTTTCATTGTAGTTGTTTAATAAAAAATTCAATTCTAAACTAATTCAGTTTTCATGAAACAAGTTTAAAGTTAGATTTTTGTATTTTTGAACTGAAGTTAAGATGATTGACTATTGACAAATTTTAGATAATAAAACATTTTTTAAAGAACTTAACAAACCATAAAGAAAAACATTAAAATATACTGAAAAATGAAAATTTAGTCTCTGTAGTTGAAGAGTTCCAAGAGTCCAGTCAGTCCACAAGTAGAGAACATAGAGGAAGAAAAAGAAAGTTATCTGGAATAACTGGATTACTAAAGAATGGATGGATGGAGAGATAGCTCACCTGTTTCAACAGTGCTGCTCCTACATGGAAAGAAAAAAGAGTAGTAATAACTGAACTGGTGATGACAATGAATGGATAGAGAGTGAAGAGAGACAGAGGAAGTGAAAAAGGACAACCAACCTACACACACACACAGCACACACACACACACACACCCTACAAATCAGGTCCTTAATAATAGCTCTTGCTGGTAGATCAACAGTACAAATTAGAAGTATAGCTCTACATTGTACTCTGCTCTTTGATGTTGTACCACAATACCTGTGAGATCTACAATATAGATATGTTATTATATGAGCCATTATACTAAATAATTTGATGATACAATTTGTTACTTGAATCGATAAGTGGCTTTAGAAATGTCTGCATATTAGGTTTGTCTTCACTGTACCAAACCCCACAACAAAGAATGTACTTTGAAGATAATCTAAAGTGTATGCATAATTAATATAAAACAAACAAATTTGTAATATAGTCTGTGTTTGGAAATTTGCTAAAATCTGTAAAACAAAAGATATTCATAAATTTACATGTACATGTACTAGTAAAACAAGGGGAGATTGTTATAATTATAAAACATTAATGTAATATTTAAGAACAGTAATATTAATGTTAAAGATTTTGTGCAGTGTAACATTCTTATTATTCACTCTCATATTCACAAAGACCACATGGATTTTTGGAGACTTGCTACTTGTGGTAACTTGACTATTATTCTAACTAGTGCTAGTTTTAATAAAATTCTGTACTTTGAAATGTAATACTCAATTCATTTCTAATTAAAACCAACAAATTATTAACTTTACATGTTTGTTTTTATTATTAATAAAATTTAGATATGTTGCTATGTTACATGTGAATCTACTGCTACTAGTATATGTCAAATATTAAGATCATATGAGTATAAAGGTAACTACTACCATTGTGAAGTCTGTGTGGATTCCATCCAGTTTGTTGATATTTTGTGAGAGTACTGAACCCTAAACTAAATAAACAATAAACAAGTTAAATGATAAACAAAGTAAACATCTAAAAATACCTTGATTAAAATGACTGATTGGAGAACCAGTCAAATGTTATTTTTCTAACATGTAACCTCACCAATCATTGCTTTATTCATCCATTGATCAACCATATGATTTCATAACATATGAATTACTCTTTTGATACTCCCTCTTATTACTTTCGTTCTCGGCACATTCTATGATACAGTAAGTTAGTGGAGTCAAAACACTGAAACTAAAACAATGTCTTAATAGATGAAAATCTCATGAGTCAGTCAAATGAGGGAGATAGTCCAGTCAAAGGAGGGAAAGAGCCCTGTCAAAGGTCTCTAAGAGAACCATTACTTGCGCACAGTTGCTAGACGGGAAAAATCACGTGCACACTCCTAGCAAGGAACATCAAACGCGTGCCACCACTATTATGGCGGGAAAAGATTACCAGTATAGAAAAATGGTTTTTAATTAATTATTAAAAAATGTTATTAATTTGTTAAAAAAAAGTAATGATAATATAATACTAATAATTTTAGTAAAAGAACAATGATCTATATTGGTATAATAATGTGTAATACAATAGTTTAATTTTGTAAAAAAAATTACAAGGTTTTAGTTTCATTGTAGTTGTTTAATAAAAAATTCAATTCTAAACTAATTCAGTTTTCATGAAACAAGTTCAAAGTTAGATTTTTGTATTTTTGAACTGAAGTTAAGATGATTGACTATTGACAAATTTTAGATAATAAAACATTTTTAAAGAACTTTAAGAAAAACATTAAAAAAAACTGAAAAATGAAAATAAAAAAAAATAAAAAAAAAACAGTCTCTGTAGTTGAAGAGTTCCAAGAGTCCAGTCAGTCCACAAGTGGAGAACATAGAGAAAGAAAAAGAAAGTTATCTGGAATAACTGGATTACTAAAGAATGGATGGATGGAGAGATAGCTCACCTGTTTCAACAGTGCTGCTCCTACATGGAAAGAAAAAAGAGTAGTAATAACTGAACTGGTGATGACAATGAATGGATAGAGAGTGAAGAGAGACAGAGGAAGTGAAAAAGGACAACCAACCTACACACACACACAGCACACACACACGCACCCTACAAATCAGAGCTCTCCCCTACCACCTGGCGGCCGTGGATATTTTTTTAAAAAATTTTATGGCCGCCAGGCGGCAAGGGAGAGATAATTTTTAGAGATTGTATGAGTGTGTGTATGATGTATAGGCTAGATAGCCCAAAATAAAAATTAAAAAAAAATAAAAGAAGGAGAAAGAAGGCTGGAAGGAAGACAGGAAAAGTCCAATGAGCAGGAAAGCAACTCATCTTTTACATCCAGAGAACTTCATAGAAGAACAGTCAAGACCATCAAAGAACATCAGACCAACCACAGTAGGAACTTCCAAGCTGAGTCCTGTAGAAACGAAGAGGGAGAACAAAAAACTTTACAAAAACAAAAAAATAAACAATAAAATAAAATAAGAAAAAAAGTAATGAAACAGATAAGGATGACATAACTAAAACGAAAAGATGATCCAGCGATGAGGAGAGTCGATCCAACGAAGTGACGAGATGATCCAGCGACGAGGAGAGTCGATCCAACGAAGTGACGAGATGATCCAGCGACAAGGAGAGTCGATCCAACGAAGTGACGAGGTGATCCAGCGATGAGGAGAGTCGATCCAACGAAGTGACGAGGTGATCCAGCGACAAGGAGAGTCGATCCAACGAAGTGACGAGATGATCCAGCGACAAGGAGAGTCGATCCAACGAAGTGACGAGGTGATCCAGCGATGAGGAGAGTCGATCCAACGAAGTGACGAGATGATCCAGCGACGAGGAGAGTCGTAGAGATATAGAGACATGAAAAATAGAGTACTTTTTATATCATCAAGAGGTTTCTCTCACGCTTCAATTTGACGATTATTCAAGAAAATCTCGTGACAAATTTGTCACCAGTACCATAACCCACGTGACCAACATTAATTGATTTTTAATTGATCTAATTAACAAATAATTGAAAGTTTCAAAACACATAAAATATTATAGTACTTTAACTATTCTACAACTTGTTACTGGAAAGAAATACATTTGTAAGACAATGTCTATATGTAATATAGGGTACAATATTTCTCTCAAAAACTCCCAAACTAGTCACTTTAGATACCTCAAAGTCATTTTCTCTTACGATATATCTGTATCAATATATATTACAAATTAGTTAAAGTAATGTATGTATATAGGACACAGCTATCATGGCCACTAGTTGCTTGGACTCAGACCTGCCAGTACATTAGCTTGGAAAGAGCCCTATATTTTTAAATGCTGTGGGAAGTTTTGCACATTGTAGAATTGTTACAGTTAGTAATGTCTTGAGAATTTGCAAATCCTACAATAGATATAATAAATACTAATGGAGATTTATAAAATACACTAATATCATCACTAATATAAGCCTATTGATATAAGGTCAGACATATATGTGTTATTAGTAGATATAAAAATGGATATTTTAAACTGTAATATATAGACCGTATGCATTACTCTGGATAGGAGAATGGGAGAGAGAGAGAGAGAGAGAGAGAGAGAGAGAGAGAGAGAGAAAGAGAGAGAGAGAGAGAGAGAGAGAGAGAGAGAGAGAGAGAGAGAGAGAGAGAGAGAGAGAGAGAGAGAGAGAGAGAGAGAGAGAGAGAGAGAGAGAGAGAGAGAGAGAGAGAGAGAGAGAGAGAGAGAGAGAGCACAGGTTAATTTGCTTGTCCTCATATTACTGTTCAAAAATTATCTTTCTATCTTTAAATGTTCCATTATTTTTCTTTCCTTGTCCAGCTAAATTGTCAAATGTAATGTTGAATGGATGAATGGTATGTTAAATGGATGCATGGTATGTTGAATGGATGTATAATATGTTGAATGGATGTATGGTATGTTAAATAAATTCATGGATAAATTTTCTTCTGATAAGTTGACAAACCCCTCACATTGAGCAGAGACTCTTTCTAAATTTGTTTTGAAGACATTTGCTCTCCTCTTGTAAAGCAACAACATCAACTTCAGACTATCTCTACAAAAATGGATGCAACCAGATCATGTAACTATCATGTGACCAGATCTTGACAAACTATAACTACCCACTCACATAATGAGAGAACTACAAGGCACATATAATAACTACATGTATTGAGACATACATGTACATTTAATAAGATTATTAAAATAGTGATAAAGACACCAATATAACTGTACCACTATATCAGTTACTGAAAACCCAGTGTTACCAGTAGTATCTACAGATGTTTGACCTGGTCTGATCAGTTTTAGTAGAAGTAGAAAAGGTGGAAGAGGAAGTGGTACTTACTTGTTTTGGATGTACATGTATATGTGAACTAGGGAAATGAAATGTAAGTGTTGTGGAAATAGGAATGAAAGTGGTGGCATGGAAATGGAACTAAAGTATGGGTATCAGACTATATTAATTAATAATGTGATTACTATGGGAATCAGACTGTAACAATGAGAAATGAAATTTATGTACATGCATATCTATGCTGAGTATGGGAACCAGACTATAATGGGGAAAAGGTATAGGATTATGACTGTGATGATAATGAGAATTATACCACAGTAATGAGGTATAGGAATCTGTCCATATAGTATTGGGCACGAGAGCAATATTAATCTTACCTTTTAGACCAGGTTCCTGTTGGAACTTCAAATTTAACCTTGGCAGGACTAAATCTTTCTGCACTAAACTGCCAACCAAAATCAGTGGGTGTGGCTTGTTTATCAAATCTAGGTGGAGATTTAAACAAATAATACTGATTGTGATTATATCAAACATACTTTCTGCATTTTGGGTACATTCGTGTCTGCATATTCATCACATAGTTATGGTGTGAGCCCCCCCAAATTATAAGTGCCTCATCCGCCTATGTATCTATATAAGACCTTATTAGGGAAAACCACACATGTTGCACTGTAGGATTTGATTAAGGTTTGTGTATGCATTGTTGGTATGTGGCCAGGATGTTTACCAAATTTGGTATCCAAGTACTTTAATGATTGGTCTTCAAAAATGGACAGAGTAATACTATCTATAATTATTGAGGTCACCTGATAATTTGCTCCAACAGATTTTAATTAACTCTTTGTCTTTGTTTACTGACCTAATTAATTTAGACTCACAAAGATGATGCACTAAAAGGAGCATCAAGAATAATAGTTCCTCCTCATTTTGAAGTGAGTTTAATATTATAACACATCCATCCATCAATCCATGTATTAATCCATTCACTATTCATGTATCCATTCCTTTGTTATTTGTCCATTCATCCATCAATCTATTACATATCTGTCCATTCATTCATTCATCAATCCATCCATACTATAGGTTGCTAATGCTGTTGGTGCTAGTTTGGATATGGTAGCTGGTTGTTCCGAACATGTGGAGAGTCTCTCTAATGTTATGATTACTATTAAATCAGACGGATCATTTCAAGGAAGTGATGAGGAACTTCGTCTCAAAGCTCGAGAGGTTATTATTCAAAGAAGGGTGGACTCAGCAATTAAGGCTGCTCAAGAAGAAGGTACATAACCATATACATGTACACGTATATTGTATATGTACATGTATAGATTGCATAATTGATAAATGTCCAGACAAAAATTGTAAATGGACTATGTTATTAGACAAAGGTTGATGGTTGCTATAGCTACAATTCAGCCACACCCACTTAATTATAATTGCATATCTTTCTGATACCCATACTGCATAGTTTAGTTCCATTTCTATGCCACCACTTTCATTCCTATTCCCATACTACTTACATTTCATTTCCCTAGTTCACATATACATGTACATCGAAAACAAGTTAGTGTCACTTCCTCTTTCACCCTTTCTACTTCCATTAAATCGTCAGTCACCAAACATCATCCTCCTGTCACAACTGCTTCATTTCTCATTTAAAACTATTATATATATAATTAGTATGAGAATGAGACTTTTGTAATAAAGTATATGTACATGAAATATGATATGGGAACTATCCTCAATAGGTGTACATGTACATGTGTATGTATATCAATTAATGTAATTAATGAGAATGAGGCGTTTATAATAAAGTCTCATTCCAATATTATAAATTGATCCTCATACCATATCATAAATATTGTGTAAAAAAAGTCTCATTTCCAATCCTCATATTTGATTCTCATGTATAGAAATTGGGAGATACTTCAAAATTTAAATCTCATGTTTTTAGATTGTCCAAACTTGAAGAAGGGAACAAAACTTTACATCAAATATCCAATCAGCTCTCATTAGAGATAGAGGAGTATCAGAAACAAACTAGAGCACTTGTTCAAGATGTAGAAACTAAAACTAGAGAAGTTGAAATAATAAGAGAACATTTATATACAGAGAACTGAACAAAGCAGAAGTGTCTCTGAAGTAAGTTAACATCAAATTGTGTCTATCTGGACATATCATGTACTAGTGTGTGTTCATTTATCATTTGAATTGAATGAGTCGAGAGAATATCCCCTTATGCGATCTTCTATCAGGATGTGTTACTCATATATCAACATCTCCACATGTGGGTTTACCACGACGATAAGAACCACACGTCACTACCTCTAGTCCAGTATCTATTTTATGACAATCATCACGAACCTAATGGATATAAAACAAAAATTAATCTCAGTCCAATCATGTTGCTTTAGTCTCAGTCTAATCATGTTACTTTAGCCTCAGTCCAATCATGTTGCTTCAGTCTCAATCCAAAATCAATCACATGTTAAGTTGCTTGATCACAGACAGCACCCCAAACTCCATTGACACACACTTCTACTCTGCCTTCACTTTCAATAATGCCATCAACTAATCTTACATCACTATTAGTACATCCTCCTGCTGAATTGGGTAATCCAATCCCTTCTGAGCCAATGTTGTTTCTGAAACCTGTATCATCATATGTTAAAGAAGGTAGAAGTATTGAAGTAATAAGACATTTTACTTGTATATGAGGCTGCTTGTCATATCACAGGTCCCAGAATGTGTAAAAGATCTTCATTATGAAGTGGAGTTGGTTATGGTCATTGGAACTAATGGCAGGAACATCCCTGAATCTTCTGCAATGAGTTATGTGGGTGGGTATACATAAGCTCTGGATATGACTGCTTGTGATCTGCAGAGTGCTGCTAAACAAAAAGGTCATCCTTAGCATTGCTAAAGGGTTATACACATTTTGTCCTATTAGTCGATTCATAGAGAAAGAGAAAATAGAGTTGTCTGATACTAAACTATGGCTCAAAGTTGACGACAAACTTCAACAAGATGACTCTACAAAAGATATGATATTTTCTGTACCATATCCTATTAGTTACATTAGTCATATCTTTAGCCTTGAAATTGGTGATGTCATACTAACAGGGACACTGGAGGGGGTGGGTCCTGTCAAACCAGGACAAGTTATAACAGCTGGAATTAAATATATTATAGATATTAAGTTTCCAGTCACCTATAGAAAGAATTGACGTAATTATTTGTTGTAATTTTATTATTTTAGTATGTTATAGAAATTCCCTGCTAAATTGCTAATTAATAGTAATTAATTCGAGGGGGTTACTAATTTTGTATTTAGGGAATAAAGAGAAAAATTTTAGTTCCCCTAGGGGAAAATCAAATTTTGAGGTTGAAGGCCCTGGCGCGAGCGGTAAATAGCCAGTTAGCCACGTTTCGTCACATCTCTGATGGAGTACAAGAAACTATCTTGTTACCATGGTAAGTATAATAGGACTGCGTCTTCAGTTAAATTGTGTCTCTCTCAATAGACCATCCGTGTGACCTACGTTTTGGCTTCAAAAAGAATTCCAAATCATATGGGAAAAGTTTCTATGTTTGTAGTCAAACTCCTGGATGTAAGTTCAAACAAGAGGCAAAGTAAGTTAAGAGACTAAGTGATGATTTTACACCTCTTCTCTCTTGTAGTGTGTCTCTACATAAGTGTCCTGTTCACAAAGACTCACCTATAACAATATATTCTTTTAAAATTGAAGAAGGCCAAGAATGGTACACTAAATTAATATCAATTATCAAGTTAATTATTACTTATTATTTTCTAGTGTGAGATTTCATTGTAGTCAAGGGCTGACAGCATGGTGTGGATATCATAGCTTGATGGTAAGTTTAAACATGTCTATGTTGTACTATGTAATGCTCTTCTCTTATAGAACAAGGAAAACCTAGAGCTCAACGTTAAAGGTAAACTGTTAACTTTCGGTCAACTTAACTAACATTTTTAGGTCACAAAAAGATATCTAAATGTTCTCTGGAATCGTCAGATATAGTTATTGATAACACTATCTATGCCACTCCAGAGGCTGCTAGTTATATCATGACACCTCGTGAGAATAATGCCTTAGGCAATTCATCTCCTGTTTTCTCAACCAAATTAGAAAGTTCATGTTATCAGAAGGTCGGTGACATCTCTGTGGCAACAGTCAATGATAGCATGGAAAAGACCGGTGATATCTCCATGGCAACAGTGGATAATAGTATGAAAGAGATTGGTAACGATGTAGAAGTTAATTTATATAATGATGTAGAAAATAATGGAGAAGAAAAAGATGTTGTTAGTGTTGAGGAAGACAGAAGAGGGAATGTCAGTAGTGAGGATGTAAGCAGTGAGGAAGAGGAAGAAGATGAACTTGAAGAAGATAGTATATACCATGTCAGCAGTGACAAAGAGAAAGAAACAAGTTGTAAAGAAAGTGACAATGAAGGGGACTCTAGTGACGGAGGAACATCCACTAAATCACATGATGTGTCATCAAATAAAGTTGTCCTTAGCCAACAAATTAGTAAGATAATAATTATGTTTAATTTTATTAAGTTATTATATTGACTAATTAATAGGAGCATTACTCACTGTGATAAACAGTGACAGTGACGATGAACCACTAGTCAAGTCAAAGACCACACCTTCTCGCTTAGAGATGTCCAGACGAGTTTCAAGTGGAATATCTCCAAGTGTATCGTTCAATGTATCCACTAGTAGCAATGAATGTGAGTACAATACATTGTATTTAATAATAATTCTTTCTTTGTTAGCATCTCCACTTTTCAAAGTATCTACTAGTAAGACTTGTAATGATTTTCAGTTCAGAAAACTACTAAAACAATTAGTTGAACAACAGGTTTGTGAGTGATCATGTGACATATCACATGATTAATCATGTGATTTGTTTCTGTAAACGTTGTTAGATAGATTTGGTTCTAATCTTCCTCTTAAAGGTGTAACCATACAACGACAGATTGCCATGATTAAAAAAGGAATGTTACATTTTCATGGATATGTACCTTCCAAGTCCGAAATTGAGGAACTTCTATCACATCCTGATGACGATGATCAAGAATTCGAGAAACCAGTAAATAAATAAACAAACTATTTCAATATTTATTATAACAATAGGTCTTTGCCATACATTCTCAGGCTAAATTATTAACAGCTGGTGCTGTACAAAATTTACATTCGTAAGACAAAAATGTTAACTCTAATATTAATGTCAATTGTTAGGTCTATCTCAACATGTCCATCAGAAGAAACTGAAACTCCTAGTGGTCTTAAAGTTGATCTCATGAGACATCAAAAAAGGGCATTGGCATGGCTCCAATGGAGAGAGGGCCAGATACCTCATGGTGGTATCCTAGGTGAGTGTAACTCTGTAATAAACAATTTAATTATGTGTGTACATGTAGCCAATGACAGGGGGTTGGGTAAGACCCTATCAATGATTTCACTAATTATAAAAAAGAATCAGAACGATTCTGACTTTACTAGTAGAAGAGATAACAGTAAGTATGAAATGTATTTAATGTACAATAAAGAACTAATATTATAGGATTGTTGGAGTGTAACTCAACATTAGTAGTTGTTCCTTTAGGATTATTGAAAATGTGGGAGTCTGAAATAAAATGTAAAGTCTACTCTGGTGTCCTCTCAGTTACACTTTACCATGGCAGAAATCTGCCAAAAAATCCAGAAGAGTTAGTCCCTATTATTTAGCCCATTAAATTACTTACTACCCAGACTTCTACATTATGATGTAGTAGTGACTACTTATAATATTGTTAGGATTGAAGCTGGTTCATTAACAGTGAGTTAAACATAATAATTCATAATGATAATCGTTTATGTTATCATAAGGAGAGTAGTGCTAGTGTCAAGCATCAACCTGCTAGTAATACTCTCTTTCAGATACATTGGAATCGTGTTATTCTTGATGAAGCATGTAGGATTAAAAATCCTAAAACTGCTATGAGTGTTGCATGTTGTGAACTATCTTCTGGTATGTTGCATATAGAGTTTAGTCAGGATATTTTTGGTTATTTTTAGAATATCGTTGGGCTATGACTTGTACACAGAATAAACTAGAAGATTTTTACAGTTTAATAAAGTAACTAACACTATATGATAGAACATACTTAAGCTATCAAAGTTTTTTTTTACTATGATTAAGTCTGTACCTCTTAACTAAATTCACTCTTTCAATAGATTGGTAAACTTGGACTGATTGAAAGAGAAAATGCCACTATTCTCAATGAATGTCTCAAGACATTAACTAAACGTATAATCTCTGAATTTCAAAATGCTCTAGAAAACTTTAATTTGAAGTGTCCATTTTATTTGACACAAAATGATGGTACACTGATAAGGTAATGATAAAACAAGTAAAAAAGGAAATCACACTAAAAAGGTTGCCTTAAAAGACTCAATTTAATACATTTATTATTTTATTTTAAAGTGACACTATCGATCCATTTATTTCTTATGGTAATCTGTTATCTGTGTATGTTAAAGTGATCAATTCTTGTATAACTAAACTACAATATATCACTTGTTTCATTGATCAACTGTATGTTTTCTTTAGTGTTGTAGAGGCTGTAGAATATCCAGTGTTCACTTTTTCCTCTGGTCCAACCAACAGTATGAGAGGTGCCATGTTTTTATCAGGAAAGAAGAATGGTATAGTTGTGGATATTGGTGGTACGACCACAGATATCGACATACTTGTTAATGGTTTCCCTAGAGAAGCTTCATCTCAAGTCAAGGTACTGTCAATACATTGATAGTTGCTATGGCAACATTTAATTTGCCAAAGGAAGTGCTTATCTCTAGATAGCAATTAGATTCATAAGTCAAATAAATTACAAAATTAACTTGGACCCTTCAATCAGGGCTATTGTAGTTGATACACATATCAATTCTCATTATGTGTTTATTTTTAGATTGGTGGTGTACGTACAAATTTCCAAATGCCCAATATTGTTAGTATTGGTTTGGGGGGTGGATCACTGATCACAAGAGATAAAGATGGAGTATGTTACTATATTGTTATGATTCCTTATCATATATATCACGTTATAGAATGATGTATTGATTGGTCTTAGTAGTGTTGGGTCACAATTGACTACTAAGGTACTGTTTTTGGAGGAGATATATGTACAGCCACTGACGTTGCTATTGCAGCTGGTATTTGTGAAGGTATCTACCCTATTATTTGTACTAATAGATGACTACTTAAATGATTACCTTTAATAACTGATCAGTATATGGCACCAACTTAACAATGTCATTCTGGAGGGAAAACCCTCATATTATCTATATAATAGCTTATTTTACAAATTAAGCAATTTACATACAAGTTTAGCTATACCACTTACTACAGTTATAAGTTTAGTAATCATTCTATAAAGAGCTTCTATATGCATTCAAGATGAAGAAAATAGACTTCTCCTAATTTGTAATAACTAGTAAATTAACTACCTCCTTAGCAACCACAGAAATAATTCAGAACATGTGGAGAGTCTTTCTAATGTTATGACTACTATTAAATCAGACGGATCATTTCAAGGAAGTGATGAGGAACTTCATCTCAAAGCTTGAGAGGTTATTATCCAAAGAAGTGTGGACTCAGCAATTAAGGCTGCTCAAGAAGAAGGTACATAACCATATACATGTACATGTATATTGTATATGTACATGTATAGATTGCATAATTGATAAATGTCCAGACAAAAATTGTAAATGGACTATGTTATTAGACAAAGGTTGATGGTTGCTATAGCTACAATTCAGTCACACTCACTTAATTATAATTGCATATCTTTTCACTATATTAAGGTTGTATTCCTGGTTCAGGTGATGTCATTAATATGATGGCACACTATGTGTCATTTCATAATGATATTTATCATAGTCAAGTTATACCAAGAACCACCTCTCTCTCTCTCTCTCTCTCTCTCTCTCTCTCTCTCTCATCCCGTTCTCCTGTCCAGTTCTAATGGATATGGTCTATATGTCACAGTGTCAAATATCCATTTTTATGTCTGCTAATAACACATATCTATTGTAGGATTTACAAATTTTCAACACATTATTAACTGTAACAATACTACAATGTACAAAACTTCCCACAGCCTTTAAAATATAGGGCTCTTTCCAAGCTAATGTACTAGCAGGTCTGAGTCCAAGCAACTAGTGGCCATGATAGCTGTGTCCTATATACATACACTAGTTTAACTAATTTGTAATATATATTGATACAGATATATCGTAACAGAAAATGATTTTGAGGTGTCTAAAGTGACTAGTTTGGGAATTTTTGATATTGTACCCTATATTACATATAGACATTGTCTTACAAACGTATTTCTTTTCAATAACAAGTTGTAGAATAGTTAAAGTACTATAATATTTTATGTATTTTGAAACTTTCAATTATTTGTTAATTAGATCAATTAAAAATCAATTAATGTTGGTCACGTGGGTTATGGTACTGGTGACAAATTTGTCACGAGATTTTCTTGAATAATCGTCAAATTGAAGCGTGAGAGAAACCTCTTGATCATATAAAATATACTCTATAGTCTCTATTTTTCATGTCTCTATATTTCTACGACTCTCCTCGTCGCTGGATCACCACGTCACTTCGTTGGATCGACTCTCCTTGTCGCTGGATCATCTCGTCACTTCGTTGGATCGACTCTCCTCGTCGCTGGATCACCTCGTCTCTTCGTTGGATCGACTCTCCTCATCGCTGGATCATCTTTTCGTTTTAGTTATGTCATCTTTATCTGTTTCATTACTTTTCTTTTTCTTTTCTTATTTTATTTTATTGTTTAATTTTTTGTTTAATTTTTTGTTTTTGTAAAGTTTTTTGTTCTCCATTTTCGTTTCTACAGGACTCAGGTTGGAAGTTCCTACTGTGGTTGGTCTGATGTTCTTTGATGGTCTTGACTGTCTCTGATGTTCTCTTAATGTAAAAGATGAGTCGCTCTCCTGCTCATTGGACTTTTTCCTGTCTTCCTTCCAGCCTTCTTTCCTCTTCTTTTATTTTTTTTAATTTTTATTTTGGGCTATCTAGCCTATACATCATACACACACTCATACAATCTCTAAAAATTATCTCTCCCTTGCCGCCTGGCGGCCATAAAATTTTTTAAAAAATATCCACGGCCGCCAGGTGGTAGGGGAGAGCTCTGATTTGTAGGGTGCGTGTGTGTGTGCTGTGTGTGTGTAGGTTGGTTGTCCTTTTTCACTTCCTCTGTCTCTCTTCACTCTCTATCCATTCATTGTCACCACCAGTTCAGTTATAACTACTCTTTTTTTCTTTCCATGTAGGAGCAGCACTGTTGAAACAGGTGAGCTATCTCTCCATCCATCCATTCTTTAGTAATCCAGTTATTCCAGATAACTTTCTATTTCTTCTTCTATGTTCTCTACTTGTGGACTGACTGGACTCTTGGAATTCTTCAACTACAGAGACTGTCTTTTTTAATTTTTTTTTATTTTCATTTTTCAGTATTTTTTAATGTTTTTCTTTATGGTTTGTTAAGTTCTTTAAAAAATGTTTTATTATCTAAAATTTGTCAATAGTCAATTATCTTAACTTCAGTTCAAAAATACAAAAATCTAACTTTGATCTTGTTTCATGAAAACTGGATTAGTTTAGAATTGAATTTTTTTATTAAACAACTACAATGAAACTAAAACTTTATTTTTTTACAAAATTAAACTATTGTATTACACATTATTATACCAAATTAAAATATTGTATTACACATTATTATACTAATATAGATCATTGTTCTTTTACTAGTAAAATTATTAGTATTATATTATCATTATTTTTTTTAACAAAATTAATAACATTTTTTAATAATTAATTAAAATCTATTTTTCTATACAAGTAATATTTTCCCGCCATAATAGTGGTGGTCACGCGTTTGATGTTCCTTGCCAGGAGTGTGCTCGTGAAAGTTTCCCGCCTAACCACCGTGTGCAAGTAATGGTTCTCTGGAGACCTTTGACAGTACTCTTTCCCTCCTTTGACTGGACTATCTCCCTCATTTGACTGACTCATGAGATTTTGACCTAATAAGACATTTTTTTAGTTTCAGTATTTTGAATCCACTAACCTACTTTATCATAGAATGTACCAAGAACAAAAGTAATGAGAGGGAGTATCAAAAGAGTAATTCATATGTCATGAAATGATACGGTTGATCAATGGATGAATAAAGCAATGATTGGTGAGGTTACATGTTAGAAAAATAACATTTGACTGCTTCTCCAATCAGTCATTTTAATCAAGGTATATTTAGATGTTTACTTTGTTTATCATTTAACTTGTTTATTGTTTATTTAGTTTAGGGCTCAATACTCTCACAAGATATCAACAAACTGGATGGAATCCATACAGATCAGAGAGACTTCACAATGGTAGTAGTTACCTTTATACTCATATGATCTTAATATTTGACATATACTAGTAGCAATGGATTCACATTGTTGACTACAGACTCAAAAGAAGTTAACAGGTTGTATGAAACTTGTATACAACAAAATCTCTATGGAGTTAGAGGTATATGTTCTTGTTAAGTAACATTAATATTACTGTTCTTAAATATTGCATTAATGTTTTATAATTATAACAATCTCCCCTTGTTTTACTAGTACATGTACATGTAAATTAATGAATATCTTTTGTTTTACAGATTTTAGCAAATTTCCAAACACAGACTATTTTACAAATTATGTTTGTTTTATATTAATTATGCATACACTTTAGATTATCTTCAAAGTACATTCTTTGTTGTGGGGTTTGGTACAGCGAAGACAAACCTAATATGCAGACATTTCTAAAGCCACTTATCGATTCAAGTAACAAATTGTATCATCAAATTATTTAGTATAATGGCTTATATAATAACATATCTATATTGTAGATCTCACAGGTATTGTGGTACAACATCAAAGGGCACAGTACAATGTAGAGCTATACTTCTAATTTGTACTGTTGATCTACCAGCAAGAGCTATGGTATGTAACATGAAGCAATACAATGTTGAATATTCATGTAGTACATGTTTGGAGATGAGAGACAATATTGTCACAAGTAATAAACTAGTAAGATATTGACCTTACAATTAATCATATGTTATTTGAATATGTGATACTGTTGCAGCTGCCTATGCTAAAGCTACATTTAACTGAGTTCCAGTATGTTTTTGTTTTATGACTACTATTATACTAATGTTTTTTACATTTAGGATTTGGGATATAAAGGTGTCCCCATCCTTACTCTACATATCCATTTGACTTAGTGAAGGGAATTACTGTTGACTACCTTCATTGTGTGCTAGTAGCAGTGACAAAAATGTTCATAGAATATTGATTTGGTAATCAACATAGAACTAATACCTATTAAATAGGAAGAAAGGTCTCAATATTGTAGCATGATAATACCAGTTATGTTTTTTACACAGATTGGTGATTGTAATGAATGTCTATTTAAAACTGAGAGTCTTCCTGATTTTGTGAAACATAAGGCAAGACATATTGAAGAAGCTGGTCACTTGAAAGGTACATGTGTGTATTCCTGATTAATGTGTTGTAATTTTATAACATAGGAAGTCTCTTTAAATAGTACAATTGTCTCCTGAATGAACTTTGTTTTATAATAGAATGAACAAGATTAATGGTCACTGGTAGTGATGATCTGATCTACATTAACTGATGACAACTGTAAGTTAAATCTGTTATAATAATATGGAGAGTTCTGTACTAAACTTGTATTTTAATTTTAGAGGGACTTTAATGTACTATATAGGTGTGAATAATACTAAGGCTAAAAATAAAAAATAAAAAAATATTTAAGATAAGCGAGTCTCTACTTCAGAGTCCCCAAGAAGTCCATTGAAGGTCTCCAGTTCAACAATTGGAGAAGTGAGAGTCCAGTGAGTTCACATTCTACAAGTTGAGAACATATGGATGAGAATATAATAAGAACATCAAGCAATTAAGCAAAGTATTTTTTTATTTTGCATATTTGCTGGTCTGTCCTCTTTTGTTGATATAATTTTTTTTAATTAAAATGAAATTACATTATAATTTCTTATATTGTATATAATTAAGGTTCAACATCCTTTAAATTATATCTATGATGTCCATAACTTTTAATGACATTTTATAGCCTTGAGTTCAGTTTCCTATATAACAGAAAGCATACAGAGATAAGTATAGTAAATTCAAACAGAAATAACTCACCATTGAAGCCTTTTGAATGGGATGACTTTAATTAAATTTTATTTTTAAATCCCTCATTAGTCTCCTAAAGTGATTTTGAAATTGGCATAACTTCATACATTTTAATTTTTCTTATAGTTTGGGCAATATAATACATTAAGCCTAGCCTCCTCTAGGCCCCCAAAGATGTTCCAGCTCTCGTCATAGTCTGTGTATTCAGATGTTTCATCAGGACATCTGTTTCTCTAACATTTCCAGTCTCCACTTAATGTCTCAAACTAGAAAAGACATTTTACAGATTAAAGTTAGTAATGAGGAACTCAAACAGAAAAGTGAGGAAAATAACACTGCTTCAGATTTTAAAAGTCAATTATGGCACTCAAATGTGTACTTCTAAATGTCAGTGTAAGGAAGGCTATAATATTGTCTAACACTGATTGTTACAAGTGTTCTAATACACTACATACTGCACTATATCACTTTGTATACAAGGTGGTATTGTGTGTGTATTTGTTTGAGATTGACAATTGGTGAATATTACCACCAAAACAATTGCCAGAGGTATTTCCTGAAACCAAACAACAAATGTTCTCACTGTCACTACTGCTACAACTATATAAATAGATAAGGAAAGATACTCAATGGTATTGTGAAAATAGTACTAAGAAGAATGATGACTGTTTCTTACTGTATCACACAATATATCTTTAGATACTTACTACTCTTCAACAGTTAAATATCCTAATGAATTACATACAAACTCACTTGTTTTCATACTACAATATATAGATAACATTCTTCCTAGTATTTGCTACTCAGGCAAGAAGTCAACTCAGTATAAAGAAATAAGACTAGGTCTTGCTTACATGAAGCCAAGTATAAGAACAGCACTCCACTGTACCACTGTATTAACATTATTACAGTTTAAAGTGCAAGCTAGAAACTAGTTATAGGTTTATTTAAACACAAAAACAATTCCGAGGTGTCTTCTTAAACTAATAGTGTGCATTGAGAGAAAATGAAATAATCACATCACGTGATCATTAAAAATGGTTAAACTCTTCACTTAGGTATAAAACAGTTATTAGGGAACTTACTAATAGTGTTGCAAACTAAATAAACTGTTTCTAAAACAGAAAACCGGCACATGTGAAACCTCATGGTTTGTGTTTTAAAATGAAAGTCATGTCCATTCATGTGGAAGCCAAAGAATAATTATGAAAAGTCAATAATTAGATTCAAATATACAATATGCACAGAGATCTATCTTGTACACAAACCTTGAAGGCATACAAAATGTTCTAAGAAAACAGTGCATTTGTCAGTTACAATTGTAATGTGCTCATATGGAAAGCAGTCTTAAAGATTGAGTTGAGTACCTAGGAAATTCATCAAAAAAGTATATTATATGCTACTATTTCTAGTGAGAGACCTCTCCTAGTTGCAATAAAACTGTGTGATGTAGTACCAGTATTAAGTACATTATGGAATACGTAGAAAATACATAACAAATAAAGCAAGACAAAGAGAATAGACTATATATAGATATTACAGTACATGAACTTTGTAGGTTCTACATAACTAGACTATAATATACATGATAGCAATAGAACAAGTTGTAGTCTACATAAATACTGAAAAATCAACCAAGGAGTAAATACAAAATATGATATAACAAGAGGTTAAAAAACAATACAACACTAGGTGTTACAGAACAGTCTCAGGAGATGGATGTGTAAGAAAACATACACAGGAACTATTACTGAACAAAAATAAGTACCAGGGTTCTTTGTAACATTCACAGGAGATAGTAGTATAATTTAACAAAAAGTCTATAATGTGGGAGAGTGGCATAAGATCATAACACAAAATAGAGAACACAAGAGCAATAACTAACAAAACTAAACGAGAAGTCCATTATTGTCAACACATTAATAATAAATAATAAATAGAAACACAGGAGACATTACTAGATCAAACATTAAAAGAAACACTTGTCATAACAGTTTTAAGAAATGTAACACAAGTACATACAATAACATATGATATAATAGACAGTTGAAAACAATACAATACAGTGTGTAATAAGGCTTTTATGCATCCACATGTCACAAGACAATATTATATCATATATAGGACATTATAGGACAAGAACATGTCACAGAGTTAAATTGTATTATAAGGATCACAAAAGGTTTATGTAAGTATGTCACATAGTTAGGTTGTATCATAGGACATTCTGTGGTATCAATAATAAGACAGTTGTATAAAAGTATGTTAATATTTTTGTTTATTTATATATTCATATTTCACAGGGCTAGGTTGTATGATATTATACGTTGTAAGATGTTTGTATATGTCACAGGGCTGAGTTTGGGTGACAACAGGTTTGTATTATGTAGGATATAGGTGGTCTTGTGAATATTATAATGGACAACAAGAGCAGATGACATATTATAGGACTCATAATAGATTTGTCACGTACACACAATAGATAGAGAGATTATATAGATATCTGAATATTACCACAAAATAAGAGACTTAAATAAAAGCTACAAACATGTCTGAGTGTATGTTGTAGGGATCACAAGAGATTGATATACGAGATGTTGTAGTGTGAGTGATAGGATTAAAAGTGTGAGTATATGTACAAATAACAAAGGATATACTTGTTATTGAGTGTACTTGTTGATCACAAGAATTAGAGGATTCAATGGAGAAGCTTTAAAATAAAAACTATAAAATAGCATACCATGAATTGATCTCAAACGTTTGCACAGACTACAAGTCTAGTACATGACTTGTTACAACAGTGTGGTTATCCAGTGGATACTACTGTTACATACAACAGTAAGAGGGTTGGAGTATATTCTAAAGTTAGTCTCTTGGACCCAGAGTTCATGTACTTACCAGTGAGGCTCTATACTAGTCATTTTAGTTAACAATATGACTCCTCATTAGCTAGAATACATATGGTTAGAAGCTACAACCAAGAGGAAAGCTACCCCTGCCATACCAGGACTGTTGGTATAGTCTCAAGTAACTGTATATAATAAGTGGTTGAGTATTATAAAAGCCTCTTTAATATAGACTACAAGGTGAAGCTACTTATAACTGTTGAGAGGGGGACGAAGACTTAATTCTAGTGGGCCACAGATATTAAACTTACAATCAAGCTGTATATTCTACACATGTGTCTAGGTATATTTCAGGTTTTCAATATGGTTCTCAATGTGAAGCCAAGTACAACTACTCAGCTTGTCAGCTAGCTGACAGGGCCATTTAACTTAATGCTGCATGCTTATTGTCAGCTGTTGTCAGTTGTGGGGTTTGTGAAAAAATTCACAGTCTGGGAAGACATTTGCATAAACCATTCCAGTTCTGTTTAGGTAAGTATTTAAATCACAACACCAAAAACATCTCTACAGAATACATAAGGTTCTTAATCTACTTACATAACAGCTTTATGTGTGCATAAATTACTACTTGGCTGCCAAAATGACCAACTTAAGGCTAATTTAAAAACTGAGTTAGAACTAGACTTTGCTCATGTACTACAGAATTAGGTTCACACAATAAGTCGAGCAATCTCACAAAGTCATCAAGTATCTAGAAGAGGTGGCTATATAGATGTTTAATGACTACAATTATCAGTCCAGACAGCAAAAAAACTCAGGAGTAGGCTTTCTACACACACACACACACACACACACACACACACACGCGCGCGCCCACGCCCACGCACACACACACACACACACATGATGTACACTTACTCTCTTTGTCTTTCTCTTTTTTGTGCCGCAATAAAAGCATATTTTCTTTTTTGTTGGCCTTGGTTCATGTTAATTGCATTTTTCTGCACAAAAGATGAGCAAAAACTGAAGGTATCTTGACTGGAGACAATAGACTGTAGACAACAGTAACAACAGCAATTATGTTCTTCTTTTAAAGATCAATCCAGTCCACAATATATAGCAATGACATCATTGATAGAGATGACAGAGACATGACAGTTAACTTGTAGAAAGAGTTAGAGAGTTCTACTTATTTCTGTAGAATATAAAAGAAACTGATATAATACTGCAGAATAGAACATGATGTCAGGTCTTTAAACTAACTAACAACTAGTGGTTAGAAAGGAAGCTACCAGTACATGTTTGTAATAGAACTGTAAGTTGCTCAACAAGGAAGGGTGGTTGTTGCAAGTGACTACAACTGAGGAGAATATCAGGGAAGTCTAGTTACTTTAAAACAGCAATTTTTTAATGCTAGTGGTTATGTAGTAGGACACTGAGATATAAAGAAAGGAAACTTACTTAACTGTTTCTGTCTTTAAACTTGAATTCACATAACTGCTACACTGTCCATTTGGTATAGCACACAGTAAAACGACATTGTTGTCGTGTACATATGGTTGCTAAATAGCTGGATTTACTCAAGGAGATAGAGAAAAGGACACTTCTCTCTGCATTCCAGGGGCGAATGATCAGCTATCCAGTCAGAGAAACGAGACACAAGTCTAGATATACATTTATACTACATTTTTCTGGCTTTTCTACTGGGCATGCTCAGTAACCAGACAAACCAGACTTACCAGTAACTACATTCTTTTGTAGGAACACTAATATGATTGTAATAACAGGTCAATGTTTAGATGACAATCAGTATGTTAAAGGAGATAGAACTTTAGTTTACTTCTCTCTCAAGCTAAAATGAACTGTCATTAAGGACACTCATTTTAAATGAATTTATTTATGTAAGAGATAGCTGAATGGAAAGTGTGGGATTAATAAAGGAACAGCTGTTGCCTGACCAGTGTCAGGGAGCTAATTATGGCAAACAGTTAAAAACTTATTGACTTTGAAATCAATATATTAAACCTTATATAAGTAAAGTTTATTAACATACCATTTCTACAATAACAATTATATATAGTTAACTAGTTTGCCACAGTCTGAAATCTGATTGGTTGGTATTTGCTCTTCTAAAAAGGCGCAAATGTGGCATTGAACTAACCAATAAGATTTCTTGATTTCTGTTAAAGAACATATATTGCTGTTAGAGATATCAAATGCTGAAGTCTGATAGAAGAATCCAGTATGGTGTAGACCCTTCTATAATAGACAATAATTATAAAGGATATTAAATCATAATACATAACATCACTCCAGTGTACATGTAATCAAATGATGTTGTTATATGGTAGCAACTGAGCAGTTTATGGTTTTAAATTAACATTAACAATAATTATTATTATATAAAAACTAACAACTCACAAACAAAATTAAAAAAGTTCTGTCTTGTTCCAAGATCAGTGTGGTAATGATAATACTGAAAACGCATAAGGAATCCATAATAACCATGCATGGAATTGCTATCACCATGGCAACATACAGTTTAAAAGTATAGATAACACTATAGAGAGAGTAAGATCTTTGAATTGGATGGTGATAACGATTGTGTAGTCTCTCTGATCTGTATGGATCTCATCTGGTTTGCTGATATCTTGTGAGAGTATTGAACTCTTAACTTTTTAAAAACAACAAACAAGTCAATTGACAAATAAACTTAATTTTAACAATTAAAAGCCAAAATAAATTAAACAAAAAAGAAGTGTATTGAAATAACTGATTGGAGAACCAATCAAATGTCAAATTTCCAACATGCAAACTCCAAAATCAGAGAGAGAGAGAGAGAGAGAGAGAACACATGTTAATTTCTTTGTCTTCATCTTACCATTCAAAAGATTTTTTCCATCTTTAAATGTTACATCATTGTTCTTTTCTTGTTCATCTTGCCCTGAAAAAAGGAAGGTATATTAAAATATAAAAAAGAATAGATGATCAATTAATAACAATGGATGCATGGTAAATTATTAATAGATGTATAAATGTTGCAATGGATATATTGTACAAGCATGAAACATGGTAATAGACCTATAAATTTATTGATGGATCTACATATGTATGGTTTTACATACCTGAGTATATCCTTCTGTCCTGTACCAACAGTGACTGATAGTTCAGTACCCTTTGGTATCTGAGCATCTATATCTGACGTATCTCCTCTAGTGTTGTAAATGTTTAACAATAACTAAAACTAAAACCATTTTTGTAAAAGGGAAATCATTATTGTTAATAATAACAAAACTATAACTAAAATTAGTTAGAAACCATTAACAAACAATAACTAAAACAAAAATTGCAACTCTATACTAATAAAATAAGAAAAAAATATTAACACATTGATGTGTAAACAAGGTGCATAGACCTATTGAATGGTCAAAGAACTTTTACAATACCATGAGTCATCACATGACTTGGCTGTTTATATGAGGATTTATTTATTTCATTCAATAGGAGAAGAACATTATAAAGGAAAAAGAGTCAGCTTTGGCAAAGTGAAAAAGGTCCCAATGTAATTTTACTTAAACGTTTGACATTGTACATTTGGCACTTAAATGTTACCCTTTAAAATAGACTTTCGTCAATAACAATAACAAAAATTTGATTCACTAACAATAACTAAAGCAAATACTCACATCAATTTTGTGAACAATCAATAACAAAAACTAAAATTCAAACAAATTCTGTACAATAACAATAACAGTAACTAAATACAAATTCAATACTTTTACAACACTAATCTCCTCTCAGCAGTGAGGATATTTATATAGGTTTGATTGGAGGGGAGCTACCCCTACTAATAAGTGCTTGTGTTGTTGCTCTTTCAGTTTCTCTCTAGAGAGTTGTGATTTATCGGACGATAAACTAAGTGTTGAAGTAATGTGACTGGTGGTTGACAAAATGGGATCATCAGACGTGGGTAACACTTTGGTATTGTCTTGAGTAGTCAAAATGTTAGCTATCATTGGACATAAGGAATGTGTCAATTCCATGGAAAAATGTCTAATTGGTTTAGGTTTTGTATGAGTGAGTGAGTCAGATAATGCATATGGAATATGTAGCTCCACCTCTCTGTCATTGGAACCACTCTCCTGTTTATTGTCGTCATTCAAATAATCTTGATCAGAATAATGACTGGTATATTCCTCATTGTGGGTATGATCTTCTTCGTCTTCAAGATATTGGATTCACTGGTGTAGACTATTGATAATATCATTGTTTTGACAGAGTTCCAAAGCTAAGTTGTCTTTGTCTTGTTATAAATGTTGATTCAATTCACAATAACTTTTGTCTTTTAGCCTTGTACTCTTTAGCTTTTGTCATGGATAAATAGATGGATACATAGATGGATTAAATGGATGGATGGGTACTTGGATAGATGAATACATGTAGTGCATGAATGGATGGTTGAAAAGAGAAACAAACAATTACCTCATTCTGTAATTTTGCATACTTTTCAGGACCACAAGTTTCCAGTCATTGAGCATTACGTTCTAATGTCTGTGTCCTCTCTGATCTCAGTCTCGACAGATCAGTTTCCATTTCAACTCTCAAATCTTGAAGATTTTTAACTGCTTCTGACCTTCCTCTATTTTAAGTTGTTGAGCATTATTTTCTATAGTAACCAACTAAATAAAAATTAAGATATCTTGTAAATAGTTTAAATTAAATAAGCTTATATTAGACAGTCTAACCTTAAGACAATAGTTTAGTGATTGTTCCATAGACTTGTCTCTTTGCGTCTGTTCTAAGAGAGCTTACACACTTTCAAGTTCACAAGACAACTGATCTGTCCTCTCTTACCAACCATCATATTTCTGTTTAACAGTTTCAATGTCTAGTGCCTCCAACTAAAAATAGACAAATAGATTGATTAATAGATACATACAGAGGTGTATCAATGGATTGAGAGATGAATGGATTAATAGATAAATAAAATGACATCTAATTTATATGTGATCAATGGATGGATCATGTGATTCAAATGATAAATGAACACACAATAGTACATGATATGTCCAGATAGACACAATTTGATGTTAACTTACTTCAGAGACACTTCTGCTTTGTTCAGTTCTCTGTATATAAATGTTCTCTTATTATTTCAACTTCTCTAGTTTTAGTTTCTACATCTTGAACAAGTGCTCTAGTTTGTTTCTGATACTCCTCTATCTGTAATAAGAGCTGATTGGATATTTGATGTAAAGTTTTGTTCCTTTCTTCAAGTTTGGATAATCTAAAAACATGAGATTTAAATTTTGAAGTATTTCCTAGTTTCTATACATGAGAATGAAAGATGAGGATTGGAAATGAGACTTCTTTTTTCATACAATCTTTATGATATGGTATGAGAATCAATCTATGATATGGGAATGTGACTTTATTACAAAATTCTCAGTCTCATTCTAATTATTACTGCTATAGACTATAGTAGTTGTAAAGAGTGGAGAGCAACAAAAAGAGCTATGATAGTTCTTCCTTTATCTTGCCTATGATACCTTCACAAAACACATTAATTAATATACACATACATGTATATGTGTACCTATTTAGGGTAGCTTCCATATTATTATTACATGTACATGTACCTATTGAGGGTAGTTTTAAATGTAGACAGTTTCTATTGAAATTCTATTTGTTATTTCATAGAGAACTCCACAGTATTTTGATATAGTTATTCTATTTTAGTATATTGATGTGTTTGATGGTGTGATTGATGTATAACCTGAAAAGATCAGAATGATAACTCTGAAGTATGAGATTCATATAATGAAAATTATGGAACCAGAATGAAACATGGGAAGAAACAGTACTAGTAACACACTTACTTTAGATTGGTCATTCATCATGGTAGTATACTCAACTAACTGATTCTCCAGTGCTATGATATGATCTTTACATTTTACGGGTTCTCATTCCTAAGTGTCCAGGATTGAGTCTTTAGCCTCAAGATCAGAATGTAACTTTTCTATTGTATCTTCTAGTTCTGTTAGTCTCGTCAGAAGCTATGTAAGATGACATTTAAAAGGATAAATATACTGTTGAATGGATGTATGGTATGTTGAATGGGTTCATAGTAAAACATAACAGATGATGAGTATTCATTACTTTTTAACCACACCCACCAAACTTATAACTTCTGATAGTTCCTTCTCACTTTTATATTGTTTTAATTTTCCTTCTTGTTTTATTTTCATATGTTGAGTAGACTGTTACTCTTGCTAATGTCAAACACACTACAACATTTTGTGAGCATGAAGTCATTGCTTTCAATCATTGTGTGGTAATTGGACCATATGCTCTACAAAGATATGAAGAACTATTACAAAGAAGAACATGAAGTTTGTCAAACTCTATCAGCTCTCCTCACATCACATATACAGTAAAGAAAAATAGATTCGTGAGCTTAATAATCTGTTGTACACTACAATTACTTCATAATTAGTAGATAAATCTACTAGAGCGACAAAAGGTTCAGTAGTATCATATATATATATAGCACAGTTGAAGTATTACATTACTGCCATTATCATTCCTAGAACTCAACTAGAACATCAACTACAGAATAAAAATGATCAATTAGAATTTAACAAAGATATATAAAATATCAATCTTACATAGAGTAGATGTTAGAGAACCTTTCTAGATCATCTCCAGTCCAGTTATCAATGTCTCACTATAGAATTAAAGGAAATAGTTAAGTACAACACTCAAATTAATGATAGATCAAACTTACAATCTAAGTTATCAGAGAGTCTCAACATTATGTACATCTATATAGTAGATCAAAACTTCCTAAATAGATCAGTTCACAACCTGTGACCATTAAACCTGTACATCCTATTATAAAACATAAAAGTTCATTCAGTAGGACAATTGTACTATTTAATAAGTCAACTTACAGTAGGTATATTAACAAATGTCATCAGATCATCTCTAGTAGCTATAAATAGATTTACTAAATGTAATAGAATTTGTTTTGTTCTAAACATATAGTTAATATACATCCACAACCAAAAGAACATCATTAATAATTCTAGTGTACAACAGTTCATGTCATTTATTAAAGAGAATAAATAAAGGATAAGGAGAAGAGCCTAGATTTCAGTATATATAAATAAAATACAAATACCAGGAAACTTTAAGTGTCATGTAAAAATTTTGATGCTAGAAAACCAATTCTTTAAATCCTCTAGACCAAAAAAAAAGATAAATTTTAGATCCCTAAAAGTAAGTAAAATCCAAGATACCAGAAATAAACAAGGAAAAACTCTATGTGTCAGTATAAAAACATTGATACAAGTGAAATCCTAGATGGCTGTAAAAAATCAAGCAAAGTCCTTGATGTCAGAGTAAAATACTAGATATCAGAAGCAAGCAAAAAACCCAGATGCCAGTAATTAAAATCCTGTACCAGTAAAAAAAGAAAAATTCTAGATCCCTCTTAGATGCCAGTCAGAAACCTCTCCTAGTTACAATAAAACAATGAGTTATAGTTAAAAGGTTTATGTACATGTCATAGGGCTAAGTTATATTGTAATACAAGACATTTATGTGGTTGGGTAATGAAAGGTATGTAAGGTATGTACATGTCAGAGGACTAGGTTGGATCATATTATGAGAGAGGATGGACATTAAGAAGTGTGTACATGTCATGGGACTCTCTTGGATGATATTACAACAGCTTGGGTATTAAGAGGTGTTTTTGGATCTTATTAAAATTGCTTGGGCATTAAGAGGTGTGTAGATGTCATGGGAGTATCTTGGATCATATTACAACAGCTGGCATTAAGAGGTGTGTAGATGTCATGGGAGCATCTTGGATCATATTACAACAGCTGGGCATTTAGAGGTGTGTACATGTCATGGGACTATCTTGGATGACATTACAATGGCTTAGGTATTAAGAGGTGTTTTTGGAGCATATTATAATAGCTGGGTATTAACATGTATGTGCAAGTCATGGGAATATCTTGGATCATATTACAACAGCTGGGCATTTAGATGTGTGTACATGTCATGGGTCTAGCTTGGATTCTATTACAAGAGGTTGAGTATTAAGATGTTATATACACTAAGTAACATTATGTAGTATGTATGATAAGATAAAATGTACATGTACTTGAATAGGACAATGCTACATTATGTATAGGGCAATATGGGATAAGAACATGTCACAGGATTAAATTGTATATAAGGACCACAAAAGGTTTGTGTAAAATATGTCAATATGTTTGTTTATATGTTCACAGCAACAATGTGAGGTTGTGGGCTCCTTCACATACACATACATTTTCTTATTAATATATTGTAATAGCTAACTTCTCTTATCCAACATGTCAATGATATCTCTATATTCATTATAAAATGATAATATATCATTAAAGTATATTAAAAGGAGTGACTGACTCCTTGTGATGTATCTACTAATATTATAGAGTGATAAGCTGATATCACCTCATCAGAAAAGTTCACATGACAAGTCATGTGACTATTACGTTAATAAAATGCTTATCAGGTGACTGTCACATGCAACATACAAATTAATAAAGTGATAATTAATCTGATGATATTAATATTAGCATTAATTATAGATCATCACATAGTCAGAGAGCATTATATTGAACATGACATCATGAGTATACAATAACCACACCCACTCATTATTACTATGAGTGTTCATGTAAATTGATGACGAGATACAACTTGTCTTTAGAATCAGGTGAAACTAATGAGAGGGACATACTCTAAATACTAACTCCATGCTAGAAATAAGATGTTAATTATTGAGGGATGGAGTCTGAAATACTAAACTCTTGTTCTGTGAACAGTGTATCTGTATATCTCAAATAATCACAATGAAATGAACCCTGTAATTATTAACATAATTATATATCTCACATTTTTATTTTTTCCTACAAACACATCAAGATGAGTCTGTTCAACTAAATCAACATTTGTCCACAAACAAAATTGTAAACAAACAAAAAACATGTAAACATGTACATATTGACATGTAACATTCACTTTGTCATATGATGTCC
This sequence comes from Xestospongia muta, assembly GCA_963693285.1. Taxonomy (NCBI): domain Eukaryota; kingdom Metazoa; phylum Porifera; class Demospongiae; order Haplosclerida; family Petrosiidae; genus Xestospongia; species Xestospongia muta. The sequence continues at coordinate 15,098,645 of OY848917.1, read as the reverse complement.
TACAATAGTTGCTTTTTGGAATAACTCTTGACTATCCATTAACTCTTATTGTTACTGACATATGTGATGACATTCACTTTTTTCCTGAACATTGATCACATATAATTTTTCATGCAAAACTCTTATTTTTGAACAGCATCTATAATGACTTCATTACAATAGTTGTTAACTTTACTGTGAAGTTCAAAGGATTCCTTTATTAAGGAAATTGTCTGTTGTAAATGATTCTTGTTGTCTGGGAGTTTATGCATTTGAGCTGTTATCATGGAGTGGTTGGAGATTGTAAGTACATTATAATCCTATTGCTATATTACTATGTGAAAGTATAAAGTACTGGACGGGTCACTTCATAGACATTAAGGTGGTATCTATGATATTACTGCATTCTATTGCTTGCTATTCATATTAATAGTTGTGTTTAACTGTCCAGTTTAATTATTGTTCTATTTCTATAACCATTGTTGTACACTCCATTAAAAAGTGACTTTTACTCACTAACTGATGGACTTGTCCATGTGTAACATATTAATTAACCTATAACTGTTAATGGTTAATTTAATATTAAGATAACTTTGTTGCTTTGTGTGGTAGATTTAATGTTTTTTTCTTATTTAATGTAATAAAATTTTATGATTGTAGCTCAAATGGATACCTACAACTATGTAAAGTTTGCAAGGAAAACTTTACTGCAACTAGGAATTTTTGTATGTCTAAATTAGATTGCAAGATTTTGTTATGTAATTCATAGTAATTGTCCTGAGTAAGTCAAATTTTAATATTCATACTGTGTTCAATATGAAATATGAAGTAAGAATTTATCAGTGTACTTACTTAAACAATCAATTTTTGGGTTTGTCAAATGTAATGCTCACCATCTTTATTCCTCTGTGATTAAAACATGGATGTTGTGCCTTTTCAGTGAAATGGTCAGCTTCAAATACTATATATGTTGTATATACAGTATATCTATCTATCTATCTATCTATCTATCATCTATCTATCTATTTATCTAACTAATCTATTTATATACAGACTATTTCATTGTTTAGTAAAGTGAGACAATAACATTTTAATAGCCAAACTGTGTCTGTTCTGTTATCCATTTTCAGCAATAACCTTAAATCTGTAATTAAACTAATCAGCCGTTATCAGGTGTTAAAGTAAACAGTCACATGATTTGAGATAAGAAGTACTATACAAATTAAGAAGTACTATACACATATAAAACTGGTATTAGTAAAGTTATAGTTAGCCTAGTAGTTTGTAAAATTACAATTACACTAACCAACGAATTGTGTTGTGTCAAATGTTTCTTTTAGCCTTTCCTTTTTTATTTGTTTCATTTTAGTTATTGTTATTTTAAGACACTAATGTTCTTTTTACAATTGGTAAACTACATACATGATATTTATATCTATACTGCATAAGGCATCAAGCAGTTATGGAACATTATTTATATGGAATATCTGTAAAGTTTTATCGGAGTGTTTTGATATGTTAAGTGATATTGCATGATAATACAATAAGGTATGTTAGTTTACTTTTAGCCCAAGATATATCCCTGAGTGACATTACCTTTGGCACTGTATTGAAGATGTTTATCTTTAGATTTATGGAAATCCTGTCATATATTTCTTAATACTTTTTTCTTTTACCATAGAATGACGATCTAATTAAGTCTGCTGAGAAAGGAGACTTGTTAGGAGTAAATGATGCTCTTGTTAGAGGAGCTGATGTAGATTCTACAGATGAGGTAAATCTATTCTTTTATTATACATTAAAATCTAACACTTAATAGACGAATCAACCTGTCTAAAAATCTTACTAACACTAGATTTTATTGTCATTTTGTTTTCTTATTGTTTATGCAATCAAGTAACTAACAGAACTAGTTTGACTACAAAAACTTTATCAAATAATGAGATGTATGTCCACAGTTTTTTACTCTACTGTTTTATGTTTCCACATCTATTGTGTTATAATTACTTGTCATTTAAATGTGTCCTTTACAATATAATAGTTGGTAAGTGTGATATAATGCGGTATAAATCCTAAGTGTATTGAATGCAATGTTGAAATTTTTTTACAGTATCGTTATTTGTTTCCACATCTATTGTGCTATAATTACTTGTCATCTGATTGTGTTCTAACAATATAATAGTCATTATGTGTGATGCAATATAATATAAATCCTAAGTGTATTAAATGTAACGTTGACATTCTTTGTTACACTATTGTTTTTTTGCTGCATTTATTGTGTTGTGTTTACGTAAATTTTGTTGTATGACTGTGCATTCTAACAATGATATTCATTAAGGTACCACCAATCATTTGTATTTCTAATTTAAATTGTTTATTGTCAAAGATGATGATAGTTGATATGCTAAACAACATAAAAAGCTATGTGTTATATTATTGTCAGTTGGAACTTGTCTTCTGGATGTGTCCTTTACAATATAATAGTTGCTATATGTGTTATATTGTAGTATATGTTCTAAGTATATTGAATAAAATTATACATAGAACCTATCCCTATTTTATATGTGCATATAACCTCCCCCTATTCTATATGTACATAGAACCTACCCCTATTCTATATGTACATAGAAGCTATCCCCATTCTACATATGTGTAAAGCCTGTCCCTATTTTACATATATGTTGAGCCTATCCCTATTCTACATGTTTGTAGAGGCTATCCTTATTCTACAGTGCATTGAGCATAACCCTATTCTACATGTGTGCAGTGCCTATCCCTATTTACTTATATATGTATGCAGAGCCTACCCCTAATATATATTATTATTCATATAGCCTATCCCTATTCTGTATGTACATGTAGCCTCCCTATTCTATATGTACTGCCCCTATTGTATGTGTACATAGAAGAAACCTCTATTTTATATGTACATAGAGCCTATCCCTATTATACATGTACATAGAGCCTACGACTATTCTATATCTATGTATAGCCTACCCCTATTGTATGTGTACATAGAGAAGAAACCTCTATTCTATGCATATATAGAGCCTATCTCTATTATATATGTACATAGAGGCTACCACTATTCTATATCTATGTATAGCCTATCTCTATTCTATATGTACACACAACCTACCACTGTTCCGTATGTACGTAGAGCCTACCCCTATTTTATAGTTACATATAGCCTATCCCTATTCTATATGTACATAGAGCATACCCCTATCGTATATGTACGTATAACTTATCCCTATTCTAAATATACTATAGCCAACCCCTATTCTAAATATATGTATAGCTAACCCTATTCTAAATATAGGTATAGCCAATCCTTATTCTAAATGTGCATAGAGCCTACTTTTATTCTATATATATGTGCATAGAGTCTATCCTTATTCTATATGAGCTTGTAGCCTACCCTTATATAATCTGGGCATAGAGCTTATCCCTATTTTATGTGAGCGTATAGCCAATCGCTTTCTTAAATGTAATTATAGCCTACCCCTATTTTAAATTTACATATAGCCAACTTCTATTCTAAATATACATATAGCCTATCCTATATTCTAAATTTACTTATAGTATAACACTATTCTAAATGTAGGTATTGCCAACCTCAATTCTAAATATACGTATAGCCTATCCTATATTCTGAATGTATGTATAGCTTATTCCTGTTCTATTGGTATGTATAGTTTATTCTTATTTAATATGCTCATAGAGCCTACCTTTATTCTATGTGTGCATAGAGCCTATTTCTATTCTATACGAGCTTAGAGCCTACCCTTATTCTTTCTATATACACGTAGAGCCTACCCCTATTGTAAATGTATGTGTGGGCTACCCCTATTATAAAAGTACGTATAGCCAACCCTATTCTAAATGTACATATATCCTACCCCTATTTTAAATGTACGTATAGCCAACCCCTATTGTAGATGTACGTACAGCCTCCCCTTATTCTAAATGTGGTTATAGCCTATGCTTGTTCTAAAATATATGTATAGCCTATCGCTATTCTAAATTTACATTCAGCCTATCCCTATTCTAAATGTACATATAGCCTAAACCTGTTCTATAGGTATGTATAACCTATCCCAATTCTATATACGCATAGACCCTATATACCCCTATTCTATACCCACATAGGGCCTACCCTTATTCTAAATGAACATTCAGCCTATCCCTATTCTAAATGTACCCTTATTCTATATATACATAGATCAATCCCCTATTCTATATGGGAATAGACCCTACCCCTATTCTATAGTTATGTAGATCATAGCCCTATTCTTTATGAGCATAGAGCCTATCCCTATTCTATATATACATAGAAACTATCCTTATTCTATATGTATGTACATCCTAAACCTATTCTATGTGCACATAGAGCCTATCCCTATTCTATATGTACATATATCTTAACCCTATTCTAAATGTTTTTATAGCCAACCTTATTCTAAATGTATGTATAGCCTATCCCCATTCTAAATGTACATATAGTCAACCCCTAATCTAAACGTATGTATAGCTTACCACTATTCTAAATGTATGTATAGACTTTCTCTATTCTAAATTTACATATAGCCAACCACTATTTTAAATGTACATTTAACCTACCCTTATTCTAAATTTACATGTAGCCAACCCCTATTATAAATAAATGTATAGCCAACCCCTATTCTAAATGTACGTATAAACAACTGGTATTCTAAATGTACATATAGCCTATTTCTATTTTAAATGTAAGTAAGTATAGCCTACATTTATTTTAAATGCATGTATAGCTATTCACTGTTCTAAATGTAGGTATAGCCTACTCCTAATTTAAATACGTATAACAAACCACTATTAAAAATGTAGGTACATCATACCCCAATTTTTTATGTACATCGAGTCTATGCCTATTCTATACGTACATAGAACCTATCCTTATTCTATATGTAGATATATCCTACTCTTATTCTCTATACACGTAGAGCATATCCCTATTCTATATGTACATATATCCTAACCCTTTTCTAAATGTACATATAGCCAACCACTATTGTAAATGTACATATAGCCAACTTTCTGTTCTAAATGTGCATATAGCCAACCTCTGTTCTAAATGTACATATAGCCAACCCTTGTTCTAATTGTATGTATAACCAACCTCTGTTCTAAATATACGTATAGCCAATCTCTGTTCTAAATGTTCATATAGCCAACCTCTGTTCTAATTGTATTTATAACCAACCTCTGTTCTAAATATACATATAGCCAACTCCTGTTTTAAAAGTGCGTATAGCCAACCCCTTTTCTAACTGTATGTATAGCTTAGCACTATTCTAAATTCAGGTATAGCCTAACCATGTTCTGTAGGTATGTATAGCCTATCCCTATATATATCTAATATATATGTACATATAGCATACCCCTATTATATATGTACATAGACCTATCCCTACTCTATATTTACATATAGTTAATCCCTATGTTATATGTACATATAGCCTACCCCTATTCTATATACACATAGAACCTACCTCTATTCTATATCTACATATAACTTATCTGTATTCTATATGTATATATATAGCCTATCCCTATTCTATATCTACATAGAACCTACTCTTCTTCTATGTACCCCTATTCTATATGTACATATAACCTACATTTATTCTATATGTACATAAAACCTACCTCTATTCTTATCTACATAGAGCCTACCACTATTCTATATTTGCATATAGAATAGTGGTAACTTATCTGTATTCTATATGTGGTAACTTATCTGTATTCTATATGTATATATACTCTTTTCCTATTCTATATGTAAATATAGCCTACATCTATTCTATATGTACATAGAACTCACCCCTATTTTATATCTACATAGAGCCTACCACTATTCTATATTTGCATAGAACCTATTCCTATTCTATATGTACATATAGCCTATCCCTATTCTATAAGTACATAGAACCTACCTCTATTCTATATGTTCATAGAACTTATCCCTATTGTACAACCTACCCTTCTATATGTAATAAAACTTATCCCTATTCTATATGTATGTATGGCCTATTCCTATTCTATATGTACACATAGCCTTTTCCTATCCTATATGTACATATAATCTACCCCTATTCTATATGTTCGTAGAGCCTATCCCTATTCTATATGTACATGTAGCCTATCCCTATTCTATTTAATATTGATTTTAATTAAGATACTACCAATCATTTTTATTACTAATTGAAATAGCTACATGTTATATTATTGTAAGCTTGACCGGATGTGTCCTTTACAATATAATAGTTGCTAAGTCTATACAATGTAATATAATTTTCCATAGTCATAATAAGTGCTCACATGAAAATAACAATGAAGGATCTGAATTGAAGCATCAATTGTTTAACATTGAAGTATTTGTTTTTATTTGTTTAAAATTAAAGTTTAATTAGTGTAGTTTTTTGCTATTGTGACAAATCCAGAATTAAAAATAATGATAGTTGATATGCTAAGCAACATAAATAGTTACGTATTATTTTCAGCTGGACTGTTGACATAAGAATATGTTCTAATATGTTTTTCTGTTTGCATGTTGTATGCCAGTCCCTCATATTACACTCTAACTGTATATAATTTAACCCATCTTGCAAAACTTAGTGTTAAAACAGTTATTCAAGTAATGAAGGCTTATTAGAAATAGATGTAGTCATGTCCTTCCTGTACAACATGACTTACATTTGAACAATATATGATTGTCATATGTTATAATTATGATGACAATATAGAGAGATAAGGCAAAAGACAAGATCTATGTATATGTAATGTTATTGTAGAGTGAATATTTTAATTTACAATTGATTATTTGTATGTTATATGTAATAGAGAGGATGGGCAGCCCTTCATCATGCAAGTGAGAAAGGATATGCAGATATTGTTGAAGTATTAGTCAACCAAAATGCTGATATCAATATTGTTACTAAGGTAATTTGGATTATGAGAAGGAAATGTAATTTTCAAGCCGTGTTAATGCCTAGTAACTATTAAACAAGACATAGTGTCAACATTATAATAATACAAGACAATCATACCTGTCCTTAAAAAATATATCATGCAGGAGGTAGCATTGGTGTAAGTACAGTAGGATGTTTTTTCTTAATTCTACTTATATTTTCGTTGGTGCGAAGATAATTCCAAAAGTATAAGCCTTTAATGATCATTTTTGTAGAAGAGGCTACGTTTATGTAATATATATACCTTTATAAGTTTTACTTTGAGTGCTTTAACAGTGACAGATACAGTTTATATAGACATTTGAAGTCACCTCTGTGTGAGAAGCCATTTTTATCCATTAATTAATTATAAACATATTCATATGACCTAAGACAGGTGATAAATATTTAGAAAACTCACTAAGTCAACATTCTTTCGTATTAAATTACTTGTGATGTTTATATTTTGTTTACTTTATTGTTTTCGTTTTTCACATTTATTGTGCTACTATTATTTGTCATCTGAATGTGTCCTCTACAATTTAATAGCCAGTAAGTGTGATATAATGTAATATAAGTCCTAAGTGTATTAAATTTGACGTTGACATTTATTTACTCTATTGTTTTCATTTTACACGTCAATTGTGCTGTAATTACTTGTCATCTGAATGTGTCCTTTACAATTTAATAGCCAGTAAGTGTGATATAATGTAATATAAGTCCTAAATTTATTAAATGTGATGTTAACATTTTTTTACTCTATTGTTTTATTTATACACATCAATCATCCGAATGTGTCCTTTACAATTTAATAGCGAGTAAGTGTTATATAATGTAATATAAGTCCTAAATGTATTGAATGTGAAGTTAACATTTATTTACTCTATTGTTTTCTTTTTACACATCAATTGTGCTGTAATTACTTGTCATCTGAATGTGTCCTTTACAATTTAATAGCCAGTAAGTGTGATATAATGTAATATAAGTCTTAAGTGTATTGAATGTGTAGTTGACATTTATTTACTCTATTGTTTTCTTTTTACACATCAATTGTGTTGTAATTACTTGTCATCTGAATGTGTCCTCTACAATTTAATAGCTAGTAAGTGTGATATAATGTAATATAAGTCCTAAGTGTGTTAAATGTGAAGTTAACATTAATTTACTCTATTGTTTTCTTTTTACATATCAATTGTGCTGTAAATGCTTGTCATCTGAATATATCCATTACAATTTAATAGCGGGTAAGTGTGATATAATGTAATGTAAGTCCTAAGTGTATTAAATTTGACGTTGACATTTATTGACTCTATTGTTTTCTTTTTACACATCAATTGTGCTGTAATTACTTGTCATTTGAATGTGTCCTTTATAATTTAATAGCCAGTAAGTGTTATATAATGTAATATAAGTCTTAAGTGTATTGAATGTGAAGTTGACATTTATTTATTCTCTAACTTTTTGTTTTTACACATCAATTGTGCTGTAATTACATGTCATCTGAATGTGTCCTCTACAATTTAATAGCTAGTAAGTGTGATATAATGTAATATGAGTCCTAAGTGTGTTAAATGTGAAGTTAACATTTATTTACTCTATTGTTTTCTTTTTACATATCAATTGTGCTGTAAATGCTTGTCATCTGAATATGTCCTTTACAATTTAATAGCGGGTAAGTGTGATATAATGTAATGTAAGTCCTAAGTGTATTAAATTTGACGTTGACATTTATTTACTCTATTGTTTTCTTTTTACACATCAATTGTGCTGTAATTACTTGTCATCTAAATATGTCCTCTACAATTTAATAGCTAGTAAGTGTGATATAATGTAATATAAGTCCTAAGTGTATTGAATGTGAAGTTGATTTTTCTTTACTCTATTGTTTTCTTTTTACATATAAATTGTGCTGTACATGCTTGTCATTTGAATATGTCCTTTACAATTTAATAGCTAGTAAGTGTGATATAATGTAATATAAGTCCTAAGTGTATTAAATGTGATGTTGACATTTTTTTACTCTATTGTTTTTTTTTACATATCAATTGTGTTGTTATTACTTGTCATCTGAATGTGTCCTTTACAATTTAATAGCCAGTAAGTGTGATGTAATGTAATATAAGTCCTAAGTGTATTAAATGTGAAGTTGACATTTATTTACTTTATTGTTTTCTTTTTACATATCAATTGTGTTGTTATTACTTGTCATCTGAATGTGTCCTTTACAATTTAATAGCCAGTAAGTGTGATATAATGTAATATAAGTCTTAAGTGTATTGAATGTGAGATTGACATTTATTGACTCTATTGTTTTCTTTTTACACATCAATTGTGCTGTAATTACTTGTCATCTGAATGTGTCCTTTACAATCTAATAGCCAGTAAATGTGATATAATGTAATATAAGTCCTAAGTGTATTGAATTTGACGTTGACTTATATTTACTTTATTGTTTTCTTTTTACACATCAATTATGCTGTAATTACTTGTCCACTGAATGTGTCCTCTACACTTTAATAGTCTTTAAGTGTGTTATACGTAATATAAGTCCTAAGTGTATTGAATGTGAAGTTGACATTTTTATACTCTATTGTTTTTTTTTACACATAAATTCCGCTGTAATTACTTGTCATCTGAATGTGTCCTATACAATTTCATAGAAAGTAAGTGTAATATAATGTAATATAAGTCCTAAGTGTGTTAAATGTGAAGTTGACATTTATTTACTCTATTGTTTTCTTTTACACATCAATTGTGCTGTAATTGCTTGTCATCTGAATATGTCCTTTACAATTTAATAGCGGGTATGTGTGATATAATGTAATATAAGTCCTAAGTTTATTAAATGTGATGTTAACATTTTTTTACTCTATTGTTTTCTTTATACACATCAATCATCCGAATGTGTCCTTTACAATTTAATAGCGAGTAAGTGTTATATAATGTAATATAAGTCCTAAATGTATTGAATGTGAAGTTAACATTTATTTACTCTATTGTTTTCTTTTTACACATCAATTGTGCTGTAATTACTTGTCATCTGAATGTGTCCTTTACAATTTAATAGCCAGTAAGTGTGATATAATGTAATATAAGTCTTAAGTGTATTGAATGTGTAGTTGACATTTATTTACTCTATTGTTTTCTTTTTACACATCAATTGTGTTGTAATTACTTGTCATATGAATGTGTCCTCTACAATTTAATAGCCAGTAAGTGTGATGTAATGTAATATAAGTCTTAAGTGTATTGAATGTGAAGTTGACATTTATTTACTCTATTGTTTTCTTTTTACGCATCAATTATCATGTAATTACTTGTCATCTGAATGTTTTCTCTACAATTTAATAGGATGTAAGTGTGATATAATGTAATATAAGTTCTAAATGTATTGAATGTGAAGTTGACATTTATTTACTCTATTGTTTTCTTTTTACACATCAATTATCGTGTAATTACTTGTCATCTGAATGCTTTCTCTACAATTTAATAGCCAGTAAGTGTGATGTAATGTAATATAAGTTCTAAGTGTATTGAATGTGAAGTTGACATTTATTGACTCTATTGTTTTCTTTTTACACATCAATTGTGCTGTAATTACCTGTCATCTGAATGTGTCCTTTACAATCTAATAAGTGTGTTAAATGTGAAGTTGACATTTATTTACTCTATTGTTTTCTTTTTACACATAATTTGTGCTGTAATTGCTTGTCATCTGAATATGTCCTTTACAATTTAATAGCAGGTATGTGTAATATAATGTAATATAAGTCCTAAGTGTATTAAATGTGATGTTACCATTTTTTTACTCTATTGTTTTCTTTTTACACATCAATCATCCGAATGTGTCCTTTACAATTTAATAGCGGGTAAGTGTTATATAATGTAATATAAGTCCTAAGTGTATTGAATGTGAAGTTAACATTTATTTACTCTATTGTTTTCTTTTTACGCATCAATTGTGCTGTAATTACTTGTCATCTGAATGTGTCCTTTACAATTTAATAGCCAGTAAGTGTGATATAATGTAATATAAGTCCTAACTCTATTGAATTTGATGTTGACATTTATTTACTTTATTGTTTTCTTTTTACACATCAATTGTGCTTTAATTACTTGTCATCTGAATGTGTCCTTTGCAATTTAATAGCCAGTAAATGTGATATAATGTAATATAAGTCTTAAGTGTATTGAATGTGAAGTTGACATTTATTTACTCTATTGTTTTCTTTTTACACATCAATTATCGTGTAATTACTTGTCATCTGAATGTTTTCTCTACAATTTAATAGGACGTAAGTGTGATATAATGTATTATAGTTCTAAGTGTATTGAATGTGAAGTTGACATTTATTTACTCTATTGTTTTCTTTTTACACATCAATTATGGTGTAATTACTTGTCACCTGAATGTTTTCTCTACAATTTAATAGTGGGTAAGTGTGATAAAATGTAATATAAGTTCTAAGTGTATTGAATGTGAAGTTGACATTTATTTACTCTATTGTTTTCTTTTTACATATCAATTGTGCTGTAAATGCTTGTCATCTGAATATTTCCTTTACAATTTAATAGTGGGTAAGTATGATATAACGTAATATAAGTCCTAAGTGTATTAAATGTGATGTTGACATTTTTTTACTCTATTGTTTTCTTTTTATACATCAACTATGTTGTAATTACTTGTCATCTGAATATATCCTTTACAATTTAATAGCCAGTAAGTGTGATATAATGTAATATAAGTCCTAAGTGTATTGAATGTGAAGTTGACATTTATTTACTCTATTGTTTTCTTTTTACGCATCAATTGTGCTGTAATTACTTGTCATCTGAATGTGTCCTCTACAATTTAATAGCCAGTAAGTGCGATATAATGTAATATAAGTCCTAAGTCTATTGAATTTGATGTTGACATTTATTTACTTTATTATTTTCTTTTTACATGTCAATTGTGCTTTAATTACTTGTCATCTGAATGTGTCCTTTGCAATTTAATAGCCAGTAAATGTGATATAATGTAATATAAGTCTTAAGTGTATTGAATGTGAAGTTGACATTTATTTACTCTATTGTTTTCTTTTTACACATCAATCATTGTGTAATTACTTGTCATCTGTATGTTTTCTCTACAATTTAATAGGACGTAAGTGTGATATAATGTATTATAGTTCTAAGTGTATTGAATGTGAAGTTGACATTTATTTACTCTATTGTTTTCTTTTTACACATCAATTATGGTGTAATTACTTGTCACCTGAATGTTTTCTCTACAATTTAATAGCGGGTAAGTGTGATATAATGTAATATAAGTTCTAAGTGTATTGAATGTGAAGTTGACATTTATTTACTCTATTGTTTTCTTTTTACATATAAATTGTGCTGTAAATGCTTGTCGTCTGAATATGTCCTTTACAATTTAATAGCGGGTAAGTGTGATATAACGTAATATAAGTCCTAAATGTATTAAATGTGAAGTTGACATTTATTTACTCTATTGTTTTCTTTTTACATATAAATTGTGCTGTAAATGCTTGTCATCTGAATATGTCCTTTACAATTTAATAGTGGGTAAGTATGATATAACGTAATATAAGTCCTAAGTGTATTAAATGTGATGTTGACATTTTTTTACTCTATTGTTTTCTTTTTACACATCTACTATGTTGTAATTACTTGTCATCTGAATATGTCCTTTACAATTTAATAGCCAGTAAGTGTGATATAATGTAATATAAGTCCTAAGTGTATTGAATGTAAAGTTGACATTTATTTACTCTATTGTTTTCTTTTTACATATAAATTGTGCTGTAAATGCTTGTCATCTGAATATGTCCTTTACAATTTAATAGTGGGTAAGTGTGATATAACATAATATAAGTCCTAAGTGTATTAAATATGAATTTGACATTTTTTTACTCTATTGTTTTCTTTTTACACATCAACTATTTTGTAATTACTTGTCATCTGAATATGTCCTTTACAATTTAATAGCCAGTAAGTGTGATATAATGTAATATAAGTCCTAAGTGTATTGAATGTGAAGTTGACATTTATTTACTCTATTGTTTTCTTTATACGCATCAATTGTGCTGTAATTACTTGTCATATGAATGTGTCCTCTACAATTTAATAGTCAGTAAGTGTGTTATAATGTAATAGAAATCCTAAGTGTATTCAATGTGAAGTTGACATTTATTTACTCTATTGTTTTCTTTTTACACGTCAATTATCGTGTAATTACTTGTCATCTGAATGTTTTCTCTACAATTTAATAGGACGTAAGTGTGATATAATGTATTATAGTTCTAAGTGTATTGAATGTGAAGTTGACATTTATTTACTCTATTGTTTTCTTTTTACACATCAATTATGGTGTAATTACTTGTCACCTGAATGTTTTCTCTACAATTTAATAGTGGGTAAGTGTGATATAATGTAATGTAAGTTCTAAGTGTATTGAATGTGAAGTTGACATTTATTTACTCTATTGTTTTCTTTTTACATATAAATTGTGCTGTAAATGCTTGTCATCTGAATATGTCCTTTACAATTTAATAGCGGGTAAGTGGGATATAACGTAATATAAGTCCTAAGTGTATTAAATGTGAATTTGACATTTTTTTACTCTATTGTTTTCTTTTTACACATCTACTATGTTGTAATTACTTGTCATCTGAATATGTCCTTTACAATTTAATAGCCAGTAAGTGTGATATAATGTAATATAAGTCCTAAGTGTATTGAATGTGAAGTTAACATTTATTTACTCTATTGTTTTCTTTTTACATATAAATTGTGCTGTAAATGCTTGTCATCTGAATATGTCCTTTACAATTTAATAGCGGGTAAGTGTGATATAATGTAATATAAGTCCTAAGTGTATTAAATGTGAATTTGACATTTTTTTACTCTATTGTTTTCTTTTTACACATCAACTATGCTGTAATTACTTGTCATCTGAATATGTTCTTTACAATTTAATAGCCAGTAAGTGTGATATAATGTAATATAAGTCCTAAGTGTATTGAATGTGAAGTTGACATTTATTTACTCTATTGTTTTCTTTTTACACATCAACTATGCTGTAATTACTTGTCATCTGAATATGTTCTTTACAATTTAATAGCCAGTAAGTGTGATATAATGTAATATAAGTCCTAAGTGTATTGAATGTGAAGTTGACATTTATTTACTTTATTGTTTTCTTTTTACATATCAATTATGTTGTTATTACTTGTCATCTGAATGTGTCCTCTACAATTTAATAGCCAGTAAGTGTGATATAATGTAATATAAGTCCTAAGTGTATTGAATGTGAAGTTGACATTTATTTACTTTATTGTTTTCTTTTTACATATCAATTATGTTGTTATTACTTGTCATCTGAATGTGTCCTCTACAATTTAATAGCCAGTAAGTGTGATATAATGTAATATAAGTCCTAAGTGTATTGAATGTGAAGTTGACATTTCTTTACTCTATTGTTTTCTTTTTACACATCAATTGTGCTGTAAATACTTGTCAACTGAATATGTCCTCTACAATTTAATAGGATGTAAGTGTGATATAATGTAATATAAGTCCAAAGTATATTAAATGTGATGTTGACATTTATTTATAATATATTTAGGATGGATTTACTCCAGTCATGTTAGCAGCAAAGAATGGACACAAAGATGTTGTTTTGATTTTAACGCAGGAAGGAGCTGATCTAAACCTTGTCAACAACGTAAGTGTTCATGTACATATGTTATATGATAATTGCTGTATAAGTAAAATTAAAATGTAACTTTTTTTTAAGTGGCAGTAGTTATTATACTATTATAATAAAGTTTGAAATATTGTCTTTAAATAATATGCCAAATATAATGAAAATTAGAAGGAAAAAGGGTACAAAGTTCTTATCACAACGGAGAGATAAGGCAAAAGACAAGATCTATTATAATTACTTGTCATGTGAATGTGTCCTCTACAATTTAATAGCCAGTAAGTGTGATATAATGTAATATAAGTCCTAAGTGTATTGAATGTGAAGTTGACATTTATTTACTTATTGTTTTCTTTTTACATGTCAATGGTGCTTTAATTACTTGTCATCTGAATGTGTCTTTTACAATTTAATAGCTAGTAAGTGTGATATAATGTAATATAAGTCCTAAGTGTGTTAAATGTGAATTTGACATTTATTTACTTTATTGTTTTCTTTTTACACATCAATTGTTCTGTAATTACTTGTCATCTGAATGTGTCCTTTACAATTTAATAGGACGTAAGTGTGATATAATGTAATATAAGTCCTAAGTGTATTGAATGTGATGTTCACATTTATTTATAATATATTTAGGATGGATCTACTCCAGTCATTTTAGCAGCAAAGAATGGACACAAAGATGTTGTTCTGATTTTAATGCAGAAAGGAGCTAATCTAAACCTTGTCAACAATGTAAGTGTTCATGTACATATGTTATATGATAATAGCTGCATAAGTAAAATTAAAATGTAACTTTTTTTTAAGTGGCAGTAGTTTTTATACTATTATAATAGAGTTTGAAATATTGTCTTTAAATAATATGCCAAATATAATGAATATTGGAAGGAAAAAGGATACAAAGTTGTTATCACAATGTTAATGAAAAGTGTATTTTTATAAGATATGATTAACCAATTTACCAACTTATTATCATTTGACATCATGAGATGGATAGACATGACAATATCATAACTTTTCTCTAGTCGTATCAGGTTCTCACTAAAATAGCAATGAAAGGCGTGAATTGAAGCATGTCTTGTTTGACAAATGTTCATTTTAAATTATTTAAATTGAAGTTTAATTAGTGTAGTTTTTTGCTATTGTGACAAATCCAGAATTAAAAATAATGATAGTTGATATGCTAAGCAAAATAAATAGCTACGTATTATTTTCAGCTGGACCATTGACATAATAGTATGTGCTAATATATTGTTCTGTTTGCATGTTATTTATCAGTCCCTCATATTACACTCTAACTGTATATAATTTAAACTATCTTGACAAACATAGTGTTAAAACAGTTATTCAAGTAATGAAGGCTTTTTAGAAATAGATGTAGTCATGTCCTTCCTGTACAACATGACTTACATTTGAACAATATATGATTGTAATATGTTATAATTATGATGACAATATAGAGAGATAAGGCAAAAGACAAGATCTATGTATATGTACTGTTATTGTAGAGTGAATGTTTTAATTTACAATTGATTATTTGTATGTTATATGTAATAGGAAGGATGGGCAGCCCTTCATCATGCAAGTGAGAAAGGATATGCAGATATCATTGAAATATTAGTCAACCACAATGCTGATATCAATATTGTTACTAAGGTAATTTGGATCATCAGAATAAAGAGTAATATTCAAGCTGTGTTAATGACTAGACAAGACATAGCATCAATATTGCATCAACATTGTAATTGTAACATTTTTTTACTCTATTGTTTTCTTTTTACACATCAATTGTGCTGTAATTACTTGTCAACTGAATGTGTCCTCTACAATTTAAAAGCCAGTAAGTGTAATATAATGTAATATAAGTCCTAAGTGTATTAAATGTGAAGTTGACATTTATTTACTCTATTGTTTTCTTTTTCTGCAACAATTGTGCTGTAATTACCTGTCATCTGAATGTGTCCTCTACAATTTAATAGCCAGTAAGTGTGATATAAAGTAATATAAATCCTAAGTGTATTGAATTTGACGTTGATGTTTATTTACTCTATTGTTTTCTTTTTACACGTCAATTGTGCTGTAATTACTTGTCATGTGAATGTGTCCTCTACAATTTAATAGGACGTAAGTGTGATATAATGTAATATAAGTCCTAAGTGTATTGAATTTGACGTTGACGTCTATTTACTCTATTGTTTTCTTTTTACACGTCAATTGTGCTGTAATTACTTGTCATGTGAATGTGTCCTCTACAATTTAATAGGACGTAAGTGTGATATAATGTTATATAAGTCCTAAGTGTATTGAATTTGACGTTAACGTTTATTTACTCTATTGTTTTCTTTTTACACATCAATTGTTCTGTAATTACTTGTCATGTGAATGTGTCCTCTACAATTTAATAGGACGTAAGTGTGATATAATGTAATATAAGTCCTAAGTGTATTGAATTTGACGTTAACGTTTATTTACTCTATTGTTTTCTTTTTACACGTCAATTGTGCTGTAATTACTTGTCATCTGAATGTGTCCTTTACAATTTAATAGCCAGTAAGTGTGATATAATGTAATATAAGTCCTAAGTGTATTGAATTTGACGTTGACGTTTATTTACTCTATTGTTTTCTTTTTACACGTCAATTGTGCTGTAATTACTTGTCATGTGAATGTGACCTCTACAATTTAATAGGACGTAAGTGTGATATAATGTAATATAAGTCCTAAGTGTATTGAATTTGACGTTAACGTTTATTTACTCTATTGTTTTCTTTTTACACGTCAATTCTGCTGTAATTACTTGTCATCTGAATGTGTCCTTTACAATTTAATAGCCAGTAAGTGTGATATAATGTAATATAAGTCCTAAGTGTATTGAATTTGACATCGACATTTATTTACTCTATTGTTTTCTTTTTACACATCAATTGTTCTGTAATTACTTGTCATCTGAATTTGTTCTTTACAATTTAATAGTGTGTAAGTGTGATATAATGTAATATAAATCCTAAGTGTATTAAATGTGATGTTGACATTTTTTTTACTCTATTGTTTTGTTTTTACACATCAATGATTATTTAACTTTGTGCAAATAATTTAACCCAAGTGTGTGTAGAGGGAGTTCCTTGTTTATTTGTTATATTGTAAGAACATGTAGCATTAATGATTGTAGTACATGTATTATGCCCTAATTGTGAATACGTTTTTTCCTCTGTGCCACAAAAAGTTTATTTATTATTGTCACCATATTTAATTTATATTTATAATGTTTTTTTGAATTGTTGAGAGCGATTTGAGTCATATTTTATTTAACTATATGTAGTATTGTCTAGATTTATAATGTTAATGCTTTACTATGTCTAGCTGTGTTGGTATCAATATTGTACAGATGTTATGATATATTCTTTTGATTCATGTTAATGTAGTTATTATAATATATTTAGGATGGATGTACTCCAGTCATGTTAGCAGCAATGAATAGACACAAAGATGTTGTTTTGATTTTAATACAGAAAGGAGCCAATCTAAATGTTATGAACAAAGTAAGTGTTCATGTACATATGTTATATGATAAAAGCTGTATAAGTGAAGTTAAAATGTAACTTCTTTTTCTAAAAGTGGCGCTATTTGTTATACTATTATAATAAAGTCTGAAATATTGTCTTTTAAGAATATAGCAAATATAATGAATATTGTAAGGAGAAAGGGATACAATAACTGTCAGACAAAGCTAATGTTCATTATTGTAGTAGACTTGTGAATAATGTAATTAAAGAGTCATATGGAAGTGCAAAGATGATGATAGTTAATATGCTAAGCAACATAAGTAGCTACGTATTTTTTTTAGTTGAACTATTGACATAATAGTATGTTTTAATATGTTTTTCTGTTTGTATGTTGTATACCACTCCCTCATATTACACTTTAACAGTATAAAATTTAATCCATCTTGCAAAATTAGTGTTAAAACAACTATTCAAGTATGAAGGCTTAATTATTTGTAATAGATGTAGTCATGTCCTATTTGTACAACATGACTTACATTTACACATACATATAAGTAATATGTTATAATGATAATGACAAAGTAGAGAGTTAAATAAAAGACAAGGTTTATATGTATATACTGTTATGGTAGAGTTAATGGTTTAATTTTACAATTGATTATTTGTATGTTATATGTAATAGGAAGGATGGGCAGCTCTTCATTATGCAAGTAACAAAGGATATGCAGATATTGTTGAAGTATTAGTCAACCAAAATGCTGATGTCAACATTGTTACTAAGGTAATTTGGATCATGAGAATTAAATGTATGTAATTTTCAAGCCATGTTAATGGCTAGTAACTATTAGAACAATTGCATGTATAAATCAAGAGTTACTGGAGTAGCAGTATCCAGAAGAAAGGTACATTTTTCTAAAAACTTCTTATAGGTAGACATTAGAAACTTACCTTGCTATTAGAGTTATATCAGATCTATAATCCTATGAAAGCTTTTTTAATTACTGCTATACGTTTTGAGATACACTAATCAGTCAAATCTTTGAGAGCCTTCGGAAAATCGAATGCCATTTTTAAAAATTGGCTTCATAAGATTACTCGTACACATGTTGGGTAGGGTTGTTCAAGATTTCTTACCTGTTCGTAGTATTTGAGCTGAGATAAATGTACCTTAGTACAACAGTTTGTCATTGCTCATTAACATTAGCTACGAAACCACTGGAATGTGAAGAGGTATGTCATTATCTTCCTCTAGACATACTTAGATATAGAGCGTTTTGTGTGGCTTAGAATGCAAACCAACCACAAATATGTCTTGATGAGTATATTATGAATATTATGAATATAGTATAAATAATTATTATTATAATAAAATTAATTGGCTTCTGACTTCCACCATACTGCCACCTTAACAATGACAGTTACTGTTTATAGATGGAGATCTTTGAATTAGTCTGTGTGTGAGAAGCCATTTATTAAGCATTAATTAGTTATAACCATATTCATATGTACATAAGACAGGTGATAAATATTAAGAAAGGTCACTATGTCCATTACATTTGATTACTTACAATGTTTACATTTTGTTTACCTTTTGTTTTCTTTTCCACATTTATTGTGGTGTGATTACTTATCATTTGAATGTGTCCTTTGTTTTCTTTTTCCACATCATTTGTGCTGTAATTACTTGTCATCTAAATATGTCCTCTACAATTTAATAGCTAGTAAGTGTGATATAATGCAATATAAGTCCTAAGTGTATTGAATGTGATGTTGACATTTATTTATTCTATTGTTTTTTTTTTACACATCAATTGTGTTGTAATTATTTGTCATCTGAATGTGTCCTCTACAATTTAATAGCGGGTAAGTGTGATATAATGTAATATAAGTCCTAAGTGTTTTGAATATGAAGTTGACATTTATTTACTCTATTGTTTTCTTTTTACACATCAATTGTGCTGTAATTACTTGTCATCTAAATGTGTTCTTTGCAATTTAATAGCTAGTAAGTGTGTTATAATGTAATATAAATCCTAAGTGTATTAAATGTGATGTTGACTTTATTTTACTCTATTGTTTTCTTTTTACTCATCAATTGTGCTGAAATTACTTGTCATCTGAATGTTTTCTCTACAATTTAATAGCTAGTAAGTGTGATATAATATAATATAAGTCCTAAGTGTATTAAATGTGAAGTTGACATTTATTTACTCTATTGTTTTCTTTTTACACGTCAATTGTGCTGTAATTATTTGTCATCTAAATATGTCCTCTACAATTTAATAGTCGGTAAGTGTGATATAATGTAATATAAGTCCTAAGTGTATTGAATGTGACGTTGACATTTTTTTACTCTATTGTTTTTTTTACACATCAATTGTGCTGTAATTACTTGTCATCTGAATGTGTCCTCTACAATTTAATAGTCAGTAAGTGTGTTATAATGTAATAGAAATCCTAAAAGTATTAAATGTGATGTTGACTTTTTTTACTCTATTGTTTTCTTTTTACACATCAATTTTGCTCTAATTACTTGTCATCTGAATGTGTCCTTTACAATTTAATAGTTGGTAAGTGTGATATAATGTAATATAAGTCCTAAGTGTATTAAATGTGAAGTTGACATTTCTTTACTCTATTGTTTTCTTTTTACACATCAATTGTGCTGTAATTACTTGTCATCTTAATGTGTCCTCTACAATTTATTATCAGGTAGGTGTGATATAATGTAATATAAGTCCTAAGTGTATTAAATGTGAATTTGACATTTATTTACTCTGTTGTTTTCTTTTTACACATCAATTATGCTGTAATTGCTTGTCTTCTGGATGTGTCCTTTACAATTTAATAGCCAGTAAGTGTGATATAATGTAATATAAGTCCTAAGTGTATTAAATGTGAATTTGACATTTATTTACTCTATTGTTTTCTTTTTACACATCAATTGTGCTGTAATTGCTTGTCTTCTGAATGTGTCCTTTACAATTTATTAGCGGGTGAGTGTGATATAATGTAATATAAGTCCTAAGTGTATTAAATGTGAATTTGACATTTATTTACTCTATTGTTTTCTTTTTACACGTCAATTGTGCTGTAATTATTTGTCATCTGAATGTGTCCTCTACAATTTATTAGCGGGTAAGTGTTATGTAATGTAATATAAGTCTTAAGTTTATTAAATGTGAATTTGACATTTATTTGCTCTATTGTTTTCTTTTTAAACATCAATTGTGCTGTAATTACTTGTCTTCTGAATGTGTCCTCTACAATTTAATAGTTGGTAAGTGTTATATAATGTAATATAAATCTTAAGTGTATTAAATGTGTCGTTGACATTTTTTTTCTCTATTATTTTCTTTTTACACATAAATTATGCTGTAATGATTTGTTGTCTGAATGTGTCCTACACAATTTAATAGTCGGTAAGTGTGATATAATGTAATATAAATTTTAGGTGTATTAAATGTGATGTTGACATTTTTTACTTTGTTTTCTTTTTACACATCAATTGTGCTGTAATTATATGTCATCTGAATGTGTCCTCTATAATTTAATAGTCGGTAAGTGTGTTATAATGTAATATAAGTCCTAAGTGTCTTAAATGTGAAGTTGACATTTCTTTACTCTATTGTTTTCTTTTTACACATCAATTTTGCTGTAATTATTTGTCATCTGAATGTGTCCTCCACAATATATTAGCGGGTAAGTGTGATATAATGTAATATAAGTCCTAAGTGTATTAAATGTGATGTTGACTTTTTTACTCTATTGTTTTCTTTTAACATATCAATTGTGCTGTAATTACTTGTCATCTGAATGTGTCCTCTACAATTTAATAGTCGGTAAGTGTTATAATGTAATATAAGTCCTAAGTGTATTAAATATGATGTTGACATTTTGTTTATTGTATTTTTTCTTTTTACACATCAATTGTGCTGTAATTACTTGTCATCTTAATGTGTCTTTTACAATTTAATAGTTGGTAAGTGTTATATAATGTAATATAAGTCCTAAGTGTATTGAATGTAAAGTTGACATTTATTTACTCTATTGTTTTTTTTTTACACGTCGATTGTGCTATAATTACTTGTCATCTGAATGTGTCCTCTACAACTTAATAGTCGGTAAGTGTGTTATAATGTAATATAAGTCCTAAGTGTAATGAATGTGAAGTTGACATTTATTTACTTTATTGTTTTCTTTTTACACATTAATTTTGCTGTAATTACTTGTTTTCTGAATGTGTCCTTTACAATTTAATAGTCGGTAAGTGTGATATAATGTAATATAAATCCTAAGTGTATTAAATGTGATGTTGACATTTTTTTACTCTATTGTTTTCTTTTTACACATCAATTTTCTGTAATTATTTGTCATTTAAATGTGTCCTCTATAATTTAATAGTCGGTAAGTGTGATATAATGTAATATAAGTCCTAAGTGTATTGAATGTGAAGTTGACATTTATTTACTCTATTTTTTCTTTTTATACATCAATTGTGGTGTAATTACTTGTCATGTGAATGTGTCCTCTACAATTTAATAGCTAGTAATTGTGTTATAATATAATATAAGTCCTAAGTGTATTAAATGTGATGTTGACATTTTTTTACTCTATTGTTTCCTTTTTATACATTAATTGTGCTGTAATTACTTGTCATCTGAATGTGTCCTTTACAATTTACTAGTTGGTAAGTGTGATATAACGCAATATAAATTCCAAAGGTATTGAATATTCCATTGACATTTTTTACACTATTGTTTTCCACTACTATTATATAAGGGTTGAATGATTATATTTTGTGCAAGAGGTTATGTTTTTATCTAATGTATATGCCTTTATGTGTTATTTTGATTGCTTTAACAAGAACAGAGTTTATTTTGACTTTTGAAGTCGTCTCTGTGTGAGAAGCCATTTTTATGCATTAATTAATTATAACCATATTCATAGCATTGACAATTTTTGTACGATGTATTATGCCCTAATTGTGAAGACCTTTTCCTCTTTTATTAATTATTGTCACAGTTTTGACTTTATATTTATAATATTTTGTTAATTGTTGAGAGTGATTTGAGTCATATTTAGTTTAAACATGTCTATTACTAAATGATTTTGTTGTATTACTTTGCATGCTAACAAAGATATTGAAGAAGTTACTACAAAGATAATGTATTACTAATTAAAAATATTTATTATCAATATCTTGTTGGCTGGTAATAGTGGAAGATGTATGATTATTTAAGCTAGTACAATTAATCTATAATTGCTTTTCCTCTGTGTTACTTAAAATAATTTGTTATTATTGTCACAGACGTCTGTGAAGAGTCCAATTTATATTTGTAATGTTATGTCAATTGTTGAGAGTAATTTTTTTAGTTATATCTTGTTTGTCTAAATATAATATTTTGTATTTATAATATTACTAATGTGCTTGTATATAGCAGTATTGGTATAAATAATTATTTGATGTTATGATATAATGTTTGGGTTCATGTTAATGTGGTTATTATCATATATTTAGGATGGATCTACTCCAGTCATGTTAGCAGCAATAAATGGACACAGAGATGTTGTTTTGATTTTAACACAGAAAGGAGCCAATCTAGACCTTGTCAACAAAGTAAGTGTTCATGTACATATGTTATATGAGAAAGGCTGCATAATTGAAGGCAAAATTTAACTTCTTTTCACTAAAAATAGACATTAATTGGTTTACTATTATAATAAAATTTGAACTATTGTCTTTTAAGAATATACCAAATATGTTGTACAGACTGTTAAAAAGCTACTGTTTGTCAGATGAAATAATCATCTGACAGATATAATATTGGTTATTGTAGTTGTCCTTTGAATTATATAATGACAGAGTCATTGGAAGTATTGATATTTGATAAGTGAAATGATATAAAATCCTCTGTGTTTTTTTGGTAGAATATTCTAAACCTAAATAATTTTTTTTGAGCGTCAGTGTATATAATTTTAGTTGTGTTTGGCAGTTTGTTTCAGTCAGGTCATTCAAAGCAATTTTTATTGATTCATGTCTGTATATGTTTTTCCCACACCTCATGAAGTGTTTTCTATCTCTGTCTTGTAATTTATATTTGCTTTTCTACCTCTAGTTTTAGTAATAGTTATTTATTGTGTATATAAATTTCTTTGTTAAGTAATTATCTCTGCTAATGTTTAACTTGGAACTATAATCCCTATTGCTACTATTTTTTTTTATTTATCATACCTTTATTGTTCCTTGCTTATTCCTATTTTTAATTTTGTTCCATCATTTGTCCTGATGAAGACAGATGAATAGTTGTTGAAATTGTGGCTCTCTTTATTCAGACAGATAGAAGCATCACCTATGTAGGGATGGCACTATATTCTTCCTTCATTAATCTTTTTAGACCATAATAACTATAAAGTTGGGGGCTTTTGAAGGCTATGTTTACACTCCAAGTTATGTTTTCATATGAAGTATCCATTTTTAGAAGTCTTATTTTGAGCACTTTTAGTAATGAAAGTAATAATTTACATAGAACTTGAAAGTAGCCTCTGTGGGAGATGTCATCTTTATGAGTTATGATCATATTCACAAGGAAGTTGAGTTTAATTCTGTTTTACAACGAGGACTTAGAATTTTAAGTGGTGTCAACTTTAAGTTTTGTCAGTAATCTATATTAGTGTTTTTAAGGAAATCAGATTTGTTTTTCTTTTGGCAATCATGTATATTTATAGCACATTACCAGTTCAATTAGGTATTTCTTGTTTGTTTTTTCTGGTATGATTATACATCCATACATAAATTCTACTTTCTGATGGATACATTATTTAATAGGAATTATAAGTTGTAGAGCAATGATTTGTTGTATTGTACATCTGAGACACTCATCCATTCTATAATTATAGACAAATATTCATTAAGTATGAATATATTTTAGCTAATTGATAATTCAAATAAAAGTAAAGGAAACAAACAAATTAAATTTTTGAAAAAAATTATATAATGTAGGGATGGTGGTTGAGCAAACCTAAAGTAGAAATGACAGTATGGACATCCTTATATAACAGCCACATAAAAGTATATGAACACAAACTTATGTTATATTTTTTGTTGTGTTGACTACCTTTTAGTTGAATTCTTATGGGAGTGTTTTTTTCAAGATTCTGTAACAACTATTATGAAATAAAATAGATATTTCACTATTGATATCGTGGAAACTATGTTGGAATTTCCATACTGCCATTCTACTTTGGGATTGTTTGAGATGTTTCTACCATTATCCCTGCATTTAATGAACTTCTTGGAAATTTTATTCACTTGTTCTAATAACTATTTTCTGCTGGATAGTTCATGTGATTAAATCATATACAAGTAAATAAAAAAAACATTTTCTAAAAATATTATTTGATTTCATTTGAAAGCACTCAAATGTAAGATACAAAAGTGGATAGTTTGTTTCAAATTGTGCTACATCTGTGAAAATGATGGTAAATCATTTACTTCTTAAAAAGAAGAATAAATAGCAGAAGAGAAGAAACAAGTCAGCATTTTACCAACATTTACAGTATTGCTTTGAAGCATTGCTTTAGCCTATAAATCAGTCGCAACATGGACATAATCCTAGGAAGGAAGACTGACAAGTATTGAGACATACTGATGTGTTTTGGGTAAGATAATTTTGTATTTTCTGACAATACATTTCAATGGACAATTTGAGCCATCCCTATACATAGGCACTGATATCTCTTGCTTGATTATACATTGATGAAAGAATTCAAAACATGCTTATTTCTTATAATGCAATTTCAATGTCTATCTATCTTACAATGAGCCCTGATCTTGATTTGATGGATTTAGAGTATTTGACTACCAGTTTGTTGACTATTTCAGTTAATTACTCATACATATATACACACATTTAAAAGATAATATTATAAAATGTTGTTTCTAATAAATAAAAACAATGCAAGCAAGTACATTAAAAATTCTAAAAATTCATGAAATGGCAATAAAAAGCATTTTACCGCAACAGGATTAACATTTTAAAAATTCCTATACTATTATATTATCAATAAATAGAAATATCTGTCATTGTCCAAGTGACAATGATTTTTTACAACAACTGTCAACAAGAAGTGAATGAAATCATTAATTATTATGGATAATGACCTTGTTTAGATACATCCTTACAATCATTTCAAGATTTATTAAATTTATTATGAGTTGTCTTAAAACACATCATTTCATGTTATATCAATTTCATGTGTTAATGAAGACTTGAATGACAGTGATTGTAACAAATGTATTGTTTTAATATTACAGAATTAATTTTTTTTGTTAAGAAATATTTTTTAAATCACCTATATACTTCTGTCATACACTAGAGTATGAATCTTCCATTGCCTCTGACATATTTATAGCATGCTATTTATTGATGACTAAGGTTAATGGTTGACTTTATAATTTAGTTTCAGTATTACATGTATTTTGATTTTTTGTTATATAGGTTGGCAAAACTGTTCTCTATATATCATGTTATATAGGTCATGATAAAGTTGTTCAAGTCCTTCTAGATGCTGGTGTGAAAGTGAATGTTTCAGACAAGGTCAGTGGCATATTCATATACAAATGTAATCATAGCTGTCTATAATTCTAACAAAATACACATAACACATCAAACATGTGTTATTGACACTATATTTTGATGAATGTGAATTAATCATGTAAAATCACACATTCATTCTATGTATTTAATAAACATGACAGTTTTGGTTTTACAACCCAAATGATTATTATTTCTAGGTATTATAATGACACCTTTAGTCTGTTGACCTAAAGAACTTAACTATTATATAGACCTTACTCTATAAGTAAAATGGATGTCTCTCTTGCTATAAAAATAATTAAAACCAAGATTGATTTTCCCATTAGGTAATATTATTATAAGTTATTCAACAGTAGTTTCACAGATGACTTTTGTTTTCTGGGTTGCAAAAATGAAATGACATAACTATTTCACGTGTCCAAAATTTTTTATCAGTGTTATTTTTGGATTTACTGAGTTTTTTGTTACTGTACATGTTTTTGCAGAGGTGGTTTCAGAGAAAGGAAAAATTCCACAAAACAGCTTTCACTTTGTCAATAATATAAATTTTCAATCCACCTTCAGCAAGTCTTTTTAAATAAGGTTTTCTCTGACTATTGGCTTTGTGAAATGAGGTTGACCAATGATTTGGTTGAAGGTGATAAACTTTGATAAAGTTAGCCTTCAATAGAATTAAAAATCAAGTAGTCCTTATGAAATAATAGATATCTGTCTATAAATTCAAAAGAATATAAATTTTTCAAATGTTTTGCACCAGTTTTTGATGTTTTATACATATCATATTTAGCAAAGACTGTGTGGCAGTTTCTCTTAAAAAAGACCTCTTTCTTAAAGAATAGCTGTGAAATCTCTAGTCGGTTGATATTTTTAAGTGAGCCACATAATTTTTTAAACATGTAAAATTATAAACCCATATAATCTATGGTGAAACCTTGTGTAAAGTATCGTTGTAGCCAGGGCTTTGTATAGGGTTTCTTACTTCTGAAACAGACAGTATTTACCAGATCCTAGAAGTACTCTTTTGACTGTTATGCTATCTTCTGGAATAATAGCAACTACTCTAGGTCAAGCTTTACATCTTAAGCTATGGCTTCAACTGTCAAGGAGCCACACTCCATCATTATTTTGCCATAGTGGAAGGGTGTGCTGATGTATAAGTTAGTTATTTACAGTGAAATATCTGAAATTATGCTATTCGTGAAAATGTTTCCCCTTAAAATATGCCCATCATACAGTATTTGCTAGCTATTACCAACAGATAGTCTTGACTAGTTATTCTTGACTAGTGTCATATGATATGTCCATGAGCATGTGTTTCAGATTTGCATAAGTGAGAGTATTTTGGACCAATGGTGTAGATTATAAAATACTTAACAGTGAGATATCCAATACTTAGGGTTTGATCTTTATATCCATGTTTTACTTTGACTCATATCACATCTTTTTATATTATTATATCATGTAGTATTGTCGTACAGCACTTCATGCAGCATATTGGACTAAAAATGATGTCATTATAAAGATGTTAGTTAAAGCTAATGCCAACAATTTAGAAGCTGTAAAAACTGTAAGTCATAATGTT
The DNA here is from genome assembly GCA_963693285.1 of Xestospongia muta. Taxonomy (NCBI): domain Eukaryota; kingdom Metazoa; phylum Porifera; class Demospongiae; order Haplosclerida; family Petrosiidae; genus Xestospongia; species Xestospongia muta. The sequence goes on along the minus strand of OY848917.1, from coordinate 15,070,281 downwards.
AGTAGTTTGTACACATGTGTATATATGTAGTGAATCTCTTTTTAACTTGCTTTCTATTTGTAATACTTTTTATGATGTAAATTTTATGTAATTATAGCATTTGCAATATACAAATATGCACATATATAGATTCATTTAAATCATACAAGTACAGGAATTATTAGTCAACATTGTTTGGGTAGTAAAAGAACAATTTGGTAAAAGAATATTTATTAGTGAGCAAGGTATTTGCACATTTTGAAGTTCATACATACACTAAGTATAAGTGTTCTATACAAATGTATGTACATTTCAAAATTCAGAAGAGTATTCTAAAGTAAAAAAAAATTATCTTTTCTATTTAGGACACTTTACTGTTAAAATCTTTAAGAGAAGGACAATTGGATGGTACTAAGGATGCTCTATCCAGAGGAGCTGTTGTTAACATTGGAAATGACGTATGCTGACTTGTAATTGATAATGTTAAGTATATATGTACAACAATGAGGGTTATTGTAGATACAGGTGTTGTGATGTAAAACAAACCCAATGACAAACAGACACAAGTCTTGTTAATGTCACATCTCAAATACAATACATGTGTAGTACAGTATAGTGTGTGTTGAATTATAATGTATTTGTGGCCTAAGTTGATTAGTATGACTTAGTTTGACTTAGTTGGGATCAATATGTAAGCACATGATAGCCCAAGTAAAAAGACTGACTCATTTAGACCACAATCCACTTAACTGTACTAATAATGTCTGACAATTCAGTCCATTAAAGATTATTTCCCTAAAATTCTAATGAGTGGTGTATATCCCATAACAGTTCATGAGTACATGATAACAGATTCATGAATATTTGTCAGACAGTAGTTATGACTTTATGTAACAGCAATTGAATATTGACTACATCCATGTTCTTCCTAATGAATTGTTAACGAGAAGTCTAATGTTGGTTTAACCAAATGCTAAAGAAATTATTATCATGACTATGAGGGAAACTTACTGCATTTTATTCAATCACTTTTACATCATTTATACTAACATTCATTTGTTATTTGTCCTTTTACATATACACAGTATGGCCAAACTGCTCTGTACATTGCAGCTTGGAAAGGCAATAATGAATGTGTTCAGCTTCTTATTAAAGCCAGTGCTAACCCTGACATTGCTGATTATGTAAGTTGTGACATGCATTTTATGGTTTATTCATTAAACAAGATTGATATATAACATATACAATGTCATAAAACATTTTCACCAGCCTACTAAAAAGATTATCATAGAAAGTAATCATACAATGATTTGGAATACAACAACTGAGCAACATTGCACTATGTTTATAAAGGAAAAAAGAAAGGAGAAAATCAGGGTCACATATCAATAGTGCTATAAAGTTAGCTTTTCTACTTGAATGCATATATAAATAGTGGTATCATTTACTTTTTATGGTCCTTGATATCATTTTTAAAAGTGATCTTAGCCACTACATCTTATAATTCAATGTTCATATTGTTGTGTTTACCTTAGCTTCCTACTGCTTTATAAATTAAGTTACTTTATTTATAATGGTTAACAATTTGTTGGTTTCATAGTCTATTGAACTAGACCCTCCTAAGTCTAAACAAAGAAGCCAAACATAAATTACAACATTAACATTTAATACATGTTATCTACATTAATAGATTAAGAGACTTATAGTCCTAATGTACCAATTTATATATTACAATTTCATATTGCAAGCATCAAACAACTTATATCACTTTGTACTGGCAAGACATTAATAAGCCAAAAGATGATATCCATAATAGAGTTACTTCCTACTACCTATTATGTAATGTTGGTAGTAGAATCTGATTGGTCAACTGAAATAGACTCAATGGTGACCTTTCTTCCCTTTTGTCTATCAGCAAAGAGAAATGTGTGGCTTGATAGACTAGTCTTGTCGATAATAGCCAAGTTGTTTTACCCTGATATTGAGTGCCTATTACATGCAAAATAATTGGTATAACAAATAAAGATGTTGCATGGAAACTATTTAAATAGTGTTGCATCTCCATATAGTACATAACAGTTAGTAGCCATATGCTATTTTGTAATTATATAGAAGGCTCAGTCTCATGTATGAATGGTGTCAACTGATTAGAAGGTAGCCTCTGGAAACTGAGCATGATAGATAAGTTTTTAAAACATTTCTGAAAATTTTGCTCTGATTTCAGTCAGTTTTGTTGCTGTAGATACACTTACATCAGAAAATGAAGTAGAACAAAGTCTCTTTATGCAGGCTTAGATGTTTGTCTGTGTAGAATATATGGATAAGTTGAGCCATTTTTCAAAGTATCTAATCCTCATTTCTTAATAAAGATTCTACCAATCTGTTAATTAGTACAAGTTACTTATTGTTTGTTTGCCACATAAATATATAACTGACTAAAATACACACAAAATACTATCACTATAAATGAGGTAAATGTTTGAAATGTAAGTATAAATGAAGTAATTCTAACAATCAATCACACATTGTAATCTGAAATAAAAGGAATGTCAATTACTACAATTTGCTTTAATTTTTTAGGATGGTAATACACCTCTTCACGTTGCTTGCAGGGGTTGTTATGGTGATGTTGTGAAATCCCTTTTGTCTTCAGGAAAGGTCAACCCAATGGCTAAGAACAAACGTGAACAAACAGCCATGGAACTTGCTTATCGTGATGATGTCAATCGCTTCAGCATTTTAACAATGTTTGAGCCATTTGAGCAATGTCGAAAAGATTTTCCTGTGGAATCCTACAGCAAAGTCTTTTTCTGTGGTAACACTGGTGCAGGTAAAAGTTCACTTGCAGCAGTCATTATGGAACGAGCTAAGAAACCGCCTAACTACAAGTTCGATACTTCTGATCCTATTCCAGTAGAACCACTTACTACTGGAATTAACGCGCATACCTTTTCAAGTCATGAAGTGGGAAACATTGTCCTTTATGATCTTGCAGGTCATAAGGAGTATTACAGCAGTCATTCAGCAATTCTAGAAAATCTCATGCTACGTACACCTGCTGTTTTTGCCATACTTTCCAAGATGACCGACAATCTTGACATCATTGAAAGGGATTTATACTACTGGTTTAATTTTATAAAGAGTGCCAGTCTTCAATTATCAAGCTCAAGACCATCTCAAATACTTGTCATTGGAAGTCGACTCGATGAGCTGACTAATGGTTATGAGAAAATTTCGAAATTAGTTGCTGAAGTTGTTAAAAAAGCTGACCTTTCACAACAATATGGTGGGTTCCTACCTATGGAATGTCATCGTCCTGGAGGAATAAATGTCAACAACTTTGTTACTATGCTCTCTTATAGCTGCAAAGCTGTACTTGATCGATCTGATAAAATTAGTTTCTACTGCCACGTTCAATTTTCCTTCTTGAAATTGCTTCGAAATAAAGAGAATATTATAGCCATTAGCTTGAAAGAGCTATGTGTCGAATTAAGAAAGCGTGATGACCCTTCACTTCCTTCAGAAAGGTCAGTTTTATTAGAATTCCTAACCACTTTAAATGACAAGGGTCTCATCTTATTCCTTAAAAATGAGGATGATGCTGAAAGTTGGATAGTTATTGACAGAGCTACTCTTCTCAGTGAAGTCAATGGTGTCCTTTTTGCTCCTAAGGAAATTGAACGTGTCCATCAAAATATTGCTAGTAATACTGGTATTGTGCCTAAGTCTATTCTCAAAAAAAATTTCCCAAAGCACAATACTGATATGTTAATTGGGTTTCTTAGGAGTCTTCAGTTCTGTCATGTTTTAGAATCTAATACACTACAAAAGTTCAAAACCAATATATCAGCTTCAATTCCTCTGCCATCAGATGAGCTCTTATTTTTTCCATCCCTCATTAAAGTTGAGCCCCCTACAGATCTTAAAATAGAGAATGGGTTGGGATGGTGCCTTTGGTGTCCTGATTCTAACCAATTCCTCTCAACACGATTTCTTCATCTTCTCCTTTTCATTCTTTCCTACACTTTTTGTCCTCCAGGCCGTAATAGACCTGGAAAAATTGCTGTTGATCCACAAGTCCTAAAGTTAGCTCGTCGTTGTGATGTATGGAAGTGCGGTATTTATTGGGTGAATGATGATGATAAAGTCAAAGTTATTGTCGAAGTAACAGAGCAATATCGTTGTGTTACAGTAGTTACATCAGTAAATGATGTTGAAAAAAGCCGCAAAGTTTTCAATGATGTTGTTAAGATCATTTTAACATTGAAGAGTCAGACACACTCATTTGATTGTGAGGAGTACCTCATTGCTCCTAGTGATATAGGAAATGCTCGTAGTCTTCTCATGGATAAACGCACACTTTACAATATAAAAGATGTTGCTCGATCAGTGCTTACAAAAGGTAATGTTACAGATGACAATGACAATGACCCTGAGCCGGTTGGTGTTGAAGAAATTGTTGGAGCTCATGACCCTTTTCTTTGCATTGCTCCCTCAGTCACAAAAGCACTTTTCAGTGCTAAATCATCACTTGAAGAGGACCACCTTCAACACATAGTGAATAGGTGTTCTTATTTCTCATCATCACCATTATTATCAAGTCAGAAGTCAGTAAAGAAACGTTGCAGTCAACTTAGTGTATTTGCTGGACGTAACCCTTTGGTAAGTATAAGTTAGTTTGAATAATCTATTGTCAATTTCTTGTGTATTGTGTTTATAACACATTCTGCATAGGATAATACTTACATCATATTCATACTTCATTCTGTCATAGGATCTTGCAGATCCTCCATTAAGTGAAGATGTCATTGAAACTATATCTGAGCAACTCCTCTTTAAAGGTTAGTGTATAGTATTAGTGGCTCTTAAATATTGGTTATAACTCAACTGTGATATAAAATGAGTCTGAGAACCCTCTGGCTCTAGGGTTATTTATGTCACAACATACCATATAAGCATATTGTATGATTCAGGTTGGACTATAACATATTATTATAATGCTTGTGGCTCTTAAGTATTGGTTGTACCTGAACTGTGATATAAAACAAGCATGAGAGACAAAGACTTGATGGTTATTTATGTCACAATATACCATATGAGCTAATAGTATGATGTAGGTTAGGCTATAACATATATTAGTGGGTTGATACCACTGAAACTCAAAGTGATGTCACAGCCCAGTATCTGCTGATGTCAGCACTATATTTGGATACAGTGTTGTGATGTTACTCTTTCAAGTTTGAGATCTTTGTTAGCACTTTGACCTTCTATGCTATTGTGTCTATGCTATTGTGTCACAACTACTTTTAATTCTTATGTGCATGTGTCTAAAATGTTAGATGACACACTTACCCTAGGTAAATTATTAACCAGCTTCACATAACAGTTTAGTAGTGAGATAACGTACTTTATATAACTCTCTGTCTCCCAAATTTTTTATCAATATAAACTAAAGTTCACTAGACAAGTGTGCCTTACATTTATGCAATATATATTTTTTTATTAAAATTTTCAGATTAATTTTGTTGTTGTCATAATGTTTTAGAGTACTGTAGAAATTAATAAACTTGTAAATTCATTTGGCCTCATATTTTTCTTTGACTGTTTATTCTAAAGCATACTAACAACATTCATGAGAAATCAAATACATTTTTTGAAATGTTTTAGCTTAACATTAGTTTTGTCTTCTATTAATAAGAGACAGGTGTACTTAATGTACATTACCAGTTGATTTAGCTATTTCAGGATTGATTACACATTAAAGCTTTTTTCTTAAAAAATTGATGTGATGTAGGAATTGTTCTAATTAATATCAATCCAATAAGAACAAAAGTACAATGAAAGTAGTGGCAATGGTAATAGCATCATTCCTACATAATAACACAGCACAAAGATTTGAAACTACTATAAAGAGCACAAGATTGTTTATAAGATGTCTTAAGCAACATAAAGTAAATGAAATGAAAAATAAGTTAGAAGCTTTGTATATATAATATAGCAATTTTTAAGTTTATTTTCTTTTGTGCTATGAAAGTTAGAATCTAAGTGATATCAAAGCTGCACTCATCAATATTATAATCTAGTATTTTGTGTATCCATGTATTGCTAGTTATGTATATTACTATCATTGCTACTTTGTTTGTGTTTGGATTATTAGTATATAAACTTTTCTTGCATCATATCATTTGTGATATTTAAAGTTATGGATAATTTCTGAAGACACACACACACACACACACACACATATATATATTTGTCCTCATAAATTGTTTTCTACTACAGATATTAGCAAGATTACTTCCAATGTTCCTGCAAAGAAAGATGCTGTAGACATATTGGTGCCTATTAAAGACCGATGGTACATAATAGGTGTTGCACTTGAAGTCAGTCGAGCAGATCTAGACAGCCTAAATGAAAGCAATAATTCAGTAGAAGTAAATCTGGCTAAAATGATTGACAAGTGGTTAGACCAATATGCTGAAAAAGCTACATGGGAGGTACTATTAGAAGCAGTGGAGGGCAACACTGTTAACAGCCAACAAACAGGGCAAAAGATTCGTGAATTTTTAAAGATACCTGAAAGAAGTGATCCTCACTCACATAGTGAAAGAGGTAGGATTCTATATAATGCCTTTATTAATGATAAAGAACTGAGTCAATTTAATTATAGATTACCTAAAGGCTGATGACATGAAATTATGATTAAATTGTGTTAGCTATCTCCAGCAAATATAAAGTATTTGTATTTCATCACTGTAGAAGACAAAAAGCTAAAAGACAGAGAAACTACTTCAACTCAAAATGATGACCAACAAAGTAATACAGGTGCTCATACTAGTGGTCAAGCAACAGTTCAACTGGATTACAAAAGTAAGTTAAACTTACATCTTACACAACTCAATCATATACTTACAATCATAATATTAAGCATGTAGTGCTTAATGTGTAGTGTTGGGCTGGAAAAAATGGCTGCCACATTTGGTGATATCTTAAATAACTGTTAACAGTTTAAAATTAGACCTACATAAGTACCTACTTGACTTTATCAAGTCTTTTTACAAGAATTGCAATAACATTATATAAAATGTTGTTAAGGTGGAAAAGTGTGAACTAATTAAAAAGCGAAATTATTCATCTTTATTCTTTCCCTCTGAGTGCCCATTTAGTATAATTTAAAATTGTTTAGTATTATAGAAAATGTATTACTCCTACTTTATTCATTTTTTTAGTTTTGGAAGATGTGTCCAAATGGAATATTGAATACCTCAATGAAGAGCAAGTTTTTGAGAAACCAGAATATGGAGTCAAGTTTGTCGTTCCACCATCATCAGTGCAAGAAAGGCAAGAAGTTAAAGTTGAGGTCAATGTAGTTTCACCAGAGGAGTCAGAGATCATCCTCCCTCCTGATGTTGAGCTTGTTAGCTGTTTCTACAATATTAAAACAACAGGAACATTCTCCAAACCCATTAAACTTCATCTCCAACATAATGTTGTGCTCAGGTCACAAGAGGAAAGTCAACAGCTGGCATTTATCAGAGCTAACGGACCACCACCTTACAAGTTTGAGCTGTTACCAACTAATTATGACCAAGTGTTCAGACCTTACGAAAATTCTGGTGTCATGAGAATCCCTGATTTTTCTCTCATTGGTATTGTCATTAAAAAAATAAAGGGGTTTCTATTTCAATGCAGTTATGCAATGGTAGTTTTTTTCAAGGAGGTGAAGAAGTTTTGTTGGGAAATACGAGTAGTGGTCACGAAAGATCTTGGACCTTTTCATGAGGTATGCAGTCATAAAAAAGAACTACAACCCTACATTACCACTGTATACGTGTTGTTTATCTATATTAGAGAGTGAGAACAGAGAAACATTTTGAAAACTGGAAAAGGAGAGACCTAGGTCCTTTCTTTGATCCTGACATAATTGTGGTTACAACCACTAATGAGAATTTTGACATTGTACCAATCATTACTCCCTTTCAAGTAAAGTCCTATTTAAATTTGTGAAATTTTTAAATTTTGTATTGTTTAAGCTTTCTAGGAAGGTCATTGATAAATGTCAACCAGACACTACCTTGCCGTGCCTACATTTTAAGGTTTTTCTCAAAGATAACAAAGAACTCACTGACCTAAAGCTCACTTTTAATGGAATAAATGAGCCGATGAGTTTGGTAATTGCTACTTATGAATTAGAACAGAAACAGGAAACAACAAGTAAGTGACGTTAAAAATAGAATATACTCATAATATGTCATATAAAATATCACCTGTGCTTTTCCAAAATATTGAAGTAATAACATCGAAATGTGTCCTCCTTTTGTTAATATAGCTCACTCTGCCAGCACTCCTTCCAATACTATTCCTTCTTCCAGTATGTTTTTGTCCACCAGTAGTTTTCCTTCTATCCATGTGCCATCATCATATCATCCATTAGGAATTTCTGATGAGTTATTATGTGAGTTATGAAATGTTCAAGTTAATGGAAAATTTTTTCATTGAGTTAGTTGAATCATCTTTCACATTTTCTCATTACTAGGTAAAGAGCCCAAGAAACAACACCTAATGACACTACTTCATGACATTAAGTACAAGTGGGATATTATTGGTGTACAACTTGCTGTGTCTAATAATGACATCATGTGTGCTGAAGATGGTGCTCCAAATAATTGTACCAGAAAACTCTCAAAAGTCCTTCAAGTTTGGATAGATAAGAGAACTTCTAAAGTGTCTTGGAAAGAGATCATCACTGTTGTTGAGAATCCACCTTTAGAAAACAAACAAGTAGTTAAGAAGATATTTTACTTCCTGAAAAGACATGATATCAGGAATGAATATCTCTCTTCTTGTCAACCTGGTAAAGTTTAAAAAATCTCATTTAGCATTTGCTCCTGTGTCTCTCTATAGGTCAAGTGATTACCACTTTTAATCATCCTTCTCCAGTTCAACAAAAACCTTCTAAGATGAATGGTATAATTATATAGCTATAATGTTAAATAAGGAAATTAGGTATCTTAAATTAAACATTTCATTATTTTGACTTAATTAATGCTAATACTTATGTCTAACAGTATTTCTGATTTTTTCAGTGCATTTTTATGAGCTATGTGTTCTTTCTTATTCACTAGGAAAGGCTTATAGCTGGTCTATGCTGCTGTTGGGGGCCATTTTTGTTGCTGTTATAGCCTATTTTATATACATAACAATAAACTAGAGTGTGGACTTAGTTTTGCACATTGATTTTGTTTACTTTTTGATTTATTCTGCATCAACAACTATTCTTTAAAATTATTACTATCAACACTCACAAGAATGAATCCTAAACCAAACTTAACATTATTAACTCTATGACACATAGTGATGTCATCATAGGACATGTTGTTACATCATCAGTCAAGTTACACCAAGAAGCACCCATAATTACTCTGTCGAATGCCATTTTTTTGTTTAGAATCAATGGATTACTACTTTATAATCTCTTGATTCTTATTCTTGTCATGTTATATCTAATGATAATTGTACTATTTACTATTAGCTCTTGTCCTTTTTCAACAAAGTAACTCAATTTGACAGTTTCAATCATAGACGTGTTATTTATATTTAACTTGTATCATTAGAGCTCACAACGGTTATGACGTCAATGACATGTATGTGTTGTTTAAATTAGACGCGTGTTAACTTTATTGTCACGTATGTAATTATTACTATAAAGTGTTTCATTTCCTGCTTTATCACTCAAGCCCATTTCATAACCTATGTAGCACCACATTAGGGACGGGAAGTAACTTTTTCCTACGGTCCACGACGTCATTTCTAGACTGATCCAAATAGAGAAGCAAATGAACCATGAATTATCGTCTACTAACTCTATTTGCCTTTATCCAGATCAACCTGTCTCTGACGACAACTTCCAACATTAGTGGAGTGGATTATTCAGGACAACAACCATTTACTGATACTTCATTTCCCTTATCTTCTTGTCCCTGTCCTAGAACACTGACAGTTAGTACGTTGGGATATTCACCTTGTTCAGTTTACAACTATATATCACCAAGAGATTGTGATGCTTATATACGTGTTGCTTTAGTACAGGCATTTTCTGATCTATTAGGGAGAGTTGATCTTCCTTTGTTTAGTAAATATTGCTTTGCACCTATTTCATTTGAAGAAGATAGAGTAAGTTCTGTAGTTAAAATATGATTGCAATAATTTGAATTTGAGTACTGATAAATGAACTAAAAATGTAAACTCTTAAACAATACTTGACAAGTAGCATTCTTTTAGATGTTCTAATTATGTTTCATTTTGTTTTTAAAAAAGCTGATTTTATTTTATGGTAGGTTGATCTTCCACGTACTATTGGTCTTCCTTACTTTCACCGGAACACTATTCCTTCATTACATTTGCACGGAATAATCGGCCCTTTTGATATCTATGTGTCTGAAATCTTTAGTTATATCTCAGCTATAACTTTAAAGAAATTATCAGTAAGTTGATATTAAAGCACAACAGAACCTCTCAATTAAGTAGAGGCACTGTTTACTTTAAGACACTATTAAAATTAGCATACTTGTGTACGCTAATTTTAATAGTGCTTTATTAATAGTAAGTAAGTGAGAGAGGAGTGTTGGACTTGCATAGTACTGTCACTGTGTGGAAATATTGTAAAGTAGTAATATGACAGCCATATTGATATCTTATAATTGTAAATCCCATTAATTACCACTGGATCAATAAATTTTATTTTCAGGAAGTATTTATAAATGTTTAAACAAACTTTTATTAGCCTTTATACATAAAGCACGTGTTTACATTTCATCAGTTTTTTTGTTTTAAGATTCATTTGCTTGTATCATCCTCAGTTGTGATAACATCCCAATTTTTTATTCTTTAGGTGTCCTATTCAGCCTCAGACTCATTGTTAGAAGATCATGACAAATATCCGTATTTCTTTGCTACAAGTACTAAACCAAGTTCTATTAATATGGCACGATTAAAACTATTAAGTGACTTTAATTGGAGAAGAGTAGCAGTTATTGCTACAGATGACCTTCAAAACTCAAAGGTAAGAATATATAACGTTACCAAATATTTTGAATTGTAGACGGTCAAGACACCATTTTCATTTATGAGTTTTGTTCTGGTATCCAATTAAAACTTAGTGTATTATTAACTTTTGATCTTGAAGATACATGTACCTCAATACTAACAATATTTTTTATGGTCCTATACAATAACTCATATATAGATATATTTTCTCTTACATCAATACATAACGTGTAAATTATTAAGAAATTAATTAATTGGTCATCATTGTTATTTGTCGTTATATTATCAAGGGAATTACAGTATGATGATAATAATGTCATAACACATCTTTATTTAGTCTGCTGAGGCATTTATGAAACAAGCAATGAGGAACTCATCACTAAATATCTTATTTCCCAGTACTTTTCATGATGATCCTACTGCTTTGCTCCAAAGTTATAAGGTGATGTACATTAAAAAAACATATATTATAATTTCGTTGTGATTGACCAGTTAAATTTCATTACACAATTTTCATTGCCGGCAATGAAATTGCAAATATGATTGATTGTTACCATAAACACAAAAGCATGGGTTCCATGAAACAGACTATATTCATTAGCTATATTCTGTAGAGATAATAGATCAAAGCTTAGAACTTTGAAGCTATTGAAGCTAAGGGAAGACAAGACAAGGTCTTTTGTCTAAGCAAAAAGTGACCATTGTTATGGGATTATACACAATAATAATAGTTTGATGGAGTCTTTCACCATACGAGGCTGTCTTTTGTCAAAACAATAAGTACTTTTATATATATGGGTTAAGTGAACTTGTGTTTTTCCAGAAATGGTAAATTCCACTCATACTTTGTGAAATTAAGCTTCTTTATAAACAACACTTGTATAATTTATCCTAATTATCACCCAAAATCATTATACTTACTTACTTGATAATACTTTCAATTGGAAATACAAGTTTTAAGTGAAACTACTATGACATATAGCATTGTTCATTTAACCATTACTTGTATACCCTAACAATGCATATTTATGAATGTCCAGATCCTCATCTTGTAACAAAGCATGTTATAGATCACATAATTGGTAATACAATCTGATTCATAATAGTCTAAGTTTTCACCTTGTTTAACTTTTTCATTGTAGAATGATGACTATCGTATTTTTATGGCATTCTTCAATAGTAATGTTAGTCGAAAGATTATTTGTAAGGTAAGTTATAGAGGTCCTTTCTTATTCTTGTCTTTACTTTTAGTTATTCTATTTTCATACACATATAATGAAAATAACGTGTAATAAATTAGACATTATTCATACTGGTTATGTTTCTTGCATGTGTAATTAAAGATGGTCATGGACTGTTGATCTATATATATATATGTAGTGTTTTATATTAGTCAAGTACATAATACTTTATATGCTTCATACAAAATAACAGGAAGTCTTATGTAAACTATTCGCCTTTAGAGTGTGCAATGTCATAGTGAATTCAATTAAGTTCTGTCTGGTCTGTCTGCTATGCTGTTGTTATGCTATGCACATAAAAGCATGATTTCCCTGTTAATAATTGATCAGAATATGTTAAAACACTATGAAACAGAATTATAATTAATGTCTAGTGTGTAAATTTAGATAGGAATAGTTTTGAAAATTGCTTCCAAAATTATACTTTGAATTTTTAAATTAGATTAATCATTATAATTTGACAATACTAATTTATATTTACACGGCCACTATTTGTAAGGATTAAACCCAGTTGCTAAAATTTGTAAATCACCAAAACAAAACCTGACAAAATTTCCTAATATTTACTGTCTTATCTTTGGCAAGCTTAAAACTTGTCCTACTATAAGTGAGTTTATTCTCAACCTACGAGGCTATGATGACCTCTATTTATATACAAAAAAGATGATCATGTGGTTACGGTTTGCCAGCTAGAATTGAATGCCTAATTCTTAACATTATCTTTATCAATTATTGTTTGTAATAGCATTGTGAAACACTATGTAATATATAGCTCAGTGTACCTGATATCTTTTCCAAAGATTCAAATTTGCTTTCTGTCTCTAGTTCAATGAATCTGGCTATGGTCAGTAATGAACTGTGTAATTTGAGCATCAGAGATATATATTATTGAACTAGGCTAGACCCACAATCCCTGGATTATATTGTTGTGTATAACATATGGCTGCTTTTCAGCTTGCATGTTAATTGTTATGGCTTTACATTGTGAATTCGTTTTGTGACTTGTGGGATTGCAATTTTATATGTAGTTCACAATACTTTACATAAAAGTAGTCTTTATTATACTTCATAACCAGTTGTTTTTGAAGTTTTCACAGTAATTTTTAATGGATAGTCAGTTACTTTTATCAGTATTGTTACAGGCTTGCACTTACTTTTTTGTCATTTTTAATAAAAACACAAGTATGATCTATACTGTTACTTGTATGTAATCTATATTTGAATGGACGCTTGGTCAGTCAATTTGCTTACATCATTGATGATATCACATTATGTTGTCTGATATGGTCTGAAATAGACTTGTGTAGTCTGATGGGATTGATGTAACTTGATATAGCATGATATAACCTATTGTGGTTGATACAGCTTGATAATGCCTGATAATGCATTCCTGTTAAAGGTAGGAGTATTTATTGAATGAAGCATGTATCACTATACTCAATTGAAGTGTTATTGTATCTTTTTAAGTTATGAGAATTTTATTATTACTATTTAAACTGTTTAGATAGTACTGGTAATTTATGTTAGTATATCTGATCACCTGTGTAAATCTCTTTGTGTTATTGTACATTTAAGGTATATCAGTTATTTGTTACATGTATGTATTGATTTGTCCTTTTCAAATTGCAAATCTGTTTCACTTTGGAAAATTTTACAAAGTGAAATAAAAATTCTCAAATTTACGAAAGAAAATATTTATTAATAATTATTTTAACCCCTCCTCCTATCACAAATAAATCAGTACTGAGCTTTTAGACAGGGCATCCATAATAGTTTGTACCATTTTTGACTATGAAGTGTTTTTGTCACATCAGTTTAAAATGTATATATGCTAACATTTTGATTATCATACTGGCATATTATATGCATACAAATTGTGCCAGGATGATAACACTGTTTTGAACCACATGTATGTATGTACTACCGTATTTCCTCGTAGAAACGCCTATCCCAAATAAATGCCTTACCCCATTTAAACGACTAGCACCATGGCTGAAATAGCTTAGCATGCAGTAATGTCATACATTATGGTTAGCATGACAAAATATGTGCAGTTTAATTTTATTCCTCAACTTCAAACGTTTTACAACAATAATAAAAATATTAGATACACTTTTATCTAAGTAATGTTAAAACAGAAAATTCTAAAATCATTCCCTTTTGAAATTAAAAGTATATTGTCAATCTATTTTTAATTACAAGTGTTTTCCTATACTCATATATTATAAATTTAATTACACTGTTATAATATACATAATGATATAGTATATTTACTCTTTATTTAGGCTTATAAACTAGGACTAACTACTCACAATCATGTTTGGATATTGCCAGGTATATATGATTACAGATGGTGGCGTAACTGTTCATGTGATTCACGTTAGTATTAATATAATTATATTATTTAATTTATTAATATATTACTTGTTTAGGAACTAAATGTGGATGTGAATGTACTGAAGAGGAAATGAAAGAAGCCATTCAAGGGATGATCTTTATTGATACTTCCCATTTACATCATTTTGAAAGTGAAACATACTCAATACAGGTTGGTCCCTTATTTTAGTACTGCCTAATAACTTAATATTGGTAAATACCATATTGTAGTTAGCAAAAAGTGAGGCTGGATTATATATATATAAATATCTGATGTATGTATGTATGTATATATGTATATATGTATGTATGTATGGATGGATGGATGGATGGATGGATACTAACCACACTTGCTATTACTGGTGTACTGCCAATCATTATAGTCAATGAGGCTTGTAAAAGTATTTAATTTATTGATCCTGTTATTGTAATTCCCTAAACATTTGTAATTCTAATTTAGAAATTATTTTGAATAACTCTGTTACCAAAACACTCTATAAATGTTAATTTATATGCAAATAATAGTTAACTGTAATTTTTTAAAGTCTAATATCAAGAAGTTTAGAGAGTTCATGATATTAATTTTCCTTTGATGAAGCATTATTGAAAGCAGCTAAGTTTTTCTCGTTTATTATTCTGTAGCCACCAGTCATATTGCATAAAATAAGATTGCTATATAATATCAGCTTCAAATTTTAAAAAATAGTTACTTTGATGTCTCGTAACAGTGACTGTTAGGATCAGGCAATATATAAAACAATGTCTGATTTATGTAAAAGTGGTACAGCTATAAAACTCTTGTAATACTTGTCTATAAATAAACTTTCAACTATGTGAATGTGAATAAGGTTAGGCATACTAACTTTTGTTTAGAAGGCTATGATGACATTGCTATAAACTTTAACATTCTGTTTCTTTCTTCCGTGCATTATAGGAACAGTATGATAAGTTGATTTATATCTTCAATGATGCAAGGTGGCTTGGCATTTATAGAGGTGTGAATATAACAGAAGAAGACAAGCAGTATTTGATTCATTCTCAAGCTTTCAATGCTTATGATGCTGCTCTAGTTTGGGCCAATGTGTGGCATAAGGCAGTAGAGCAATTGCTGAATTCATCTTTATTTATTGACAATGACTCATTTTGCCAATATTTGACAGCTCCTGTAGACTGGCTGTCTGATAAAACGGACATACTGAATGATATAATGATAGAGATACTAGAAGAGTCTTTTTTCTGTGGAAGATCAGTGAGTCAGATTATTATACAATATCAGTCTTGGCATAAAATGTTTCATAAATATAGCCATCTCTTTTAGAAATTAAATGATGCTAAAATACACATATTGTATAAAGTGTACCTATAAACGATCAACATTCACTTATTTTAACCATAAGTGTATGGCTAATGCATCAGTTAACCTATATTGGTTTCACATTTATGTTTAGTTTCATCACTGTTATGTACATAGCCACATAACATGTGCCAAGATAATTTATACATGACAAACAAACATCAACCATAACATAATTATAATTGCAAAAATATTAAAAGATTCTTTTTGATTCTAGAAATCATGTATAATATTAAAGATTGAATAAATCAAATAGACTATAGTGATGCTAAGAATTGTTTTTTGAAGTCAGAGAATGTTAACTCTTTGAATATTCACACTCATCATTGTAGTGCTCAGAGTAAATGAAATCCTTGGTTGCTATATCCATCAGCAGTCAATGCACGGAGGTTATTTTTAATTGGCAAACTTGATAGTCACATACAAAACATCAATAAAACTATTACAACAATGTACTTAGCAATACACTTATACAAGTAAAAACCATGAGGGCGTGGTCTGAAACACTGCCTGTTCCATGTGTCAAACAATAAAATGAATACAAACATTAATTAGACAGTTATTTTCCTAATTAACTGTATATAAAAACTCTAGAAAAGGATCATTTATTATTCTTATGCAACATAATATGTAATAAAAAGCAACGTACATTATTATTTCTTGTAGGGCTTTTATACCTAAAAAGATATGGATAATTTTGCTCAAATTATGATAACACAATTACAAGGTTAGTTAATATTAATCCTCACTTCTATACAAGAGGATGAGACATGTACCAATTAACTATACTGCATCCTCTACTTGTAACATACCTTAACATATTATTCTATTTACTTTATTATCCTTTTACGCAGATAACCGGGAATGCTATATTGGAATATATCAGAATTATAACCCAACTGACTCAGAGTGTGTAGTGGAAGAACTACAACCATTGCGTCAATCTCTTTATCTCAACTCATCATCATCTCTAGTCTTTGTCAATTATACTGAGTTTAATATAACTGATAATAACTTCTCTTATCCTTGTCCTTATAGATGGAAAGGAGAAAATGGTAAGTAAGATAATAAAATTAAATGCATTTTATGTGATTTATGTCTAAACTCTTTGTTTCATTAGGAATGCTAGTATCATGGAAACCTCCAACTGATGGAGCATGTTATGATGAGTCTTGTTTATGTTACAATCAACTAGGAGTATTAGAAATTGCTATAACTGCTACTATTGTCACTATAGGTATTGTTGGGTCTATAGTCTTGCTGATTTTTAATGTTGCTCTGAGATCAAACAAGTAAGTAATTTGAATGTGTAAGTTACACTAGCAAAGATGATGTTATGTGTGCATGTTCTAAAATTTCCAAAGACACCCTAAATATCTTTTATATTTGTTACCTGCATTACTTATGTGCCAGGCAATCAGATAATGTATTATATATGTCTGTGTAATAGCTAATACACCATTAAATGCATATATTGTAGCATAAGATGTTTGATGAAATATAGATGAAATAAAATTGACACCAATACACATAGCAACCAGTGAACTACTTATAAGTGTATATAGAGTGCTATGGGAATTGGCATGAATAATTAGTATGTAAATAATGCTGAGTCTTAAGTCTGCTTTTATTAGGCTTTTCTAATAAAAAACTGGCATGTTGTTATGTAAATTGATGTAGAAATTATATAATTTTTTTCATTTAGACACATTAAAGCTTCCAGTCCCAAGTTTAACGTTCTTGTTATTATGGGAAGTTTACTAATGTATCCTGCAGTTCTTTTTACAGCTCTGTCCTATTCTGGGACATTGATTGAAAATGTGAATATTAGACAGAAAGCTATACCAACATTTTGTGAGGTATGTTACTATATTAATGTCTATCAAACTGTTAGTGTGATATGCATCTTTAGTTTAATACTGTTTAAACTTTCAATAGTATTACAATGTTTAAGAGTTGAGCTAAATAGTGTCTTTGTATTAGGTATGCCCAAGAGAGTTTAGAAGATAATTTTAGACCTTTGATTTTAGCCCTATAAAGCTATGTTAATGGTTGTATAGAGCTTTTATTGGTTGCTTCCAGTGCCAGGCAGTTCTACCATTGTTTTGTACCATGTGCATATATATATATATATATATATATATATATATGACTTATCTATTTAAATTGAATTATTATGTGTGACAATTGAAGATGACAAATATATTAGACTGTATATAGAGACTAATTTGGTGTTAAACTATGTGTGATTGACACTTCACTGGCTTTCCCTAGTTTATCCTGACTCGATTATATAGTATGTTTTTAACATTGTAATTCAGAATTTTATTAAAATGTTGTTTAAAGTCAACTTCAATAAAACCCAATTCATGTTTTTATAATTGTTAAAATTCCATTTTCTTCATGCACTATTAGATTACTAAGTGGTTATCCTACAGTGGTATGACTATTATTCTGTCTACAATATTTGCAAGAAATTGGAGAATCTACAGAATCTTTTACAATCCTAAAATTGAAGAAAGGGTTAGCTATTATATATATATATATATATATATATATATATATATATATATATATTCAAATGTAGTAACATATATAGATATATAGATGGATGGATGGATGAATGGATAGATAGATAGATAGATGTTACAAGTACGATTGCCTAAAAGCATTTATATCGAACCCATTGTCTTGGGTGTGTAAAAATTGTGTATATTTACACAATTACAACAATTACAAAACCTCTAATGTATTATATAATTGCTGAAATAATCTTAGTTAATACATAACAATTTTTTCTTTTTAGAATTTTTTGTCAGACAAGACTCTTGTTTTAATCATCATAAGTTTGACTATTCCTGTGGTATTACTACTAGTTATTTGGACTGGAGTTTATCCTTATAAGTATTATGAATCCAGGATACAATATGATTGTCCTAATATAGTAAGTTATCTTGTTTGTATTATATTACTAGTATGAATAATATACAACTTGTACAATCTACATAATCAATACATAATCAGTTTTTATTTGTGTATCTTTTATTTAGATTGTTGACGAGTCTATAAACACCTATTTAATTACTATTACTGGTTCCAGTGAGAAGTGGTGGGATGGTATTCTAATGGCATACAACCTTCTTCTTTCTTTTGGGCTCATCTTCTTATCTTATCAAAATGCTAAAATCCCCACTCACTTTGTACAAGAAGGAGAATTTGCAGCTCGAGTTGTTTTTGTTATTTTCTTGTTTTTGGTTCCATCGTTTGTAATCAAGATATTATTGTTATGGACATCTGACAATAGAATTCAAGTGTTCTGGTGGGATTTAGTTTTTATTGTTAGCCTTCCAACTATTATTCTTGGGGGATTGTTCATACCAAAAGTCAGTTTTAACTAGATAGTATTAATTGTTACTAACAAAACATACATGTATATATATAGCCAAAATTAGGTATTAGAATCCTTTAATATTATAAACAATTTCTACCCCTTAGAGTGAAAATACACGAGTTATTTTAAAGTTATTAGTAATGACAAACTACCTTTTAGCATTATTTACTCCCATTACAACATTTGTTAATTTTTGTTAGGTGATGTTTAAAGTTCACTGTTTACTAGTATTGTAGCATACATAAAGTATTATATTAACAGGTACCATTCATTCTTTTCTATAATAGTTCATATTGATTGTGAAAGATAAAAAAACACTCAAAAGAGAAGAAACATCACCAGAAATGACTTTACACCATCAAAAACAGTTGGAACAGATAGCATCTTTAAGGTCAATGCTTGAAGAGGTATGACATTTGTTAACATAATCAGTAAAACTTTCAACAGCGACATAATACAAAGTATATCATGTTGCTATTGCACTGCAATTTTACTAATGTATGTATTAAACTGTAAGCCAATATTGGCAACTGTAACTATTGGTCATATAATTTATGAAAAATCTTTAGAGTATTCTTACAATGAAGTAAACTTAGCTACCAAACATGCACTAAGATACGAAACAAAGAATCCAATCAGATTTAGCAAATTGTAAAGTTAGCTATCCTATACTGTTGTATAGACAACCATAATAATATCTGGTTGCAAAAAAGTTTCTAACAGCCATTCACTTACACAGTTGCCAATCAAAAGTTACCTCCTGTTATTAGAACACCCTTGTAGCAATGTACTATGCTGTGCAGCCAGTGCAGGCCTACCAACTATCACACATTCTGTTTCAAACATGATATATTGTGACTTAAACTACATCAATGCACACATGAATATTTTTCCAGACGTTGCAATAACTTTGAATTTGCAATATCACTGTTGTGTTAGTAATAATTTGTAAGTAAAAGTCATTATTTCATTCATACATTGAAAAATATTTGCCAAATGTTACCAAATTTTCAAGTACAGTAGAATGTCACTTATCCAAACACGTTGGGCCCGAAGGGTGTTCAGATAATTGAAATGTTCAGATAATCAAAGTGCTGATTACCACATACATAAAAAACATGTAACAAACATTATTATATAATTGAACATTTTTTAAATCACAATTTGGCAAAGTAATCATGAATATGTTTCTGTCTTTGATTCCTCTTTTATCATTCTTTACAATATCGTGAACGGTGGACTTACTGATTTCATACTCATTAGCTATGCTTTGTAAGGCCCTTCCTTTTTTAGCAAATTCACAGATTTTTAGTTTATCATGAATACTCAAGACTAGTTGCTTTCTTTTACGAGACGCAATCTCACTAGCCATGATTACACACGTACACGTACAATAATTATAAGGTGTGTCTGGTGGGTGTGTTAGCCAGCAAGACATCCGGTTAATCGATGTGTTCGGTTGAATGAAGTTCGGATAAGCAACGTTCTACTGTACTTGGTGCTTTCCATTCATGTGAGCTCATGCAATGATATAATGATTTGGTTGGTAGGCTAGGTTTGTATGCTAGTCATAAGACTAGCATAGACATAAGCAGTGGAAACATGCCATGCTTGCATATAATATAGTTATTATATAAATTAAATTGATTGTTATAGTAAGGTAGGGTTATTGCATTTCACCACAAATGTTGCATAGTCCCCACAAAGTATCAGTTTCAGAATGTTGTAATAGATTGCAATAACATTTAGTAGTAGCTTAAACTATTTAACTGAAGTATTCTATATAAACTACAGTCATACCTTCTGTGAATGTTACTGAGCTACCAAGAAGTTTTATCTATCTTTTCACAGCATATTTTTAGCTTATTCTCTCTCCTATTCCATCGGAGAGAACAATTCATGTCATGATTAAGAAATGTTATGGGATTGCTTGATATGCAAAACATGCTCTGTATGTTCTTAAAAGTCTGAGCTTCTAGCAAGTTTTGCTTACATATATACTAGGAACACGTGTAGACAGCAAAAATTGTACCTTTGTAATTCACTAGTTATTCCTTAATTGCAAACCGATGTTTCATATGTTTTGATATAATACTGTGCTGACATTTGTCAATATAATGTCTCACAGAAAAAAGTTAGAGCAAAACAGTTTATTAAACACACCACCTCCTACATGTATGCACAAATTGAACTGTTACATACATTAATATAATGTATACATATAATATTATATTATGTGCAATGAATATAATTAATAAGCACCTTATCAATTGCTACCTTAGTTAAGTGGATTAGAGTTAATAATATAACATGGCATAATTTGTCTGCATATTTTTTATATTCACATCTTTTTATTGCCTGGCACATTTGTTCGCCAGGAAATTCCCTAATTGTTGTTGTTATTGTTACTTGAATGTCCACTGTTGCATTGTTTTATTTTTTGTTATACATAACAATTGAAAGCAACAAAATTTAATGTGTACACATTAACTACTGACATTTTACAATTAATGAACTTAAATTAGTTAGCCACAACTGTATTATCTATTACAATGGAAGTGCAGGTGAATTGTTAGTTTAGTTACCTTCTGTATTTGTCTTATAACATTCTATAGACATCCTGCATCTTCTGGTAACTCTTATACATGTATATTTAAACATTAGTGTTTAAGCATTAGTACCAACCTCAATAAGTCATAGGGTAGTTTTTGATTGTAATTTTGTTATGTTCCTTTTATTACACAATGGCACTGTATTATATGTTTTAGTAATCCATACACTGTTCAAACATAGCTGACCTCTTACTTCAATAACACAATTAACAATGTAAACAACTTAAGTGAGATCACAATGTCTAACACAGTGGTGTTTTAGAGCACAATGTCTAACACATTGGTGTTTTAGAGCACAATGTCTAACGCATTGGTGTTTTAGAGCACAATGTCTAACACATTGGTGTTTTAGAGCACAATGTCTAACACATTGGTGTTTTAGAGCACAATGTCTAACGCATTGGTGTTTTAGAGCACAATGTCTAGCACATTGGTGTTTTAGAGCACAATGTCTAGCACATTGGTGTTTTAGAGCACAATGTCTAACGCATTACTATTTATTACATGTATCTAATGCCCATGCTACATTTGAACTAACACTTATAATCAAACACCATTTTATAACAATTTTCTTTTATATCACTTTTTTCCTATTTGTTATATACAGAGACAAAGTACTCTCATAATGTTAAGCAAAGAATCAATATCTATGCAAGAACTGAACAAGTACACCAAAAAAGGTGTAACAGTCCAGGTGACATATATTCACTGAAGGAGATACAAGAATATTTTATTATATCTTCAGATAATCTGGTAACTATTTTCTACAGATTCCTGTAGAGTTTTTATAATTGTTATGCACTATGTTGTCATAACCAATTTTAACAATATTGCAATATAACTTTGTTTATTATGGTCATATCTCTTATTGCTAACTCTCACATTTTAAGATGTATGCAAAGATGTATTATCTATTAATTTATTAATTTGAAGATCTGAGAATTAGTACAACTTATATACAGGCCACTATTCCAGGTATAGTGCATGTACTGATCATGACAATCAGACTGATGCTTTCTTTAAATTATATAGTAACTTTTTGCTACTAGAATTAGCTCATTGGGATCAGTGAACAGTACGATGGCAACCTTAATTAATTAATTAATTAATTAATAATTAATTAATTAAAATTAATTAGCAAACAATAGTTATAATTTTAGTGTAAATAAGGTGTGGCTATGCGTAATCATATTACGTGTTTGTTCGCCTAAAACAGAGAAACATGAAACAGAATTGTCTTCTACTTACTCTACTCGTCGTTATCCAGATCACACTGTCGCTAACAATACTAGATTGTGAGTATATTAGTGCGAACAATAGCGGAGTTGCCTCTAGACAGCCCACAGCATCATCTTCTGGTTATGGAACTTCATCTTCCTATTGTCCTTGTTCACTAAATACAGAAATTCCTATATTGGGATATTCACCCTGCTTAATTCATAACTTCATATCACCAAGAGAGTGTGATGCTTTCATACAAGTTGCTTTACGGCACGCATTTTTTTCAGGTCTATTAGGGAGAGATGATCTTCCTTTGTTTAGTAATAACTGTTTTTCTCCAATTCCATTTAATGAAAATGAAGTAAGTACTTTTATTCAAACTTAGTTGTTATTAATTATTGACAGAGTCTAGAATACCATTACCACAGTCTCATACTCTATGCTTTATGAGTCTTTTTTTATGTTTCTAATTATTGTCTTTGATACTACACACAGGCTGATCTTCCACATACTATTGGTCTTCCTTACCTTTATCGCAATTGGCAACCCCCGTTACATATGCATGGAATAATTGGACCTCCTGATATCTATGTATCTGAAATATTCAGTTATATCTCAGCAATGACTATAAAGAAATTATCAGTAAGTTAAATATTATACATACATAGTGCTATAATGCAATACTGGGAACTATGTAACTATGGATGTTTTTTGTTTCATTTATTGTATTATAACAAAGGAAACAAATAAAATTTATCTATGTGCACTGATAGTAGATGCACATTGCAACCAATGAATTTGATTAAATATTATCCTGGATGACTTGGCATTCTTATCTAAACATTATGCTTTTATAAAACTTACTCATTGGTAGCTGTCATCTAGTGTACTGAGATAAGATATCCAAAGAATGAAAATACATATTAATGGCAAGAAGAGCATACTCATAAATATACATATTTATATAATTACTTTGTACACCAAACAATTATCATGTCATTAAAAACTAATTTAAATAGTAGGGAAAACCAAAAGAAACAAGTATCATATATTTGTATACTGATTAAGAGTATATATCACAGTTCATATTCCAGTCAATAAAAATTATATGGTAACTAGTTAAATATGATATATTATATAGAGAGCTAAATAATATAAGTATAAGGAAATGATAATGTTTATATATCACATTATATGTTTGCCAATCCTAACAATCTGGACATGGGATAATAAAACTAATGAGTGACATGAAACTCAAATAACAATTTGATATGTTAAAGCAATGGATGGTTATCAATGTGTTATACAAAGTGACTGGCTATGAGTACATTAAACCTGTCACAGTGTCACAACAATAAAGAGACTAAACTCCTACTGAATCAATTCGTTGTATTACTTGAATAAATATAACAACAATAGTGGGTATTTCCACTAATTAAGTTAGCTTATGTAACGCCACAATGTAGTGTAATAGCTTATGACACCTAACTAATGAATATTCATATTTTGTGTGTGTGTGTGTGTGTGTGAAGGATCATATATTTGTATAATGATGCAATAAGCATAATCAAATTGTAGCTACATATATCTAATTGTTTTTGTAGGTGTCTTATTTAGCCTCAGACTCATTGTTAGAAGATCATGACAAATATCCGTATTTCTTTTCTACAAGTACTAAACCAAGTTCTATTAATATAGCACGACTAAAACTATTAAGCGACTTTAATTGGAGAAGAGTAGCAGTTGTTGCTACAGATGATCTTCAAAACTCAAAGGTGAAGACACAGTATAGAATATCTCATCAATAATGCAACTGAGTTAACACTCTTTTGTCATGGCTGATCTCCTATTAATAGTTAGCATTAAATGTGTTTGTTAAATGCCTTACTATACCAACAATAGTAGTCTGACGAGGTTACAAAATAACAAATGATATACATTATGTTATCTTAGATTAATAATACGACTAGTTTTTAAATACAATTTACTATATATCATTTGTTATTACAAGTATAGAAATTAAATTAGTACACCATTATAATAACATTTATACACAATATAATAACATTAGTAGGTATGAAAATTAGGTTAATATTTACTTGTGCTGTTTCTTTTAATTGTAAAACTTTCCCATTTATGTCATGAAATTAAGAAAAAATATCTATAAGTATACTTCATCCAGATTTCACTTTTTAAAAATAATTTAGTCAATTGCATACCGTAACAATATATTTAAAGGTATATAATTATAATTATGATGATAAACTGATTGTTTGGAAAATATTAGAATTACATTTGTAACTTGACTTTTAACTTATAATTTCCGTGAAGACTATTATCGATTTCAGAAATGTTATATAGCAAATCTATTAACAATTGGCTTAGTATGTTACACAACAATTCTTGTTTGTAGTCTGCTGAAAGGTTCATTAAACAAGCACAGACAAACTTATCACTAGATGTCAACTTTCCTGGTACTTTTCATGATGATCCTACTGTTCTACTTCAAGATTATAAGGTAATGCACATACCTCATAACGTGATTACAGTTTAATTTACAACATCATCAAACAATCATTAACTGTAAATGGACCAATAATGAACTTCAAGTCATTCAGTAATTTACAAGATCAAACCTAACACGATTTCTTATGTTATTGTATTTACTACATTTTCCATTGTAGAATGATGACTATCGTATTTTTATGGGATTTTTCTGGGGTGATATAAGCCGAGAGATCATTTGCAAGGTGAGTTATGATATGAGGAAAAACTAAACAAGTAAATACAAGGAAGATATAATTGGATAATTACTACTGATGGATAATTACTACTGATGGATAATTACTACTGATGCTTGTAGTATTATGTAATTAATAAGGTTTCAAAATAAGAGTTAAAAATAAAGTGACAAATTAAAAATTCAATGTAATCAAATTTTTCTGTCTGTCCACAATTGCTTGTTAGGTGTCTTAAAACTATTTTTACCCTTACTAATCAGTGTGAGTGAGGATTATGGTACTTGATTTGTATGTGTGTGTGTATGTCTGTTAGCTGATAATGCACTTTGGAATATTCCATATTGGGTGTAACATTGTCTATAGCTAGAAAACTTTATAAAAACTGGGAAAAGTCAAATACTAGCAGGTTGTTATAGATCAAAGGCTGTCAACATAAGACAAAGCTTTAAAACATTTAGTAATTTCATTGTTCATTTGGTTCTTTCTATAAATTAATGAAATATTACTGTATATTGGGAAACATTTGCGTTGCTAAATTTTTGCGAATTTCACGAATTTAACTCCATCGTAAAAATATCCCTCACCAATTTCTTACAATTATGGGCGTGGCAAATGGTTAAGCAGAAAATTTGATTATGGGTGACCGTGTGACAAATAGTTAGTAAAAATGATTTCTTCTCCATTGGACGTCCATACCTCATTATGAACTTGGTATCCTCTGATACAGGAGTCCATTTCGAACGTCTCTTTCATTATCGAGTCCAGGTGTGAGAAATGTTTTAGGGTGTGGTCAACAGTAATAATTACAAGTGGGTGGAAACATGATATAAATCGCAAAGTTTATATTCGCGAAAAACTACAATTTCACCAATTCGCAAAAATATCCCGATGTGAAAGTTTCCCGATATACGGTACTCTATATAATAAAATAACATATCAAATATAATGTTATAATATCCATAATGATATGTTATACTTACTCTTTGTTTAGGCTTATAAACTAGGACTAACTACTCACAATCATGTTTGGATATTGCCAGGTATATATGATTACAGATGGTGGCGTACCTGTTCATGTGACTCAAGTTAGTATTAATATAATTATATTATTTAATTAATTAAATATATTACCTAATATCTTTGTTTAGGAACTAAATGTGGATGTGAATGTACTGAAGAGGAAATGAAAGAAGCCATTCAAGGGATGATCTTTATTGATACTTCCCATTTACATCATTTTGAAAGTGAAACATACTCAATACAGGTGGGTTCCTTATTTTGGTATTAATTAATTAATTAATGTTGGCAAAGCACCATACTGTAGTTAACAACAACAAGCAAGGTAAATTGTAGAAATTTTTAATATTAACATAATGAAATAGTAATACGAAACAAATAGTGTTATCAATTACCATGCACTGTTATTTTTGGCAGAGAGGTGTTCCACACTTTGCTGTCACACCTATTAGTTTGATATGATAATCATTATTAATTATATATTATGTATATTTAGGAACAATATGATAAATTAACAGCTATCTACAAATCTGCAGAAAGCCATTATATTAATAGGGGTACGATTGTAACAGAAGAGGACAAACAGTATTTGATTCATTCTCAAGCTTTTAATGCTTATGATGCTGCTATAGTTTGGGCTGATGTGTGGCATAAGGCAGTAGAACAATTGCTGAATTCATCTTTATTTAATGACTGTGACTCATTTTGTAGATACTTAATAACACCTGTAGACTGGCTATCTGACAAAACAGACATATTAAATGATATAATGATGGAGATATTAGAGGAATCTGCTTTCTGTGGAAGATCAGTAAGTTAGATACAATGTCAGTTTTGGCATAACACAAACATGGACTAACATATTGAACAAAATCACTTCTAATGACTACGATATCTATGTTATAACTGCATTCACTTATTTTAACATATTAGAACTTATTTTCACATATTAGAACACACATGATCTAGCTTTACTATTCATTACACTAACAGTTGTTTCTGACAATATATCTATATCTATACATACATACATACAGACAGACAGACAGACAGATATAGCAACCATTTGTACTAGCTTATTATGACAATTTCTTTTACTTGTTAAAAAAGCACTTATGTATTCTCCCTTTTTTTAGGGTTTCTATACTTTTTCAAAGCAAAATGATAATAATTTTGTTCAAGTAATGATAACACAATTTCAAGGTTGGATATATTGACCATTTTGTTATAGCTACCTAATCATATGCTAATTAACACCAACCACTATTATTTATAATGTATATCACAAATAGCAATAAAATAAGGCAATAAAAATTACAAACTTGTCATGTTTCTCTAAACATCTTTGTCTTGGGCTAAACACCAATCTAAATTATTTTATTGTAACTGTTAACAAGAGTAATTAACTTTTAAATACATGTATAAGAATTATTTTGTAAGTAAATGAGGTCACTGGGAATTAAAGAACCACATTTATATACAGAGACATAATGCTAAATATAACTTACTATATATCTTAACATGATATAGATAACCAGGAATGCTATATCGGTGTATATCAGAATTATAACTCATCGGACTCGGAGTGTGTAGTGGAAGAACTACAACCATTGCGTCAATCTCTTTATCTTAATTCATCGTCATCTCTAGTCTTTGTCAATTATACTGAATTTAATATAACTGATAATAGCTTCTCTTATTCTTGTCCTTATAGATGGAAAGGAGAAAATGGTAAGTAAAATAAATAAAATTAAATGCACTTTATGCACTTTATGTGTACATTCGTTTATTTCATTAGGAACACTTGTATCATGGAAACCTCCAACTGATGGAGCATGTTACGATAAATCGTGTTTATGTTACAATCAACTAGGAGCATTGGAGATTGCTATAACTGCTGTTATTGTCACTATAGGTATTGTTGTGTCTATAGTCTTGATGATTTTTAATGTTGCTATGAGATCAAACAAGTAAGCAATTTAAAAGAAATTGTTTGGCATACAATCATATGCTAGCTAAGGTGATAAAGATGCCCTATAATATTTCATCCTGTATGGTGTGTGTGTTTGTGTGTTCCTATTGTGTCTGCATGCTTATTGCATATTATTGCTGGCCATCCTTAGCAGATATTGTAGAGACCTTGTCTTTTTTGGACATGATCGCTCCATACACATCACCTAAGGACACCAGTCAACCAAGTGAGCCTACACGATCCTTTAATATGACAAAAGATAATGCTTACACATAAACATGAGGCTTACGCTGAGGTGATGGCCTTGAGAACCAGATTTGGAAAATCGTGTGTATGTTTGTGTGTACAGGTATATTTGTTTTTATGGTTCCTTTTACTGTTGTATGCACTAAAGTAACCAATCAATCATTCTGTCCACCTTGTACGAATGTTACAATGATGTGATCACTGGTAACTTATTAGAACTTTTAGCTTTTACCTTGCATCTATTACTTTGCTTTTCTCTATTATAGTGGGGTCCATATATTCATGTTTATGGCAACAGTCATTTTAAAATTATGCTTTTTCAATAAATTGTAATGTCATAATAAAATTTAGGATTTACAGTGTACAGTACGAGACTAGTAGTGAAATTACAAATATATTATTTTTATGATCTCTTTTGTTTAGACACATCAAAGCGTCTAGCCCTAAGTTTAATGTTGTTATCATTATTGGAAGTTTATTGATGTATCCTGCGGCTCTGTTTACAGCTCTATCCTATTCTGGGACACTGATTGAAAATGTCAATGTTAGAAAGAAAGCTATACCAGCATTTTGTGAGGTACATATATTTCTGATGAATGATTAGTACTAGTTTAATATAGCATAATGAAAATAACAAATGTCCAACTTCTTTGCTAACATGATAAGAATAAATTGGATCTTTCTTTGTTTGATTAACTAAAGAATAGAAACTATGTACCACTGTTTAAAAAGGCCAGTTGTTTAAACCAATTCATGGTAGGTCATGTTGATTCAAAGCCAACAAATAAAATTAAACTCTGTAAATTAAGTGAGTGATGACATACATGGCAACCAACAATTTCTTTATCCATACTATAAAGGCAATGCTTAGTTGATCAGAAGAACTTCAAACAATCTATAGGTTTTTTAGTGGCACTAAAGCCTATAGCTTCATTAACTCTCTACTCTTTGAAAATAGCCCAAAATATTGATTACAACAGAATCATCATCAAGATACTCTTTTACATTTTTTACAAAAATATACCCTTTCACGATGAAGATGACTTCTATGAAATCTTATACATTTTCCTACTTTGGTTTTTTTTCATTATTAGATTAGCAAGTGGTTATTCTACATTGGTATTACAGTTATTTTGTCTACAATATTTACAAGAAATTGGAGAATCTACCAAATCTTTTATAATCCTAAAGTTGGAAAAAGAGTAAGTTTTGTATTGTGCCATTTGTAAGTACTTGGATATATAATGAATGTATATATATATATAATATATATATACAATGTGTGTGTGTGTGTAAATGTATCTGTGTATCTACACATATGATACCATACGCAAAGTTAGATTAAAAAACACTTCCGTATTTATAGTCACTAGGCAGTCATTAAACATTATTAATCAGTAGACAATAAACTTTGACATTCACAAAGCACAAAGGGTGGCCTTCCTGTATGCCAAGTTTCATTAACTACTGTTTAAAAGATGATTGTGTGGCAACTGTTTAAATGTCAGCACTAACATTTTAGGATGTGTTTGGTAACCATTTTCCCATTTTGATTATATTCATAATTTAATATTTTTGCAAAATTAAATTATTATATTATTGACAACTAAGTATTATTATTAATCAGTCAAATGATATTTAGAGGGTTTATATTGACCCAACATTAATATGTATATATACATGCCTCAAATACTACAATGTACAATAATAGTACTGTTTGCTAAAAGGTTCAATCATACTTCTTCTAGATATACAAATGCTGTAAAATAGTAAATTTTTGAGCTCAATGAATTATAATTTCTTTTTGTGGTTAAATACCTTAACAAAATTAGATAACATTATTATGACAAGCAATAGGTAAGCACTGGCAAGGAGTATGTAAAAAGAGAATCCTTTATAAGTGCAAAGTATGTTAACTATAGGGAAAACTATGGTATTAATTAGAAGTGTAGAAAAAATGTTAGCTATGTTTATTACCTTGTCATTCTGTGTCTTCTGTTGCTCTTTTATTATGCACATTGATAAAATTAGAGGCATCTGCTTAAATTAGAGTACCATTTAATATTGATTTTAAAAATCTATTAATAGAGATGAAAGGTGAATTAACTTTCAAACCGGAGGTACAAAATTTTAGTGGAATTATACAGTGTTTAGTACTTTGAGTTTTTAATTGTAGTACATAACAATAATTATTTTTTTCAGAAGTTCCTGTTGGATAAGACAGTTGCTTTAATTATAATGTGTCTGACTATTCCTGTGGTATTACTACTAGTTATTTGGACTGGAGTTCATCCTTATGAGTATTATGAATCCAGGATACAATATATATGTCCTAATATAGTAAGTTATCTTCTTTGTATTATATTCTATAGAGATAAAATGTTAAATGCAAAACATAAGTACATAATCAGTTTTAAAATTTTGTATCTATTGTTTAGATTGTTGATGAATCTATTAAAACCTATTTAGTTACTATTACTGGTTCCAATGAGAGGTGGTGGGATGGTATTCTAATGGGATACAACTTTCTTCTCTCTTTTGGACTTATCTTTTTATCTTTACAAAATGCCAGGATTTCAACTCACTTTGTACAAGAAGGAGAATTTGCAGCGCGAGTTGTTTTTGTTATTTTCTTGTTTTTGGTTCCATTATTTGTAATCAAGATATTGTTGTTATTGACATCTAACAACATAAAACTAATATTCTGGTTTGATTTAATTTTTATTGTTGGTCTTCCAGTTATAATTCTTGGGGGATTGTTTATACCAAAAGTGAGTTGAGTACGTTGTATTTTTAAGTGATTTGCTCGTTTCACAATAGTTCATATTGATCCACAAAGATAGGAAAACTCTTAAGAAACAAGAAACATCAGAAGAATTGAAAGTTCATTACCAAACGCAGTTGAAGCATATTACAAGTTTAAAGACACAACTTAAAGAAGTATGACATTACATATTACTAAATAATGAATGAGCTTGAGTTATGTGCTATGTTTCATGTTGTCATGATCATCAAAATAGATTGGTTCTAAATTTTGGATGGAATAAACTATGTGCATGCCATTGTTATTAGTCTCTAAGGAGATCCTTTAACATAGGATATAGCTTGCTAAGTTTTTGAATTTAGCTTGTTAAAAAAATTTATTGTAAGTCACAACTATAATTCAATGTTTATAGACTGTCTAACTAGTACATCTTTTGACGTGAAATTGAAGTGACATATTATTGAACATGATAACATTATTCTCTGTATCTTTGGAAACTTTACTTCATATTCTCTCATTTTACAGATACAACAGAATGTCATAGAATTAAGACTTGAACCAAAGTGTAATGATTGTAAGATCTATGCCAAAAATGAGCAGTGTTAAAGGTTTTTATTTGCACATTCACTTTTGAACAAATATAATTATGTAGAACTAAGATCATGGAATTTTATTTATTCAGTAGACACCACTACACATTTTTAATGTGCAATATGTTATAACAATGTTGTCAGGTTTGTTTATTTGTGATTTTGTTGATTCTTAAATTTTCAATTATTAACTACTTGAATGTCATTTAATCTTGTTGTTGTCATAATATTAGAATCCACAATTACCAGCAGGAAGGACACTTAGATAATTCAGCAAAAGAAGTGATATACGATATATAATCCATTACAAATAGAATGCTTTTTAATTAGCACAAATTTGTCTTTAGGCCCAAACCTGCTGCCTTAGCTAAGAGATAACTATCTAGTAAAGTTGTACTATATATAGTTCACATCTTCGGAAGCTATAAAGTGTGTAGATGGTTCAAGTTGAGGTCTCGTCCTTTTAGCAGTCATCTTTTGAAGGTAGTGTTTATTCATTTAGCAGAAAGCCAATAATTGAGTTTGTATTAAGATGACTGCCACCACTTATTATTTACTATACACATTAAAGTATTTGCATCTTGCCAGACAAATTATCACTGAAAATAAATGCAAAATAGTCATGCTACAAGTATTTACATATAGCCCATACTAATAAATGGAGAGTCAGGCATGCTTTACACCCAGAAAGTAAACAGTAAGCAAAATTACAACATAAAATTGATTTGACAATGTATTAACAATTGGCATCGTATGCGACTTCTTATTCATAGTCTGCTGAAAGGTTCATTAAACAAACACAGACAAACGTATCACTAGATGTCAACTTTCCTGGTACTTCTCATGATGATCTACTGTTCTACTTCAAGATTATAAGGTAATGTACCTATCTCATAATGTGAATACAGTATTAATTTATAGTATTATTAAACAGTGATTAGCTGTAAATATAACCTTTCATGACCTTAGCTAACTCAGTAACAATAAAAGATATGAAATTGAAAAATCACACTCAAGTATAAACAGGAATTTTTTTATATATTATAATGGAAAACTAAAGAAGAATATGCTGATTTATGTAACAGTCAAAGTTAATTTGAGATGTCTCTAGTTTATACTTAGCTATGTACTTAACATAACATTAGTATTACCCAAATTAAATTATTGCCTATACATCATGTTTTTTACAACAATAATAATTTAAATCATTAAGTGATTTACAAAAACAAAACTTACAAAATTCTTTTGTTATTATATTACTACATTTCCATTGTAAAATTATGACTATCATATTTTTCTGGGGTGATATAAGTCGAGAGATTGTTTGCAAGGTTAGTTATTATATAAATAAGAACTAAACTCATGAATTTCAAGAGAAAACATAATTGGTTAATTATTATTGATGTTTGTAGTATTATGTATTAATAAGCTTCAAAATAATAGATAAAATAAAGAAAAAAATTAAGAAATCTAGGTAATTGTTTGATCTGTCTGTCCACATTTAATGCCAGGTTTAATTAAAACTATTTTTTTTGTTTTTTGTTACCTTTGACAAATAAATAAGCTGTTCAGAATAGCAGCTTACAATCAATGAGTTTGGTTTGCAAATACTATAAAAATGAGCATGATTGATTAAAGCATTTCATAGCTGTAATGTATGAATATACATCATAGCTTCTCCAGCAAACCTAATTGTGTTAGCAATACAATATAGTGTCATACAGTTAAGACTTGGACCCAAGTGCAGTAATGACATATATTTGGCTATACCAAAAATTAACAGTCTTAAAGGCTTTTATTTGCATTCTCTTTTTGAACAAGTATAATTATGTAGAATTAAATGCAATTTTCAATATAACAAGACTCTTGTTTCTTATTCATTGTAAACCTTTGTTGACTCTTATATTTCAATTTTTAAATTAGTCATCTAATCTTGTTTTTGTTATGATATCAACATCCACAGTTACCAGCAGAAAGGATACTTAAATGACTTAGTGAAACCTAAATATATGAGGCTTGTACTGGTATACATATTTAATTACAAAAGATATTTGACTGTCAAATTGAAAGACTCAGCATTTTCTATTAACTTCTTTTATATCCAAACATTAGTGTTTAAGCATTAGTATCAAAATGTTATAGGGTAATTTTCAATTACAATTTTGTTGTTATATTCTTGTGATTAACATTGGCACTGTATTGTATGGTTTAGTAATCCATACGTTGTTTAAACATAGCTGACCTCTTACTTCAATAACACAATTAACAGTGTAAGCAACTTAAAGTGAGACAACAATGTCTAACACATGCATCACTGTTTTACTCATGTGTCATAATGTCCATACTACATTTGAACTAACTTTATAATCAACAACATTTTCTGAAAAATTTTCTATTGTATCAATTTTTCTTTCCTGTTTTTATTAGAGAGACAATGTACTATCATAATCTTAAGACAAAGATCAATATCTAGAACAACTACACCAAAAATTAACAGTCCAGGTGACATGTATTCATTGAAGGAGATACAAAAACAAGGATTATTTTATTCACTACAAAATTAATTGCTTGATTATCCAACATATGGTTATACAGGTTAGATTTAAATGAAACATCATAATTTATATGACAAACCAGAATGATGCTTTCCTTTATTATAACTATTGGCAACTCGAATCAGGTCATCAGCGAACAGTAACATGACTTACACTATAGCTATGTGAATTAAAGTTGCTAGTCAAGATATTTTGGCATCTTAATCTTATGTTTGAAAATTGAATAAGGTAGTGCTAAAGGCAAAAATGGATACCTCTATAGTAACAATGTCAAGCATTGTCCTTCTGTTGAGTCAGCATTTTAAAGTGGGTGTTTGTCCTCCTCCCTCTTAACACAACTTCCCATAGAGGGGAGGGGCTGGCTATGCGAGACCATATAACTCTGTTGAAGTTAGCAGCACATTTGTGCAGCAATAAGTTGCTTAATTTAAAATCAAGAAATTTGTGTTTAGATAGTTTAGTTGTCTTTGTAGAAGGCACTTAACTGCTTTTTCGTATGAAAAGTGAAATTTCTCCATTATTAACAAAGTGAGAACCTATAAGTATAATTCAATGAGGTTATGTCTTATTATTATCTGGAATTACCTCAGGCCAGATGATTGATTTCATAAAATCACTTAAATAGAAAGCAGGTTTTTTTTAGACAATCACTCGCTAAAGCAAGTAAATAGTAATCAATTCCCATTAGCTACATGAAATATGTATGAAATAATTGTTTGTTAGACTGATATTCTCACCATATCATCAAGGTCAATTGGCCAGCCATTATCCACATACTTCACTTTACCAAAATCACTGCAACATTCTCCATTTAATAATTGTCTGATTGTGTGCTGTTTGTATATCATAAACACATGATTTTTTAAATTTTAAATGATACTTGTAAACATACTTTGTTTGCTTTGATTGTTGTTCTAATAAACATTCTTGTAAATATGGTGTCACTTATACAATGATAGAGTATTAGATATAGTATTCACATATATGAATAACATACTGATCTGATTTGTCACGTCTAAAGTTTGGATAACTTTTAAGGTAGAACTCCTTGCCCCATTTTTGTTTAGTACAAAAGATGTCATCCTTATCTATCACTGGTTCAGATGTAAACGATGGAAGTTGTATGTCATTGTCCTCTAAATCTTCTGCTAAATATCAATAAACATAGAATTTATAGAACTATATGCTTACAATCCATTATATAATTAACTTCATTGTCTCTATCACAACCTAAAGTTGACAAAGATTGGAATTACAATCATTCAGTAATCATGTAGTTTATAATGTACCTGAGTTGACATAAGTTTTAATGGTTTCTACGTAATCTGGAGGAACATTTTCCATATGTACTTCTGCTATTAAACAGCTAGGAATTAACAGACAATGTATTAATAATTATACATTACTTCATGGACAACATACCTTATTTTAAGGATCCATTTCTTGTAAGTTGTCACCTATTTTTATAGATAATGTGAACATGTAATAAACAGTCTTTACTTAAATATAAGTACCTCATCCGCCTATGCGATCGTTAGTTGTTTTGATGTGGGTGTGTCTTCCTCATCCAGCAATAAGAGCATTTGTTCATTTTTTAGTACATTTCCTCTTATTGCTGGCTATAGAGACTTCATATCTAAATGACAATATGATATTCAAGTGTGTCAACTTAGTACAAATGCTATCGTCACTTGTTTTGATGTGGGTGTGTCTTCCTAGGCCAGCAGTAAGTCCATTTGCTTATTTTTTAGTACATTTCCTCTTATTGCTGGCTATAGAGACTTCATATGTAAATGACAATATGACATTCAAGTGTGTCAAGTTAGTACAAATGTTATCGTCAGTTGTTTTGATGTGGGTGTGTCTTCCTTACCCAGCAATAAAAGCATTTGTTTATTTTTTAGTACATTTCCTCTTATTGCTGGCTATAGAGACTTCATATGTAAATGACAATATGATATTCAAGTGTGTCAAGTTAGTACAAATGTTATCGTTAGTTGTTTTGATGTGGGTGTGTCTTCCTCGTTCAGCAATAAGACCATTTGTTCATTATTTAGTACATTTCCTCTTATCGCTGGCTATAGAGACTTCTTATGTAAACAACAATATGATATTCAAGTGTTTCAAGGTAGTACAAATACTATGCATAGGAGGCTGAAGGGGGGACTGGAGGGGCTAGAGGCCCCCCAATATTTAGAAAGAGGGGGCTTAGCCCCCCCAAATTTTTATTGCTTTCTACTTACCCCACAAAAAGAATCTAAGTTAATCTTATTGGTGTTGATGAAACTGTCAAAAGTTTTGACATATTTGCAGGCCACAATGACAGAAAAATGGCTTAACAATTGTCTGGTCCTTCATGTACACAAATGCTAACTAATGAGAGTGATCTTGTTAAAATAGCTAAGGAATTTGTTATGATAAATGATGAATGAATGAAATACTTGGTACATTTTAAATTAATATTGGTAATACTGATTGTGATTATATCAAACATACTTTCTGCATTATGGGTACATTCGTGTCTGCATATTCATCACATAGTTATGGTGTGAGCCCCCCTAAATATAAGTGCCTCATCCACCTATGAACAATACATACATCAGTACATGTTTCCTCATATTTTTAGGATGGGTGAGTTTGGATTACTACTAAGGAATGCAATCAATTTTTATAATTACAAATACAAAATATTCCCTCAATAATTTACAGTTGTTAACACTAGAGTTTTCTATTATACTATATAACAGTACCTGACTACATATAATATGTATAATATACAACAGGTGTGTCTTGTTTATTTTTTAGTACATTTTCTCTTATTGCTGGCTATAGAGACTTCAGATGTAAATGACAATATGATATTCAAGTGTGTCATCTTAGTACAAATACTATCGTCAGTTGTTTTGATGTGGGTGTGTCTTCCTATCCCAGCAATAAGACCATTTGTTCATTTTTTAGTACATTTTCTCTTATTGCTGGCTATGGAGACTTCAGATGTAAATGACAATATGATATTCAAGTGTGTCAGGTTAGTACAAATACTATCGTCAGTTGTTTTGATGTGGGTGTGTCTTCCTATCCCAGCAATAAGACCATTTGTTCATTTTTTAGTACATTTTCTCTTATTGCTGGCTATGGAGACTTCAGATGTAAATGACAATATGATATTCAAGTGTGTCAAGTTAGTACAAATACTATCGTCAGTTGTTTTGATGTGGGTGTGTCTTCCTCGCCCAGCAATAAGACCATTTGTTCATTATTTAGTACATTTCCTCTTATTGCTGGCTATAGAGACTTCATATGTAAATGACAATATGACATTCAAGTGTGTCAAGTTAGTACAAATGCTATCGTTAGTTGTTTTGATGTGGGTGTGTCTTCCTCGCCCAGCAATAAAAGCATTTGTTTATTTTTTAGTACATTTTCTCTTATTGCTGGCTATGGAGACTTCAGATGTAAATGACAATATGATATTCAAGTGTGTCAAGTTAGTACAAATGCTAACGTCACTTGTTTTGATGTGGGTGTGTCTTCCTAGCCCAGCAATAAGACCATTTGTTCATTTTTTAGTACATTTTCTCTTATTGCTGGCTATGGAGACTTCAGATGTAAATGACAATATGATATTCAAGTGTCTCAAGTTAGTACAAATACTATTGTCAGTTGTTTTGATGTGGGTGTGTCTTCCTCGCCCAGCAATAAGACCATTTGTTCATTATTTAGTACATTTCCTCTTATTGCTGGCTATAGAGATTTCAGATGTAAATGACAATATGATATTCAAGTGTGTCAAGTTAGTACAAATGCTATCGTTAGTTGTTTTGATGTGGGTGTGTCTTCCTCGCCCAGCAATAAAAGCATTTGTTTATTTTTTAGTACATTTTCTCTTATTGCTGGCTATGGAGACTTCAGATGTAAATGACAATATAATATTCAAGTGTGTCAAGTTAGTACAAATGCTATCGTCACTTGTTTTGATGTGGGTGTTTCTTCCTCGCCCAGCAATAAGACCATTTGTTCATTTTTTTAGTACATTTCCTCTTATTGCTGGCTATGGAGACTTCAGATGTAAAATGACAATATGATATTCAAGTGTGTCAAGTTAGTACAAATGCTATCATTAGTTGTTTTGATGTGGGTGTGTCTTCCTCACCCAGCAATAAGACCATTTGTTCATTATTTAGTACATTTTCTCTTATTGCTGGCTATGGAGACTTCAGATGTAAATGACAATATGATATTCAAGTGTCTCAAGTTAGTACAAATACTATTGTCAGTTGTTTTGATGAGGGTTTGTCTTCCTCGCCCAGCAATAAGACCATTTGTTCATTATTTAGTACATTTCCTCTTATTGCTGGCTATAGAGACTTCATATGTAAATGACAATATGACATTCAAGTGTGTCAAGTTAGTACAAATGCTATCGTTAGTTGTTTTGATGTGGGTGTGTCTTCCTCGCCCAGCAATAAAAGCATTTGTTTATTTTTTAGTACATTTTCTCTTATTGCTGGCTATGGAGACTTCAGATGTAAATGACAATATAATATTCAAGTGTGTCAAGTTAGTACAAATGCTATCGTCACTTGTTTTGATGTGGGTGTTCCTTCCTCGCCCAGCAATAAGACCATTTGTTCATTTTTTTAGTACATTTCCTCTTATTGCTGGCTATGGAGACTTCAGATGTAAATGACAATATGATATTCAAGTGTCTCAAGTTAGTACAAATACTATCGTCAGTTGTTTTGATGTGGGTGTTTCTTCCTCGCCCAGCAATAAGACCATTTGTTCATTATTTAGTACATTTCCTCTTATTGCTGGCTATAGAGATTTCAGATGTAAATGACAATATGATATTCAATTGTGTCAAGTTAGTACAAATACTATCGTTAGTTGTTTTGATGTGGGTGTGTCTTCCTCGCCCAGCAATAAAAGTATTTGTTTATTTTTTTTACATTTTCTCTTATTGCTAGCTATGAAGACTTCTTATGTAAACAACAATATGACATTCGTGTCTGCATATTCATCACATAGTTATGGTGTGAGCCCCCCTAAATATAAGTGCCTCATCCACCTATGAACAATACATACATCAGTACATGTTTCCTCATATTTTTAGGATGGGTGAGTTTGGATTACTACTAAGGAATGCAATCAATTTTTATAATTACAAATACAAAATATTCCCTCAATAATTTACAGTTGTTAACACTAGAGTTTTCTATTATACTATATAACAGTACCTGACTACATATAATATGTATAATATACAACAGGTGTGTCTTGTTTATTTTTTAGTACATTTTCTCTTATTGCTGGCTATAGAGACTTCAGATGTAAATGACAATATGATATTCAAGTGTGTCATCTTAGTACAAATACTATCGTCAGTTGTTTTGATGTGGGTGTGTCTTCCTATCCCAGCAATAAGACCATTTGTTCATTTTTTAGTACATTTTCTCTTATTGCTGGCTATGGAGACTTCAGATGTAAATGACAATATGATATTCAAGTGTGTCAGGTTAGTACAAATACTATCGTCAGTTGTTTTGATGTGGGTGCGTCTTCCTCGCCCAGCAATAAGACCATTTGTTCATTATTTAGTACATTTCCTCTTATTGCTGGCTATAGAGACTTCATATGTAAATGACAATATGACATTCAAGTGTGTCAAGTTAGTACAAATGCTATCGTTAGTTTTTTTGATGTGGGTGTGTCTTCCTCGCCCAGCAATAAAAGCATTTGTTTTTTTTTTAGTACATTTTCTCTTATTGCTGGCTATGGAGACTTCAGATGTAAATGACAATATGATATTCAAGTGTGTCAAGTTAGTACAAATGCTATCGTCACTTGTTTTGATGTGGGTGTGTCTTCCTAGCCCAGCAATAAGACCATTTGTTCATTTTTTTAGTACATTTCCTCTTATTGCTGGCTATGGAGACTTCAGATGTAAAATGACAATATGATATTCAAGTGTGTCAAGTTAGTACAAATGCTATCGTTAGTTGTTTTGATGTGGGTGTGTCTTCCTCACCCAGCAATAAGACCATTTGTTCATTATTTAGTACATTTCCTCTTATTGCTGGCTATGGAGACTTCAGATGTAAATGACAATATGATATTCAATTGTGTCAAGTTAGTACAAATGCTATCGTCACTTGTTTTGATGTGGGTGTGTCTTCCTCGCCCAGCAATAAGACCATTTGTTCATTTTTTTAGTACATTTCCTCTTATTGCTGGCTATGGAGACTTCAGATGTAAAATGACAATATGATATTCAAGTGTGTCAAGTTAGTACAAATGCTATCGTCACTTGTTTTGATGTGGGTGTGTCTTCCTCGCCCAGCAATAAGATAATTTGTTCATTTTTTAGTGCATTTCCTCTTATTGCTGGCTATAGAGATTTCAGATGTAAATGACAATATGATATTCAAGTGTGTCAAGTTAGTACAAATGCTATCGTTAGTTGTTTTGATGTGGGTGTGTCTTCCTCGCCCAGCAATAAAAGCATTTGTTTATTTTTTAGTACATTTTCTCTTATTGCTGGCTATGGAGACTTCAGATGTAAATGACAATATGATATTCAAGTGTCTCAAGTTAGTACAAATACTATTGTCAGTTGTTTTGATGTGGGTGTGTCTTCCTCACCCAGCAATAAGACCATTTGTTCATTATTTAGTACATTTCCTCTTATTGCTGGCTATAGAGATTTCAGATGTAAATGACAATATGATATTCAAGTGTGTCAAGTTAGTACAAATGCTATCGTTAGTTGTTTTGATGTGGGTGTGTCTTCCTCGCCCAGCAATAAAAGCATTTGTTTATTTTTTAGTACATTTTCTCTTATTGCTGGCTATGGAGACTTCAGATGTAAATGACAATATGATATTCAAGTGTCTCAAGTTAGTACAAATACTATCGTCGGTTGTTTTGATGTTTGTGTTTCTTCCTCGCCCAGCAATAAGACCATTTGTTCATTATTTAGTACATTTCCTCTTATTGCTGACTATAGAGACTTCAGATGTAAATGACAATATGATATTCAATTGTGTCAAGTTAGTACAAATACTATCGTTAGTTGTTTTGATGTGGGTGTGTCTTCCTCGCCCAGCAATAAAAGTATTTGTTTATTTTTTTTACATTTTCTCTTATTGCTGGCTATTATTTCTATTATACTATATAACAGTACCTGACTACATATAATATGTATAATATACAACAGAGGTGAAAGTTAAATTAGAACTATGATGCAACAGTACTGTTTTCATCATAACACAGTCCTAATTAAGAGGACTATCATTGGCTTTTTTGAGTACTAGTGTTTGTAAAAATATTAACATATTGTTATGTCAGTGGAAATACAAATGATCTAATCACAGAGTGTCAATGAAATCAAGAAACACTGAAAAACACTTCTATGATGAGAACTATTTTGTATTTTAACAATTGTGTGGGCTGGGACATTCACACTCGTCCTTTTCTTAATTAATTTGTATCAATACATAGGATGTGTGTAAACACAAGATTGGACAGTTTGACTTAACGGATCTTTAATTATTAATATGAATGAAGGTTGCTATCAGAATCAAGCTATGCTACAATTTGCATTTCATAATCTTGTATAACTTCTCAATTTTATGTCCTTGATTTTCTTTGTTGATCTAATTAATATAAACTTTACCATATTTGGTAATATTTTGTCATCATCAAATACATTAAGATAGTATTGTTATATTTGTCACATAGGTTTGTAGCCTTATATAATAAAGAGGACATCCTGATTGTTAAACACATCCATAAATGATACATGAATTGATTATAATTATTACTTTTACATTTTGCTATTTTCATTTAATATGCTACTGTATTTGATGTAGGCCACCATCAATTTTCTAAACATGCCTAATTTCCTGTCCTATGTATTTTTCTTTATTTTAAACTAAATTAAAGTAAAGAAAATATCTTATACTGGTTTCTTTGAATTCACAATATCCGTGGATTTGAGATCCTTGATCACACTAGTGTTATTATAATTCTTCAAATTGCATGATACAATACCTTTGTATATTTATTGGAAAGTCAGTGTAAAATCAGTTAATCATTAG
Source organism: Xestospongia muta (assembly GCA_963693285.1). Taxonomy (NCBI): domain Eukaryota; kingdom Metazoa; phylum Porifera; class Demospongiae; order Haplosclerida; family Petrosiidae; genus Xestospongia; species Xestospongia muta. The sequence goes on along the minus strand of OY848917.1, from coordinate 15,027,074 downwards.
AAATCTTACACTGCATGCATCAGTCATTGATTGTTTTGCTATAGTTTTGATAAATGTCCTGTCATAACCTGCTATGAGTGTAGTTATGATAATAGACAAAGTAATGTTGTGACATGTGTACACTCCCTCTCACATATACACTAGTATATAATAATGTATTATTTTAGCCTTACATTAACTTCAGTTGATTTCTATATTGTATATATAAAAACAGACTCAATTTATTTAGATGTAAACATCATATACTCTAATCTATGAAGAAGGATACACTATCCATACTGTTCATAGTGTTGATTTGTTTATTATCATATTTTAACTCACTAAAATCAGCTGTTGTGATGATTATAATATGTATGCATATGTATTATAATCATCACAATATGTATATGCATATACATTATTGGTTAATTTTATATATCAAACATAGTTTCTGCCTTATAGGTACATTTATGTCTGCATATTCATCACATAGTTATGGTGTAAGCCCCCTAAATATAAATACCTCATTTGCCTATGCTATCGTCAATTGTTTTGATGTGGGTGTGTCTTCCTCGCCCAGCAATAAGAGCATTTGTTCTTTTTTAGTACATTTCCTCTTATTGCTGGCTATAGAGACTTCTATGTATATGACAATATGATATTCAAGTGTGTTAAGGTAGTACAAATACTATCGTCAGTTGTTTTGATGTGGGTGTGTCTTCCTTGCCCAGCAATAAGAGCATTTGTTCTTTTTTAGTACATTTCCTCTTATTGCTGGCTATGGAGACTTCATATGTAAATGACAATATGATATTCAAGTGTCTCAAGTTAATATAAATACTATCGTCAGTTGTTTTGATGTGGGTGTGTCTTCCTCGCCCAGCAATAAGAGCATTTGTTCTTTTTTAGTACATTTCATCTTATTGCTGGCTATGGAGACTTTGAATGTAAACAACAATATGATATTCAAGTGTGCCAATTTAGTACAAATACTATTGTCAATTGTTTTGATGTGGGTGTGTCTTCCTCGCCCAGCAATAAGACCATTTGTTCATTTTTTTAGTACATTTCCTTTTAATGCTGGTTATTATGACTTCGAATGTAAACTGTTGTAATGATGTATATTAAGAAATCATATTGAATGATGGTGTCATCTTTGTATATGACAAACCATTATCATTTTATATTTGCATGCAAGAGTATTAAACTTGTCACTGTGAGGTGAACTTGAACTAACTGTTTCAACTCAGTAATAAAATTTATGTAAATATTTATAATAATCTAACTTTTTTAGACTTGTTTGCAAAACAATCTAGTATAAGGAATTAAGGACAAGTTTTGCTGGAGGCCAGTGACTGTGGTGCTAGTTTTATTGATTATTTATGCTAACAATTTCATGCTAAAAATTTTGTTCTTAAAATATAAAAAGTAATTTATTACAATTTATTAAACAAAGTATTTTGAAAGGAATTAAATGGCTATCATTTATAATATATTAACTAAACGGAATGTTTTCTCTTACACACAATGTGATCGTTGTTGTAAGTTTTCAGTATACAGCAAAACAGCAACTGCAGCTCCACCCTATCAAAAATACTTGAAACCACAAATATTTAATAAGGCGTGGTTATCTAGTACCTGAGGAATGTGCTGCTGCACGAATGTGCTGCTAACTTCAACAGAGTGACCATATAGACAGAGCATACTTTGACCTGAGCACGTGTTAGGAGAGTGAAAAAAGCAAAAAGGCTGGCATTGGTGATCTTTCAAATAGAAGCACAGACCTTCCTTTACTAACTAGCGCTTCCTCGCATTTCTTAAAGAGCAGAGTTTCGAGCAGCTTCAAGACTTTATTAACTATTGCCAAATGCCGAGTCAGGTTGAATATGCGTAAAGTGAAAAGGAGGAGCTCGTAAGTGAACAAAGTGCTCCCTGCAAGATTTTCCGTGCGCTTGTCCCCAGACCCTTTATTTCTTAGCGAAGGGTCGAAAATGCCAGACTTGATTGACAGCTCTTTACTTAAGTTCACTAACTTTACTTTAAAGTCATATTGATAGCGATTTAGAACCTAACGTCACTAAACGTCACATTTGACCAAAGTAGACTAGAACGCTAGAGGGCGTGGTTGACCGGAACTATGATGTCCATAACGAGGTTATGACCATAATTTAATCGTGCTCATATTTCATACTACAATCTGATTGGGCTGACAAATTCCAGTAGTTTTCCGGTACGTATGGCCATAAGAGACTAAGCCGAGTACATTTATTTTTGTGTGTGATCCAAGCAAATATGAAGCATCTGTTTATTCTTGTTCAGATAAGCCTATCACTGACAACACTAGATTTTGTAGTGTCTATTAGTAACAGTAGTGGTGATTATTCTGGAGAGCAACCAACCACAACAACAATAACATCTCCTTCTACCACTCCATTCTCATGTCCTTGTAAAACTCCTCATATTATTAGTATATTGGGATATTCACCCTGTTCAATTCATAACTTCATATCACCAAGAGAGTGTGATGCTTATATACAAGTTGCTTTAAGGCGCGCATTTTATAATAATCTTCTTTTTAAAGTTGATCTTCCCTTATTTTATAATAATTGCTTCTGGCTATTTCAATTCAATGAAAATGAAGTAAGTATCTGTAATTAATATTTAGGTAGACTATTGTCAAGTGTTGCTAAATAGAGTGTATATGGCAGTACTAATAAATGAAATTGTATCTTTTTTGAAACAATACAAATTAATCATTAGTAGTCTTAGTAGACTTTGAGCATTTTCTAAATATGTTAAGCTTACTATTAATTGTGCACACCACTTATGGTAAATTTAGCAAATAATATAATAATCACTAAAATTTGCAGCTGCTAAAAGTTTTACTTCATGAATTAAATTATGTTAGATGATGTGACTGAGGAAATTGTTAAAATTAATACAAGTTAAATTTAAATGTTTTAAAATAACTAAATTTGGTAGTCGTAATTAACAGTAGGTTTAAAGTAATACATTTTTATTGTCTTTGACACAGGCTGATCTTCCACATACTATTGGTCTACCTTACCTTTATCGTAACTATCCTACATTACATATGCATGGAGTAATTGGACCTCCTGATATTTATGTGTCTGAAATATTCAGTTATATCTCAGCAATGACTATAAAGAAATTATCAGTAAGTTAAATACATACATACTGCTAAAATGCAATACTAGGAACAATGTTATTTTGTATATATTTATTGTATATGTGAAAAGGGAAACAAAGAAAATTTATCTATATGCTCTGACAGTAGATGCATATTGCAACTAATGAATTTTATTAAAATTTGTAGCTAAAATGGATTTGTGTCTATGGAATACAGTGGTAAAATCAACCAATCCATTTTTGCAGTGTACTATACATATTTCGATATACATGTACATACACATTATCTTACTATTATCAAAATATTGTGCTATCTACAAACCTCTATTTATTTTTATCATAATTGCTTACATATACAATGTCATATAATTGAATATTCTTAATAAAACTACAATAAAAGTGGACGTAATGAAAGGAAATGGCATCGCTATCTGTATTTCATATTTATCATTATGTATCACTTGTATTTGTGACTACAAAAGTAAAACCATTGATATTTATATAAATAACCTTAATGTCTCTGGTATTTTCCATGAAAGACAGCATAAAGTGATTGATATTCGAGCCCTATCTTCTACCTTGAGCCACCACAAAGCACTAAATGCTATGTACAACTATGACTTTAATAAATTGTTGTATTTTCACTATAATTACGCATATTATGTACTGCATAAAAGTTCTGTGTCATTTTAGCATATAAAATTGTTATGTGAGTTTCACATATAAATACGACATTCATTAGTTTCTATATGTGATGATGATGTATAAATTTAAAGGACTAGTAAACAGGTACAATATATGCAAGTTGCGAAGCTCATTAAGTGAGTTTTATAAACATTATACACTTAAAATAGCATTTTGTCATTTCAACCATAGCAATTGAAACTATGAGGGAGAGATAGATACTATTTCAACTTAAATAACTGATAATTAGTTTCATTTGAAATGGTATCTGGTTATACCTTTAATTAAATACATGATTCAGTTACAATAGCAAAGTAGCAGTAAAAGCAACGTCATTGTAGATGCAACTAATTGGCTTTATGTGTATTAAGTTACACTACACTGTAAAAATTGATTTGTTGATTTAACCAATGTATTGTTATACAGGTTGCAGGTAGTAAACTAATATGATGTGAAAATAGACATAACATTGTTTTGATTACTAATTACTATTGTTTATGTAGCTATTAGTACATCAGTAATAAAATCAGTGTTATGTTTACTTTCGCATTATATTAAGTTTGCTACATGCAACCTGTATAACAATTAAATCAACAAATCAATTTTTACAGTGTAGGTTTGGCCTTGTAGCACTTTGGATGGGTTTACATCATATTGATGAAACTGCGGTAACGATGACCTCCATTACAATGAGAAAATGCTTTTTTCCAGTGATATATATTGTATAAATTGGTTGATTGATTTAGCCAATACACTGACAAAACCATTTGCAAGTAGTTACAAGAAAATTAAACATACTATAGTTATATTGATTTATATAGTAACAAGTATTATCTGTTATAGACATATACAAAACCAAATTTACAATCCATATCATGTTTGCTAGTTGATCATATAAAAAATAGTTAGAGTCATTAATTTATAGAGAGCTATAGAAAATGATAATATGTATATATCACATTTTATGTTTGCCAATCCTAACCATCATAACATGGGCTAGGAAAACTAATGAGTAACATGAAATTCAAATAACAAAGTAATGTGTTGAAAATCTACCACTATTAGCAATGCATGTTTATCAATGTGTTAATGGAAAGATATAGACTAAGAGTACATTAGACCTTTCATACTGTCACAACAACAAAGAGGCTGAATTCCTATGTTTATCAATGTGTTAATGGAAAGATATAGACTAAGAGTACATTAGACCTTTCATACTGTCACAACAACAAAGAGGCTGAATTCCTACCAAATCAATTGATTATAGAACCTGAAGTAAATATAACATTAATAGTTGGCATGCTATGTTTCCACTTATTATGTAACCTTACAAGGTATAATAAAATACAATGCACATCAAGTAAAACTTTATGACCTTGTTTGTGTGTGTGCATTAGTGTTATTTTAGTTTACTATTACAAAACAATTTTAGTTTAGTCTTGTTATGTTTTAATTAACTAATTATAATAGCTAAAATTAAAAAAAAGAAAAAAAACAACAACACTAGTGTGTGAGTGCATGTGGGTGACTATTTAACAATGTGATCTTACATCTGTAGTATTCCACTAGTTACAGTTGCACAAATGTTTTACTAGCAAAGCATTTGTATTGTTAAATAAACTTTCAATGGCTTAATGTTTTGATATCATTTGATATTTCATTTAGCCTATTTACTTTATGATGTTCTTTGATATAAGGATCATTTGTTTGCATCATCAGTTAAAATAATGCAATAAGCATCATCAATTTTAATTATATTATTCAATTTTATTTTTGTAGGTGTCCTATTCAGCTTCAGACTCATTGTTAGAAGATCATGACAAATATCCGTATTTCTTTGCTACAAGTACTAAACCAAGTTCTATTAACATGGCACGATTAAAACTATTAAGTGACTTTAATTGGAGAAGAGTAGCAGTTGTTGCTACAGATGATCTTCAAAACTCAAAGGTGAAGGCAGAGTATGGAATGTTTCATACCAAGACTATAATCACGGCAAATGTTGTAATCCCCTGTTAACAGTTAGCTTTGTATAATGCCTTACTATACCAACAACAGTAACATGATAACATTAGAAAATAACAAGTGTATATGCAATATGTATATTATATTAAAACAAGATTAGTTTAAGTGCAATATACTACCAATTGTTATTACAAGTACATTAGTACACATTATAATAGCATTAGTAGGTATGAAATTTAAAGTGAATTTTGCTTGTGCTTTTTTAAACTGTAAAGCCTTCCCAATTAGCAATATTAATTTTTACAACATAAACAAGTATACTTCATCCCTAATTTCACTTTAAACAAATAATGTAGTCAATTGTGTGCTATAACAATGTTTGAAGGCATATAAATATATTATGATGACAAACTGGTTATAAGATTTACCTTTGTAACTTGATTATTAGCTTATAACTTTCATAAATCCAAACTATAAAGTAGATAGTGGTTCAAAAACAGTGTTTATTCATCCAGCAGAAAATCAATACTTTAATTTGTATTTAACTGATCCCACTCCCTATTAACTATACATGCTAAAGTATTAGCTTCTTAAGATAAAGACTTCATCATTTGAAAGTAATTTCCTTTCATTGAGGGAATGGCTCTCAAATTGGGATGCCTTCATATTGAAATGTATCTTATCAACTCTTGACTTGGTGATCACACTTTCTCTTTCAAACTTGACAATTGGAATGTGTAATTTGTTGCTTTGATAACTCATGATGAAACGAAACAGTCATGCAACAAATATTTACATGTAATGCATACTTATGAGACGTCAGCCAGGCATGCTTTATAGACAGGAAGTATAAAGCTGTAAGCAAAACTACAACATAGAATTAAATAGGCATTGTAATAACAATTGGTATTATATGTGACACAACAATTCTTATTTGTAGTCTGCTGAAAAGTTTACTAAACAAGCACAGACAAACTTATCACTAGATGTTAACTTTCCCGGTGCTTTTCATGATGATCCTACTGTCCTCCTCCAAGATTATAAGGTAATGTACCTATCTCACACAATAGTAATTTATAAAATTGTTCAACAGTCATTAGCTATAATGCAGCCTTTCCTGACTTAATTAATTTTGTAACAATAAAAGATATTAAATTGAGATAGCACTCAGCTTAAAAAGGAGCAATTGTGACCAGATTTGCAAAAAGGGATCATTTCTGTCAGTATATTTGTGACCTGGTTTGTGAAAAAGTCACTGTTAAAACATGTCAAAAAACAGTTTTGCATGTATATAGAATAGTTATGCATATAATGTAACTGTATGTATACAAAACACTTTTTGATATGTTTTAACAGTTGATTTTTTTCACAAATTAGGTCACAAATGTTTTCACACAAGTGGTCCACTTTTGCAAATCAGATCATATTTTATACATTATGATGGAAATTAAAAAATATGCTAATTTATGTCACAGTCAAAGTTAATTTGAGATGTCTTTAGTTTATACTTAGGTATGCACTTAACAGAGAGTCTACATTACTGATAAGTAAAGTATTCTCAATACAGTGTGTTTATTACAACAATATAGAACTTTAAGTCATTCAGTGATTTACAATATCAAAGCTAACAACATTTCTTACTACATTTTCCATTGTAGAAAGATGACTATCGTATTTTTATGGGATTTTTTGGAGGTAATATAAGTCGAGAGATTCTTTGTAAGGTGAGTGATGGTATGAAGAAAAACTAAACTCATGTATTACAAAGAAAGATGAATTTGTTTATATACTATTTGTTGATGCTTGTATATAATAGTGTATAAAAATAAAATTTCAAAGTTAGAGTCAAAAATGAATAAAATTAAGAATTCAAAGTAATTACTTTTTCATTCTGTCCACATTTATTTGATAGATGGTCTTAAACTATTTTTGTTTGTTATTTTGTGCTACTGTTGACAAATAAATTAAGTGGTTTAGAATATCTGCTGACACACATTTCAATCAATGAATTAAATTTGCAAGTGTTATAAAAATGAGTGTAACTATAACTTATGAATATATATCATAGCTTCTCCAGCAAAACTAATTATGTTTACTTATAACAAACCTGTTGTCTATTATTTATTTATAGTTATGATATTTTTTGCAATAGTTTTCACTAAATAGTTTATATTAGTAGTAGTTCTAATAACATTTGTCAACATTTTAGTTCAGATTTAGTTTTGGCACTTGTAGCTGAAAGATGTCATAGCTCTAGAACTAAAACATCAAAAACTTATAGATTGAATAAAGTTAACTTGACTAAACTAAAACATATTAAAATTGATACTTTTAAGGACCAAGAATAAAACTAGTCCAACTTAAGCAAACTAGAACAACTAATGAAATGTTACACTATATAAAAAAAACATATCAAATAATACACTACTATAATATACATAATGATATATTATATTTACTCTTTATTTAGGCTTATAAACTAGGACTAACTACTCATAATCATGTTTGGATATTGCCAGGTATATATGATTACAGATGGTGGCGTACCTGTTCATGTGATTCAAGTTAGTATTACATATCATAACTATACTATAATCATTGCTGATTATTTGTTTAGGGTATAAATGTGGATGTGAATGTACTGAAGAGGAAATGAAAGAAGCCATTCAAGGGATGATCTTTATTGATACTTCCCATTTACATCATTTTGAAAGTGAAACACATTCGATACAGGTTGTTTATAATATATACAACTTATTTAAGTATTGCCTAATTAGCATTTAATATATTATCTGTAAATAATTTGGAATATTTAAAAAAAAATTTAATAGCAATAGGAATCATAAGTACAGCTTTTGTTAAAAAACATTTATTTTTTTTATTTTTCTAGTACTCAGATATAATATTTAACAATTATTTGTGATTATGTAATTATAAAGCACATGGGTATATCTGTAGTAATATATACAATAACAAGCTTACAAAATGGTTATATAAATTACCATGCACTGTTATATTTGGCAGACAGATGTTCCATACTCTGCTGTTAATCTATTAGTTTGAGATAATCATTATTAATTATTATATATACTTCAGGAACAATATGATAAATTAACAGCTATCTACAAAACAGCAGTAGTCCAATATATTGATAGACGTGTGGTTATAACTGAAGAGGACAAACAATATTTGATTCATTCTCAAGCTTTCAATATTTTGATAATCAATGTGGTAAATGAAGTTTCTTTTCAAATTATATAGGAACAATATGATAAATTAAAATCAATCTACAAATTTGCAGTAGAGCAATACATTTATAGAGGTCTGAATATAACAGAAGAAGACGAACAATATTTGATTCATTCTCAAGCTTTCAATGCTTATGATGCTGCTCTAGTTTGGGCCACAGTGTGGCATAAGGCAGTAGAACAATTGCTGAATTCATCTTTATTTATTGACACTGACTCATTTTGCAAATACCTTGAAACACCAGTAGACTGGCTATCTGACAAAAAGGACATATTAAATGAAATAATGATAGAGATATTGGAAGAATCTGTTTTTTGTGGAAACTCAGTAAGTTAGATAAAATGTCAGTTTTGGAATAAACACACACATAGACTAACATATTTAATAATATAACTTGTCTAATAACTAACTGCATTCATTTAATTACAACAATTTTTATATTCTAGAACATGCATAATCTAGCTTTACTATTCATTATACTAACACAGCTGTGTCTAACATAGCAACCATTTGCCCTAGCTTATTTTGATAGTTCCTTTTTCTTGCTAAAGAAGCTTTTATATTTTATTTTTCTTTTTTTAGGGCTTCTATACTTTTTCAAAGCAATATGATAACAATAATTTGGTTCAAATAATGATAACACAATTTCAAGGTTGGATATATTAATCACTGCATATCTAGCTACCAAACCATACAATAATTGATATTAACCATTATATTAATACGTACGTATCAAAAATAGCAATAGATAAGGCAATAAAATGACAAAAATATCATGATGCTCTAAGTGACTTTTTCTTGGGCTAAAAATCTGATCGAGGTCATGTGACTATAGCTACAAACATGAATGAATAAAGTACATGTAAGAAGAATTTCTTTAAGTAAATGAGGCCACTGAGAATTAAAGGACACACAAATCTATAAAAACACATAATGCTAAATAAAATTTACAATATACCTTAACATGATACTATTCTACACAGATAACAAGGAATGCTATATAGGAATATATAAGAATTATAACTCATCTGACTCAGAGTGTGTACTAGAAGAACTACAACCATTGCGTCAATCTCTTTATCCAAAGTCATCATCATCTCTAGTCTTTGTCAATTATACTGAGTTTAATATAACTGATAATAACTTCTCTTATCCTTGTCCTTATAGATGGAAAGGAGAAAATGGTATGTAAGATAATAAAAATAAAGATGCACTTTATGTGATTTATGTGTACATTCTTTGATTTCATTAGGAACACTTGTATCATGGAAACCTCCAACTGATGGAGCATGTTATGATGAGTCTTGTTTATGTTACAATCAACTAGGAGTATTGGAGATTGTTATAACTGCTGTTATTGTCACTATAGGTATTGTTGTGTCTATAGTCTTGCTGATTTTTAATGTTGCTATGAGATCAAACAAGTAAGTAATTTGAAAATATAAACATTTTTTGACAATCATCAATATACTAGCTAAGATTATAAGAGTGCATCTTTGGATGTCCTTAATGGTTTATTGCCTGGCACACTTTGCATGCCAGGCAGACCTATAATTATAATATTTCATGCTTTGTGGTATGTGTGCTTGTATTTTTTATATGTTAGGCATCCTTAGTAGATACCAGTGGTTAGGATCTTGTCTTTTCTCGGACATGATATCCCTATACCCCTCACCCAAGGCACATCAGCCAACCCAGTGAACCCACATGTTCTCCCAATAAGGCAAATGATAATGCTTGCATGTAAACATGTGTGCATGTAGTGTATATATACTGTAAAAATTGATTTGTTGATTTAACTAATATATTGTTATACAGGTTATATGTAGCAAACTTAATTATGATGTGAAAGTAAACATAGCACTGTTTTGATTACTAATATTATTAATATTATATTTATTAGTAATAAAAACAGTGGTATGTCTATTTTCACATCATATTAGTTTGCTACCTGCAACCTGTACAACAATACATTGGTTAAATCAACAAATCAATTTTTACAGTGTACATATATGTTGGCTTTCATTGTTCATTTTATTGTTGTATGGACCAAGATAACAAATCAATTATTAATCCACCATTAACACTATAATGATGTGTGTGACTGATAATGCTTTAAACATAATAATATAGTTTTGTTGCCTTGCTTTCTATTACTCTGTTCTCTCAATTACATTGGGGTCCATACATTCATATCTATAGCAATAGTCAATTATTTTCTGATTATACTTTTCAATAAGGCGTAATGTCATTATGAAAGTTAGGATTTATAGTGTACAATCTAAGATTAATAGTGACATTACATATATATGTTTATGATCTCTTTGTTTAGACACATGAAAGCGTCTAGTCCTAAGTTTAATGTTGTTATCATTATTGGAAGTTTGCTGACGTATCCTGCAGCTCTGTTTACGGCCCTATCCTATTCTGGGACATTGATTGAGAATGTTAATATTAGACAGAAAGCTATACCAACATTTTGCGAGGTACGTATATTTCAGATTAATATAGTAGTATAATGAAAATAACAAATACTCTACATTTTTGCTAACATAATAAGAGTAAGTTGTATATTACTTTATTGAAATTAGCTAAAGAATGGAAACTATCTCACTGTTAACAAAAGACCAGTTCTTTAAACCAATTCATGGTAGCTTTGGTTGAATCAAAGCTGAGTAATAAAATTAACTCCAGTAAATTTAAGTGAAATTACATGCATAGCAACCAACCAATTTATGGATTCTTATCACAAATGTTCTGGATGCAAGAATGATCAGATGAAACTTCAAACAATTTAATAGGTTTCTTTCATTGTATGGTGGCACTAAAGACAACAGCTTCTTTAACTCCCTAGTCTTCAAAAATAGCCAAAATATTGATTACAACAGAATCATCATCAAGATACTCTTGTACATTTTTTACAAAATATACCCTTTCATGATGAAGATGACTTATATGAAATCTTATACATTTTCCTACTTTGGTCTTTTTTATTATTAGATTAGTAAGTGGTTATTCTACATTGGTATTACAGTTATTTTGTCTACAATATTTACAAGAAATTGGAGAATCTATCAAATCTTTTATAATCCTAAAGTTGGGAAAAGAGTAAGTTTTGTAATTAAACTTTCTTTTGTGCCATTTGAAAGTACATAGATAAATAATGAATGTATTTGAGTACATATATGTGTGTGTGAATATATTACAATGGTGATACCAAATGTAAAATTTAAAAGAAACACTAGCATGTATACAGTTACTACAGAGCCATTAATATTATTAACAAGAATACTATAAAATTTTATATTTACAAAGCATGACAAGTTGTCTTCCTGTATACAAAGTTTCAAATGTTTTCTATTTAAAAGATGATTGTGTAGCAATGGTTTAAAAGTGAGCATATTGCATTATTGAAATAAAGCAATATTACTGATCAGTCAAATGATATTTCCAGGCTTTATATTAACACTACACTACTATGTATATATACATACATCAAATGGTACAGTGCACAATAATTGTGTTTGCTGTTTGCTAAAATGTTCTTATTATATATATATATATATATATATATATATATATGCTGTATTAATAGCAAATTTTAGAGGTCAATGAATTAGAATTCCTTCTTGGTAATAATTGTCTTGACAAATAAGAAGGCGTTAATATGACAAGCAGTAGATAAATGTCAGCAAGGAGAGTATAAAAAGAGAACATTTTATAATTGTGAAGTGTCCCAAATAGAACACAGGCTGTAAATCTTAATTGGTAAGTGTAGGAGAAATGTTAGCTATTTTTTTACCCAATCATTTAATGTCTTCTGCTGTTCTGTTATTATGCACATTGACAAAATTAGAGGTATCTGCAAAAATTTGAGTACCATCCAATATTGTTTTTCAGATCCATAATTAATAGAGATAGAAGCTGTAAATTCTCAAAATAACCATTAACTTTCATACTAGAAGTACAAATTTTCAATGGAACTATACAGTGTTTAGTACTTTGAGTATATAATTGTAATATATAAATAAAATATTTATTCTTTTTAGAAATTTCTGTTGGATAAGACTCTTGTTTTAATTATCATATGTTTGACTATTCCTGTGATATTATTACTAGTTATTTGGACTGGAGTTCATCCTTATGAATATTACGAATCCAGAATACAATATAAGTGTCCTAATATAGTAAGTTGTCATGTTTGTATTTTGGCTATAGAAAGATAGAATATTAAATACAAGTAATAAATACATAATCATATTTGATTATGTTTATTTTGTTTAGATTGTTGATGATTCTATTAAAACCTATTTAGTTACTATTACTGGTTCCAGTGAGAGGTGGTGGGATGGTATTCTAATGGGATACAACTTTCTTCTCTCTTTTGTACTTATCTTTTTATCTTATCAAAATGCCAAAATTCCAACTCACTTTGTACAAGAAGGAGAATTTGCAACACGAGTTGTTTTTGTTATTTTCTTGTTTTTGGTTCCATTGTTTGTAATCAAGATATTGTTGTTATTGACATCTGACGACATAAAACTAGTATTCTGGTTTGATTTAATTTTTATTGTTGGTCTTCCAATTATAATTCTTGGGGGATTGTTTATACCAAAAGTGAGTTGACTACATTTTATTTAAAGTGATTTGCTTGTTCCACAATAGTTCATTTTGATGCGCAAAGATAAGAAAACACAAGAAACAAGAGAATTGAAAGCCAATTACCAAAGGCAGTTGAAGGAGATTACTAATTTAAAGGAAAACCTAGAACAGGTATGACATTACACAAGTAGTAAAATACTAAATAGTTGAATGAACTTAAGGTGTGCTACTTGAAGTGCTATTTATGTTGTTATGATTGTCAAAATAAGCTGGTTCTTATTTTGGATAGAATAAAGTCAATGTATGTCATTATTTGTCTCTAAGAACACCCATTAATGAAAAAAATAACATGTTGAGTTTTGAATTTGAATTGTCAAATAAACTTTATTGTAATTTCCAAAACAATGTTTGGAGACTGTTTGATTCATGTTTTTAAAAAATAAAATGAAAGTGACATCTTATTGAACATACAAACATTGTTTTTTGTATCTTTAGAAATTTTACTATGTATTTTCTCGTTCTACAGACACAATATAGTGTCATACAGTTAAGACTTGGACCAAAACGCATTGATCACAAGAGTTACACCAAAAATGAACAATCTCAAAATCTTTTAATTTCACAAGCGTAATTATGTATAATTAGAATTTTATTAATTCAGTACATATAATTATTGAAAACATATTTTCATTATAACAATTGTCTTGTTTATTATTGATCGTAAACCTTTTGTTGACTCTTGAATTTTAATTTTAACATGTCATCTAATTTTGTTTTCTGTTATGATATCAGCATCCACAGTTAACAGCAAAAAGGATACTAAACAGCTAAACAAAATATAGGAGCCTTGTACTGGTAAACAAAATTATAAAAGAGATTTGACTGTCAAAATTAATGTTTTCACTGTGTTCACACTATAATCTCATACCACAATATAGTTAATGAAAGTTCACAACATATATTGGAAATTTGAAAGGTCCAAGGCATATATTGAACCAAATTTGTATTGTCAATAACTATCATACATTAAAACATTTATTGTCAAAGTGTGGAGCTCAAGATAATTTATAAAATTTCTTTCTCCTACCATTGAAATGATTCTATAGTACTGATCATTCTAGTAGCAAGCTCAAATAAACTAAGGTGTAATTGCATGAGGTCCCTTTATATTCATAGGGACCTGTGGTCCACTAGCCCCAATCCTATATGCTTAAAATAAGTGTTTTATTAATTATCAATATCATTAATTTTCTCTTTAACATAATATCTCTATCTCTTTTTGTCTTAAAAGATCTATTTGCCTTGTTCATTTATTTGCTTATTTTTTTAAATCAGATCATTCATCTTCAATGAATGAATTTGTTCATTTCAATCCATTTTTCACTCACTGCCTAATTACTGTTCAACTATTTGTCAATTTGACATTTTATTCATCCTACTATTAATTTGTTCCATTCATTTTCTAAATCAGCTCTATTCAATAAGATGTATCTGTCTCTCCAATCTGTTCACCCCATTATCAATCCATCTATCTATCCATTTATTTTTTCGTTCACTTATCAATTTACTCTCTTATGTTACATGCCTGCGTGTTTTCTTTCTTAAAAAATCAATCTGTGTTGAATGTACATCTAACATTCTATTATTATTTTTGCTGTCATCTGTCTGTCTTTCAATGAATGAATTTATCACCGCTAGACCAGTGATCTTCAAGGATAATATGTCTGGGCTGATACACAGTAAAAATTAATATCCTATTTTAACAACTAATTTGTTCTTTACATGGATTATTACTATGGAATCTAAAATTTCTGTGTATTACTCGCTGTATAATTGTAAATGTACAAAATACCAATAAATATTGTAGTGAATAATTCACAAGAATTCTATATTCCATAGTAATCCATTCATGTAATGTACAAATTAGTTGTTAAAATGACATACTAATTTATACAGTGATAGATACTCCAATTGAGTTACAAGCTATTCAGGTTTAACCTACATGAATTCAGGAGATGTTTTAGAGATTGTACTCACTTGTTTGGTTGAGAGTGTCATATATGCATAACCTGTGGCCCAATTGTGTACTAAGCAAGGAATTAAAGTAATCAAACACATGGTAACAGTGCCTATAGGAATAACCCTGATTGTTGATTGAAATTTTCTCTAAAATTGAAGTTGAATGAATTTTTCTCTAAAACTGATCACAATCCTTCAATTCATTTCAGTATTAATTTGTATGATAATCTATTTATTATGATTCAGACAAGGCTTCTAAACCTGACAGAGACAATTTGATAAATGTTAGATTTGGTCATCTTTCCTCTGCCTTTTTAGCTAATGAAAACTCAATAACCACAAACAGAGATTCAAAGTATATAATTACAATTCAGTATTGCAATGATGGTATTACTGTATCGGGATTTTCGTATTATTTTTAATAGTAATTAGTAGCTAGCAGTTGTACAAAAGCTTTTGTAACTTCCTTCCTCCTTTATCTATGGGTTGTGAGAGAGGTGTGGAAGTTATTGTCTTTTGTAAAAATGGCAGGACGTCTTCAGAATCGACTCAAATCTTTGTTACTGGATAATGTAGAGGAGTCTGGTAAAGAATTAGGTCATGGAGCTTATGGAATGGTAGTTGAGGTTAGAGTGAGTGGACTGGTTTGTGCTGGAAAGAGTCTACATGAAGCTATTGTTCAGGTACATATACTAGCTAATGATGAAATGATCACTACATCTTTGTATCTCTTCCTAGAGTGAAACACTAGTCAAGTTTGCTGAAGAGTGTCTTTGTCACAGTCAGTTACATCACCCAAACATTGTCCAGTTAGTGGGTGTCCATTTCTCTCAACATTCTCGACTACCTATGTTAGTGATGGAGTATCTTCCTCTGTCATTAACACAATGTTTAGAAATACATCATGATCTCCCACTTCAAATTAAGTACTCTATTCTTCTTGATGTTTCAAAGGGTCTCCATTATCTTCATTGTAAGACACCTCCCATTGTCCATCGTGACCTCACAGCCAATAACATTTTGCTAACCTCCAAGTTTATAGCCAAGATATCTGACCTAGGTGTGTCCAGAATAGCAGACACATTCAAACGACAACAATTTACTAAAGCACCAGGTAATTGCATTGTGATGCCTCCTGAAGCTCTTAAGGACAGTCCAAGTTACGACCATAAGCTAGATGTCTTCTCTTATGGCTGTCTCATCCTCCATGTCTTCACACACCAATGGCCTGAACCTACTGATCAATATGTTCCAAGCACTGGTTGGTTTAGATGGACATCTTTTGAACTGGTCTCAGAGTGGGATAGAAGATCAAAGTACACTAAACAATTACAAAATGACCCACTCTATCATTTGACAAGACAATGTCTTGACAATAACCCCATAAACAGACCAGACATGAATGAAGTAATTCAATGTATTGATGGTGCTCTCTTTAAAATCTCAACTTCAAGGAATAATCTAGAAATGATGAAAGAGATCAGTGATTTAAAGGAATTAGTCCAATCTAAGGAAAGTGAAATAGTACATTTACAAGACATCGTTCAAAAGTCTGAACAAGCCACCAAACGTGCTCATGAGGATAGAAGAGAACTGGTTATAGAGAAAGCTAGTCTATCAACAAGTTTATTTTCTAAACAAAAAGAAATAAATGAACACATTAAACTGATACGATTTCAAGCACAACAGTCTCAGGAGTATCAACGAGAAGTAAGTATAGCTAGAGAAGTTACTAGACTAAAAGAAAGTGAATTATTAGAATTGCAACGACAATTAGGTCATCTTCAAGTAAAGCTAACTAAATCTACGATGTTGCTACGTAAAGCACACAGTATAGTGAAATCACTAATACATGAGAATGTACAGTTAAAAGCAGATGTGACCATACTTAACAAAATGCTTGAAAATAATGATGTAATTAAAATTTTAGAATCTGAACCACAAACACCTCCTGTATATCAAGATCAAAAATATATGATACAACCACTGTTAGCACAACAGTTAAGAAAAGGAGATGGCTGGTAAAATGTATTCGACTTGTATTAAAATTCTTTATGTTAATAGGTATTTGGTTGATCAAAGATGGTTCAAACAATGGAAGATATATGTTGGATATGACTATTGGGATCAGTGGAACACTGGTATTAAGATTCGTAATCCTGGTCCTGTAGACAATGGAAGATTATTCAAAGGTAACAAATTAATTTTTTGAGAAACCACATTATTTGCTTCATTCATTATACAGATATTGAACAAAATACCTTAACAGATTATCTAATTGAGGGGTTTGAGTATGGTTTACTCCCTAAACCAGTATGGGATCTCTTTGTTAGTTGGTATGGACTGTCAGTAGGATCACAACCTATTTGTAGGTAAGACTAAGATAGTATTATACTATACTATTATTATTTACAATTAGGTATGTAGTGGAACATGGTACTTATGTAAAGCATTTGAAGGTTGAGGTCTATTTGCTTGAACTTAAAGTGTCTTTGTATCCATATGTCAATGGTATCAAATATGTTCACTTTAGTAGAGCAACCACTATTGGTAAGAATAAGGACATAATTAACTACATGACTTTATTAAATTATTATTATAGGTACTGTTATACAGAAGATAAGAGAGCTATTTGGTATACCTGTAACTGATGGATGTAGACTATGGGATTGTTACATGATAAACAGCTATGAAGTACATAATAATCTAGATCAGACTTTACTTGATGCTAGTATTTATGAAGGGCAGGTATTATGATACATGAGGTTATTAATTTTATTCTCTCTAGTAGATGTTAATGTTGGAAGTAAGAAATCCTGATGGTAGTTGGCCAAAGATGGTTGAATTAAAACTATGTATATATCCAAATACTAATGATATCAAACTGTGGTCATTTGATATATTTGACACAGTAGGTATGTCATAATTATCCTCTAAGTAATGTACTTTATTATTAACCTTGCTGTGCGTGGGCGCATAGCGAGGGTACTGTAGTCTGTTTGTGTGTGTGTGTGTGTGTGTGTGTGTCTGTTACCAGAGTTGTTTTTTTTGAACTGCTATAACTTGGCAACCGAAGCATTAGCAGCTACCAACGTTTAGCAACGAATAGAAAAGAATGTGGACTTTACAACAGTAGTGTCAAGAACATCGTCAAGGAAAACAGAAGCTTAAAACTCGCAAAAGAATTTTCAGGCTGCAGAGGTCAAGTGCCGTTTCTCGAAAAGTAAAAAAACTTAACGTGGAGATTTTTTAGTATGTTGTAAACAATCTCAGAGGAATACGGATCTGCAAGACAGAAGGCCGTTGGTCGAAGTAATCGTTAGAAAAGTTCTGAAAAATGTTTTGTGGACTTGGAGCGAAGTAACGCATTCAGGAAACGTCTCCAAGCACTGAAAAGACTGCTACTAATAGATAATATATCGATTTATATTTGTACCACGGGACGTTTCCAAAGAAGGTTTCATCTTCAAGTTACAATAAATTTTGTATATGAAATATTGATAGATTTTTCAGGCTGCAGAGGTCAAGTGCCGTTTCTCGAAAAGTAAAAAACTTAACGTGGAGATTTTTTAGTATGTTGTAAACAATCTCAGAGGAATACGGATCAGCAAGACAGAAGGCCGTTGGTTGAAGTAATCGTTAGAAAAGTTCTGAAAAATGTTTTGTGGACTTGGAGCGAAGTAACGCATTCAGGAAACGTCTCCAAGCACTGAAAGGACTGCTACTAATAGATAATATATCGATTTATATTTGTACCACGGGACGTTTCCAAAGAAGGTTTTATCTTCAAGTTACAATAAATTTTGTATATGAAATATTGATAGATTTTAAAGGGTCATGTAAAGACTCAGAGAAACTTTTCATCACGAAAGTAGCACTTAATCTTGCTTGGGAATTGAATGATACTATCACTTATTCAGTTACTGCTTCACAAACATGACAAAGCTAGAAATCAAGCAACAATTAATGAGCATATACAGAATGACAAAGCTTGCCATTTTATAACCACACCTTCTGGAATGTTAATAAATTTTCTTGCAATAACAACATCATAGCTGGGCCTAAGCTGGCATAGAATTTATAAATAACTTAGAAACTACAGCGAGGTTCGGCACTTTAGTGCCTTTCATTATGATAGGTACTGTTATTGAGAAGATAAGAGTGCTATTCAATTTATCTAAGACTATTGAGTGTAGACTGTGGAAATGTTACATGACAAACAGTTATGACCTACTTACTAATTTAACCCAGACATTACCTGATGTTGGTATTTATAATAGACAGGTATAATAATGGATTGTTATATTATTATTACTTTTTGCTATATTTCAGATATTAATGTTAGAAATGAGAAATCATGATGGCAGTTGGCCCAAGGAGAATCCAAGACAATATATCACTAGAAAATCATAACTGATAACTGTATTGATCACAATAATAGATGTAATTAATTTTATCAATTATTATTGTATATGGGTGGGGTCTTGTTTGAGTTGTTTAATATTTTACAAGTCTTCTTTCTTCTCTTTGTCACTTATTCAACTACATGTCACTATACAACTATATGATGAATCTATAGTACTGAAATGTGTATTATAAGACGTAATAACCTTTTATAAATACTAACTGTGTAATACTGTTGTAACTATGATCATTTTATCTTTGTTTGCCTAGATACTTCAAAAGCTTGAATAGACTCTATACGATACGGTGCTTTAAGTGTTATATATGTTGTTATTATGATTGTCAAAATAGGCTGCTTCTTTATTATGGATATAATAAAATCAATGTATGTCAATATTTGTCTTTAAAGACACCCCTTTAATGAAGAAGATAACATGTTGAGCTGTTAATTTGCATGGTCAAAAAAACTTTATTGTAATTCATAACAAAGAAACAACATTTGTAGACTGTCTTACTCATACATCTTTGAACATAAAATGAAAGTGACATCTTATTGAACACACAAACAATGTTTTCTGTAGCTTCACAGACATGTCAATCAGAGTGCAAAGTACCCAGTAAACGACAAAACTTTTTTCCCTTTGATTGAAGAGAAATGCTGAGTCATCAAACAACAGTTTGTAATGTGCATCACGTTACCATCAATAATTTGACCACACCTTTTCCAATTTTAAATGTACATGTACATCCACTCTGCAGTATAGATTAATTTACACTGGGCACCACAGCGAGGTTAACCTTTAGTGCATTTTTCATTGTTTTGTTGTTTTGTTGTTATTGTTGTTGTTGTTGTTGTTGTTGTGTTGTTTTTGTTGTTGTTATTATTGTTGTGATGTCTGGCCAATTATAGTTAAATATCCATAAATGCAGTGTTTGACTATTAGCCGGGATTCTGGTACGCGTGATCAATTTCCAAAATTTTGCAACTGCATTCTGATTGTCAATATGTCAGGGCTAAGTGAATGGCAACTTTCTGTGATAGTATATTCCTCTGTCTTTTCTTCGACATTTCCTTTGATAACTTTATGTTTGAAACATTGAAATAATGAAAACACATAACATTTACACATCTGTTAGTTCAACATCTATTAACATAGCATATTATTAATATGCACTTCCCATAACTATTATTAATAGTGACAATATTTCTTCTATATCTACCTACTTACCTATATATATATAAAGATTCACAATCCATATATATATATATATATATATGTGAACTGTTACACAATTTATAGATTTACTAGTAAAATCTATTGCTTTGTAGAATTATATACTTTCAATTTATTTACAAAAACTGGAACATTCTACCTTACGTTTAAATACATTAATAACTATTGTTTAATTTCCAAACGTAATCAACAGATTTTACTAAAACATTATCTACCAAAAAGCAAAGTCCTTACTCCAAATTTTTACACTTTTGGAAAGAAACCATTATACTTGTAACTATTCCAAACTTGTTGAAAACAATGCCAAAACCTAGCTACTGGATGATTTTAATTAATGTTTGATTTATCTTTTATATTTTTTGCAGTTATTTCAATTAAAACTTTTATTTTTGTTACATGTGAAGTTTAACATTATCAATAATCCAACTAACCCAAACATAAAAATTTTATAATGACTTAAAATAAAAGTATATTGTTTGCAAATAATTATTCTCTGTATATTGTGATGACAGAAATTCGAGTACAATAAATTCTGGCAGTTATGTTTAATTTGAATTTTGAATCCGATGCTGTCTGGCTAATAAGTTCACTTTTACCATAACTTCTTTGCTTTTGATTTTCCTTTGCTATATGGCTTACTGCCCTTTAAAGATGAAGGAAGAAATCGTTTTGTCCCTCTTTGTAATTGTGATGTAGCAGTCTAAATACATAACTCACATAAGCATTGTACATAAATTAAGCCATACAAAGTACAATCAGAAACAATAAAAACAATTTTAAAACCACCATTATGATTTAAAGTGGCTCAACCATTTTAGAGCAGACCTAAGTTACGTTTCAACAACTTATATACCATTATAATCAAATATAGTTATTTATACTTCAACTGCAAGTACAAGAGTTAAGGATATTAAGAAGCAAGTTATACCCTCAGTCAACCTCAGCTGTTTTATGCTTTTATTCAAACAGTTGGAACTAAACAAGTGCCCTTACAGAATGTCCCGAATTATAAGGGTACCATAATTAGGGTATATTAACAAATAGCTATAAAGATGTAATGACAGCCATTGTTAACCTTTAAAATACTTTACCTGGAATGAGGATGAGGACGATGGGAGAGAAGGTAAAGACAGTTGAGGTAAGAGTTTCCCAGGTCGGACAAACCCAGTAGTTATCATAATAATTGCTATTGTCATTTTGATTTGCCAGTACTCAAAATTCTCTGGTAATAGATTTTTAATACGACGCAGATTAGTAATATCTAGTAAATGTAGAAAGGTAATATGGAAGACAAAACTGCTGAATAAAATACAAGCAATAAATTGATGGCTACCTGAACATATTGGTGGTTGTCTAATTGTTAATGTTATAAGATCTTCAATTTCCGTTACACTGTATACACTGTATTACGATGGGCAGCTATTGACTCCTATAAAAAGTTTACAACAATTTTACTAATATTATTTTTCTAACCACAGAATGGCCTTCACGAGCATAAGATATATAGTTGCATGCAACAGCATCTGTTAGACGACTTACAACTTGGTTTCAAGGGACCTTCATATAAATTAAATCATTGACCATAATAAAAATTAAAGACAAAATATAAGTTATCTTCATTGTCTTAGCATTAGGACCATCAGTTTCTTCAGGAAAATCATCAAATGGAGACGTAGGGTTTTTCCTGAGAAACTCTTGTATCTTTTAAGCATTTTAAAATAAAATTTAGGTATCCAATGATCTGAGACTCCTTCCACTTCTCTAAGTTTCTCAGGACAGCTGGGTCTACTAAGAGACAAATTACCTAATAGTTTATTAGAGGCCACTAAGAAAGGAGGGATATCAATCTCGTCTGCAATCTGATTACAGTACAAAACCAATTCCTCATACAAAGAAGCCTAAACCAAAATTAAAAGATTAATTTATTATTTTAGCATTTACTGACTTCAAGGTCTTCAGTTTCTTTAGATTTAGGAGCTTTGGTAGGTTGTAACAATGATGGACAAAGTATGTCAACCATAATGGTTTTAAATGCTGTGGGATCTTCTGTTGTTGGGAGAATTAATGAAGTACGAGAGTCAGTTTCTTGAGACGCTAAAGATGACACAGATTCCTACATAGTTTTAAATGAATCTTTCATCTTAAAAAACTATTAGCATTACCAAATTAAATGAGCCAGTGGCCATATAATTAGGATTCGAACTTGAAGGTACTACTGATCTAGTGAAATTGAAAACCAAAATACATATAATTAGAATTTACAACAATTTAATTATGTTTGAAACTGCCAGCAATTGCTCTAAGACTTTTATGACAGTACATTATATGTTATATATGGAGATTAGAAAACAGATAAAATCTTATGGTTCTAGTTAGTGATACAGCATGCCATAATATCAAGTTGTGGCAAAACATCTCAACTGTAAGTTTAAAACACTTACTTAGCCTGAGCAGTCTTTTCATGAGCTAACATCTCATTACTAGGAGTGATTTTTAAGGCATAATTTGGTTCTCTCTTTGCTCGAATTAACCAATTCTTACCCTTAGCTGAACAGAGAAACATTACACAATATACATAAGTTGTTGCACATACTTGGGAGTTCTACAGTTGTACGAAAATGTTGTCCAGTAATTTTCTCTTTCAAATACCCATCAGAGATCATAACACTTGCTATGTTACAAGAGACAAAATCATAAATAGTATAAGAATAATTGTAATACCAAATGACTTCCACCATTTTTCAGGTTGTGACCAAAAGACAAAACAAACTCTAAGCACTCCACAAAATGCAATTGCCTCACTTTCCTTTGCCATGTAAATGACTTTCTCTCATAGTACAAGGTACCTTCTGAGATTTCTATTCATGACAGTATTATGCAACATTCTATAGCTTTCTACTTACTGAGCCTCTAAGAATAAGGATTGGAATACTAATGCCATATCTTCCGTTAGTTTCCTTTAAATATGTACATATGTAACATATCTACATAAGAGAATTGTCTTACATCAAGAACTTTTAACAATAATTTTCCCTCATTAGAGTAGGTTGTCTTATCCCTTGTACTGTCCACAGTATCTTTAATTCTAATACAACAATGAGTATACATGTGTGTGTGTGTATATATATTACAACTTTCATGAGATAAACTAACTTTCTTCTGCAGTTATCACAACATTGATCATATCCTCCTATGTCTGATGGAAGATTTTGATTAAAATGTTTAAGGAGCATTCTACATAAGAAAAGCTCAATTAATTTTTCTCTCATGTGTATTTACTTTCTTCTGCATTCTGAAGCACTTAAAAAGTAATCAAAAAAAATAGATAGTGTCATCCATTCCTACCACATGCACAGTTGTATATGAAATAAAACATCTCATTGCCACATGGAACTGACCTATGTAAGTTGAAGTCTTGACTAGTGTAGAATGTGTAACATTTACTAGGAGAACTAATGAACAATCACACAAACAGAGTAGGTGTATGTGTACATTAATATAGCTTCTTACTCATCTCTGCCAGCTCGACCAATCTGTTGATAGTAGCATTCAATGTCCTGAGGAGCTGAAGAGGAAAGAATCAGAGTATACCACTACTGGAAAAAGACATATTATACCTGAATAGTGAATGACCATCCTTACATCAGGTTTATCTATTCCCATTCCAAAGGCTATTGTAGCAACTACATGCTAAATAAAACAAAACGAGGTGATGTGTCTTATAAATTAAGAAGGAAGGCTAAAACATCACCTGTAATTCATCTTTCAGAAATTGATGATGAATCTGGGTTCTTTTGGTATTGTTTAAACCAGAATGATCAGTGTCACACTTGACCCCAAGATCTTTAAGAATGAATGAAGTAATATCAATTTATTGATAATTGATTACATACATTAATATGAAAATGTGACCCCAAGTCTGACAAAAGGTGTGTTATCATGCAAAAGATTTTAAAAATTTCATGACTTTTTGTCTGTATTGGTCACATGCAGATATGAAAGGTTTTATAATTTACTTTGCAATGTTCTAGTAATTTCTTCTGTTTGAGCTTTTGTATGACAATAGACAATAGTAGAGCCTTCAAAACTATACACAATCCTATACAATAAAAAAGATTTACTTTTTATGTTAAAATATAAAATTGTATCTATAGAAAATCATGTATAATCTCCCAGTAGAATTCTTAGTTGATAATAGTAGCCTCTTAAAGTCATCAGACACAATATTAGATTTCTGGTTAATTTCTAAGTATAGATCGGGACAAACAAATGAGAAGAGATATAAAAGATAACAAGTACAATATGTATAGGAGATATACCGATCAAAGCTAGTACATGTCATTAAAGGGTTCCTAAGTCTAAGAGAACAACATATATCCTTTCTAACAGTTGGTGTGGCAGTAGCAGTCAATGCTAGTAATGCTACCTACAGACAATAACATTAACATAATACCAAAAAGAGTTTGTTCATTTACATTTGGAACAAAATCTCTCAGACTTCCAAGTCTCCTATAAGTATCTCTAAGGTCATGTCCCCACTGTGACACACAATGTGCTCATGAATGGCAATTAATGTAATATCTATTATATAAGAGAGAATAATATATAAATTAAGAGAGGTAATTAGTGCATCAAAGAAAATGGACTAAAAACAATAACTTGCCAATTTTCTGATGTATTGAAAAAGAAAGTCCCCACTGTGATCAACATACTCTGGAGTCAGATAAAGAACCTGAATCTTACTACTAAATAAATAAATAATAAAAAGTGATTTTTCTAAATTATGAACCCAATTCATAACAGTGTTGTTTACTTTTCTTTTCAATGCAATTGAAGTACTACATATTTCATGACATGAACATTTGTAATGATTATTAAGATATTTCTACTAATATGGATTTAGTATTGGTAGTGGGCATCCTGAGATGTAAACGTAATACAATAAATCTGGAAATGTTTGTGCCACTTACATATATATATATATATATATAACCCAAAGGGTTTATATATAATTATATACATATATATATATCTATATCTATCTCTCTGTCTGTCTGTCTGTCTGTCTGTCTGTCTGTCTGTCTGTCTGTCTGTCTATCTATCTATCTATCTATATATATATATATATATATACATATATAAAGTAGTGATGATCCTTTCAATGCTTCTGAGTTTATAACAGATACAGTTATTTTTATGGCCAGTGACTACACTAATGAGTATTCAGTTTTTATGAGACTATCAAATATTTTCCCAACTAGATGAAAACTATAACTATTTTCGAGAGCAAACGTTCTTTTGACTCAGTTATAATAATTTTATATACACCAATGTCAGTTTTCTTTTGACTGATATAATAATACTCTGAGAGTGATATAGCCAAAAGGATTATATTGCCCAAATAAGACATCTGCTATACCCAGTTGCTTTCCTATCATGACCTCCTCCCTCCAATGTGTCATTAATTCCCATTACTGCTATAATATAGTCAGCTCATTGAGCTGCTAACAAGCTCAATAAAACTCTAATAAAATAAGACATCAGCTATACACAGTATAATTGATAAACATGCTTTTGTTCTCTGTCAAAATGTACTATTCCATAGCTCTTTAGAGCACTCAATATCATTAATAATATCTATTAGATTCTCTTGTTATATCGATGTATGTAATTTCTAAATGTTCAATTAACAGCTATAATATAATATAAAGAAAAGATAGATGGATAAAAAATTAAAATGTATGTATTAATAGTAAGAGAATGGAAAAAGTGACAAAGTGTTACAACAGACAAAACACAGGATTATTTGTAGTATGTAGAATTGGTTTGTGTTACCATGGCAACCACACTGTAAAATTAATATATTATTTTAACAACTAATTTGTACTTTACATGGGTGGATTACTATGGAATCTAGAATTTCTGTAGATTACTCACTGTATAATTTCTTGATATGTAAACATACTACATACCAATAAATTATATGGTGAGTATATTCCATAGTAGTCCATCCATGTATTGTACAAATTAGTTGTTAACATGATATATTAAATTTTACAGTGCAAACAATACTAATTTGTTACTACTGATTATTTATCATGCATAGATCCAGATACAGTGTCAATTCAAGCTTTTGAAGTATCTAGGCAAACCATCTTTGGCCAACTACCATCAGGATTTCTTACTTCCAACATTAACATCTACTAGAGAGAATGAAATTAATAACCTCATGTATCATAATACCTGCCCTTCATAAATACTAGCATCAAGTAAAGTCTGATCTAGATTAATATGTACTTCATAGCTGTTTATCATGTAACAATCCCATAGTCTACATCCATCAGTTACAGGTATACCAAATAGCTCTCTTATCTTCTGTATAACAGTACCTACAATAACAATTTAATGAAGTCATGTAGTTAATTATGTCCTTATTCTTACCAATAGTGGTTGCTCTACTAAAGTGAACATATTTGATATCATTGAGATATGGATACAAAGACACTTTAAGTTCAAGCAAATAGACCTCAACCTTCAAATGCTTTACATAAGTACCATGTTCCACTACATACCTAATTGTAAATAATAATAGTATAGTATAATACTATCTTAGTCTTACCTACAAATAGGTTGTGATCCTACTGACAGTCCATACCAACTAACCAAGAGTTCCCATACTGGTTTAGGAAGTACAGCATAGTCAAACCCCTCAATTAGATAATCTTTTAAAGTATTTGGTTCAATATCTGTATAACAAATTAAGCAAATGATGTGGTTTCTCAAAAAATTAATTTGTTACCTTTGAATAATCTTCCATTGTCTACAGGACCAGGATTACGAATCTTAATACCAGTGTTCCACTGATGCCAGGAGTCAAATCCAACATATATCTTCCATTGTTTGAGCCATCTTTGATTAACCAAATACCTATTAACATAAAGAATTTTAATACAAGTCAAATACATTTTACCAGCCATCTCCTTTTCTTAACTGTTGTGCTAACAGTGGTTGCATCATATCTTTATGATCTTGATATACAGGAGGTGTTTGTGGTTCAGATTCTAAAATTTTAATTACATCATTTTTAGACTTTAAAGTATTTTCAATTTTGTTAAGTGAGGTCACATCTGCTTTTAACTGCACGTTCTCATCTGTTAGTGATTTCACTGTGCTATTTGCTTTACGTAGCAATGTATTAGTTGTAGTTACCTGTTCTTGAAGATGATGTAATTGCTGTTGTAATTCTAATAATTCACTTTCTTTTAGTCTAGCTTTCTCTATATCCAGTTCTTTCCTATCCTCATGAGCACAAATGATGTCTTGTAAATGTACTATTTTACTTTCCTTAGATTGGACTAATTCTTTTAAATCACTGATCTCTTTCATCTTTTCTAGATTATTCTTTGAAGGTGAGATTTTAGAGAGAGCACCATCAATACACTGAATTACTTCATTCATGTCTGGTCTGTTTATGGGGTTATTGTCAAGACATTGTCTTGTCAAATGATAGAGTGGGTCATTTTGTAATTGTTTAGTGTACTTTGATCAGAACAAAAGATTTCCATCTAAACCAACCAGTGTTTGGGACATATTGATCAGTAGGTTCAGACCACTGGTGTGTGAAGACATGGAGGATGAGACAGCCATAAGAGAAGACATCTAGCTTGTGGTCGTAACTTGGACTGTCCTTAGTAGCTTCAGGAGGCATCACAATGCAATTACCTGGTGCTTTAGTAAATTGTTGTCGTTTGAAGGTGTTTGCCATTCTGGACACACCTAGGTCAGATATCTTGGCTGTAAACTTGGAGGTTAGCAAAATGTTATTGGCTGTGAGGTCACGATGGACAATGGTAGGTGTCTTACAATGAAGATAATGTAGACCCTTTGAAACATCAAGAAGAATAGAGTACTTGATTTGAAGTGAGAGATCTTGATATGTTTCTAAACATTGTGTTAATGACAGAGGAAGATACTCCATCACTAACATAGGTAGTCGAGAATGTTGAGAGAAATGGACACCCACTAACTGGACAACGTTTGGGTGACGTAATTGACTGTGACAAAGACACTCTTCAGCAAATGTGTCTAATGTTTCATCCTACAAAGAGATAACAAGGTGTATATAGTCATTATTTTATCATTAGCTAGTATGTATATGTACCTGCACAATAGCCTCATGTAGAGTCTTTCCAGCACAAACCATTTGACACACTCTAACCTCAACTACCACTCCATAAGCTCCACGACCTAATTCTTTACCAGTCTCCTCTACATTATCCAATAACAAGGACTTAAGTCGATTCGGAAGACTTCCTGCCATTTTTACAAAAGACAATAACTTCCACACCTCTCTCCCAACCCATAGATAAAGGAGGAAGGAAGTTACACAAGTTTTGTACAACTGCTAGCTACTAATTACTATTAAGAATTATACGAAAATCAGGAAACAGTAATACCATCATTGCAATACTGAATTGTAATTATAAACTTTGAATCTCTGTTTGTGGTTATTGAGTTATCGTGAGGTAAAAAGGCAGAGGAAAGATGACCAAATCTAACATTTATCAAATTGTGTCTGTCATGTTTAGAAACCTTGTCTGAATCATAATAAATAGTTTATCATAGAAATTAATACTGTAAAGAATTGAAAGATTGTGATCAGTTTTAGAGAAAAATTCATTTTTAATGCCAACACATTTCAATCAACAATCAGGGTTATTCCTATAGGCACTGTTACCATGTGTTTGATTATTTTAATTCCTTGCTTAGTACACCATTGGGCCACAGGTTATGCATATAGGACATTCTCAACCAAACAAGTGAGTACAATTTCTAAAACACATCTTCTAAATTCATGTAGGTTAAACCTGAATAGCTTGTAAATCAATTGGACTATCTATCACTGTATAAATTAGTATGTCATTTTAACAACTAATTTGTACATTACATGAATGGATTACTATGTAATATAGAATTCTTGTGAATTTTTCCCTATATTATTTATTGGTATTTTGTACGACAGTACCTTTACATATCAAGAAATTATACTGCGAGTAATAGACAGAAATTTTAGATTCCATAGTAATCCATTCATGTAAAGAACAAATTAATTGTTAAAATAAATATATTAATATTTACAGTGTATCAGCCCAGACAAATTATCCTTGATGATCACTGGTCTAATGATGATAGATTCATTCATTGAAAGACAGACAGATGACAGCAAAAATGATAATAGAATGTTAGATGTACATTCAACACAGATTGATTATTTTATTAAGAAAGAAAACATGCAGGCATGTAAATTAAGAGAGTAAATTGATAAATGAATAAAAAGATAAATGGATAGATAGATGGATTGATAATAGTTGAACAAATTGGATTGATAGATGTTATTAAATAGAGCTGATTTAAAGAACACAAGGACAAGATGTTAAGAAAATTAATTACTTTTTTAAGCTCTTCGGAATGTAGAAGAAAGTAAATACACATGAGAGAAGAATTCATCAAGCTTTTCTTATGTAGAATGCTCCTTAAACATTCCAATCAAAATCTGTCATCAGATATGATCAATGTTGTGATAACTCCAGAAGAAAGTTAGTTTATGTCGTAGAAGTTGTAATGTGCACACACACGCATACACACACACTCACACGCACACACACATGCATGCACACACACACACACACACACACACACACACACACACACACACACACACACACACACACACATGTATACTCATTATCATATTTTATTAGAAGAAATACTGTGGACAGTACAAACAATAACACAACCTACTCTAATGAGGCAAAATTGTTGTTAGAGGTTGTTGATGTAAGACTATTCTCTTATGCAGACATGTTATATGTGTACATATTTAAAGGAAACTAATGGAAGATATGGCATTAGTATTCCAATCCTTATTCTTAGAGGCTCAGTAAGTAGAAAGCTATAGAATGTTGCATAATACTGTCATGAATAGAAATCTCAGAAGGTACCTTGTACTATGAGAGAAAGTCATTTACATGGCAAAGAAAGTGAGGCAATCGCATTTTGTGGAGTGCTCAGAGTTTTGTTTTGTTTTTAGGTCAAAACCTGAAAATGATGGAAGTTATTTGGTATATTATACAATTATTCTTTGGTATTTATGATCTTTTCTCTTGTAATGTAGCCAAGTGTTATGATTCTGATGGATATCTTAAAAAGAAAAGTACTGGACAAGGTTTTCGTAAAAATGTTGAGCTCTAAAGTATGTGCTACAACTTGTATATGTTGTGTAACGTTTCTCTGTTCAGCTAAGGGTAAGAATTGGTTGTCCTCAAGCAAAGAGAGAACCAAATCATGCAATAAAAATTACTCCTAGTAATGAGATGTTAGCTCATGAAAAGACTGCTCAGGCTAAGTAAGTGTTTTAAGCTTACAGTTGAGATGTTTATGCCTACAACTGATATTATGTCATGCTGTATCAATAACTAGTAACCACTATAGGTCTCCATGTGTGGTTTCTAATTTCCATATATAACATATAATGTACTGTCCATGACTTCTTTAGAGCAATTGCTTGCCGTTTCAAACAAATTAAATTGTCATAAATTCTAATTATATATATTTTGGTTTTCAATTTCACTAGATCAGTAGTACCTTCAAGTTTAAATCCTAATTCTATGGCCACTGACTCATTTAATTTGGCAATGTAATTGTTTTTAAGAAGAAAAATTCATTTAAAACTATGTAGGAATCTGTGTTAGCTCTAGTGTCTCAAGGCACTCA